>CM038673.1:523683315-524929082 GCA_021605145.1 Aegilops bicornis
TCTTTCTTTATTCTTTGTTATTCTTGTTGTTGTTGTTGTTGTTGTTGTTGTTGTTGTTGTTATTCTTCTTTCTTCTTCTTTATTCTTTATTCTTTATTCTTTATTCTTTATTCTTTATTCTTTATTCTTTATTCTTTATTCTTTATTGTTGTTGTTGTTGTTGTTGTTGTTGTTGTTGTTGTTGTTGTTGTTGTTGTTGTTGTTGTTGTTGTGGTTGTTGTTGTGGTTGTTGTTGTGGTTGTTGTTGTTGTTGTGGTTGTTACAACTCTCAAGTTAAACCTTTGATAATTAACTAAGCGTGGAGCAAGCGAAATATATATTCTCTGAGAGAGAATGGATTTATTTAAAGTAGATGTTGAATGTAATATAATATCATGACATCAGGAGCACGTGAAGACACTTCCCCATTGGACACATCCGAGCGAGCATCCTCAGTGTCGGCTGGAGCAGCTGGGCTAGAGTGGTTATGGACTGCAAGACACATATGTTAGTGTAGCACATTTGTGTAAGTGTCCCAATAGTTATCCTCCCAACGAAGATGGGATAGTATTTATGAGTGGTGTTTCGGTCACACACAAGTTGTCACAAGTCTCGTGTGAAGTAATTGTTTTGAAATCTGCAAATGTTATTAATGTCCCATGAAACAAATATACCAGAGTGGTGAAAAGAGTTGATTGTTGCATCGAGATTAATAACAACTATAAAATAGAACACATAAATTAAAAGACTGGAAATAAAAGTGGTTTCCTGTAGTAGAGAGAGTAGGCGCGGAAACTTTGGATCATGGTGTACATCAAGTATGCCGATGTGATGGTAGTACCGATTACACAGTATTATGATTCTAATATATTGATGTTGGGGAACGTAGTATGCAATTTCAAAAAAATCTACCCTCACGCAAGATCTATCTATGAGATGCATAGCAACGAGAGGGGGAGAGTGTGTCTATGTACCCTCGTAGACCGAAAGCGGAAGCGTTTGACAACGCGGTTGATGTAGCTGATTTCTTCTCATTCCGACCGATCAAGCACCGAACGTACGGCACCTCTGAGTTCTGCACACGTTCAGCTCGATGGCGTTCCTCGAACTCTTGATCCAGCAAAGTGTCGAGGGAGAGTTCCTTCAGCACGACGGCATGGTGACGATGATGGTGAAGTTATCCACGCAGGGCTTCGCCTAAGCACTACGTGAATATGACCAGAGGCGCAAACTGTGGAGGGGGCGCCGCACACGGCTAGGAATCAATGTTTGTTATGTGTTCTTAGCGCCCCCTACCCACATATATATATAGGTGGGAGGGGGAGGGGGACACCCATGGGGCGCCCCAAGTAGGAGGAATCCTACTTGGGGGCCTTGTCCAATTCGCCCCCCCCCCCCCACCATCTTTTCCATAGAGGGAAGGAAAGGGGAGAGGGGAGGGAAGGAAGGGGGAGGCCGAATTGCCTCCCCTTCCTTCTCTCTTCCCCCTTTCCCTTCCTCTTCCTATTCGGCCAGCAAGGGGGGGCGCAACAGCCCATGTTGGCTACCGTGTTTCCCCTCTTGGCCCAATAGGCCCATATCTTTGTCGGGGGTAGCCCGGAACCCCTTCCGGTGACCCGATACGTACCCGGTACCCACGGAACACTTCCGGTGTCCAAATAATATCGTCCTATATATGAATATTTACCTCACGACCATTTTGAGACTCCTCGTCATATTCGTGATCTCATCCGGGACTCCGAACAACATTCGGTCACCAAATCACATAACTCATATAATACAAAATCGTCATCGAACGTTAAGCGTGCGGACCCTATGGGTTCGAGAACTATGTAGACATAACCGAGACACCTCTCCGGTAAATAACCAACAGCAGAACCTGGACGCTCATATTGGTTCCCACATATTCTACGAAGATCTTTATCGGTCATACCGTAATGGCAACATACGTTATTCCCTTTGTCATCGGTATGTTACTTGCCCGAGATTCGATCGTTGGTATCTTCATATCTAGTTCAATCTCGTTACCGGAAAGTCTCTTTACTCGTTCCGTAATGCATCATCCCATAATTAACTCATTAATCACATTGCTTGCAAGGCTTATTATGATGTGCATTACCGAGAGGGCCCAGAGATACCTCTCCGATATTCGGAGTGACAAATCCTAATCTCGATCTATGCCAACCCAACAAACACCTTTGGAGATACCTTTAGAGCATGTTTATAATCACCCAGCTACATTGTGACGTTTGATAGCACACAATGTATTCCTCCGGTATTCGGGAGTTGCATAATCTCATAGTCAAAGAAATATGTATAAGTCATGAAGAAAGCAATAGCAATAAAACTTAACGATCATTATGCTAAGCTAACGGATGGGTCTTGTCCATCACATCATTTTCCTAATGATGTGATACCGTTCATCAAATGACAACACATGTCTATGGTTAGGAAACTTAACCATCTTTGATTAACGAGCTAGTCTAGTAGAGGCTTACTAGGGACACTGTGTTTTGTCTATGTATCCACACATGTATCAAGTTTCCAGTTAATACAATTCTAGCATGAATAATAAACATGTATCATGATATAAGGAAATACAAATAACAATTTTATTATTGCCTTTAGGGCATATTTCCTTTAATTGATTGCTCGCTCGGTAGGCAAATCACCCTTGAGTTGTAGAACTCCTCCACATGGGATTCCGTTCTCCTCTATATTCCTGCTTCGATGTTGCCATAGCATGGTCGTGCCGACAATCAAGGTCGTGAGATCGGAGTAATGCATTAGGTTATGTGGATCACCATTATCTAATATTGTCTGTGCTCTTCGTAGATATCTCCACTAATCACTTGGAGGTCATGGATTCACAAAATAATTTGTGCTACCTACGTAGGTCTTTGGACCGTGTTGGTTGGACCCTTAAATTGGAGAACACACATTATGCTCACCACAGATAAACAAATTAATAAGGAATCACAAAAATATAGCCACGAATGACGACATAGATAATGGGCACAAATGAATCTTACCAATCACCTACATCTTCCATGCCTAAGGGGAACTACTCAAGCATAGGGGGAGAATCAACAAACATCTCAGAGAATAATTCTAGAGAAATCATATCAATAATATCATGAAGATCCACAATAAGATGAACGGTTAAAACAATTCTCAATCTCAAGATGAATTCAACAGAGCTCAACCCTAGTCTTACAAGTAGGAATTCCTCTCCCTGTGGTGATGATGTGATGAATGGGAACGGAGATGGAAAAATGAGAAGAAAATGATCTCCGGGGCTTCTTCTTTTCAGATCTCTTCTCCCTCTGTTCTGGATGGTGTCGCTATAGTTGTGTCTCTTCGATGCGTCCCCACTCTTCATGAAAGTTGTTTGTGTAGATGAGATGAGCTGGTGGTGCCTGGTATAAGCGCTTGCACTCGTACGGAGGACGTCTTGCACTATGGATGCGTTGGCAGAAATCTGCCAATGTGCAAGAATTTTGCAAAAAAAATACTCAACAACGTAAATAAAAATTTATGACCAAATTTTTGAACAAGGTCAAAAACCGTACATAATATTTGAGCTTCCACTTGAGAATTCAAACTGATCGACGCCCCGTCATATTAAATTTTAGCTTCATGTTGTAGTAACTTTCTGACAAGGGAAATGAAAACAAAGATGTTGTCATGGTATGCCATAAGACTGGTTGTTCAAAATATGCTATCCCTCATAGCTATGTGGTACGAATTTAAACAACTTCACAGAAATCCTATATATTGTTGATTATTAGATTATATGCATTACTAGTGCGCATGTCCTTCTTCAATAAGGTAAAAACAACAAGAAGGAAGCATCCACTAGTGAGTTTTCAGAAGAATCCCATATCATCAAGAAGGATTTTAGTACGAGACAGAGTGCAAGAAGCATCTGTAAGTAGTTTCTAATGTTTTGACTTCAAAAGTATTGTAAAGTAGCCATCATATTGTAATTTACTAAAAGTGCACGAACGACACTTTCAGTCATGATTCACAAGGAAACACAGACCACGAAGAGGGCACATACACAAGAAGTTGTGCCGCAAGCTTTGGCGTTTCATCTTCATCCTCTGAACAATTTGTCCGAGAGCTAGAAGCGAAGATTATAGCAAATAAGAGCCAGACACAAAAGTGGCAAATGACACGTTTAAAGAAGATTTGAACGCAATACTTGCTGGACAGAGGTAAGAAATAGGAGAGCTCAAAAGGAAGCAACAATAAGAAATATAAATTGTCAAGATGGATTAGGAAAGAAAAACATTTTCTTTTAAAAAAGCAATAGGAAATGAAGGCTCTAAGTCATCTCTTAAGGAAGTTGTCGCAATCCTCCCAGGAGATTGTCTCACAACCCATGAATTACTGATGGTGCATTATTGTTCATCATTATACTTTCTCCCGGTTTTTATTTCTCGTGTTTGATAATGTCATTTGGATGCTCATTTCAGCATGTGGATCAGTGTTGTGACAATTTCATATCTCATTGTTATTAAAAGTTGTGATCGCAATGTTTCATTTAAAATTATTAGTAAGTTAGACTCGAATTCGCCTACAAATTCAGGTCGTGCATGATTTGACGTATCTAGAACCTGAGCGACACCGGTGATGAAAATCGAAGCCGTCACCAACATCATGGCCCCACATGTAAGCACCCATGAGGGAGTCCCGGATTAGGGGGTGTCCGGATAGCCAAACTATAACCTTTGGCCGGACTCCTGGACTATGAAGATACAAGATTGAAGACTTCGTCCCGTGTCCTAAGGGACTTTCCTTGGCGTGGAAGGCAAGCTTGGCGATACGGATATATAGATCTCCTCCCATTGTAACCGACTCTGTAACCCTAGCCCCTCCGGTGTCTATATAAACCGGAGGGTTTTAGTCCGTAGGACGAACAACAATCATACCATAGGCTAGCTTCTAGGGTTTAGCCTCTCTGATCTTGTGGTAGATCTACTCTTGTACTAGCCATATCATCAATATTAATCAAGCAGGAGTAGGGTTTTACCTCCATCGAGAAGGCCCGAACCTGGGTAAAAACATCGTGTCCCTTGTCTTCTGTTACCATCCGCCTAGACGCACAGTTCGGGACCCCCTACTCGAGATCCGCCGGTTTTGACACCGACATTGGTGCTTTCATTGAGAGTCCCTCTGTGCCGTCGCCATCAGGAAGGATGCCTCATCCCGTCTTTAAAGAAGTCATTGTTGCTAAAGGAGCTTTGGCTATCGGCCAAACTCTTCGGCTAGGCGGTTTTCTTATGACCGCCTGTTCGTCCGCCGCGCTGATGATGACTTCTCGGGTCATCGGAAGCAATCTTCACGTCAACTCGGAACTCGTCGAGCAGTTAGATCCGACGGAGCTCTCTTCCTTAAACGAGCTCCTGGGTCGCATCGCCGCCCTGGGAGTCGCTACAGACTACGATCAGATTGGGCCTAAACCTGATCTGAGAGAGATTAACTCTCCCCTGGTTACCCATCACGTTGCCGTGGTGGAGGAACAATGCGGCGACCCTTCATCTATCTGAAGGACTAGCTATGTCCGGATTCCCGATCCCTCCAAGCCGGATACCCGCGGAGGGGAGGACGACACTCAAGACCTGAACTCAGAGTCAGGCAACGGGCTAGATTCATTGGACAACATCCAAGAATCCAAGCTTTCGAGTTCAGAAACTCCTTGGCCCTTGAGCCTCAGATTGGGTGAGGTTTAGGACCCTACAAAAACGGCCTCCATCGGGGCACAGTTAAACCCTGATGTAGACGCCGCACTACGAGAATTCCTACGCGAAAATTGGGACATTTTTGCCTGGCACCCTTCAGACATGCCAGGAATCCCATGCCGGCTGGCTGAGCACAGCCTAAACATCCTAAAAGGATTCAAGCCAGTCAAACAGGCTCTTCGGCGTTTCTCCAAACCTAAGAGACAAGCCATGGGAGAGGAGCTAGCCAAACTATTGGAGGCCGGATTCATCAGAGATATAAAACATCTGGACTCGCTAGCAAACCTGGTGATGGTACCAAAGAAGGACAAATCCTGGCGCCTATGCGTCGATTTCAAGGACCTCAACAAGGCTTGCCCAAAGGATCCCTTCCCCCTCCCCCGCATCGATCAAATTACCGACGCTACCGCAGGACACGATTCGTTGTGTTTCCTCGATGCATACTACGGCTACAATCAAATCAAGATGGCAGAGCCTGACCAAGCCGCAACGGCATTTATCACCCCATACGGCCCATTCTGCTTCAACACAATGCCCTTCGGGCTAAAAAACGCCGGCGCAACATATCAGCGCATGATTCAGACATGTCTGGCAAACCAGATCGGCAAAACAGTGGAGGCATACGTAGATGATGTGGTCGTGAAAACCAAGCATGTTGAAACTCTAGTAGACGACTCGAGGCTCACATTCGATAATCTTTGAACATATGACATCAAGCTTATCCCGGAAAATGCGTTTTCGGCGTACCAGCTGGAAAGCTCTTGGGCTTCATTGTATCCGGTAGAGGAATTGAAGCAAACCCAGCCAAGATCCGAGCTCTGTCACAATTGGATATCCCAAAGGACTTCAAACAAATACAAAAATTGACTGGATGCGTGGCGGCTCTAAGCCGCTTTATCTCCCGCTTGGGAGAAAAGGCATTACCCCTCTATCGCCTCCTCCGGCACACCGAACACTTCGAGTGGACGGATGCCGCCACGGCCGGACTCGAAAAAAATAAAAGCCATATTGGCAACAAACCCAGTCCTGGCCGCGCCCAACATGGGCGAACCAATGCTATTATACATCGCCGCAACTCATCAAGTTGTAAGCGCAGTGCTCGTCGTCGAACGAGAAACGGACGGACACAAGTTTCCTTCAAAACCAGTTTACTACGTGTCCACCGTCCTCACTCCATGCAAGTCACGGTATCTCGCATTATCAAAAGATAGCGTCTGCGGTGTTTATGGCATCCTCGAAGTCGACACTACTTTCAAGAGTGTTCGATAACAGTAGCCTCCTAAGTACCTCTTAACGACATTATAAACAACCGCGACGCGACGGGCCGGATTGCCAAATTGGCCATTGAGCTCCTCCCGTTTGACATAACCTATAATCCATAGCGAGCCATTAAGTCGCAAGTTTTGGCCGACTTCGTAGCCGAATGGACTGAAGCCGAACTCCCTAAAGAGTACGGCACATATTCCAAATGGATCATGCACTTCGACGGCTCCAAAATGTTGGCTGGTCTGGGGGCTGGCATCGTTCTGACGTCCCCAACAGGAGATACAGTTTAATACGTACTCCAGATAATGTATACGGACTCCAACAAAGCAGCCGAATACGAGGCCCTTCTACATGGTCTCTGGATGGCAGTATCCATGGGCATTCAACACCTAGAGGTGCGCGGGGGTTCGAACCTCGTGATATCCCAAATAAATGGAGACTTTGATGCCAAGGATCTGAAAATGGCAGCTTATCGCAACGCCGTCCTAAAAATGTCAGCTCGGTTTGAAGGGGCTCGAATTTCACCATATAGCTCGAGAAAACAATCAGGCAGCAGACGTCTTGGCACGCATTGGCGCAAAGCGCGATGCCGTCCCCCCCCCCCCCCCAATATCTTTTTAGAGAGGCTGTTCAAGCCATCTGTAGTATGGGAAGGGGAGTCGGGAAATAATAGTCCGGACCCAACAACACTGCCTAACACCGAACATTCTGACACAACTGGAGGCTCTGCCAACGAAGTAACATCTTCAACCCACGTAATAATGGCAGTCATTGCCCCGTGGACGGAACCATTCATAGCCTACCTAACCAGGCAGGAACTTCCCGAGGACCAAAACGAGGCACGCTGCATAGTGCGGCATTCTAAAGCCTATAAAGTCCATGAGGGAGAGCTTTATAAGAAAAGCACGACCGGAGTCCTTCAAAGGTGTATCTCCGAAGAGGAAGGGCGGAATCTTCTGGCTGAAATTCATGCCAGACTCGGCGGGCACCACGCCGCAGCCCGGCCCTTGTAAGCAAGGCCTTCCGTACAGGATTTTATTGGCCGACGGCCCGGGCAGATGCTCAGGACTTAGTCCAACGATGCGTCGGTTGCCGCCTCTTTGCTAATCAAAGCCACATGCCACCCACCGCCCTCCAAACTATACCCATCATCCGCCCTTCGCGGTCCGGAGGCTTGACATGGTTGGACCCTTAAATGAGGAACCCACAAGCAAAAATACCTCACTGTTCATGGTGGATAAATTCACCAAATGGATAGAGGCCAAGCTCGTTAAGACGGCGAATCCGGACCGGTGATAGACTTCATATCGTGGGTCGTACACCGTTAAGGCATCCCCACAAAGCATCATCACCGATAACGGCACGAACTTCACGGCCGACAAGGTCAAACTACGGTGCAAAAACATGGGCATCAAGCTCGACTATGCTTGATCTATCACCCTCAAACTAAGGGTCAAGTCGAGCGAGCAAATGGTCTAATCATGAGCGGCATCAAACCCAGATTAGTGCGGTCCTCAAGGAATCTAACACGACCGGTAGAGGAGCTTGACTCCGTACTCTCGGGGCTGCGGACCACGCCGAATCGCACCACCGGATTCACACCATTCTTTATGGTATACGGCGCAGAGGCAGTTCTGCCCTGCGACATAATTCATGACTCACCTCGCGTGCGCATGTACGAAGAAAGAGAACCCGAGCTCGACCGGCAGGACAGTTTGGACGCCTTGGAGGAGGAGCGTGACGTGGCAAAAGCCCATTCCGCATTCTATCAACAGCAGGCTCGAAGAGATCAAAGCAGAGAAGTACGGGCCAAAACTTACAATGTTGGCGAGTTAGTTCTCGCTTTGCCGGACAAGAAAAAGGACAAACTCAAGCCCAAATGGGAAGGTCCCTTTATTATCGACCAAGTCCTGACCGGTGGAGCGTACCGTCTGCGAGATGCATCGGATAACCGACTCGAGCCGAACCCATGGAACGCAGTCCGTCTCCGAAGATTCTATGCCTAGCGTCGGTATCTGAATTCGTCTCCTTCCTCTGTCTATTTTTTACACATTAGCTGTCTTATATTTCTCTCCTTCTCCCTCTTTTTCTCTTACAGCCTTTAAAGGCTCGTTCGCGCATTGTTCGCACACACTTGATGCGCTATCCGCGCTCATTATACTGGGGCTTCTTTAATGTAAGCTTATTTGTACGGGCTTTATGCCTAACACATGTGTAACGCTTCGCATGTACCTTTTATTCACCATTATATGCATCGATATGACTTAAGTTTTGGCCAAGCTGGGTTGCTCGGCTCTGTGCTTACCCTACATTCCCGATTGTTCGGCTAGGTGGTAAAGGGAGCACCTCTGCGATTATTCTTGCCGGGTCAGCCGGATGTGTACCTCGACTGGGTGAAGCCGAAGCTAGCGTTCTTAAGGGAATATTCGGTCGGTGAACTAAAGATGATTTCTCACTTATTTATTTATCTGCCCCAGATGCTTTTACGCTTTTTTTGAAGACGGACATGCACTTTAAGGCATGCCTCCAAGGGAAAGGAACCCCTAACGGAACTATTCTCCCTGGAAGATGTTTCTTATTAACCATGTAATATAACATAACTAGTTGGGCACTTGTCTGTTCAAGCATTAATGACCCCTACGCCTGGTCTCCACGCATGCCCCGGTTCTTACATAACCGTGAGGGTATTCGGACACACTCCGGACTATAGGGTCCCGAGGTTGAAGCAAAAAGGTCCTCCATGACAAACGATCTACAATGCGGCTAGAAGGCATTTTTACATGTCATCTTCAATTACATAGTCAATTTGACTGGGTGTATTCCTCCTCAATACCATCTAATAGGTTGTCTAGTTTCAGTCCTGTTTGGAATACTTTGCGGCCAATTATACTTGGCCGTACACTAAGCTCACAGGGATCTCCTTCCCATCGGGCCCCACAGGTCCGACCTCGGCCATGTGGTTTGGGTCAGCCTTCGTGTACCGCGTCTTCACCATGGCCCATGCCTCCCTGGCGCCTTGATGGCAGGTCGATATCTTCCATAATCGGAAGCGCCGCCGCGCTCCCTTAAGCCTCTCTGCAAGCTCTCCAAGGCCTTCGGGCAGGGAGACAGATGGCCACAAGGCCTGTGCTACGCCTTTCATCACCTGCCGAACTCGTTCGTGCAGTTGTAAGAGCTTGGGAAGAAGGTCACCCGTAGAACCGGGCATTTCCTCTGCAGGACGACCTGTGAGCATACCTCTGCACATAACTCTCGTTAGTCGACTTCCTTGCCGAACTCTTTTTCAAAGTTCGTTCAAGCACTTACTAAAAATGCCGTCGAAGCCGTCAATTCTCCTTCACGGAGTCCGACAGCTGGGCACGAACATCCTTTAGTTCCTCGCCCAGCTGGGTGTTGGCATCTTGGAGATTATTCTTCTCCTGCCTCACCCTCGTAAGCACGCTCTCCCCGGCCTTTAACCGGCGCAAGAGTTGTTGCTTGTCCGGATCTACTCCGGCGCCATCTGCAATGATATTGTCAGATTTACACACACGCCGCACTTCACAACATACTTATCTTTCGAAGCATATATTACCAGAGGGGGTCTCCTTGGCCTCCCCTGCAGCTGACTAAGTGCGGCCTCAAGTTGGGCTTTGCACTCTCCCAGCTCCTGGGACAGTTGGGTATTCTTTTTTGTAAGATCCTGCATAACAAATGATCCTTAAATTAGTTATTCTAACTATTTGAAGTCTCGGGGGCTACTGGTATATATAACCATCAAATTTTCTCACCCGTATGTCTTTCACATACTGCTCCGTGGCTCTGGCTAGACCATTTTGAGTGGCACGGAGGTGCGCATTTCCCGAATTGAAGGCATCCAATGCCTCTTGGGAGAAACATGCGTCACGAAGAACTGTCCGGCCTTTGTGATTCATGGCACTCTCCACCTCGGAATCGGTGGCAGATAGTCCGTCGGCATCCTCTATCGGAGGAGTGTCCGACGACGCCTCGTGTTCGCCTCCGCTTCGACTGGCTCGAGCCTGGCTGGTGGAGGCTCGATATAACCTCACGGATATAGTCCGGCGAGCGCTCTTTTTCCTGAAGGGAGCACGAGCGTTAGTATACCTTCCGGGATTAAAACCTGGGAATAAGATGGCACGCCATACCGTTGCACCGGCGTCTCAATCCGGACCGCACTTCTTTTCAAAGATGTCGGGCCTTGTCGCCCTTGTTGGCTAGCCGCCGCAGGCTCGGCCTTCCGCCTCAAGGGCTCCCCCCTGCAAAACACCATTGATATACGGTGATAAAAAATAAGCACGGATGGATCATTTTCAAAGTACTCAGTTACCTGTGAGGCGGGAAGTATTCCGGGGTAATCGGCCGTAATGGCGACCAAGGCATTGTCGATGCTCAGTTGGTAAAATACCCCATCGATCAACTCCACGGAGATGTCCGGATCCTCTTGGGAGGCCGGATCGAGGGACCGTTCCGGATCCTCGGGTTGTGGAGGAGGGCTGCTTATATCCTTTACGGCCCGGCGCAATTCCTGCGTTGAAATCACAAGATAAGGTACTTAACTATGGGAATATGGAACGGATGGGCAAAAATAAGTGTCCGCTTACCCATCTTGGAGGATTGTACATAGAAAATCCGCCCTGTGGATTGACGCGGAGGAACTCCTCCTCTTCTCCCTTGCAGCAACCGATCCCGGCCCCTTACGACCGCAGCGGGTGGCATCATCCTCCCCGTTGAAATCCCACATGGGGTGGCCTCTATACTGAAGCGGCTGCACCCCCCGCATAATGCATGTGGCCATGACCCCGATCATGGTCACTCCGGAATGAGCTAACAACCTTATCGGGCTCATCAGGTAAAGGACGTCCTTGTCATTTTCCCTCTGAGGGCTCCGTGGGCGCCACTTAGGCGCTTCTTCAAGGGAGCATTATTGAACTCGGGAGGCCGATCCGAGCGAGGTCCGGCAGAGGACATCTTCTATATAAAACCATTCTCAAGGCGGTCTTGGACACCTTCCTTGGGGTTCCGGATAGATATCCGTCCCGGCGATGCGCCATAGTTCGCTCCACCCACTTGATATATCGACCCCTCCTGAGAACGGGGCACAAGGCAGAACAGCTTCTTCCACAGCGCGAAATGAGCCTCGACGCCCAAGAACAGCTCGCAAAGGGCTACGAAGCCCGCAATATGCAATATGGAGGCAGGCGTAAGGTTGTGCAGCTGGAGGCCATAGAACTCCATGAGCCCCCGAAGAAACGGATGAATTGGAAATCCGAGCCCTCTTATTAAATAAGGGACAAGGCATATCCGCTCTCCTTTGGAGGGATTGGGGACGCTCTCACCGCTTTCCGCCATTATAGGTGGCGAGTCCGGCTCGAACCGGGACCATGAAGGCTGGGGAAAGAAATCCCTTGGTTTGGAGCGTCACTAGCTCGTTGTGTGGGACGGAACATCTCTCCCAATCTCCACGCTGAGGGCTGGGAGGGCGAGAGGAGGAGCTGCGTCGACTGGCCATGATGGAATGGATTTACATGATGCGCTTCGATGAATGCTCGCGAAGGGAAGATGGTGTGATTCGGACCTAAATCCTCGTCTCTTTTATAAGGCAGCTTATTTGCGTAGCTAGGGGGGTAAAAGTAAAAACACCCTGGCTTTTCGCATTTGTTTGACACGTGGAAGACGGCCATTATTGGGCGTGGAAGCCAAGGAGCACAATATTCACGAGAAGCGGACACTATTCAACAGTACACGAAATTGGGAGAAGATCCCGCCTTGCAATGCCGAAGACAGATTTGCGCGCCGGACTCATCGTCATTGAAGCCTGGTTCGGGGGCTACTGAGGGAGTCCCGGATTAGGGGGTGTCCGGATGGCCGAACTATAACCTTTGGCCGGACTCTTGGACTATGAAGATACAAGATTGAAGACTTCGTCCCGTGTCCGGAAGGGACTTTCCTTGGCGTGGAAGGCAAGCTTGGCGATACGGATATATAGATCTCCTCCCATTGTAACCGACTCTGTGTAACCCTAGCCCCCTCCGGTGTCTATATAAACCGGAGGGTTTTAGTCCGTAGGACGAACAACAATCATACCATAGGCTAGCTTCTAGGGTTTAGCCTCTCTGATCTCGTGGTAGATTTACTCTTGTACTACCCATATCATCAATATTAATCAAGCAGAGTAGGGTTTTACCTCCATCGAGAGGGCCCGAACCTGGGTAAAAACATCGTGTCCCTTGTCTCCTGTTACCATCCGTCTAGACGCACAGTTCGGGACCCCCTACCCGAGATCCGCCGGTTTTGACACCGACAACCCACATCAGCACCATCCGGACTCACATGTAAGCAGCCACAACAACATCTGGGCCCATTTGTTAGTACCATTGACCTTGTCAAAACTAAGGCCCGACTTGTTACTAACGAGTGTCATCAGAGATAAAACCACGTCAGCAACTACTGACCCCATTTATCTGAATCTTTGACTAGTCAAAGCCATGAACCAGTTACTGGTGACGGATTATCGTCACCAAAAATAATCATAGGTGACTGACCGGCCTATCGTAAGTGATAGTGTGGGCCATTATCGAGAATGGCCGCTAGTGACAAACTGTGGCTCGTCACCTAAGACACGATCTTGCGTGACAGAAAGTGGCACCATAAATATTTTATTTTCTGTGACGATGCTTCAGTGACGGTGGGGTGATTTAGAAAAACGTCACGTGCCATTTCTGATGAAGATAACCGGTTTTACGTGACACAGCTGGGCTGTCACAAAATAGTCTACATCTTGAAGTGATTTCACCATTTGTTAAAGCACTTTTAACATCCATTTGGTATAGAGTGATGTTATGATGATTAGCATATGCAACTAAGATACAATTGGCTTCTAGTCTTGCAAAGAGGGCATAATTAAGTCCCACCATACTCCATACCTTCCACTTGAGTACACCCATAGGCAACTAAGTGTGCCTTGTTGCCAATGTCTTGTTCATTTTTATATTGCTTGTTCCGGAAAAATCATCGCGTGCCTCTCACATTGCGAGTGTCATCGGGTTTCTCTACACTCGACTGGTGTCATTTTTTTTCAAAGTTATGAACTTCTTCCTGGATGGCATTAATCGAACTCGTGTCATCAGGTGCTTCTTAACGTTCATCTGTTCAACACTAGAGACAAACGAGTAATGCTCACAGTAAGCTAGTTTTGGATAGTGATTCTCCCTTAGTTTAGGTCGTTGATGATTTGATCAATGGGATGGTTCTTGTTCAACCTTGCTCAAACTCAGGGTAACTTTTGTTTGGAGACTTGAGCTTCTTATTGATCATTTTGCGCTTAAGACGGATGGGAAAGAGGTTGTTGTGGTTCTTGATGAACTTCTTCTTGATTGAACTTACCGACGTCTCCTCATTTGCTTGAGGATCACCTTGATGTGATGTAGAGGGTCCACTTGAGTGGAAGAAGTACTCTCCTTAACTTTCACCCGCTTTATCATGCGATTGGCCATTGATCAGGTTGAGAGGAGTTCGGGCGCTTGTTCAAATTCGCCAAGACTCTGCTCGTTTTGGAGCAAAATTGAGTTGGAGAATTAGTATTCAGGAATGCAAAGTTACAATTTTAAAAATTTAGAGTTATGGGGATAGTGCTTAATTTGACAAACAACAAAATCTCAGAGAAAAATGACTTTTGAGGATGGGCTAGAAGTTAACATGGATATTCTCTCTCTCAAAAGAAACGGATTCCATAAAAAAAAGTTAACATGGATGGGGGTTGCAGCGCAAGGGGCGAAAAAGCATAACAAAAAGGGACCTTGGCCGTGACGACAAGGAGCCGATGGAGGGACGCCCAAGATTGGCGGCATGTGCCATGGGCGATGCGGACGCAGCCAAGTGGGGCCACGTTGATAAGCACGTATCCGTAATCCATGTGACCCGCCCCCGCCCACATAAACAATCCGCTGCCGTTGCCGTTGCCGTGCCTTTCAGCGCCTTGTCTCCCCTGCCTAATTGCTCCGGGGATACCTGCAACGCCACCCCCCAAAAAATAATCCATCACTCAACCAACAACTCTCACTGGTTTCATACTCCTGATTAGTCGAGATTCCCTTGCCGTTTGTTTGGAGCCTCGGAAAATTTACCCGAATTGTAGTGGTGGTTTCTTCATCTGGTTTATTTAACGCTAGAAATTACCCTATTGAATAGTAGTGGTTCCTTGATCTGGTTTAATAAACACCGGAGGAGATTGCTAGTGGTGGTTTCTTGATCTGGTTTAATGAACACTTTGTAAAAATTGGTAGTACTAGTTGTTTCTTGATCTGGTTTAATAAACGCCAGAAATTACCCGAATAGCGCCGGTTTATTGATCAGGTTTAATAATTATATAGTATATTAGTATTTTAATGATTAGTGGTTTCTTGGTCCGATCTCAGAAACACTTGTTGAGATTAGCTACACCAGTTCCTGAAACTGGTAATACAACGGTATACATGGAAAGAGTGAAATAAGGAATAATCAGTAACTTTCTCCATAAATATCTGGACAGAGAAGTCAGGGGCATCCAAGAGGCAAGAACACCATCTGGTGGGTGTTCATAATACACATCCTAGTTCCATCAATTTTCCGTTTCTCGTAAAAAAGAGCCGAAGGCCGTACACAGATTTCTCATCACACAAAGCGCTACACCCGTGGGAGCGCTCTCTGCTGAAAAATATTTACACGGTACAGCGATGGCACGAGGCGTACAGAAAACGAAACCAAAAGGCAAATGCGAAAGGCGAGGGGCACAAGAGCCCTCTGCCTGCTAGGATCCATCTAAATTCCTACGCGCACACGGAGAGGCCACACACGGAGCTAGCACATAGCCGGGGGCGACGCGACGGGGCGAATCTCTCTTCTCTTCTCTTCGCTCGTCTTCTCTAAATCCAGGCCGTCAGGGTGGGGCCCGGCGGCGACCACGACTCGTCGGCGGCGGAGGCGGCGGCCGGGAGGAGGCGGGAGCGGCAGAGCGGGCAGGTGGCGTGATCGTAGTCCAGCCAGGTCTCCAGGCAGGCGCGGTGGAAGAGGTGGCCGCAGGGCAGGCGGTTCACCACGGCGTCCGCCTCGAAGCGCACGAGGCAGACGCGGCAGTCGGGCGTCGCCGAGGCCGCCGCGCCCCTTCTCCGGCCGAACCGCGCGGGGCGGAACCTGCTCCTGAACCTCTCCGCCAGGCTGGGGCCCGCCGGGGTGGCCGCCGTGAGCTGGTCGGCGCCGTCGGCGTCCTCGCCGGCCAGCAGCGAGGGCGGCGCGGGCAGGCCGAGGAAGACGAGCGCGGCGCGGAGGAGGCCCGCCAGGGCGGCGATCGAGACGACGGCGTGGTAGAGCAGGTAGATCAGGAGGCTCTCCTTGGGCGCCGGCATGCTGGAGATGCCCATCGCGGCGGCCTGGAAGATTGGGATTGGGGATCGATCCGTGGACCCGTCTGCAATTTGCGCCTTCTTTCGGGGGCGGTACGGTCTGAGCGGCTGCGGTGGTGGTGGTGGTGTGGTGGGATGGATACAGTGAGGGAGGGGGGGTCGGGGTGGGCGCATTTATAGCCGGGCCGGGGCTGCTGGTGTCACCTCCCTATCCATCCCATCTTGTTCGGGTGGTGCACCGCGACCCGTGTTCGGCAGCCCCCCGCCGTCGGATCCGCGCGATGGACGCCCCATAATTCCCCGCGCTTGGGCAGGGGACACCCCACATGCGGTGCGGTTCGATCGTGGGCGCCCAATAATTCCCCGCTCTGGTTTGGTCCGTGGCGTCCAATAATGGGTGCATGGTTGCTGCGCCAATTATTCGGGCCGGCCGATCCAAAACCCGGTGGACGCATTTGTACGTGCAGTGCACCGCACCGGAGATGAGATGGTACGATACCGAGTGACCGATCTCACTGTCACGGGACAGTGCGCCCTCCCGGAAAATCATCGGGCGCGATTGGCGAGGCTGATTGGCTGGCGGACGGCCCCGACCGATCCAAATCAGAAAGGTGAGGGCGAAAGGGAATTCAATTCGGCCTACTACCGAACGTAAGCGGCTCAGCACGATTCCTGCCATTTATCCGTTCTCAACCGTGACGTGCTTGACTCAGAACACATCATCGCGACCTCATTTTCAGTGGGTTTTTTTCTTGGCGGAGGTCGTTTCAGTCGAAAAGACGGAGGAATTTTCTTCGAATCTTTTCTTTTGGAGGAAGTGCTATTTCCTTCCGATTCTGCAGGAATGGTTCGGATCAGCTCGGCGATCGGGTTGCCGTGCCTGCACGACTGCGGCCGGCCGGTCGAACCAACCCCGACCCGACGCCCGGCCGGTCACGATCGGTCCGTGCACCGAATTGGAAATCGATCTCCTGGTACGTACGCCACTGCGCTGCGCTACGTCCCCTCCCCGTCGACGCAGTTACGGGCGCGACCAGTCTTGGACGCGCGAGACAGGGACGCCAGAGACGGCGACCGACGCGGCCACGGGCGCTGCGGCTCAGCCGTTCAGGCCCAGCGGACGGACGCGCGGCCGCCAGGTCCGCTGCCCCGCCCTCCAGGATGCCTGCCTCCGGCGACCCGTGTCCTGCCCGTGGGTGCCGGCCGGCTGCGATGGATGCGGAGGGTCTCGACCACTAGGCACCAGTGGCTGCTCGCTTAATTGCTTGGCGTGGGGAAAAGTCTGGGTGGAACGCACCTAACCATCTTTCGCTCGGGTGCCGCCCAGGGCCGGTCGTCCCGGACGAACCTAAAACTCAGAGCCCTTTCATATACTCCTTACATTGCAGTGAATTTTTAGCACTGAATTTTTTTATCTCAGGGCCCTTTCAAATATACTCCTTACATTGCAATGAACTTTTATCACTGAAAATTTTTATCATCAAAAACTTCTTCTCAACATGAATACAACGGTTTGTTTTTTATTACATAGAACCCACATTTGGCTGGTCTAATTTATGGTAAAACTTTTTTTCAATACAATTTTTTAGGGAATGGCAGCTGAGCAATCTATATATTAAGAGGGAGATTTTTTTTAACAAATAGTGTGTCACTGCTGGAATCTCCACGTATACTTTCTAATCGTCATGATAACACAAAACCCTAAAAAGATTGCCTCAAAACTTGAATAATCCAAGCTATATATGTGCATGTATGCGGATAGAACATAGGAAGTGATAAATTTAAAGACATAATATAGGAGTACCTTGGATCGGTCAGTTCTCATCTCAATGATAACACGATGTGAATTTGCATCTAGCTTCGGCCGGAGGCGATCGGCAACGGGCGTGCTTGTCCAGCGCCTAGTAGAAATCAGAGAGCGCATCGGAGTTCGTTGGATTACTGAACCCTAGTGGCGCCTCGTCCTGCGCCAGCAACTCGTCTCGCGGCCTGGAGCCTGGATCGGATCGGGATCGTTACGGCTCTGCCTCGTAAGGAAACTGGCAATTACATCAAATTTGTCGCCATCATCGTCGACTTGCTGCATCTGGCCGCTAGGCCCTTGTGGCCATCGATCGAGTCTAATAGGAATGTTTAGTGTCCCAGTTTCACAGGCCCATGGGGCATGGGCTATGTGCGATGTGGGGGCCCCCTGGACCTGGGGGCCCGGGGCGGGCGCCCCCCTGCCCCCCCTCCAGGGCCGGCCCTGGTGCCGCCGGTCGATGAAAGTTGCTTGGCAAGCTACCGAGTACAGTACTGTAGCAGTAGTACTTGCTTATCTTACGTGCCCGTCAACACTAATCCATCCGACTAATCAACGGAGCTCCGTGTTTAGCAAAAAAGAAAGAAAGAAAAAACAGAAGACGGTCCGGTTAGGCTAGCTTGACTGCTAGTACTACTAGTAGTACGTGCAGCCCAAGTGTTTGTGTTGCGTCTGAACTTGACCACCAACGGCCTGTTGACTTGCGCGGCTAACTAGCTAAGCCGGTGGAGTTTTCAAATGGCGCGTTGCTCTGTCGGTTCATATACTAAGGTTTCACTGAAAGTTTAATGGGGAATTCTGTTCACACGCGCAGCATCCCCGCCCAAACTGAGATCGATCGATATCTTTATTTACTACACCGCCGATGGCGACACCAAAGCACAGCCATCAGCGACAGCCATGCATACTATTGAAAATTCGAAAATCAGTAGTATGTTTATCAGTAAAGGTTTTACTGAAAACAAAATTGGTAATGCTGCGCACACCCGCACCGTCCAGAGACCGCGACACGAACGCACGGCCATATTAGCAACAGGCATGCATGTTTTACGCAGCCAATTGACGACTATTCGTCGATAAATTCTCTGCGTCCCTCCTAGCATTAACTTTTCGCTCGACCGGCGACAGCGAAGGCCAAAAAATGCTGGCACGGCAGGGAATTCCTGCGGCCGGAGTGCGTCCTCGACAGCAGGCCGAATTTCATGTTTTGACCCTTTTTACATATAAAATCGGGATCTGACCCTGGTTTAATTTCTTTTTTGAGATTTGACCCTTTTTTCTATCGCCAGACCTCTGGCGGTAGGATTGCACAGCCTACCGCCAGGGGCCCTGGGGTAGGAAACTTATCCACGTCAGCGCGCGGAGACGGCGTCGTCACCCCTCCGTCGCATCCTACCGTCGCATCCTACCGTCAGGGGCCCTGGCGGTAGGCCGTGTAACTCTACCGCCGGATCCCCTGGCGGTAGGGTCCACGCAGTTATTTGAGACCCCGCCGCCTTCTCCCCCCTCCCCTCCCCACCGCGGTTCCTCATTTTCTCCCCCAAGTCGCCCTCTCTCATCTCCTCCACTCCCACCTTTGATCTTCACCGATTCTTCACCGTCTTTGCGGATCGAGATGGCCCCGAAGAGAGAAACGTAAGCTCCTCCAATCCCTCCAAATAGTTTTTGCAAACTTGCTTCCGTTTCGACGCATTATTTGCTTGAAATCCCTCATATTTTTGAACTTAGATTGGATTTTTTTTCACCTAAGATTGATTGTAGTTGCAGTTCTTAGTTCTTTAGTAACTAGTGGTATTGGATATGATCTCTAATCAATAGTTCATATGTTAGTGTGAAGATGAACCCTAGTTCATAATTTTTGTAGTTAAAAAAAATTATGATGTAATGTTGATATGAGGATGAACCCTAGTTTGATGATGCATGTTGATTTGATGATATGATCTAGTGTGAAGATGAATCCTAGTTTTACGATGCATGTTGATATGATGATATGAAGATGTTGTTTGGAAAAATTATTTAAAAATACGATGATATGATGTACTCCCTCCGTCTCATAATGTAAGACGTTTTTTGACACTAGTCTAGTGTCAAAAAATGTCTTACATTATGGGACGGAGGGAGTATGTTGGAGAATTTTTGTTTGATATGATGCATGTTGATATGATTTGATCCATCATGTGTAGTAGATATTGTTGGAGGAATATGCTTAAGATTTTATCTTGATATGATGCATGTTGATATGATTTGAGTTCATTTTTTGTTTATGTATGCTTTATGCTTATGGTGCTTTTGTTTATGAAATTTTATTAAGGCGGCCATCTCTTGCGGACAACATCGGCCCACGGTACTGCATGTTGGACTGGGCATTCAACAAGGGCCGTCGTGCCCGGTTCATAGAGAACGGAGAGGTAAGTGATATGAATAAAATATTGATCAAAGTTTTCAGATTGATGAAAATAAATTCCTAACTTTTGGCGTTCACTTTTTGATAGATGCTCCAGCCACTGTGCATGAGGGGTCACGTGGTTCATGGGCATATGGACTACGACGATCGCTATACGCCGTTCTTCAAGAAAGACCGTCTGTTGGGTTTTGTGTTGCAGTTCAAGCGTCAACCGCCGACGCTTGTCCACGCAGCTCCCACAACTCTGATTGACCGGTGGCGACCGGAGACCCATTCTTTCCATCTGCCATGCGGGGAGATGAAGGTTACCCTCGAGGATTGGGAGATGATTACTACCATGCCGATCGAGGGTCGTGCACTCACCGGTCGAGTGGAGAGGACCAACTGGCAGGAGAGGGTCACCACCCTCATCGGGCGATCGCCCGGTGCCAAGAGTATCCAGACATCCGTGTGCCGTTGATCCGCTCTCGAGCACCGGAAGACATGCCCGAAGGCGCAGACGAGGCGATCAGGAGCGGTACGCGAGGGCCTACCTGTGGTATCTTCTCGGAGGTCGTGTTTCCATACAGCTCGGGAACTCTCGCCAACCGGTCGTGTCTGTTCTTCCTAGCCGACTAGGATGCACGAGAATGCAGTTGGGGGATCGCATCTCTCGCCTACCTATACCGTTCGGTAAGAGAGTGTCAAATTGCCTACCTACCTAGGAAAGTATGTTCATGACATTTTCTTTTATCTGATCCTCATTTGATGTTTTGCAGCTTGACGACATAACGCAGAGGACGGGAGACAAGTCCAACATGGGTGGCTTTGTCTGGCTCTTCTCTATTTGAATGTGGGAGCGGCTGCCGGTGGGGCGTCCGGAGAAGATGCCAAGACGCCCATGGGAAGACTATAGCGAAGACGACGACGAGACTCGAAACCCCACGTAGCTTACGAGTGGGACGTTACAGAAGGGGACCTGGCGGTAGGGTCACGCAGCCTACCGCCGGCTCCGATGGCGGTAGGGTGAACCTAGCACCAGGTCCACTGCACAGTTCGTTACAGAAGGGTTGTCCGGCAAAACCACCGCCACCCTGCGTCGAGGCTTTGTGAGGGTTAGACAGCTTCACCGCCACGGCGGCGGTAGGTACTATCCAGGATCTTGCGATTAAGCGGCCGCCGTCCCCCTCCGTCGCACTCTACCGCCATGAGTCATGGTGGTAGGCTGTCTAACCCTATCGCCAGAGCTCCTGGTGGTAGCAGAAGGGTCAAATGCCGAAATTTTTTACAACCGGGATCAGATTCTGAAATTTTTGTCAAAAGGGTCAAAACACGAAATTTGGCCTCGCGAGCAGTAGCCTTGCCGCGTAGCATCGCATCGCACGGCTCGATCAACTGCCTAACACAAGGTGGTTGCTTGCGTTAAGCCTCCGGTTTGGCGTCGTCCCTACTGCGCCGGCACATGCAGCTGCCTGCAGGCCCGAGCCGGTGGGTGGCCACCAATTAACGGACGGGCGAACACGCGTGGCAATGTGAAACGAGAGGCGAGCAGTGGCCTCAGGAGAGGAGAGGAGGTCGATGGAGCCAAGCAAACGAACATGCAACTTGATGGTAGAGTAGTAGTTTATTTGGTGCATTAGGATAGTGTTTCGGTGCTTCTGGCTACTTAATGACTGGGATAAGCGAAGATTTCGCGGCAGATTTGGCGCGCGTGGACTAGTCAGGACGGGGGAGTTGTATATGGCGGGGTGATGTGGGCGCCGGTGATCCACATCTGGAATCCGGTGGACGGCTCCACCCTTTCTGCCAACCCAACCTGTTGGGCGTTGGGTCCGCGCGCTCCCCTAGCCTAGCGTGCTCTACTGTCTACTCCTCCCTGCCGCTCGTTCTTCGTCCCACCTTTTGTGTGGCTTCAGGACTGTTGCAATCTTACTTTACGTAGTAGGAGTTGCATAGCATTGTTTATGTGGTCATACCGCTGAGTCTGCACTTCTGGTAGTGATTACGGGTATTACCTGATGCTTATAAAACTGCGGGCATTAGTTTATCTACTATACGCGCGTCTCGAATGCTCCGTGGTGACGATAATTGACAGTCCATTACTCTATCTAGTTAGGAGTAGTTTAAAAGATTCCACTGTGATAGTTTTTTATGTAAAATTCCGTGGTGGTAGTTAGCTTCAGATAACTTGCGTGGGGCGTGGTCTAGCCCGCGATCAGCACGGCTTCACCAGTAGGCCCGTAGCGAGGCCGGCCGGCTCGTAGGCGCGCGGGTGGGCGTGCGTCCACGCAAAGCAAGCTAGCATAGCAAGCAAAGCGCGTGGGCGTAGTGGTGCGTACCGACGAGACGAGAGACCACCGGGGTC
Source organism: Aegilops bicornis (assembly GCA_021605145.1). Classification (NCBI taxonomy): domain Eukaryota; kingdom Viridiplantae; phylum Streptophyta; class Magnoliopsida; order Poales; family Poaceae; genus Aegilops; species Aegilops bicornis. The sequence goes on from CM038673.1 coordinate 523,706,234, forward strand.
GCCGCTGACGTCCGTCGTTGCTTTCCGGCGCCGTCCGAGCGCTGCGGTGCGCCCAGCGCGGCACGCGGGGGGCCGTCCCCATCCCCCGCGCCCGGGTCACGTGGCCGCCGCGTGGCCCGCGCTCCGCCCGACAGCGAGGCGCGGCGAAAGCAACGTGGCGGTGTCTCGAACCGGCGAGGGGGGAGGAAGGGAGGGAGGGAGCTCGCGGCCGAGGCGTGGTGGGGCCGCGCGCCCACGCCGTGCCGCTAGCCGCCGGGGGCCACCCCGTGTGCCCGCCCGTCCGAGCTGTCGACGGGGCGCGTCGCGCTCGTCACGCGCCGTGATCGAGCGCCCGCCCGGGGCGTGCGTGCGCGCCGCTTGACCGCGTGTCTTGTCACCTCTACGTCCACGTTGAAGTGTGGTGACAAGTGTCTGCCACCATGTTGACAACTAGTCCCGTCGTGAGTGAGACCCGTACGTGTGTGTGAGAGAGAGGGAGAAGCGTGATCGGATTTCTCTCTCTCGTTCGCCTCATCGCCGGCGTGCGTGCGTGTGCTGGTTGGAATTCGGAGCACCTTCGTCCTATTCGTTCGGTGCCTGTTTTGAGTTCTCTGTAGGCTGCCACGGTGATGCCTTCATTGCTCTGTCTTGTGTGTTTGATGTCAGGCGAGGATCTTCGTCCGGCGGCCCCTGGAACCGTCTAGAAGCGAGCACGCCACATGGCTACTGTTCTTTTTATAGGACCCCACTGACTTTTTGACGTACCCGATCCGTCTGAAATCACTCGTCACTCGAATATATAACATATAGTATTTGAAATTGATGCGGCACTTTTACGGTACCAAAATAACTCACAAGCAACACTAACTCACAAGCAGTAACTAACTCCATCAATCAAATGATAAAGCACAACAACTAGAAAACACACTCGGATATATTGCAACGCATAACTGTCTTGATTCATAAGGACGAAAATAATAATAATAAGGACGTAATCCAGACCATGAAACATGTGAACCTACATAGAATCACAAGACTAGACCCGGGGTTTCTTATGAAGGAAGGGCAAGCCCTTCAACCCACACAAGAATTAACACCCAAAAGAGCTAGTGCTCACAACACAACACCTACAGCGTCATCGACCATCTTAGGAAGAAGATCTTGCCGATTTTTTTTCTTTGAGAAAAGACCTCACCGGCAGTCTACAAACTTAAACTCACAAATCTAATGATCCTCCTTCACATGGAACAACTGGGATCTATTTTGGAACGGAGGGAGTAGGAGTGAAAACAGCACAAAAAAGAAGAGTTAATTCATGAATCCCAAGCTATAGCGGGAGAAAATTTGTTGAGCCTCGCGCTATAATCAATTTTTGGACAACTTGTATTGGAACTTGCATAATTTTGACTCAAGATCTCAAAGCACTCATCATTTGTTTTGCATGAAAGTTGGTTCAAATGCCTTACTTCCCATTCCAACTAAAAAATATGCCTTCTTATCCATCCCCTAAAACGTGCTAAACCCTTCTAATTAAATTAGTTAGGTTTAGGTGAAAAGTTGTAGTTGAAAATTTGATGTGGCATTTCTCCCGCAATAGGCACCTGTCTTATAATAGAAAAGACCTAGATTGCTATCTGTCTTATAATAGAAAAGAGATTAGTTCTAATCCTATTAAGACTCTCCATATAAGTCGGCCCCTTCAACTTATATAAGGAGGGGCAAGGTTTCCCAAGAGGGACAAGATTCACAAGTTAGGTTTAGACAGACAAGTCAATAGTTCTCGAGATAGAGCACCCTTGTAATCGTGATCATCATCATCAATATCAATGAAGCAGGATGTAGGCTTTTACCTCCACAATGAAGGGCCAAACCTGGGTAAAACCTCGCGTCTCTCGTCCCGCACAACCCCTCTCAAGGTACCACATAGATGCGTTGGCCTCACGACTAAGTCCTTTCAATGAGGACATCTACCGTGACAATTTCACGACAGTTGGCGCCCACCGTGGGGCCAGCGCACGGTGGATTTGAGTTCTTGAAGGGCAGCTTTGAAGGGCTCAAGGGATACGTTGTGGGCCGGATGACCAAGAGTCGTCGCGACAAGCTCTACATCGACGACGCCGGCTGGGGCCCCGACGCTGGCTCAATTGAGTACAGGTACCGGGTTCTCTTCGGCGGAATCCACGTCTTCATCGGCCGGATTGGCGAGCCGGGCCCTGAGTCGGACATCTGCACCGACATCATCGAAACGGCTCAGCGTGCGAGACCCGCCCGGGCTCAGCCCGCTATGAAGCGTGCCTTCGTGGGTTGCATCCATGGAGGAGAACTTTCTGAAGGATCCGTGGACGACAGTGAGACGGCCGTCTACTCCGATGGTGAGTCGTCCACTGGTGAGACGGATTCGTTGTACCAATTGCAAGATGGAGGGCTCGGGGGCTGTTCCGATGGCAGCAGTATTCCGGACCCCTTTGAGCCACCGAGCAGAGTAGGGATCTTCATGGCTGGCACTCAACCCGGTCAAAACTCTACGGTTGCGGTAGCAATAACTTCCGGGTCAGGAGCGGCCGGGGCAGGAGCCCCTGTGCGTCCGCCGACTCAGGTGTTGATTGATCTCATGGACAAATTGATGGCCCTGTTAACCGCCACAGTTGTTCCGGCAAGTCAAGTTGAGCATAATGCAGAGGTAGCACAGGTACGTGAGGAGATAGCCCGAGCCAAAGAAGCCCTAGCAGCTGAGGACGCCAGATTGGCCGCGGAGCGGGCGGCTTTGGATGCTCGGGCTCAACAGATCCAATCAGAGGCTTTCCAGCTTACGATGAGTCTTAACGCATATAATGAGGTGACGAGGAGGAGGCACCAGAAGGCCCAATCCAGTTTGCCTCCGGTTTATGATCCTCGAAATCTCTTCTGCACGCCCAGAGCCGGCCCTAGTAAACCGCCGGAGGCAAACCAGTTTATAACATTTGGAGCGGGGGCACCGGTTCAGCCCCGGGTGATGGAACCTCCTCACGTGAATACGACCCCGCCTTGCTACGTACCAACACCACCAGGTCATTTTTCCAACCCCTTGGAGAACCTGATCGCTGCGTCGGCGCGTTTGGCGGCTCTCCCGGTGGACGACGACTCTCCAACAACAGTTGAGACGCGAAGGGTCAGAGAACTTCTTCAGACGGCTATGGCTCAGCAGGAGGCTTATTCCTGTAGTCGAGACCAAGTTACAGCAGACATATGGATTCGGAGGCCTTGTCAAGCAACGCCCAGCGCCGTAACCAGTCAGGTGGGCATAATCCGGTACATGACAAGATACGTCGAGAGGATGAGCGGGCGGCTCAGCAGGCGGCTCACCAAGCCGTCCCGGATTATCCAACAACCTCTATTGAAGCAGGTGTGGCCACAAGAACCGGCGACGTTCCTTGTTTGGTGCCGGCTTTGCGTAATGAGCGTTTCCCAAGGATTTCAAGAGACCCAGAAATGTGCCAAATTACACAGCTGATTTACAGCCCGGGGCGTGGATTGAAAGCTATGAGATGGCCATGGAGCTGTTGGAGGTCAGTGATGTGGCGATGGCCAAGTACTTTACCATGATGCTGGACGGAACGACCCACACTTGGCTGAAGGGGCTGCCGCCTAATTCCATTGGTTCATGGGCGGAGTTAAAAGCTCGATTTATCCAGAACTTAAAAGACACATGCAAGCAGCCCATGTCAGTTGTGGACTTGACTAATTGCAAGCAAGAGGAAGGTGAGTCCACCACTCATTGGGTGCGCCGGGTCAAGGAGATAATACATTCGTCTGACAAGATGGATGCAGGCTCTGTGGTCTTAATGTTGGAGAAAAATTGCCGATTTGAGCCTCTGAAACAGAAGCTGGGGCGGCTCAAGCGTGATTGTAATGATATGGGCCAGCTGATGGCGGCTCTAGTCAAATACGCCGATACTGATAGTACCAAGGATCCCGCGTTTAATGAAGAGAAGACAGGGAAGGGAAAGAAGAACGGCAATGGAAAGGGTCAGCAGCATAACCCGACGAGTGAAGGAGGCAATAAATGTAAGGCCGACAGTAACCCGGAGTTTGTGGCTAACACTAATTCACAGGGTAACAATCAACAGCGTAAGGGGAGGCCACCCCCTCGGTCTGGCGGGTCAGGTCCTACTCTTGAGCAACTGCTCAATGAACCCTGTCCTAGACACGACACTCGGGAAAGGCCAGCCACTCACCTATGGAAAGATTGCGTGATCATGAAGGCTTTCAAAAATTCTAACATGTTCGACGGCAACCATGGGACTGGTGGCGGCTCAGGTGGAGGCGGTTTTCATGGCTCGGGCGGCGGCCCAAGTTTCGCTTTCAAGGAAATCAAGGTGGTTATAATCAACGATGCAGTCGAGGTCAAAGAATGAATCGGGTTATCAGAGCAATCCAAAGCAGCTGAATAGTGGACAGTATCATGTGTTCACCACTAGCTTGTGCAAACGAGACCAGAATCTTCATAAAAGGGCTGTGAACGCTGTTGAGCCGGCGGTTCCCCATTATTTAAGGTGGCCAGAGCAGCCTAATGTGTGGAGCAGGGAGGATCACCCTCCCCGGGTTGACAATCCGAGTCAGTTAGCCTTGGTGGTAGCACCTCAGGTTGGTGGATATAAATTCACTAAAGTACTCATGGATGGAGGTAGCAGCATCAACATCCTCTATTATGAGACCTTTCGTCGTATGGGGTTGACTGACAAAAATCTAAAGACATCCAACACTGTTTTCCACGGAGTGGTGCTTGGTAAGTCGGCATACCCAGTTGGTAAGATTGAGCTGGAGGTAGCCTTTGGAGATGAGCATGATTCTAGGGCTGAGAAATTAACCTTTGAAGTGGTCAAGATCAAGAGCCCGTATCACGCTCTGTTTGGACGGCCGGCTTATGCCAAGTACATGGCGCGGCCGTGTTATGTTTACTTACAGCTCAAGATGCCGGCTCACAAGGGCACTATTACAGTACATGGGAGTCGGAAGATAGCCCTGGAATGTGAGGAGGGTGACGCTGCTTATGCCGAAACTGTTTGTGCGGCAGAGGAGCTGAAGTTTTATAAGGACAACGTTGACCCGGCGGACATGACGACTCTGAAGAAGCCAACCACAGAGCACGACCCGGTGATGAAATTTAAGACGGCCGATGACACCAAGCTTGTTGATTTTGTTCCAGGCGACTCATCTAAGCAATTCAGTATCAGTGCTAATCTGGACCCTAAATAGGAAAGCGCGCTCATCGAGTTCATCCGTGAGAACCAGGACATCTTTGCATGGAAACCTTCTGACATGCCGGGTGTACCGAGAGAACTCGTTGAGCACACTCTTAATATTGATCCAAAGTTTAAGCCGGTCAGGCAGTTTCTTCGGCGGTTTAACAAGGAGAGACGTAAAGCTATCTGTGAGGAGGTGCCCCGGCTCTTGGCGGCCGGGTTTATTGTTGAAGTTTTTCACCCAGAGTGGTTAGCTAATCCAGTGCTTGTACTTAAAAAGAACGGCACCTGGCGGATGTGTGTGGATTACACGGACTTAAATAAAGCTTGTCCGGCGGATCCTTTTGCTCTTCCCCGTATTGATCAAATTATTGATGCTACGACGGGTTGTGAGCGTTTGAGCTTCTTGGATGCTTACTCTGGTTATCATCAGATCAAAATGGGAGTTAAGGACCAGGAGAAGATGGCCTTCATCACTCCGTTTGGAGCCTTCTGTTATGTATCTATGCCATTTGGGCTCAAGAGTGCCCAGGCGACTTATCAACGATGTGTAAAGAACTGTCTCCACAGTCAGATTGGGTGCGACGTTCATGCTTATGTGGATGATATTGTGGTGAAATCCAGAGAGACGGAGACCTTGATAGATGATCCGAAGGAAACCTTTGATAATCTCTGGGTCTACAAAATGATGCTTAACCCGGCCAAATGTGTATTTGGCGTACCAGCAGGCAAGCTTTTGGGTTTTCTGGTCTCTAACAGAGGCATTGAAGCAAACCCAAAGAAAACCAAGGCAATCACCTCATTGGCTAAGCCAGCTGAAAGCACAAGTGCTCCCTGGGTGGTTTTGGTAATTAATGTCAACATATCTCTTGTTGGACTAACACTTTTATCTAGTATGTTTCAGAAAAGTTCAACAATGGAGTGGCATGGACTAGAGGATGTGGAACCCCTTCAAGATGCTAAGGACAAAGGATTGACTCAAGCTCAAAAGCTCAAGAATCTGCTTTTTACATTTTAGTGATCCAAGATCACATTGAGTCTATAGGAAAAGCCAATACTTTCAAGGAGGGATGAGGTGTTGCTTAATGAGTTTCTTGCTCCATGATGCTTAGTGATATGCTCCAAAAACCCTCAACTACTTTCTCACATCCACATATGTCCTAAACCCAAAGTCAAACTCGGCCCCACCGATTCTTTCTATCCGGCGCCACCGAGTTCAGCTGTCTTAGCCACTGCCACAAACCCTAGGCAAATCGGTCTCAATGATAGGGATCTCGGTCTCACCGAGATGGGATTGTAATCTCTCGGTGTATGTCCATTACCAAAATCGGTCTCACCGAGTTTGAGCAATCGGCACTACCGAGATTACAATGCAAACTTTCCGGTTAGCTTATTACCAAAATCGATCCCATCGAGTTTGTGTAATTGGTCTCACCAAGTTTGCCTGACAACCTCTCTGGTTAGCTAATTACCAAAATCGGTCTCACCGAGTTTGTGTAATCGGTCTCACCGATATTACGTTATGCCCTAACCCTAACCATATCGGTCCTACCGAGTTGCATGTCGGTCCCACGGAAATCACTAACGGTCACTAGATTTGCTAAATCGGTCTGACCGAGTTTGTTGATTTGGTCCCACCGAGTTTGGTAAATTGTGTGTAACGATTAGATTTTGTGTGGAGGCTATATATACCCCTCCACCTCCTCTTCATTCGTGGAGAGAGCCATCAGAACAAACCTACACTTGCATCTTACCAGTTCTGAGAGAGAACTACCTACTCATGTGTTGAGGCCAAGATATTCCATTCCTACCATATGAATCTTGATCTCTAGCCTTCCCCAAGTTGCTTTCCACTCAAATCTTCTTTCCACCAAATCCAAATCCTGTGATGAGAGTTGAGTATTGGGGAGACTATCATTTGAAGCACAAGAGCAAGGAGTTCATCATCAACACACCATTTGTTACTTCTTGGAGAGTGGTGTCTCCTAGATTGGCTAGGTGTCACTTGGGAGCCTCCGACAAGATTGTGGAGTTGGAGTTTGTAAGGGCAAGGAGATCGCCTACTTCGTGAAGATCTACCGCTAGTGAGGCAAGTCCTTCGTGGGCGACGGCCATGGTGGGATAGACAAGGTTGCTTCTTCGTGGACCCTTCATGGGTGGAGCCCTCTGTGGACTCAAGGCAACTGTTACCCTTCGTGGGTTGAAGTCTCCATCAACGTGGATGTACAATAGCACCACCTATCGGAACCACGACAAAAACATCCGTGTCTCCAATTGCGTTTGAATCCTCCAAACCCTTCCCTTTACATTCTTGCAAGTTGCATGCTTTAGTTTCCGCTGCTCATATACTCTTTGCATGCTTGCTTGATGTGTATTGTGAGTGCTAAACTTGTGCCTAAACTCCACTCCAACCTAAAGAAGTCAAAAGCTGCAACTTTGGTACTTAGTGTCTAATCACCCCCCCTCTAGGCACCTCTTCTCGATCCCTTTCAATTGGTATCAGAGCTTTGGTCTCCATTGCTTTGGTTTAAACACCATTGGAGGAAGATGGATGAGTCTACTATTGGGAGTCTTAGACATAGAGTGCCTATTCTTGATGGAGAATATTTTCATGAGTGGAAAAATGAGATGCTTGTAATTTTCAATCAATATCATTTGAACAAGTACATTGCTAGCCCTTGTGCACCTCATATTGATCCCTTGCATCCCACACCAAGAGGATCTTGACATGATTCACAATCTTAGAACCATCAATCTTATCATAAGAGGATTGCCCAAAAACTTGATTGCTAGTTTGCCTACTCTTGATTGTGCCTATACTATATGGAAATTTCTTGAGGAACGATTTCCAGATTATTCCTTGAAAAATTTAGATGAAATTCTCCATAGGTCTATTGCCTTGAGTAAGATGAATTCTAGTGATCCTATGTTTGGTGATTGTTTGTTTGAGCTTACAAACCTTGTGCGTGCCAAAGGAGATGTTGGAATTATTAGTGATATTATTTCCGGGCTAAAAAAATTCATAAGCAAGATCATTGTCAAACTCACTCTAACGAATCACCCTCTCTAGGATTTGATCCACCACATGACGATGTTGAACATGGATACTATGATGAGGATGATGATAGTGACTTCGATCTTGATGATGCAATGAGACATTTTGGTCTTATGGCAAATCTTGAGGATATATGGCAGGTGGAAAGGAATGGGTTCTTGATAGTGGATGTACCGATCACATGACCGGAGATAAAGACATGTTTCGTGAGCTTGCTGAAAACGATGGTCCTCGAAAGTTTGTCACTTTCGGTGACAACTCAAAGGGTAAGGTGGTTGGCCCCGGTAAGGTGGCCATATCACATGATAGCTCCATACAAAATGTCATGCTCGTTGAATCTCTTGGATACAACTTACTTTCAGTATCTAGACTTGCTGATTTCGGTTTCAATGTCCTATTTACCGAAGTAGATTGCCAAGTGTTTCGTAGAGATAATCATAAAATGGTCTTTACGGTGTGCGTAGAGGTGATCTACACATTGTTGATTTCACTAAAAAGGCTCAACCCAGAACTTGCTTTATTGCTAAATCCTCTAAAGGTTGGTTATGGCATAGACGATTAGGTCATGTTGGTATGCGAAACCTTGACAAGCTTATTAAAGGAAATCATATCCTTGGAGTTAACGATGTCATATTTGATAAGGATAGACTTTGCAGCGCTTGTCGTGCGGTGTAAACAAAGTTGGAGGAAGGCATCCCGTGAAGAACATCATGACCACAAGGAGGCCACTCGAGCTTCTTCATATGGATCTCTTTGGTCCCAACGCTTACAAAAGTCTCGGTGGAAATTCTTTTGGTCTAGTTATAGTTGATGATTTTTCAAGATTTACGTGGGTGTTCTTTCTCGATGACAAATCACAGGTCCAAAAGATCTTCAAAAACTTCGCTAGGAAGGTCCAAAATCAATTTGAAGTGAAGATCAAGAAGGTTCGCAGCGACAACGGAACGGAGTTCAAGAACGCAAATGTGTACACCTTTCTTGACGAAGAAGGGATTTTACACGAGTTCTCGGCTACGTACACACCTCAACAAAATGGACTTGTTGAGAGGAAAAACCGGACACTCATCGAAATGGCGAGAACGATGCTTGATGAGTACAAGACGCCGAAGCACTTTTGGGCAGAAGCGGTTGAGACAGCTTGTCATGCAACAAATCGCTTGTATCTTCACAAGCTACTCGGCAAGACGCTGCACGAGCTTCTCACCGATAACAAACCCCAAGTTGGATATTTTCGAGTATTCGGCTCAAAGTGCTACATTCTTGATAAGCATCATCGTTCTAAATTTGCTCCTAAATCTCATGAAGGTTTCCTACTTGGTTATGGCTCAAACTCTCACACATACCGTGTCTACAACAATTTCACCCGAAAGGTTGAAGAAACGGTAGATGTGAAGTTTGATGAATCTAACGACTTCATAAGTAGAGCAATTGCCAATTGATGTAGCAGACAAAGATCCCTCGGAAGCAATCCAAGATTTGTCTATTGGGAAGATTCACCAACGGAGGTGAAGGACAAGACCTCGTCTGGCCCAAGTGGAAGATTCTACCTCACGACAAGGTGAACCAAGAGTTGATATGGAAGCATCCACAAGTGGGACACACCAAGATGAAGAAAACGAGGAAGTGCACCAAGATGAACGTCAACAACCTCCTTCTCCACCACGGCAAGAGAACGACAACGCCAACAATGAAGAAGGCCAATAAGAAGAACAAGATGAAGAAGATGTTCAACCAAGACCCAAGCAAAAGCTGACACGAGTTCGAGCAAGAATTGCTAAAGACCATCCCGTCGAGCAAATCTACAATGATATCCAAACCGGGAGAATCACTCGCTCTAAAACTCGTTTAGCTAACTTTTGTGAACACTATTCATTCATCTCTAGCATTGAACCTATGAAGGTTGAAGAAGCATTGGAAGATCCGGATTGGATAAACGCCATGCACGAAGAGCTACACAACTTTGAGAGAAATCAAGTGTGGACATTGGTTGAGAAGCCCGACAACAACCACAACATCATCGGTACCAAATGGGTGTTTCACAACAAGCAAGATGAAGATGGACATGTAGTTCGCAACAAAGCACGTCTCGTCGCCCAAGGCTACACACAAGTCGAAGGTATGGCCTATGGTGAGACTTATGCTCCCGTTGCTATACTTGAGTCCATTCGCATCTTACTTGCCTATGCTAATCACCATGATATCACCTTGTACCAAATGGACATTAAAAGTGCCTTTCTAAATGGTGAAATAGAAGAGGAAGTTTATGTCAAACAACCTCCCGGCTTTGTCAATCCTAAGAAACCAAATCATGTTTACAAACTTCACAAAGCCCTTTATGGTCTTAAACAAGCTCCTAGAGCATGGTATAAATGCTTGACCAAGTTCCATATCGAAAAAGGCTTTGAAATCGAAAAAATTGATTCTACTCTTTTTACTAAAAGGGTCAATAGAGAACTATTTGTGTGCCAAATCTATGTTGATGATATTATATTTGGTTCTACTAACCCTCATTTTAGTGAAAAGTTTGTAAAGCTAATGTCGGAGAAGTTTGAGATGTCTATGATGAGTGAACTCAAATTCTTTCTTGGTTTGCAAATCATGCAAACTAAGGAGGGAACCTTTGTATCTCAAACGAAGTACACCAAGGACTTATTCAAGAAGTTCAATATGCAAGAATGCAAAGGTATGACTACACCCATGCCTACTAGTGGACATCTTGATTTGACCAAAGATGGTGAACCGGTAGATCAAAAGGTTTATCGCTCTATGATTGGTTCATTGTTATATCTATGTGCTTCACGTCCCGATATCATGCTAAGTGTGTGCATGTGTGCACGATATCAAGCTACTCCTAAAGAATGTCACCTTAAGGCCGTGAAAAGGATAGTGAGATACTTAATTCATACACCAAATTTTGGCATTTGGTATCCTAAGAGGGCCTCTTTCGATCTTGTTGGCTACTCCGACTCGGACTATGCCGGAGACAAGGTTGATAGAAAGTCCACTTCGGTACTTGTCAATTTCTTGGTAGATCTCTTGTGTCTTGGTCTTCCAAGAAACAAAACTCGGTATCCTTATCCACCGCCGAAGCGGAATATATTGCCGCTGGTTCATGTTGTGCTCAATTACTTTTGATGACCCAAACGCTTAAAGATTATGGGATATATGTGAAACATGTTCGATTACTTCGTGACAATGAAAGTGCTATCTAGATTGCTCACAATCCCGTGCAACACTCTCGAACTAAGCATATTGAAGTTCGTCATCATTTCATTCGAGATCATGTTGCTAAGGGTGACATTAATCTTAAGCATGTTCGCACCGAAAAGCAATTAGCGGATATATTCACTAAACCACTTGTTGAGAAAGTGTTTTGCAGGTTAAGAGGTGAATTGAACATCATTGATGCTTCAAACTTGGAGTAGGAACTCCATTGGATACATGCAAGACATGAGCTTATGACTAGTCCTTGATATTTCTCTTATGATGATAATCTTATGTCTTGGATATATTTGCATATTGCATGTTATCTAACCCTTGTAGGTACTTGGATGAATCTAAGTCTATGATATTGCAACTCACTCACATCTTGAGAAATCTCTACATCACCAAGTCTCTACACAATGGTGGATGAAGACAAGGAAGCACGAAACCATTCGAACATATCCTTTGACAAATTCTATGTTGAGTTTCATGATTGTCATTTTGGATACACAAGTGCTCTTTCTTGCAAGAACTAACCCATGTAGGTAGATGAACTCAAATTCCAAGTGGTGCTCCCAACTCTTGACGAGCTACATCAACCTTGAGCAACCCACACAAGTTCAACTACATGATCACGATCGACACCACCACACAAGGTATGTTATTCCATCTTAGAGAAGCTTTACTCCAAGACATGAGTCAAAGCAACTCGACAAGATGTGAATACATCAAGATGCTTAAATGAAAAATGGTAACCCCATTTTGAGCTTAAACGATGAATATGACCTATGATCAAGTGAGCGCACTTGACTCCTAAGTCAATATACTCTAACATGGGTGACTTTGTCACCGCCCAATTCTAGATGAAGTTCTCTTGTGTTTTCTTTTCCATTTGTCTCATGCATATTTGTTTCCCCTTTAAAAAAACTTCATCTAGATTTCTTTTCTTTTCTTTTTCCTTCTTTTCTATCTGTTCTGCATTCCCTGCATCCAATTCATTGCAAATCCTTCAGTTAATTCCTTGCAAATCCTTGTGAGATCTTACTTGTCTAGTGAGCTGAGGTGACAGAGTTTTTCTCTGCAATGCACTCGGTCTCACCAGTTTTCTGTTTTCGGTCCAACCGAAGCAAACCACTCGGTGCCACCGATTTCACTACAGGAAAAACATTCTGCCACTTGTTTCTGTTTTACTTTTGATCCAGCTCCACTCAATGAATCTTGTCCTCTACAAGCATCACATTTTTATCCAAAGGCTTTATGTTGTGACTCAAGGACCAAACCCATTCACAAAAATTCCGTAGGCCCTTCTTGGAAATTGATGTCAAAGGGGGAGAGAGAGATCACATCAAAGCTTATCACTTAGAGAGATCACATCAAAACTTATCACTTCCAAAGGGAGAGAGAGTATCACCTCCATAGGGGGAGAGAGAGATCTCCAGGGGGAGAGAATACTCAAACAGAGAGTAATTCTCAAGGATCCTAGATGCTTGATGTTCAAGAGGAGAGATACCACATGTCTTCTTGATGTTCATATGTGCTTATTTGCATTAGCTCTGTTTATTTGTCTCTTTGAGCTCTGATTTTCTGTTCCCTATCTTCTCCCAATATACCATGCTAGATTCAAGGGGAGCAAGACACCTAAGGGAAAGAAATGATTTAAATTCTTTGCACATTCTTTACCTTTGGGGACATGTCAATATTAAATGTGGTACTTAGTACTCACTCTCTACATGTCATCCCAGTCTTGGTATTCTTGTGGTTTGTTCTGTTTGCTCTGCCTAGTAAGTGTATCTGTGTTATCTAACCTTGTTTACGCAGGTTCATTCCATCCTAAGCCAACTCAAGACCACAAGGTAAGTATATGCATCACAGTCATGTGTATGAGAAATTCTTGCTGATGTACATATTGTTTGCAAGAAGGACTCATGAGCATGAAGGTACATTTCCACATACACATCTATTACTATCTTTTGCTCGATGCATATAGCCAACATACATGTAACACATTGCTTACTCTGTCATGTTCATGCATTCACATGCTTCTATATTCCATATTCACATGATTGCATACATGTAGGGGGAGCCTATGCATGTTACATGTCTTTCCAAAGCTTTATTTGCTATTCTCTATATCTTTATCTAAAGCTTTGATGTATGTTGCCATCAATTACAAAAAAGGGGGAGATTGAAAGCACAAGTGCTCCCTGGGTGGTTTTGGTAATTAATGTCAACATATCTCTTGTTGGACTAACACTTTTATCTAGTATGTTTCAGACAAGTTCAATAATGGAGTGGCATGGACTAGAGGATGTGGAACCCCTTCAAGATGTTAAGGACAAAGAATTGGCTCAAGCTCAAAAGATCAAGACTCTGCTTTTTACATTTTAGTGATCCAAGATCACATTGAGTCTATAGGAAAAGCCAATACTATCAAGGAGGGATGAGGTGTTGCTTAATGAGTTTCTTGCTCCATGATGCTTAGTGATATGCTCCAAAACCCTCAACTACTTTCTCACATCCACATATGTCCTAAACCCAAAGTCAAACTCGGCCCCACCGATTCTTTCTATCCGCGCCACCGAAGTTCGGGGATGTCTTAGCCACTGCCACAAACCCAAGGCAAATCGGTCTCACTGATAGGGATCTCGGTCTCACCGAGATGGGATTGTAATCTCTCTGTGTATGTCCATTACCAAAATCGGTCTCACCGAGTTTGAGCAATCAGCACTACCGAGATTACAATGCAAACTTTCTGGTTAGCTTATTACCAAAATCGATCCAAACCAAGTTTGTGTAATCGGTCTCACCGAGTTTGCCTGACCAACTCTCTGGTTAGCTAATTACCAAAATCGGTCTCACCGAGTTTGTGTAATCGGTCTCACCGAGATTACGTTATGCCCTAACCCTAACCATATCGGTCCCACCGAAATCACTAACGGTCACTAGATTTGCTAAATCGGTCAGACCGAGTTTGTTGATTCGGTCCCATCGAGTTTGGTAAATTGTGTGTAACGGTTAGATTTTGTGTGGAGGCTATATATACCCCTCCACCTCCTCTTCATTCTTGGAGAGAGTCATCAGAACAAACCTACACTTCCATCTTACCAGTTCTGAGAGAGAACTACCTACTCATGTGTTGAGGCCAAGATATTCCATTCCTACCATATGAATCTTGATCTCTAGCCTTCCCCAAGTTGCTTTCCACTCAAATCTTCTTTCCACCAAATCCAAATCCTGTGAGAGAGAATTGAGTGTCGGGGAGACTATCATTTGAAGCACAAGAGCAAGGATATCATCATCAACACACCATTTGTTACTTCTTGGAGAGTGGTGTCTCCTAGATTGGCTAGGTGTCACTTGGGAGCCTCCGACAAGATTGTGGAGTTGAACCAAGGAGTTTGTAAGGGCAAGGAGATCGCCTACTTCGTGAAGATCTACCGCTAGTGAGGCAAGTCCTTCGTGGGCGACGACCATGGTGGGATAGACAGGGTTGCTTCTTCGTGGACCCTTCGTGGGTGGAGCCCTCCGTGGATTCACGCAAACATTACCCTTCGTGGGTTGAAGTCTCCATCAACGTGGATGTACGATAGCACCACCTATCGGAACCACGACAAAAACATCCGTGTCTCCAATTGCGTTTGAATCCTCCAAACCCTTCCCTTTACATTCTTGCAAGTTGCATGCTTTACTTTCGGCTGCTCATATACTCTTTGCATGCTTGCTTGATGTGTATTGTGAGTGTTAAACTTGTGCCTAAACTCCACTCCAACCTAAAGAAGTCAAAAACTGCAACTTTGGTACTTAGTGTCTAATCACCCCCCCTCTAGACACCTCTTCTCGATCCCTTTCACCGGCGTGCGTCAATGATGTTCAGCGACTGGCGGGTCGTGTCGCTGCTTTAAGCCGGTTCATAAGCCGGTTAGGTGAGAAGGCCATCTTCTTTATGTCGATGATGAAGAAAATGCATAATTTTATCTGAGTGATGCCGCTTAACGCTGCCTTTGAAGATTTAAAGAGACAGTTATCTGAGCCGCCGGTCCTTGCGGCTCCCATTGATAAGGAGCCATTGTTGTTGTATGTGGCTGCTAACTCACGTGCTGTCAGTGTGGCAATTGTGGTGGAGCGCAAGGAGGTTGGCAAGGAGCATCCGGTTCAACGGCCGGTTTACTACATCAGTGAGGTGCTTATTGAGTCTAAGCAAAGATATCCACACTGACAGAAGCTCGTTTATGGGGTGTTCATGGCGAGCCGGAAGCTTAAGCAATACTTCTAGGGTCACCCCATCACTGTAGTAAGTTCTGCTCCTTTGGGAGACATCATTCAGAATAGAGAGGCTACAGGACGAGTCGCCAAGTGGGCCACTGAGCTTGGACCTTGAGGGAGTTCCGGACTAGGGGGTGTCCGGATAGCCGAACTATCATCATCGGCCGGACTCCAAGACTATGAAGATACAAGATTGAAGACTTCGTCCTGTGTTCGGATGGGACTTTCCTTGGCGTGGAAGGCAAGCTTGGCGATGCGGATATGTAGATCTCCTACCATTGTAACCGACTTTGTGTAACCCTAGCCCTCTCCTGTCTATATAAACCGGACGGTCAGAGTCCATAGGACGAACAACAATCATCTTGTAGGCTAGCTTCTAGGGTTTAGCCTCTTTGATCTCGTGGTAGATCCACTCTTGTAACACACATCATCAATATTAATCAAGCAGGACGTAGGGTTTTACCTCCATCAAGAGGGCCCGAACTGGATAAAACATCGTGTCCCTTGTATCCTGTTACCATCCGCCTAGACGCACGATTCGGGACCCCTACCCGAGATCCGCCGGTTTGACACCGACATTGGTGCTTTCATTGAGAGTTCCTTCCGTAGTCGTCACCGATAGGCTCGATGGCTTCTTCGACGATCATCAACGACGCAGCCTGTGGTGAGACTTTTCTCCCGGACAGATCTTCATATTCGGCGGCCGCATCGCGGGCCGATTCGCTGGCCATCCGGAGCGGATCGAAGCTACACCCCGCCGCCAGTCAGATTTGGAAGTTTGAACTTCACGGCCGATATCCGCGGGGACTTGATCCTCGATGGAGTCGAGCCACAGCCGAAGCGTGCCGCCTTTATCACGGCGAGCATGATTTAGCTCGCAGACAAGACTGGAGGTCGCCTCGAACCCGCTCCGATCTTCAATTCCGAGCCGGCTGCGCAGATCGGGGACGGATGGCTAGACACCGCCTCGGGGGCTGCAACCTCTACGGCGATAGAGCCGAACACTGATCTTGTCCCTCATAAAGCTCGCGACTCCGAGGTGCCGGACTCCTTGCCGGACTTCGAACCTCCCGCGCCCCTCCGATCGAATCCGATTGGGCGCCGGTCATGGAGTTCACCGCAGCGGACATCTTTCAACTCTCACCTTTTGGCGATATCTTGAGTTCGCTAAAGTACCTCTCGTTATCGAGAGCCCTGGCGGACTGCGGTCGGGGCGGTTGGGATGCGGACGACGAAGAAATTCAAAGCCCACCCACCACCCACTTGGTAGCCGCCGACGATCTAACCGACATGCTAGACTACGACTCCAAGACATCGACGGTATGGACGACGATGCCGGAGATTTAACAAGAACCAGCGCATACCGGGCACTGGAAAGCCACCTCATCATATGACATATACATGGTGGATATCCCAAAGGATGGGAATGGCGAAGGAACAGAGGAAGATGACCCCTCCAAGAAACAGCCCAAGCGCCGGCATCAGCGGCACCGCTCTAAATCCCGCCACAGCAAGAATGAAGATTCCGGCACCAGAGATAACAATACACCGGACAAAGGTCAAGACAATCCACTCCAAAGAAGATCCAAATAGCAGGAGGATGGAGACGCCAGCCTCACGAGAGAGCGGCGTAAGAAGAGGTAGAGGATTATATGCCTCCCTCCGAGATGAAGCAAGCCTCGACGACGATGAATTGCCGTGCCCGAGGATCCCGTCGAACAAGAGCGTTTTAGACGCAGGCTTATGGCCACGGCGAACAGCCTCAAGAAAAGCAAGAACAGCTTAGAGCTGATCAGATCTGCTAGCCGACAGATGGACCAAGTCCTCGCGGCCGAAGAGCATGAGCTTGAACGCCTCCAAAGCTACCCTAAACGCAAGCTGCTCCCCCAATTAGAGGAGGAGGCTTACGAACCCGCATCACCAGGAGACAATACGGTCAATCGACCACTCCGTGGTTGCGACAGAGAGGCCTCTAGGCCCTTCACTAGAACCGCACTCGGCATCGCTCAAAAAGCACACGGCCACAGGGGAACGCCCGACCATGCGAGATATATTGGAGGACAAGGCAAGACAATCAAGATCGATCTATGGATCGCGTGGCGCCTACGATGCGTGGCGACAACCGTCGCGCCGGACACGATAAGTCCGCCGGGCCGAACAAAACAGACATAGCTCTTTTGAGCTCCGTCGTGACATCGCCCGATCAGAGGCGCCAAGACACCCACTATGCTTCACGCATTTAAGTAATGGATCATCAAATCCCAAGGGTTTAAACCCGTCAATATTGAATCCTATGATGGCACAACAGACCCGCGGTTTGGATCAAGACTATCTCCTTCACATCCACATGGCCCGCGGTGACGATCTTCATGCCATCAAATACCTCCCCTCAAGCTTAAAGGACCAGCCCGGCATTGGCTCAACAGCTTGCCGCCAGAGTCAATTGGGAGCTGGGAGGACCTCGAAGCCGCATTCCTCGATAACTTCCGTGGCACTTATGTGCGACCACCGTACGCCGATGACCTAAGCCACATAATTCAGCAGCCAGACGAATCGGCCGGACAATTACGACACGGTTCTTAACCAAGAAAAACCAAATCATCGACCGTCCGGATGCGGAGGCCCTCGCGGCCTTCAAGCATAACATCCATGACGAGTGGCTTGCCCGGCACCTAGGACAGGAAAAGCCGAAATCCATGGCAGCCCTCACATCACTCATGACCCGCTTCACATGCGGGTGAGGACAGCTAGCTAGCACGCAGCAACAACCTCAAAGAAAATTCGGCAGTCCGGACTTCAAGGACCGAAATGGCTGGCAGCGTCGTAATAAAACAAACGCCGCATTAACGGCGACAATATTGAGGATACGGCAATCAATGCCGGATTCAGAGGCTCTAAACCCGGTCGTGAAAAAAGCCATTCAAAAGAACTACTCCGGTCCGTCTAATTTGGACCGAATACTCGACCGCTTGTGCGGATACACGGCACTTCAAAAGCCAGCTAACCACACCAACAGGACTCTTGGGTATTCAAGCGGGCAGGCAAGTTAATTGCCGAAAACAATGACAAGGGGCTGCATAGCGATGATGAGGACGAGACCCAACCACGAACAATAGAGGATGTAGGGTTTCCATAGGTGCGGACGGTGAACATGATATACGCAACGCACATACCCAAAAGGGAGCGGAAGCGCACTCGTGGATGTCTACGCCGATGGAGCCAGCGATTGCCCGAAGTTCAATCCACGGTCCTCCCGCCCGATCACTTTTGACCAAGGGACCACTCACCAAAGATCCGCCATGGCGGATTCGCCAGACCGGTCTTAGACCCAATCGCCGATGGATTTCACCTAACCAGAGTCCCGATGGATTGGCGGCAACTGAACCTGCTTTACCGTGATACAAAGGCGCAAAATGGGCATAGACCCTCAAGGATTAAACCTACCAAAACGACCTTTAAGGGCGCCATACTAGGTGTAGAAGCCAATTGTACAGGCTCAATTACACCGAAGTGGTCTTCGGATCCCGGATAACTTCCGGGCGAGGAGTTAATCTTCGACATAGTCCCGCTCCGCAGCGGCTATCATGCCTTGCTCGGACGCATCGCTGCGTTGCAAAGTTCAACGCGGTGCCGCACTCACGCATACCTCAAGCTCAAGATGCCAGGCCCTCGAGGAGTCATCACGGTCAATGGAAACACCGAACGCTCTCTCCGCACGGAGGAACATCTGGCCAGCTCTCACGGCGGAAGTGCAATGCAGCCTCTTAAGGCAATTCTCGAGTCCGCCGTTAAGCGGCCGGACACAGCTAAGCGCGCCGAGTAACTTACAACAAGACCATCTAGCACGTTAGAGCACGCCAGAATAAAGGCGGCCCCAACCCCAGCCTCCTGCGAAACGTCAGCAGGTCCTTCGCGTACACCATTACGCTCAAGATACCATGGGCATGGGGAGAGGGGCACGACCACGATAAACCTGCATCGCGGCTCAACCACACCAGGGCTCTCAAGTGTGTCGTTCCTTTTCTTTTCTTTTTACCTTTTACTTTTTACCCATAGGACTCCGTTTGTCGAGAGGCCCTGTCCGGCAGCAGACCACCGAACTCACGATGCAACAGCCGGGGAAGGATAAAGGCTACAACGAATATACAGGTGGTCTCCATTACGAGCATTTTTATACACCAATCTGCAGCCTACCCCTGGAGGGGGACATGTTTAACAGTCCCATACCTTGCTTATCGCACTATTTGTATCGTTCTGCATTCGTAGCAGCACTTATTGAAATGCAGCACCTTTTTGCTTATAATTGCATTTCTTTTTCATACATATGTTCATTCACGGCATGTTGCATCCGTACACTTTGGTACGGCTAATATACACCAGGGCTTATGTTTCCGCATTATGGTATGATGAGTCCGAACACTTTCACAAGTGCGGCACTCGAACTTATAGCACTATATGCATCGGCTCGAATCATGTCTTGGGTCAATAGTTGGGTTGCCCTGCCCCATGTTTTGGTACCTTACATTCCGTTATATTGGCTAAGGTAGCACTGGAGAACCATCATGATTCCGCCCAGCTTGAGCTGGGTTAACGCCTCGAGAGAAAGCTAAACTGACCGTCATGATGAGGCGAGAGCCGATCGCTGTTCGAGAGGTTTTTTGCGACTCCTTAAAGACTTATGCCGCTTAGAGCGAGGAGCCGGATATCGTCTGCCAAGGCGTGGATAGCGCCCCAAATTCGGCCTTCCGAAGACTAGGGGCTTCGCCGAAATTTAAAATTATAGAATTCTATGGCTAAGTGAGAGTGTTCAAGCATTATAAGTCAGGTTGCCTTGTTCGCTGTGTTAGATGGACCCAAAAATGGGAACAAGAGCGCTCAAGTTTATCCCGAACACCCCAAAGACTCGTGGCATGGGGGCCGGGCCGACGACTTGCCATCTCTCAGATTTGATAAACAGCCGCATGTAAGGTAATATTTTAAATTAACAAGCACCGCTTAGCGATATGAACTAAGTTTTCAAATAAGACAGATAACAAAATGCGAGTCTACTCAAATATTACATCTTTGGAGCACTCACCCGCAATAGTGCGGGCGCCCTTCAGCACACTCTTATAATACATCTCGGGCGTGCGATGCTCCATGCCCTCTGGTGGCGGGTCCGTCATGAGCTTCTGGGCATCCATCTTGCCCTAGTGCACCTTTGTGTGGGCAAGGGCCCGACGGGCACCCTCAATACAAGCGGAATGCTTGATGACTTCTACCCACGGGCACACATCCATCAGCCGTCGCACCAGGCCAAAGTAGCTCCCAGGCATGGCCTCCTTAGGCCGCAGCCGAACTATGAGGCCCTTCATGGCCTGTTCGGCCGCCTTGTGGAGCTCGACCAGCTTGCCACTGGTCGCTAAGGGGCACCGGATGTCCGGCCTCAAGATATCGATACCGTAAGACCTTCTCCGCCTAGCTCCCTCCTCGGCCCGGTAGAATGCGACAAAGATCGGACACGCTGCGAGGAAGATCTGCGAACGCCCCTGGAGAGCTCCCAATTCGGGTAAGCAACAGGTAATTAACACTCACATGCTTACTTTGCATGAAAAATGACTTACCCGCTGCTATTTTCTTCACCGCCTCAATCTCCTGGAGGGCCTTCTAGGCTTCGGCCTTTGCGGTTTTGGCACTCTCAAGAGCCGTTGCAAGCTCAGACTCTCGAGTGTTCGAGTCACGCTCCAAGCTCTCATGTTTTTTCACGAGATCCTGGAGCTCTTGCTGTACCTCCGCCACCCGCGCCTCCTGCTTTTCTCGCTCGGTGCGCTCCGTGGCGAGATTATGCGGGCCGCTGCCACCGCCTTCTTCTGTGGTCGCCACCTCGTTAGTGGCCCCTACAATACCCACGTTATCCTTGTCATTTTTCTTGCAACCAAATCCTTTTCTCAGAAGGTACAATTTTCATAAGGTATTACTCACCTTCTTTTCCTCGAGCTGCTTCTTGGCATGACCGAGCTCGTTCTCGGACCGCTCGAGGTTTTTCTTCAAAGTATTGACCTCCAGCTTAGTGCGGCGGAGGTCAAGAAGACAAACCGCAATCCCATATTGACATATTTTTATGACTCTGCGTTTATCTTTCTAAAGATCCTCATCCGCTTTTCTTTCCAACACCGAACCGAGCATCGAGGGCTACCGCCTATGCGGTACCATTTTACATATATTAAAATTCTTACCTCAAAGCTCGTTAGAAGGTCACAAGAAGCTTCGGCCAGCCCGCTCTTGGCGAGCTGAACCTTCAATCACCGCACTCATAACAAGTGTGGTGTTCCTCTTGATGGAGGCGCCGCTGAGCGCCTCAGAAATTATCCGCACCTCTGGTTGGACAGAGGCAGCCAGCTGTCGCGTTCTTGCCCTTCTACGGCGGGTCGCCACGGACTCGGAGCCACTGTGGCCTCCGGGCCGAGTCCGTGCAAAGTCCGGAGGGTGTCCTGTGACACCTCCGGGGCCTCCTCCTCCTGGTGGGTCCTTTCTGGGATCCCACCTCGGCCGTCCGCGCAAGACGGGGCCGGAGGCGGTCGGAAGGGAAACCATATCCGACGCACCCAAGGACCCGCCGACGAACGGGAAGATCATCCTTGGGCGGACTGCAGGGTTGTATGCGGCATTAGAAAGACATTATGTGGCGAAAAAAAAAAACCTTGAAGTTATTCAGGAGTTCGGATACTTACGATCTCGCCAGGGGCTTGGCCCTTGTAGGCCAATCCCCCTTGTCGTCGTCGACGTTGGCGGAGCAGTCCGGGGGAAGAGTTTTTCCCTTCTTGGACCCTTCGGCCTCCCTTGTTGGGGAGGCCTTCCTTTTCTTCCCTCCCCCCAGTCGTCCTCGGATTCATCATCCGATAGCACCTGAAAACGGGAACTCTTCCGAGTCCCCGTGGCCGTCTTCTTGGCCTTCTTCTCCGGCACCACGTGGGGTGCCGGAGCCAGCAGCCCAATTAGGCGGGCGTCCGCCGGGTCCTTCCGGCAATGGGGCCGACAGATAGTCCGCTCGGCCTTCACTAGCCATTCCTGTCAAAGGTAAAGGGAGTTTAGATCCCGTGATAGGGCCAAACTATGGAAAACAAGTGGTGAAATCACTTACCTCGTCACCGACGCCGCGAGCGGAATCGCGATCTTCGTAGCGGATGCGGGAGCTTTACGCCTTGAACAGCACCTTCCGCACATCTTCGTGCGTAGTGTCGAAGAGCCCGCCAGGTCCGGTGCTGCGCCGGATCAAACTCCCACATGTTGAAGCCCTGCTGCTGGCACGGGAGAATCCGCGGATGAGCATGACTCGACTACGTTGACAAGCTTGAGCTTCTTGTCCACCAGCCACGGATACGTGCTTGGAGTCCGGTCAGCTCCTCGAATCCCCCAAATCTGGCCACTCTCTTTCCAGAGGTGAGCCGTAGGGATGCCAGATCTGAATTGGGGTCAGCCCAATCAGTGGTCACGCTGCTCGGTGATGTAGAACCATCCCGATTGCCACCCCTTGATGGTTTCCACGAAAGTGCCCTCCACCACGTAACGTGGGACATCCCGCCCACCATGGCGCCTCAAGACTCCGCTTATTGCCCTTCACAACCTTCGCTTGACACTAAAGGTCTTGAGCCACAAGTCAAGTGGGGCTGGATGCAGAGGAAGGTTTCGCATTACCTGACGATAAACGCCGAGATGTTGAGGATGAAATTGGGGCCGATCATGGAAATCTAGGCCGTAGTAGAACATGAGCCCCGGACAAAGGGATGAAGCGGGAAGCCCAGTCCATGGAGGAAATGGGGAAGAAATACTACCCTCTCATGGGGCCTGGGTTGGGGCGAGCTCTCCCTCGTCGGGGAGCCGATCTGTGATGTTGCTGGACAAATATCCGGCTGCGCAACTTCGGATCTGCCCTCCGTGACGGAGGAGGCCATCCACTCTGCCTCCCGCTCCGGACATAGTTGGAGAAGGTTGAGGTGAGAAGTGCGGACTTGGGTGCCGGAGCTCGAGTTCGCGGAGATGGATAAGCCAAGGAGGAACAAGGCGCAGTAAAGGGTTGGATCTTTATCCCCTTATATGGGTGGACAAAACATGTGTCCCCACCGCCCGGTAAAACTCGCTTATCTCCCAAGCGCCACAATCAATGGCGCCGGTTGGATTACCCACGTCCGTATTGATGGGAATCCGAATAAGGGGAACACGATCTCTGCTCGACAAGACGTGCCAAGGAAACCGCCGCTTAAACGCTACCGAGGTGGAACAATAAAAACAATTTGAGTAAAGGCTTGGTAGTGGTGCGACGTCACGCCACGTATCACGCCGCCAGATTGATCTTGTGTAATATTATTCTCTCTACGGTGGTATGTGGAATTTATTTTTGGAGAGCCTGACACTATCCTGGTGTTCACAATCTTCTATAAACTATTCAGAGGAAGAACCCGCCTTGCAATGCCGAAGACAACATGCTACCGACTCGTCGTCATTGAAGCCCGGTTCAGGCTCGTTGAGGGAGTTCCGGACTAGGGGGTGTCCGGATAGCCGAACTATCATCATCGGCCGGACTCCAAGACTATGAAGATACAAGATTGAAGACTTCGCCCCGTGTCCGGATGGGACTTTCCTTGGCGTGGAAGGCAAGCTTGGCGATCTTGATATGTAGATCTCCTACCATTGTAACCGACTTTGTGTAACCCTAGCCCTCTCCGGTGTCTATATAAACCGGACGGTCAGTAGTCCATAGGACGAACAACAATCATACCATAGGCTAGCTTCTAGGGTTTAGCCTCTTTGATCTCGTGGTAGATCCACTCTTGTAACACACATCATCAATATTAATCAAGCAGGACGTAGGGTTTTACCTCCATCAAGAGGGCCCGAACCTGGGTAAAACATCGTGTCCCTTGTCTCCTGTTACCATCCGCCTAGACGCACAGTTCGGGACCCCCTACCCGAGATCCGCCGGTTTTGACACCGACAGACCCCATGGCTTGAAGTATGTGCCACGCACTGCTATTAAGTCTCAAGCACTGGTGGACTTCATCAACGATTGGACAGAGCTACAGACGCCTGAGGAAAAGCCGGACAACACATACTGGACTATTCACTTTGATGGATCCAGGCAATTGGAGGGCTCGGGGGCTGGAGTTGTTTTAGCTTCCCCTCGAGGTGACAAATTTTGTTATGTGCTCCGGTTGATGTTTCCCTGTACCAATAATGCAGCTGAGTATGAGGCCTTGCTCCATGGTCTTCGGATGGCTAGGGAGATGAACTTAAGCCGGGTAAGGTGCTTGGGCGACTCAGATTTGGTGGCTCAACAGGTGTCAGGCAAGTGGGATTCTAAGGATCCTCTCATGGCGGCTTATCACCGTGAAGTTGATGTTGTAGCTGGGGACTTCAAGGGTTATCAAGTGGAGCACATTGATCGAAGGAAGAATGAGGCGGCTGATGCTTTAAGCCGGCTGGGATCTCAGCGTAAGCCGGTGCCACCTAACACCTTTTTGGATATTTTGCATAACCCTTCTGTCAGGTTGCCCACAGAGGAAGACTTAGCTGTTCCAGACCCAGAAGCACAATTGGTGGTGGCTCTTCACGTCATCCCAGATTGGACAGTGCCATATTTGGCTTACATGACCCGGGGCGAGTTGCCTGAGGATGAGACCTTGGCTAGGAAAATCATCTGGCGGTCTAAGTCCATGCCAATTGTTCATGGTGAATTCCATCATCGTAGTGTTACTGGGGCGTTTCAACGTTGTGTGTCGCCTGAGGAAGGTCAAGAAATATTTCGTGAGATCCATGAAGGGGATTGATGTCATCACTCCGGCTCAAAATATCTTGTGGCTAAAGCTTTCCGTCATGGTTTTTATTGGCTGACGGCTCATGCTGATGCGGTGGATCTGGTCGGTAAATGTGACGGTTGTCAAAAATTCTCACGACGTGCTCATGTGCCGGCTCAAGAATTAAGGATGATTCCAATCACTTGGCCATTTGCAGTTTGGGGGCTTGACATGGTTGGGCCTTTCAAAAGGTCCAAGGATAAAAAGATACACCTCCTGGTAGCAGTTGATAAATTCATGAAGTGGGTTGAGGGAGAGCCGGTCAGTAAGTGTGATGCAGCCACGACAGTCCAGTTCATGAAAAAGGTGATCTTTCGTTTTGGTTTTCCACACAACATCATAACTGACAATGGTACTAATCTGTCCAAAGGTGCTATCGAAGAGTTCTGTCAACATGAACATATCCGGCTCGATGTTTCATCAGTAGCTCATCCTCAATCCAATGGTCAAGCTGAAAGAGCCAATCAAGAGATCTTGAAAGGTATAAAGCCCCGGCTCATGGTCCCTTTACAACAGACGCCAGGTTGTTGGGTGGAGGAGTTGCCTTCCGTGATTTGGAGCATCAATACTACACCTAACAGATCTACGGGTTATACGCCTTTCTTCATGGTTTACGAAGCAGAGGCAGTCCTACCGAGTGACATCCGTCATGACTCGCCCCGAGTGGCGGCTTATGTTGAAGCTAATAATGAACAAGCTCGTCAGGAGGCACTTGATTTGTTGGATGAGAAGCGTGACTTAGCGATAGCCCGCTCGGCGATTTACCAGCAGGACTTGCGTCGTTATCACAGCCGACTGGTTAAGTGCAGAACCTTACAAGAGGGTGACTTAGTGCTCCGGCTCATCCAGGATCTGCCCGATATGCACAAGCTATCCCCACCTTGGGAAGGACCCTTTGTGGTCAGCAAGAACCTGAATAACGGGTCGTATTACCTCATCGATGTTCGAGAGCACAAAGACTCACGTAATTCGGAGGTGGAGACCCGCCGTCCGTGGAATATCGCTCATCCTCGGCCTTACTACACTTAAGCCACTGGCTCTCATGATGTACATATTTTGACGATGTATATATTATGAAAAGTAATAAAGCAGGACCTCTGTCCTTTTCATCCTCAAAAGTTTGTATGTCTTTATTATTATATCTTTTAAATGACCAACAGGGAACTGATCATATTTGAATCCAGCTCTCCCTTTGGGCCGGCTTATGATTGTATTTGAATCTGGCCGTTAAATATCATGATCACCAGGGGGCTTCCAGTTCAAACATAGCTTGTATTCGAACCAAAGAGAACATAGCTGTCGATACCCTTTTGATTGGCACACTGCCAAAACCTACTAGGGGGCTTCTTGATCGTATCCGAATCATAGCTCAACCCCTTTTGGGTCTGACGTGGATCGTATTCGAATCAGCGTCATTAAACAACTCTCAAGGTCATTTGGGGGCTTCCTGTTCAAACATAGGTCATATTCGAACCAAAGAGAACATAGCTGTCGATACCCTCTTGATCGGCAACGCCAAAGCCACTGGGGGCTATATGATCGTATTCGAATCTTAGCTTAACCCGTTTGGAACGGTTCTCTGTTCGTGTTCGAATCAAAAGCCTCTAAATCTTGTTTATAAAGTTCTTTACAATCACAAATTTCTGACTTTTTTATTATATTTGGAATCATCTAATAAGTGGCTTCTATTTCGCCCGGTTTGGGCCTTGGTCAATAAATCGCCAGCATATGACGATCATTAAACATTTGGAAATTTTTGGCTTCTAAAGATCGGGTTGTCACCCTTACTGTTCGGGTCACATAAACCGACAACGTAAATCGAAGGACCACAGGTATGATGTTACGACTATATTTCAAAGATGTGGTTGCTAGCCGACTTATCTATGATTTTTGTTTATATTCCGGGTTATCTGTAAGATATATAACCCGACATGCGGTAAACCGCCAAGGGACTTGTGATTTGTTTCTCTATGCAGGACAGCTAAAGATCCCTTTTTAAACATAAGGCAAACAGATGATCAGCACAATATGGAGGAATATAAGATGGCGGCTTAAACAGTGTTGAGCACTAGACACGTGCGCGATGGCAGGACAAAACCAAGTGTTTTTTCTACCCTATTACATGACTCCCCGAGTCCAAATGATGAAACATTGTTTTTTCATCAAAGACGTAAATATGAGCCGCCTAATGGATCAATCGCGTTGTTGGCCTGATGCTTCCGGATCATCCCTTTCCGCTCCTCCATCTTGTTCCTTGTCCTGGAAGGTTGATGATGACCAGTCAATGCCACTCAAAGCTTCAAATTCAGCTTCATCATCAATTAATCCGGCCGGGTCAACTTCGGGGGCGAAGGTATGCTTATGAATTGGAGGGATCAGGCTGACCACTTCATAATGTGGCGTTGGAATCCTCCAGTTTTCAGCATACATTATTACTGATAAGAATTCTTTCCACCCATGGATTCCATAGCACCTACAATTCTGGAGTGCAGAAAACAAAAGTATTAGTTACAAGTACATAACATATTGCAAGTTTAAAAATCAAGTATATCTTACCATGATCCCCCTTTCCCTAGTCAAATAATGTGGAGTATAATGAAAAGGGGACTAATTTTATATGTTCTTTATTAACATTATTTACCTCTGCTTATTTGTCAGTTATGTTCTAAGAGTCGTCCACCTTAGGGTCTTGCTTCTTCATCTTCCTCCACATATATTTGGTGATAAGCTCTATCTTCTCCAACTTGTTCTTTTTCAGGACCTTCCCCTTACCCCTTCTCAGAATCATCTCTTGTGGTATCCCTGGAATCAGTATGCAACACCGATAAATTTAGGCTAATGTAAAAAAATATGTGGTACTTAAAGTGCTTGTACAGAAAAAGAATAATACATAGTTTGAAGAACATGCCATGTATATTTTTATGGTTCAGAAGAAGACACTCCGCTACCATTATCATTTATCAATGTCTACATCTTGTTTTCTCTCACAAACCCACAAGGAACAAAGTAAGCACGCTAACACCAAAGATATTTATGTAAAAAGAGTTATTAGCACAAAAAATCCACTATCAACCGAACCGAGCACAACCTAGTAATTCATAATAGCAGGTGAATATCTAAAATTTTATCAAGATATCTCAATGTAGTAGCCAAGGGGGACTTTTCCGTCTTAAAATTTCGTGAAGCATGTCGAGGTTCCTAACACTAATAATCAGTAAACAAAGCCAGTTAGATTTGTCGCTAAACAAGAAAACGTAGCATGTGATACCCACACACAGAAAGTTTATGTACTTGGAATTTCCATCACTATCTCATACATTGTGAGCATTGAAGGGATCTAGATGATAGATAATCAAATCAGACTAAAATATAATGGTAAATAGTAAACTCTTACTTGCTAACATTGGTAGCTCCATGATGCTACCGGTGGGTTCAAGCATCAAGCACTATCACGACATTTTTTGAACTCAACTTCCAACACGGCCAATGCCAAAGGAATAAGCATCGAGTTGCCCATTGTTACAATTTATATGGAATCATATACCGAGATGCAAGCCTGCCCAAGCAACCTTTTCCCAAAGTGTGTCCCTCTCCTGAGTTGAACAATTATTCATACCATGTAATTATAATGAAAAGAGGCTACCAATGTTTTAATCAACGCATTGGAGGTTAGACCTTCCCACTTTTAATGGAAATTTTAAGATCCTCGGGAGTGGGGGGAGGTGTAACCTCAGGGATAGGAGGAATTGTTCCTTCCTCAGCCTGCAAAAAATATATGGAACCCCAAGCTTTGATTCTCACTAACACATTCCCAAAAAAGCTTGCAAAAGACATCAGCCGTGATGTACCAACTTCTGAAATGTCTCCTTAATCCTTTCAAGAGCGTCCAATGAAGTAGGAATAACAACCCCATCATCCCTTAGTGCTTGATTCTTAGCTTGTGCAGATTCCAACTCACCACCATCACACCCTATTATACCAAAAAAAAAAATAAACCACATCTACGCATATTTGTTCAGCTTACCAGAACTCTAGGAAAATTTGTTTACAACTTACCGCATGGCCAAACTGGACTCAGATTTCAACAGACGTGCACACGTCCTACTAACCCAAGCAACAACAGGTTTCTAAACCTTTCCTTGTTTCAAGGATTCGAGGAGCAAATACTCATCATTTGCTCCAAGCTCCCCAAGAACAACCATCATTTTAACCTAAAGCCAACAAATGAGGTTAAACTAAATTATCTGGACTCGATCAAACTAAAGTATCTTATCAGGTCCATGTAACTGAACTAATTAATCAAAAAGCAACCTAGTGGGCATTACGTCAAACAGATTGTGTGCACCGTAATGCGGGATCAGCAGCAACCAATTAGATGAAGATAATACTCAAGCTGCTCAAACAAAAATGTCCGGCAGTGAACAAATCGTTGTTGAACCAACCAGTGCCGCAGTATGGGGTCGGCGCAGTGACGCAGTGTTGGGGAACGTAAGCATGCAATTTCAAAAAATTCCTACGCTCACGCAAGATCTATCTAGGATATGCATAGCAACGAGAGGGGGAGAGTGTGTCCACATACCTTCGTAGACCGAAAGCGGAAGCGTTTGACAACGCGGTTGATGTAGTCGAACTTCTTCTCGTTCCGACCGATCAAGCACCGAACATACGGCACCTCCGAGTTCTGCACACGTTCAGCTCGTTGACGTCCCTCAAACTCTTGATCCAGCAAAGTGTTGAGGGAGAGTTTCGTCAACATGACGGCGTGGTGACGGTGATGGTGAATTGATCCGCGCAGGGCTTCGCTTAAGCACTACGTGAATATGACCAGAGGCATAAACTGTGGAGAGGGGCGCCGCACACGGCTAACAATGTTTTTTGTGTGTTCTAGCGGTGCTCCCCTTCGTATATATAGGTTGGAGGGGAGGAGAGGCAGCCAAGGGGGCGCCCCAAGTAGGAGGAATCCTACTTGGGCACCTCCCAATTCGTCCTCACCCCTTTGCTATTCCTATTCGGAGTAGGAAGGGAAGAGGGGGAAGGGGAAATCCTATTCCATTTTTCCTTTCCTCCTTCCCGTTTCCTTCTCCAATTTGGCCAGCCCATATGGCGGGGGGGGGGGGGGGGGTGCACCAGCCCCTTTGTGGCTGGTGTGTTTCCCCTCTTGGCCCATAAGGCCCATATAGTTTGCCGGGGGTAGCCCGGAACCCCTTTCGGTGACCCGATACGTAGCCGGTAACCCCAGAACACTTCCGGTGTCCGAATACTATCATCCTATATATGAATCTTTACCTCTCGACCATTTCGAGATTGCTCGTCATGTCCATGATCTCATCCGGGACTCCAAACAACATTAGGTCACCAAATCACATAACTTATATAATACAAATCGTCATCGAACGTTAAGCGTGCGGACCCTACGGGTTCGAGAACTATGTTGACATGACTGAGACACCTCTCTGGTCAATAACCAATAGCGGAACCTGGATGCTCATATTGGCTCCCACATATTCTACGAAGATCTTTATCAGTCAAACCATTATGACAACGTATGTTATTCCCTTTGTCATCGGTATGTTACTTGCCCGAGATTCGATCGTCGGTATCTTCATACCTAGTTCAATCTCGTTACGGGAAAGTCTCTTTACTCGTTCTGTAATACATCATCCCGTAACTAATTCATTAGTTACATTGCTTGCAAGGCTTATTATGATGTGCATTACCGAGAGGACCTAGAGATACCTCTCCGATAGTCGGAATGACAAATCCTAATCTCGATCTATGTCAACCCAACAAATACCTTTGGAGATACCTGTAGAGCATCTTTATAATCACCCAATTACGTTGTGACGTTTGATAGCACACAAGGTATTCCTCCAGTATCCAGGAGTTGCATAATCTCATAGTCAAAGGAATATGTATAAGTCATGAAGAAAGCAATATCAATAAAACTTAACGATCATTATGCTAAGCTAACGGATGGGTCTTGTCCATCACATCATTCTTCTAATGATCTGATCCCGTTCATCAAATGGCAACACATTTCTATGGTTAATAAACTTAACCATATTTGATGAACGAGCTAGTCTAGCAGAGGCTTATTAGGGACACTGTGTTTTGTCTATGTATCCACACATGTATCAAGTTTCCGGGTAATACAATTCTAGCATGAATAATAAACATTTATCATGGTATAAGGAAATACAAAATAACAACTTTGTTATTGCCTCTAGGGCATATTTCCTTCACGCAGGTCTCGTGCCCGCTCACTGAGATCCCCTCTACGGCGAACCTCTTCGCCTCCATGCCCTTGCGCTACACCTGGGTGCGCTCACGGCAATACTGCTCCTCGTCCGTGAGCGCCGGGTCGAGCACCGAGAGCAGCCTGCTCCCCGCGCCCACACCGGCACCGGAGACAGTTGAAGCGGCTGCCTCCTTCGAGGTGAGCGCCTGGAAGCATGAGGCCGTGCCAGGGGTGCGGGAGAGGAGGCGGAGACGGGTGAGGCGGAGCGGGGCGAGGGAGAAAGAGAGATGGCGGTCACCCTCCGCCGCGCTCTTGTCGTGTGGGATGGGAGAAGATGGAAATAGGGGAGAGATGGCCTGCATCGCGCGGGGTGGCGGCGGTGAACCGACGAGCGACAGGGCTGTGGGGAGAGGTGTGCGGGTGAGGGGAGGGGGCAGTTTTTTCGGGAGAAAGAGGTGGAGAGATGAAAGGAAAATTCCCGTTGTTAAGGTCCTGCTTGGATTGTCGGTTGGCTTCTAAATACACCTGTAAAGATTACAGACCTCAAGGCATTGTTTCTTTTTCCAGTCAAAAATCAAGGGAAACCGACAATATACACCTGTAAATTAAATCCGGGTGTATAAATTTACACCCATACCAAGCGGGGCCTAAGTGATCGTGTGAGGGGGTCGCGGACTAATTACGTTCCGCAAATCAGGGAGTGCCGCACGGATTAGAGGATGCGGAGGGCGGACGATCGGCAGACGAGGCCTTCTGCTTGGCAGAACATTTGATCTGAGACGTCGATTTAGGTTGCAGACTATTGATGTAATATGGACCGTAGGATGTACTTAAATTGATTTGATCGGAGGGTTCTGTTAATCTTGTGTACAATTAGTTGTGTGACTTTAGGGGAGTTTATGTTCGCTCTTTTAATAGTATAGTAGAGATGACTTCCCACTAAAAATTGCACCCTAGCACGATGTGTAATCTCCAGCTTACCAACACCATTCAACTACTTCACATAAACGAAAAACACTAAGGATATGTGTAGAAATGATACACATGTTGTGTTTGCTTTGATCTTTTTAATGTAATATGTGCATGATTTTGAATTTTGCTTATCTTCTAATAGAATTAATATAATTTAATGGAGGACATGCTGGATTTTGTCTTACAGGGCACGACACCCGTGTCCAATCGGGCTCAATGGATTTAGTAATAATAGGAGAAAAACACTAAGGATCAATAAGAGAAAGTGGACATAAATGACCCGCAACGACGATAACCAATAGAACTCCTTCAAATAAATGGATTGGTTGCTTAACAACGGTGTTTGCCACAAGCACAACAATCAATAGGTGGTGCCAACAAGTTGGGTCGACCCCACCAAGTTGGTTAGAATCATGATCCTACCTTTGGCTTGTACGAATTTACATGATTGGTTGGACTAGTTACTGATACGTCTCCATCGTATCTATAATTTTTGATTGTTCCATGCCAATATTATTCAACTTTCATATACTTTTGGCAACTTTTTATATTATTTTTGGGACTAACATATTGATCCAGTGCCCAGTGGCAGTTCCTGTTTGTTGCATGTTTTTGGTTTCACAGAATATCCATATCAAACGGAGTCCAAACGGGATAAAAACGGACGAAGATTTTTTTTGGAATATTTGAAAATTCTGGAAGAAAGATCATCATGAAACAGAGTCCAAGGTGGGCACGAGGTAGGGGGGCGCGCCCTACCCCCCAGGGCACACCCCTGACCCTCGTGGTCCACCTGTAAGGCGGTTGATGCCCTCCTTCGGCCGCAAGAAAGCTAATTTTTGGTAAAAAATCATGACGAAGGTTTCAGTCCAATCGGAGTTACGGATCTCCGGATATAAAAGAAACGGTGAAAGGGCAACAGAACAGAACGCATAAACAGAGAGAGATAGAGAAATAGATCCAATCTCGGAGGGGCTCTCGCCCCTCCCAAGCCATGGAGGCCAAGGACCAGAGGGGAAACCCTTCTCCCATCTAGGGAGGAGGTCAAGGAAGAAGAAGACGAAGGGGCCCCCTCTCCCCTTCTCTTCCGGTGGCGCTGGAACGCCGCCGTGGCCATCATCATCACCGCAATCTTCACCAACAACTTCACCGCCATCATCTCCAACTCTTAGACCCTCTTTGCAGCGGTGTAACCTCTCTCTTACCCGCTGTAATCTCTACTTAAACATGGTGCTCAACGCTATATATTATTTCCCAATGATGTATGGCTATCCTATGATGTTTGAGCAGATCTGCTTTGTCCTATGGGTTATTTGATGATCAAGATTGGTTTGAGTTGCATGTTTTATTATTGGTGCTGTCCTATGGTGCTCTCCGTGTCGCGCAAGCGTGAGGGATTCCCGCTGTAGGGTTTGCAATATGTTCATGATTTGCTTATGGTGGGTGGCGTGAGTGGCAGAAGCACAAACCCGAGTAAGTAGGTTGTTTGCGTATGGGATAAAGGGGACTTGATACTTTAATGCTATGGTTGGGTTTTACCTTAATGATCTTTAGTAGTTGCGGATGCTTGCTAGAGTTCCAATCATAAGTGCATATGATCCAAGTAGAGAATGTATGTTAGCTTATGCATCTCCCTCAAATAAAATTAATGATTACCGGTCTAGTTATCGATTGCCTAGGGACAAATAACTTTCTCGTGACAAAAAGTTCTTTACTAGAAATAATTTAGTTGTGTCTTTATCTAAACAGCCCCTAGCTTTTATTTACGTGCTCTTTACTTTCTTGCAACCCTATCCAAAAACACCTACAAAGTACTTCTAATTTTATACTTGTTCTAGGTAAAGCGACCGTCAAGCGTATGTAGAGTTGTATCGGTGGTCAATAGAACTTTAGGGAATATTTGAACTACCTTTAGCTCCTCGTTGGGTTCGACACTCTTACTTATCGAAAACTGTTGCGATCCCCTATACTTGTGGGTTATCAGTTACACAATTCTGGTTAGTAGAATCTATGATTTTTAGACTTTGTTAGTTATATTCTCGTGATTTTCATTGTTATCATGGGCGTTGGTTATGAAATTGTGTTTTCCAACAAACTCGGGCACCGTTGGTATTGATTGCAGACTTGCCGTGATGGCAATAGCCGTGAATGGAAATTGCTGGGAACCAATAGAGGAAGAGAAGAAATTCTGATGACTATGGGGCCATTCACATTGTGACTATGTTTGACTTATGTTACCATATTATTTTTGCCACACTTGCCTAACTTGAGTTCTTCAAATTGTTAGCCACACTTTGACTTGCCTAAAGGAATCTTGTCTCACTTTTTGTATCTATGACATGTGGGGCTCACTGCTCATAAAAGAAATTTCTTGCCTTAAGTGTGGCTAGAACCAAACACCCACTTAACTTGGTAAAACTTGCCTAAGGTGAGGTGTGGCAAAGTGTGGCTGGAAA
Source organism: Aegilops bicornis (assembly GCA_021605145.1). Lineage (NCBI taxonomy): Eukaryota > Viridiplantae > Streptophyta > Magnoliopsida > Poales > Poaceae > Aegilops > Aegilops bicornis. The sequence goes on from CM038673.1 coordinate 523,741,453, forward strand.
CCAAACAGCCCCTACGTCACTAGGTGGCAAGGGTGAAACATCGGGGGAGAGGGGAGGAGTACAACTGACACAGCAGTGCGCCCAAACCTTCTACCATAATTTACCATAAAATGGCTTACATCACTCAGAATACGACGAATATGAGTAATGCAAGATTTTCGTTGTTCCATGAGCAAACCAATCTTCGGAACTATAAAGCAGTAATGAGATGTTAATTACTCCCTCCGACAGCTAGCTGCTGACAGAGGCTCTCGCGACTCTCGCTCTCGTGACGCTACACCTTCCTCTCGCCATAGCTGCCACCACCACAGATCTAGCCCCGCGGCATGCCACCACGCCGACGAGGGGTGCGGGCACCAGCCGCACCCATGCCTCCTCCAGCCCAGCAACTCCCGCCCGCCATCTACAAGAGATTCCCAGAGATTCTGCGGCTAATCTCTCCAGTCCCACAGGCGGTGCTCATGGCGACCAGAGCCAGGGAGTGGATGGAGCGCGCGACCAGGATCCGGGACGCCACCTTTGAAAGTGCGTTATATGGACTAGAGGGGGGGGGGGGGGAATAGGCGATTTTTATGAATTCTTCACTGAGGAATTTTTTGGTGAGGAAATTCCTTAGCGAAGAACTACTTGCAGTGGAATAAGTACTAAGAAGTAAGCATAACAGAATACACGCATGGTCATCAGGATGAAATGAAGACTAGCACAGAGTACAGAAAGCGTAATCACAGGATAACACAAGATGAAGACAAACATACTGAAGAAATTGTACTGAGGAAATTGAGAAAGTCTTCAACAAAGTCTTCAAACACAGATATGAACAAACACTCAACACAAGAATGAGGAAATGAAAGGGTTGAGGAAATAGAACCAGTTAGGGTTGGTGAAGACAATGATTTGGTAGACCAGTTCCAACTGCTGTCTCGGTTATGTACGTCTGGTTGGAGCGGTGAGTATTTAAACTCGAGGACACACAGTCCGGACACCCTGGGCCCGAAAGCACGCAGCTCAGACACCAAGTCCTCATCATATTCTCCTTGAACTAAGGTCACACAGACCTCGTCCAATCACTCGTGGTAAGTCTTCGGGCGACTTCCAAACCTTCACAGACTTGGTCACTCGGTAATCCACAATTCCTCTTGGATGCTCTAGACCTTGACGCCTAACCGTCTGGAAGAAGCACAGTCTTGAAAGGTAACAAGCGTCGGATCCACGCAGGATCAATCTCTTCAGTGATGCTCAATCACTTTTGGTTTGTAGGGGTTTGGTTTTTGGGTTTTTCCTCACTCGATGATTTTCGCTCAAAGTCCTCGGAGGATGGGTTGCTCTCAAATGACAAGTGTCAAGTTCTCTCGAGCAGCCAACCAGCTAGTGGTTGTAGGGGCGGCTATTTATAGCCTAGGGAGCAGCCCGACATGATAAGACATAAATGCCCTTCAATGATATGACCGTTAGGTGGATAAGATATTTTGGGACAAGGCCAAGAAAGATCGCAACGGTCGGAAATTTGAATATCAAATTCCTCGGGGCTATCATGTTCCTCATCGTAGGCAATCCAGATGGCGAATTTTAACTCCTCGGTCAGAACAAATTCCTCAATGACGGAAGAACTTCGTCTACATCAAGAAATTGACTGAATCATATGAGATTTCCAAAGGCTTCACTCAAGGGATTGGAAGGTGTAGGATTTTGAGTTGAGCATCACATGGAAATTTTTCCTTAGTATTTCCTCGACCCTTTAACAAAGATGCGGTGTTTCCTATGACTCAAGAAAGAGAAAATGAAACTACGAAAACAAGTCTTCACGCTTCATGTTCCTCAAATGAATACCAAGTCTTCAGGGTCACACCAATTTCTTCACTTTCAAAGTCTTCAAAAAGTCCTCAGAATATCAAAGTCTCCAGTTGAAGAACTTCATTTTTAGGGGTCGACTTTCACTGTATATATCAAACTCCTCATAGACTTATAGACCTGTGTACACTCACAAACGCATTAGTTCCTTAACCTATAAGTCTTCAATATACCAAAATCACTAAGGGGCACTAGATGCACTTACAATCTCCCCCTTTTTGGTGATTGATGACAATATAGGTTAAGTTTTCAACGGGATAAACATATGAAGTGTAAATACCGATAATGAGGAATTTGATTGCAAGATATAGAAGAACCCCCACGAAGATGTGCATAGTGAGGAATTTGCTTTTGAGGCAATGCACATTTGAAGAGTTGAATCATGGAGATCTCCCCCTATATCTTGTAATTCATACACGCATTTGACATATAATATGAAGAATTTGTAATGCATGATGAAATATGGTGCTTGATGTAATTCAGCATGCGTGCGATAACATTAATGAGGAACAAGCATGCAAAATAACGCATCAAGAGTATCAGAGCTCAAATAGATTTGCTATGAAGATCTTCAAGGAGCTCAAGAGAATCAGAGCATAGTGCAAGAGCATAATGCATCAAAAGTATCAAAGCACCATCGGTTTTAAGATTACAACTCGATCCAATAAAAAGTTTTAGAAGAACGAGAGTTGTAACTTAATAAATTTAAATTACTGCCTATAGGCAATAAACTAGACCCGCTTGAACACTAACTCAAATTTCTCCCCCTTTGTCATCGAATGACCAAAAGGATCGAAACTGAGGACTAACGCTCCTGAAGAATTTCAAGTTGAAGACGGAGCGCCAGCGTTGTTGGGGTCGGTTGTTGAAGTAGGACCAGCCATGTGTCGCCCAAGTCTTCATTTTCATCGTTGTCGCGAGATGAAGAATAGGAGCTGGCCACCAAGGAAGGAACTTTGACCTTCTTGTATTTCTTGGAGGAGGTGCGCATCACCAAATTCTTCCTTGAGTCCCATTGCCGTCACGTTCTTCTTCTTCATCAGAGACATGTGAAAGAACAGCCCAGTGCGCTTTGAAGGTTTCATGGAGGTAGTAGTGGTTTTCTTCACCGCATTGTGTGTTGAGGTCATGTTGTGAAGAAATGAACCAAACCGACGCTTGACCCATTTATGATTACGATCAACCTTCCGATGAAGACCGAGGAGTAACTCACGATCGATCATCACCACAGGTGCGATAGCTTGAGGACTTTGCTTGACCGAGGTATTTGCGGCAGAGTCATGTGTGGCGTAGTCATCATTGGTGGAGTAAGATGTCGCTTTGCTAAACCGTCCATCCAATGGACGAATGCCTTCATCGATCACAGCAAGAGCCTTGCCCTTGTCATCATCTCGAGGTAAATGTCCATTTGAGGACTTCAATCGGGGCAAGTAGCTGCAGTGGTTCAAAGTATCAGCCTTTGTAATTGAGTGAAGACCTTGTCCCGATGAATCTCATTATCCAAGGCGATAAGGCTTCAGCTCAAATGGTGACATAGCAATGTTTGCCGAGTCCTCATGAATAAATCATGGAAGTTGACGGAACGCCATGGATGATGTTGAAAAGCATATTCTTCATGATGCCAACGACTTCTTCATCATTCGAAGTCGTGGCCTTTGATAGGACTCATTGTCTTCGCCGTAATCCGGTGAGACAGTCCGAGGCACATATAATAATTCCTTGACGAGGAATTTGGTTCTTGGGGCCTGCCTTGGCTTCAAAGGCTTCATCAAGACTTGCATATAGTGATTTGAAAGTTCTGTTCGTTGTAGATACAACGCGCACCATCAAGTGGAGGATCGAGTGGTAGAGCACGAAGCAATTCGATTGTCGGTGCCTTGTAGTGAGTATTTTCGCACATCCAGCCTAATACCCATGAGTTCACGTCTTCAAAGATCTCCGTGATGTGCAGCGTTGCATAGAATTGAAGAATTAGTTCTTCATTCCGATCCACGTATATCGGTCAGAAATTGAAGTCCCGCGCGTCATGAAGAACACTGAGGACTGGCTCAAAGCCTGGCAGCGACTCCATGTCCACATGAGGAATATGAGCATGATCGAAGACTTTATCCTTGTTGAAGAGCACTGAGGAATAGAAGTTTGCTTGGCTGGCAGTCCAGAAACGCCTCTTCCTAATGCGAGCGTAATCATATGGATTATAGGCGATGAAGAATACGTGCTCGGCAAAGAAATCATCAGCCTTGAACTTTTGTTTGCTTGAGAACGGATTCTTTTGCTTGGGCAGAGGGGTGTCGATGAGTTGCATCACCACCTCGTGAATCGCAAGTTCAGTTCTTCAGTCGAGGAATTTCTTCTTCCTCAACAGGTGCAGTCTGAGGATCAGCAGCAGCAAGTTCATCAACACTAGTGGCTGGAATTTCTTCATGCACAGAGCAAGTGGGGTGAGTTTCTTCAGAGTCCATTTGGACTGTTTGTGCAGGGGACTGAGGAATTTGTTGGAGCGGGGTGAAGAGAGGAGTATTGGGATGCAGACTTTCCCAAAAGTCATCATTCATCACCGGTGTGGTGCATCCTATATCCACATCTTCATCTTAAATTTCCTCAACACCACCCTCTTCACCGTGAACTGAGGCATAGGTGAGGAAATGACCGGAGTTGAAGGGATTGCGCCCACTTCAATTTCTTCATCAATCTGCTTCCGACGAAGCAGCAGAATGATGGTCTTCATCAGATCCGATTGGGATCTCATAGTATTCTCCAAAAGGAACAAGGTCCTTTGATGGCACGGAGGAAATCGGAACAGCATCAATTGGATTTTCGAATGAGCTGGTCATAGGCTTCATTTTCTTCGCAGTTAAGAATCGACGCAATGATGCTTTCCTTTTCTTCCACAAGCTCGTTCTGCAGCCTTGGTTTTCTTCACATCGAGGCAGATGGAAGAATTGGAGTTGGAGTTGGCGCAGGAGGAGCCGAGGAATTTGGTTGATTTTCTTCGTGCATAATCGATGCGCTTGCCCGACTTCTTCAGCTTCTTCAGCGCACCACTAGTGGATGCCCCGACAATTCCTTCAATTTGGAATGGGATCATCAGCCCCGAATTAGCATTTTCATCAAGAGTTTGAACGCTCAGCGGTGCTGGCATGTTCTTCAGTCTGCTGAGCTGAGGCTTCAGCCTGACGAATTGCATGTTGCATTGGGGCAGCAACATTTGTGAATTTCTTCGTCAGATTGACGAATCGGACCTTGGCTCCTTGCCAATCAGCATAATAGGAATCGAAGTTTTTGCTGAGGTCTTGGATTTCAGTCTGGACCTTGAGAAGCTCCTCAGGTGTCATTTTGACAACGTTTTTCTTTAGGAACTTCTCCTTTTTGTATTGAGCCTTTTTTATTTCTCTTGCCTTCTCAAACTTCCATTTTTCTTCAGCGATGAAGTGAGTCAACATATGACTTTGTCCAGTGTCGATGAAAGTCGCATAGGGGTATTGGGATCCTTGTGCCAAAGATCAATATAGTCGAGGACTTTCTTGGATCCAACAGCGATGCACAAACGCATCTTTGGCTCTAGCGGCCTTTTCTTGATTTCTGATGATTTCCGCAAGTTCATCATCAGAAGCTTCATCATCAGAAGGCACATGGAATGCAACCTGTTTCTTCTTTGGGCTTGGCCGAGGACCTCGTCCAGCTGTTGCTTTGGTCTTCAGCTGAGTCGGGCCAGATGATGAAATTGGAGCTGCTGAGGAACTTGCAGAAACGCCTGAGGCAATTGAGAAGCCAGCAGTCCTTTGACATGTAGCCAGGTGCACAGGAACTGAAGACTTTGACGGAGCTGTTGAGGACTTTGGTGGAGCAAAGAAGCAGTGAGGAATTTGCTTTGAGGGTGTCACGAGGAACTTGGCCGTGAGGGCGCTGATGGTGAAGCACTTGGCTTATGAGCAGGCTTCTTTGGCATGGATTTCCTTGGTTTGACCGAGGCCTCGATGAGCGATAGCAAGGCGTAATCCTCATTGAATTTCTTCACTACCTCCTTGGCTTGTTTTGCCAATTTAGCTTGGCGCTTAGCCCATTCATCGTGAAAGTCCTCACCACGCTTGATGCTTGTGGGATCGGCTACTTGGCCAGTGCCAATGGAGCTCTTGGGCATGGAGGATTGAGAGCGAATTTCTTCATGTACTTTGGAGTCACATATCTGCATTCTCCATTCCCATGCCCATCTCCGTTCAATCTTCCGAGTACGCACCTTGCGCTGATTTTTGTTTTCTTCATCGGTGTGCAATAGTCAAGATAGATTTCCTCGAGGATTTCAAACGCAGTCATAACCTCAGGTTTCTTTCCTCCTTTCTCGTGGCTTCTTACCATCTGCCATGTTCTTCAGTTGAGGAATTTGAACAATTGAGTTCTCTGAAGAAGTATGCAGTTTTTCTTCGAGGAACGCTGCAAATGAGTTAAGTTGATGAGAACCTAGCGATTCAGCAGCGGACATGTGTACCTGTGAACAGAGTATAGTTGCAAGGAATTTGGAGAGGTCATATGCGTTCTTAGAAGGTTTTTCAAAAAGAACAAGTTTTGAGGATTTTGATCAGATGAGCCTTGAAGAATTTCACTAAGCGTTCTTTGTCTTAGGTTCCAGAGTTGTACAGATCGAGGATCCACACAATTGAGGAATCTTGAAGAAAATCATTGCTTAGAGAAACGAATCAAGAGCATACTTTGTTTGAGGTGTTCATATGTGTGAAGATTTGAAGAATAAACACCTTTGAAGATTTTCAGGAAGGTTTGAGAATCAAAGCGAGTAATAAAAGTAACTTTTAATTACCCGAAGTGAAGAACACGACGAACTGAGAAGAACAGTTGGGAAGTTCGTCAGTTCAGATCTTCCACGCCCTAACTTGGCGGAGGAAGACAGCTACGGCGGCGGTGGAGTGAGGATTTCCACGGTTGGCGCGAGTACGTCGGTGACGAGGTCGAGGCAGTGAAGCTTTTCCTCACCAGCAACGATGGAGTAGCAGCGGCGCTAGGGTTTGAGGAGCTCGAGCGGGAGAGAGAGGTCGAGCGGAGTAAAAGAAGTGAGGAAGGGAAGAGGGGTATTTATGGACGCGGTGAAAACGGATCGCCCGAAGATTTAGGACGAACGTGCCCCCGACCATTTCCCTTCTCACGTCATGTGTCATCCACGTCTTTGTGTAGTGGAGATCGTAATGATTGTGGATGAGTAAAATAATGCATCGTGGGATGCGGAACGGTTTGAGCGGCAAAACCGAAAGTTTGGATAAGATCAGTTTTAAAGTTTCGCTCGCAATTTCTTCAGTCATCAAGGACACAGTGAGGATTTTGAACGAGTTTCAAAATAGAACGCACATGAAGAATTTGCGAATAGATTGGGTTGAGTATAGCATAGAGGGGGAAGGGTCCGATCTCATTCACTTAGCAGGAAAAAGCGACTTGAAGAAATAGCCATAAGTGAATGTCAGAGAGGACATAAACATATATATATATATATATATATATATATATATATATATATATATATATATATATATAGCCAATGAAGAAAGACGACAGAAACAGTGAAGATTTTGCAAAGTTGAAGAATTTGAAAAACTGAAGAATTTCAAAACTGAGGACAAACTCAAATTGAAGATTTTCAACTTTGGTGGTGGCGTGACCCACCGTATAAGAATGATGATTTCAGACACCACGTACAATTGTCTTAGGGTTCTGAGAATCAAATTCTTCATTAATTTCTTGACACTAAGAGTGTTATTCTTCATTGATTGAAGAAAAACATTTCTTCATGTGTTGCAAATCTAAGTCATCAATTTTGCATAAGTGTTAGGATGTGTGTCCTTTTCAAAGAACGTTCGAAGATTCTAAGATATTTAGCTCACACCGCAACTTGCTAAATCTCTTCTCATCCAAGGGCTTAGTGAAGATATCAGCTAGCTGTTCTTCATCTTCACATGCTCGATGGAGATGTCGCCCTTCAACACATGATCACGAAGAAAATGATGACGAATTTGAATGTGCTTTGTCTTCGAAAGTGCTGAACTGGGTTGTGAGCAATCTTGATGGCACTCTCATTGTCACAAGAGAGAGGCACATTCTTCACGTTGATGCCGTAGTCCTTGAGAGTTTGCTTCATCCACAGCAATTGAGCACAACACGAGCCAAAGAATGTATTCAGCTTCCGTAGTAGACAAAGGATACGCAGCTTCTATTTCTTCGAGGACCAATGCACCAAAAGATCGTCCGAGGAAATGACAAGTACCAGATGTTGACTTATGTCCACACGATCACCAAAGATAGTCGAGTCGTAATATCCAATGAGATCAAAAGAGAGCCCTTGGAGTACCATAATCCTAGTGTTGGTGTGTGAGCTAGATATCGAAGAATATGCTTCACAGCCTTATGGTGTGATTCCTTCGTGTAGCTTGAAATCGGGCACACATGCAAACACTAAGCATTATATCTGGCCTAGATGCACATAAGTACAATAAAGAACCAATCATGGAGCGGTATACCTTGTGATCAAGTCAATACCATTTTCATCGAAGGCATAGATGGCCATTTGTGGGCATAGGAATTTGGACGCCTTTGCAATCTTGCATGCCGAATTTCTTCGTGACATCTTTGAGGTATTTCTCCGAGATATGAATATGCCATTGTGTTGTTGATTTAATTTGAAGACCTAAGAAGAATTTCAACTCTCCCATCATAGACATTTGATATTCTTCACTCATCATATAGGCAAATTCATCACTATAACGTTGGTCAAGACAGCCAAAGATAATATCATCAACATATATTTGGCACACAAACAGTTCACCATCATAAGATTTAGTAAAGAGAGTAGGGTCGAGTGAACCGGGTGTGAAGCCATTTTTCACGAAGAATTCCTTCAATATATCATACCATGCCCGAGGGGCTTGCTTGAGGCCATAGAGAGCCTTATTGAGTCTGAAGACTTTGTCAGGATTCTTTGGATCTTCAAAACCTGGGGGTTGAGCAACATATACTTCTTCCTCAAGCTTACCATTGAGGAATGCACTTTTCACATCCATTTGATATAAAGTGATATTGTGATGGTTAGCATAGGCGAGTAATATGCGAATAGACTCAAGTCTAGCGACAGTGCAAAAGTTTCATCGAAATCAATTCCTTCAACCCGTGTGTAGCCTTGAGCTACTAGTCGTGTTTATTCCTCACCACAAGGCCAGTTTCATCTTGCTTGTTGCGGTAGATCCACTTTGTGCCAATGATATTATGCTTGCGAGGATCTGGACGTTTGACCAGTTCCAGACATTGTTGAGCTCGAATCAAGTAATTCTTCTTGCATAGCCTGAATCCACTCTGGCTCCAGAAATGCTTCATCTACCTTAGTGGGCTATGTGATAGAGACAAAAGCATAGTGCCCACAAAAGTTAGATAAACGTGAAGCTTTTGAGCGTGTGAGAGGACCTGGCGCTTTAATGTCATCGATGATCTTCTCCACTTGCACTTCTTTTGCAACGCGAGGATGAGCTGGTTGTCGTCGAGGAATTTGATCATTTTGCTCAGCACCATTTTCTTCAGCATTATCTTCAGGTGCATCAGCTCGACGTTCTTCGCGTACAGGAACGAATTCTCAGCAGTTTCTTCAGTAGGTATGACATCCTCAGTTGCCTTGAATTTGATAGATTTCTCAGGCGCTGGTTCATCTAACACAGAAGGTAGGTGCTCTCTTTGCGAGCCATTAGTTTCATTGAACCGCACATCTACAGTTTCAACAATCTTGTGAAGAGTGATGTTGAAGACTCTGTAGGTGTGCGAGTCCTTTCCGTAACCAAGCATAAAACCTTCATGTGCTTTCGGTGCAAATTTAGAATTGTGATGAGGATCTCTAATCCAACATTTAACACCGAAGACTTTGAAATAACTTACATTGGGTTTCTTGTCAGTGAGGAGTTCATAGGCTGTCTTTTTGAAGATTTTGTGAAGATATACTCTGTTGATGATGTGGCACGCAGTATCAATTGCATCAATCCAAAAACGACTTGGCGTTTTGTATTCATCAAGCATAGTGCGAGCCATCTCAACAAGAGTTCTGTTCTTGCGCTCCACGACGCCATTTTGCTGAGGAGTATAAGGAGCAGATAACTCATGAGTAATACCAAGTTCATCAAGATAGTCATCAAGACAAGAATTCTTGAACTCAGTTCCATTGTCACTCCCCGATGTGCTTGATCTTTACACCAAAGTTGGTTGAAGCCCTCGAGGAAAATCGCTTGAAGACTTTCTCGCACTTGATTTTTGTAAGTAACAATGTGTACCCATGTGTAACGAGAGTAATCATCAACAATAACAAAGCCATATAGAGATGCATCATTAACGATAGCTGAGTAATGATTGGGACCAAAGAGGTCCATGTGAAGCAATTCAAGGGACGAGTAGTGGTCATGATAGTCTTTCTTTGGATGCTTGGCCTTGGTCATTTTTCCAGCTTCACAGTGCTCCACACAAGTGATTCTTGAGGAATTTGACATTCTCAATGCCAATGACATGCTTCTTCTTTGCAAGCGTGCAGTAAATTCCTCATGCCTGCGTGACCAAGTCGTCGATGCCATAGCCAGCCTTCGAAGCTTTTGCAAGTAGACACACGGCTGGTTGTGGTCCTGTAGAGAAGTCAACAATATACAAGTCTCCTCTCCTAAAGCCTTCGAAGACTTTTGAATTGTCAGCTTCCATAATCACAACACAACGATACTTGCCAAAGATAACTACCATATCAAGATCACAAAGCATTGAGACTGACATGAGGTTGTATCCTAAGGACTCAACAAGCATGACTTTGTCCATGTGTATGTCCTTAGAGATCGCAACCTTACCGAGACCCAATACCTGACTTTTGCCTTTGTCAGCAAAGATGATATGCTTCAGATGTGAAGGTGATAAGGGAATATCCATTAATAGATTCTTGTCACCAGTCATGTGATTTGTACATCCACTATCGAGAACCCACTCAGTGGCTTTGGGTTGATCATCCTGCAGATGAACTAGTACAACTTACGATCTCATATACTTCATCAGTGAAGAATATGATATCAAGTTCATCAGATGAATTTCATCACCAAGATTCAGATAAGCAAGATGAGGACGTGTGAAATGAAAGTTCATTTCATCATGGTTAGCTGCGTCCTTTCTTCGGGCATTTTGTCGTGTCCTCAAAGAAATTCTTCAGACGTTAAGGCACGCCCGAGACCTGACCGCAGAAGAGATTAGTTCTTTTTCTTCACCACCCACATCTAAAGGGGTGGCAAAGAGTTCATCATTCTGCGAGCACCATACAAGAATGGTGGCATAGAGGCCAATCCATTTCGTTTCACATAAGAGGGGTTAGGGTAAGCATATGAATAAGCAGAGAAATTCTTCGAGGACTTATGAACATATTGGTTTGAAGAATAATGCACATATTCATAGCCCTTAGCTCTACCCTGCGAAACAGAGTTGTTAGCACGATGATAATCATATGAGGACTTTGATCCTTTTGAGGAATTTGATCCATGTGAGGAATTTGGTCCGTATGAGGACTTGGATCCATATGAATAATTTGGTCCATATGAAGAATTGGATCTGGGGTTCCTATTCTTCACAGGTGGTGTCATGAGGACATTCACCTGAAGACTTTCAAGGCACTTCTTGGGAACCCAGATTTTCTTCATAGGGGAACCGTTCTCGCAGCTTAGTGCCAACATATCTAGCAAATACTTCACCATTCTGATTTTTGAACAGTTTATAGTTGAGTCAAATGACTCATCAAGAGAATGAGGAGATTCGCATGTAAAGCCAGATAAATTAGATGGATCAATCGAGGTCCCTTTGCAGCAACCCATGAGGTTTTGGGATACCGCCAAAGCTTCCAATATGTTCCATCAAGATTGAGTTTCCTCTCAAAGGCAATACCCTCTTTCCTAGGGTTCCTATTGAGGATCTGCTTTTTAAGCACATCACAAAGAGTCTGATGCCCTTTGAGGCTTTGGTACATGCCTGTCATGTATAATTCCTTCAGCCGTGCATCGTCAGTGATACTAGCAATGTCCTCAGATGAGGAATTAGTGATAGCAGAGGCAGGTGAAGAATTTGTAACAGTTGAAACATTTCAACATTCAGGTGAAGAATTAGCAGATTCACGTTCGATGCACTTTAAGCATGGAGGAACAAATTCTTCCTGAGAAGTGCTGATTTGTTGAGCAAGTAATGAATCGCGCTCCTTCTGAAGATCTTCATAACTCACTCTTAGCTTCTCAAGATCTTGCTTTCTTTGAAGAAATTCATAGGAAAGCTTCTCATGATCGATAAGAGAGTGTTATGATGACCTTGAAGGCTGTCAAGCCTAGATCAAGTCTCTCAAGATTTTCGATCGTGGCTTTAGTGCGATCCATTTGTTCACCTAACATATCATCACTCTTATCTAGCATGTTTTGAACCTTTTCTAAAGCCCTTTGTTGTTTTACATCAGTTTTAGCAAGTTTTGAGTAACTGGGCTTCAGATCTTCATCAGATTCATTTTGACTAGATTCGGAGGAGGTATATTTGAGTACCTTGGCACCCTTGCCATGAAGCAATAGGTGGGAGTGTAGTCATCACTATCTTCATCAGCTTTGTTGGTGAGGTCATTTTCTTCAGAGTTGAAGATGGACTTGCTGACGAAAGTAGTAGCGAGAGCTAGACTCGCCACACCAGACTCAGATTCTTCTGATGCCTCCTCTTCCTCATGTTCCTCAGATTCAGCTTCAGAGTCCATTTCCTTGCCAATGAATGCCCGAGCCTTTTTGGAGCTGCTCTTCTTGTGAGAAGAAGGCTTTGAGGATTTTGATGATGAAGATTTCGATGATTTCTTCTTCTTCTTTGCGTCATCGAATCTGTAATCCTTGTGTTTCTTCTTCTTTAATTCCTTTTCCCACTTAGGACAATCTTGGATGTAGTGACCAGGTTTCTTGCATTTGTGACAAAGTCTTCTCTTATAGTCACTTTGGATGAGGAATCATCGCTCCTTGAGGATTTTCCAAATCAACCACGTCTTGAGAACTTCGGAATTTCTTCACGAGCAAAGGTTAGCTCCTGGCCTAATTCTTCAGATCTCCAAGGCTACTACCGTAGTCTTCACACTCAGATTCGCATACGCCTTGGCCTTGAGGCACGTGTTTTTCCATAGCTAGAACCATAGAGATCTCTCTTTTCGTGAAGTCGAACTCATGAGTATTTAGCCTCTCGAGGATATCAGCAGGATCATGTGACTTGTAGTCAGCACGCTCTTGTATCATCAGTGCCAGAGTATAAAATGATGAATCAAGCGATCTTAACAATTTCTTCACCAACTCATGGTCGGTGATGTCAGTGGCGCCAAGGGCTTGAAGCTCATTCGAGATGTCAGTGAGGCGATCGAAGGTTTGTTGAACATTTTCGTTGTCGAGTCTTTTGAAGCGGTTGAAGAGATTCCAAAGAACATCAACTCGAGAGTCACGCTGAGTTGAGACTCCTTCATTCACTTTGGACAGCCTGTCCCAGATGAGCTTGGCAGATTCCAAAGCACTCACTCTTCCATATTGACCTTTGCTCAGATGGCCACATATGATATTCTTCGCTTGAGAATCGAGTTGCTTGAATCTCTACACATCAGCAGCATTCAGAGAAGGTGTGACTGAGGGAACACCATTTTCCACAACATACCAGAGATCGTTGTCAATTGCTTCAAGATGCATTCACATCTTGTTCTTCCGAAGAGGGTAGTCCGTCCCATCAAAGGTAGGACACCTGCTGATACCTAGATCAAACCAGCGGTCGACATAACTAAAACTCCAGGTGGTTAAACCAAAATCACACAAAACAAGGGAGTACCTCGCTCTGATACCAATTGAAAGTGCGTTATATCGACTAGAGGGGGGGGGGGGATAGGCGATTTTTATGAATTCTTCACTGAGGAATTTGCTGGGGAGGAAATTCCTTAGCGACGAACTACTTGCAATGAATAAGTACTCATAAGTAAGCATAACAGAATACACGCATGGTCATCATGATGAAATGAAGACTAGCACAGAGTACAGAAAGCGTAATCACAGGATAACACAAGATGAAGACAAACAGACTGAAGAAATTGAACTGAGGAAATTGAGAAAGTCTTGATCAAAGTCTTCAAACACAGATATGAACAAACACTCAACACGGAATGAGGAAATGAAAGGGTTGAGGAAATAGAACCAGTTAGGTTGGTGAAGACAATGATTTGGTAGACCAGTTCCAACTGCTGTCTCGGTTGTACGCCCTGTTGGAAGCGGCTGAGTATTTAAACTCGAGGACACACAGCCCCGGACACCCGGTCGCCGAGCACGCAGCTCAGGACACCAAGTCCTCACCATATTCTCCTTGAACTAAGGTCACACAGACCTCGTCCAATCACTCGTGGTAAGTCTTCGGGCGACTTCCAAACCTTCACAGACTTGGTCACTCGGTAATCCACAATTCCTCTTGGATGCTCTAGACCTTGACGCCTAACCGTCTGGAAGAAGCACAGTCTTCAAAGGTAACAAGCGTCGGATCCATGCACGATCAATCTCTTCAGTGATGCTCAATCACTTTTGGTTTGTAGGGGTTTGGTTTTTGGTTTTTCCTCACGCGATGATTTTTGCTCAAAGTCCTCAGAGGATGGGTTGCTCTCAAATGACAAGTGTCAAGTTCTCTCGGAGCAGCCAACCAGCTAGTGGTTGTAGGGGGCGGCTATTTATAGCCTAGGGAGCAGCCCGACATGATAAGACATAAATGCCCTTCAATGATATGACCGTTAGGTGGATAAGATATTTTGGGACAGCTGGCGCCAAGAAGATCAAGAACGGTCGGAAATTTGAATATCAAATTCCTCGTGGCTATCATGTTCCTCCTTTGTGTAGGCAATCCGCCTTGGCGAATTCCTAACTCCTCGGTCAGAACAAATTCCTCGTGACCGAAGAACTTCGTCTACATCCTTTGAAGAAATTGACCGAATCTGTATGAGATTTCCAAAGGCTTCACTCGAAGGGATTGGAAGGTGTAGGATTTTGAGTTGAGCATCACATGGAAATTTTTCCTTAGTATTTCCTCGACCCCTTTAACAAAGACGGTGTTTCCTATGACTCAAGAAAGAGAAAATGAAACTACGAAAACAAGTCTTCACGCTTCATGTTCCTCAAATGAATACCAAGTCTTCGTGGTCACACCAATTTCTTCACTTTCAAAGTCTTCGTAAAGTCTTCGTAATATCAAAGTCTTCAGTCGAAGAACTTCATTTTTAGGGGTCGACTTTCACTGTATATATCAAACTCCTCATAGACTTATAGACCTGTGTACACTCACAAACGCATTAGTTCCTTAACCTATAAGTCTTCAATACACCAAAATCACTAAGGGGCACTAGATGCACTTACAACCTTCGAGTGGATTCGGTGCGTGCAGGAGTGGAAGGCGGCGGACCGGGCGGTGGCGGCGGCGACTGATTCGGAGGCGAGATCCACGGCCGCGAAGGTCGCGGAGATTTGTCAGAGGAAGGCGGGCTTGGAGTAGGAGAAGCTAGCGCGGCACATCTTCGAGGAAGCCACGCTGGAGGAGAGGGCAAGGATGCCCCCATTTCTGCACTCTCCACCAGCCAAGTTCGTGATCTGGGCGAGAGCAGAGGCAAAATCGAGCGAACTACGGCGGGCGCTTTGCTGGGAATGCATTCTAGGCGTTCTACCACCGAGCGCATGAGGGGGGTTGCGGGTGTTGCGGCGAGATGGTCACAATGCCGCACCAACCCACGGCCTCGCCGCGGCATGCTTGAGCCGCCTTGGTTTGGTGACCGCGGCGATGTTCCGCCGGGTGCTCATTCGTGAACAAACAAGGGGAACTGTATCCCTGAGGTCCAAGTATTTGCTACGGTTCATCAGGCATCCGAACGGAAGATTGCTGAGCGGAGTTTGTACTCTGAGAAACAGGATTCCTCGCCAGTGGCGAGGGCCACTCCGCCGGAGTCGGGTGATTTTCCCCCTTTGGTTCGGGTTGGGACGGCCATGCTGATTAACAAGGGCCCCACTGCCACGTCTCTCCCACCAATCAAGTGCAGGAGGGTGAAGACGCCTTTGGCGAATACGCCTCCTACTTGGGATGACGCGGACGAGTTTATATCTAGGGTTTTTGGACATCTCTGGTCCATCCCCTCCCCTCTCCGCCGCCAACCCCGTTCTCGCCCCCCAAGCCGAATTGCTTCCACCTTGGGATGGCCCCGGAAGAATCTGGTTCAATCCGGATGTTTCTCCCCGTCTGATCTGTTCCCAATCAAGAATCTCCGGCCCTTCGACCCTCCACCGATAAAACTCAAGATCGTCAGAGAAGGGATCGGGGGCGGATCCAAATCCTTTGCTCAGGTGGTTTCCATGGCGGACAAGACTGCACCGACTGGGGCGCAGAAACAACATGCTCCGGTCACGCAGAAGAACCCGACCCATCGCCAAGGTGCAGGAGGGGTGCGTCCCAACCCTGCTGCCCCCTCCCAAATGCGCTGCCCCTCTCCAAGCTCAGCAACTCGCGGCAGCACCTCCACCACCGGCTCCACCTACCCCAGCCGTGCAGGTCCTCGCACTAGAAAAAAAAGACACATCCGTGACATTTTGGGCCGAACGAATTTTTTTTCTGTCATACATATGACACTTCTATGACGATAATTGTGACAAAACCCGGTATCATCATTGATGTGGTGGGCTCCTACTTCTACGACAAAAAATCATCACAGAAAACGGGCTTTTCGTCCTGTGCGGGCCGGAGACGCAGCTGCATGACATTCTTTGGGCCGTCCATGACGGAAAAAACCGTGGTAGAAGTGAGGGGGAGGAAAATTTCGGGGAGTTCCCGGTTACGGTGGGAGGTCGGGGGCCGAGCGATGCGCGCTTTCTCGTACACGCACGCTGCGTGTGTGCGGCGTTGGCTCTAATCAACCCGGCGAGGCGTTGGGCTCTAATCGAACCCGGCGATTGCACCGCAGCTACACGTTCTGAACCCGGCGATCGATCGATGGTCGTTAATCGAACCCGATAGAGCGATTCGCCGCTATCGCTACTAATCAAGCCGATCGATGCTGCCTCTGGGATGAGCGAGTGGCGCTATGGGGGGGAGGGGGTTGGATGAACGATGAGCGGTGGCATTTGCCTCTGGATGAACAAGACCCCGTGGTGTGGTGGAGGGTGGATGAGCGATGAGACGGTGGAGGGGTGGTTGAACAGGACCCCGTGGTGTGGAGGGCTGGATGAACAGTAGATGGTGGAGGGGTGGTTGAACAGTAGCCGGTGGAGTATCGCGCGGTGGAGGCTGGATGAACAGGAGCCCGTGGAGGCTGGAGGAGGTCGACGGTAGCCCATGTGGAGGCTGGAGGAGGTCGACAGTGCAGATGAACAGTATCCCGTGGAGTCCCGTTTTGCGGTACTCCACACCCCTCCCGATGAAAAGGACCCCCGTTTCGACCGTAGCGCTCCAACACAAGTCCGTTTTGCGGTACGCCACACCCCTCCCGATCAACAGGACCCCCGTTTCGACCGTAGGAGGTCTGTTTCCTCCGTTTTGCGGTACGCCACACCCCTCCCGATCAACAGGACCCCGTTCCAAACGTGGACGGTCGAACACAAGGCCGTTTCCTCCATTGTGCGGTACGCCAGGCCTCGTTTCCATCGCCTGTTCCGTCCAAGCCCTCCCGATGAACACAACCACACATTCCGTTCCGACCCAGCCGGTTGGCTCCCACGCTGCTCGTTGCCTCCCGATGAACACGACGCATTCCGTTGCCTCCCCATGAACACGACGCACTCCGTTGCCTCCCCATGAACACGACGACGACGCTGTTTCTCCGTTCCGATCCAGCCATGTACACGAGCCCTGGCCGTACTTATGCACGAGTAGGCGTTCGAGACCCCGCCCGTATGTACACATACGTGGCCGTATTTTCTTTCTTGCACCCTGGCCGCTTTACGTACGTGTACATGCTACGTGCGCGCCTCTATTACGACACGTGCTCGCCTCTACAACAACCAGTATGTACGTACACGTTCGCGACCAGAATGACAACGCTATGTACGATTCGACCAGGTGGGTCCCGACTGTCAGGCACTTCCTTGCGTGCGAACATGTAGCTGGTGGGTCCTAGCAGTCAGGGGGCCAATCGTTTTTTTTTGCCCGGACGGACTTCCTTGCGTGTGAAGATGTAGCTCGTGGGTCCAGTTGTCAGGGGGGCAAATCGTTTTTTTTTTGCCCGAACGCACTTCCTTGCGTGCGAAGGTGTAGCTGGTGGGTCCCAGTAGTCAGGGGGAAAACATTTTTTTGCGAAATACGGTGGCCTGTCCGATGGGTCCCCGCTGTCAGGTGGAGGAGTAATTATTTTGCGTGTAATAAGGAGGCACTTCCTTGATGCGGTACATGGACCCGGTATCGGCGTCTCCTCGCCGCAAGATTTCTTCCGATGGAAGTCGGTCGTTGACCACATTGACCACGTCGCGTCGAGAGCACCACGGCGGTGGACGATGGCGAGGCCTAGGAAGGGGACGACACGGATGCAGGGAAGACTCGACAGTTATTTCCCACGCGGAGGGGAGTACGACTGTACGAGGCTTTACTGGTTCGTATGCCATCGCCGGAGAATATCAGCAGGTGTGGGTGAGTAGAGGGATGGCTAGGCCAGCGATGGGAGTATGGTGGGGCGGTGAGGCTGCTTGCGCGACAAACCGACCCATGAGGGAGGAGGAGCAGCAGTCCATGGCGCTTGTTTGAGCGGCCGAGCAGAAGAGCAGAGATTGAAGAAGACGACGGCCGTTGGATGGCCATCCAACGATCCTTTGCTTGTCGTCAACTTTTCTAGGAAAGCCTCAAATCTGTAGAAAACAACATACAACCCATCTGCCATTATTTCTAATAATTTACAGCCCATTTGCTAATTCTTAAGGTTTTTTTGGAGCCCATATTCTTTTTGTTAGCATTACAGCCCATATTGTGGCCACGGTTAAAAAATTATACGAAATTTTGCATATTTCAGTGCGGTCTGAACTGTTTTTAATCCCGAAATTTCGACTATAAAATCCAACAAATTCTCCACGCATAAAAATTAATGTAATTTAAAATCTCGAAATGAAAAAAAGATATTTGAAATTAATTGCCGGTTTGATGTGTTTTAAAAATGTACAGCCCATTTCTCATTCTTGATGGGCCATTTTCTTGTGACCGAATGAAAGCTCTCCTCGTCTTGAAAGATTTGTAGCCTAATAGGCCTGACAAAGCGACTTATTTGGCAAATCACAAAATAACTGGGTTGTGGCCGTGGACCCAGCTGTCAGCCTCTCCATGTACAGTACTCTTCCGATGGAAGTCGGTCGTTGACCACGTTGACCACGCCGCGCCGAGAGCACCACGGCGGTGGACGAAGGCGAGGCCTAGGAAGGGGACGGCGCGGAGCTGGGGAAGACGCGGCAGTGGATGCCTACGCGGAGAGGAGCACGAGGGTTCACTAGTTCGGCTGCAGTGTGAGGCTGACGTCGCCGCAGAATAATAGGGGGAGTGGGTGAGTGGAGGGATGGCACTGCTAGCGGTGGGAGTAGTATGGGGACGGTGAGGCCTCCAGCGGCAAAGACAGCCGGCCACGGGAGGCAGGAGCATGCGGCACGACCGGCGCTGCTTTGGGCGGCTGGGGCAAGAAGACCAGAGGTTGAAGAAGCACTACAACCATTGGATGGACATCGTTGACCACGCCGCGCCGAGGGCACCAGGGCGGTGGACGACGGCGAGGCCTACGAAGGGAACGACATGGAGTCGGCGAAGACACGGCAGTGGCTGCCCACATGATGGAGAGTACGAGGGTTGACTGGTTCAGCTACCGTCGCCGGAAAATAACAGGAGGTGTGGGTGAGTAGAGGGATAGACAGGCCAGGGATGCGAGTATGATGGGGCCGTGAGGCCTGCCCGACAAAGACCTTGCCCGGCCACGGGAGGCGGGAGCAAAGCGGTTCCACGACGCTGGTTTGGGCGGCTAGGGCGGGAAGATCGAGATCAAGAAGACGATTGCCGTTAGATTGACATCTAACGGTCCGACGCCGGTAGAGTCGATTGTTGACTAAGTTTCTTTTTTTAAAACCTTGTGTACGCATGAACTTGGTAGGCCCACAAGTCAGCCTCCAAATCTCTCGCGCAGACAACATAAAGCCCATTTGCTATTTTTATAATTTGCAGCCCATTTGCTAATTCTTAAGTAATTTATTACAGCCCATTTTCTGCCCAGGACCACGGTCAAAAAGTTCAACCTTATTTTGCATATTTGGTGGAGTCAAAACTGTTGTAATCCCGAAATGATAAACATTTTTTAAGAACTTATTGATTTGCCAAAAAAATCGTTTTGTTTTTGTGAGCAAATAAGACGTGGGACAATTGAGTTGGTTTAAGGGAAAACCAGTGGTAAAAAACTCAATATTTGGGTGGGAAAAAACAACAAAAATAAGGATGTAAATATGAAAAGGGAATTTCATGTGTTTTCAATATAATGATACGTGTATATGAACTAATAAAACTATAGGTAGAGACTAGAAAACGGATGTAGGACATGCGTTTCAAGAGGAAAATAGAACTGGGATGTGTGTTTGATTCTGTAAAAAAAACTGTCTGCGGATGTTGTAAGACAAAATATAACTAAAGCTGGCGGGCCAGAGGCTAGTAGATACCTGCTGGATCTTTGTGCCCCGTTGTCATCATGGGTTGGGCCTGTTAAAAACAAAACCAACCCTGGGCAGTCTGCAGCCCAGTTGAAACTTGCTCGACCTGAAAAAACAATATCGTGCTCAATAAACAAGAGAATTCTGCAAGTACAGCATCGATAAGCGGGATGCAGCACGGATATTTTTTTTATCGTGATAATAAGTGCATGCACTTGTTTCGAAAAAGTTGGAGAACTGGGAATTCGAACGGCGGGTGCTTATGCTACCCATCAAATAAAAATCAGATGCCTGAAAATTCGTTTCGAAACAAATGATTCAGCTTTATATCCACGCCGACCCTCGGCATGATGGTTGGAAGCAAATGCAAGTTCATAACAAAAGATCGTTAACAACAATACCAACTTGCGGACGACAAGGTAGTACAACTACCAATACCTAACTAACTTATAATCTTTTTACCATCGGCCCTAGTGTTCGTCTGGTAGAAAATCTTGCGAGAGGACCGATTCCGCTCCTTCTCTTGCTCCAGGTCCCCGAGGTGGTACTGGTGCATCACCCAGTTGGTCTTCTGCTGGTCGAAGTTCTTATTGGTGTGCAGTACCAGAACCTTTTTCGCTGCCCGTTTGCCGGCCGTTGACCATCACCGGCAAGGTATTGCCGGTCTTGTGCCACATCGCGTGCATGCCACACTCCGACTGTATCTTGCGACGCGTCCACGTGCCCCTTTTGAACGCATACAGGAATTGCGCCGGAAGAATTGCTTCCTTAGGCCACTCGATTGTGATACCTGCAGTATTGTGGAATACAGGTTTTAGTGTACGTAGTTGGCATTTTCATAACATCTTTGGCATGTTGCGCCACTTGTTTCACTTTTTATTAACTGTGAAATTTGTAATTGCTTCACCAGGTCTGCGTCAAAAAGAAAAATAGAGCTATAAACAAAGGAATATGTTTGTGCAAGTAGACGGCCGATCGGTGTCTTACCTGGAAGTTTCTCAGGTTGGGTGTAGCATATGTTGTGCTCGCTGTCGATGGTTGGTATGAACAAATCGATGAGAGACTGAAATCTCGCTGTCACAAGACTCACTTTGGCCTCAAGGTGCTCGATCAGCTCCTGATCCGTGGGATTGAACTTGACGCCAGCCGGCAGCACCGGCCAATCCTTCTTCGACTTGCATCGGCAATTCTAGTTGGTACTCAATGTATGATCAATCGACTGTTTTAAGTGAATGATGAAAGATTTCGACAGATAAGTGGTACTCCATATCTGAAGTCCAGAATACCCGAACATGCCGCCGGGATTCTTGTGTCACCTCACGTGCAGCGTGTTGTCACGTCAATTCAATGTGTGGACATGATGAATAATTTGACCGACGTATACTAGTACTGTTACTATACTACTTACTAGTCGTATTTAGTGTCACAATTTATACATAGGTTTAACTAACAAGTACGCACTTGAAGCCTAACTGATATATATATGGCTTCTGCAAATCATCTCCATCATCATTATCAGTACATCCTACGCTGGTGAGTTAGGATGCACTTGATCCCAGGAAGGTATCTATCCTTCAAACCAGAGGAGTGCTTCAAACTAACAACAGTACATAATATCCAACAAAAGAGGGTCGTACTCTGACAGCAGAATACATGGCTCGGTTTAGATATCGGACGAATCAAGTTGTGCATATTTGCTGTTGGCATGAACCACATCGCCGCATGTCGGGTTTGGAAAAGCCATCCATCGCATGGAAGCTTGATGCCTTTCACACTTCAAGATTACACGGCAACAAGGCGTGTCGACGAATCTCTGGATATGGTGATTCATGAAACCCATGGTATGATGTGTAAACACAGCCCCCCCTCGCGAATGGAAGTTGCGTAGCATAGTAATCATCGCCGGTGATATGATAGATGATTGGTTGGATGATCGGATAATTGAGCCCGAGGAACAAGGAGCGGTTGCCGAGGCTGTAAACCCGCCTCCAGCTACGGAGCTGGGATCTTTCTCGAACACGAAGCAGCCATAGCCATCAACGTCACGAACGCCCCACGCATTTTACTGCATGTGGTTTGATGTAATGGTTTGGTCAATTTGGTACGTGCGAATGAGCATCAAATGACCGCCGTCAGCTGAACGAGCGATAAACCACCACCCATCGGCTGGTATGATTCCAAGTCCAGGAATCATGAAGGCCAGCGCATTTGCGTCTGCTGCAACAATTCAAATTGGAGACCAAAAGGACAAAAATAAACAATCATGTTCAGAGTATGTGTGGAATTAAGATTATTATAACAGTGACACATATCATAGACAGAGAATTGCAATGCCGTGGTCATAATCATACCCCAAGTTAAAAAAATAAGCCAATGGCTTTCATATTCTAGCAACATGTCATGGTTCAAACATCATGTAACAATGAGAGGAAAACAGCTATGACAGCGCCTACTCATATTCTACCATAGCACTTACTACTACTATTCTCATATCAACTCTAAGCAATAACATGCCTTGTTATAAAAATCTTGTAAACGAGAGTAACATATAGCAATCATGAGGTTATGCTCATAATATGTATTCTAACAATCATTAAATGCGAATTGTTCTCATATCAACTCTAACAATAACATGTGTGGTCATAAAAATCTAGGAAATGAGAGGAACACATAGCAATGATGTGGTTATAGACATGCTATGCATTCTAAATTTGTAACAAATGAACATGCAGTCGTATTGATAAGGTAAAGATGAGATGAGATTGAGCAATTACACGACGATAGATTCCACCAGTATAGGCAGCCAATCTGTGTGTTGACCGCGTAAACGATGCCATCGTGCACTATAGCATCAGACAGAAATGTTGCCTCAACAGGATTGATGATGAGCCATAACCATGTATGGCGACCGGATTCCAGATGAACAAGGCAATGAGCTTGTAATCCATGTAGTCTTCTGATGGTGTGGGCACTTCGCAGATTACAACTTTCTGCAAACAGAGGTCGAGCCAAAAGCTTGATGCGTCTCGTGCGTAGTAGGCGGAGTGTCCGCGGCCGCGAGGCTCGATGTCGGCGGTATCCAACGATGGAAGTGTGATCTCGCTGGGTGTAGATATCCACGAGACACCACGGACTACCAAAGGTGGTGGATGAGGACGATCGTTGGCCTTCATGCCCGCCCGATGAGTGGCCGCGCGGAAGGGCGGTGGGCCGGTAGTGGTAGCATGTCGAGGAACCACGACAACCTCCGTGAGATCGTCAAGTCGGTGTCCTGGGCCACCTGCAAGGATCGGGCATCGCAAGCAGGGTGTCTTGAAAAGAGCCGGCGGTTGCGAGCAGTATACGGTAGAAAGACACCGAGCATGCGGCCAAACGGACGGTGCTGAGTAGGTCCATACGACTACAGACCTGCTCCAAGAGAACATCGGGGAGGGAATTCCAATCGCGGCTCTGCGTGTTAGTCGGTTCTACCATTGGGGTTTTCGGTGCCTGCGAGCCAGCGGGGAAGTGGATTCGGGCGGGCGAGCGAAGAAGCTTCTCCTCGTGTGGCCGAAAGCGGTGGCGGGGGATATGGTACGCGCGAGCTACCAAGGAAGATGGCGCGGGCGGGCGAGCAGTGAGCTGGGGTAAATGGTGTGCGACCGACGATGGGGAAGAGAGGAGGAAGAAGAAGATATGAGGAAGAAGAGTGGAAGACGGGGAAGAAAGTGCGTTAAATCTCAATTCTACTAGTACTACTACCAGGATATACCGTCCTTCGGAGTGTAAATAGTTACACCGATGACATGTGGGTCTACCACAAGAGGGCCCATATGTCAGTTAATGGAGGACAGAGGTGCGTAGGTGTATTTGCGGAAGCGTACTCTACTGGCAAACGTGATGGCAGTACTCGGTAAGGCTGATATAGTAACAACAACACGTTGGTTCAGCTTATTAATTACGTGTCCCATCTGCTGCAGCGTGTATTGTCACTTCACTGCGAAGACTAGTTGAATAGTTCTCTCTGACCGAGATAGGGAATAATGGATCGCGAGGACTTCCTTTCTCAAGATCCCTATGCCTCTCGCTCACTTCACTCATTTTCTCCGTACCTAGTCACTTGTTGAAATCTGTAGAAAGACAAATACTCCGTATTTGGGAACAGAGGGAGGCTTTTACTCCGTACTATTTGGGAACAGAGGGAGTATCACCATATGGAGGGAACAGAGGAAGCTTGAAATATGAACATGTCAATGGAAGGGAGTAAGCCCCATGCATGCATGCATGCATGCAACATGCAACACTCACACGTAGACATGGACGCACGCAACACTCACGCACCCATGCAGCACACAACACACGATGCAACACACACAGCTCACGCTCAAGTGCTCAACCTACTCCCTACGTCCGTGAAAGACTGTACATTTAGAGATTTACACATTGAGAAGGGCATAATTAACGCCCAAAAGTAGCAGACTTATGTGTGCATGTGACCATTGAGATAAGAAGATTAAATGAAGGCCGTTGCATGTTGTAATTAAGGATAGACATGTAGCCTACACCTACAACACAAGTTGGTGCATTAGTCAATCAATATCGATTTAGATTAAAGGCTACATGCATTGGAAGTGTAGATGTACATTATGTACCACACTCTTTGTTTTGTAGCCGATGTACACTCTTTGTTGGAAGACCGAGGGAGGACACGTGCATGCACTCACATACACAGCCAGGGCGGTTCGTGCGCAAGGGTTGGACTCGTGTCGCGCCTGCGTAAAGTTTTGTTTAACTGACTTCTTTGCTCTGCCAACTGACAGGTGGGACCTAGAAACCAGGTCACAATTTAACCAGTCAACAAAGTGCCACGCCGCAAAACTATATATAGTGACCGTAAAGAGCGTATTGTTACATACATTGACCGCCAGTGTATTTTTCTCGTTTCAAATTAAGCCATATTAATCGGAAAGGATGCAGTATGGACTACTACTAGTACTAGTACTCCTTTGATGTGTCCCGTCAACTCGCTGAACGAGGAGAAGCTTGCTTACTACGCCTCTCCCTCGCCCACGCGCGCGGTGGTTCGTAGGACGAGGAGAGGGTTTTGACTACAGCGCCCTCTCCCTCTCCCTCCCTCTCCCTCTCCCTCGCCCTCGCCCTCGTCCTCGCCCTCGTGGTGGACGTGCAGCAGTTCAATCGGTGTCAGATTTCCAGAAGCATATTGTACTGTAGTATCATCATTGTTGGACCTTCCGAAGAGGCGAAGAGCCAAGTGCAAGGTTCACATGAGTACGAACTGTTGAACCTCCCGAAGAGGCAAAGAGCCAACCTCAAGGTTTTATAGGAGTTGTCGTCCTAGTAGGAGTGTACTACAACTATAGCGAACGATGCTACTGTATGATGCCGCCACATCACGTATATCCAAAGATGTGCCACCTTATTTTTCTCAAAGAGCGCGTTGGAGCCCGTGCAACAACCACACAAGTTGCACGTACACATAACACATTTACTAGTAATAAATTCTAAAGGACAAATGTCAGTATGCCACACAAGTTCATCTCCAATTCATGTGATAAGTTTGTGCACGACTAGTCTACATATATTCACAGCGCTACCGTTCACAATTACCGTACTCCACTTACACGTTATAGATTGACTACATGCATGTCCTCCTCCAGGTTCTAGTCCCAGGTGTTCTTCATGGATGGAATGATCCATAGCGGTGGGCAACGGGAATCATTGTCGCAGCTTTCTAGTCCGGTTCCACACGATGGAGACTCATCCAAGCTGAAGCGGCATAAATCGTGGATAGCGTGTCCCAAAGATGTCGTTCATCCCAAAGGCGCAATGAAGACACAACCATGCTTCATGAATGGCAGGCCTTCGTCGCGTGCACGGAAGGTGGCATCCGCTTCACAATGGGGTAGCTGTCCCCGATGAAAAGCGAGTACTCTCCAAGAGTGTTCCTCGGCACCCACGTAGCATCACGGGGTTCGAACTCGACGCCGTTCATCTGGTACACGCGGCATCCCAGATCTGGACACATTGTGACGTACATAGTCAAGGTCCATGCATAATAATGTTGTGCTCAAATATGGCGGTCGATGAATACTGCAGCAAATAGTACTACTCCGGTATAGAGGAAGTAAAATAACCCGGCTTATTATATATAGCCACTCTTGGCTACATGGATGAGATAGTAAGACATGGAAAAACAAAAATGGTGGCAGCTAGTGGGTTCAAGTCTTCAAGGGCCTAGCTAGCTATACACGTCCTCCAAGGTAAAAAGTACTCCTACTAGTACTACTAAGTATCCTACTAGTACAACAATCAAAGAGAAGGCGAGAGGGTTAAAAAATGGAATACCTGGGTAGATGGTGACGGTCCGATCGTGGTAGATTATGTGACCATGTTGCACATCGGTGGTACCATGGGTAACGATCGCTAAGATAGTTGATCCCAATATGCCAAAGTCAGCTACAAGGTTCCGAGTTAGACCGAATCACGGATGCAAATGCACATCCAGATCGGCGATCTTATTTTGATCGGGGATGACCGGTCCTGCAAAATAATGGAGTACCGTTAGGGATGCAAATGATGGTTTGTTCATTCCGTTTGTAATCTCCCGTACCGTAGGATGTCAACCAGATGAAACAAATCCCCTGGCTTGTCACCGCGAAGATGCGGCCTAGATGGCGCACGGCATCTTCGAACGTGTAGGGGTACAAATCTGCCGCCGCCAACATGCGCCAGCCTCTGCCATATCGCCTCCTGCATTGATGGCAATCCTTATGTCGAACACCGCGATG
This sequence comes from Aegilops bicornis, assembly GCA_021605145.1. Lineage (NCBI taxonomy): Eukaryota > Viridiplantae > Streptophyta > Magnoliopsida > Poales > Poaceae > Aegilops > Aegilops bicornis. Next base: position 523,768,805 of record CM038673.1, read on the forward strand.
AGATAGTAATCGTCGTAGCCGCGTCGCTTTGTCGGCGGGTCCGCAATTGCTATCTTCTTCAATCTCATGTAGGCATCATCATACGTATTCAAGCCCAGCCAGTCCGGAAGGCCGATCCCAATGGTGGAGAAGGGGTCTATCGGCTGCACTGCTGTGGATGTTGTGCAAAATGATGGTGGTATCCGGCCGGAGGTATGCAAGCCAATCTTCGTTGGCACCGACCCATACCTATATATAAGACGGTGGGCAGCGGAGAAATTACGGGATGGAAATGGAATAACTAAGTACTACATGATCAAACTCCATTACTGACCTGCTCATCGGACAAAATCCGACTACCTCTCAACTTCGGCAACTCTAGCGGAGTCAACGTGCAACCATGGCCAGGGAGCGGTGGACTGTTCGAAGGATTGTCCCATAGAAGAACCTTCTCCTCGAGGATGCATGGAAGACCAACAAGCATGGCCTTTTCCCAAGCCTGTCTAAGTAGTGTCTTGAAAAAGTTGGTGCAGGAAGCACCGAGTCTTGCGGCGATGAGGACGTCGGAGCGGCGTGCGATTTCTCCCAGAGGATCGTCGTCCAAGGTCTCCCAGCCCCGACGAGGAGGAGATTCGCCTGGCGAATCCATGGGAGCAGCGACGAACTGCCTTCTCTTCGGGGGGAGGGGAACTGGCGAGGAGGAGTTAAGAGCGTAGTAATCATGCAGGCCTCGTCCCTTCCAACTGTAGATCGTTCCTCGTGAAGGGGTGAGGCTATTATTTACTACTAGTACTAGCATTATGGAACGTTATGAGATTGCATTATACTGTAAATAATAGCACTAGTAAGAAATTTTTGGCACTAGGTAGTAGTTTTCGGCGTGGATTAAGAAATTTTGGGTATGTTTTTGCCATATTTTGTACACGCCAACTAGTGTCAAAAAACGTCTTACATTATATGACGGAGGAGTACGTGATTGCATTTATAGCAGTACCAGTACTACTTTTCTCAACTAGTAGTGCGATGTACTGTACTTCTAGTCTAGTCTAGTATAGTGCACCAGTTTTGAACTCTTGAATCTCAGGGCCAAGGAGCTACGGTTGGAAGTGGAGGGTACTACTGTTCTCTAGAACTATCGCTGTACTATCAATGCAGGGGAAGTACACCTGCGTAGTGGCCTAGTGGGTACTCTCGGTGCTATATTCAGCCGCTCCTCTCACGTAGGAGTAGCTGGCCTACTCAGCCGCTCCTCTCACGCACACACTAGCAGCCTGTTTATCGGCTGACGGTTCTTGAGGCGAGAACATTTGAGTTATTTGATACAACGAGACTAGGCTTTTCGCTTCCATTTGTGGAGGTGTAATGGATCTCGTCGAACTTTGTTAGTACTAGTTCCTTCTTTATGAATGAGATGAAGCAAAGCTTTTGCCTCCGTTTAAAAAAACACGTCAAGAGGAATTTCTTTTATAGTAGAGCCGATAATGGAGTGAAGTCCATGCGTGCAACGCCACAAGCTACACAGTAGTAGTAGAGCACTTCACGTACGGAGCCATATTGCACAGTTCCCAATGCCCCACCAGGCTTTTCCGGCTCCTCGGGCTTAATTGGGAGGCACTAGTTTAAATATGCTACTATCTGATGAGGAAGCTACAAGCAAGGTGCGGCTAGGGCGAGCACGCGAGCCACGGGATGCTGGGAAGGAAAACCTATTCACGTGGCTAGGCTGTCCAGTGCACCCAGATTGTGGGGCCGCACGTCCTTTCGACTTCAAAACTCAAACTACCCGTGTAAAATATGGCTCGCAGCGAAGTGTAGTAGTACTATTTTTTAAAAAAGGCCGTATGCTCGTTCCGGATCGAACCCACAAAACGAGGTATACACTCTCGCGACCACTAGTAGTACTCGTTGGAGTACAACGCAACCTAGAATCGCCTTTTGTCGCTAGTAGTACGTAAATTTCCTTACAAGAAACCCCTAATAATGCAAGAAACCACTAAAATGCCAAGAAACTACTACCACTTGCATACGTGGCAGACTTAAGATAAGACTACCTTATCAACCATTGTACATGCTCTTACCAACAAAAATCCTCGAGTGACCTCCTACCTCCGCCCGTCCACCTAGTCATCCTCGGCCATGGGGCGGCCCTTGCCACGGCAGAAGGCGAGGTCAAAACCGCCGGCGGTGTGGAGCCCATGTTGCAGCAGCCCAGATGCCAGCACCGTCCGGCGCTCGCGGCCGCTAGCTAGCCAAGATAGCTCCGTCCAGGTGCTTGTCTGCAAGGTTTGCTAGCTAGATTGGCACGGCAGCGCGGCGGCTTGCTTTCGCTGCAGCGCCAGCTCAACTCAACCATCGGCTCGGCGAAGGCCAGCGTGGTGGCTTGCTTGCTCGTGAGTCACGCTCGGGCCAGCCTGCCAATCCGTGCGGAGGCCAGCGCGGTGTTCGGCCTGTTCGGCGGAGCGGCGGCCAACTCGCTCATCACCGGCGCCACCGACAAACACGCATCAGTACTGTTTGAAGTAATGTTCGGGAAAAATAATGATTTGAGGGGAAATAACAGGATAGAAGGTCAGATGTGGGTCCCTCGTGTCAACGGTCAAACAAAATGTGTTGGTTTAAGCTGCCTCACAAGACGGACGCAGGGCCAACCCCTGTCATAAATGGGTTTAAACGAACCTAATCGGTAGGAGTACTAGGTAGTAGTTTTTGGCGTGGATTAAGAAATTTTGGGTATGTTTTTGCAATTTTTTGTACAATAGATTCTTCCTAGGGCTGGATGAAAGTGGTAGTTTTTTGTTAAATATTCTACATATTGTAAGTAGGAGTGAAAGTTAAGCTTTGGAAGCCAATAAGCAAGGCTAGTTACATAGTGCATATGTGTACATGATTGAAAGTAAATATCAACCATGAGTGACTAATATCTCGATGGAAAACTCGAAACTATGGAATACTAGGGAAAAATGCATGGTTGGAAATACTTGCAATGTTCATGTCCGTTGCAATGAATCATAATTAGAATAATACTTATTCACAAACTTGGTACAAAACACTCTAATTTTGATATACATATGTTTCAATTAGAATATATTCCTTGGGCTGCTTTGGTGAGGTCAGGGAGGGATGTGGTTGGTTTTAAGATACTAATTATGGGTTTTCTGCAAATTGGTAGCCAAGTGGGATGTTGGTGAGAAAAGGCAACAACTTACCTCACAATCGTTAGATGTAGATCTAATGGTCAGAAACGACGGATGGTAGACACACCAAAGATCAAAGAACTTAGTCTTGTGTAGGAGTACTAGCAAGATCCGTGCATTGCACGGAACATCAAGATGCATTTTCTTATAAAACACTTGTTGTGATTGACCCTTGCGGGAGTAATCCCATGTGTAAAAAATAATGATATCTCGAGAAATATGAGATAAGGTGAAGAGGAGTGGGGTGTGGTGGTGGTTGGTGGTCGGAATGAGCGGAGGCATGGGGATTGACGACGCCGGCAGCGGCCACCAGGCCAGTTTGTTCCAGAGGCTTCCTTTCTTAATTGCTCAGCAATGAGGTTTGTTGGAGATAGGGATGAACGAGGGAAGGCCTTGTCTGCAAATGTGGAGAGGGGTGCGGGTATCTTTTAGTTTAATTTCCATCCGCCGATATAGATCGGACGGTCTCAGATTGCAAGATGGCACACGTACCATTATCACCACCTCGGTTTTTATAAGAGAAGAAATATAAGTATGGAGATACAAACGTATTATCGATACTTGCTTCCGTAAACTAGTATCTACATTCTATTCAACGCCTCGGCATGTGGGGCCTTAGCACAATGACTTCTCGATCGTGTAAAACAAAGATTTTCCCGTCACGACAAGGAGGGGGTGATGGCGGCGCACTTTTGGCTTGTTTCTAGTCCTAGTATAGTCATACTAGGTGGTCTAAGCACGTGTAGGTTTATTCTTTTTCACGTCTCGTGTTCGCCAGATCGCCACGCATTTGTTGATGAATAGACGGTAAGTTATTCACGGGAAACCCTTGATGAGCATGTTTAGAGAGAGAGAGAGACAAAGTGTGCGTGTGTGATATGTTAGAGACTGAGGCAATGATAACAGATTCTTTGTGTCTATGTGTGTGGAGGATAGAGAGAGACATGTAAATGGGGCTTTGTGTTGTGTAACGTGGAGACACATATACATAATTAGAGAGAGAGTGTGTGAGATACACATGCGGACATGGGGAGAGATGAGGATCCAATAAATGGGTGTTTGTGCGTGTTTGTGTGTGTTTGTGCACGCGTTTGGGTGTGAGAGGGAGAGAGTGTACATGGAATAGAGAGACCACTGATGATGTAAACCTAGTATAAGGGAAGGGGGGAATGGTGTGACATGTGTAGTAGCTGGATAGCACGGGTGCGGGCTGGGGAGCAGCAGACTATTTGGAAGAGACATCGAGTGTGTGTGTGGGAGAGGGGTGTGAGAGCGAGAGAAAGAGAGAGCTAGCGACAGAGAGAGAGAGAGAGAGAGAGAGGAAGAGAGGGGGCGAGAGGGGTCGTTTGTGTCCATAAATGGCGTATAGATAGGGAGACAATGTTGATGTTGTCCGAAATTGGCCTATGAACGGAGACGCAAGGGAAGCGAGTCATCGTGTGTGTGATAGCGACTTCATGAGAGATCTAGAATAGATGGTGTAGAGAACAATGTGCGAAATCGAGAACGATTATACATTAGGGAGCTATGCAAAGAGTCATGACATATATGTATGCAGGGAAGGAGCTGGGGCGGGTCCGCATGTGGGAGAGATAGAAAGAGGAGAGTGGTGCACAAGAAGACAAAGTGTGCTTGTTTGCACTGGGGGTGGTGTGTGAGGTGAGTGCGCGAGAACCACATAACTAGGGAGATAGACGTTTGGGGGCGACGTTTTGTGTGTATGGGAAATATACACTCTACATAGTGCGTGTGCTTGGGTAAGAGAGATAGCGGGAGCCCTAGAGAGTGAGGGAAGAGATGTGTGCATGCCCGAGAGACAAAGTGTTAGAGACCTATGTTGGGGTCCGGACTTTACAAGAGAGAGGGGTGTTAATGTGCTCGTGTGTTGGTGTTTGGGGGAGAGAACGACTTCTCTATGTGTGTGTGTGTGTGGTGGTGGTGTGGGGGGGGGGGGGGCTTGACTTCAGATAGAGAGTGAGGTGTCTATATTTGAGGGAGTTTAGCGTAATTGAGATATTGTGCACTCATGGTTGATCCATTTGTTTCACAGTTTGTACTATGAGATAACGATACTTTTGAACATGCTTGATATACCTTGATGTACCCGAATTACAAACCTAAGATTGGAATTTTGGAATTCGACTCCATCATTAGCTTTTGTAATTCATTTAAACGGAGGTACATTTTTAAGCCGGGATTTCGTGATTTCAAATTCATATATCAAACCTAGAGATATACACATACGGGCATGTTCAAACTTTATAATCATCCACTTTATTCATACACATACACATTTTTTCTTTTGTCATCATATTTAGGATAAACACATTTGGAATTTCATTTGAATTGGACCGTATGATGGTATTTGCTTGTAGTAGCTCAATGATCCATATTTGAATTGAATGGACAATCTAAGTTTCGAGTTGGAGACATTGATTTTTCAAAAATTGAACATTTTTTTTATGCAAAACAAACAAATTGTCGGCCATGATATCATAGTCGGCCGTGCGAGAGCAGAATACTTATAGTTTTAGGCGCCAAAAGCTTTCAAACTTCCGCTCACATCGAAATATCACGCGCCCAAAAGTTTAGCCCTGCGATATTCCTGTTTTACCCCTGCCACATGAACGGAAAAGGGCTGCTTTGGTAACTCCATTGTTTTCCCCTCTTTGCCCCCAACTTTCTTCCCCAGAGCCCTCCCTTCCCTCCCCGACCCCCAACCACGGCAAGCCGAATCTAGTCCTCCGCCGCAGCGGTGGACCTCACACCCTACCGGATCTACCTTCCGCACCTTGGAACCCCAACCGCCAACTCACCACTTCACCGAGCCGCTTCAAAATCGCTTGTCCATCGCTTCCGCATCTTCTTGACCGCCATCATGGTCCACCGTGACCGATCTGCTTAACCGGCGCCCTCCACCACAGCGTAGGCCCTTCATCGACTCCCTCGTCCGTCCCTTCGCTGGCCCTTCATACAAGCCCTCGTCCGCCACAACAAATCCGCCTCACCGAAAGCACTGTACAACGCGGCCACCGAAGCCTTCATCCACTGCACCGCACCCGCTCCACAGACGCCATATTCAACTCCACCGGCCCTGCTTTACCGATGCTGCAGCCTCATCAGGTTATTTCGATTTGTACTCCTTCGGTTTTTCTCTTTAGCGTGAAACTGTTCACTTACCACAGATGAGCATTCTTGTATGTCGACAGGCGCCACAACCGTAGCACCGGAGCAGCTTCAGCGACGGCGACAGCCGGCCCAAACTCAACCGCAACACGAGCACCATCGACAATCCTTAGCTATCAAGTATGACAACGATACCCATACGCCGCCGAGAATCAGGTACTATTATCCAACGGCCAGTGCCTACGTTCACTTTCCTAGCATAAGCACCGCACCTTTGAATTTCTTCAGGGCATCATTCCGTTTTTCATGAGACGTGTTATTCTGCTTGCACCTGTAGGGCCATACTTCCGCGAGGAACATGTTACATGTGTTAATTACATACCGGTGCACATATAGTTAATATGCTTTAGTTTTGTTACGATGCCACCGTTAGTTCCATCGATCGCTTAATGTTCTCTATGCTTAATTACACATCAGCAAACTAGCATGTGGTTCCGCTGCTTTTGTTCGTTTTACCCTACATTTTCTCGATGCTAGCTATTACATCACTGCTCGAGCCTCTGTTCATTACTTGTTTGTGTGTTCTTGATCTTCCCGAGTTACATGACTAATTTGATGCTTCTATTAATTATGGAGCTGCCAACCCCATCAAGCAAAATATTTGTTCTTTTGGTCTTTGGCACCTCGAACAAGCATAAAAATAGAGGGAAGCAGATATATTGTTGTGTATGCACACCCTTCTTTCATTAGTTTAGATGAACCATTGATGATCAATTCGACCAAAGGCATGCGATTAAAATTAATTTTACCTAAATAGATGGTGCATAATAAACTACAACCACTAGATTTGCAACCACGGGATGTCGATTTATATCTTCAAAGAACATTGCAACAGCAGCTAGGCTTCACAACAACATATGGTAAGCCAGTGTGTTTTAGTACATGTTAAATGCAATGCGAGTGGGCTGCTTTCTTGGCTTGTGCCCTCAACGTGTAATCCTACCGAATTACAAATAGTTCAGCTGTCTGCTTTGCTGTATTGCTTGATTCGAATGCTTGTTTGTTTTTACGTTATACCTGAGTTGGCCAATATGTCAGCAGTGCCTGCTGTACTATTGTAAAGAAATGCATGCCTATTTCATTTGAGTCCTTAACTTTTCCTCTCAACTTCATCACAAGACTATCTTTGTAGTTTATATGAGGCCACACTGTTTAGTGCTTTCTCAGATTATTTCAACTTAAATATAGCGGTTGTACACTCCCTTTCAACTTTCATCTTAACATTTTAATTTCTTTTTGGCTGATGCTGCTTTGAACCATTTAAATATAGTTTGCCATGCTCGGCAATAATTCGTCCGTCGTTTACCATGTGAGCTTACTGCCTGGATCATACGATAACTACCTCTTACTTATGTCCAGCGAAAACCTTTCAGGATGCCGTTCACACTAGGACTCAATGTACAACCCCAGAATCTATTTGTGGAAGCAGTGCGCCATCCATGTTACCAGATGGTAGCAGTTCAGAGGCAACACCGCTGGAGAGCAGTCTGAGCATAGATATTATAGTGCTTGAGGCTCTACTAGAGGCAGAAAGAGATGGTGTGGCTGCCATGAATGAGGTAATCTTTATCTTGAGGCTGGAAATTACACTACAGGAATCAGCTACTTTGCCGTCTGCCATGGCGGACGGCAAAGGCATGAATGGCGGACGGCAAAATCCTTTCTTGCCGTCACCATGACGGCAACAACGAGCTCCGCAACGTAGGCTACGGTAAACAGCTACTTTGCCGTCCGCTTCTGGCGGTGACGGCAAAGCGCTTTGCCGTCCATGACGGACGGCAAAGAGAGCGGACGGCAATAATTGCGCCGTCAGTCCGTTAAGTGTCTAACGGCAGGCCTTTGCCGTCTGCCACTGATGGCAAAGTGCAGGTACTTTGCCGTCTGCCACGGATGGCAAAATGCAGGTTCTTTGCCGTCTGCCACTGATGGCAAAGTGACCAAATGGGTCAGCTTCCAGGAAGCACAGCTAGATGCCACGTGTCTTCTTTGCCGTCCGCGGAAGACGGCAAAGAGCGCGTTGCCGTCGGTGGCAGACGGCAAAGAGCCTGCATATTGGCTCTTTTATCTTTTTTTTATTAAATCCAACAATTTTCATCACAAATATATATGACATATATAGATATATTTCAAAAGGCCATTACAGAGCAAACATATAAGATATCCAACACATAACTTCATCATCCAAACATATATATTACATGCATAGTTCCATCATACATAACAAGTTCAACATAGAGGCATCCAACCATATATATTACAATAGTTTCATCCAACGATACATGCATAGTTCAACGATACAAAAGAAACAGAGAAAGGGATAAGGAGCACTCCATCTATGCAAGCTTTAAGTCAAGTGAATGAAATCTGCAAAATGAAAAATAACAAAGTTAGAACAAGAAGAGTAGAACAAGAAGAAGACTAGAACAAGAAGAGTAGAACAAGAAGAAGACTAGAACAAGAAGAGTATGCCATTTATGAGCTAACTTACGTGAAATGGATCATATATGAGCTAACTAAGTTGAAATGGGTCGTTTATGAGCTAGCTAAGGTGAAATGGATCATTTATGAGCTAACTCAGTTGAAATGGATCATTTATGAGCTAATTTAGTTGAAATGGATCTTTTATGAGCTAACTTAGTTGAAATGGATCGCTTTTTGAGCTAATTTAGTTGAAATGGATCTTTTGACCTAACTTAGGTGAAATGGATCATTTAAGAGCTAATTTAGGTGAAATGGATCGCTTTGTAGCTAACTTGGTGAAATGGATCATTTAAGAGCTAATTTAGGTGAAATGGGTCATTTTGAGCTAACTTGGATGAACTGGATCATTTATAAGCTAACCTAGGTAAAATGGGTCATTTTAGAGCTAACTTAGGTAAAATGGATCGCCTATGAGCTAACTAAGCTAATTATGCAATTTTTGACATAAGTAAGCTAAGTACAGATCGCTTTTAGAGCTAACTTAGGTAAAATGGATGGTTTTGGAGGTCAAGAAGCTTATTAAGTCATTTTGGAGGAGAAGAAGCTAAGTCTAGGTCATTATGGTAAGCATTGGAGGAAATAAAGCTAAGTCTAGGTCTTTATGCATGTGTTAAGCAAAACACTAGATAAACTTACCAAGATCCGTGGAGGTGTAGGAGCGGGGTGGCTCGTGGTCGGTAGCAAATAGAAACTCATCGACCAACACCTCCCAACAATCCATCCGATCCAAGACACCATCTCGGAGGCGCCTAAGTTAGCAAATAGAAACTTGACGGCTATGGCTAAGAATTACTAAATGAAGGAACTTAAGTAGAGAAGGCCTTAAGAATTATCTTCATGTACTGCTCCTTACTCAGGAACTTATCGCGGCACGCCGGCTTGGTCTTCTTGATACCATGCAAGGCGTAGTAGTCTCGAACAGCCTGCACCCGAGCCTCGTGCCGTAAGTTACTGAGTAGGCGCTGCAGACGTTCTCGATAACATGTGCCGCGTCCTCCTCGTATCCCTCCTCACACCATAGAATGTCTGCAATCAAATGAGACAATATTGATTAGTACAATTAATAACTAGCTAGTTGAAGATTTTTAAATGTGTAAAGGAGAAATTACCCGAACTTTCGATCACCATATGCGCCCTCGTGTACTTTACGACACCGCCGATAATCTCATCCGGCGGGGCCGGGCAGCCACGTAGTGCTCCCAGCTCAATCCAAGCTCACGGAAGCCGACCCTCACCGAGCAACGTGACAAACCCGGGAAGTTTTGCGGCAAAGAACTCCAAGGACGGAGTTGGGCGGCGGACACTATGATGGTGGTCCCAACCTCTGCAGCATGACAAGGCCAACGCATTAGTTATTTGAAAAAACGTGAATGCACAAGGTACAAAAATATTAAATGCACTTACGTACCTCTCCCCATCAGGGAAAATCAACCACCTCAGACCACGCTCCCGACCAGCGCCCACCATCTTTCAACACCTGCCATGACAAACAGTAAACGAAATTAGTACAACATAAAAAAAGACCGACATGAATAATAATATGTTTATCACTTATGTGTATCATCATCAAGTACAACATAAAAAATGTAATACCGACACTACTAATAATCTCGATCAAGATCATCAATAAATGCATAATCATCATCATCACTATAATCAATGACGGGCTCATAGGGTTCATTGGCATCAACATGTGCAAGGCCACCTTGACGTGTCGGTCAAGCATTGACAGGTCATCCGCAGCAGAACCTCTTCTTGTTCCGGCTCTTCTTGTTCCTCCTCCGGGTGATGTCGGATTCATTGTTGCTGTCTACTTCAATGTTTTGGGGTGAAGTATAGCGGTTCTTGAAACGCTTTTTGGAAAGACGTGTCTCTTGGAAGAATTCTCCTTCATATGTGTCTGCAGGTTAATGTGAGGTTCATAATCCTCTTCCTTTGGGGAGAAAGTCTAGCACGTGGCGGCACTTCATAAACGACATCCCAACCTTTCAGATTTGGATTAGTTTGGCGGGCCCACGGTAGATAGAATACTTGGGTCGCCTTTGTTGAGCCATAATATAGACATCAGGAACATCTAAATGAGTGCTTTAGTTGATTTCAACTAGCCCTACATGTTCATGAGTCCTTCTAGTCTCCTTCGGCTGAAACCAATAACATTTGAAGACTACGACATTCGGTGGGTTTTCATCATAGAACAGAAGTTCATAAATTGCTTCAACTCTCCCATAATACTCGGTACCTCCTTCGCCGATCGCAGATACACAACAATTTGTTGACTTTCGATTGGCTATAGATAGCTCTTTGCCATAGGTACGAAAGCGATACCCGTTGATGTCGTACTTGTCAAATGAACGAACCTTATAGTCAAAACCATTAGCGACTTGTCTCAATTCGGCGTCCATAGACTCTGAATTAGCCTACAAGTTTTATATGAAAGGATTGTTGCATTATGCACAAATTAGCGAATGAAATGAAATTGTCTAATAGAAATTACCGTTTGTTTGAACCAAGAGATGAAACCGGATAGCCACCTCCTTGCTTTTATGCGAAGCTCATACTCTTCGACGGAATCCTTTTGGATCTCCGCTCCATACGAGAATATGGCGACGTATCGATCGTATGACATATCCAGGAATAAGAGTAGTTCAAAGGAAATAGAAGTTGCGAAACAATGTACCGAGAACTTACTCGATGTACGGCCGCACTTCTATCGAGTTGTTTAAGATATACAACGAAATGGTCCGCCATTCTTCGTTATTCAAAGATAATGGATGTGAAACACTAGCTGGTGCGAGATTCCCTTTGAATAGGCTGAGGTTGGATCCACCCTTTTTAGGCTCGTCAGCATTGTACCGAGGCTTCGGATTATGCAAATGACGATTTTTGGCTTCGTAGTGCGCTGTTACGAAGTTTGCCGCCTCCTCTGTGATGAATGCCTCAACCATCGATGCTTCAATTCTACGTTTATTTTTACATTTTTCTCGAAGCGTCTTCTGCATCCTCTCAGTTGGGTAGTACCAACGATTTTGCACGGGCCCCCCAATCTTGCCTCGGTCGGGAGATGCATAATCAAATGCTGCATTGGATTAAAGAAGCCCGGTGGAAAGATCTTCTCTAACTTGCAGATCAACTCCGGCGCCAACTCTTCCATTTCTTCTAGCACGCCAGCGATAGTTCTTTCGCACAAAGAACACGGAAGAAATAGCTGAGTTCTGCCAAGATTACTAGCCATTCATCCTCATGGATGAAGCCACGCAACATCACCGGCATTACCCGCTCAATCCATATGTGCCAATCATGACTCTTGAGACCAAATATCTTCAGTTTATCAAGATTCGCTCCCCTCTTTAGATTCGCTGCATACCCATCGGGGAACATCAACTGCCGTTGCACCCACAAGAGAATTTCCCTCATAGCTGGCCTTCCAAGATTGAACCATGCCTTTGGCTTCGTCCAGTTCTGCTTTCCTTTCGGTTCTTTCATGTTTTGTAACGGCCTATCACATAGCGCCTCGGATCGACTCTAGCCTTAGTATTATCCTTTGACTTCCCATCTATGCCGAACAATGTACCAAAAAGTGCCTCGGTGATATTCTTCTCGATGTGCATCACGTCGATGTTGTGTGGGCAAAGGAGGTCTTTGAAGTAAGGCAGATCCCATAAGCATGTTTTGTGAGTCCACGCGTGCTTAGTATTATACCCCTTGAAGTACCCTGGACGTTGTGGATCTGGCTCGAGAGCGTTTAACCGATCCAGGGTCTGTTGGCCTGTCAATGCAGGTGGTGCAGAGTTTGTTTTTGACAACTCTACCCCTGATGAAGTTCTTCTTGTCTTTCCTGAACTTATGGCGAGGATCCAGGAACTGTCTATGCATGTCGAAGCAAGAAAACTTGCGACCGGCCTGAAGCCAACGAAACTCAAGAGCTCCCTTGCATGTGGGGCACGAGATCCTTCCATGCACACTCCAGCCAACAAATAGCGCATACGCCGGCAAGTCATGCGTCGAGTACATGTACCAGACACGCATTATGAAGTTTCGTTTGCTGAAGGCGTCGTATGTCTTGAACCCATTATCCCAGGCTTCTTGCAATTCGTCCTTAAGCGGCTGCATGTACACATTCATATTTTTGCCCGGATAGTTGGGTCCTGGAATTATCAACGTCAGGAAAATGTTCTTTCTTTGCATAATCTGTCCGGGGGGGAGATTGAGTGGAAAGACAAATACGGGCCAACAACTGTATTGGGCTCCGTCATACCAAACACATCGAACCCATCCGTCTTGATGCCGACTCGAGGATGCCTCGGATCTGCCGCTTTGTCGACATGTAATTCATCAAACTTTTTCCACGCAACACCATCCGATGTGTGTACCATCATCGATTCCATCCGCATCTAGTTCGGTTCTTTTGCCTGTTTTGTGCCATGTCATCTGTCCGCCGCCTCTTCGACCATGAAAAGACGTTGAAGTCTTGGTACGATTGGCATATACCGAAGAACACTAACGGGATTTTGGTCTGTGTCTTCTCACCCATACCGTTGTTCACCACAATATACCGAAGACTTGCAAATGGGACAATAGTTCAAGTCCGCATAGTCAAGCCTAAATAAGGCACATCCTTTCTCACAGGCATGTATCTTCTCATAGGGCATCTTCAGTGCACGGAGGATTTTGTCCGACTGGTACAGGTTTGCAGGCATTACATGGCCTTTGGGTAGAAAGCGTCCAAATACTATCATAATTGCGTCATAGCATTCTCTGCCCAAGTTGAACTGAGCCTTCAGAGCCATTACTTGTGAGATGGCATCCAACCGACAAAGCTCGGTGTGCTCGTGGAGCGGACGTTTCAAGACTCCAACATTTCATTGAAGGCCTTTGCAGATTCCTCCATCTCCTCGTCCAATCCCGAGCATCATCATAGCCTTGCACCATGTTTTCCATCCGGTACCATGCTCGTCGGTGCGACGACGATCCACCTCAGCTCGGTCATGTTGGGCAGACTCACCATGAAATGTCCACACCATATAATCGGGCGTAAAACCACTCTTCTGCAGGTGTTTGCCCATTTTAGCCTCTGTCTTCTTTTCCCAATTGCCGCACCGGAAACAGGGGCACCAGGTTTTCTTTTGGCCATTTGCAAATGCGGCTTGCACAAACTCCTTAGTTTTTGTGAACCATTCAGCGCTCCATTTGTTCTGACCAGTGTGACCGTATACATCCAAGCACGGTCACTCATCTTGACTTTCAGAGCTACTGGACACACAACAATTATATATGTAATTCACCATGTATATATTCATCAGTTGATCTACTTTGTCAATTCTATTACGTCCATGCAACCTACACTCTAATAGGTAATGATAGGTCCTAATCCCACCCGTGTATGTGTAGATTGGGTTTATTTTCCCATGCTATGCTCCAGATCCGACGTTAAAATTTCGGCAGCACCTCCCCGCCGTTCTCCCGATACACGCCTCTCGCAATAAATGAGAGGATGTGTACCAAGAACAACAGGGAGGCACTCGAAAATATATGCGCCGGATCCGAGCAAAGCATATGGGAAAACGAACCCAATCTACACATACTGGCTGTCCATGGATAGCGTTGGACAATTCGAAAGAATCTAGGTTACAAATATGCAAATGCATGCATATTTATAACTATGACGCTTTCGAACGGGAGACACATATTGGTTACGCATACTGATGATTCAAGACACATATATAGCTAGCTATCAAGTTTCATCGGAATAGATCAAATAATTAATGGGGGAGGAGGAGTTGTTTCGGGGTCGGGGTGCCGGGGTAGTGCCGTGTCGGTGTCGGGGTGTTGTTTGGGGTCGGGTGTGGTGTCGGGTCAGGTGTCGGGTCAGCCTGGGTCGGGGTGTTGGGTCAGCCTCGGGGGGTCGGGGTGTCGGGGTCGGGGTGTCGGGTCAGCCTTGGGGGGTCGGGGTGTCGGGGTCGGGGTCGGGGTGTCGGGGTCGGGGTCTCGGGGTCGGGGTCTCGGGGTCGGGGTCGGGGTGTCGTGTCGGGGTGCGGGTCGAGTGCAGGTACCGTGTCGGGTCGAGGTCGGGGCCGTGGTAGTGTCGGGGTCGGGGTCGAGAATTAGGGGTGTCGGGGTCGGGGTCGGGGTCGGGGTCTCGGGTCGGGGTGTCTTCTTCTTCTTCTTCCTTTTCCTTTTCTTCTTTTTTCCTGTTCTTCTTCGTCCTCTTCTTCCTTTTCTTCCTTTTTTTCCTTCTTCTTCTTCTTCTTCTTCTTCTTCTTCTTCTTCTTCTTCTTCTTCTTCTTCTTCTTCTTCTTCTTCCTCCTTTCCTTTTTCCTCTTCTTCTTCTCCTCCTCTCCTCTCTTTTCTTCTTCTTCTTCCTCTTCTAAATCTAAACCTAATACTAAACTAAAACTAAACCTAATACTAAACTAAAACTAAACCTATAAACCTAAAACTAAACATAAACCTAAAACTAAAAAAACAGAAAAAAGGAAGAAGAGACTCACCTGCAGCGAGGGTGGAGGAGGGGGGCGGTGCGGCCTGGGCGGCGGAGGAGGGGGCGGGCGGCTGGGCGGCGGTGCTGCCTGCCGGGCGGCGGGCGCGGAGGTGCCTGGGCGCCTGGGCGTGGAGGCGCCAAACGGCAGGGCGGCGGGGGCGGGGGGGCGCTGGGTGGCGGCGAGGGTGGAGGAGGGGGCGGTGCTGTGGGCGGCGGAGGAGGGGGGGCGGGCTGGGCGGCGGCGCTGGTCGCCGGGCGGCGGGCGCGGAGGTTCCGGGCGCCGGGCGGGCGGCGCCAGACGGTGGCGGCGGGGGCAGCGGGCGGCGGGTGGCGGGTGGTGCGGGCGACGGGGCGCCAAGCAAGGCGGCGGGTGGTGCGGCGGCTGGCGAGAGGTGGGAGAGAAAGAGAGAGAGGGGGGGTGGGGCGCGGCCCCGTTAACGTTACGTGGGGCCCTCCCTCTTTGCCGTCCGCCACCCTTTGTCGTCCGCCTTCTTGCTCTTTGCCGTCCGCTAGCGGACGGCAAAGAGGGCCCCCGTTAGGTTTTTTTTTTTTGCAACTCGTCAGTGGGGCCCTCCTCTTGCCGTCCGCTAGCCGACGGCAGATCTTTGTTGCGTCCGCGGACGGCAAAGAACTGGTGATGGTAACCTTGGTCTTTGCCATCAGCCAGTTCTTTGCCGTCCGCTTTTTGGGTAGCTGATGGCAAAGAGCTTATTTGCCGTCCGCTAGCAGACGGCAAAGAGCTGGCAGATGGCAAAGTAGCTAATTCCAGTAGTGTTACGGAATTAGCGGCACGCATTATGCAAGCAACCCAAGAATTGGAGGAAGTAAGAATGTTGCATTTGAAGATGGAGGAGGTCCTGCTATTTCTGCTATCTGAAGCCCAAGGTAATCCCGGTTCTTCTCTAGATACCAGTTGAAATTGTCATTAGATTATTGTACTTGCATGTTGTGTCATGTCTCTGAATGGATTATGTTGCAAGACCCACTATGTTGTCCGGAATTCCATGTTGTCCATGTGTTGTAATGATCCGAATTTTTAGGCGAGGTAATCCTCAATTACTTGTATGATTGACATAAGGTGAACTGTTTTTCGTGTGAGCATATTGTATTGGATGAAATAACTGTTTGAATCAGAGTGTATCCAACCCACTGAATTCGAAGATCACGACATTTCTAAATCATAATCATATATAAAGGTGGAATAAATCTTTGTTGTGGTTTTGAAGAAATAAATAACAAAACGTATAATTATCTGTGGATATTCGTAATCGAATACAAACTGGATTTGAATTTAGTTTACTGTGTCCTGTGGCAAACGTGAATGCTAATTCTCCCAAGTTTTGAATGAAGCGGCTAAACACCCACTATAATTTGTGGGCTGCCCGAAGCAAGTGTTTGCGAGATGGAAATTATTGTCTACCCCTGACACTTGACATCCTTATCGACCGGATTTACACTGCTGTCGTTCGGGGTAGACTAGTAACTTCAATCAGACGTGACACAACGGCCTCTGAGCCCATTCAGACATGGTGGGCGCCAAACATGGGCGGAAAAACACATTTGATTCAAGCTCGTCCGAAAGACATGTGTCTCTTCCTCCATTTCCCCATTCATACACGGTGGGCGGCAAAACAAACTCTCCTCGTCCGAAATCGATGTAGGCTAATATTTTAAATAGGGCAGATGTGTAACTTCCCTCAGACGTGAGACAACCGCCGTACCGTCAGCCCTGCTCATACACCGTGGGCGGCAAAACACCTCTCCTCGCCCAAATAGTTACCGCAAATATTTGGGAGATGCGAAGCCATCGTCAATCCCCAACCGACGCGATGTCTGCTATTTTAAACGGGGGATAAGTTCGTTACTGTCCCCCATTTCAGAGAAGCGCGTCCCAAAGTTTGAGATTCCCCCCCCCCCTCCCCTCCATTTCCCCATTCATACACTGTCGGCGACACGACAACCTCCACACTGCGGCCAGCCTCCTCCGTCCGCCACCCCATCCTCCACCTTGCCGGAGCCGCTACCCCTACCCCATTGTCCACTTCAAGAGATGGACGTCTCTCATCCACAGCGCTGGACCAGGATCCTTTCATCGCCTCCTGTCGCTTCATCGGTGCCGTCGTCCACCTTGCCGTTGCCGCTCCTACGACCGCCTCGTCCACGGCAACAGGATATATCCCCCGACCCGGCCGTCTGCCGTCTAAAGTATTCTTCCCCTCCGCCGACAGCCATCGCACCCGCAGCACCCTCAACATATTAGCATAGGCCTACACGGCGTCGCAAGAGAGGTGGTACTCTTCCATATGTGCTCAAGTTATTGATCTCACCCGGAAAATAGATCATAATTTGTTTACTGTACTTTTCTTGTCCGTACCAAATCGTAGTGGCTAGTTGAAAGCAAACATTGGTTGCGAAGTAGCTATGTCCGGTTTGCACCTTCAGATCCGCCATGGCACGGGCACTATACTCATAAAGCTTATGGTTTCCCCCCTTTATATTCACTAGCATCATCGTAGGTGCTTTGTGTCGTGCTAGCACTGCTCCTCAAGACCTCAACCCAAAGCTTACGTGTTCAAATACGAATCTGATATGATGCTCATATAACTAAAACAGAGAACGTTTAATTGGTCACCTAATGTTCCTATATTCGCTTCAAAAGCATGTGCACCACCCAATCGTCCAGCTAGTTCCACTTTCCTGATTTTCTCTTGATGCTTAGGGTTTTCCCCTTTTATCTACTCTACTATGATCTCCGTAGGTGCTTTCTGTCGGACTAGCATTACTCCACCCTTCAAGCTAAACAACACAACACTCAGAATTCGAAAGCTTAGTTGTTCAAATATGATTGTGATTTGATACTGATATTAGTTAACCGACACATTTAATTGTTAGCTAAAGGTCCCACTTGAGTTTCCAAATGCATGTCGCGACATATAGATAGACAGCATAATTGCATTTCTTTGTCATTTGTTGACCGTACTTTCTTGTCCATACCAAATCTTAGTTGTTATTTCAAACCAAACATCGGTTGCTAACTACCCTTTGCGCGGTTTGCACCTTCAGATCTGCCATCCCACTGCCACGGTCAACACTGTACTGATCATGCTTATGTTTTCCCCATTTTATGATGACCACAATCAGCCTACGTGGTTCGTGTCGTAATAGCACTGCTCCACCCATCGAGCTAAATAAGCTTAGTTGTACAAATTCATATATGATATTATTGCTTTAATAAAACTGAGAGATGTTTAATTGGTTAGCTAAATGTTCCTACTTTAGTTTCGAAATGCATGTGAGCCACATATGGAGAGACCGGAAAGAATAGTATTTCTCTGTGCGGGTTCATCATGGGTGGCCAACCGACATTGTATTGAAACACTTGTAATATCTTCAATCTGCTTGCTCTTCTGCTCTTCTTTAAGATGATACTCTTCTCTTGCGGTCGACTGGTGAGGTCAAGTTGTTCTCCCTTAGTTTATTTTGAATCTGCCAGGTTAGGTCAACTTGTTCTTCTTTACTATAAGTTGAAGCTATCATCTTCGAAGTGTCATCACTTCTGGAGCTCTCATATTTTGAGTAGTAGGCCACATTATATTAATGCACACAACAAATTACAGCATGCATGGCATCTTTTAAAAGAATTGCGAGCACAAAGGGGTTTACAGGAGGCGATTGGATTAGAATCACTTCGCGTTACAAAGAAAATCTCACTTGTTTTTATGTTTTCATGCATGTCAGGTATTGAACATTATCAAAATGAATATTAGAATGGGCGCATGAGAGGTATATTGCGGAACGATCCACTGGCTAACAAACTTGGCATGGTGGAGGATGGCCTATCTTATTCACCCATCAAGGTGCTTGCTCTAACTTTGCAAAGTTGTATTGGTCGCACAAATTTTGCATCTGACCTCTTGCATTTGTTCTACTTTGTTACACCATCTGCTTAGTTTAAGCATCATATATGAGTATATGCCATAACTATCCATTTTCTGTACCTATTCCATGGGTCGTCACACCATGTTTTTCCAGTCAAATGTTGTTCTTTCGTGATAGATGTCCAAAAGGAAGAGGGTGAGTGCAGATCCTCAAGGAGTACAAACTAGGTATTTGGAAAAACTAGTGGTACCTGTTAAATCAGATAGATCAGCAGCCACAGAAAACACAGGCCCAATTGTACCACACTTAACCCCTACTCCAGTGGCCAAACCCCTATTAGAATTGCTGGGAGCCCAAAGGTCAGTAATCGCTCTATGATATCAATTCAAAATTTGAAATCCTAAATTTCTGCTTGTGCCTTACCTTCTCTCTTGTATGAAAACTAATTTCAGATGAATCTCCTTGCTCAAAGGATCATACGATCTCAAAACAATAATGGGCTCTGCATTGCTCTTGTCAAGAACTCTCTCCCTTTTGCCTTGTAATGTCAGTACTTAATTAATTGCTATTTGATTATGTATCATCACCGCACTGAGCTTCATTATCCTCTGTTTCTTCCAATATTATTTGATCTATATTTACTCTTTGCAAAATGTAGAATAATGGCAACGCCTATAAAGAATTTTCTTTGGGGAATTTATTGAATTATCCTGCCATCAACATGGAGAAGGGCTTTGTCCAGCCCGTGTTAACATGTAATGTAAGTTCATCCTTCTCAAGCTTTCAAACTTTGTTCTAGTATAGATTTGGATAGGCATCATTGCCTCCACTGCTGTTTGCTTTGCTGTTTACATCTCGATTGGATGTTTGCAACAGCTACCATTTCAAATTGTAGTTGTAAAACATGTTCCTTATGCAATGTATCCATTTATTTGCTTATATAATTGTGAAACCTGTTACGTGTCTCCTTGTTTCTCTTTCAGATTTGTATCTCTTACGCTAGGCAGAACTTTAGGGAAGATAGTGAGCCAAACCATCTTGAGGACAGCGAGATGACCCCAATGTCCTGCCTTGATGAAGACAGTGAGTTGAAGCTACTCACCAGCAGGTGTGAGACAACCTGTGCAAATTGCCTCAATCGGTTGACTTCTTCAGTCTCAACTTAAAGCGGAAAGGCTTGTTTCAGCTCAGCTCCGACTTGAAGTCAAAGATGCAATGAAGATGTCAGAGGACTGCCGTGCGCACCATCATTCCTTAAATCTAGTGTTGATGCATCTATCATTGACACAACTGAGGTCTACTCAGCTTCTTCAGCTGTTTGGGGGGCCCGACCTGGCCAGGCCTAGTGCCTTCTAAAGTGCTCTCAGTTTTGTACTGGTGGTGAACTTTGATGCCCAATGGATGTAATATGTGCACTGGTGGTGAACTTTGATGCCCAATGGATGTAATATGTGCGATAGCCGTGTTAGCCTAGCGTAAGTTGCTTGCTTATTTATTTCCTTGTTGTCTTGTTTATTTGTTTGCTTGTAGTCATTGCAGTTCTTTTTCCGCGGTTTGCTAGTGGCTGCAGTAACCTATTTTTTAAAACTAGGCCACAATAACCATGGGCTAATATTTCTTGTAGTGACATTGGGCCTCCTACGGGTCAGAAAGCGATGGGCCTTCTACGGGTCAGAAACAAAGTGGGCCTTATACGGGCAGTATGATCGATTGGCCAAACATGGGCCAATAACAGGCAGCATTATGGCCGTAAACGGGCTAGAGTTGGAATCGTCCGTTCATGGGCCGACCATAACGGGCCATCGTTAATAGGCCATATTTCATGACGCTATGAAAACGGCCCAACGTGTTAACGGACCACAAACGGGCCGACTGTAACCACGGGCTGAATTTGGCCCATAAGCAAAAATTGACAGTAATGAGCCGTAAGTAAACGAATGCTGGAAATGAGCCCAAGAATAAATGGGCTCTGAGAAGGCCGAAAGATAACATGGACCGGAAACGGCCCAACGGAATAACGGGCCCTTAATGGGTATAAAGTGATACACTGTTCATTACGGGTCAGTTTTACCACGGGCCGTTAATGGGTGTAAAGTAATACACTGTTCATTATGGGCCGGTTCACCACGGGCCGTTAATAGGCGTAAAAGTTACATAGGGCCTCATATGGGCCGAAGACGCCATGGGCCATACATGGGCCGTAAGTGGAAAACGGGCCGAATCATATTGGGTGGCCGAGATGACGGTACTGGGCCTAATTCGGATAGGGCGTAACGGGCCTTGGGTTAGCGGGCTGTAAATGGGCTATATGCGAACATGCCGTTAACAGGCTTTACATGGGCCGGCCCGCCACCTTTTGACCAAGTCAAACGGGTCGGCCTTTTCACAGGAATGGGCCTCTGTTGGGCCGTGCCACGGGTCGACGTATCATAGGCGCCTTCTGTCCAATTAGTGGATGACATCTGTCCCAACGATGAGCCGACACGTGTTTCCTCCAGCCAATGATGATTTTACACGTGGAAAATCCCCATTGGTCGGGTCATTAACGGGTTATCGGATCCAAAACCCGACCGATAGCTTAACGGCGTTCGCTACGGTGGATACCATGTGTCGGTCACCCTTGACGAAAAGCACTTCGTGACGCGATTTATCGTTATGGAAGTGGACACTTCCGTGATGATAATTTTGGTAATGTCATGGAACATTTCTCTGACAAAGACAGTATGACTATCTTGATTCTGCCATAAATTTGTCATGGATGTACATGCATGACAAAAACTCGACCTACTGTGACAAACACGTATCATCACGGAAGTGTATTTTTTTTGTAGTGCTGGATGGAGGAACTAGTCTGCATTGTGCATTTAAGTTTTGTCTGAATTCAATGTACCTCTACTTTCACCAGACTTATAGAAAAATGAATCAACATTCACAACGTCAAATCAGTATTTTTACACTCACTACAAAACGTAGTTCTTATACTCATTATAATCAGTATTGTAGATATTGATATTTTTAGTATAAATTTGGTCGTGGGATTTCTTTGATGCCTGTCAAAGCGTGGAGGAAGCGGAGCTTAGGGCTTGCATTTCCGGTCTCTACATAGGTATTTCTCTTCATAATCCTGTAATTTCGTAGACCGATTGGCGCTTTTGTGGTAGCGTCTCTTGCATCAAGGACTATGACAGTCCTGTATGCGTGACTCAAGATGAAAGTGTTGAGCATCTCGAAGTTGATCAATAATCTTCAATTGTCAAAGATTAGCCATTCGCCAATAAGGTGGCACACTTAATCGCTAAGTATAGCTTTGACAATAGATTAGATGGTATTCTTGTAAATAACGCATCACTGTGTGGTGAATATTGTATCGAATGAGTGTACTGGTGTGGCTGGTTAATTAATATAAGGTGGTGTTCAAAAAAAGTATAAATTTGGTCAAACACTTTGCAAACGGTTGACAAGAGTAAAAAGGACCAGAGGGAGTATCATGCATGCGGAGTAGGCAAAAAAATTGCTCATTTATAGCCGGTCGAAGTCTCAAAGGGCCCGACCGCGAGAGGGAGGCGAAGGTCGTGGGAGGCGCGCGGTTGACCGAATTAAGTGAAGTTACATCCACGCGACGGCATGGCGTGCATGTAACAGTAAGCTATACCGCTCGACCCTACGATATGGGTCTAGTAGACACTACATCTAGTGGGTCCCGCATAGTTCTCGAGAACTCTTTGGGGGCTTGCAGCCGTTTATCCACCGGGCAAGACAGCAACCCCATGCCGTTCGCACGCCCTACTTGTCCCCGTCTTCTACTACCTTACAACAGTTCGCTCCCAGTCGTCTCGTCCTTTCACATTAGTTCGCGCGGAGTATAGCAGTTCAACTTCTCCTAACCCTCCTCCAAAATCCATAGCCTCCCAAATCTCCATGGTCGCCACTGAGTACCAAGTTAGAGCCATCACCGGCGATCAGTTCATTGTCATCTACACACGTGGATCCGCGATGGTGAAAGCATGGCTTGCTCGCTTCCTACGCATGTTCAACAGTTCAACGGATGAGTGGGTCGCTGGGCTAGATGTTGAGTACACCACAGTCCTGGGACGAGAGAAGGATCTAAAGGACGAAGAGAGGAAGAAGCCCGCCATGATCCAAGTTTGCGTACATAACGTTTGCTTGGTCTATCACATATCCCATGCCGACGTTGAGTGCCAGGATTTTAAGAACTTCCTCAAGGACAAAAGAGTGAAATTCATCAGTAGGCTTTAAGAACGGCTGTGGATGTCCTGCATCGGATAGGTCTCATTGTAGGCCAGCCCTTCGATCTCCAGAAGGCAAGCCTGGTGTCCTCCTCTCAACCTTCAATGCTGACCCTAGCAGCAGCCATGATTGATCCTTCGTACGCTAAACTGAAGAAACCTCATCACGAATTTCATCATGCATGGGAGTCGAAAACATTAGATGAAGATCACATCCTGTGCGCAGCAATGGATGCCTACCTTTGTTTAAATATCTACAAGGGTTGGATGAAGAAGCGAGCCCAAAGGTCCGATTCAAGCAAAGAAGCGTCGGCGACGAGGAAGAGGAAGAGGGACGAGGACGAAGTCGAGGACGTGGACTCGGACTCCGAGTAGGTGGCAGTGCCGTCGCTCATGCTGGTTCTACTGCAGTGTTAAGCAGACTAGTTGCTTAGTTTATTTTCAAGGGTGCATTGTGCTGAGGCCCCAGCAGAACTATGTTTAGTATGTTCTTTCTCGTTAATTGAACTCTTTAGTACGTACAGTAGTAATAGTACTATGTCTTACTATTGTTCTTCTTGCAGTTAGTACTACTGCTTGTATCTTCGTGTTCCTACTGTACTTAATACGTTCGTACTAGTAGTATAATTTGGGTCAGTCGATTTGTGAAAGAAGTTTGACGGAGCGAAAGAAGACGGCAGAAGAGGTGGAAGATGTTGGGGAACGTTGCAGAAAATAAATTTTTTCCTACGGTTTCACCAAGATCCATCTATGAGTTCATCTAGCAACGAGTGATAGGAGTGCATCTACATACCTTTGTAGATCGCGAGCGGAAGCGTTCAAGAGAACGGGGTTGAAGGAGTCGCATTGCCGTGATCCAAATCACCGATGACCAAGTGCCGAACGGACAGCACCTCCGCTGCTCAACACACGTGACGGAGCGGATGACGCCTCCCACACCTTGATCCAGCAAGGAGGAGGGAGAGGTTGAAGAAGATCCAGAAAGACGACGGGCGTGGTGGTGGATGCAGCAGGGTTCCGGCAGAGCTTCACCGAGCTTCCGCGAGAGGGAGAGGTGTAGCAGGGGAGAGGGAGGCGCCAAGAC
The DNA here is from genome assembly GCA_021605145.1 of Aegilops bicornis. Taxonomy (NCBI): domain Eukaryota; kingdom Viridiplantae; phylum Streptophyta; class Magnoliopsida; order Poales; family Poaceae; genus Aegilops; species Aegilops bicornis. The sequence continues at coordinate 523,793,333 of CM038673.1, forward strand.
TTCAGGGTGCAGCTGCCCTCCCTCCCCCCCTTTATATAGGCCCCCTGGGGGCGCTGGACCTAGAGATGGGATCTCCCAAGGGGGGCGGCGGCCAGGGGGGTGGAGTGCCCCCCAAGGCAAGTGGAGGCGCCCCCTCCCCTAGGGTTCCCATCCCTAGGCGCAGAGGAGGGCCCAGGGGGGCGCACCAGCCCACCAGGGGCTGGTCCCCTCCCCACTTTAGTCCACGGGGCCCTCCGGGATAGGTGGCCCCACCCGGTGGACCCCCGGGACCCTTCCGGTGGTCCCAGACAATACCGATGACCCCGAAACTCTCTCGATGGGTCAAACTGCACTTCCGATATATAATTCTTTACCTCCCACCATTCCGGAACTCCTCGTGACGTCCGGATCTCATCCGGGACTCCGAACAACTTTCGGTTTGCTGCATACTCATATCTCTACAACCCTAGCGTCACCGAACCTTAAGTGTGTAGACCCTACGGGTTCGGGAGACACGTAGACATGACCGAGACAGCTCTCCGGTCAATAACCAACAGCGGGATCTGGATACCCATGTTGGCTCCCACATGCTCCTCGATGATCTCATCGGATGAACCACGATGTCGAGGATTCAAGCAACCCCGTATACAATTCCCTTTGTCAATCGATACGTTACTTGCCCGAGATTCGATCGTCGGTATCCCAATACCATGATCCCGTGACCAGACACTTGGTCACTTTGAGCTCATTATGATGATGCACTACCGAGTGGGCCCAGTGATACCTCTCCGTAATACGGAGTGACAAATCCCAGTCTCGATCCGTGTCAACCCAATGTACACTTTCGAGATACCCGTAGTGTACCTTTATAGTCACCCGATTACGTTGTGACGCTTTTGTACACCCAAAGCACTCCTACGGTATCCGGAGTTACACGATCTCATGGTCTAAGGAAGAGATACTTGACATTGGAAAAGCTCTAGCAAAACGAACTACACGATCTTGTGCTATGCTTAGGATTGGGCCTTGTCCATCACATCATTCTCCTAATGATGTGATCCCGTTATCAATGACATCCAATGTCCATAGTCGAAACCGTGACTATCTATTGATCAACGAGCTAGTCAACTAGAGGCTCACTAGGGACATATTGTGGTCTATGTATTCACACGTGTATTACGATTTCCGGATAATACAATTATAGCATGAATAAAAGACAATTATCACGAACAAGGAAATATAATAATAATCCTTTTATTATTGCCTCTAGGGCATATTTCCAACAGTCTCCCACTTGCACTAGAGTCAATAATCTAGTTACATTGTGATGAATCGAACACCCATAGAGTTCTGGTGTTGATCATGTTTTGCTCGCGGAAGAGGTTTAGTCAATGGATCTGCGACATTCAGATCCGTATGCAATTTGCAAATTTCTATGTCTCCATCTTGAACATTTTCACGAATAGAGTTGAAGCGGCGCTTGATGTGCCTGGTCTTCTTGTGAAACCTGGGCTCCTTAGCAAGTGCAATAGCTCCAGGGTTGTCACAGAAGAGTTTGATCGGCCCCGACGCATTGGGTATGACTCCTAGGTCGGTGATGAACTCCTTCACCCAAATTGCTTCATGCGCTGCCTCCGAGGCTGCCATGTACTCCGCTTCACATGTAGATCCCGCCACGACGCTTCGCTTGCAAATGCACTACCATCGCTTCCACCATTCAACATATACACGTATCCGGTTTGTGACTTTGAGTCATCCAGATCTGTGTCGAAGCTAGCGTCGACGTAACCCTTTATGACGAGCTCTTCGCCACCTCCATAAACGAGAAACATGTCCTTAGTCCTTTTCAGGTACTTCAGGATATTCTTGACCGCTGTCCAAGGTTCCTTGCGGGATTACTTTGGTACCTTCCTACCAAACTTACGGTAAGGTTTACATCAGGTCTGGTACACAGCATGGCATACATAATAGACCCTATGGCTGAGGCATAGGGGATGACACTCATCTCTTCTATATCTTCTGTCGTGGTCGGACATTGAGCCGAGCTCAATTTCACACCTTGTAATACAGGCAAGAACCCTTTCTTGGACTGATCCATTTTGAACTTCTTCAATATCTTATCAAGGTATGTGCTTTGTGAAAGACCTATGAGGCGTCTCGATCTATCTCTATAGATCTTGATGCCTAATATATATGCAGCTTCTCCAAGGTCCTTCATTGAAAAACTCTTATTCAAGTAGGCCTTAATGCTGTCCAAAAGTTCTATATCATTTCCCATCAAAAGTATGTCATCTACATATAATATGAGAAATGCTACAGAGCTCCCACTCACTTTCTTGTAAACGCAGGCTTCTCCATAATTCTACATAAACCCAAACGCTTTGATCATCTCATCAAAGCGAATGTTCCAACTCCGAGATGCTTGCACCAGCCCATAAATGGATCGTTGGAGCTTGCATACCTTGTTAGCATTCTTAGTGTCGACAAAACCTTCCGGCTGCATCATATGCAGTTCTTCCTTAAGGTAGCCGTTAAGGAATGCCGTTTTGAGGTCCATTTGCCATATCTCATAATCATAGTATGCGGCAATTGCTAACATGATTTGGACAAACTTCAGCTTCACTACGGGAGAGAAAGTCTCATCGTAGTCAACCCCTTGAACTTGCCGATAACCTTTAGCGACAAGTCGAGCTTTATAGATGGTAACATTACCATCCGCGTCCGTCTTCTTCTTAAAGATCCATTTGTTTTCTATCGCTCGCCGATCATCGGGCAAGTCTGTCAAAGTCCATACTTTGTTTTCATACATGGATCCTGTCGTGGTTTTGTCACGGCAGATGTCCTCATGAAAGGACTTAGTCGTGGAGCCATCGCTACGGGTTAACTTGAAGGGGTTAAAGCGGACGCAAAGACACAAGAGTTATACTAGTTCGGCCCCCTTCGATGAAGGTAAAAGCCTACGTCTAGTTGTGATGGGATTGAAGTGGTCTCGATGAGTAGGGAGCAAATAAGCTTCGCCTAGGCCTCGAGTGTTGTTGTCTGTCCTTGAACCGCCCCGGGTCGTCCCCTTATATACACGGGTGACGCCCGTCGGTTCAGAGAGTCCCAATCTCCGGTTCATACTCATATCCGGGTTGGCCTCTCCCTATTCCTAACTTACAATACAAGTTTACATACCAGGCGGTTTACGGCCATGTGTTCTAAACCGACTACGTGCCTTGGGCCCTTACTTTCATGCCTCTTGGGCTTTTACACCGTTGAACTATCGATGAAGTTAACCCGGCCCAGATAGGCCGGTTTACGCCCAGTAGTAATATCCCCACATTAGGCCCCAGATTGATTTGAACAGGTTCATGTCAATCCTTGATAAAAAACCTTCATCTTCAATACCTTCTTGAAATCGTTGAACCGCCATGAGGTCACCTTCTCCGGTTGCTGTAAACCAGCATGACGTCCCCATAAAGATAGCATTCATGATATCTTCTTTGTTTAACAGATCCGCAATAATCGAGGCGACAGCTCTGCTTCCTAGATTTGTGGTTCCTTGATTCACGCGCGTGACACAGGTATCTTGCCTTATAAATAGGACCGAAGGGTCATTCCTTTTCTCCCCTTCGTCCCCTTTCTCTTCGTCTTCCTCGCGTCGCTAGCCTCGGAGCTCCGCCGCCGCCATCGACCTCTGCACCATCTTGAGCTGCTGCATCAACCTGAACGCACCAGAGAAACGCAGCACTCTTCCGCATCTCCTCAACTCAGGTAGGTTCTCGGTTCCCCTCGACCTAGATCCGTTCTAGGGTTTCTTGTTCTTGCAGTACTCCATTAACTGTTCATGCTCATACCCGGCTCCTGGATAGATCTGTGACACCTTGCTCTGATTAGTAGTAGCTTTTAACATCCGCCTGTAGTCTCGTGCTTTCGTTCATAGATCTCGCACTTTATCTCCTGCTCATTGCATCAACACTGCTCTGCTTTATTCTTTTTTGGATATTTTTCTTCTTTTCTGATCTGGCTTCAGATCCTTCGTTGTAGAGAAATCTTGCAAAACCTGTTTCTGCACACTTAGCCGTTCGCAACCTCAATTGTTTTCAATATTTAGACCAGGCGGTTTTAACTTACATAGAAAAAATTAATAAACCGGTATACACCATTAGTCCCCGTGTTGAACCGCCAGAACTCCTTAACCAGACACTGTCGCTTCATAGAACTTCGGTTTAGATGTATTTGTCTCCGATTTAGCATTGTACACCGGTTCTCTCCTTGTCCCAACACATTTCTTGAACCGGATTTATATTTTTTGTAGATGGCCAAACAAGTATATGAGTGCAACTGGGCTCCTTCCCATGTCACCGAAACTCAATTAAACAATCTGGTCCTGACCGGGCGCTTTTAAGCAAGAAAATACTATCCATTGGGGGGTTCCTGGCATAGAATGTCCACCCACACCTCAAGAAGGAGAGATTGTAGTTTCCGCAGATCATTTAGCCTGGGGTTTTAACCCGCCCGGTTCAAAATTTTACCGGGATGTGCTAGCCAATTTTCAACTTCGTCCGCAAGATACGGGCCCCAATTCTGTTACCAACATTTGTCACTTCCAAGTGCTCTATGAGGCATACTTTCAAGAAGAACCCACAATTGAACTGTTTAGAGACTTCTTCCATCTAAACCGCCGCACAGAATTCACCGATGGGCCCAACACAGAATTGGGTGGTGTGGCGATTCAAAAAAGAAAGGAGGTCACTTATCCTCATGTCAAACTGCACAGCCACCCCAAGGAATGGAATCAAACAAGGTTTTATTGCAGAGACACTTCACCTGCCAATGAGAATCCTTTGCCGGTTTTCGTCCTCGAGCGACTCAAGAATACACATCCCTTTCCGCAAAGATTAACCGCCAATAAGAGAAGTAAATATGCTCCTCAACTCTCCAAGCTCGAGCCTTCATGGCCAATGGTTTAACCGAATTGATCTCGACGCTGTTGGATATCATGGAGCATACTGCCCCTCTCCCAGTAGCTCTGGTTTAATGTGTGAGTACCTTTGGTAGTGTCAACGACCCTCTCGACACGTTAATATCCAGCTTATCGATGATGAGGTCACCGAGGCTGTGAAGAAAATGTTGAATGAACCGAACACCTCTCGTGCCCGAACCGGTTCCGCTTCCCCTTCGTATACCAACAAACCACCATCTGTAAGACTTCTGACTATTTTTTACTGAATATATTACTGCTATTTCTGGCATCATTTTTAACATCAACTGCTGCTGAATCAGGGTGATGATCCATTCTGGAGCAAGAAACGACCACAAGAGAAACCAGAGAAGCCAGACAAACCGGAAAAACCAATCCGGCAAAAGACCAAAGTTGTCAAGAAGACTGCTCACAAGAGGAAAACCACTACATCTTCTGATCCGGCGGTGGATGATGATGTGGGTAATCCGGACCTTGAGGTAGAACTTAATTCACTTGGCTTACTTTTCACACGCCTAATTAATGATGATGTTTGTCAGGATGATGCTGAAACCAGTAATGTTGATGTTGTAGAGGTAACTATTCTCTCCTCTGACTCAAATCCTTTGCCTTCACTAAAAATCCGTCGGGAAAACCGGAAAATTAAATTTTCTCATCCCCTTGCTTACTTGGATCCCAAATTTCTTATGAAGACTCAACAACATGAAGCTCGCCGCACAACTCTAAGACAATGGCCAGGTAGTTACCTCCACCGGTTTACCGAAAATCCGGTTCGGAAACGCTGCTCAGAGGTCTCTAATTTGCTTGTCGCTGCTTATCCTAAAGCAGGCTGTTTTCGTCAACCCCTTAATCCATCCGACTCTCGATTATCAGGTCACTTCCCATTCCTCATCTGGCGAGTCATCAGCTACTCAGCTGCCACCACTTAAAATGGTGCTTGGGTAAGTTATGCATTTAATATTGTTTCTACTGCATCATTGTGTAGTATATGCCATATCTGACTATTATTGTGCCTTTTCAGGGCCAAGCCTAGGCCGAGCAAAAAGGCTCGTCTGGATAAACCGGCCGACGAAGAGATCGCCTCAACCGGGGCCGCCCCAAATCTTGAAGCGGCTATCCGTGAAGACATGCCCAATGATCCGCCATCGCAAGATGACAATTTTGTTGTCAAGAAAGGCCTGTTGACACCTCCTTCCCGCCGACCAGCCCGAAGCCCAACCCGATTGAAAAATCCACCAGTCCAATCCGCTCACGACAAAACAACTCGTCTCGTCAAACCGGCGATACCAAGGACGATGACATTGTGATCACTGGCTTTGGCCACAGCGAACCGGGTAATCCGGTTGCTTTATCCAAACATTCTGCCAAAGAAGAATTTGCCACTATGAGCAAGGGCAAGTGGGATGTTGATCCGGCAACGTACGCTGCTCTGAACCCCCAAGACCTTCATTCTGGCTACTTGAACCGGCTGTATACCAGCCGTGATTATGAAGCTGGCCTGGTGAAGATGATGAAAGAAAAATTCGAGGTAACCTCCATGTTCTTCTCCCGCTTGGATATTTCAATTTTTGTTAACTCTCCTAGTCCCCAAGGGCCGGTTCAACTTAATATAGTTAAACCGGGACTTAACATAAACTCAATGCTTCAGAATCCACTGATGTAGCCCCCAAGGGCCGGTTCAACATAACATAGTTAAACCGGGACTGTAATTTATATCGCCGCATCAGAACATGTTCGAGCAAATAGCCATTAGCCCCCAAGTGCCAAGTTGAATACCTGTATTGAGCTTGGGACTTTGTGATTTTATTGATAAATGAAGATCTAATATGCATTAGCCCCCAAGTGCCAAGTGTATGACTGGTTATGTACTTGGGACTTGTAATGAAGATATTAACATGCTCCCTTTTTGTTGCAGAGTGAGATACGCCAACAAGCCTCACAAATCAATGATCTTCAAGAAAATCTGAAATCTCAACAAGCAGAAACCTCCAAGGCCAAGGATGAGCTGAAAACCGCTTTGACTACTATGGAGCAGCTCAAGGAGTGGTTTAAGTCTGAGCGGGCCGACTGGGATACTGAAAAGGCCGCTTTAACCAAAAAGGTTGAAAATGCTGAAGCTGCCCTTAAACCGGTGGTAGATGAGCTGACCAACATGAAGCGGCAAGTGCATTCCATGACTGCTGCCATCTTCGGTAAGCTTCCTTTGGCTTCTGTGATAATCTTGGCCTTCTTATGATAAGCCCGGTTTGTGATTTCTCTTGCAATGCTGTAGGCACACGCATTGGTCACTTGGGGTCATATGTTCGGATGAAATTGAAAGCTGCCTACACTTTAATCGAGCAGTTGTACACTGGAGCGCAGCGGATCATCTCCACTGCATCACATAACAATCCAAAGACCTCCTTAATTCAAGATACTCTTAGGAGGTTGTCAATGCTTCCCGCCCGGATTGAAGAGCTGAAGAAATCTGCTGCTCGAACCGGCGCCATTAACACCTTAATACGGGCCAAAGCATGGGTGCCAGATTTCGATCCTGTTGAAGCAGCTCAGGGCTATCCCAGTTTGAAGGAAGACGGTTCAGAGTTCAATGAAGATGACCTGATAGCGATAAACCGGGCGGTGTGCCCTCTGGCTTGCCAATTGGCCAAAGAGGCAAACTTGTCGCAATACGAAGCTCAATATGACGATCAGAACAAGCGAGTAGCTGCACCTATTCCTGAAGCGGAGAACCTGATCCCTCCGATCCGTAAGCATACTTATGCTCCTGATATTGAACCATCTTCCCTGATCCATGAGGAGGCTCTCTTTCAAGCTTTAATGGGAATCGATCGACCATCGTTGACTTCCAAATTTGGTAGAGATGAAGAAGCTGAAGCGGCGCAGGACGACCCACAACCATCAGACCGGGGCGGCGAGCAAGCATGAACCGGAAGCCGGTTTGAATAGCTGCTTCATTATATTCCACCAAGAAACAATGATCTTATTTGGGCACCATGTTGCCTTGTAATAGGATAGCCAACACTCTTGCTTTGAATATGCCTTCGTGCATAGGTGCTGATACTTTTGCTTGAATGATCGAAACTTTCAATCTATATTGCCTGCAGTCACAAAATCTTAAACCGCCACGGTGGTTTGTGCCGCCAGCCAGCTTGTGATGTTCATATATATATGAAATGAAATTTTGAGGTATATAATAAAAATTTGTGATACAAAATACCCACCATCGCTGGGCATAAAGTTGGCTTAGGCAATCTTGAAGTGGAGGTTGTATAAACCCTTACCGTCAAAGGAGAAAACAACTCCTGTGTTTATAAAGCCGGTTTACCATGTAAACCGTGCCAGGTCATGATAAGCCCCCTCTTACTCCATAATGGGATGTTAACAGAAAGAGTCAAACCGGAAGAATTATCTCCAGATTAAAAAATGGGCCAAATTTCGTCAATTGATAGTTTTGAACCGGTTAAAAAATGTTGTCGGTTTAAGAAACGCAACAAGAATCAAATAATAGTCATGAAAAAACATCGAAGCAAAGGCAATGATAAACCGTTTGCAAAAAAGAAGGCTTTACTGAGCCGATCAGATGGTGTTACCATGGTCGGACACGACCAAGCTCCCTATAAGGTGTAGCCATGGTTCAAGTCAGCCAGGTCCTCAACTGAAACCGTGACATTATGCCGATCAAGTGGCGTGGCAATGGTTCGGGTTCACCAAGCCCCAAGTGACTCTATGGCCTTAGGCCGATCAAGAGGCGTGATCGGTTCAGACTTGACCATGTCCCCAAGTGATCTGGTGGCTTTCGCCTATCAAAAGGTGTTGCATTGGTTCGCATACCGACCAAGCCCCCAAGTGATATGACAAAGCTTTTGAAAAGCAAACTCGGGGGTAAACCGGAGGCCGCTTTTAAGATGTAACAACTCCATGTAACCACACATGATGTAATGTAATAGATACCCTGCTTTAGCTGAGGCTCCGGTTTATTACTTTATTCATAATATATACACTGTCATAATATGTACATAAGTAGAGCCGATGGCTCAGGTATAATAAGGCCAAAGATGAGCTATGTTCCACGGCCTGTTGGTCTCCTCCTCTGACGTCCGTGAGTCTTTATGCTCTCGAATATCGATCAGATAGTATGACCCGTTGTGCAGATTCTTGCTGACCACGAAAGGTCCCTCCCAAGGTGGGGATAACTTGTGCATATCAGTCTGGTCTTGGATGAGCCGAAGCACCAAATCTCCTTCTTGAAAAGTTCTGATTCTGACCCGGCGACTATGGTAACGACGAAGATCCTATTGATTAATCGCCGAGCGGGCAGCTGCTATGTCACGCTCTTCATCCAACCGATCCAAAGCGGCCTGCCATGCCGTCTCGTTGTCCGCTTCAACATAAGCTGCCACACGAGGTGAGTCATGACGGATGTCACTGGGGAGAACCGCCTCCGCTCCATAGACCATAAAGAACGGTGTGTATCCCATGGATCTGTTAGGCGTAGTGTTTATACTCCATAACATAGACGGTAGCTCTTCTACCCAACAACCCGGCGTCCTCTGCAAAGGGACCATAAGCCGGGGCTTGATACCTCTCAAGATCTCTTGATTATCCCTTTCCGCTTGATCATTGGACTGTGGGTGGTCTACTAAAGAAACGTCAAGCCGGATGTGCTCACGTTCGCAGAACTCTTTCATGGCACCTTTGGACAAATTGGTACCATTATCTGTGATGATACTGTGTGGAAAGCCAAATCGGAAAATCACCTTTTTGATGAACTGAACCGCCGTAGCCGCGTCACACTTGCTAACAGGTTCTGCCTCCACCCATTTTGTAAACTTGTCGACCGCCACCAGTAGGTGGGTCTTCTTGTCCTTGGACCTTTTGAAAGGCCCAACCATATCCAGCCCCCAAGTTGCAAACGGCCAAGTAATTGGAATCATCCTCAATTCTTGGGCCGGTACATGAGCACGTCTGGAAAACTTTTGGCAACCATCACATCGTCTGACCAGATCTTCCGCATCAGCATGGGCAGTCAACCAATAGAAACCGTGGCGGAACGCTTTAGCCACCAAGGATTTTGAACCGGCGTGGTGACCACAATCTCCTTGGTGGATCTCATGCAATATTTCACAGCCTTCCTCAGGGGACACACAGCGTTGAAACGCCCCTGACACGCTGCAATGATGCAATTCGCCATTAACAATGGTCATAGACTTAGATCGCCGGACTATCTGCCGGGCCAACGTCTCATCTTCTGGTAACTCGCCCCGGTTCATGTACGCAAGATAAGGAAGGCCCAATCCGGAGTGACGTGAAGAGCTGCCACCAATTGAGCCTCCGGATCAGGAATAGCCAAATCCGCTTCACCAGGAGCTTGACCGACGGGTTGTGCAGTACGTCCGAAAAAACATTAGGCGGACCGGTTTATGCGTTGAGAGCCCAACCGGCTTAAAGCGTCCGCCGCTTCATTCTTCCGACGGTCCATGTGGTCCACCGATAGCCCTTGAAATGACCTGCGACAATATCCACCTCACGACGATATGCAGCCATGAGTGGGTCCTTTGAATCCCAAGTGCCGGACACTGTTGAGCCACTAGGTCCGAGTCACGAAGCACTTAACCCGGCTTAGATTCATCTCCTTAGCCATCCGGAGACCATGGAGCAAGGCTTCATACTCAGCTGCATTGTTAGTGCAAGGGAACATTAAGCGGAGAACGTAACAAAACTTGTCACCTCGTGGGGAAGTTAATACGACTCAAATTTCGAGCCTCCAATTGCTCGGATCCGTCAAAATGGATGGTCCAATATGTGTGATCCGGCTTTTCTTCGGTGCTTGCAACTCCGTCCAATCATTAATGAAATCCACAAGTGCTTGAGACTTCACCGCCGTCTCGAGGCACGTACTTCGCACTGCGGCCCAAGCTCTATAGCCCACTTAGCAATCCGGCCAGTCGCTTCCCGGTTCTGTATGATATCGCCTAAGGGAGCAGAACTGACCACCGTGATGGGTTGCCCTTGGAAATACTGCTTCAGGTTCCGGCTTGCCATAAAAACTCCATATACCAGCTTCTGCCAATGCGGATACCTTTGCTTAGATTCGATAAGTACTTTGCTGATATAATAAACCGGACGTTGAACCGGATGCTCCTTCTCTGCCTCCTTCCGCTCCACCACAATGGCCACGCTGACTGCCCTGGCATTAGCAGCAACATATAGCAGAAGCGGCTTCTTGTCAATTAGAGCGGCGAGCACAGGCAGGTTGGCCAATTGCCGCTTTAAGTCCTCCAACGCTTCATCGGCGTAGGACTCGCATAAACCGATCTGTCTTTTTCAAAGATTCTGGTACAAAGGGATGGCCTTCTTTCCAAGGCGGCTGATAAACCAGCTCAGCGCGGCAATCCGGCCTGCCAAACGCTGAACATCGTTAATGCACTTCGGTTTAGCCAGGGCGGTAATAGCCATAATCTTCTCCGGATTAGCTTCAATTACCCTGTTGGACACGAGAAAACCCAATAACTTGCCTGCCGGAACACCAAAGACACATTTGGCCGGGTTGAGCATCATCTTGTAAACCCGCAGGTTGTCAAAGGTTTCCTTCAAGTCGTCAATCAGTGTCTCCTTCTCCCTTGACTTGACCACAATATCATCCACATAGGCGTGCACATTACGGCCAATCTGTTTATGCAGGCAATTATGTACACAGTGTTGATAAGTTGCTTGGGTGCTCTTGAGCCCAAAAGGCATAGACACATAGCAGAAGGCTCCAAAGGGAGTGATAAACGCCGTCTTCTCCTGGTCCTTAACTGCCATCTTGATCTGATGATACCCAGAATACGCATCCAAAAAGCTCAAACGCTCACAACCCACAATGGCATCAATAATCTGGTCAATGCGGGGAGGGCAAAGGATCTCACCGGACAAGCCTTGTTAAGATCTCTGTGTAATCCACACACATGCGCCAAGTGTCGTTTTCTTAAGAACCAAAGACCGGATTAGCAAGCCACTGGATGGAAAACTTCAACGATAAAACCAGCTGCTAAGAGCCCGCCACCTCCTCTCCAATGGCCTTACACCTTTCTTCGTTAAACCGGCGGAGAAACTGCTTCACCGGTTTGTACTTGGGATCAACATTAAGAGTGTGCTCAGCGAGTTGCCTCGGTACACCTGGCATGTCAGAAGGCTTCCATGCAAAAATGTCCCCATTCTCACGGATGAACTCGATGAGTGCGCTTTCCTATTTTGGATCCACGTTGGCACTGATGTTGAACTGCTTGGACGAATCGCCAGGCACGAAGTCAACAAGCTTAGTCTCAGCTGCCGATTTGAATTTTAGGGCCGGATCATGCTCTGTAGTTGGCTTCTTCAATGGAGTCATGTCCGCCGGATCAACATTGTCCTTATAATACTGCAGCTCCTCGGTGGCACAAACCGACTCTGCGTAAGCCGCATCACCTTCCTCACATTCCAAAGCGATCTTGCGGCTCCCATGAACCGTTATTGTCCCCTTGTGACCCGGCATCTTGAGCTGCAAATAGATATAACAAGGCCGTGCAATGAACTTGGCATAAGCCGGCCGCCCAAATAGGGCGTGATATGGACTTTGGATTTTTACCACTTCAAACGTCAATGTTTCCAATCTGGAGTCATATTTATCTCCAAAGGCCACTTCCAGAGCTATTTTACCAACCGGATATGCTGACTTGCCAGGTACCACACCATGGAACACTGTATTGGACGGTTTGAGATGTTTATCTGTTAACCCCATACGACGGAAGGTCTCATAGTACAGGATGTTAATGCTGCTCCCTCCCTCCATGAGCACCTTGGTGAACTTATAACCTCCCACCGAGGTGCCACCACCAGAGCTAGTTGACCCGGATTGTCAACCCGGGAGGATGATCCTCTCTACTCCATACAATGGGCTGCTCGACCAGCGTAGGTAATGAGGCACGCAGTCGGTTCAACAGTGTTGATCGCTCGCTTCGAACCTTCCGGTCTCGCTTGTCTAAGCCGGTGGTGAAGACATGGTACCGCCCACTATTCAACTGCTTTGGGTTGCTCGATAACCCGATCGTTGTCAGCCTGGTTGTAACCACCTTGGTTATTCGATTGTTACGATTGTTATGTCCGCCCGGATTACCATTAAATCCTGAACCAGAATTTCCTCCACCGTAACCCGCCCGGATCCTGAACCACCGCCGAACCTTGATCATACCGAAAGCATTAGAACTCTTGAACTCACGCATAATGTAGCAATCCTTCCAGAGGTGGTTTGTCAAGGCGTCTCCTTCGTTCCATGCTTGGAAAGGGTTGATTCACCGAGATAGTTCAAGCGGTCCGAATTGGGATTAGGCGCTCCACTTCGATTCGGTTGTTTACTTCATGCGCCAGCCCTTGTCCAGCGGCGTTGGTGTTGGCTACAAAGTCCATGCTGCCGCTCGCTACGCTTGCCCCCACCGTTACTGCCGAAAGTGATGTTGTTGGCCCTTGAGTTGCTGTTCTTCCTTCCCTTCCTGTCTCGTCATCATCAGACTCGGGATCCTTGGTACTATCAGAATCAGCATACTTCACTAAAGCGCCCATGAGAGTGCCCATGTCATTACAAAACCGCTTCATCCGCCCCAACTTCAACTTCAAAGGCTTAAACCGGCAGTTGCCCTCCAGGGTTAAGATCGCAGAGTCAGCGTTGATCCGGTCTGACGAGTGCAAGATTTCCGAAACCGGCGTACGCAATGGGTTGTTGACTCCCCTTCCCCCTGGACGCAAGCTGACAAGTCCACTATGGACATGGGCTGCTTACAGGTATCTTTGAAATTCTGGATAAACCGGGTCCGCATCTGGGCCCATGAGTTGATAGAATTGGGTGGCAAGCTCTTCAACCAAGTACGGGTCGTGCCTTCGAGCATCATGGTGAACTACTTTGCACACGCGGCCTCATCCACATCCAGCATCTCCATGGCCATCTCATAACTTTCTATCCATGCTTCTGGAGCTAAATCGGCAGTATAATTGGGCACCTTGCGCGGACCCTTGAAGTCTTTGGGCAAGCGCACATTGCGTAAAGCGGGGACGAGGCAAGGCACCCCCAAAGAGCTAGAGGTAACCCGTGCTCGGCCGGGATGGTCAGACGAACCGGCGTGGTCGATAAGCCCGATCTTTGTCTGCCAACTCGGCCTCCTCAAGGCGCTCGGGCCGGGCCACCACCTCCTGGGCGTTATCGACGCCACCGCCGGATTGTTGCCTTGAGGCGCACCACGCCGTGCATTACTTGATACGGCCGGTTCATCCACGTGCCTGCTATAGCTCGCTTGGGCGGGGTAGAGTGGATCCGGTCGCGGCTGTCTGAATATGCTTCTGTTGGACCAAAGCTGTCCTAAGGAGCTCCTTGACCCGGCGCTGCTCTACCGCTGTGATGAATCACCTTCAATTGGAATAGCCTCCGGTAGTGCCGCAGCTGCAACAAGGTTATCCATCGGGTTGGAGTAGTGACCCGGAGGTGTTTGCACAGCTGAGGCGCACCGGGCGTTATGGCGAGGTAGATCTATTAAGCGGGCTGGACGGCGCGCCGTCCCTGTGTGCTTCCACCGGTTTACCACCGGCGGATTACTGGTTCCCGCTCCGGGGGTGTTGAAGAGGTCTCTTCCTTCGAAAGCTGAAGGCAAACGGGATCTGTATTTCCTCTTCATGACTTCATGTGACGCGTTCTGATCCAACATGAGCCTATAAGCCTGCGCATCTAAAGTGGCCCGCTCTGCCGTCATCCTGGCGTCTGCAGCTGCTAGATCCGCTTTAGCCTGAGTGATTTGTTCCTTCACCTTCGCGATCTCCGCGTTATGAGCGTCCTGATCCGCCGGGTTAGCCTCTGCCATGAGCGCAGCCAACGCATCGAATAAATCTAATAAAACTTGAGCCAGCGGGCGCACATGGCCTCCTGCCCCGGCAGCCGTCGCCGCTATCGATCCGGCGATCATCGCCGCAGCAGTCGAAGAGTGGAGCGCTTCTTGTGTACCGGCCATGAATATTCCAACCATGTTGGGCAGATTAGAGGGGTCCGGAATACTGTCACCATCGGAACAGCCCCCAATCCGGCCATCTTGTAGCTGATACAGAGATTCAGTTTCTCCGGTTGACGACTCGTCGTCAGAGTAGACGACGGTTTCACCACCAGATTCTGATCCGTCCTCATAACTTCCTCCGTGGATGACTCCCACAAAGGCACGCTTCACGGCCGGTTTAACCTGGGCAGGTCTCGTACGCTGAGCCGTCTCGACGGGGTCGGTGCAGATGTCCGGCTCAGCCACAGCTCACCGATCTTGCCGATGAAAACGTGTATGCCACCAAAGGGGACCCGGTACCCGTACTCAATCGAGCCGCCTCGGGGCCCCAGCCTGCATCGTCGATGTAGAGCTTGTCATGACGACTCTTGGTCATCCGGCCCACAACATAGCCTTCGAGTCCTTCGAACTTGCCCTCCAAGATCATCAAACCATCATGCGATAGACCCACGGTGGGCGCCAACTGTCGTGGTTTTGTCACGGCAGATGTCCTCATGAAAGGAGTTAGTCGTGGAGCCATCGCTACGGGTTAACTTGAAGGGGTTAAAGCGGACGCAAAGACATAAGAGTTATACTAGTTCGGCCCCTTCGATGAAGGTAAAAGCCTACGTCTAGTTGTGATGGGATTGATGTGGTCTCGATGACTAGGGAGCAAATAAGCTTCGCCTAGGCCTCGAGTGTTGTTGTATGTCCTTGAACCGCCTTGGTCGTCCCCTTATATATACACGGGTGACGCCCGTCGGTTCAGAGAGTCCCAATCTCCGGTTCATACTCGTATCCGAGTTGGTCTCTCCCTATTCCTAACTTAAAATACAAGTTTACATACCAGGCCGGTTTACGGCTACAGGTTCTAAACCGACTACAGGCCTTGGGCCCTTACTTTCATGCCTCTTGGGCTTTTACACTGTTGAACTACTGATGAAGTTAACCCGGCCCAGATAGGCCGGTTTACGCCCAGTAGTAATATCCCCAACAGATCCTATCTCGGATTGCATGGCTTCAAGCCATTTGTTGGAATCTAGGCCCACCATCGCTTCTTCATAGTTCGAAGGTTCACCGTTGTCTAACAACATGATTTCCAGGACAGGGTTTCCATACCACTCTGGTGTGGAACGTGTCCTTGTGGACCTCTGAGTTCGGTAGCAACTTGATCCGAAGCACCTTGATCATCATCATTAATTTCCTCTCCTGTTGGTGTAGGCACCACGGGAACATTTTCCTGAGCTGCACTACTTTCCGGTTCAAGAGGTAGTACTTCATCGAGTTCTACTTTCCTCCCACTTACTCCTTTCGAGAGAAACTCTTTTTCCAGAAAGGATCCGTTCTTGGCAACAAACATCTTGCCTTCGGATCTAAGGTAGAAGGTATACCCAATGGTTTCCTTAGGGTATCCTATGAAGACGCATTTTTCCGACTTGGGTTCGAAGCTTTTCAGTTGAAGTTTCTTGACATAAGCATCGCATGCCCAAACTTTTAGAAACGACAGCTTAGGTTTCTTCCCAAACCATAATTCATACGGTGTCGTCTCAACGGATTTAGACGGTGCCCTATTTAAAGTGAATGTAGCTGTCTCTAGAGAGTATCCCCAATATGATAGAGGTAAATCAGTAAGAGACATCATAGATCGCATCATATCCAATAGAGTGCGATTACGAGGTTCGGACACACCGTTACGCTGAGGTGTTCCAGGCGGCGTGAGTTGTGAAACGATTCCACATTTCCTTAAGTGTGTACCAAATTCGTGACTTAAATATTCTCCTCCACGATCTGATCGTAAGAACTTTATTTTTCGGTCACGTTGATTCTCTACCTCATTCTGAAATTCCTTGAACTTTTCAAAGGTCTCAGACTTGTGTTTCATTAAGTAGACATACCCATATCTACTTAAGTCGTCTGTGAGAGTGAGAACACAACGATATCCTCCGCGAGCCTCAACGCTCATTGGACCGCACACATCAGTATGTATGATTTCCAATAAGTTCGTTGCTCGCTCCATTGTTCCGGAGAACGGAGTCTTGGTCATTTTGCCCATGAGGCATGGTTCGCATGTGTCAAATGATTCATAATTGAGAGACTCTAAAAGTCCATCAGCATGGAGCTTCTTCATGCGCTTGACACCAATGTGACCAAAGGCGGCGATTGCCACAAGTATGTAGGACTATCGTTATCAACTTTACATCTTTTGGTATTCACACTATGAATATGTGTAACATCACGTTCGAGATTCATTAAGAATAAACCATTAACCATCGGAGCATGACCATAAAACATATCTCTCATATAAATAGAACAACCATTATTCTCAAATTTAAATGAGTAGCCATCTCATATTAAACGAGATCCTGATACATTGTTCATGCTCAAACTTGGCACTAAATAACAATTATTGAGGTTTAAAACTAATCCCGTAGGTAAATGTAGAGGTAGCGTGCCGACGGCGATCACATCGACCTTGGAACCATTCGGCGGCGCGCCGTCACCTCGTCCTTCGCCGATCTCCGCTTATTCCGCAGCTCTGCTGTGAGTTACCAATATGAGCAACGACACGGTATCAAATACCCGGGGAGTTACTACGATCTTGGTAAGGTACACATCAATTACATGTATATCAAATATACCTTTAGTGTTGCCGGCCTTCTTATGCGCTAAGTATTTGGGGCAGTTCCGCTTCGATGACCCTTCCTTTGCAATAAAAGCACTCGGTCTCGTGCTTGGGTCCATTCTTTGACTTCTTCCGGCAATCTGGCTTACGGTAGCGGCAACATCTTTGCCGTCCTTCTTGAAGTTCTTCTTACCCTTGCCCTTCTTGAACTTGGTGGTTTTATTGACCATCAACACTTGATGTTCCTTCTTGATTTCTACCTCTGCTGACTTGACATTGAAAATACTTCAGGAATAGTTTTCACCATCCCCGCATATTGTAGTTCATCACAAAGCTCAGCTCGGTTGGAGCGGCGAAGGATTCATCAATGACCGCCTCGTCAGGAGGTTAATGTCCAGTGGGACATGTGGTTGTGCAACCCGGACATTTTGAGTATGTGCTCACTTGTGAACTATTTTCCTCCATCTTACAACTATAGAACTTGTCGGAGACTTCATATCTCGACCGGTCATGAGCTTGGAAAACCATTTTTAGCTCCTTGAACATCTCATATGCTCCGTGTTGCTCAAAAGCGCTTTTGGAGCCCGGTTATAAGCTGTAAAGCATGCCGCACCGAAACGAGGGAGTAATCATCGTGCGAGACTGCCAAGCGTTCATAACGTCTTGGTTCTCAGGATGGGTGCTTCACCTAGTGGTGCTTCTAGGACATATTGTTTCTTGGCTGCTATGAGGATGATCCTCGGGTTAGGACCTAGTCCGAATAGTTGCTGCCATCATCTTTCAGCTTGGTTTTCTCTAGGAGCAGCGTTGAAGTTCATGTTGACATGAGCGTTGGCCATTTGATCTACAAGACATTTTTGCAAAGATTTTAGACTAATGTTCATGATAATTAAGTTCATCTAATCAAATTATTTAATGAACTGCCACTCAGATTTGACATCCCTCTAGTCATCTAAGTGTTACATGATCCGAGTCGACTAGGCCGTGTCCGATCATCACGTGAGACGGACTAGTCATCGTCGGTGAACATCTCCATGTTGATCGTATCTTCCATACGACTCGTGTTTGACCTTTCGGTCTCCGTGTTCCGAGGCCATGTCTGTACATGCTAGGCTCGTCAAGTTAACCCTAAGTGTTTTGCATGTGTAAAACTGTCTTACACCCGTTGTATGTGAACGTAAGGATCTATCAACCCGATCATCACGTGGTGCTTGAAGCATTTCGAACTTTAGCAACGGTGTGCACAGTTAGGGAGAACACTTCTTGAAATTGTTGTAAGGGATCATCTTATTTACTACCGTCGTTCTAAGTAAACAAGATGCATAAACATAATAAACATCACATGCAATTAAATAGTAGTGACATGATATGGCCAATATCATATAGCTCCTTTGATCTCCATCTTGGGGCTCCATGATCATCTTGTCACCGGCATGACACCATGATCTCCATCATCATGATCTCCATCATCGTGTCTCCATGAAGTTGCTCGCCAACTATTACTTCTACTACTATAGCTAACGGTTTAGCAATAAAGTAAAGTAATTACATGGCGTTGAATCAATGACACGCAGGTTGTCATACTCATCGACATGCAAGTCGTGATTCCTATTACAAGACAACTCCTATGGCTCCTGCCGGTTGTCATACTCATCGACATGCAAGTCGTGATTCCTATTACAAGAACATGATCTCATACATCACAATATATCATTCATCATTCATCACAACTTTTGGCCATATCACATCACAAGGCAATTGCTGCAAAAACAAGTTAGACGTCCTCTAATTGTTGTTGCATCTTTTACGTGGCTGCAATAGGGTTCTAGCAGGAATGTTTTCTTACCTACGAATAACCACAACGTGATTTGTCAACTTCTATTTACCCTTCATAAGGACCCTTTTCATCGAATCCGCTCCAACTAAAGTGGGAGAGACAGACACCCGCTAGCCACCTTATACAACTAGTGCATGCTAGTCGGTGGAACCTGTCTCACGTAAGCGTACGTGTAAGGTCGGTCCGGGCAGCTTCATCCCACAATACAGCTGAAGCAAAATAAGACTAGTAGCGGCAAGAAAGTTGACAACATCTACGCCCACAATAGATTTGTGTTCTACTCGTGCAATAGAGAACTACGCATAGACCTAGCCCATGATGCCACAGTTGGGGAACCTTGCAGAAAATAAAAAAGTTCCTACGGTTTCACCAAGATCCATCTATGAGTTCATCTAGCAATGAGTGATCGGAGTGCATCTACATACCTTTGTAGATCGCGAGCGGAAGCGTTCAAGAGAACGGGGATGAAGGAGTCGTACTCGTCGTGATCCAAATCACCGATGACCAAGTGCCGAACGGACAACACCTCCGCGTTCAACACACGTACGGAGCGGATGACGTCTCCCGCACCTTGATCTAGCAAGGAGGAGGGAGAGGTTGAAGAAGATCCAGCAGCACAACGACGTGGTGGTGGATGCAGCAGGGTTCCGGCAAAGCTTCGCCGAGCTTCTGCGAGAGGGAGAGGTGTAGCAGGGGAGAAGGAGGCGCCAAGACTTCAGGGTGCGGCTGCCCTCCCTCCCCCCCCCCTTTATATAGGCCCCATGGGGGGGCACCGGCCCTGGAGATGGGATCTCCCAAGGGGGGCGGCGGCCAAGGGGGTGGAGTGCCCCCCAAGGCAAGTGGAGGCGCCCCCTCCCTAGGGTTCCCAACCCTAGGCGCAGAGGGGGCCCAGGGGGGCGCGCACCAGCCCACCAGGGGCTGGTCCCCTCCCCACTTCAGCCCACGGGGCCCTCCGGGATAGGTGGCCCCACCCGGTGGACCCCCGGGACCCTTCCGGTGGTCCCGGTACAATACCGGTGACCACCGAAACTCTCCCGATGGCCGAAATTGCACTTCATATATATAATTCTTTACCTCCGGACCATTCCGGAACTCCTCTTGATGTCCGGGATCTCATCCGGGACTTCGAACAACTTTCGGTTTGCTGCATACTCATATCTCTACAACCCTAGCGTCACCGAACCTTAAGTGTGTAGACCCTACGGGTTCGGGAGACACGTAGACATGACCGAGACGGCTCTCCGTCAATAACCAACAGCGGGATCTGGATACCCATGTTGGCTCCCACATGCTCCTCGATGATCTCATCGGATGAACCCACGATGTCGAGGATTCAAGTAACCCGTATACAATTCCCTTTGTCAATCGATGCGTTACTTGCCCGAGATTCGATCCTCGGTATCCCAATACCTCGTTCAATCTCGTTACCGGCAAGTCACTTTACTCGTATCGTAATGCATGATCCCGTGACCAGACACTTGGTCACTTTGAGCTCATTATGATGATGCATTAACGAGTGGGCCCAGAGATACCTCTTCGTCATGCGGAGTGACAAATCCTAGTCTCGATCCGTGTCAACCCAATGCAGACACTTTCGGAGATACCGTAGTGCACCTTTATAGTCACCCGATTCACGTTGTTACGTTTGGTACACCCAAAGCACTCCTACGGTATCCGGGAGTTACACGATCTCATGATCTAAGGAAAAGATACTTGACATTGGAAAAGCTCTAGCAAAACGAACTACACGATCTTGTGATATGCTTAGGATTGGGTCTTGTCCATCACATCATTCTCCTAGTGATGTGATCTCGTTATCAATGACATCCAATGTCCATAGTCAGGAAACCATGACTATCTGTTGATCAACGAGCTAGTCAACTAGAGGCTCACTAGGGACATATTGTGGTCTATGTATTCACACGTGTATTACGATTTCCGGATAATACAATTATAGCATGAATAAAAGACAATTATCACGAACAAGTAAATATAATAATAATCCTTTTATTATTGCCTCTAGGGCATATTTCCAACCGAAGAAGCCCTTCTAGCCATCCATGTTGCATCAAACGGCTCACATGAGTCGACTGACCCAAATTGCTCCATCAGATTGCAGGATCCACGTGGCATTCAAGGTCTCGAAGGTAGATTCGCGTACGCACCGGTTTCCGGGCTCGACAGCGTCAGCGTCGACCGGCTTCGCCGCGGCGGCTACCATGCGGCGCCTCGTCCATGCGGCGGAGACGACAATGACATGCTAGTTCCTCCTCGCCGGCGTCTTTGGAGCACGCGCGTCCTCCTCTTCATTATGCTGCGTGTACAGACGCGGCTCCACCAACTGCTTTCGCGTGCTTGGCAGCGGCGGCGTGCGAGGAGGGACTGCAGGCGACGTGGTGGCGAGCCTTGACTTCATGGCACGAGGATGGCGGCGACAGTACCGGTGATGGGCGAAATTGTTGGCGGAAGCGGTGAGCGCCCGGCATGCGCAACGGCGGCGGCGGCATATTGATGAGTGCGCGTGTGGGAGCTTACTTTAGTTTTATATAAGGTTAGTGAAACTTAAAAGAAAACCGTACTAGTACACGTAAACATTAGACTTAGGCAGCGCTTTTATTAGTTAGTACCACAGCCACGATACGGAATCCTGTGCAAGCGCGTGAACCGCGGGCCGTAGCGGTCGATCGAAAGCGTCACCGTGTCGCGCTCGAAGGACATCCACCGAACCTTTTTGTGTGTGTGAAAACAATCCTCGAATATTACTCAACTTTTTTTTTCTAGGAAAGTTCTTGACGCTGCAATATTTCCATATATTTGAATTTAGCTCCAGTTCGTGTTTATTTGGATTTGGACGTTTTAGGTGCGCCCTAGTTTTTTTTAATACTGATTTTGTGTGTGTGACTGAGAGAGAACATGTGTATGTGTGTGGCGGAAGGGCAATGTGGAGACGGTGTGCGTGTGATACAGACATAGAGAGGTGTGAATGTGCAAATGATCATGCATGATTGAGACATAGACAGATATGCCGATACATTGTGTATACATGAGAGAACGGTCTTCTAGTTTACTTGTGTGTGTGTGTGAGAGAGAGAGAGAGGAGCATCCATAACACAACAACCATCTCTCTCGATTCGTCCGTCCCTCGCACGGTTGCATGCAACACATGCATCAACGCGCACATTTTGACACCCTCACCCGACCACTGCCCACCTCAAGGCCCGCACAATCTCTTTGTGAATACCCTTTCTCTCCTTAGGTTTGTTTTCTCTTAATATCTCTCTCTCTCTCTCTCATACACACACACACACATACACACACAGCACAACACACACACACTCCCCCGAGCACACAATTTTCCCCATCCAAGGTTATACGGTGACCATTCTCGCTTGTGCTTCTTTGCACCCCAACATGCACAACACCTCAATCTTCAAAGAGGGCATCGAGCAGATCGAAGACGGCGACCACACCGCGCTAGAGAATGCGGGGTCATTTGGAAGCAGGGTGATGTGACGACGGTGGCCGACTCCTCCCCACCCTCTCTCTCTCTTGCACAAAATTACCAATCCCTCTCTCCCCCGCACAAAATTGTCAATCCCTCAACCCACGAGATCCTTCCCTTCTCGTCCATGTTTTTCCAGCTCTCTCATCAAACATGTTGTCTCTTCTCCTTCCACGTATACAGAATCTAGATGCACACGCATCTCACATATATTACATGTCTCCATCTTTCTCGCAGACCTAACTTCTTCCTCTCTCTTTCTCTCTCTATCTCTCTCCCTCTGTCTCATTAGGTTTGTCTCCTACTCTCTCATCCACATACATACAATCTTTCCCGCCCTATCTGCTCCATCTTCAAAAGCTCTCTCTGCACATTTCATTCACACATTGGGATATGTCAAAATGTTGCTTCTATAATGGCCCTGTTTGGATCATGGGGTTAGAGCTAGTTTGGGTTAGTTGGGGACTCAAATAACCCAAAAGTATCCGAACGAGGGAGGGTTAGAGTGGAGTTAGTTCCATCTAACCCAACTATCACAGTGGAGAGGTGATTATTTGGATTAGAGTGGGTTAGAAAATAACTCTAACTCTAAGCGTGTTATAGTATCCAAAGCAGGGCCAATGGCTGATGTAGAGTTATGGTTGTTTTTGTTGCATCCTACAAAGTAATAACTATGAAATGCATTTAGATTCTCATTTGATTTGGGATTATGTGAGTTTGAGCATGTTGTGAAGTACTATAGACCTTGTATACATATTGGGATTATACAATGATTGTAACTATTGAATTGTATAGACCATTACATTCGAAGTCAATAGCCTAATATATTTATTTCACAATTTCAACAAATGATTAGTTCACTACAAACTAAGAAAACAAATGTGTATTCCCTCCATTTTTATTTAAGTCCGCGTATTAGCATTGGTCAAAGTCAAGTTTTGTAAACTCTCAGAAAGCTTATAACAAAAAAATATTAACATATACAATAACAAATAAATACCATTAGATTCATTATTGAATGTACTTTCACATCATACATATTTGTTATGGTAAATGTTTATATTTTTCTATAAACTTGGTAAAACTTTAGGAAGTTTGACTTCGGTCAAACCTAATATGCAGAGTTTACTACTACTACTCGCTAGTTGCTTAGCGAATCACTCAACACGCCACACGGGAGTCCGGTGTCACAAAATTTTGAGGTCGGCGGAAAATCTCCCATGACCCTGATTCGAGCGATGGGAAGTTACCATCATAGCCTTGAACAGGCCTACGGATGACGCTTGGTAGGGGGTTGTTTTCGTAACTTCAGGTTCACCCTACCCAGCCAACCCCACCCCGGCACCCAGAGTAGTACACCTGAATACTCCCCATTTTCTATCCCCACCGCAAAATGTACTTCTCCGCGGCACCGCAGCCTTCGTGCTCCTCCCCTTTACATCGGCGCACTCGTCCAAGGCAGCGCATCTGCCTCATCGACGACCTCGTACGCCGCATTGGAGCCGGTGCACCGTCGTCGTCGTACACGGAGCCTCTTCCCCGCCATCGTCTTCCACGGTCTCGGATCTGCTTCCCGGAAGCCGACGCCAAGCGCAGAAGTACCACCGTCGTGGACAATGAACTGACTCTCGTTGCCGACCATGACTCACAGAGGCCGCCGCGACCATCGTTCTCCTCCTCGATTGGTAATGTGTGTATTGAATCACTTAGCAGTACATTTGCAGTTCCAATTTTGTTCATACCTACCCTTCAAATTTTCTAGGTGCTATTGTTCCCGTAAAAGTAATTGTTTATAACCTCCATTGTCCAGAATATCAGCTTGTAATTGTGCGTCGCTCACATGTCGCTGTGCTTGGGTAGGTTTTCATACGCAACCAGATAGTGTGGCAAATGATGGAAAGGTTTTTAGAACTAGCAAGATGCCCATGCGTTGCATGCATCAAGATGCATTTGTATGAGTAGTTTATCTTGTGGGAGAAAAGGATGAAAGAGGGAAGGCCTTATTTGCAAATCTGGAGAGGGGTATGGGTATCTGTTTGCAAAATTCCCAAATGTTTCCTTCCTATCATCGAGATATAAATCGGACGGCCTATATTGCAAGAAAAAAGTATAGAGAAGAAAAAGTAGACAGATAAAAGGAAGTAGAGATAAATATTAAATATTAAATATGAAATAAATATAACAGTAGAGAAGAGAGTAGAGATAGCGAGAGGCGTCGAGGAAAGGATCACAGACGCAGGAAAAAAGCCGGGCATGCGCTAGTTTTGGCGCGCGGCGTCCGGCGCGCTTTATAAAATCCAACGCCTTCCCACCGCTCTGTGCCTTGCCACCGCTCTCTCGCCTCTCATTTTCGCCTCGCCGCCGCCGCGTTGCCGGGAAACTTGGGAATACCGCGGCATCCGCGCGCGCCCCTCCAGCGGCTTCTCCGCCGAGATCCGGTTCCGCGGTATGCGCCTCGACCTCGGCAATTTCAACACCGCCAACGAGGCCGCCCACGCGTACGACGCGGCAGGGTGGCGACTCCGGTGGCCTCATAGAACATTGAACTTCCCCAATGTGCCGACGCGGGAGCAGGCGCAGGAGCTCGCACCTCTGCGGCGGCTTAGCACCGACGAAGATCGTCGCGACAACCGGAGGCGGGAGCACCGTCTCGGCATCGCCGAGATGGACGAGGAAGCCATGGCGCTGTGGCGCCAACACTTCTCGCAGGATATCATCAACGAGCGCGAGTTCGACGCGCAAAGAAGGGCAGAGAGGGATAAGAGGAGGGCGGAGCGAGCCGCCTATCGCGAGGACAAGCCTAGGCAAAAAGCAGACACTCAATTCAACATGAGGCTAGGAGCAGCGTCATACAGGAATCCGGCGGCGATCGGTATCTTCACGCCTCTGATCGGGCGTCGGAGGAGGACATCAGCGAGGAGGAGTCGGATGGCGAGGAGTAGTTGAATTATCTTTTTATCTATCTATGCGAGAACTATCCTCTACTCTATCTACTTCTCGATCTCAAGATCTTTAAACGGTTTTTAAAGCACCGCGTTGCTATTCTGTTGGAGATGCTCTAACATGGCGTATTTAGTGCTTTAATGTTGCCCTAAGATGCTTGTAGTATTACTAGTAGTATATTTTTCTTGCCATGTTGAGATTTTAAAACCACGAAAAGTCACGAACATGCAGAGGAAAAATGAAGACCAAACACGGGATATTCGGGACATCTTCAAGGAGTGTGGCAAGTTAAAGAGGAGCTGCACCGAACCTGTAAAACGAGCTTTGGTAAGTAACACCCTTTCAATTACTTTCGTGTAGCCTCGTGTTCTTCAATGTCTATATGTTGTAGTTTCTGTTTCTCTTAAGCGTGGTGTTCTTCGATGTGAAATAAGAAGAGTCTTAATTGTCCTAATGCTTTCGTTTTTAGCTTGATGTAGGAAGTGGGTGTTCTCACCTTGTAGTCTATTTTTATATATTTTTTCCTTTTGAATTCACTTCTTCGAGTTCTGTTTATCTGGCTTCTACTAAATGGATCTAGGTTGCTCCAGTATTGATCTAAAAAAGTAACTTCATGTCGGGATGCAGTTCTGCGAGGAGGAAGTATGGTCAATCTCGAGATCATGTTTCCAAAATGAGGCTGGATTACACACAAGGTTCCAGTTCCCTAATGATCTTTGGATTAGACACAAGGTGCAAATTCCCGAGATGATGCCGGATTACACACAAGCCGTGGAGTAAATCGTCTGTTACGTGTCCTTGTGGCATTAGTAAAGGCTGAAAGAAAGCATGCAGCAGCCCTTGAGAATGTAGTTGAGTTCTGAAGAAGCAAAAGAGCAATCGGATGCTCTCTTCACCCAAGCCAAAGAAGAGATGGAAGAAGCCAGAAATAAGCTAGCGAGGCGAGGAAGCGGGCTAGGCGTCTCCTGCTATCTAAAACTATTGTCAATACAAAATTTCCTTCATAATAGCTAGGTTCAAATGTTTATCCGGTCGGCATGCACTGTTGTGATGTCCGTGCATCTATTGATGTGGCACAAAATGTTTTTTTGGGTCATGTAATAACAGCAATTACTTTCCAAACAATAACAGACGAAGCATTGGACATGGTATAGTTCGCGCGCAAGCCCGACATTCCAAGTTCAACTTCCACACCAAACTCATGTTCACAGATATCTGCACATTTCATACATAACGTCCACAACCATCAAAGCCAAAAAAAAATGTGAGGAGAGTTATAAATAAAGAAAAACCTCTACTAGTTCCTGCTACCAGTGCGAGCACAAGAAGTCAAGACCATGCGTAAATTAATTATATTTTAGTCATTTTTTGTGTTCTAACATGCCTGTAGGCTCATGGAAGGGCGTGATGTGTTCTTGCCGGCTGGCCGGATTCAATGAAGGCGGTAGGGGCAGTCTTAAGCTGGTTGCCTTGGCGAGGCGTGCTCGGCCGGGCCTACAGCCGAGTGTGGCCCTATTGGCGTGTGCTGGTTCAATACTGCTCTATGAGAGGTCGCGTCCGTGTCAGAGCAATCACTCCCTCCAGTCCTTTTTTGTTTCGGTATAACAAAATCTCGTTTTCCATTCACATTTTACAAGTAAAATTCGTGGACAAACTTTGACCCAAAGTACGATGGGGATTAGTAAACCAGAATGGAGGTAATAGTTTTTTTAATCAAAGAAGGGTTTCCCCTTCCGATTTTCATTACTCAAAACCAGCATCTAAATCTAAACCATAGTATTTGCCCTAGAACTACCAGGTTCAACATCTCACAACATAAACCCATACAACCTACGCCATAAAAAAACCATACAACCATACGCCAAGGAGGTACGTAGTACTATGAATTCCATTTTCGCTCCATACCAATCATTCTGAAAACTACTTACTACTTATAACGCGCCATTGAAAATCAGAACTCTTAACCCCGCTAGAAAAATGATATTTTAGACGTGGTTACTCGATCTGTGGCAACTGGCGAGCCACCGCGCTCCAAGTCGTTCACCTGTGGTCCCGACCATCAACTCCTATGGATCAAATTATCACGCGAGCTGACTATTCCTACAAAGGTGCTTCACCACGTACCCGGTACCCGCGAATGCAGCAATCGTGCACCTAGGGTTTTAGGGTTTATTTGTTAACGTCACCTTTACGTAACACTCATGTGTGCGAGACAGCGAGAGGCCGACTGCGTCGTGCGCCTCTTCTCTTCGTATATGTACTCCACCGTTTGTCTGGTGTCCAAAAAATTATAATAACTACTAGCAATGTGCCAATGCGTTGCCACACGATCAAAGTAGATTATTACATATTCACCGATTTGATAGAAAAATAGTCTAGTTTTAAAATACGTATATCACTAAAAATATGTTATATTTCACTCAAAATATATTCCTTTGACGTTTTTGATGAGATAAGGGAGGAATGTTGTTGGTTTCAAGATTCGAGAAGTGGTATATGTCTAATTTCTACTCTTACTAGCAAGATGCCCGTGCGTTGAACGGAACATCAAGATCTTGTGGGAGAAAAGGATGAACGAGCGAAGGCCTTATCTGCAAATGTGGTGAAGAGTGCGGGTAAATTGCCATATTTTCCTTCCTGTCCATCAGATATAAATCGGACGACCTACATTGCAGGATGGCAGGCCCACCATCATCACCAACTCTTATAAAAAAGCATTGTCGATGATGATCGTGTGCCTGCCATCCTGGAATATAGGCCATCTGATCTATATCTGACGGATAGGAAGGAAACTATGGCAATTTTGCAAAAAGATACCCACACCCCTCTCCACATTTGCAAATAAGGCCTTCCCTCGTTCATCCTTTTCCCCATAAGATAAACTACTCATACAAATGCATCTTGTTGTTCCGTACAACGCATGGGCATCTTGCTAGTTGTTGCAAAAAGCCCATGTGTGTGTGACAGAGAGGGAGAGTGGAGGAGGACGGAGTGCATGTGTGACAAAGACACAAGGAGTGTGTGTGCGATAGGTATCAGCTTAAAATGAGGTGATAGTGCGTGTGTGCACAATCGAGAGGGCGTGTCTCGAGAAGGGAAGAAAAATCTACATAGATACAAGGAGGCGGAGAGAGAGACATGTATGCGATGGTGGAAGCACGAGTGTGCGGGTGTATAAACCTATCTAGAGGCTAGCTAGTCGATAAATGTTTGTGAGAGAAATGCAGTCGGGTCTTGAAAGCAAGAGTTTTGTGTGTGTGACAGAGAGACGGTAGTCGGGAAGGGGAGTGGAAGCTGGAGTTGTGTGTTTGTGTCTGTGTAAGAGAGAGAGGAGACGGTAGTCGGGGTTGTCTGATCGGTAAAAAAATGAATAATGTCAGTCTGGAATGGAGACGAAAAGGAGACCGCAACAAATGTTGTGTCTACAGGAGTGAGAGAGAGAGAAAGACTAATTTTAGAGGTATGAGTCATATGTGGAGACATATAGGGTGTGTGAGAGAATGCCATAGAGAGAAAGATAAAATGAAAAACGAGTGGAGACTGTGTGTGGCGGTGAAAAAAAAAGCTTAGGTGCAGTACCGTGAGAACGAGTAGAGACGTGAGAGATAATGAAAACCGTGTAATGTATAATGATAGGGAGAGTGTGACACTTCTCAAGGGAGACGTCGAGAGACCATGTTTGCGAGGATAGGAGAAACATCAAGTGAGCGTGTGGGTGAGCTGGAGAAAAGAGAGTGATAGCTACCTGAAGGAGCATGCATGCGAGAGAGATGGGCGTGAAAGGAGTGAACAAAAAGGATTCAAATATTTGAATTCAAGATGATGATACATGTAATCCATACTCGAACCAAAATTGATCTATCAAACATGCATACTCATATGAATTCACGCACATCTATGTTATTTAATATGTAGGTATTACTGATCCATACATTTTAGTAGAACATAATTTGGTTAATTTTTTTCGAATTCAACCGTAAGATTTCGATATCGTTGTATTTGTAAATCATATTATACATATAAAGGAGCAGAATTCTTTGTTGTGCTTTTGAAAGTATATATAAAAATGATGTATATAGAATGTAATTCCAATTGAAAATGGATCCCGCTTGAAAAAATAGAATACAAGCGGGATTTGAATTGAGTTGGCACAGTGGCGTGCACTCCGCAAAATTTGAACGAAGCGGGGAAAGTCGCAGTAATCGCCCGAAACCAAAATCTACGAGATGGAAATCACTACTGCCTATCCCTGCCATGCAAAGCCAATCTACTAGATTTCTATAGGTTTCGATAGGGGTAGGTTTGTAATTTCACTCAAACGTGATGTAACCGCCTCTCACCCGGATTCATACACGGTGGGCGCCAAAACACAGTGTGTCCTCGGCCGAAATCGACTCCTCCCGATTCAAATTCATACGGTGGGCACAAAAACAAACTCTCGTCGGCGAATATTCGGTGTATGCTTGAGATTACCGTCCTATCCCCAACCGACTAATGTTGTTGTGATGTAGTAGAAATTTGAAGCAGGGCTAAGTTTGTAAATTTCCTCGCATTTGAGACAAGCGCCACTGAATACATGGTTCCCCTTCCTCTCTACCTCCCTTTTCCCCATTCGTACTCTGTGGGCGCCAAAACACCCTCTCCACCCCCTCCTCCTCCGTCCGCCGTCGCCACCCCATCCACCGCCCGTCCTCCTCCACCATGCGGGCTGATACCCCAGCCTTGCCGTCCATTACAAGAGATCGACCTCTCTCATCCACGCCTTCGGACCAGGATCCTTGCATCCCGTCCTCTCGCTTCATCCCCGCCGTCGTCCACCTTGCCGGCGCCGTTCCTACGATCGTCTCGTCCACCGCGCCCTGCCGCCACTGTCTACCCTCCTAGATCTGCTTCCATGCCGCCGACAGCCATCGCTACCGCAGCACCGTCAAATTCTCAGCAGATGCGTACATGGCGCCGCACCAGAGGCGGTACTCTTTCGTATCTGCTCAACTTATTTATCACAGCAAGAAAATAGATTACCACTGCTTTACTCTGATTTCTTGTCTTGGTTGCGAAGTTGCCTTTGTCTGGTTTGCACCTTCAGATCCGCCATGGCATGCTCAACACTATACTCCCAATGCTTATGGTTTTCCCTTTTATATTCCACACTAGTTAAATCACGATGAGACTAAATTTCAAAATTGGGTCGGTCGATTTTTCAGAGCTACTTGAGTTCGCCGATGCGATCAAAGCAGGCTCGGGTGGTTGTGGGGCCTCCGAGCGAAGAGAACTCGGCCTTGGTGGGGTTAGGCGCGGGTGGGGGTGGGGGTGGCGGAGGAACATAGGCGGTGGGGGCGGTGGTCGGCCCGGCGGCCGTCTTGATTACGTATGGGAAGAATCCAGATGAGGAAGAAGAAGGGTTAGGAGACATAGGATCTTCATCCAACCGCTGACATGGTCGAGGCAATTTGGGAGTTGCATTCTTAATGCGCTCTGGTTCATCATGTGTGGGCACTGCGTAACCAACATTTTATTATCCAAAATCTGCTTGCTCTTCTTTACCATGTTCCTCTTCCGTTCTTCTTTAATATGTACTCTCTCCGTTCCTAAATACAAGTCTTTGTATAGATTCCACCATGGACTACATATGGAGCAAAATGAGTGAATCTACACTCTAAAATGTATCTGGATACATCTGTATGTGATCCATAGTGGAAATCTCTACCAAGACTTATATTTTTGGAGCGGAGGGAGTATCTTAGTAATGTACAGATATGTTCCTTGTCTTGAAGATGAGCGGGGACATTTGCGGTATAGAGGTCTATACGGTTGGTTGTGATGGACACTTTGAGCCTCTTTGATTCATAGGATCTTGTAAACATAGGAATAGGATTTGTAGTGGCCTGCCCACTTGAATCCTATAAGAATAGCAAGGAAATGCGGGGAGTTGTGTCGCCTTTGAGAGTTACACTGATATTAACGATGCCGCACCTTCACTTGAAGAGAGCTGGTATCCGAAGCCTTTCAAGCCGTCACCGGCAATACTAGCACATATATTCCAAAGCAAGTTCCACTTTGCTGATTTTACTCGATGCTTAAGGTTTTCCCGTTATATCTACACTATGATCTGTGTAGCTGCTTTGTGTCACACTAGCGGAGTCCACTCTTGAAGCTAAACAACGCAATGACTTACAAAATTGGCACCAAGGCATTGAGTGCCATTACGGATGCAATGAAACTCATACGCTCCCCACGGTTGATTCTTGTTCGAATATGATCCTAATGACTATTCTAACCTCGAGGAGTCAAAGGCGGATGGCACATCTGTTCACCCATCAAGGTGCCTGTTCTAATTTGGCAATGTTTTATTGAATGCGGGTATCTTTCATATGTTGTCTTGCATTTCTTCTACTTTGTTGCACCGCCATACCTTAGTTTACTCATCATATATGTCGAGATGCCATGCCCATCCATTATCAATACATATTCCATCTGTCATCATGCCATGTTTTTCCACTCAAATGTTGTTCTTGTGCATCAGACATCAAAAAGGAAGACGGTGATTGCCGAACCTGGAGGAGCACCAGCAAAGTCCTTGAAAAACATGGTGATGCCGGAGAAATCAGACAACACCCCACTTATATTGGTTGTACAACCAGTGACACAAAACGTAGGACCGACTCCGGTACTGTACCCATACTTCATGGCCACACCACTAGCCCCACCACAGGACCTGCTCTCCGGCCAAAAGGTATACCGATTTCATTTGCCATAGCACCGGCTGTACCACGTAAAAATCCCACTCCGACCAAAAAATGCAGCAAGTCCACCGTGAAGACCTATCCCAAGCTGCAGAGACGGCCAATTCCTGCAGATTGGAACCCCATTCCATTTATTCCCAGTTTACAAGACAATGCTTTCTATGTTGTTGGGGACTACATGCATATATTCCCATCATGGGAAGATTATAGTGAAGACAAACACCATTTTCACATCTTCTTGTCCAACTTACGTGTAAGTGCTATTATTCATGGTTATTATTTTCCTATTTTCTGCTGATTGAACACATCAATGATTTACGTTACATTGTTGTAACTAGGCGAGGGTCAATCTGGATAGTCATGACGAGCAAAGCTTACTTGTGCTTTTCAAGGAAGCATTGCAGCAGTATCGGTGTTACCTGAGGAAATCACACTTTGATGGCAAGTCTATAAACGAATTTCTGGTGAAGTCTCACTGTGCTAAATTTAGAAGACATTGAATGGAAAAACCTTGTTATGCCTTTGGTCTTGTTCCTAGGATGAGGTCTTGTCTATGAAATCACATGACAATTTGAACTTCTACTTTTACGCATGTGCCTTCTGAAACTTTTTGCGGAAATCTGCTCGAAGAAGAATTCGGTTTGAAAAGAATGACGGGATATCGCAAATATGTTGTCCATTGCTTTGCTCTTGTTAGTACTGTTGTCTGTATCCTTTGTACTTGCATACATACAGTTCATTATGTGACAAAGCAGATGCATGATAGCTTGCTTATCAATTGTTCGCTCCAAATTATCGATCTGTATGAATGGTTACGTATGAATGGTTACATTAGTGTAGAATATATCCAATGCCAATGTTTTTTAGCTCTGCATTGTTCTTGTAAGTACATGCTGTCCTTTATCGATGTACTTATAATGACAGTAGTTGTTCATGTACCATCACTCTGCAGCTTATTTTCCTTTGCCCTCCATTTTCTACACATCAGGTCTATATTTACTCTTACCATAAGGTTGGTACTGAAGAAGTTTAGTTGTGCATTGCTCTTGGTTGTACCTTTTGCCTGTATCGCTGCACTTACATTTATAGCTACTTGGTTATGTAGCATCACTCTTCATCTTATCTTAAATATTCTCCATTTTTTCGTATATTATCACATCTATATTTACTCTTAACAAAATGTAGAATAAAGGCAATGCTTTTGAAGAAGATTACGTGGTGAACTTCTTGAATTGCCCCCCCATCGGCATGGACAATGCCTTTATAGAGCCCGTCTTCACCAATAATGTAAGTTTGTCCATCTCAAGCCTTCAAACTTTGTTGTATATATTTGGTTACGCATGACTACAACAGCTGTTTTTTTTGGTGTTTGCATCAAATTGCTTATTAAAGTTTATTATGTAGTTCATAAACAAAGGTTTGTCCTTTCTCAATTTAAGTTTTCAGTTGTACAACCAAGTTCCTTCTTCATACCATATAAATTAAACTATACAGAGCAAGTGATCTTCTTTTGCACTTTGCATGTATGCTTCATTCTTCATTAAGTAATCCGGTGGTGTGGTGAACCTACCCCACTGACACAATGTCATATTACGCAATGTCTTAACTATGAACAATGTCATATCATTCTACTATTATTTAAACCATCTCTTTATTTGCTAATCTGAAATGGTATAAATTGACAGCACACTAACCATTGATACTTATGAGTTCTTGATCTCTAATCCAGTGTTGTCGTGAAGCTGGCAACTCCTTCACAATGTCATTTCCTGCCATGTATTGACCTGAACAATATCATATTGTGTTAATGCAATTTTAAACTGTGTCACTTTATTCGTCAGTAAGAAATGTGATGAATTATCGACACTAATACTTTTACGTGCAAAACACATCATCTGTCTTCGCTTGTTTATCTTTCGAGTGAGGAAGATATAAGTGTTGAACAATAGCGCGATCTCATCATCTTGCTTTCATTTGCTTGCAGCTGACTCCCGGCGAGCTAACCTTTCTTGAACTCTATTGAAGTGTTGTCGGTTTTGTATATTATTTTGTCGGCGTGTTTATTTGCCTTTGGTGGCGATCTTGATGCCAGTGTATGTAATCTATGTCTGCTTGTGCTTTATTATCATAGTAGCGAACTTTGATGCCCGATGGATGTAATATACGTAATTTCTTTATTGTATAGTCTAGGTTTTTCTTATTCATGATGTGTAGTTATTTCTTTGTATATATATATATCCTGTCTTCGCGATAAACCGCCAAACCGTAAAATTACGGTACATAATCGAACCGTCATGCAATCACGATGTAGGTTGGGCACGAAAGCGTGCGAACAGCTCACGGGCGGCGGCGGCTGAAATGAACCCTGACCGATGATTGTGCGAATCAAATCACGGGCTTTTAACATGCCAAAATTGTCTCGGTCCTTGTTTGGCCCAATCAGATATCGGCTGCGAGCAGGCCGGATGCAAATCGGGCCGTAGTTAGGCCCAACTATATGACGGGCTTTTAACACCCGAAATTAATATAGGGCCAGAATGTTAAACGGGCCCTTATCAGGCCAAAACTAATATCAGGCCGAATTACTAAGTGGGCCTTTAGCAAGTGGGCCCAAAAGCATAGTGTCCGATTCTTGGGCGAATTTCATATGGGCCATAATTGAGCCCAAAGCCTCTTAAAGGATGGGACTGATCAGGCGTAATTTGGCCGAGCGTGGTAGGCTTATAACAGGCGGATCTCATATGGGCCACTTTTAGGCCGGAACGTGGTAGGCCATTAAGGGACGGATCGAGATATGGGCGGCATTTGGCCCAAAACATGGAAGCCAGTTAATGGGCGGCCTACTAGGGTCCTCAAAATCTTGTGGGCCTATAGTGGGCGGCCCATTAATGTCAGCCGAAATCTCGTGGGCCTTTAATTTGGTAGGCCCATTATGATCCGCAAGAATCTTGTGGGCCTTTACTTGGGCCGGCCCATTATGGCACATAAAAATCTTGTGGGCCTTTAGCTGGGTCGGCCCATTATGGCCCACAAAATCTTGTGGGCCTTTACCTGGGCCGGCCCATTATGGCCCGCAAAATCTCGTGGGCCTTTAGCTGGGCCGCCCATTATGGTCCGCAAAATCTTGTGGGCCTTTAGTCGGGCCAGCCATTATGGTCTGCAAAACTTGTGGGCCTTTAATTGGGCGGCCAATTAAACTTGTTGGGTCGTGCCATGTGTCGACGTATCATAGGCCTATACATCCAATGAGTGGATGACATCTGTCCCAGCGGTGAGCCGACACGTGTTTCCTCCAGCCAATGATGATTTTACACGTGGAAAATCCCCATTGGTCGGGGCTGTTAACGGGTTATCAAATCCAAAACCCGACCCGATAGCTTAACGGCGTTCCGTTACGGTGGATGCCACATGTCGGTCACCCTTGACGAAAGCACTTCTGTGACGTGTGATTTATCGTCATGGAAGTGGACAATTCTGTGATGATAATTTTCGTAATGTCATGGAACACTTCTACGACAGCACAGGTATGACTATCTTGATTCTGTCATAAATTTGTCATGGATGTACATGCATGACAAAAAACGCGACCTACTGTGGCAAACACGTATCATCACGGAAGTGTATTTTTTTTGTAGTGTCGATGAGCGCTACAAGGAATTGGTATGTTTTTCTTGTGGAGGCCCTGGTCACTACGTTGGTAACTGCATCCAGAAGAAAATTTGCTTTATCCATGGATTGGACGGTCTAGCGTCAACAAAGCGGCGTGGCTTGGGCGCAACCTCATCTAGTTGCTACCTTCTTTGGAAGCTCATCCACAGGTTTAGGGTTTTACCACATTGGCGCTCACTGTGGGTCCCGAGGCAAGCTGGCTCAACTTGAAAGCTGCGGAGAGGTTTGGGTCATGAAAGGTGAGATCAACAAGTCGGATCTGATTAAGAACCCGTCAGGGATTTTCTGCAAAAACAAACAATGGACTTGGCAAGTTGGGCCTCTGTCAGGCAAGAAGTTCTTAGTCAGATTCCCACCCTGGAAAAATGTAGAGGAATTGATTGAGTTTCCTTCTTTTGACTTACCGATCGATGGAGTGTCTGTGACAGTGGAGAAGTGGACCGGTGCGATTGACCCGTTCAGCGAGCTAACTGAAGCCTGGGTGATCATTGAGGGTCTCTCGTCTAAATGGTGCACATGGAAAGTGTTGTCGCAGATTGCTTCTTGCTTTGGGATCCTTGTGGATGTTGACTGGAATGGTCTAATGAAGAGTTTTTATGAAAAAGTGAGAATCAAGATTGCCTGTAGGAACCCAGTGAAAAATCCCTTTGAACGGATCATGGAAATGAGGAAAAAGTTATATATCTTGTCATTTACAGTGGAAGGCTTTGAACAGATAGGTGCTGATGATCCCAATGATGATAATGGACCTACTGACATATCTGTAGATGAGGATAATAAGGGATTTGAAGACGAGGAAATTGACAAAGATATCCTAGATGATGGAGAGGAACCCATTGATGACCTAGACCTGGCCAACAGAGCTAGCAACTCGAAGAATCCTCCTGCTGGAAAACAGATGAACAATGATAATGGGGCTGCTTTCCATCCGGTTGCCATGATTGAAACCTGTTATTCTCCTGTGAGAATGGACAAAGTGACTGATAAGAAAGAACAAGCACAAGGTATATGCTATCCAATACCCTTCTCTGAAGCTGTCAAGATCCTGAGCATTCCTAGCAATGAGGTTTGTGACACTCCTTCTGCTGCATCTGGGGGGCACACTTGTGCCACCCCACCAATGTCCACTCAGAAAATGTACTGCTCTGATCTAGTAAAGGTCCTGGATGATGCTGAATCTGATACTGCAAGTGAGGTTGTTGATTCTAAGGAGGAGTTGGGCACTTTTGATGCCTCTGTAATCAGTGGTGTGAAGATGATGGGTTTGGTGGAAAAAATGGCTCTTCCCAATGAGCAACCTGCTGCCAAAATCAAGTGGGGGCATGTTGTTGCTTCAAGACCTAGCACCAGGGCCCATACAGACAGAATATCATGGAGAAGGTTGTTGCTTACAAAATGAAGAAGAAGCCGGAAGTCCCCACCACATTCAAAAGTAAGCCCTTTACTTCTGAATCATCATCTACTTTAAAGACTTATGCTTCTGCAGTTAATATTAAAATTGGTGATAATGACAAGGAAAAAACAGATCATTGATGATATCATTAGAGATGAAAATGAAAAATGCCTAGTTTTTGCTTCCCAAAATCCTAAGATATCCTTACCTAACAGTTTAGATGCTGAAATTTATAAGGATAATGGAGTCTGTACTCCAGATTATGGAATTCTTGACACCAACACACCAGGGGGCACTGCTGGTGAGGTAGGTGTTTCTGAGAATGTAGTGAGAGGTGGACTTTTTAGTCTAACACACCCCTTTAAAATCCCATGATTCGACTCTTCTGGAATATTTGAGGTCTAGGACAAAAAGGAAAACTTCAGTACCTTTCTGATTTGGTAAATAAGTATAAACCTGATTTTTTAGGTTTTCAAGAAATTAAAAGAGAAATCTTATCTGATTCCTTCCTTCATACATTGGCTGGGTCTACCACATATGAGTGGCATATACTTCCTGCAGTGGGCTCTGCTGGTGGTATCCTTGTGGGTACCAAAACTAATTTTTTTGAGGTCCTTGATGTAAGTTTAAAGAAATATTGCATTAACATTTCCTTGAAAAATAAGACTCATGGTTTTTGCTGGCACCTAATTGTAGTGTATGGTACAGCTTATGCTGTCGACAAGGTTGACTTTATTGCTGAGCTACATGAAAGTATGGAGGGCTTATGCTATCCTGTCCTGATTGGGGGAGATTTTAACCTGATTAGGGAGGCTAAAGAAAAAACCTCTGGCAATATTAACAACTCTTTGGCTTCTCTGTTTAACGATTGGATTAACAAATGGGGCTTGATGGAATACAAGCTGTCTAACAGGGTTTTTACCTGGAGTAATAACCAAGATAACCCCATTTTTGCTCTTATTGACAGAGTTTTCTCTGCTACTAACTGGGACAGCCACTTCCCACTTACTTCCTTGTGTGCCTTGCCAAGGGTGGGGAGTGACCATGCCCCCATCATATTAGACTCAAGGGTGGGTGTATATAAACCAACTAGACCTTTTAAATTTGAGAAATGGTGGCTCGAACAACCTGACTTCCATTCCCTGGTTGAGAGAATTTGGGCCACACCTTCCCCTTTCACCACTGCTATTGACACCTGGCAATTTTAAACTAAATTGTTTAGGAAGCTGGTGAAAGGTTGGAGCATTAACATTGAAGCTGCCATGAAGAAAAAAAAGAATTACTTCAGGAATTTGATAGCTTGGACATCTTCTCTGAATAGAATAGAACTAATGCTGAGGATATCCTCAGGATGAAACAAATTAAGGATGAGTTGCATGAGATATGGAGAAAAGAAGAAACTGCCATGTGGCAGAGATCTAGAGACAGAAAAATTAAAGAAGGGGATAGAAATACAGCATATTTCCATGTTGTTGCTAACCAACGTAGAAGAAAAAAATCAGCTGTCTATTCTGGAGGGCCCAGATGGACCTGTCTATTCCACCAAAGACATGCTGGGGGTTGCAACTAATTTCTATAAAAACCTATTTGGGTTTGAACCTAAACCTAACATTCACTTAGATGACTAGTTTTGGTCTGAAGAGGAACGTGTGATACAGGCTGAAAATATCATACTAGAAAGACCTTTTTCAGAGGAGGAAATTAAGGAAGCCATTATGGGTTCCTATGCTAATGGAGCACCTGGGCCTGATGGTCTTTCCTTTCTGTTTTACCAGCACTTTCGGGAGATTATCAAAGGAGATTTCATGGCATTGGTGAGGGACTTTGAGAGTGGATCTCTGGATATCCAGAGACTAAACTATTCTATAGTCACCCTTATCCCTAAAGTTCCAGACGCCAAAAATATGAAAAAAATTAGACCCATC
This sequence comes from Aegilops bicornis, assembly GCA_021605145.1. Taxonomy (NCBI): domain Eukaryota; kingdom Viridiplantae; phylum Streptophyta; class Magnoliopsida; order Poales; family Poaceae; genus Aegilops; species Aegilops bicornis. Next base: position 523,832,941 of record CM038673.1, read on the forward strand.
TGTCTAAGTAATTGTTCTGTTAAAATCTTGATGAAAGCTATGACAAATAGGGTCTCCCACATGGGTCATAGGCTCTGTCCCCTTGTCAATCTGCTTTTGTGAGAGGAAGATTTATCACGGAAAGTGTGGTTCTTGCCCATGAGGCTATCCATGAAGTTCACAAATCTAGAGAGCCTGGGATTGTTCTCAAACTAGACTATGAGAAAGCTTATGATCATTTGAACTGGGATTTCCTTGTAGAAATGTTAACATCTAGGGGCTCTGGGCTAAGTGGATTAGGTGGAACCTGTCCATTCTACAACAAAGTTCCTTCTGTTAAGATCAATGATGTCCTATATAGGTCCATATTTTGTAGGGGGGAAAGGGCTGAAACAAGGAGACCCTAGTTCCCCCATGCTCTTCAATCTTGTGGCAGACGTGTTCCCGCGTATGTTGATGAAAGCTGTCGACAGCAACATTAACTCTGGTATTGTTCCTCATATTATCCCAAGCGGGCTCATTTGCTTACAATACGCCGATGACATGATTTTATTCCTAAACCCTAAGCCTGAATATATAAGAAACTTAAAGTGGCTGCTTGCATGTTTTGAAAACCTTTTTGGGTTGAAAATTAACTATGATAAATGCGAAGAGGTACCAATTAATATGGGTGGAGAAGATGCTAAAGTGTTATCTCAAATTTTCTGTTGTAAATTGGGGGATTTCCCTCGTAAGTACTTAGGGGTGCCTTTGCACTATCATAAACTAAGGAGGGAGGATATTCAATATATTATAGACAAGATCATTAAGAGGATATGTGGTTGGAAAGGGAGATTACTTAGCTATGAGGCAAAGCTAATCTTACTCAAAGCTTGCATTTCTAGTATCCCTATGTACCTAATGTCTGTGATTAAGTTCCCTAAGTGGGCTATCAAAGCCATCACCTCATAGATGGCACATTTTTTCTGGGGTAGTTCGGGGGATGAACATAAATACCACCTAGCCAATTGGGGGCTAATCTCCCAGAAAAAAGAATTTGGTGGCTTGGGGGTACCCAATTTAAGAGAGTTTAACATGGCTTTGTTAGCCTCTTGGGCTAAAAGGTACTTCATGGATCAAGATAAAGATTGGGTGCTGTTGATTGATCATAAGTATAGAACTAATAAACCTAATTTGTAGTGGGCCAAAAAAGGTGTGGGCTCACCCTTTTGGAAAGGGGTGACCTGGGCCTTTGAAGACATTAGACCTTTTTTTAGATGGAACTTGGGGAACGGAGGTAGGATCCGCTTCTGGGATGACACATGGGTTGGGGATTCTTCCATGAGAACTCAATTCTGGGAGGTATATGAGATTTTTCAACAACAACACTGTGTTGTGGCTGAGGTGTGGGATGGCACCACCCTGAAGCTCACCTTCAGTAGATTTGTTGATGCTGAATTTATGGACAGATGGCACGATCTGATCCAAGTCATCTCTACCAAAAGGCTGACCAGTGAGGAGGACCAACCTGTCTGGCTGTTAGAGCCATCTGGGATATACTCGGTCAGATCCTTTTATGACATGATAAACTGGGGTGGAGTCTCTTCCCCGCTTTGGAAAAATTTCTGGAAGATTGTTGTGCCTAACAGATACCTGGTCTTTATATGGTTAGCTTTCAATAATAAAATTCTCACCAGGGACAACTGTAGCAAGAGGATGGTGGTGGAGAACTTAAACTGCTTATTTTGCAATGAAAATGAAGCAACTCACCATCTGTTCTTTGAATGTGTGGTAGCTAAACAAATTTGGTCTGATGTTGCTGATGCTTTTTGTTTCAATATCCCTACAAATATGACTGAGTTATCTTCCTTTTGGAAAATGAATAATAAGAAAAATGTTATTAACATTGCTTGTGTTCTTTGTCATTTGGGGCATTTGGACTATGCGTAACGACATCTGTTTTCAGGGCGTGTCGTGGACAAGCACCCGGGTGATACTGGGAAAGATCAGCTCCTCTCTACATCAATGGAAGATCCTGTGTGTGGGCGATCAATTGGTGCTGCTTCGGCGATGTCTTCAACTCCTGGACCGTCAAAGAGGCGAGCTGCTCAGGATCGCCTGGGATGGGAACTAAGAGTGTGCTTAAAGAGGGCCCAAGATGGCAGCGCACTGAAGGCTCATTCGGGATGATCTACGTGGGGGCTCCTGGGTATCTCTATGCTCTTCAAGGGCTTGTTTTGTACCGTTTGCCTAAAAACTGGTTTTCGATGTTGCCCTGTGTGGCGCTGGACTCTCTCCTAGATGCATGTTATGGTTTAGTTATGGCGCTTTTGCGATATGTTGTGTCTCTTTCTTCCGGTTTGCCGCCTTTGGTAAACCCGATTGCTTGTAACAGTCACTATGACCTTGCTTTGCCCCGTTTTAATAAAAATGGGGTGGGGGGGACCCCTTTTGATAAAAAAAGCAGTAATGAGATATGTCTAAATTCCTTTTCTTTAGCATATTCGCAGCTCGTAGGCAATATGTTTCAACGGCAATTGGGAGCTTACTCCATTGAAGAGCAAGCATCAAACCTTCTTTAATCGCTAGAAGTTCAGCCTCGAGGGGGTCACTGCAATTCAGCAAGTACTCCCTCCATTCCATATTACTTGTACTAAATCAGCGACCTGCATGCAGAGAAAACTATGAAGCTCGGCTGACCTCGAAGGACCACGCCGCTCACAGCAGCGCCAATATCTTCAACAAATAACCCATTCAGTGTTAAAACTTGATCATATAATTGTGTGAAAATAGCCGCGAGTTAATCTCAAATAAAAATTAGTCATTGATATAACTCATGTTGCTTAACGTCCTACTCCCTCCGTATCAAAATACAATATGTTTTAGGCATTTTAATGTGGACTACACAGAGTGAAACTAGTGAATCCATACATCTACATACACTGCGAATCAGAAAAGGCTAAACATGTTATAATTCGGAACAGAGGAAGTACCATTTAAGCTACACCAACCTGAATAATGGCGAATTATTTGCTAAGAAATAGATATTCCACATCAAATATTGCAAGTGTGCATGCTGCCCCCACGACGTATATGCTTATTGAAAGTTTCGAAAGATTTTTCAGATCTCCTGATGAATAGATTATTGCTCACACAGAGTGTGGACGGTTGTACTCCTACTTGTTAGAGTTGTGTCGAATATTATTGTACAAGTTAGGTTACAGTTGGACTTGGAGTCGTACGGTGTGTAGACAGGATATGGAGTCGTGTCCAAGTAGGACACTTGTATCCTAGGCCTCTCATATATAGCGAGGGTAGACACACGATGTAACCTATGCCAACATAATAGCACAGGCACGCGGGGGAGCCGGCGGCGTGTGCCGGCGCCCGGGCGGCCGGGTGCGGTATTGTGACGGTGTCATGGGGAGGAGCGCCCGTAGTCATGCCCCGGGGATGTAGCCATATCGGTGAACCTCGTTAACAAATCTCGGTGTCGTTCCTCATGTGATTGCTTGGTCCTCGGTAGATCGACGGTGGCCTCGGATTTATTCTAACAAGTGGTATCAGAGCAAGGTTCGAAGAGGCCGCGTGGTATGTTGATTTAGAGGATGGATCGTTATCAAGTTCATTGCGAAGACGGTGTGGTGGAGAATTGATCGAAGCTAAAGCTGGTCGGTTGAAGTATCTCTTCGCGGAAGTCGCAGTCGCGTCACGGGCGAGATTGGAAATCGGCATAGCAATCGGAAGCATCGGCGGCGCCGTCTAGTCTGTGCTTGGGAACTTCGGCGAATCATGATGCAAGAACACGTGCAACAGATCACGCGAACGGCAGCGGCGGGATGGATCGATCCAGCGCATGCTTGTGCATGCGTGCCGCGGTAGCTGGGCGGTGGCGGGCGCTAGCGAAGGCGGGTGGCGGCGTGTGCGTCGATGGGCAGCGGTCGAGGCAGATCGATTGATCCTCGGATCGATCGGGAGCGGCGCTGGTGTCCTAGTGCGTGCAAGGCCCAAGGCCCACGTGTCGGTGCTGGTGGGCGGAAACGCAGCAAGGCTGATCGGGAGTCGGGAGCTGCCGGGAGCCGCAGGACTGCTGAGCTACGTGAGATTTGTTTAAGAAAAAAATCGGTTACGGAAGATATTGCAGCGTGTTGGAACTTGGAATCTGCTGGTTACTAGCATGTTGATCTCGTAGCGTGGAAAAGAATAGAACAAGAACATTAGTCGTGAAGTCACATGGTGCTACAGGTGTGGATGAAATTGTTTGAGTTGATTGCACACGCATACAAGAGACTACGGGGACTAGTTTTGGGTTCTTTGCTTCGTACACTAAGGAGATCGGCATGGCAGCGGTGGTGTTGTTCGGTGGCGGTCAAGCGGGAATCGAGGATGGCGAGGTGCGTATAAGGCTCGAAGGAGTGCGGAGCATGTCGTGATGGGATCATGCAAACACAGGCGTCAAGCGATTGCGGAGTTGTGCGGACGGACAAGATGCAGGGTGGAGCATGGTTGCAGTCGGATAATTTCGGCTGGGTCGGACTAGACAGTCTGATGGATCGACATGGATGTTGGTCAAAAGCAGAAGACGACGGTGATTTCGACGACGACGACATAGGAGCGTGATGCCGATGGTGGCCGACTTCTGGGGCGTGGAAACACGTGGTGCAGGCCTGAGGGCCTGTGCGGCTTCGACGAGACTAGGGCGCGGGGTTGATTCAAGGCAGTGTACACATGAGAGCTTGAAGTCGACAGGGCGCGGGGTAGCACGTACAACCATCATGGAGTCATGTTGAAGGTGGAGCTGGAGTCTGATGGATGACTATACTCTGTGCTGATGGAGGGGCTACGGCGTAAGAATTCGGAGAGTCGAAGCCTATTTCAGTGGGATAGCGAGAGACACATGGATCGGATTGGGTACCAGTGGTCTGATGGCGACGTGATACTCGGCATCGGTCGGTGATGATCGATGGTTCTCTGCAGTGGGGGTTGAGGCAGTGGGGGCTAGCTACCCGGGAGACTCGACCAGGACAGCGAAGGCTCGACAGCGGTGATAGCGGCGAAGGCGTCTGATAAGCACGGGACGATGTGATGCACCAAGGCACCGGTGGTCGGACATGTGGTCGGACAAAGTGTGCAAGTCTTTGAAGCGGTGTTGTGAGTACCAGATTCAAGTTGATGACTGGGTCTATCGGTACTAGTTGATGAACGGGAGATGACCATGGAGAATCTGAGAAAGTGGCGGAAAGTCTGGATTTGTCAAAACAGAGAGAGTACATGGCCGTATATTCTATGGTGTTCGGTTCACATGGCAAACTGCGGATGACAAGACAGAAGGAGGCGGAGTGCTATAGCTGTGGGACATGCCAGAGACTATCCGGAAGAAGGGTGAGACAACTGCGAATTTGACTCAGGGTGACACAGGGCGACGGTGAAATTCCTTCAAGTTTCAGACAAGCAGTCAAGAAAGAGCGGCGACGTTGAGTTCAGGTAACTCTTATATGTGGCGTCCAATGTGTGAGTTGTTCATTTACATGCAGACAGTGGTCGGTGAGTGATGGCGTTGAACGGATTCTCCGGAAGTTGGAAGCACAAGGTAGAGTAATGAAACTTAATTTTGCTCGAATGTTGATTGTGAAGAAGACAAGAAGGGACTACAGTTGCAGGTGGAGTCACATGGAGTCTGGGAGTAGCAGCGGTTCTCATTGTACATGGAGGTTCGACGCACGGACGAATTCAAGTTGGTGGAGAATATTCGCCAAGGTGGAGTTTGTTAGAGTTGTGTCGAATATTATTGTACAAGTTAGGTTCTGATTGGACTTGGAGTAAATGCGGTGTGTAGGCGAGGATATGGAGTCGTGTCCAAATAGGACACTTGTATCCTAGGCCTCATATATAGCGAGGTAGACACACGATGTAACATATGCCAACATAATAGCAGACGCAGCAGAGCCGGCGGCGTGTCTGGCACCGGCGGGCCAGGTGCGGTATTGTGACGGTGTCATGGGGAGGAGCGCATGTAGTCATGTCCCGGGGATGTAGCTATATCGGTGAACCTCGTTAACAAATTTCAGTGTCTTTCCTCGTGTGATTGCTTGGTCCTCGATAGATCGACGGTGGCCTCGGATTTATTCTAACACTACTTTTGTAGGGAGCCATGCTGTTGTATGTGTACGGTACTGTCTACCGTGTGTTCCTGGATATTTTTCTGATTTTGGATTCTACGGTTGAAGAAGCCGTCACGCAATCAGAGAGAGGATAACGGTAACGCTGGACTCCTGGAGACTTGGTGGAGTGCGATGCTTGCGTCCACGGCGGCTAGTTACTGCCAGAGAGGAGGTCGATAAGTACGTAGTAGGGTAGCACTATCGGAGCATAACGGTGGGATTAAGCTTGTGGCCGCGGGCGGCTTCTTCTTCTTCTTCGCCTGGGGAAGATAGATCCCGCCGTGAGTTGGAGAGAAGATTCCGCTGTAAGTTTTCTTCAGATTCCTGCAATCTTTTGCTTCGTGTCGGATTCGGCAGCCATGTCTAGTTTGGTCAGCAGCTAGGTGGTTTTCAAGTTGAGGATGAACTGGAATCTGGAAGCAACTTGGACTAGAACCCTGTAGAATGAGTGAGTGATGGGTTAGTATGCGTATGTGAGCGGCTTTGTTGGACGCGGCCTGGAGGCTTGCTGCTGCTCCAGTTCATGGTCCTTTGTTGCTGCTGCATCTACTAGAAAAAGTTAGCCATGCACTCGTTTGAACTGCCGGCTGCGCGGCGGAACACTTCAAACTTCATTTGCAGCATTGCAGGGCTATTCTAACCAATTCTAGTTGAAAATCAGAGCTAGTACATGCTAGACCAGTGACGGAAAATAGTAGAGTAGCTTTTTTTCCGAGGGTACGACCAAAGCAAAGCCGGTTCTCTTGGAAGGAATTCTGTTCTGGAAGCACATATTATGTTGAACACAGAAAAATATACTGAAAACTTAGTCAGCATAACCAAATAGTACCATTTGTCTGGCAGAATGAAAATCCAACGCCCTAATTATCATATAGGCGGGGATGGTGTGTTAACTAATAGTAGTGCGAGCAATCGTCTGTTCTTAAACATGGCAAAGTTGCCATAAAAAACGTTCAGGTTGCCATGCTTAAAATCCAAAAGTTCGGAATTTATCGGGTTAGTAGAAAAATGGCTGTTTCTCTCAAAAGTTCGAAGTGAATGCATGATCCTAGAACTGAATCAATCGTCATCGATTATAGATATACTAGCACCTTCCGTTTCTAATAGCAATGCACTATATGTTCCTCAGCTTCCAATTTTATGGCATATTACAGGACTGGACTTGTCAGGCACAACTTTCTTAGGGGGAAAATGGCCAGTGACGCAAACGATGCAGAGCAAGAGCAGGCAACCGAAAATCAGTTGGAAAGCATCAGCCGCCTCACACCAGACGTGCTGCACGAGATACTTCTCCGGCTTCCGGTCAGCACTCTGCAGAGGCTCCGCAGGACGTGCCACCAATGGCGCGGCGTGATGAGCGACCCCTGCTTCATCATGGACCATGCCAATCGTGCACCGGAGCACCTCCTCCTTTACCTGCCCAGGCTGGAGGCCTCGGCGAGCCAAAAGACCGCCATGCCTGGCCGCGTGAAGCTCTTCGACGAGAAATGGTCCGTGTCAACGTGGGCGGCGTCCGCCATGGATCCGGACGACCACCTCTTCGCGTCGTGCAACGGCCTGCTCTGCTTCTACAGGAAGTACACGCTGAAGATCGTCAACCCCGCGACCGGCCAGCGCCTGCACCTCTCGAAGCCCGACGGGAGATCGCTCCGCGACCTGTACTACCTCTACAGCTTCGGGTTCCACCCGGCGACGGGGGAGTACAAGCTCGTCTACTTCCTCCGCGAGCCCCGGCACGGCCGGTCGTCGGGGCAGCCGTTCCGCTTCGACGCCGTCCAGGTGCACACCCTCGGCGAGGACGGGTGGCGGGACGTCGGAGCGCCGAGGGAGAGCTGCCTGGTGAACCTCGGCGTCGTCAGCGTGGACGGCGCGATGTACTGGATCGCGGAGGAGGAAGGGACCTGCTGCGGCGTGGCGGTCATGGCGTTTGACCTCAAGGAAGAGACATTCTCGTCGCTGAGGCCTCCGCCGCTGAGAGCGTGCGGCGGGGCGACGGACGGGCGGCCCTGCGGCGCCCCCGCGCTGTCCTACTGCGTGACGGAGGTGGGGAAGAAGGCGTGCCTGGTGACCGCCCCTTTCAGCAGCAGCGCCCCCCGCTGGCGCCGCTACAACGCCGAGGTAGCCGGGAGGATGGACGTCTGGACGCTCGAGAGTCGGGGCGAGGACCGGTGGTCGCTCAGGTACAGCGTCGACCTGTCGCCGTCGGCGCCGCGGTGCGTCCCGCAGCCGTGCTTCGTCCGCGGGGGGAAGGTCCTGCTGCACGGCCGCGACGGCGACGCGTTCTGCCGGGACCTGCGGGGCGACGAGGACGGCGGGGAGGTGAGGCTGCTGAACTTGAGGCCTTACAGGTACTACGAGACGCAGTCGTACCTGTACAAGGAGACGCTCGTCCCGTTGGACGTGTACGCGGGGGCGGCCATTGCTCGCACGCCGCACTGGCCTCTCCCTCCACCAGGTTCCTGAATTTCTGATTACGACTCTGCGTTGGCCTTCTGTGGTCATGGTCCAGTATAGGTGTAGGCAGCAGAGATATACTCCTTCCGTTTTAAAATAGATGACTCAACTTTGTATTAACTTTAATATAAAATTAATATAAAATTAGGTCATTTATTTTAGAATGGAGGAAGTATTTTATATTGTACTAACTCTAGAACATGATTACTTCTGAACCATGAATGAACTATGGTGTAGTTCTCGGTGGAGATTTAAGATACTGGTTATTGTAACATATTCAAAACTTATTAAACTAATAAGTATTTTGTGCAGGAAGCTTTTCTGTTCACTCGTGTAGTGAATAGTGCAAATTCTACCCATGATATATATCAATGGAAAACGGCAAAGCTTTCGTCCAGAAAACAGGACAGCCTCGAATTTTTGGATCCACCAAAGTTCTTTTTATTAAAAAAAGAAAGTTCTGAACACAGAATTTTACCTGGGTCCAGTGTTGGGCTAATTGGGCCGAACCTGGCCTGCGCAGCATAAAACACCTCGTTCCTCTTCGGCTACGCTAAAAAAAAAGAGAACTTGTTCCTCTTGGGCGAAACCCCGGAGCCGGCAGAAGGGGTCGAGGAGCCGACGAGGGGGAAGCGGCGGGAAATCGTTTCACCGTGAAGCGGAGAGCCCTCCCATCCCAATCCCATGGCAGCGACCGCGGAGCTCGTCTGATCTGAATCGTGCTTGTGAGTCCTCGATGCCCCCTTTTGCTCGCGGAATGCTTTCTCCCCCGGTTTCCTTCTTGTCCGCGCTCCTCCATCTGTAACGGCGGCTAGGGTTTGTAGTTGCTTGCCGTGGTTGAGGTGCTGACTAATTGCTGTAATGGCGCCCGGGGGCGTCTAGGGTTTGTAGTTACTTGCTGTAGTTGAGGGATTGAGGCGCCGGAGGGACGGCGCGCACGAGTGTTCGTTGGATTTGACAGTAATCTGCAGTTTTGGTACATGAGAGTGTTTTTTTTTTTTTGACCGTGGGTTCACTTTGGGTAACTGGCGATTGTTAACTTATTTTAGCCTGGAGAAGCGAGTTATTTTAGTCAAAGTTTTGGAGCAGAGATTCTGAGATGCTATCAGTATCTTCCTTGGCACATTGGTTGGTAGATAACCTTGAAAGAGAGATAAAAATGCATAAATTTCATCCTCTTTCTTTGCCCATAAAATTATTGAAATGTCAGTTTATATCTAGCTATCATTAATTGAAATGTTTATTTGGCTGTTTGCAGTAGTTCAGCTGCTTCAGCATTGGCTACTCACTATGGTTACTGAAGAAACCAAATCAAAGAAGCAAATAAATGAGGAATGCATCGTAAACCGCCTCCCGGTAGACCTCATTGAGCGGATATTTTTGGGGCTTCCAGTGAGCACTCTGTTGACGTGCGTCGGAGTCTGCAAGCACTGGCACAACATCATCCGGGATCCACAGTTTGTTGCATTGCACCTCCAGTGTGCGCCAAGTTATGCCCTTCTGTTCTCCCCGCGAGGTTTGGTTTCAGGCGAGCCCTACCCTAGTGATGCTGTCCTAATTGATGAAGCCTGGTCGTCATCGAGATATGCAGTGCCAGTGATTGGGCCTGATGATTTCCTTTTCGGTTCATGCAATGGCCTTCTTGGCTTATACACAAAGACATCAATGATTAAGATAGCTAACCTTGCAACTGGTGAATGTCTACATCTTCAGAAACCTGCGAAGAATGTGAAAGGTGATCACTTCTGTTTCTACAGCTTTGGATTTCATCCGGTGACAAAAGAATACAAGATTACACACTTCCTTGGTGATTGCATTAATGGTCGCCCCCACAATAAAGACAGGTTCAACATCATCCAAGTTTACACACTCGGCGATGAGAAATGGAAAGATTTCCGAACTCCAAAAGCTCTTAGCTTGATCAGTGTGAGAAACTCTGGAGTTGTCAATGTTGATGGCAAAATGTATTGGTTAACTGAAGACATGTCAGCTAACTGTCAGCATTCAGTTATGTCCTTTGATCTATTGGAAGAAAGTTTTGCAATGACACAACTGCCTGCAGCATATGAAGATCATGATTATTATGGTCCTCGTAAGTTCTGGATCAGAGATATAGATGGGAAGATATGCATAGTAACTGCTCAAACCAGTCACTATGATGCCAGAACTGTTCTTGGTGAGCTGCAGATCTGGACACTTGACAACACGGCAGAGCAACAAAGCTGGAGCCGGAAGTACAACATTAAGAACCCACCTAATTACATTCTGGGTCCACATTTTGTTCACAGGGATAGGATCCTCACACAACTTGGCAGCAATGATGTATGTTCCTATGAGTTGCTTAGTGAGAACTTCAAGATTGATTTGAGCAAGATGGTGAAGCTGTTAGATTTCAGTCCCCACGGGCAGAACTTGCAATCTCACAACTGCGTGAAATCACTTGTACGTTTAGAAGTATTCAGTAAGGCTGGCATCGTGCGCAGACCAAAACAGCGGGATGGGTGGGAACTGAAAAAGTGGGAAGCTTGGGAGCAGAATCTTGCCAAGAAGGAAACAATGTGGTCCAGACTTTATGAAGATGAGCATAAGAAAACTGTATGTTGGCTGAAATCTAATTTACGTCAAAGAACGTTTATTATTCTGTAAGATGTAACAAATTGTTGAATTACCATTTTGTAGGCATCCACACAATCTTTGCACGCTCGACTTAATCATCTACTGCCTCAAATCTTGGATGATGTGATGCGACAGCAGATATGCATGAAAAACAATCAAATATGTGCGGCCTTTGCAGATCAGGTAATTCCTTATCGAGATGGAAGTTAACATACACTTTCTTTTCATATTTTTAGTTTGAATAGATAATCATCTGAAGAGCAAAGACATTGTGTGCACCCTTATATTTGTAACAATTGTCTTACATGAGACTCCAGCAACCAAGGTCCCTGCGGCGGCTTAACTGGGTGGAGCAAAAGCGGGATGAAGAAACATTATTTGCTCGTGTGGAAAAGTTTATAGATATTACCATGGTATAGTTACCTGCATTCACTAGCCAGATCACTTAGAAGTAGAACTGTTCCTTGAAACAGACTTAGCTCATAAAGTTGACTTGACTACAGGCTGCTACTCAGGCGATTGAAAGCGTCCATGATATGATCGGAAGAGTTACACAGGATCTTGATGTAATGTTTTTTAATGTTTTTTAACTTTCCGCTCTAGCTTGCTAGTTTTTGTTACCTGTATCAATTCTAGTTTCCTCTGCCATATTTAAATAAGCAAATTAGCTTATCTTGAAATGTAAGGATACTGATTGTATTATCTCCATATATGAATGATTTCCATTATGCTACAGTTATGTGCATTTACATATTTGAATCTATGCATATCTGTGTACCTAGTTTTTTTGCTAATATTGGTGCTTTATTTGATTAGTTGCCTAGTTACTGGGTTAAGAGTGTTTTCTTTTCTAATGGGGATTCTAGGTTTTCCCTATTGTATTTGACTCTTGCTTATGTTTCAGAAGCATACTTCAACTTCGAAAGCTGGCATTGCTTCACAGAATCACAGTGGCGACGGCGATGGTGATACGGACTTGGGACTTTAGAGCTTATCGTGACATTCTTCTTGGCTTGCTCAGGCTGAGCCTGTTGTTCGACTCTTGCGTCTTCTTTAGTCTCGAATGACTGGTTAGCGTTTCCAGTAAACCGGTGGTTTGTGCATCAGCACCTATCTGATGTTATGTTTGAGCATCCCAACCAACTATTGCCGCTATGAATTATCTATTTAAGTTTTAGAGAACATTTCGCGGTGCAAATCCCTTGTGTGTGGATTATATATAAGCTTGTCCATGGTAGGAAGCACAGATTTCAAGCAGCTTCTGGTTACAAAAAAAAAGAGAGCAAGTTCAGAGCTTCTGAATCCTGAACTGACAAACTGTCACTATGGCATTCAAGTACCGAATTTCAACAGCAACAGCAACAAAACCGCGTCCTTGCTCCCTCGTTATCTTAATGCATGCACAAAGTTGGATGTGTAGACGGGGCAGCCGCGTTGGCCCCTCGCTCCATCAGGTTGCAGCAGCAGGATCCTGCACTGGCGTCCTTGTGTTCTGAATCTGCGATTACAGTTCTGCAATTGCCTTGGTCATGGGTCCACTCTCCAGTGGGTAGGTAACAAGAAATCATATATATCTTCAGAACATGGCCATGCCTGAAACATGGATTATCGTGTACTCTCTCTGTAGAGAAATATAAGAGCGTTTAGATTATTAAAGTAGTGATCTAAACACTTTTATATTTGTTTACGGATGGAGTAATTCTTGATGGAATCTTAAGCAACCGGGCACTGTAACATATTCAAAACTATTTTGCGCAGTATGCCTTTGTTCGTACAGTCATGGAGTGGATTTTGTAGGGTTTACCCCTGGCATCAATCAATAAAGAAAATGGCAAGCTCTGCGGCCTTGTCTTCTCGTCCAGAAAGTTAAACATAGTCGAGTGGATAGTTTTCCTTCTTTAAGATGTACAAAGTCTTGTGTGTGATCAAGGTGCCGAAGAAAAGTTATGCACTGAAGTTTAAATTTGTATACACAGCAAAAAACAAAAGGGGGACATTTCGGACTACATGGTCTACCACCACGCGTTGCCTTGAGCCCGGAAGTGCATAAGCTAAGAGATCTACAGCCGAAGTTGGCAAATCCGGTCTCTTATACGCCTATAGGCGCGTCCGGACGAGTTCGAGGACAGCACTGGGCAGCCCCTCATTATGGCTGCCGCACATCCACACACCTGAAATGTGAATCCTTAAATTCATGCAATCCATGCATGTCGATCATACGATACAAATCATCTAAATTCAATAGTTCGAAACAAACACGACAAAGCAAATAGTTCAACAATCCAGACATGTCAAAAATGAAATTAATGTCCAAGCGTGACGGATTAGTCGCTGGCTGGCCGGATCACTTGCCGGACGCCATCCATCCGCCTGCTCCTCCGCCATCCTTGCCTCCCGATCCGCATGCTCCTCCTGCATCCTTGCCTCATGCTTCCCCTCCATCTTTGTCGCATGCTCCGCTGCTGCTATAGCCGCCCTCGCCGCCTCGTAGTCCCTACGCTCGTTATTCTCTTTTTTCTTCCCCGCAAGCCACTTCTTCGCATGCTCATCTACGAGGCTTTTGTTCGCCAATATGATCTTCAAATCTGTTGTCATGTGCGATTTGCAACCTCTCCTTCTCAAGCTCAATCTCTCCAAATGTCTTGGCCTTCTCGAGCTCTCGTTTGATCGCCCCCTCTTGCTTCTCCAACTCAATCTTCTCCATCTCAATTTCTAGCTTCTTCTCTGCCCTATTTTAGTCCCAATCCAGCATCTCCTTTTGCACTGGATACATGATCTTGTACCTATCCTCTTCTTGTTCTCCCTGAAGGAAATATGCTCTAGAGGCAATAATAAAGTTGTTATTTTATGTTTCCTTATTTAATGATAAATATTTATTATTCATGCTAGAATTGTATTAACCGGAAACTTGATACATGTGTGAATACATAGACAAAACACTGTGTCCCTACTAAGCCTCTACTAGACTAGCTTGTTAATAAAAAATGGTTAAGTTTCCTAACCATAGACATGTGTTGTCATTTGATGAACGGGATCACATCATTAGGAGAATGATGTGATGGACAAGACCCATCCGTTAGCTTAGCATATTGACCGTTCAGTTTTATTGCTATTGCTTTCTTCATGTCAAATACATATTCCTTCGACTATAAGATTATGCAACTCCCGTATACCGGAGGAATACCTTGTGTGCTATCAAATGTCACAACGTAACTGGGTGATTATAAAGATGCTCTATAGGTATCTCCAAAGATATTTGTTGGGTTGGCATAGATCGAGATTAGGATTTGTCACTCCGAGTATCGAGAGGTATCTCTGGGCCCTCTCGGTAATGCACATCATAAGAAGCCTTGCAAGCAATGTGACTAATGAGTTAGTTGCGGGATGATGTATTACGGAACGAGTAAAGAGACTTGCCGGTAACGAGATTGAACTAGGTATGAAGATACCAACGATCGAATCTCGGGCAAGTAACATACCAATGGCAAAGAGAATAACGTATGTTGTCTTTACGGTACGACCGATAAAGATCTTCGTAGAATATGTGGGAACCATTTTGAGCATCCAGGTTCTGTTGTTGGTTATTGACCGGAGAGGTGTCTCGGTCATGTCTACATAGTTCTCAAACCCGTACGGTCCGCATGCTTAATGTTCGATGACGATTTTGTATTATATGAGTTATGTGATTTGGTGACCGAACGTTGTTTGGAGTCCCGGATGAGATCACGGACATGACGAGGAGTCTCGAAATGGTCGAGAGGTAAAGATTCATATATAGGACGATGATATTCGTGTTGGAAATATGCCCTAGAGGCAATAATAAAAGGATTATTATTATATTTCCTTGTTCATGATAATTGTCTTTTATTCATGCTATAATTGTATTATCTGGAAATCGTAATACACGTGTGAATAAATAGACCACAATATGTCCCTAGTGAGCCTCTAGTTGACTAGCTCGTTGATCAATAGATAGTCATGGTTTCCTGACTATGGACATTGGATGTCAATGATAACGGGATCACATCATTAGGAGAATGATGTGATGGACAAGACCCAATCCTAAGCATAGCACAAGATCGTGTAGTTCGTTTTGCTAGAGCTTTTCCAATGTCAAGTATCTCTTCCTTAGACCATGAGATCATGTAACTCCCGGATACCGTAAGAGTGCTTTGGGTGTACCAAAGCGTCCTGGCGTAATGGGGTGACTATAAAGGTGCACTACAGGTATCTTCGAAAGTGTCTGTTGGGTTAACACGGATCGAGACTGGGATTTGTCACTCCGTGTTACAGAGAGGTATCACTGGGCCCACTCGGTAGTGCATCATCATAATGAGCTCAAAGTGACCAAGTGTCTAGTCACGGGATCATGCATTACGCAGTGCGAGTAAAGTGACTTGCGATAGCGAGATTGAGCGAGGTATTGGGATACCGACGATCGAATCTCGGGCAAGTAACATACCGATTGACAAAGGGAATTGTATACGGGTTGTTTGAATCCTCGACATCGTGGTTCATCCGATGAGATCATCGAGGAGCATGTGGGAGCCAACATGGGTATCCGGATCCCGGTGTTGGTTATTGCCGAGAGCCGTCTCGGTCATGTCTACGTGTCTCCCGAACCCGTAGGGTCTACACATAAGGTTCGGTGGCGCTAGGGTTGTATGAATATGAGTATGCAGTAAACCGAATGTTGTTGAGTCCCGGATGAGATCCCGGACGTCACGAGGAGTTCGGAATGGTCCGGAGGTAAAGAATTATATATAGGAAGTATTGTTTTGACCATCGGGAAAGTTTCGGGGTCACCCAGTATTGTACCGGGACCACCGGAAGGGTCCCAGGGGTCCACCGGGTGGGGCCACCCATGCCGGAGGGCCCCATGGTCTGAAGTGGGGAGGGGAACCAGCCCATAGTGGGCTGGGGCGCCCCACTTGCCTTGGGGGGCACTCCACCCCCCTTGGCCGCCGCCCCCCTTGGGAGATTGGATCTCCAAGGGTCGGCGCCCCCCCTGGGGGCCTATATAAAGGGAGGGAGGGGCAGCCGCACTGAAGTTCTGGCGCCTCCCTCCCCTGCTACACCTCTTCCTCCTCCGTCACGAAGCTTGTGAAGCCCCTGCCGAATCGCCTGCTCCACCACCACCACGCCGTTGTCTTCTTTGGAGCCATCTTCTTCAACCTCTCCTTTCCCCTTGCTGGATCAAGAAGGAGGAGGCGTCATCCGCTCCGTCGTGTGTTGAACGCGGAGGTGCCGTCCGTTCGGCACTTTCGGTCATCGGTGATTTGGATCACGGCGAGTACGAAACCATCATCCACGTTCTAGTGAACGCTTCCGCACGCGATCTACAAGTGGTATGTAGATGCAATCTCTCTCCCATGAATCGTTGCTTAGATGAACTCATAGATGGATCTTGGTGAAACCGTAGGAAAAATTTTAATTTTCTGCAACGTTCCCCAACAGTGGCATCATGAGCTAGGTCTATGCGTAGTTCTCTATTGCACGAGTAGAACACAATTTTGTTGTGGGCGTAGATCTTGTCAACTTGCTTGCCGCTATTAGTCGTATCTTGCTTGTTGGTATTGTGGGATGAAGCGGCCCGGACCAACCTTACGTACGCTTACGTGAGACCGGTTCCACCGACTGACATGCACTAGTTGCATAAGGTGGCTGGCGGGTGTCTGTCTCTCCCACTTTAATTGGAGCGGATTCGATGAAAAGGGTCCTTATGAAGGGTAAATAGAAGTTGACAAAATCACGTTGTGGTTATTCGTAGGTAAGAAAACGTTCTTGCTAGAACCCAATTGCAGCCACGTAAAAATGCAACAACAATTAGAGGACGTCTAACTTGTTTTTGCAGCAATTGTCATGTGATGTGATATGGCCAGAAGTTGTGATGAATGATGTATGACATATTGTGATGTATGACATATTGTGATGTATGAGATCATGTTCTTGTAATAGGAATCACGACTTGCATGTAGATGAGTATGACAACCGGCAGGAGCCATAGGAGTTGTCTTTATTTTTGTATGACCTGCGTGTCATTGAAGAACGCCATGTAAATTACTTTACTTTATTGCTAAACGCGTTAGCCATAGAAGTAGAAGTAGTTGTTGGCGTGACAACTTCATGAAGACACGATGATGGAGATCATGGTGTCATGCCGGTGACAAGATGATCATGGAGCCCCAAAGATGGAGATCAATGGAGCTATATGATATTGGCCATATCATGTCACTACTATAAAATTGCATGTGATGTTTATTATGTTTATGCATCTTGTTTACTTAGAACGACGGTAGTAAATAAGATGATCCCTTACAACAATATCAAGAAGTGTTCTCCCCTAAGCGTGCACCGTTGCTAAAGTTCGTCGTTTCGAAGCACCACGTGATGATCGGGTGTGATAGATCCTTACGTTCACATACAACGGGTGTAAGACAGTTTTACACATGCAAAACACTTAGGGTTAACTTGACGAGCCTAGCATGTACATACATGGCCTCGGAACACGGAGACCGAAAGGTCGAACACGAGTCGTATGGAAGATACGATCAACATGAAGATGTCCACCGACGATGACTAGTCCGTCTCACGTGATGATCGGACACGGCCTAGTCGACTCGGATCGTGTAACACTTAGATGACAAGAGGGATGTCTAATCTGAGTGGGAGTTCATTAAAATAATTTGATTAGATGAACTTAATTATCATGAACTTAGTCTAAAACCTTTGCAAATATGTCTTGTAGATCAAATGGCCAACGCTCATGTCAACATGAACTTCAACGCGTTCCTAGAGAAAACCAAGCTGAAAGATGATGGCAGCAACTATACGGACTGGGTCCGAACACGAGGATCATCCTCATAGCTGCCAGAAACAATATGTCCTAGAAGGACCGCTAGGTGATGCACCGTCCCGAAGAACCAAGACATTATGAATGCTTGGCAGTCTCGTCTTGATGATTACTCCCTCGTTCAGTGCGGCATGCTTTACAACTTAGAACCGGGGCTCCAAAAGCGTTTTGAGCAACACGGAGCATATGAGATGTTCGAGGAGCTGAAACTAGTTTTCCAAGCTCATGCCCGGGTCGAGAGATATGAAGTCTCCGACAAGTTCTATAGTTGTAAGATGGAGGAAAACAGTTACATCGGTGAACACATACTCAAAATGTCAGGTTGCACAACCGCTTTGTCCCAGTGGACATTAACCTCCCAGACGAGGCGGTCATTGATGAGAATCCTTGATCGCTCCCACCAAGCTACAAGAGCTTTGTGATGAACTACAATATGCAGGGGATGGTGAAGACCATTCCTGAAATATTCTCAATGCCGAAGTCGTGAGAGGTTGAAATCAAGAAAGAACATCAAGTGTTGATGGTCAATAAAACCACTAAGTTCAAGAAGGGCAAGGGTAAGAAGAACTTCAAGAAGGACGGCAAGGATGTTGCAGCGCCCGGTAAAGCAAGTTGCCGGAAGAAGTCAAGGAATGGACCCAAGCCTAAGGCAGAGTGCTTTTATTGCAAAGGGAAGGGCCCTTTGAAGCGGAACTGCCCCAAATACTTAGCGGACAAGAAGGCCGGCAACACTAAAGGTATATTTGATATACATATAATTGATGTGTACCTTACCAAGATCGTAGTAACTCACAGGTATTTGATACCGGTGCCGTTGCTCATATTTGTAACTCACAGCAGGAGCTGCGGAATAAGCGGAGGCTGGCGAAGGACGAGGTGACGATCTTGGCGTCGGGAATGGTTCCAAGGTCGATGTGATCGCCGTCGACACGCTACCTCTACATTTACCTACGGGATTAGTTTTAAACCTCAATAATTGTTATTTAGTGCCAAGTTTGAGCATGAACATTGTATCGGGATCTCGTTTAATGCGAGATGGCTACTCATTTAAATCCGAGAATAATGGTTGTTCTATTTATATGAGAGATATGTTTTATGGTCATGCTCCGATGGTCAATGGTTTATTCTTAATGAATCTCGAGCGTAATATTACACATATTCATAGTGTGAATACCAAAAGATGTAAAGTTGATAACGATAGTCCCACATACTTGTAACTTTGCCGCCTTGGTCACATTGGTGTCAAGCGCATGAAGAAGCTCCATTCGATGGACTTTTAGAGTCTCTCGATTATGAATCATTTGACACATGCGAACCATGCCTCATGGGCAAAATGACCAAGACTCCATTCTCCGGGACAATGGAGCGAGCAACCAACTTATTGGAAATCATACATACCGATGTGTGTGGTCCAATGAGCGTTGAGGCTCACGGAGGATATCGTTATGTTCTCACTCTCACCGATGACTTGAGTAGATATGGGTATGTCTACTTGATGAAACACAAGTCTCGAGACCTTTGAAAAGTTCAAAGAATTTCAGAATGAGGTAGAGAATCAACGTGACCGAAGATAAAATTCTTACATCGGATCGTGGAGGAGAATATTTAAGTCACGAATTTGGTACACACTTAAGAAAATGTGGAATCGTTTCACAACTCACGCCGCTGGAACACCTCGGTGAAAGCGGTGTGTCCGAACGTCATAATCGCACTCTATTGGATATGGTGCGATCTATGATGTCTCTTCTTGATTTACCGCTATCATTTTCGGGATACGCTCTAGACAGCTACATTCACTTTAAATAGGGCACCGTCTAAATCCGTTGAGACGACACCGTATGAATTATGGTTTGGGAAGAAACCTAAGCTGTCGTTTCTAAAAGTTTGGGGATGCGATGCTTATGTCAAGAAACTTCAACCTGAAAAGCTCGAACCCAAATCGGAAAAACGTCTTCATAGGATACCCTAAGGAAACCATTGGGTATACCTTCTACCTTAGATCCGAAGGCAAGATCTTTGTTGCCAAGAACGGATCCTTTCGGAAAAAGAGTTTCTCTCGAAAGGAGTAAGTGGGAGGAAAGTAGAACTCGATGAAGTACTACCTCTTGAACCGGAAAGTAGTGCAACTCGGGAAAATGTTCTGTGGTGCCTGCACCAACCGGAGAGGAAATTAATGATGATGATCAAGGTACTTCGGATCAAGTTGCTCTTGAACTTCAGGTCCACTAGGACACGTTCCGCACTGCAGTGGTACGGCAACCCTGTCACGGAAATCATGTTGTTAGACAACGGTGAACCTTCGAACTATGAAGAAGCGATGGCGGGCCCAGATTCCAACAAATGGCTTGAAGCCATGCAATCCGAGATACGATCCATGTATGAAAACAAAGTATGGACTTTGGCAGACTTGCCCGATGATCGATGAGCGATAGAAAATAAATGGATCTTTAAGAAGAAGACGGACGCGGATGGTAATGTCACCATCTATAAAGCTCGACTTGTCGCTAAGGGTTATCGGCAAGTTCAAGGGATTGACTACGATGAGACTTTCTCTCCGTGGCGAAGCTTAAGTCCGTCCGAATCATGTTAGCAATTGCCGCATACTATGATTATGAGATATGGCAGATGGACATCAAAACAGCGTTCCTTAACGGTTATCTTAAGGAAGAGCTGTATATGATGCAGCCGGAAGGTTTTGTCGATCCTAAGAATGCTAACAAAGTATGCAAGCTCCAATGATCCATTTATGGGCTGGTGCAAGCATCTCGGAGTTGGAACATTCGCTTTGATGAGATGATCAAAGCGTTTGGGTTTATCTTGAGACTTATGGAGAAGTCTGCGTTTACAAGAAAGTGAGTGGGAGCTCTGTAGCATTTCTCATATTATATGTAGATGACATACTTTTGATGGGAAATGATATAGAACTCTTGGACAGCATTAAGGCCTACTTGAATAAAAGTTTTTCAATGAAGGACCTTGGAGAAGCTGCTTATATATTAGGCATCAAGATCTATAGAGATAGATCGAGACGCCTCATAGGTCTTTCACAAAGCACATACCTTGATAAGATTTTGAAGAAGTTCAAAATGGATCAGTCCAAGAAAGGGTTTTGATCTTTGCAAGGTGTAAGATTGAGCTCGGCTCAATGCCCGACCACGGCAAAAGATAAAGAAGAGATGAGCGTCATCCCCTATGCCTCGGCCATAGGTTCTATTATGTATGCCATCTTTGTGTACCGGACCTGATGTAAACCTTGCCGTAAGTTTGGTAGGAAGGTACCAAAGTAACCCGGCAAGGAACACCGGACAGCGGTCAAGAATATCCTGAAGTACCTAAAAGGACAAAGGACATGTTTCTCGTTTATGGAGGTGACGAAGAGCTCGTCAGAAGGGTTACGTCGACGCTAGCTTCAACACAGATCTGGATGACTCTAAGTCACAAACCGGATACGTGTATATGTTGAATGGTGGAAGCGATGGTAGTGCGGTGCAAGCGAAGCGTCATGGCGGGATCTACATGTGAAGCGGAGTACATGGCAGCCTCGGAGGCAGCGCATGAAGCAATGTGGGTGAAGGAGTTCATCACCGACCTAGGAGTCATACCCAATGCGTCGGGGCCGATCAAACTCTTGTGTGACAACACTGGAGCTATTGCACTTGCCAAGGAGCCCAGGTTTCACAAGAAGACCAAGCACATCAAGCGTCGCTTCAACTCCATCCGTGAAAATGTTCAAGATGGAGACATAGAAATTTGCAAAGTGCATACGGATCTGAATGTCGCAGATCCGTTGACTAAACCTCTTCCACGGGCAAAACATGATCAACACCGTAACTCTATGGGTGTTCGATTCATCACAATGTAACTAGATTATTGACTCTAGTGCAAGTGGGAGACTGTTGGAAATATGCCCTAGAGGCAATAATAAAAGGATTATTATTATATTTCCTTGTTCATGATAATTGTCTTTTATTCATGCTATAATTGTATTATCTGGAAATCGTAATACACGTGTGAATAAATAGACCACAATATGTCCCTAGTGAGCCTCTAGTTGACTAGCTCGTTGATCAATAGATAGTCATGGTTTCACGACTATGGACATTGGATGTCAATGATAACGGGATCACATCATTAGGAGAATGATGTGATGGACAAGACCCAATCCTAAGCATAACACAAGATCGTGTAGTTCGCTTTTGCTAGAGCTTTTCCAATGTCAAGTATCTCTTCCTTAGACCATGAGATCGTGTAACTCCCGGATACCGTAAGAGTGCTTTGGGTGTACCAAAGCGTCACAACGTAATCGGGTGACTATAAAGGTGCACTACAAGTATCTCCGAAAGTGTACATTGGGTTGACACGGATCGACATCGGATTTGTCACTCCATGTTACGGAGAGGTATCATGGGCCCACTCGGTAGTGCATCATCATAATGAGCTCAAAGTGACCAAGTGTGCAGTCACGTGGTCATGCATTACGATGCAGTAAAGTGACTTGCGATAACGAGATTGAACAAGGTATTGGGATACCGACGATCGAATCTCGGGCAAGTAACATACCGATTGACAAAGGGAATTGTATACGGGGTTGTTTGAATCCTCGACATCGTGGTTCATCCGATGAGATCATCGAGGAGCATGTGGGAGCCAACATGGGTATCCAGAGCTGTCTCGGTCATGTCTACGTGTCTCCCGAACCCGTAGGGTCTACACACTTAAGGTTCGGTGACGCTAGGGTTGTATGAATATGAGTATGCAGTAAACCGAATGTTGTTCGGAGTCCTGGATGAGATCCCGGACGTCACGAGGAGTTCCGAAAGTCCGGAGGTAAAGAATTATATATAGGAAGTATTGTTTCGGCCATCGGGAAAGTTTCGGGGTCACCCGGTATTGTATCAGGACCACCGGAAGGGTCCCGGGGGTCCACCGGGTGGGGCCACCCATCCCGGAGGGCCCCATGGGCTGAAGTGGGAGGGAACCAGCCCATAGTGGGCTGGTGCGCCTTGGCCCACTCCTGCGCCTAGGGTTGAAACCCTAGGGTGGGGCGCCCACCTGCCTTGGGGGCACTCCACCCCCTTGGCCGCCCCTTGGGAGATTGGATCTCCAAGGGCCGGGCGCCGCCTGAGGGCCTATATAAAGGAGGGGAGGGGCAGCCGCACCCTAAAGTTCTCGCGCCCTCCTCCGCTACACCTCTTCCTCCTCCATCACGAGCTTGGCGAAGCTCGCCGAATCTCTGCTGCTCCACCACCACCACGCCACAGTTGTGCTGCTTGAGCCATCTTCTTCAACCTCTCCTTTCCCCTTGCTGGATCAAGAAGGAGGAGACGTCATCCGCTCCGTACGTGTGTTGAACGCGGAGGTGCCGTCCATTCGGCACTCGGTCATCGGTGATTTGGATCACGGCGAGTACGACTCCATCGTCCACGTTCTAGTGAACGCTTCCGCACGCGATCTACAAGTGGTATGTAGATGAAATCTCTCTCCCATGACTCGTTGCTTAGATGAACTCATAGATGGATCTTGGTGAAACCGTAGGAAAAATTTTAATTTTCTGCAACGTTCCCCAACAATTCGGACACCAGAGGTACCGGGTACATATCGGGTCACCAGAAGGGGTTCCGGGCACACACCCCCCCCCCCGGGCAACTATATGGGCCTAATGGGCCAAGAGGGGGAGATACCAGCCCCTAAGGGGCTGGTGCGCCCCCATGTAGGCCGAAATAGGAGGAGAAGGAAAGAGGGGAAGAGAGAAGGAAGGGGAGGGATTCGGCCTCCCCCTTCCTTTCCTCCTCCCTCCTCCTTCCTTCCCCCTCCGGAACTTATGGAAGGGGGGAGGATGAATTGGGGAGGCGCCCAAGTAGGATTCCTCCTGATTGGGTGCCCCCTTGGCTGTCTCTCCTCCCCTCCAACCTATATATATGTGAGGGGGGCACCGCTAGAACACACACCAACAATTGTTAGCCGTGTGCGGCGCCCCCCTCCACAGTTTACGCCTCCGGTCATATTCTCCTAGTGCTTAGGCGAAGCTCTGCGTGGATCACTTCACCATCACCATCACCACGCCGTCGTGCTGGCGGAACTCATCTTCCTCGACACCTTTGCTGGATCAAGAGTTTGAGGGACGTCATCGAGCTGAACGTGTGCAGAACTCGGAGGTGTCGTACGTTCGGTGCTTGATTGGTCGAAACAAGAAGAACTTCGACTACATCAACCGCGTTGTCAAACACTTCCGCTTTTGGTCTACGAGGGTACGTGGACACACTCTCCCCCTCTTGTTGCTATGCATCTCCTAGATAGATCTTGCGTGAGCGTAGGAATTTTTTTGAAATTGCATGCTACGTTTCCCAACAGTGGCATGAGAGCCAGGTCTATGCGTAGATGATAGTCACGAGTAGAACACAAAGAGTTGTGGGCGGTGATTGTCATACTGCTTACCACCAATGTCTTATTTTGATTCGGCGGTATTGTTGGATGAAGCGGCTCGAACCAACCTTACATGACCACGTTCATGAGACCGGTTCCACCGACAGACATGCAACTAATTTTGCATAAAGGTGGATGGCGGATGTCTGTTTCTCCAACTTTAGTTGAACCAAATTTGACTGCGGCCGGTCCTTGTTGAAGGTTAAAACAACAAACTTGATAAATCACCGTTGTGGTTTTGATGCGTAGGTACGAACAGTTCTTGCTAGAAGCCCGTAGCAGCCACGTAAAACTTGCAACAACAAAGTAGAGGACGTCTAACTTATTTTGGCAGGGCATGTTGCGATGTGATATGGTCAAGACATGATGTGATATACGTTATTGTATGAGACGATCATGTTTTGTAAAAGTTATCGGCAACTGGCAGGAGCCTTATGGTTGTCGCTTTATTATATGAAATGCAAACGCCATGTAATTGCTTTACTTTATCACTATGCATTAGTGATATCTGTAGAAGCAATAGTTGGCGAGAAGACCATGACGCTACGATGGAGATCAAGGTGTCAAGCCGGTTGTCGGTGTCAAAACCGGCGGATCTCGGGTAGGGGGTCCCGAACTGTGCATCTAGGATCGATGGTAACAGGAGACGGGGGACACAATGTTTACCCAGGTTCGGGCCCTCTCTATGGAGGCAATATCCTACTTCCTGCTTGATTGATCTTGATGAATATGAGTATTACAAGAGTTGATCTACCACGAGATCGTAATGGCTAAACCCTAGAAGTCTAGCCTGTATGACTATGGCAATGTGTATGTATCTATCCAGACTACGCTCTCCGGTTTATATAGACACGGAGAGATCTAGGGTTACATGGAGTCGGTTACATCAGAGGGAATCTACAAAGTTGGTTGCCAAGCTTGCCTTCCACGCCAAGTAGAATCCAATCCGGACATGGGTACAGTCTTCGGCCTTCATGTCTTCACAGCCCATCAGTCCGGCCCAATGGATAACAGGCCGGACGCCCGAGGACCCCTTAGTCCAGGACTCCCTCAGTAGCCCCCGAACCAGGCTTCAATGATGAGGTGTTCGGCCCGCATATTGTCTTCGACATTGCAAGGCGGGTTCCTTCTCCAAGTAATATATTCGGCCGTTGATTCCATATTGCTCCCCTCGGCTTCTGTGCGCTATTAACTTCGTCTTCCACGTGTCGAGCGAATGCGGAACGTCAGGGTATTTTTATGAATAACACCCCGTCCATGCAAGGAAGAGCGCCTATTTAAAGATATTGGATCTTAGATCCATGCAATACTATGCCGAGAAAATCCCCGAAGACCGCTAGGATAAACCATTCCAACATGGCTAGCATTCCCAGCTCCTCCCGTTCCAGCCCAGAGAGAGGCGAGTGGGAGAAGTGCTCTGTGTCTCACAGTCAATTAGCAAAGCTGCAAACGCAGAGATTTCTTCCCCCCACAGATCTGGTCCCTGTTCGAGTAGGGTTGGCCTCCTTCAGTGGTGTGACTCAGGCGGAGGACTTCCCCAATCCATCCCGGGGGAGCAAGTGTGCTTCGTTCCTTATCTGCTAAGAGGCGTCGGATTTCCAGTCCATCCGTTCCTCCGAGGGCTTCTGGAATATTATGGCTTCCACCTGCACAACTTCACTCCCGCCTCTATCCTGCACATCGCAGGTTACTCGCTTTATGCGAGTTATTTCTGGGTGTTGAAGCCCATTTTGAACTGTGGAGAAAATTGTTCTGTCTTGTCCCGCGTAACCATGAGGGGTCAATATTTGAAGTGGGCGCAGCCGAGGTGTGGCGCATCGCCGATACCGGATACCTGTCCGGCACACCAAGGATGGCACCTAAAGAATGGCCTTCCGAATGGTTTTACATCGAGGATGTTGCACTTCCCGACCCGGTTCGAAAGGGTCTCCCTGAATTCGCAAGCGTTCTGCTAAAGAAACACCATAGTTGGCATCCTCGGAGCCTTGAGGAGGATGACAGTGCGGAGGTTCGTCTGCTCATGGGCAAGATAAAGACGCTCGCCTAGTCCGGATTAACAATGGTTGAGGTAATGGCGACCTCCATAGTGTGAGGGGTTCAGCCGCTTCAATACAGAGGGCTCCCAATGTGGCACTACAACGGGGAGGACGACGCCTCCCGCTGTGGTCGGAAAGGTCAGGACACCTCTGCCGCTCTAGCCAAGATATTGGCCGAGCTGTTCAAAGGGGAGGAAGAGGAATTTCTTCGCATCAATCGCAGGGATGGATATTCTATGTATGATCCTCCCAGTTGGGTAAGCCCCAATCCTTCTGCTTTACTCATTCCGCTTCCCAGATTACCTTTGATAAATTTCTAATCCGCTTATAACAGCATTGGCGAAAAATCACCGAGGGGTTTTACAGCCCCGCCCCACAGCCTGAGAACCACAACCGGGAGCTGGATCCTGGGTTTGAAGAAGACCCGGATATATTCGTGGTACTCGCGGAAGGGGTGTTTTACCAGGCGAGCTACGATGGCACAGAAGTGGCCACTATCGCCGATTACCCTGGTCTTCTTCCTGCTTCCCACGTAAGTTATCAAGAAAAAGTCTCGCTCGAAAGAGATTCCTCGCACCGCCTCACCCATCGCACTGCATCGTGCTCCACAGGGGAGGCGTTCGGTGCATCACGCTACTCCGGGTGCGGCTCCAAAGAGGGCGGCTCTAGCGCTGAGCAAGGCCTCTAAAAGGAAGGTCGGTGAAGACACGACCGGTCCCTCGCCAAAGAGGTAAGGATTTGAAGGTATACTTTAGTAGTCACATCCAACTGCGACTTATGCGTTTGTCTGGTACCAGAAAAAAGGTTCACCGGACTATGTCCGAGGGTCCGGCCGGCCGTACTCCCAGCGCCCGGGATTTAGACCCGTCGGAGGCGGGAGCTGATATGGGATCGATGCGGATCGTCCTTCGCCGAGGGTTCGGAGAATATGTCCATTACCAACTCGGAAGTGGAGAGCGCCATGAATCATCGGCGCTGCAGTGCTATTTTACGAGACCCTGAGTTCTTGGAAGAGGCATCCAATGCCTTCAGCTCGGCTGATGCATACATCTGAGCTGCTCGAAACGGGCTTAGTAGAGCCACAAAGCAGCATTTAACAGATGTGCGGGTAAGTTTTCTTTGTCCGAATAGGATAGCCATGTGCCAGTAGCCCCCGGGACTGAAAGCAGTTGGTACAACTGATTTAAGGACAATTGTATGACCAGGTTCTTACAGAGAAGAAGAACCTGCTAACCCAAGAGCTGGAACAATGTCGGGCGGAGCTAAATGCTGCTACCGCCGAACTGAAAAAGTCCAAGAAGGCGTCTGTCAGGACCCCGATTCCAAGTCCCATCATTCTAGCCGGTAACATCTCATATCACTTTGCGGCATCACGCACGGTATTCTCACGGGTGTCGCCTTACCATGGCCCGAGACCGTTTGCGCCTTTTGTCTCACGTATATGATAGTGTCGCTAGCATCCATATGACAGAGAACCCGGCCCGACATGACTAGTCGTGAACCCAAAGTGGCACTAACTTATGGGGACAGGCATACATGAATCAACATCGAGCATGTCGATTGGTCGGCGTGCGAATCCGGGCTGTAGCGGCTAACAGGACTCCGGTGAACCGGGCTGTAGCAGCTAAGCGGACTCGGATGTCATCACGTGACATGTCCCGAAGGGCAGACCACGAGAACAAAGTGAATCACATGCCGGCCAGTCAAGTGTTAGGAGCAGTAGTCTTTGGGCTAGCAGGACTCCGGTGAACTGGCATGGCGGACTACTATGGCTCATGGAAGCACAAGACTACATTTCCCCATAAGAGAGGCTACCAAGGATAAACAACTAGGTTGTCGGATCCCACACATACCAAGCATTTCAATCATACACACAATATGCTCGATATGTGTAAATACAACATGGCATCACAACAAAACTCTACGACTCAAAGTATTTATTCATTAGGCTCCGAGGAGCCAAGTATTACAAACATGGGTCTCATGACCCAACATATAGAGCATACAAGCAACAAGCACAAGCGGAAGCTTAACTTTTCTGAGTACAGACAACTACAAATGAAAAGGCTGAGAAGCCTGACTATCTACCAGACCCTGCCGGGGGCACAAGATCGTAGCTGAGGTAACAAGCTAAATGTCGAAGTCCACGCGAAACTACTAGTGAGACTGGGGTCTCTCTGCAAAACCATAAAATAGGCAAACGTGAGTACAAATGTACCCAACAAGACTTACATCAGAACTAGCTACATATGCATCAGTATCAACAAAGGGGGTGGTGGAGTTTGACTGCAGCAAGCCAGCTTTGACTCAGTGGCTATCCTAGACTATGACTGCAAGTAACTCTTTTGTGGTGGCGCACACGAGTCCACATATTCACCATATCAATACACCACTATGGATCCGCTTCCGTCTCCCTACGAGAAGGCCATCCATAGTACTCACGCTTATCTTGCGAGTTTTAGAGTATCCACTTTCACTTGTCAATGAACTGTTATAGGCAACCTAGAAGTCCTTTACCGCGGACACGGCTATTTGAATAGATCATTTATAACCCTGCAGGGGTGTACTTCTTCACACATGTTTCCACCACTTAGTGTCTGCACACGACATGTGCTCGGCAGACTTCAAGCGGAAGCCGACGTGGGTGTAGACCACAACCTACCTAAACACTCAAGTTTCTAGTCCAGGTTTATCGCCTATCCAGGTTCCATCCACAGGGAGTCCGGCCGAGGTTTCCACATACGGCCCCGAACGATGTGTGCAGGGTTCCCGAGACACCAAACGGGCGCCCGGTACACCGTGCCACGTGCCTACCGCATCATAGCCCACCCCTCGGGTCAGCGCTGCGCACGGCCTCCAGCGTAGTACAAACACCAGAAACTACTTGCAGCTCGTGGACAGAGGACTAGGGTGGTTAAGAAGTCGAGCGGGGTCATATTTCAGGGCCCAACGTGTGGTAGTAGCTGTTTCATGGATCACAAACACAGAACTCAGTTCCTGAGGACGGCTTCAATGAGACAACCCACCATGTACTCCTA
Organism: Aegilops bicornis; assembly: GCA_021605145.1. Classification (NCBI taxonomy): domain Eukaryota; kingdom Viridiplantae; phylum Streptophyta; class Magnoliopsida; order Poales; family Poaceae; genus Aegilops; species Aegilops bicornis. The sequence continues at coordinate 523,862,480 of CM038673.1, forward strand.
CATGGCCTCTCACCGCTACCTTTACCAAATCGTGTTCACACACTTAGCTCACACACAGTAGGACATGTTCACAACTTTCCAATTCATCCCAGATGAATCAGACCTTACACAACTCTAAGCAATAGCAGGCATGACAAACAAGCATGAATGAGTAGGCACATCAGGGCCCAAACAACTCCTACTCATGCTAGTGGGTTTCATCTATTTACTATGACAATGACAGGTGATGCAAAGGAAAAGGGGTTCAACTACCGCATCAAGTAACAGATGAATCGTTGTTGTCCTAATGCAGTAAAAGAGAGCAGGAGCGAGAGAGTGGGATTGTATCAGAATGAACAAGGGGGTTTAGCTTGCCTGGCACTTCTGAAGATAGTATAGTTCTTCATCAGTGTCATCGAATTCATCGTCGGAACCACGTCTACTGAGAGGGGACAATTACCGGCAAACAAGGAAGAACACAATCAATGCAATGCACAATATGATGCATGATCATGACATGTTAATATGAGTGTGTTGGCCTAATGCAACTACAACTAGATGGTTTTGGGTCATTTTGAACCAAAGGTTCAACCCCAAATTCAAATTATGAATTTATATAGTGCATTATCATGTTTTGAACTAAACAGCAAGGTTAAGTTGTCTTAACATGCATGAAACTAGTACAGATGGATAGATTGGATTTTTCTGATCATTTTTCATATATAAATCTTTGCATTTGGAGTTACACATTAAATTCTATGAATTTTAGAAGTTTTGGGCATTTTCTGAAATTTATAAATCTTTTCTGATTTATTTTAATTCTAGAAAATGTTTACTGCGTCAGCATTAAGTCATGCTGACCTCAGCAGGTCAATGGGCGCCGTCCAGGTCAAATCTGACCAGTGGGGTCCACTGGTCAGTGACTAACTAACTAACCTAAGTTAATTAACACTAACCTAATACTAACTAAAAGTGTCACTGGAGCTAATTAAGCTTAGTTTAAAACTAAACTAGAATTAGTAGGGGCAGGCCCACTTGTCGGCCGACCAGGAGGTCAAACCCTGGTCGTGAGGTCAAACCCACCGCGACTCGACGCCGAGGTCCGAGGCAGGCGCTGTTTCGGAAATCGCCCACAGGGCGACGAGGCCGTTCTTCGGCTCGTTGGAGAGCTCTCGCAGCCGCGCATCGAGCGGTGGTGGCGGCCGGGCCTATGGTGGCCGGAGCCGACGACGGCGAGCTCGACCGGGGTGGCCGGCGTTCGGGTGTGCGCGGGAACGGTGCTGCGGTGTGCAAACGAGACAGAGAAGAGGGGGTTGGGAGTAGAAGCTCACGGCGATCACGTAGGGATGGTCAGCGAGCTCGGGGAGACGCCAAAGCGAGGCGGCGAGGCGGATCTCCAGCGACCGAGGAGGAAGGAGACGTTGGGGACGGTGATTCTGGGCTTCCGGCGCCGCTTGGCTCGGTGCAGAAGGCGTAGTTAGCGGAGGCAAGGCTCGTGGACTTGCTGGCGAGGCGCGGCGGTGGCCATGGCTACGGCAACGACGACGAGCGGCGACGGTCGCGATCGGGTGGCCGTGTGCGAGAGAAACAGAGGAGGGGAGAGAGAGCAGCGGGTGAGGGGGAGGGGAGAAAGGCCTATGTGCGTCTCCGTGGCGCATCTAGAAGAGCCGGCGACACGGTGGAAGCAGGAGCTGGCGTGCGCGCAGCAACCACACGCCCCTGCTCCTACTGGCAGGAGGTAGACGACGCGGTGAGGAGGTGCGTTGGGCCCTTTACAGTGCTAGGCCGCAGCTGGGCTGCTTGATGGCCTGCGTCAGGTAAGTCCACTCTCTCTCTCTCTCTTTACTAATTTGTTCTGCTTTTCTATTTTTATTATTTTGTTTTGATTTAGTTTATAACCCAAATCATTTTAATAAATCCTGAAAATAATTGTGGGCATTAAGTTAATTGTTACAGAGGCCCTTAACTATTTTTAGAATTGTTGGAGCATTTAAAAATATTAATAGTATTTAAATGCCCCAATTCAAATACAATATGGGTTATTCAAAAATCCAAAATGGCCTAAAAAATATTGGCATCATTTTTGGCAGAGGTTTTCACCTTTATCAAAAATCATGAACATTTTCAAAGGGCATTTTGGGTTCATTGAAAATATTGTTTATTTGAACCTAGTTGAATTCATTTAGTGCTAGGGTTTCAACATCCCCATTTCAAGTTTCTTTGGGAAATAAACATGAGGACATGATGAGCAAGCAAAGTCAAATAAGAGCTGATCTGAGGCTGTGACAGCTCACCCCCACTAAACAAGAATCTCGTCCCGAGATTCAAGCGTAGGGTGAGAAGATAGAGGGGGCACGGAACTGACACAGTCTTCACGATCCACTGCATTTCTCGAAGATGTTGATTCATTGCTTCAAATTGATCTTGACGTAGTTGCTTTCGAGAAATTCATCCAACACGACAATGATAGAAAGAAACTCTACAAGAATCTATCTCCTTGAAGGTCGAGCACTCAGGATCAACTCATGGAGTGAGACGTAGAAACATCTCTTGAGCTGAGACACAAAACACACATTGAGAGCAATGGAAAGAGGTATATGACAACGATTCGATTGGGTAGGCAAAAATTCCATGCTTAGGATGATGGTGTATGGTTTCAAGATAGCGAGGAAAATATTGCCATGATTCCATAACGGGACACCTTAGGAAAGGTGACTCGTAGAAGTATTCCCTTAAGTCGCAAAAAGAATTACTTTTGATACAGAGATCATTGAAACTCTCTATACCAGCCTAAGGAAATTCACAAATGATCGTTTGAAGGAGTTCGAAGAAATGGCATACTCAAATCGGAAAGGAAACTATGGTTATAGAACAACTCTGCAAACGAGAGGCACATCCCAATTGATACCGAGGATATAACCTAGTGCATGAGTGTGCTCTCAACAACTTGAGCATTTCCTTACCCATACAGGTCTTACCAACATCCGTGCCAAGGATCCTGGCAACACATCATACCACCATGATGGATATTAGTGGAGAATGCAGATGCAAAGGAAGATAACACTTTCTTAGATTTCACCTTAGCGAGGCCAAGGGAAAAAAATCTGGATGATCGACCGAGAGACATTTAGCTCTCCGCTTCTAATGTTCTCCTTGATGTACTAGCGTATCCCATTCATAGATATGGTTTGATATCTAGAACGTCAAATAAAAGGTCAGACTTCGGGAACACAAAAATCCATAAGGGACAACTAGGGAGTAAATCCTACGAAATCCTTATGGGGAGGTGGCCAACTTTCTCAATCAGGATACTAAAATAATAGGTCTTCCGGCTGGGTGTGTTGGCCACAACATCCACTTTACCAGGTTACAGAGAGACAAATATTGTAGTTCTTGGGAAACGCTCCAACCATCATATCTGCCTGAGATTCAGATATGGTTGGTGTCAAAATATTCTAGACTCATCAAGTCTAGAATGAAAAAAAATGAAAGTTTGCAACACAAGTCGACGAGATGGCGTTGTGAGATTCCCAGGAGATGGACTATGGTAGCAAGCTCCAAAACATGAGCTGGTTCTGCTATACACATGTGAACACACTGTCCCGGACAAGCATGACCATTTACAACGAAACACTACCGAGTTCAGGTGGGGAACCATCATCGAGGATATCGAAGTCTTGTGCATTACCATGGATTAGCACTTAACTCCTTTTCCTAGAACAAATCAGTCAGTGGCTTGGTGTGCTAGGGACACATATGGAGTGGAGGTGGCCAACCTATCAAACCATAGAGTACTTCGCACATATGCGTGACTAACTTGGGGATGATTCCGGAGGAAGCAAAAACAAGCTTTCTCGAATTCACGGCGGTGATACGTCTCCGTCGTATCTACTTCTCCAAACACTTTTGCCCTTGTTTTGGACTCTAACTTGCATGATTTGAATGAAACTAACCCGGACTGACGTTGTTTTCAGCAGAATTGCCATGATGTTATTTATGTGCAGAAACAAAAGTTCTCAGAATGACCTGAAACTCCACGGAATGTCTTCTCAAAAATAATAAAAAATCCTTGCCAAAGATGAAGACCAGGGGGGCCCACACCCTGTCCACGAGGGTGGGGGCGCGCCCCTACCTCGTGGGCCCCCTGGAGCTCCTCCGACGCCAACTCCAACTCTATATATTTGCTTTCGGGGAGAGAAAAAATCAAGGAGAAGAAATCATCGCGTTTTACGATACGGAGCCGCCGCCAAGCCCTAAAACCTCTCGGGGGCTGATCTGGAGTCCGTTAGGGGAGCACCGGAGAGGGGGATTCGTCGCCGTCGTCATCATCAACCATCCTCCATCACCAATTTCATGATGCTCACCGTCGTGCGTGAGTAATTCCATCGTAGGCTTGCTGGACGGTGATGGATTGGATGAGATCTATCATATAATCGAGTTAGTTTTGTTAGGGTTTGATCCCTACTATCCACTATGTTCTGAGATTGATGTTGCTATGACTTTTCTATGCTTAATGCTTGTCACTAGGGCCCGAGTGCCATGATTTCAGATCTGAACCTATTATGTTTTCATGAATATATGTGAGTTATTGATCCTATCTTGCAAGTCTATAGTCACCTACTATGTGTTATGATCCGCAACCCTCAAGTGACAATAATCGGGACCACTCCCGGTGATGACCATAGTTTGAGGATTCATGTATTCACTAAGTGCTAATGCTTTGTTCCGGTTCTCTATTAAAAGGAGGCCTTAATATCCCTTAGTTTCCGTTAGGACCCCGCTGCCATGGGAGGGTAGGACAAAATATGGCATGCAAGTTCTTTTCCATAAGCACGTATGACTATATTCGGAATACATGCCTACATTATATTGATGAATTGGAGCTAGTTCTGTGTCACCCTATGTTATGACTGTTACATGATGAACCGCATCCGGCATAATTATCCATCCACGATCCAATGCCTACGAGCTTTCCATATACTGGTTTTCGCTTATTTACTTCCCCGTTGCTACTGTTACAATCATTACAAAATACCAAAAATATTACTTTTGCTACTGTTACCATTTGTTACCGTTACCACTACTATCATATTACTTTGCTACTAAATACTTTGCTGTAGATACTAAGTTATCTAGGTGTGGTTGAATTGACAACTCAGCTGCTAATACTTGAGAATATTCTTTGGCCCCCCTTGTGTCGAATCAATAAATTTGGGTTGAATACTCTACCCTCGAAAAGTTGCGATCCCCTACACTTGTGGGGTTATCGGGACTAATTTACAGGCGCCGTTGCCGGGGAGCGTAGCTCTATTCTTTGAGTCACTTGGGATTTATATCTGCTGGTTACTATGAAGAACTTGAAAGACGCTAAGACAACAATTTATCCCTCAACTACGAGGGGAGGTAAGGAACTGCCATCTAGCTCTACACTTGATTCACCTTCTGTTTTGAGTAAGCTTGCGATGCCTAAACCTGCTTCTGCTATTCATTCTGATATGTCGCATGTTATTGATGATGCCACTTCTGCTATGCATGATACTTATGATGAAACTACTTCTATGCCCCTTAGTGAATTTCTTGATGAACAAATTGCTAGGGCTAGAGAGAAAGAAATTATTGAAACTGATTGTATTGACGAAATTGATGATGAAGATATGCCTGTTATTCCTGAGGGTTATATTTTTGATAAAGAAGCTTCTGCAGCTATTTTAGCTTGCAAAGATAGATCTGAGCTCAAGAGGCTATTAGTTAAATGGAGTAACAATCTCTTAATGATAGAATGAGACCTGACCCTACTTTTTCTACTTCACCTATTTGTGTTGCTGATAAGGATTATGAATTCTCTTTTGATCCTGATATAATTACTTTGGTTGAATCTGATCCTTTTTATGGTTATGAATCTGAAACTATTGTGGCACATCTTACTAAATTAAATGATATAGCCACCCTATTCACTAATGATGAGAGATCTCGCTACTTTTATATCCTTAAAATATTTCCGTTCTCATTAATGGGTGATGCTAAGATATGGTTTAATTATCTTGATCCTGGTTGTGTGCGTAGTCCCCAGGATATGCTTTATTACTTCTCTGCTATTCCCTGCTCATAAGAAACAAGCTGCTTTGAGGGATATATACAACTTTGTGCAAATTGAAGAAGAGAGTCTCCCACAAGCTTGGGGGAGGCTTCTCGAGTTACTTAATGCTTTGCCTGATCATCCTCTTAAGAAAAATGAAATACTTGATATCTTTTATAATGGACTAACCGATGCTTCCAGAGATTACCTGGATAGTTGTGCTGGTTCTGTTTTCAGGGAAAGAACACTGGATGAAGCTGAAATTTTATTGAACAATATGTTGGAAAATGAAAATAATTGGACACTTCCCGAGCCAGCTCCTGAGCCAGCTCCCGAGCCAATTCCTGTGCCTATTCCTAAACCAACTCTGAAGAAGAGAGGTGTTCTATTTCTTAGTCCCGAAGATATGCAAGAGGCAAAGAAATCTATGAAAGAGAAAGGTATTAAAGCTGAAGATGTTAAGAATTTACCTCCTATTGAAGAAATACATGGTCTTAATTTACCGTCTGTTGAAGAAACATATGATCTTAATCCATTACCTACTGAAGAAAGTCATGGTCTTGATAACCCGAAACAGGTAGTAAAGGTAAATTCTCTCTATAGATATGACAGAGCTGAAATCCCTCCTACTAAAATTGCTAATCAGTGCTTGGATGAGTTTGTTAACTTTATGGTTAAGCAAGAAGATTTCAATGTTTATTTTGGTAGACAATTAAAACAAAATGCTTATATGATTAAACACTTGGGTGATTATATGGCTGATGTTAGATGTGAACTTAAACTTGTTAGCAAACATGCTTCTATGGTCCACTCAAGTAGAACAAGTACTTAAGGCTCAAAATGATGTGCTCAATGAAATGAATAGTAAGAAAATGACTATGCTGTTAGAGTGGCTACTAGAACTGGTAGAATGACTCAGGAACCTTTGTATCCTGAAGGCCACCCTAAGAGAATTGAGCAAGATTCTCAGAGAAATAATATTGATGCACCTAGTTCTTCTAAAAGGAAGAAAAAGAAAAATTATAGGACTTTGCAAACTTCTAGTGAACCTATTGCTGAACCACCTGAGAATCCAAATGATATTTCTATGTCTGATGCTGAAACACAATCTGGTAATGAACTTGAACCTAGTGAAAATGTTAATGATAATGTTCATGATGATGCTCAACCTAGTAATGATAATGATGTAGAAATTGAACCTGCTGTTGATCTTGATAGCCCATAATCAAAGAATCACCATTATGATAAGAGAGACTTTGTTGCTAGGAAACATGGTAAAGAAAGGGAACCATGGGTTCAAAAACCCATGCCTTTTCCTCCCAAACCATCCAAGAAAAAGGATGATGAGGATTTTGAGCGCTTTGCTGAAATGATTAGACCTATGTTTTTACGTATGCGATTAACTGATATGCTCAAAATGAATCCTTATGCTAAGTACATGAAAGATATTGTCACTAATAAAAGAAAGATACCGGAAGCTGAAATTTCCACCATGCTCGCTAATTATACTTTTAAGGGTGGAATACCAAATAAACTTGGAGATCCAGGAGTACCTACTATACCATGCTCCATTAAAAGGAACTATGTTAAAACTGCTTTATGTGATCTTGGAGCTGGTGTTAGTGTTATGCCTCTTTCTTTATATCGTAGACTTGATTTGAATAAGTTGACACCTACTGAAATATCTTTGCAAATGGCTGATAAATCAACTGCTATACCTGTTGGTATTTGTGAGGATGTGCCTGTTGTGGTTGCAAACGTTACTATTTTAACGAACTTTGTTATTCTTGATATTCCTGAGGACGATAGTATGTCTATTATTCTTGGAAGACCTTTTTTGAATACTGCAGGGGCTGTTATTGATTGCAACAAAGGCAATGTAACTTTTCATGTTAATGGTAATGAGCATACGACACACTTTCCGAGGAAACAACCTCAAGTTCATAGTATCAACTCTATTGGAAAAATTCCATCAATTATATTTGGAGGTTTTGAATTTCCTCTTCCTACCGTGAAGAAGAAATATGATATTCTTATTATTGGGTATGTGCATATCCCCGTTGAGGTAACATAGTGTTATTCTAAATTTCTCCGGTTCCATGTTATTCGGAATGAGTTTTTTAACAAGACCTGATCAACCTTGTTAGTGGATTCCTTTTGATGAGCATGGGATGGATGAAACTAGAAGGCACAACCTTCATACCCTCTTTCTACTTTACATTATTTAGTTGAAATAAAGTAAAAATAGTATTTTTACATGCATTTCTGATTTATCCATGCAATATAAAAATACCCCGAAAACAAAAGTTCTCCAAATGCCCTGAAAATGAAATATGATTTTTTCTAGAATATTTGAAGATTTATGGAACTGAGAACACAACAGGGGGGGGTCAACCACCTGGCCACAAGGGTGGAGGGCGCGCCTTACCCCCAGGGCGCGCCCCCCTGCCTCGTGGGCCCATGGTGTCCCTTCTCCACTTATTCCTGCACCCATACAGTTCTTGTTCCTCCCACAAACACGAATATCCAGCCCAAGCACGAGTTCTAGCTCACTTTGCTGTGATTTTCGATATCCTTGCTCAAAGCACCTCTCACAAAACTGCTTGGGGAGATTGTTCCTTGGTATGTGACTCCTCCATTGGTCCAATTAGTTTTTGCTCTAGTGCTTTATTCATTGCAAATTTGTGCTACCTAGGTGACCATGTTCTTGAGCTTGCATGTCAAATTTATATGGTTCCAAGTAGTTCTAAAGCATGATATAGACTCTAGGCGCTTGTAGGAGTAGTTGCTATCAATTGTATTGAGTTTGGTTCACTTTTGTTTGAAGTTACTAAAAATTTCAGAAATTTTTCAGAGGAAGAAATATGCTTAGGAAAATGTTCCAAGGTGGTTCTTCAAGGAAGCAAGGACCCAGGCTTGCAATGCATGATGCTGACGAGGAGCCACCAAGGGGCGCTCTGTCTGACCACATGAATGGCCTTCAGAAAATTTTATGGATCGAGCAGGAATCAAGGAAGAATTTAACGCATATTTGCGTAACGCTGATCTTGTGAGCTTTGAGGCAGACAAATGCCCCCAGTACCATCATCTCACTAGCTCATTTGTGAGGAGGTTTGAATTTTCATCTTCATGTAATTCTCCAACGGTCATGTTTGATCTTTATGAAAACTCTTATACCATGGACTTAGAGGATTTTACTTCTGCTTGCAAACTTACCCAATGGGGTAGTGTTAGTGATCCCCGTAAATCTGGATTTAGAGACTTTCTTGCTGGTATAACTGTAGGGGAATCTAGAGATATAGCACAAGCTACCATAGGGAGCATTCACTTTCCTGCTATACATTATTTTGCTCTCTTCATAGGTAGATGCATAAATGGTAAAGATGAAGCATGTCACATGTGTGTCCCTGATCTCATTATTCTTAGAAGTGCTGTGTTAGGAGACCAATCTTATAATTTGGGAGCCATTGTTGCACGTAGGTTGCATCATAATAGATTTAATGGAGATTTCTTTGGTGGAATTTATGCAACCCGCTTAGCTGATTTTCTTGATGTGGACGTTTGTGAGGATGACATGGAGTTGCCTCCTACTTATTTAGACTATAATGCTATGGTCCACCACCAGTTTATCGAGCGGAATGAATCACCTCTCCAGTATCGACTAATCTTTGACAGACGGCGTGCTATCCGTATTACTCTCCCTGCTCCTGCCTTCTTCGATTATCAGGCAAAAGGAAGATATATTATTACCAGAGAGGAGGCAGATGAGTAAGAGAGAAGGGCGGAGGCAGCTTGACGCCACGCTGCAGCTCAGGAGGCGATAGCCGCTGCATCTCAGTACGACACCAGCTACACCTACAGATATCCGCCAGGCCATCCTTGGCAATGAACCAACTTAGGCCAAAAGCCTAAGCTTGGGGGAGTACGTATTTCACACCGACATTTCATTTATGTTCACACACTCATTACTAGATGTCGGTGCTCATACTTTTTCATTGTAATATCCATGTTAGTTTATTTTCTTTTTCTTGCTTTCTTCTTGTGTGTTTGTTAAACCTTAAAAAAAATTAGTAGTAACTTTTAGTTAGTTTATTTTCTTGCTGTAGTAGTAATAATTAAAAAGAAAACCCAAAAATATTTCCTGTTCTTCTTTTGCTTGTTGGGAGCTTTCCCGTGTACATAGTTTTATTTCTTTTCTTTTCCTTGGGGGTCGATAGGAGAAGACCATGATTAAATTGTTGAAGTGGCTCTTATATGCATTATTGTTAACTTAACCAAGAGCCCTTATTGCCTTGTCTTCTCCTGTCTATTGAATGCTTGCAGATTCCAGCTTAGCCCAATGCACGTGCACTCTTATTATTATTCACTTCGTTCGGTCGTGCAAGTGAAAGGCAATTACGATGATATATGATGGACTGACTCAGATGAGAAAAGCTGGTATGAACTCGACCTCTCTTGTTTTTGTAAATATGTTGAGTTCATCGTTCTTGAGTCAGCTTATTATGAATAAACATGTTTGCAATGACAATTAGAGATCATAGTTGCTCGTGTCATGCTTGAGTAGCTATGAGTTATAATGGTTTACCTTGCGTGCCAACATGCTATTAAAATGGTTGTGATGTGGTATGATGAGGTGGTATCCTCCTTTGAATGATTTAAGTGACTTCACTTGGCACATGTTCACGCATGTAGTTGAAACAAATCAACATAGCCTTCACGATATTTGTGTTCATGGTGGATTATATCCTACTCATGCTTGCATCCAATGTTTATTAATTTAAATGCATGTTCATGTCTGTTGTCGCTCTCTAGTTGGTCGCTTCCCAGTCTTTTGCTAGCCTTCACTTGTACTAAGCGGGAATACTGCTTGTGCATCCAATCCCTTAAACCCCAAAGTTATTCCATTTGAGTCCACCATACCTTCCTATATGCGGTATTTACCTGTTTCCAAGTAAATTTGTATGTGCCAAACTCTAAACCTTCAAATAAACATTCTGTTTTGTATGCTCGAATAGCTCATGTATCAACTAGGGCTGCCCTTATCTTCCATGTTAGGTGGGTTATTCTCAAGAGGAGTGTACTCCGCTCCTCACTCACGAGAAAATGGCTGGTCACCGGGATGCCCAGTCCCATGCTTTATGCAAACTAAATCAAAATAATTGCAAACAAAACTCCCCCTGGGATTGTTGCTAGTTGGAGACACTCGTTGTTTCGAGCAAGTCATGGATTGATGCTTGTTGGTGGAGGGGGAGTATAAACTTTACCATTCTGTTTGGGAACCACCTATAATGTGTGTAGCATGGAAGATATCGCCATCTCTTAGTTGCTATGTTGACAATGAAAGTATGCCGCTCAAAATATTATTTATCTCTATTTCAAAACCGAGCTCTGGCACCTCTACAAATCCCTTCTTCTCTCTACGAAGGGCCTATCTATTTACTTTTATGTTGAGTCATCACCCTCTTATTAAAAAGCACTAGCTGGAGAGCACAACTGTCATTTGCATTCATTACTATTAATTTATATTGGGTATGACTATGATTGGATCTCTTTTACCATGAATTACAATGTCTAGTCAGTCCTTGATCTTTAAAGGTGCTCTGCATTTATGTTTTAAGGTGTCAGAAAGGGCTAGCGAGATACCATCTTGTTATATCATATCATGATTGTTTTGAGAAAGTGTTGTCATCTGAGATTTATTATTATCGCTCGCTAGTTGATTATGCTATTGATATGAGTAAACATGAGACCTGAGAGTTATTGCAAATGTGGTTAGTCATGATCTTTGCTGAAAACTTGAATGTTGGCTTTACATATTTACAACAACAAGAGCAAACAGAGTTTGTAAAAGTTTTTCTTTATCACTTTCAGTTTATCAACTGAATTGCTTGAGGACAAGCAAAGGTTTAAGCTTGGGGGAGTTGATAAGTCTCCGTCGTATCTACTTTTCCAAACACTTTTGCCCTTATTTTGGACTCTAACTTGCGTGATTTGAATGAAACTAACCCGGACTGACGCTGTTTTCAGCAGAATTGCCATGATGTTATTTATGTGCATAAACAAAAGTTCTCGGAATGACCTGAAACTCCACGGAATGTCTTTTCAAAAATAATAAAAAATCCTTGACAAAGATGAAGACCAAGGGGCCCACACCCAGTCCACGAGGGTGGGGGCGCGCCCCTACCTCGTGGCCTCCCTGGAGCTCCTCCGACGCCAACTCCAACTCCATATATTTGCTTTCGGGGAGAAAAATCAAGGAGAAGAAATCATCGCGTTTTACGATACGGAGCCGCCTCCAAGCCCTAAAACCTCTCGGGAGGGCTGATCTGGAGTCCGTTCGGGGCTCCGGAGAGGGGGATTCATCGCTGTCGTCATTATCAACCATCCTCCATCACCAATTTCATGATGCTCACCGTCGTGCATGAGTAATTCCATCCTAGGCTTGCTGGACAGTGATGGGTTGGATGAGATCTATCATGTAATCGAGTTAGTTTTGTTAGGGTTTGATCCCTAGTATCCACTATGTTCTGAGTTTGATGTTGCTATGACTTTGCTATGCTTAATGCTTGTCACTAGGGCCCGAGTGCCATGATTTCAGATCTGAACCTATTATGTTTTCATGAATATATGTGAGTTCTTGATCCTATCTTGCAAGTCTATAGTCACCTACTATGTGTTATGATCCGCAACCCGAAGTGACAATAATCGGGACCACTGCCGATGATGACCATAGTTTGAGGAGTTCATGTATTCACTAAGTGCTAATGCTTTGTTCCGGTTCTCTATTAAAAGGAGGCCTTAATATCCCTTAGTTTCTGTTAGGACCCCACTGCCACGGGAGGGTAGGATAAAAGATGTCATGCAAGTTCTTTTCCATAAGCACGTATAACTATATTCGGAATACATGCCTACATTATATTGATGAATTGGAGCTAGTTCTGTGTCACCCTATGTTATGAATGTTACATGATGAACCGCATCCGGCATAATTATCCATCAGCGATCCAATGCCTACAAGCTTTCCATATACTGGTTTCGCTTATTTACTTCCCCGTTGCTACTGTTACAATCATTACAAAATATCAAAAATATTACTTTTGCTACTGTTACCTTTTGTTACCGTTACCACTACTATCATATTACTTTGCTACTAAATACTTTGCCGCAGATACTAAGTTATCTAGGTGTGGTTGAATTGACAACTCAGCTGCTAATACTTGAGAATATTCTTTGGCTCCCCTTGTGTCGAATCAATAAATTTGGGTTGAATACTCTACCCTCGAAAGCTATTGCGATCTCCTACACTTGTGGGTTATTAGGCGGCAACTTGCATCAAGTGCACATGAATTAGAGGAAGTCACTTCTTTCATCTAAACATATGCTTCATGAGCTAGCATGAAGAAATGCTTTCGAAAAGTTTCCAACACTAGCTTAATGTTCAACACGAATCATGGACGAGATAAAATGCTGCTGATGGGCTCAACAACAAGTCATCAAGATTCCCATGAAGGTGGAATTCCATAACTATGTGAACAGGCGATAGTATTGATCAGACCCAAAAGATATAATGGTGCATGCTCGAGGGGTCAACCAAGAGTAAGACAACATTATGAATATCGTTGGTTCTGAGTTGATTTGAGAATAACCCACACTCAAATCAAAGTTTGGACAAGACAATAGATCCAATAACTGATCATGATGACCAATCGATGAAGATATCATCTTTCTTCAACACACACACACACTCAAAGATATCCTTTTGGCAATGAACTAGTGGGACAAACTTTCATCTTCCAACTCTCCAAGTTATTATTTAGCTTATCCGACTAGTGCAGGAGTATCCAACACAGATCCTTGGAGAAATGGTGGTTTATAGGGATAAATCAACATGATCACGAGCTCAACATAACAGTTAGGGGACAACTTGGTGATACTTCAGAGAAGACATTCGGAAAATCACGAACCACTGATATGTTATTAAGCTCGAGAACAAACTTGCTTTTCAGGGCAAGACGATATGATAAAAAAGCGAGGGATTGACACAATCCTAACTCATTGATTGAAGAGTGCACCAGGAGAATGGACCAGGTAGCACAATCTATCATAGAATGATGATTCAATAACCAACACGCTAAGAATGGAATTATCATGCATTGACTACCAAGCAACGGGGTTGCTAGGTGTATTGATTTCACACATCACAGTTTACTTGCTAGCATTCCGGTTTGAACAACACGGAAACAACGAAAAAAACAATGATGGTGAGGAGTATCACTGCGTCAAGAATTCATAAGAGATGGTGCAATTCTCATGACAATCCTGACATAAAGGGACTAATACTCTAGGGTAGAACAGAACAAAAGCTGGATTGGCATTTTGATCCACGGAATACAACTACTTTGACCCAATCCTCGAAGTGGACAAGGTACTGGAGTTTGTTTCTCCTAGTCATTCCAGAATAGAATGGCTTGACAGACCACAAGAATATGGGGTATCGATGATCATGAATGCATGACATGCTCCTGACTATCAAATGATAGACGGAGATCAGGATACAACTAAAGAGAGGGACAACTCAAAGGAACATATATCTTTCTGAGTTGTGGATGCATAAATTAGTATGTTGAGCAAAGCTCACATTTCTTCCGGATAACCCATGCAGAAAGGTAGAACTGGCAGATTCACAATGTAGAATGGAGAACTCATCAAGAGCATTCTGGTTGTGAACTTTTGTTTCAAAGAACTTCTGCCATAAGCGGTTCATAGTATTTGGAAGAAGGAAATACCACGGACCTCGAGGACTAATGCAAAGGTTACTAATATCCTAAAGGAACTAGCAAACACTATCGACATGAGGTAAGTAGGGTGAATCTCAGGTTCAAAACCCAGGAGTAGAATGCCTACTACTAAGTGGCATCACGGGATGCTTTCAAGAATGATGGCCAGAATCATCACACTGGGACACAAAACATGGCTAGGTTACTAGATGATCCCCTAAGACACCTAGGGTCATAATAATAACTCCAACATATATGTCGAGGCAATAGAGTACCTCAACTCACCGATTAGTGTGGTTAATCTGGCCCAAACGAACATCGGAAACGGAAAGAAGGAATTTGCAAATGCTTCAGACTGTTTAGAAACATGGGATGACTCGGACAACATAACGGTTGTAAATGCTCAAAAAGAATTGAGACATCCTGCAAAATGGTGGCATAACCACTCAACAACAACATATCAAGGTTCCAAGTCCAACTAACAACACACTGTAGTAGTAGAAACTGAACAGAGGCTTGAGACCAACAATCCTACAAGTCTATGGATTAGTAACACGTGATCCTGATAGAAAGATGAGAAGCCTACTCCTTAATTCCCGTAGAAGAGAAGAGGGTGACTCAGATTAGAGGACATAAGGTAAAGTAGTAAAAAGAGCCTTACGTTCCATCCCACGATCAATTCCCCTACATATAACTAAAACATTTCTACAACTTCGACCAGTTTGGCTTGGTAATCCTCTGAGCAAATCGGGCTCGATATCATCATTTATCGGGACCCGATTCCAAGTCCCATCGATCTCGCCGGTAACACCTCATATCACTTTGCGGCCTCACGCACGGTATTCCCATGGGTGTCGCATTACCATGGCCCGGGACCGTTTGTGCCTTTTGGCTCACGCATATGATAGTGTTGCTAGCATCCATATGACAGAGAACCGGGCCGACATGACTAGTCGTGAACCCAAAGTGGCACTAACTTACGGGGACAGGCATACATGAATCAACATCGAGCATGTCGGTCGTGACGTGCGAATCCGGGCTGTAACCTTTGGCTAACAGGACTCCGGTGAACTGGGCTGTAGCAGGCTAAGCGGGACTCGGATGTCGGCGCATGACATTTCACGAAGGGGATGACCACAGGAACAAAGTGAATCACATGCCCGGCCGATCAAGTGTTCCGGAGCGATAGTCTTTGGGCTAGCAGGACTCCGGTGAACCGAGCTGTAGCGGACTACTATGGCTCATGGAAGCACAAGACTACATTTCCCCATAAGAGAGGCTACCAAGGATAAACAACTAGGTTGTCGGATCCCACACATACCAAGCATTTCAATCATACACACATTATGCTCGATATGTCTAAATACAACATGCCATCACAACAAAACTCTACGACTCAAAGTATTTATTCATTAGGCTCCGAGGAGCCAAGTATTACAAACATGGGTCTCATGACCCAACATACAGAGCATACAAGCAACAAGCACAAGCGGAAGCTTAACTTGTCTGAGTACAGACAACTACAAATGAAAAGGCTGAGAAGCCTGACTATCTACAAGACCCTGCCAGGGGCACAAGATCGTAGCTGAGGTAACAAGCTAAACGTCAAAGTCCACGCGGAACTACTAGTGAGACCGGGGTCTCTCTACAAAAACATAAAATAGGCAAACGTGAGTACAAATGTACCCAACAAGACTTACATCAGAACTAGCTACATATGCATCGGTATCAACAAAGGGATGGTGGAGTTTGACTGCAGCAAGCCATCTTTGACTCAGTGGCTATCCTAGACTATGACTGCAAGTAACTCTTTTGTGATGGCGCACACGAGTCCACATATTCACCATATCAATACACCACTATGGATCCGCTTCCGTCTCCCTACGAGAAGGCAATCCATAGCACTCACGCTTATCTTGCGAGTTTTAGAGTATCCACTTTCACTTGTCTATGAACTGTTATAGGCAACCCAGAAGTCCTTTACCGCGGACACGGCTATTCGAATAGATCATTTATAACCCTGCAGGGGTGTACTTCTTCACACATGTTTCCACCACTTAGTGTCTGCACACGACATGTGCTCGGCAGACTTCAAGCGAAAGCCGACGCGGGTGTAGACCACGACCAACCTAAACACTCAAGCCTCTAGTCCAGATTTATCACCTATCCAGGTTCCATCCGCAGGGAGTCCGGCCGAGGCTTCCACATACGGCCCCGAACGATGTGTGCAGGGTTCCCGAGACACCAAACGGGCGCCCGGTACACCGTGCCACGTGCCTACCGCATCATAGCCCACCCCTCGGGTCAGGGCTGCGCACGGCCTCCTGCATACTACAAACACCAGAAACTACTTGCAACTCCTGGACAGAGGACTAGGGTGGTTAAGAAGTCGAGCGGGGTCATATTTCAGGGCCCAACGTGTGGTAGTAGCTGTTTCATGGATCACAAACACAGAACTCAGTTCCTGAGGACGGCTTCAATGAGACAACCCACCATGTACTCCTACATGGCCTCTCACCGCTACCTTTACCAAATCGTGTTCACACACTTAGCTCACACAAAGTAGGACATGTTCACAACTTTCCAATTCATCCCCGATGAATCAGACCTTACACAACTCTAAGCAATAGCAGGCATGACAAACAAGCATGAATGAGTAGGCACATCAGGGCTCAAACAACTCCTACTCATGCTAGTGGGTTTCATCTATTTACTGTGGCAATGACAGGTCATGCAAAGGAAAAGGGGTTCAACTACCACAGCAAGTAACAGATGAATCGTTGTTGTCCTAATGCAGTAAAAGAGAGCAGGAGCGAGAGAGTGGGATTTTATCGGAATGAACAAGAGGGTTTTGCTTGCCTGACACTTCTGAAGATAGTATAGCTCTTCATCGGTGTCACCGAAATCATCGTCGGAACCACGTCTACTGAGAGGGGACAATTACCGGCAAACAAGGAAGAACACAATCAATGGAATGCACAATATGATGCATGATCATGACATGGTAATATGAGTGTGTTGGCCTAATGCAACTACAACTAGATGGTTTTGGGTCATTTTGAACCAAAGGTTCAACCCCAAATTCAAATTATGAATTTAAATAGTGCCTTATCATGTTTTGAACTAAACAGCAAGGTTAAGTTGTTTAAACATGCATGAAACCAGTACATATGGATAGATTGGATTTTTCTAATCATTTTTCATATATAAATCTTTTCATTTGGAGTTACACATTAAATTCTATGAATTTTAGAAGTTTTGGGCATTTTCTGAAATTTATAAATATTTTCTGATTTATTTTAATTCCAAAAAATGTTTACTACGTCAGCATTAAGTCATGCTGACCTCAGCAGGTCAACAGGCGCCGTCCAGGTCAAATCTGACCAGTGGGGTCCACTGGTCAGTGACTAACTAACTAACCTAAGTTAATTAACACTAACTGAATACTAACTAAAAGTGTGAGTGGAGCTAATTAAGCTTAGTTTGAAACTAAACTAGAATTAGTAGGGCCCACTTTTCAGTGACCCAGGGAAGGTCAAACCCCTGGTTAGCGGGGTCAAACCCACCGGCGACTCGACGCCGGCGAGGCCCGAGACGGTGGCGCGGCTCGGAAATCGCCCACAGGGCACGGACGAGGTCGTTCTTGTGCTCGTTGGAGAGCTCTCGCAGGCGCGCGTCGAGCGGTGGTGGCGGCCGGGCCTATGGTGGCCGGAGCCGACGACGGCGAAGCTTCGGCCATGATGGCGGCGTTCGGTGTCTTGTGAGGACGGTGCTGCGGTGTGTAAACGAGACGGAGGAGAGGGGGGTTGGGAGTAGAAGCTCACGGCGATCACGTAGGGATGGTCAGCGAGCTCGGGGAGGCGCCGGAGCGAGCGAGTCAGCGAGGCGGATCTCCGGCGACCGAGGAGGGAGGAGACGTTGGGGACGGCGATTCTGGGCTTCCGGCGCCGCTTGGCTCGGTGCAGAAGGCGTAGGCGGCGGAGGCAAGGCTCGTGGACTTGCTGGTGAGGCGAGGCAGTGGCCATGGCTACGGCAACGAAGACGAGCGGCGACGGTCGTGATCAGGTGGCTGTGCGCGAGAGAAACAGAGGAGGGGAGAGAGAGCAGCGGGTGAGGGGGAGGGGTGAGAGGCCTCTGGGCGTCTCCGTGGCGCATCCAGAAGAGCCGGTGCCGCGGTGGAAGCAGGAGCTGGCCACAAGCATTCCACGCCTACCGCCTCTTGGCGGCAGGAGGTAGACGACGCGGTGAGGAGGTGGGCTGGGCCCTTTACAGTGCTGGGCTGCTAGATGGCCTGCGTCAGGTAAGTCCACTCTCTCTCTCTCTCTCTCTCTCTCTTTACTAATTTGTTCTGCTTTTCTTATTTTCTTATTTTGTTTTGATTTAGTTTATAACCCAAATCCTTTTAATAAATCCTGAAAATAATTGTGGGCATTAAATTAATTATTACAGAGGCCCTTAACTATTTTCAGAATTTTTGGAGAATTTAAAAATATTAATAGTATTTAAATGCCCCAATTCAAATACAATATGGGTTATTCAAAAATCCAAAATGGCCTAAAAATATTGGCACCATTTTTGGCAGAGGTTTTCACCTTTATGAAAAATAATGAACATTTTCAACGGGCATTTTGGGTTCATTGAAAATATTGTTTATTTGAACCTAGTTGAATTCATTTAGTGCTAGGGTTTCAACATCCCCATTTCAAGTTTCTTTGGGAAATAAACATGATGACATCATGAGCAAGCAAAGTCAAACAAGAGCTGATCTGAGGCTGTGACAGCGTCGCCTGGTAATATTCCCCTCCATCGAGAAAATAAAATCATATGCCATTAATGATAACAGTCCTGTATATACCATGACAGGATTGTTAGAGGAACTCGAGGAGGCTCTGGAAGTCGCGCAAGCGAATGAACAAGAGGCCAAAAGGCTACATGCTGCGGGTGAACGTGTGCTGAAGCAGGCCATTGTTGAGAAAAACCAGCTCTAGGATTGCAAAACCCAGCTAGGCGAAGAGCTGAAGGATGTGCGGGCCCAGCTAGCCGATTCCGTGAAGGAGAACAAGAAGCTGCGGGGCGGCATATTCAGTATGTGTCTGAGCTATTGTTAAAGTAGTTCGGAGATAGACGGAACTGATATAATTATGATTGCAGGTATATTGATGGGCCATCCTTAAGAGGAGGTGTCCGGATCATCGAGTGATCTGCTGCAAAGGCTGTCACAAGTGCACGAACAGGCGCGGCTGGTGATGCGGAGTGTTGCCAAGGCCCTGTGGCCATACGCTTTCCCTCCAGGAAGTATGGAGGAGCTTGTAGAGCTGTTCAAAGGAGCGTGGCGGCGTATCCGACTATGGAAGATATCGGCCTGTCGAGAGGGTGCGCGAGAGGCTTGGGCCATGGTGGGAACTCGGTATACCAAGCTTGATCCGAATCACATGGCTCGGGTCGGACCGCTAGGGTCGAATGGGGAAGAATTCCCGTTAGTTTAGTGTATGACCAAGTAGATGTGGCCGCCAAATATTCCCAACAGGATTGTAAGTTAGACCGCTTGTTGGACGGTATAGAGGAGGAAGTGTTTGAGTCCAAGTGACTATGTACTTTCCTTACCCTATGTAACTCTAGCTGAATTGTATATCATTTGTCATGGCAGACCTTTTCGTTTCAACCTCCAAACTCGATGGTGTGGAGTGTTTCCGAATACCCTCGCGTCCGAATAGACTGGGGTATGCCTGGAAAACTAGGCATAGGGGTCATAGTTGCTTGAACAGACAAGTTGTATTCTGCTAGTTATGTTATATTACATTGAAATATTAAGAAACATCTTCCAGAGAGAATAGTTCCGTTAAGGGTTCCTTTCCCTGGGTGTGCATGCATTAGGATACATGTCCGAATTGTGATGTGAAGATCACAACGTGTACAACTTCTGGGGGTTCGTAATGGAGTGAGTACAAAAAACATCTTTAATTCACCGACCGAATATTCCCTTAAGAATGCTAGCTTTCGGTTTCACCCAGTATGAGGTACACATCCGGATGACCCGGCAGTAAAAATTGCAGAGGTGCTCCCTTTACGCCCTAGCCGAACTAACGGGAACGTAGGGCATAAGCAGAGGAGCCAGGCAACCCAGCTTGGCCAAAACTTAAGTCATATCGATGCATATAGTGGCGTAGAAAAGGTACATATGGAAAGACTCATATGTGAAGAGCTTGATGCTCAGTGAATTAATGAAAAGCTTCTGTCCAAGAAGCCCCCAGGCATAATGGGCGTACATATGTAAAGATGTGTACATCAGTAGTGTTCGGTCAAGCCGTATGAGAGCTTTAAAGCAAAAAAAGGTGTAAAAGAGAGAAAAAGTAATGGAAACTAGGGGAGAAGGAGACTAACAAAGAATTCGGCGCTAAGCATAGAACCTTCGGAGTCTGGCCGCGTTCCAGGGGTTCGTCTCTAGGCGATTGTCTGATGCATCATGAAGACAGTACGCTCCTCCGGTAAGAACTTCGTCGATTATGAAGGGACCCTCCCGTTTGGGCTTGAGTTTGTCCTTTTTCTTCTCCGACAATCATAGAACGAGTTCGCCAACGTTGTAAGTCTTGGCCCGTACTTCTATGCTTTGATATCTTCGAGCCTGCTGTTGATAAAATGCTGAACGGGCTTTGGCGACGTCACGCTCCTCCTCCAGGGCATCTAGGCTGTCCTGCCGATCCAACTCGGCCTCTTTCTCCTCGTACATACGCACTCGAGGTGAGTCATATATAATATCGCAAGGCAATACAGCCTCTGCACCATACACCATGAAGAAAGGTGTGTATCCGGTAGTACGGTTGGGCGTGGTCCGCAGCCCCAGTCTGGTCGAGCTCCGCAACCCAGTGCTTGTCTGATTCTTTCAAACACCGCACTAGCCTGGGTTTGATGCCGCTCATAATAAGACCATTGGCTCGTTTGACTTGACCGTTTGTTTGCGGGTGGTAGACAGAGGCGTAATCGAGCTTAATGCCCAGATTAGCACACTAGGTTTTCACCTCATCGGCTTGAAATTGGAACCGTTGTCGGTGATGATGCTGTGCGGGACACCATAACGGTGCACCACATCGGATATAAATGCAATCACCGGTCCGGACTCGGCCATTTTAACTGGTCTAGCCTCTATCAGCTTGGTGATTTATCCACCATGATTAGCAGATATTTTTTCTTATGGCTTCCCCCTTTAAGGGGTCCAACCATGTCCAAGCCCCAGACCGCGAAGGGCCATGTAATGGGAATTGTTTGTAGGGCGGTTGGGGGCATATGGCTTTGGTTGGCGAAGAGTTGGCATCCCACACAACGCTGGACGAGGTCCTGCGCGTCTGCTCGGGCCGTAGGCCAATAAAATCCTGTACGGAAGGCCTTGCTGACAAGTGCCCGGGCTGCGGCGTGGTGCCCACCGAGACCGGCGTGAATTTCTGCCAAGAGTTTCCGCCCCTCCTCCTCGGAGATACACCTTTGAAGGATTCCGATAGTACTTTTCTTGTAGAGCTCTCCTTCGTGAACTTTATAGGCCTTTGAATGCCAGACAATGTGGCGAGCCTCGTTCTGATCTTCTGGGAGCTCCTTCCTATTAAGGTAGGCCAAGAATGGTTCGGTCCACGGGGCAATGACTGACATAATGAGGTGGGCCGATGGTATTATTTTGGTGGCTGAGCCTCCGATGATATCGGCGTGTTCGCTATCTATGTTTGTGTTCAGAACGGGATTGTCGTTGCTGTCTCCCCCTTGCCACACCACGGATGGCTTAAAGAGCCTTTCGAGGAAGATGTTAGGTGGGACGGGATCGCGCTTAGCGCCGATGCGAGCAAGGACGTCTGCCGCCTGATTACTTTTGCGGGCGACGTGATGAAATTCGAGCCCCTCGAACCGAGCCGACATCTTTAAGACGGTGTTGCAATAAGCTGCCATCTTTGGATCTTTGGCATCAAAGTCTCCATTAATTTGGGATATTGCGAGGTTTGAGTCCCCGCGCACCTCCAGGCGTTGTATGCCCATTGATACGACCATCCGAAGGCCATGTAGCAAGGCCTCGTATTCGGCTGTGTTGTTGGAGTCTGTGTATAATATTTGGAGTACGTACTGGATGATATCTCCTATGGGGGACGTTAATACGATGCCCGCTTCTCGCCCTTCCAATATTGGAGCCATCAAAATGCATAACCCAGTTGGAATACGCGCCGTACTCTTTAGGGAGTTCGGCCTCTGTCCATTCGGCGACGAAGTCAGCCAGTACTTGGGATTTGATGGCTCAACGTGGTTTGTACGTGATGTCGAATGGAAGGAGCTCAATGGCCCATTTGGCAATCCGGCCCGTGGCGTCCCGGTTGTTTATTATATCATTGAGGGGCACTTCAGAGGCCATCGTGATCGAACACTCCTGAAAGTAGTGTCATAACTTTTGAGATGCCATGAAGACTGCATATGCTATCTTTTGATAGTGAGGGTACCGGGATTTGCATGGTGTGAGGACGGTGGATACATAGTATACCGGCTTTTGGAGCGGAAATTTGTGTCCGTCCTATTCTCACTCGATGAAGAGTACAGTGCTCACCACCTGATGTGTTGCCGATATATATAGGAGCATTGGTTCGCCGATGTTTGGCGCGGCCAGGATTGGGTTGCTCATCAGAAGGGCTTTTATTTCCTCCAGTCCGGCCATCGCCGCGTCTGTCCACTCGAAGTTATCGGTGCGCCGCCGAAGGCGATAAAGTGGCAGCGCCTTTTCCCCCAACCTGGAGATAAAGCGGCTTAAAGCTGCCACGCACCCAGCGAGTTTTGGACCTGTTTAAGTTCAGTTGGCGTAGCCAATTGTGACAAAGCTCGAATTTTGGCTGGATTTGCTTCAATTCCTCTGTTGGAAACGATGAAGCCCAGCAGCTTTCCGGCGGGGACACCGAAGACGCACTTTTCCGGGTTAAGCTTGATGTCATATGTGCGGAGGTTGTCGAATGTGAGACGCAAATCGTCTATTAGTGTTTCGACGTGTCTAGTTTTGATGACGACGTCGTCCATGTAGGCCTCCACTGTCTTGCCGATATGTTTCTCGAGGCACGTTTGGATCATGCGCTGGTAGGTGGCGCCGAAGTTCTTGAGCCCTAAAGGCATGGTGTTGAAGCAAAACGGCCCGTATGTTGTAGTGAATGCTGTTGCGGCTTGATCGGACTCCTTCATTTTGATTTGATGGTATCCGGAATATGCATCAAGGAAGCACAGCGAGTCGTGTCCTGCGATAGCGTCAATGATTTGATCAATGCGAGGGAGGGGGAAGGGATCCTTAGGGCAAGCCTTGTTAAGGTCTTTGAAATCGACGCACAGGCGCCAGGATTTATCTTTCTTTGGTACCATTACCAAGTTTGCCAGCCAGTCCGGATGTTTAATATCTCTAATGAATCCAGCCTCGATGACTTTGTCCAGCTCTTCCCCCATAGCTTGCGTTTGGGTTCGGAAAAGCGCCACAGTGTTTGTTTGACCGGTTTGTATCCCTTTAGTATGTTGAGGCCGTGCTCGGCCAACTCGCGCGGGATTCCTGGCATATCTAAGGGGTGCCAGGAGAATATATCCCAATTTTTGCGCAAGAAGTCTCGTAGTGCGGCGTCGACTGTGGGGCTGAGTTGCGCTCCGATAGATGTTGTCTTCTTTGGGTCTGTTGGATGGACCTGAAATTTGACTGTTTCTTCTGCTGGCTTGAAGGAAGTGGATTTGGGTCATTTGTCCAGGATCACATCGTCCCTATCCACAATGGAGCGTAGTGCGATTAGTTCTTCGGCCGCAAGGGCTTCAGATAATGCCTCGAGGGCCAGGGATGCGGTTTTGTTCTCGGCGCGGAGTGCTATATCCGGATCGCTGACGAGGGTGATTATTCCATTAGGCCTGGGCATTTTTAGCTTCTATACCCATAATGAGGTACGACTTGAAAGCGCATGAAGGCATCTCGCCCTAACAGGGCGTGGTATCGACTACTGAAAAGGGCCACCCGGAAAGTTATTTCTTCGGACTGATAGTTCTCCGGCGTGCCGAATACCACATCAAGTGTAGTTTTTCCTGCACATCGTGCTTCCCGACTGGGAATGATACCTCAAAAGGTTGTGCTGCTTTTCTCGATGCGGCTCCTGTCTATTTCCATCTTGTGGAGCGTGTCCTCATAAATGAGGTTTAATCCGCTACCGCCGTCCATAAGGACTTTTGTAAGTCAAAAACCGTCCATGATGGGACTAAGGACTAACGCGGCTGGCGCTCTGACTGTTCTGTATTTAGGTTCGTCATTGGCGTTAAAAGTTATGGCCGCGTCATTCCAGGGGTCAATTGCGGCGACCTGGCAAACTTCGGCGAGATCGCACAGTGCCCTTTTACGCTTATTGTTTGAAGCGAATGTCTCGAAGACCGTCAATACTCTTGTGTCGTCATTTTCCAGAGGGTATTGTTCTAGGGTGTCCTTGATAAGGATGTCCTCGCCGCTCTTGGCTACCTACCGAAGTATCCAACATGCTCTAAGGCTGTGAGTTGCCACGGTATCTGGTGTCATGTGTATTTGCATGGGCCATTGAGCCATCCCTCCAGAACGGTGCCATGCAGCGTAATGGGTTTATGTTTTTTGACTATTGGGCCGGGCGTGCCACGGGGGTGCGTCCTCTTCTCCTGTAGGGAGAGTTGAGTTGGGACCGATGGTTCCCAGCAAGCTGCCTGAGTTTTCCAGGCACTTTTCATCGCGCTGTACTTTTGTACGGTAGTTGCTAAGTCAGTGAACTTTAGTATGCGGCGGCGATTGATGGCGTTAAGGATACCTTCGTCCACGCAGTTGTTGCAAAATGCTGCTATCGCGTCTTCGTCGCGGCAATCCTTTACCTTATCTTTGACAAGGAGGAATCTGGCCCAGAAGTGGTGGACCGTTTCCTGAGACTGTTGTTTGTTGCTCATGAGAGCGTCTATGTCCGGGTGGGTGGGTGGAGTTAAATCCGAACCCTGACCCGATTTTGGGTCCGGAGTTTGAAGATCTACAGGACCTGACAGTTCGGGCTCCAGGATATCAACTGATTTTTTAGGCTCGGCGTCCGACTCTATGTTCGGAGGACGAGACATGCCTTTCTGCCGGATAATATCCGGCCCTTCAAGACCGGAGATCCGAACATAGTTCGTCTTCAATATAGTAGAAGAGTTGTCCCGCTCCTCGACTACCGCTATCTGGTGGGTGATCGGCGGAATTTTAATTTCTCTCCGGCCGGGTTTAAGCCCAATCCGATCGTAGTCTGTAGCGACCCCCAAGGCGGCCATGCGATCCAGGAGTTCGTTTAACGACGACAACTCCGTCAGATCCATCCGGGCGGAGTATTCGGGACCAACGCGGAGGCGATTTTTGATGACTTGAGAGGTCATTGTTGGCTTAAGGGCCGAACTGGCGGTCATGACGAAGCTGCCCAGCCGGAGGGTTTGACCTGGGGCCAAGGCTCCTCCGGAGATGATATTATCCTTGAGAACAAGGCGAGCCGTCAACCCTCTTGGCGACGACATAGTGGAACTCTCAATGAAAGCACCAATGTCGGTGTCAAAACCGGCGGATCTCAGGTAGGGGGTCCCGAACTGTGCGTCTAGGATCGATGGTAACAGGAGACGGGGGACAAGATGTTTACCTGAGTTCGGGCCCTCTCTATGGAGGTAATACCCTACTTCCTGCTTGATTGATCTTGATGAATATGAGTATTACAAGAGTTGATCTACCACGAGATCGTAATGGCTAAACCTTAGAAGTCTAGCATGTATGACTATGGCAATGTGTATGTATCTATCTGGACTACGCTCTCCGGTTTATATTGACACTGGAGAGATCTAGGGTTGTAACATCCCAATTTTCCTAAATTAGGATGTTAATAGACCATTCATATGCATATCATATTTTTATTGCATTATTTGCTTTTTCAGAATATTTGAATCATTATGCAACAAAAGGCAATTTATTTGGAGTGGAGATAACATGACTTCTCCCCTGTTTTAAGAATGTTCATAATGTGCAGAATATTATTTCAGTTCATCTGATATGTTCTGGTAATTTTGCAATCTTCAAAATATTTTATTTGATTGTTTTATTGCTGTTTGAGTGGCCTATTGCATCAAAATTATTTTTACAAAATTGCATTAGTGTTGAAACTAGTGTTCCTGTAGTTTATAGCTGTAGGGATATTTTGACTCTGTGTCTAGGTATTTTTATTTAGATTTTATATTGTGTATTTTATTTTATTTATTTTGTTCTACTGATGTCTTTATAAAAAAAGAAAAAAACCGCAGCGCAACGCACCGCGGCAGCCATCCGCCAGCCCCGCAGCCCAACGCACCAGACCCGCATCGCTCGCCCGCGCCCGATCCACTCGCCGCCGCCTCTGCCACTGACCGCGGGCCCCGCGCCTTGTTTCTCCTAGCTCCGGTCGGACGAGCGCACGCACAGCCGCACGCGCAACCGTGGCCGAGCCCGGATCGATCCGGCGCCCTGTTCGCCCCGTCCACCCCTGGGACTCCTGGATCGGGTAATTACCCTAGGGGAAACCCTACCGAGGTCGCTTCCCCGTTTTCCCCTCGTCCACACGCCTCCCTGGGGAAAATCGGATCTCACGGAGGAGCTTCAGCCGCTGCCGTCGTTGACCGTCCGAATCCACCGCGTGGGACGCCTTGCCGCTTCCACTTGTCACCGTTCGAACCCCTCTCGACGCCGCTTTTCGTTTGACACCTCGGGTTAATCTGCAGCGCACCAGGACGACGCCGCCACCGACGCCCGACTTCGCCGGAGCACGCCGGAGTTCAGGAGCTCGCCACCGCCGCTCGAGGGAGCCCCGTCGCCGTTGAACACCACCACCACCTCCACCACTCATCGCCGCATCCTCCTGTCACTTCCCCCTCGCGGGAGACCCGCCGGAGAAGCTCCACCGCCGACGCCCGACCCGCCGCCGCCGCGTCCCTGTTTTCCGGTGAGCACGCATGCACAGCAAACCCCGACCAATCACGCGCTGACACGTGGCAGTTCGCTACAGGAGTTCGCTACAGGAGTTGCTACAGCCCAGATGTTTTCTGTTGTTTTTGTTTTTCTTTCCAGATTTCAACTCTAACTTCAATTAGCTATATCTTTTATTCTGTATACCCAAATTAGGTAATTCTTTTTCCTATGATCTCACAAAAATCAGCCCTTCATGACAGTACCAAAATTTCTCATGTTTGCACTGTTTAAATTTGAATTCATTCAAATTCAAATTAAACCTTCCGGAGGCCGTAACTTTCAAACCGTTTATCGGAATCGAGTGATTCTTTTTGCATTGTGACCATAGTGCAATTTAGGTGATGTTAAGATTCTGTTGTTGAGTTTTAAAAATGGTTTTCTTGCGGTTGGTTTTATTTGGGTTTATTTGTGTTTCAATGATTGATTTGTTGAATTGTGTGAAACGTGTAGATTGTCCAGAGTGCGACGCGAGCTATTGTCAGGAGTGTGACTTTCTGAATCAGAACCAAGGCAAGTTACATGTTGATCATCCTTTACCTATTCTTTTCTATGCATGTAGATATATCACACTATGAATATATGCATGTATAGGAGTATTATATATGTTGCCTATGCTGTTGAGCTATCTTCCCGTCTTTTGCAAATCGTGGTAGTTGTAGTTTGCTATGCTTTGTAGATGGGGGTGGTTCGTGTATTCATTGAGTTTATGTGAGGATTATATGTATAACTAAAATGAGTAGTAATTAAGGATTTAATTCACCTCTGGGCGGAAGTGGTATTGCTTGGTGTTGAGGGAAGGCATCATGGGGTCTTGCACCTTTTCTAAGGCCATGCGCTCATGAGAGTGCACCCTAAGTGGAATGCCGCCCTGTGTTCAAAAGATCGACAGACTTAGTGACTAGTAGCTTCCATGTGCGGCCACCGGCTATATGGGCTCGCTTAGTTGATCGATTGTTGGAACCTCAGCCCGCATAAAGGTCGACAGATGTAGCATACGTAGGTGGGATGTGGCCGTCAGGTGGTTAAGGGAACCTCTTCTAAAAGACTTCGTCTCAATCTTCGGATTGGCTCAAATTCTGGAAGCAAAAAAAAGCAAAACCGAAGGAGAGACTTGTTTTACGAGCAATAACGAGGGAGGCCTCTTCGAGACCCTACCTATCGAAGCCTTGTTTTCACAGGGCAAATATTAGGTACCACAAGGCCTCTTTTACTAAACGAATCCGCCTTCAAAGTCCAGTGGGTAAAGCGTACTAAACTCTGTAGAGTATTAAAACTAATCATGATTAGCCGTGCCCCCGGTTATGGGTAAATCTGAGCCACTATGCCATTACAGTTGTTGGATGATCTTGACAGATGTGACACTTAATAATATTTGTGGACAACTTAATAATGGGTAGGTTGGAGTTGATTTTGCCAACTCAACCTTGTGCATTTAATTGTAGTAATAAAGAACTAAATAAAAATTTGACTATTAGGTAGTTATGAGGATAAAATCAGCTTTCTGCAAAATAAACCCTCGAGCCTTCCTCTGTTGTACTATGCATATACATGTAGGTCTGCTTTATTATTACTCCTGTGTAACTTGCCAATACATTCCAAGTATTGACCTATATGGCTGCAACGTCTCATGTTGCAGGATATTTAGACGAAGAGTAAGGTACTGTTAGGGTCGCGATGCACTCAAAGATCGCCAAAGGGCTATGATGGGACTCATCGTTATAGTTACGCTACTTTTATTTGTTTGATTGAATAAAGCTAGCCAAGTGCTATGCAGATTGTTTTATTTTATACATTACGGATCATACGTTGTAATAAATGATGCACTTGCTATTCTGGTATTCATCTATACTGAGTGTGCTAGCGAGTTCGATCCAGGGACTAGCACGGTAAGCACAGAGACTCAAATCCTTCGAGGTTTGGTCGTTACAGATGGCATCAGAGCAGTGTGTTGACTGTAGGACGTGACCCTAGAAAATGGATTAGAAAAGCCATAGGAGTGAAAGTTATTTTATAAACTAGCTATACTTCTTACTGTTTATTAGTAAACCCCTCAAGTATCTTGAACAGTTAGGTAGGAACTAGTCTTTGAGACCACCATTCATGCTTGCTTTATATTGCAACGTTATCGTGTTAGCGTATCTGATTATGCCCACTTTCGTGGTATGAAGATACTAGATTGTTTGCTTGATTGGTAGTTGTTTGTTAAATTGCTTAGTGTCGAAATTATTTGACTATATATATAGAATATTATCATATTTTTTGTTGTTTGTTTGTTTGTTGGTGTTATTCGTTGCTGTGTTTTGTTGGCTTGATCATATTATGCATATGGGTAGAATATATTTATATATACATAGTCTTTCGCCCTATTATATCTATAACCCTTCTCTGCTTGCCCACCAGATGCCGCCGAGGCGTGATAATAGGCGTAATCTTTGCAGGAGGAGACAACAATGGCAATGATGTACCGCCATACATGCAGCGGTTGCTTGAGGGACAGGCTCGATTGGTCCGGTTGCTTATCCGAACTGAACAACAACAACAACAACAACAACAACAACAACAACAACAACAACAACAACAACAACAACAACAACAACAACAACAACAACAACAACAACAACAACAACAACAACAACAACAACAACAACAACAACAACAACAACAACAACAACAACAACAACAACAACAAAAACAACAACAACAACAACAACAACAACAACAACAACAACAACAACAACAACAACAACAACAACAACAACAACAACAACAACAACAATCCACCGCCACCGCCACCAGTGGATATGCTTACTGTGTTCTTGAGGTTGAATCCTCGGAGGTTCTCCAGTTCCCTGAACCTATTGTGGCTGATGGTGGCTCCGTGCGATCAATAGGAACCTGGAGACGGTTGGATGCACAGATGCAGAGAGGGTGAGGTTTGCCTCACATTTGTTGGAGGGTCCTGCTGCAGCTTGGTGGGACAATTACTTGGTCACCTATCCCATTGCCACTATCACATGGCCTCGGCCAGGATGCTTTCCGTGCTTTGCACATGTGTCTGCTGGTGCTATGAGTCTGAAAAAGAAGGAGTTTCGCAGTTTGCGCCAGGAGGTCGCATACGATTAATGCTTATGTGGATGAATTTAATAATCTTGCATGTTATGCTCCTAATGATGTTAACACTGATGCAGCTAGGCAGGATAAATTCTTGGAGGGCCTAAATGATGATTTGAGCCTTTAGTTGACAGTGGCCACTTTTAGGAATTGTCAGGACCTAATTGATAAGGCCATTGTGTTGGAGGGAAAGCAACAGGCCATAGAGAATCGCAAGAGGAAGTACAACAACAATAACAGGTATAATTAAGGACCACAATGAAGCCACGCACTTCATATCATGGTAATGGAGGTAATGGACATAATCATCATGGAGGAATGGCCACAACCATAATGGCCACCATCATCATAATGGGCACAAGAGTAACAATGGCAATGGCGAGAGGTAATGGTAATGGTAATGGCAATGGAGGAACAATAACGGAACCACCGGGTTACACGTGCCCAAGGGATTTGAGTCAAGTGCGATGCTTGGTGTAAGGCTATGGGGCACTATGCCACAGTTGCCGAGGCGAAGAACTTCGAGGATCCGACAAGCCAAACCCCTTCCAAAAGGGTCATGTAAATCATGTTATTGTGGAGGAGGTTTACAATGAACCTGATGCAGTGATTGGTAAGTTCTTGATTAATTCAGTACCTGCAGTTGTTCTTTTTGATACTGGTGCATCGCATTCATTTATTTCGAGGGTATTTGTTGATAAACATGGATTGCCAACCAAAACACTTAGTATGCCTATTAGAGTGAGTTCCCCAGGAGCTGAGATGATAGCAGGTGTTGGTTGCCATCAGTTGACTTTGTCTATTGTAAAGCATGATTTTCATACGGAATTGATTATATTAAAGTCACAAGGTCTGGATATTATTTTGGGTATGGATTGGTTGCGATTATATAAAGGTCGTATTGATTGTGCGGTCGATCTATCACTCTCGATTGCACCAGAGGGAAGAGGATCAAATATGTATGTAAGTATAAGCATAATCAGTGCGGTGTGAACTCTCTTAAGGGGTAGCCTGGAAGAGGTGCCGATTGTGAGAGATTATCCAGATGTGTTCCCGGAGGAGTTGCGGTATGCCACCGGATAGAGATATTGAGTTTCTTATTGATTTAATATCCACCTTTGGACCTATTGCAAAGAGACCGTATAGAATGCCTCCTCAAGAGTTGGAGGAATTGAAGAAGCAAATAAGAGAATTGCAGCGCAAGGATTTATTCGCCCAAGTTCATCACCTTGGGGAGCCCCGCTTTGTTTGTGGAGAAGAAGGATGGGACCTTAAGGATGTGTGTTGATTATCGTTCTCTGAATGAGGTAACCATTAAGAATAAGTATCCTTTGCCTATGATAAATGATCTGTTTGACCAGTTGGAGGGAGCTACTGTGTTTTCTAAGATTGATCTTCGCTTACGGTTATCATCAATTAAAGATTCGTGAGCAAGATATTCCAAAGACTGCTTTTACTACGAGGTATGGGTTGTATGAATATACTGTTATGTCATTTGGATTGACTAATGCTCCTGCATATTTCATGAATATGATGAACAAGGTGTTTATGGAGTTCTTGGATAAATTTGTGGTTGTTTTCATTGATGATATATTGGTGTTCTCCAAGAATAAGCAAGAGCATGAGGTGCATCTGCGTTTGGTATTGGAGAAATTGAGGGAACATCAGTTGTATGCCAAGTTCAGCAAATGCGAGTTTTGGCTGGATGAGGTAGCATTCCATGGACATGTTGTATCAGGTAATGGAGTTGCAGTTGATCCATCTAAGGTTGCTGCGATTCTGAGTGGGAGACACCCACGACAGTTGGGGAGATTCGCAGCTTTTTGGGCCTTGCAGGTTATTACAGGAGGTTTATTGAGAACTTTTCCAAAATTGCAAAGCCTATGACTGAATTATTGAAGAAGGAGAAGAAGTTTGTTTGGACTGATGAATGTGAAGCCAGCTTTCAGGAATTGAAGCAACGTTTGGTTACAGCACCAGTCTTAACTCTGCCGGATATACATAAGGACTTCTAGGTATATTGTGATGCTTCTCGTCAAGGACTTGGGAGTGTTTTGATGCAGGAAGGTAAAGTTGTTTCATATGCTTCACGTCAGCTTAAGTATCATGAGCATAATTATCCCACACATGATTTGGAGTTAGCCTCAGTTGTGCATGCATTGAAAACTTGGAGGCCATATCTTATTGGTAATCGTTGTGATATATTTACTGATCATAAGAGCTTGAAGTATATTTTTACTCAGAAGGATTTGAACCTCAGGCAGAGGAGATGGTTGGAGCTTATTAAGGATTATGATTTGAATGTGCAGTATCATCCTGGTAAGGCTAATGTTGTTGCTGATGCATTGAGTCGTAGGAGCCATGCTAATGCAATTAATATTGATAATATGCCACCCGAGTTATGTGAACAGTTCAGGAATCTCAGGTTGGAGATGGTTCCTAAGGGATATTTGGCAACACTTGAGGTAAAGCCTACTTTGCTTGACAGGATCAGGGAAGCTCAAAAGGGTGATAAGGAGATTGCTGAGATAAAAGAGAATATGGTTAAAGGTAAGGCAGAAGGTCTCCATGAGGATGAACATGGAGCCATATGGTTTGAGAAGCGTATTTGTGTACCTCAAGATGCAGATATCAGGAAGTTGATTCTTCAGGAGGCGCATGATTCACCTTATTCTATTCACCCGGGTAATACTAAGATGTATTTGGATTTGAGGGAAAGATTTTGGTGGCCCTAGCCTGAAGAGGGAAATTGCGGGTATATTGCAACATGTGATGTGTGCCGAGAGTTAAAGCGAACATCGAGAGACCAGCGGGTTTGTTACAGCCATTGCCTATCCACGATTGGAAGTGGGACGAGATTGGTATGGATTTCATTACAGGTCTACCCAGGACACGGTCGTGTTATGATTCTATTTGGGTAGTTGTTGATCGTTTGACTAAAGTTGCTCACTTCATCCCGGTAAAGACTACTTATACCGGTGCTCATTAGCAAAAATCTATATGTCTAAAATTGTTTGTCTGCATGGAATTCCAAGGAAGGTAGTGTCGATAGAGGTACTCAGTTCACATCCAAATTTTGGCGTCGGTTGCATGAATCCTTGGGCACCATTTGGAGTTGATCTGACTTTCCATCCACAGACAGATGGGCGGACAAAGAGGGTAAATCAGATTTTGGAGGATATGTTGAGAGCTTGTGCTTTGGACTATGGGTCCAGTTAGGATGATAATTTACCTTATGCACGAGTTCTCATATAATAACAGTTATCGAGCTAGTCTGAAGATGGCACCATTTGAGGTATTGTATGGTAGGAAGTGCAGGACACCGTTGATGTGGGATGAGGTTGGAGAGCGTCAGTTCTTTGGACCAGACTTGATCAGAGATGCTGAGGAGAAGGTCAAGTTGATTCGTGATAGACTGAAGATAGCACAGTCCAGACAGAAGAGTTATGCAGATGCAAAACGTAAGGAGGTGACATATGAGGTAGGAGACCGTGCATATCTTAGAGTTTCACCACTTCGTGGAATTAAAAGGTTTGGAATCAAGGGTAAGTTAGCACCACGTTTTGTGGGACCTTACAAGATCTTGGAGCGTAGAGGAGGTAGCTTATCACTGAGTTGCCGAATCCTTGTCAGGAGTTCATAATGTGTTTCATGTATCTCAGTTAAAGAAGTGCCATGCAGAGATGATGGATGTTCCATTGAGGGACACAGTGCCACTTGACGCAATTCAGTTGGAGAGTGATTTGACATATGATGAGAAACCTGTTAAGATTTTGGAGACAGCAAAGAGAGTTACTCGCACCAAGACAATCAAGTTATGCAAGGTTTAGTGGGATCATCATACAGAGGAGGAAGCTACCTGGGAACAAGAGGAAGATTTCAGGCAGGATCACCCACACCTATTTGCTAGCCAGCCCGAATCTCGAAGGCGAGATTCATCTTAAGGGGGGTAGGTTTGTAACATCCCAATTTTCCTAAATTAGGATGTTAATAGATCATTCATATGCATATCATATTTTTATTGCATTATTTGCTTTTTCAGAATATTTGAATCATTATGCAACAAAAGACAATTTATTTGGAGTGGAGATAACATGACTTCTCCCCTGTTTTAAGAATGTTCATAATGTGCAGAATATTATTTCCAGTTCATCTGATATGTTCTGGTAATTTTGCAATCTTCAAAATATTTTATTTGATTGTTTTATTGCTGTTTGAGTGGCCTATTGCATCAAAATTATTTTTACAAAATTGCATTAGTGTTGGAACTAGTGTTCCTGTAGTTTATAGCTGTAGGGATATTTTGATTGTGTGTCTAGGTATTTTTATTTAGATTTTATAGTGTATTTTATTTTATTTATTTTGTTCTACTGCTGTCTTTATAAAAAAAAGAAAAAAACCGCAGCGCAACGCACCGCGGCAGCCATCCGCCAGCCCCGCAGCCCACTCGCTCGCAGTCGTTGCCGAAGCGGTACGCCCGCACCTGACCCGCATCGCTCGCCCGCGCCCGATCCACTCGCCGCCGCCTCTGCCACTGACCGCGGGCCCCGCGCCTTGTTTCTCCTAGCTCCGGTCGGACGAGCGCACGCACAGCCGCACGCGCAACCGTGGCCGAGCCCGGATCGATCCGGCGCCCTGTTCCCCCCGTCCACCCCTTGGACTCCTGGATCGGGTAATTACCCTAGGGGAAACCCTACCGAGGTCGCTTCCCGGTTTTCCCTCGTCCACGCCTCCACAGGGAAAATCGGATCTCACGGAGGAGCTTCAGCCGCTGCCGTCGTTGGCCGTCCGAATCCACCGCCGTGGGGCGCCCGGCCGCTCCACTTGTCACCGTTCGAACCCCTCTCGGCGCCGCTTTTCGTTTGACACCTCGGGTTAACCTGCGGCGCACCAGACGGCAGCGCCACCCGACGCTGACTTCGCCGGAGCACGCCGGAGTTCAGGAGCTCGCCACCGCCGCTCGAGGGAGCCCCGTCGCCGTTGAACACAACCACCACCTCCACCACTCACCGCCGCATCCTCCTGTCACTTCCCCCTCGCCGGAGACCCGTCGGAGAAGCTCCACCGCCGATGCCCGACCCGCCGCCGCCGCGTCCCCTGTTTTCCGGTGAGCACGCACGCACAGCAAACCCGGACCAATCACGCGCTGACACATGGCAGTTCGCTACAGGAGTTCGCTACAGGAGTTGCTATAGCCCAGATGTTTTTACATTGTTTTTGTTTTTCTTTCCAGATTTCAACTCTAACTTCAATTAGCTATATCTTTTATTCTGTATACCCAAATTAGGTAATTCTTTTCCTATGATCTCACAAAAATCAGCCCTTCATGACAGTACCAAAATTTCTCATGTTTGCATTGTTTAAATTTGAATTCATTCAAATTCAAATTAAACCTTCCGAGGCCGTAACTTTCAAACCGTTTATCGGAATCGAGTGATTTTTTTTGCATTGTGACCATAGTGCAATTTAGGTGATGTTAAGATTCTGTTGTTGAGTTTTAAAAATGGTTTTCTTGCGGTTGGTTTTATTTGGGTTTTGTGTTTCAATGATTGATTTGTTGAATTGTGTGAAACGTGTAGATTGTCCAGGAGTCTTGACGCGAGCTATTGTCAGGAGTGTGACTTTCTGAATCAGAACCAAGGCAAGTTACATGTTGATCATCCTTTACCTATTCTTTTCTATCCATGTAGTTATATCACACTATGAATATATGCATGTATAGGAGTATTATATATGTTGCCTATGCTGTTGAGCTATCTTCCCGTCTTTTGCAAATCGTGGTAGTTGTAGTTTGCTATGCTTTGTAGATGGGGGTGGTTCGTGTATTCATTGAGTTTATGTGAGGATTATATATATAACTAAAATGAGTAGTAATTAAGGATTTAATTCACCTCTGGGCGGGAGTGGTATTGCTTGGTGTTGAGGGAAGGCATCATGGGGTCTTGCACCTTTTCTAAGGCCATGCGCTCATGAGAGTGCACCCTAAGTGGAATGCCGCCCTTGAGTTCAAAAAGATCGAGACAGACTTAGTGACTAGTAGCTTCCATGTGCGTCCACTTTGGCTATATGGGCTCGCTTAGTTGATCGATTGTTGGAAACACTGGCCCGAAGGTTGTCGACAGATGTAGCATATGTAGGTGGGATGTGGCCGTCGGTGGTTAAGGAACCTCTTACGAAAGACTTCGTCTCAATCTTGGATTGGGTCCGATTGGGTAAAGCGTACTAAACTACTGGAGAGTATTAAAACTAATCATGATTAGCCGTGCCCCGGTTATGGGTAAATCTGAGCCACTATGCCATTACAGTTGTTGGATGATCTTGTGGATGTGACACTTAATAATATTTGTGGACAACTTAATAATGGGTAGGTTGGAGTTGATTTTGCCAACTCAACCTTGTGCATTTAATTGTAGTAATAAAGAACTAAAGAAAAATTTGAATATTAGGTAGGTATGAGGATAAAATCAGCTTTCTGCAAAATAAACCCTCGAGCCTTCCTTTGTTGTACTATGCATATACATGTAGGTCTGCTTTATTATTACTCCTGTGTAACTTGCCAATACATTCCAAGTATTGACCTATATGGCTGCAACGTCTCATGTTGCAGGATATTTAGACGAAGAGTAAGGTACTGTTAGGGTCGCGAGTCTGCACTCAGCATCGCCAGTGGGCTATGATGGGACTCATCGTTATAGTTCTGCTACTTTCCGCTGTTTGATTGAATAAAGCTAGCCAAGTGTTATGCAGATTGTTTTATTTTATACATTCTGGATCATACGTTGTAATAAATGATGCACTTGCTATTCTGGTATTCATCTATACTGTGTGTGCTAGCGAGTTCGATCCAGGGACTAGCACGGTAAGCACAGAGACTCAAATCCTTCGAGGTTTGGTCGTTACAAGGGTTACATG
The DNA here is from genome assembly GCA_021605145.1 of Aegilops bicornis. Classification (NCBI taxonomy): domain Eukaryota; kingdom Viridiplantae; phylum Streptophyta; class Magnoliopsida; order Poales; family Poaceae; genus Aegilops; species Aegilops bicornis. Next base: position 523,900,332 of record CM038673.1, read on the forward strand.
GAGTCGGTTACATCAGAGGGAATCTACATAGTCGGTTGCCAAGCTTGCCTTCCACGCCAAGTACAGTCCAATCCGGACAGTGCGATCTTGACCTTCATGTCTTCACAGCCCATCAGTCCGGCCCAATGGATAATAGGCCAGATGCCCGAGGACCCCTTAGTCCAGGACTCCCTCACCGGTGATGATCGAGATCATGACGGTGCTTTGGATATGAAGATCAAAGGCACAAGATGATGATGGTCATGTCATGTCACATATTTTGATTGCATGTGATGTTTATCTTTTATGCATCTTATTTTGCTTAGTACGGCGGTAGAATTATAAGATAATCCCTTACTTAAATTTCAAGGTATAAGTGTTCTCCCTAAGTATGCACCATTGCGACAGTTCGTGGTGCTGAGACACCACGTGATGATTGGGTGTGATAGGCTCTACGTTCACATACAACGGGTGCAAGACAGTTTTGCACATGCGGAATACTTGGGTTAAACTTGACGAGCCTAGCATGTATAGACATGGCCTTGGAACACTTTAGACTGAAAGGTCGAACGTGAATCATATAGTAGATATGATCAACATAGAGATGTTCACCATTGATGACTACTCCATCTCATGTGATGATCGGACATGGTTTAGTTTATTTGGATCACGTTTCACTTAGATGACTTGAGGGATGTCTATCTAAGTGGGAGTTCTTAAGTAATTTGATTAATTGAACTTAAACTTAATTTATCATGAACTTAGTCCTGATAATATTTGCATATCTATGTTGTAGATCAATAGCTCGCGTTGTAGCTTCCCTATGTTTTTGATATGTTCCTAGAGAAAACTAAGTTGAAAGATGATAGTAGCAATGATGCGGACTGGGTCCGTGATCTAAGGATTATCCTCATTGCTGCATAGAAGAATTATGTCCTTGATGCACCACTAGGTGACAGACCTATTGCAGGAGCAGATGCAGACGTTATGATCGTTTGGTAAGCTCGATATGATGACTACTTGATAGTTTAGGGCGCCATGCTTTACGGCTTAGAACCGGGACTTTAAAAATGTTTTGAACGCCATGGAGCATATGAGATGTTCCAAGAAGCTGAAAATGATATTTCAGACTCATGCCCGTGTTAAGAGGTATGAGACCTCTGACAATTACTTTGCCTACAAGATGGAGGAGAATAGCTCAGCTAGTGAGCATGTACTCAGAATGTCTGGGTACTACAATCGCTTGAATCAAGTGGGAGTTAATCTTCCAGATTAGATAGTGATTGACAGAGTTCTCTAGTCACTATCACCAATTTACTAGAACTTCGTGATGAACTATAATATGCAAGGGATGACAAAAACGATTCCCAAGCTCTTCGCGATGCTGAAATCAGCGAAGGTAGAAATCAAGAAATAGCATCAAGTGTTGATGGTTAACAAGACCACTAGTTTCAAGAAAAAAGGGAAGGGAAAGAAAGGGAAACTTCAAAAAGAATGGCAAGAAAGTTGCCACTCCCATGAAGAAGCCCAAAGCTAGACCCAAGCCTAAAATTGAGTGATTCTACTGCAAAGGAAATGGTCACTGGAAGTGGAACTGCCCTAGATACTTGGCGGATAAGAAGGATGACAAAGTGAACAAAGGTATATTTGATATACATGTTATTGATGTGTACTTTACTAGTGTTTATAGCAACCCCTCGGTATTTGATACTAGTTCAGTTGCTAAGAGTAGTAACTCGAAACAGGAGTTGCAAAATAAACAGAGACTAGTTAAGGGTGAGGTGACGATGTCTGTTGGAAGTGATTCCAAGGTTGATAATATCACCATTGCACACTCCCTTTACCTTCGGGGTTAGTGTTGAACCTAAAATAAATGTTATTTGGTGTTTGCGTTGAGCATGAATATGATTGGATCATGTTTATTGCAATACAGTTATTCATTTAAGTCAAAGAATAATTGTTGTTTTGTTTACATGAATAAAACCTTCTATGGTCATACACTCAATATAAATGGTTTATTGAATCTCGATCGTAGTGATACACATATTCATAATATTGATGCCAAAAGATGCAAAATTGATAATTATAGTGCAACATACTTGTGGCACTGACATTTTGGTCATATTGGTGTAAAGCACATGAAGAAACTCCATGCAGATGGGCTTTTGGAATCACTTGATTATGAATCATTTGATACTTGCGAACCATGCCTCATGGGAGAGATGACTAAAACTCCATTCTCCGGAACAATGGGGAGTGAGCCAATGACTTATTGGAAATAATACATACCGATGTATGCGGTCCAATGAGTGTTGAGGCACGTAACGGGTATCGTTATTTTCTAACCTTCACAGATGATTTAAGAAGATATGGGTATATCTACTTAATGAAACACAAGTCTGAAACATTTGAAAAGTTCAAATAATTTCAGAGTGAAGTGGAGAATCATCGTAACAACAAAAATAAAGTTTCTACGATCTGATCGCGTAGGCGAATATTTGAGTTACGAGTTTGGCCTTCATTTAAAACAATGTGAAATAGTTTCACAACTCACGCCACCTGGAACACCACAGCGTAATGGTGTGTCTGAACGTCGTAGCCGTACTTTATTAGATATGGTGCGATTTATGATGTCTCTTACTGATTTGTCACTATTGTTTTGGAGTTATGCATTAGAGAGAGCCGCATTCACGTCAAATAGGGCACCTCTAAATCCATTGAGATGACACCGTATGAACTATGGTTTGGCAAGAAACCTAAGATGTCATTTCTTAAAAGTTTGGGGATGTGGCGCTTATGTTAAAAGGCTTCAGCCTCATAAGCTCGAAACCAGAGCGGAGAAGTGCGTCTTCATAGGATACCCTGAGGAAACCATTGGGTAAACCTTCTACCACAGATCCGAAAGGCAAGATCTTTGTTGCTAAGAATGGATCCTTTCTAGAGAAGGAGTTTCTCTCAAAAGAAGTGAGTGGGTGGAAAGTAGAACTTGATGAGGTAATTGTACCTTCTCTCGAATAGGAAAGTAGCTCATCAGAGAAATTCGTCCACGTGATGCCTACACCAACTAGAGAGGAAGCTAATGATGATGATCATGAAACTTCATATCAACTTACTACTAGACCTCGTAGGTCAAACAAAGCATGTTCCGCACTAGAGTGGTACGGTAATCCTGTTCTGGAAGTCATGTTAATAGACCATGACGAACCTACGAACTATGAAGAAGCTATGATGAGCCCAGAGTTTGATAAATGGCTTGAGGCCATGAAATCTGAGATAGGAGCCATAGAAAATAAATGGATCTTCAAGAAGAAGACTGACGCTGATGGTAATGTTACTGTCTACAAAGCTCGACTTGTCGCGAAAGGTTTTCAACAAGTTCAAGGAGTTGACTACGATGATACTTTCTCACCCGTAGCGATGCTTAAGTCTGTCCGAATCATGTTAGCAATTGCCACATTTTATGATTATGAAATCTGGCAAATGGACGTCAAAACCGCATTCCATAATGGATTTCTTAAAGAAGAGTTGTGTATGATGCAACCAGAATGTTTTGTCGGTCCTAAAGGTGCTAACAAAGTGTGCAAGCTCCAGCGATCCATTTATGGACTGGTGCAAGCATCTCGGAGTTGGAATATACTCTTTAATGAGGTGATCCAAGCATATAGTTTTATACAGACTTGCGGTGAAGCCTATATTTACAAGAAAGTGAGTGGGAGCACTACAGCCTTTCTGATAAGTATATGTGAATGACATATTGTTGATCGGAAATGATGTAGAATTTTCTGGAAAGCATAAAGGAGTGTTTGAAAAGGAGTTTTTTTTCAAAGAAAGACCTCGGTAAAGCGGCTTACATATTGGGCATCAAGATATATAGAGATAGATCAAGACGCTTGATAAGACTTTCGATGAGTACATACCATGATAAGATTTTGAAGGATTAGTCAAAGAAGGAGTTCTTGCCTGAGTTGTAAGGTATGAAGTTGAGTAAGACTCAAAACCCGACCATGGTAGAAGATAGAGAGAGAATGAAAGTCATTCCCTATGCCTCAGCCATAGGTTCTATAAAGTATGCCATGATGTATACCATACCTATTGTGTACCTTGCCATGAGTTTAGAAAGGGGTACAATAGTGATCCAGGAGTAGATCATTGGACAGCGGTCAAAATTATCCTTAGATACCTAAAAAGGACTAAGGAAATGTTTCTCGGTTATGGAGGTGATAAAGAGTTCGTCGTAAAGGGTTACGTCGATGCAAGCTTTGACACCGATCCAGATGACTCTGAGTCTTAATATGGATACATATTGAAAGTGGGTGCAATTAGCTAGAGTAGCTCTGTGCAGAGCATTGTAGACATAGAAATTTGCAAAATACATATGGATCTGAATGTGATAGTCCCGTTGACTAAACTTCTCTCACAAGAAAAACATGATCACACCTTAGTACTCTTTGGGTGTTAATCACATGGCGATGTGAACTAGATTATTGACTCTAGTAAACCCTTTGGGTGTTGGTCACATGGCGATGTGAACTATGGGTGTTAATCACATGACGATGTGATCTATTGGTGTTAAATCACATGGCGATGTGAACTAGATTATTGACTCTAATGCAAGTGGGAGACTGAAGGAAATATGCCCTAGAGGCAATAATAAAGTTGTTATTTTATATTTCCTTATTTCATGATAAATGTTTATTATTCATGCTACAATTGTATTAACCGGAAACTTGATACATGTATGAATATATATAGACAAAACACCGTGTCCCTAGTAAGCCTCTACTAGACTAGCTCGTTAATCAAAGATGGTTAAGTTTCCTAACCACAGACATGTGTTGTCATTTGATGAACATGATCACATCATTAGGAGAATGATGTGATGGACAAGACCCATCCGTTAGCTTAGCATATTGATCATTCAGTTTTATTGCTATTGCTTTCTTCATGTCAAATACATATTCCTTCGACTGTGAGATTATGCAACTACCGGATAGCTGATGTCTACTATGCAACCTTATTCTTGTAGACTCGTGTTGGGCCTCCAAGCGCAGAGTTTTGTAGGACAATAACAATTTTCCCTCAAGCGGATGACCTAAGGTTTATCAGTCCGTGGGAGGTGTAGGATGAAGATGGTCTCTCTCAAACAACCCTGCAACCAAATACAAGAAATCTCTTGGGTCCCCAACACACCCAATACAATGGAAAATTGTATAGGTGCACTAGTTCAGCAAAGAGATGGTGATAAAAGTGTAATATTGATGGTAAATATATTTTTATAATCTGAATAAATAAAAACAGAAAGGTAGCAAATAGTAAACGGGCACAAAAACGGTATTGCAATGCTTGAAGATGAGGCCTAGGGTCCGTACTTTCGCTAGTGCAATCTCCCAACAGTGCTAATATAATTGGATCATATAATCATCCCTCAACGTGCGATGAAGCATCACTCCAAAGTTCCTATCTAGCGGAGAACATAAGAATAAATTGTTAATTTGTAGGGTACTAAATCACCTCAAATCTATTCTTTCCGTTCAATCTATTCAAGAGTCCGTACTAAAATAACACAAAGCTATTCTTTCCGTTCGATCTATCCATGAGTTCGTACTAAAATAACACCAAAGAAAATTCATATTCATAATAATCAATCCAACACAAAGAACTTCAAAGAGTGCCCCAAGATTTCTACCAGGGAAACAAAGACAAGAACGTGCATCAACCCCTATGCATAGATTACCCCAATGTCAGCTCGGGAATCTGCGAGTTGAGTGCCAAAACATATATCAAGTGAATCAATACGATACCCCATTGTCACCATGAGTATCCAATTGCAAGACATATATCAAGTGTTATCAAATCCATAAAAGTATTCAATCCAATAACAACGAAATCTCAAAGGGAAAAACTCAATTCATAACTCAGGATAGAGAGGGGAAAACACCATATGATACGACTATATTAACAAAGCCCGGGATACATCAAGATCGTGCAATCTCAAGAACACGAGAGAGAGAGAGAGAGAGAGAGATTAAACACATAGCTACTGGTACAAAACCTCAGCCCCGAGGGTGGACTACTCCCTCCTCATCGTGGTGGCCGCCGGGATGATGAAGATGGCTGATGACCCATAGGTGTAGGGGATCTATCGTAGTCCTTTCGATAAGTAAGAGTGTCGAACCCAACGAGGAGCAGAAGGAAATGACAAGCGGTTTTCAGTAAGGTATTCTCTGCAAGCACTGAAATTATCTATAACAGATAGTTTTGTGATAAGGTAATTTTTAAAGGGTAACAAGTAACAAAAGTAAATAAAGTGCCAAGGTGGCCCAATCCTTTTTGTAGCGAAGGACAAGCCTGGACAAACTCTTATATGAAGGAAAACGCTCCCGAATACACATGGGAATTATCGTCAAGCTAGTTTTCATCACGCTCATATGATTCGCGTTCGGTACTTTGATAATTTGATATGTGGGTGGACCGGTGCTTGGGTGCTGTCCTTCCTTGTACAAGCAAACCACTTATGATTAACCCCTATTGCAAGCATCCGCAACTACAAAAGAAGTATTAAGGTAAACCTAACCATAGCATGAAACATATGGATCCAAATCAGCCCCTTACGAAGCAACGCATAAACTAGGGTTTAAGCTTTTGTCACTCTAGCAACCCATCATCTACTTATTACTTCCCAATGCCTTCCTCTAGGCCCAAACAATGGTGAAGTGTCATGTAGTCGACGTTCACATAACACCACTAGAGGAAAGACAACATACATCTCATCAAAATATCGAACGAATACCAAATTCACATGACTACTTATAGCAAGACTTCTCCCATGTCCTCAGGAACAAACGTAACTACTCACAAATCATATTCATGTTCATAATCAGAGGGGTATTAATATGCATAAAGGACCTGAACATATGATTTTCCACCGAATAAACCAACTAGCATCAACTACAAGGAGTAATCAACACTACTAGCAACCCACAGGTACCAATTTGAGGTTTTGAGACAAAGATTGGATACAAGAGATGAACTAGGGTTTGAGAGGAGATGGTGCTGGTGAAGATGTTGATGAAGATTGACCCCCTCCCGATGAGAGGATCGATGGTGATGACGATGGTGATGATTTCCCCCTCCATGATGGATGTTTCCCAAGAACAGCTCCATGGGAGCCCTAGATTGGTTCCACCTCGTGGCGGCGGTGTTTCGTCCCAAAAGCTTCCTTCTGATTTTTTCCAGGGTAAAATACACCATATAGCCAAAGATGGGCACCGAAGGCCTGCCAGGTGGCCCACGAGGCAGGGGCGCGCCCCCACCCTTGTGGATGGTGGGTGGCCCCCCTCTGGTACTTTCTTCGCTCAGTATTTTTTATTAATTCCAAAAATAACTTCCGTGGAGTTTCAGGCTTTTGGAGTTGTGCAGAATAGGTCTCTAATATTTGCTCCTTTTCCAGCCCAGAATTCCAACTGCCGGCATTCTCCCTCTTCTTGTAAACCTTATAAAATAAGAGAGAATAGGCATAAGTATTGTGGCATTATGTGTAATAACATCCCATAATGCAATAAATATCGATATAAAAGCATGATGCAAAATGGACGTATCAAATCCCCCAAGCCTAGACCTCGCTTGTCCTCAAGCGAAAGCCGATAACGAAAAATATGTCCACATGTTTAGAGATAGGGGTGTCGATAAAATAAAATATGGACATGAGGGCATCATGATCATTCTTATAACAGCAACATATATAAATATTGTCATATGATTTCTTATGCTAAAGTAACAATCTATTCACAATGTAAAGTATAAATCAGAAACTTCATTGAAAACTAACAAACTATAATCTCGGTCATTGAAGCAATTGCAATTTATCATAACATAGGAAAGAGTCAACATAAGAGCTTTTCAGCAAGTCCACATACTCAACTATCATTTAGTCTTTCACAATTGCTAACACACATGCAATACTTATGGGTATGAAGTTTTAATCGGACATAGAGAAAGATAGGGGCTTTAAGTGTTGCCTCCCAACCTTTTACCTCAAGGGTAATGTCAACAATAATAGTTCATGCTAACTTACATCCAATTAGATATATACATATATCAGGATCTTTCCAACATAATGTGCTTGCCAAAGGATAAAATGTAAAAAGGAAAGGTGAAGATCACCATGACTCTTGTATAGGGTATAAGACAAGAATAAAAGATAGGCCCTTCGCAGAGGGAAGCAGAGGTTGTCATGTGCTTTTATGGTTGGATGCACAAAGTCTTAATGTGAAAGAACATAACTTTATATTGCCACTTGTGATAAGGACCTTTATTATGCAGTTTGTCGCTTTTATTACTTCCATATCACAAGATCGTATAAAGCTTATTTTCTCCACACTAATAGATCATACATATTTAAAGAGCAATTTTTATTGCTTGCAACAATGACAACTTACTTGAAGGATCTTACTCAATCCATAGGTTGATATGGTGGACTCTCATGGCAAAACTGGGTTTAAGGATATTTGGAAGCACAAGTAGTATCTCTACTTGGTGCTAAGAATTTTGCTAGCATGAGTGGGAAAGGCAAGCTCAACATGTTGGATGATCCATGACAATATACTTTGTTTCAGATATAAGAAAACATAACCCATTACGTTGTCTTCCTTGTCCAACATCAACTCTTTAGCATGTTATATTTTAATGAGTGCTCACAATTATAAAAGATGTCCAAGATAGTATATTTATATGTGAAAACCTCTCTTTCTTTATTACTTCCTATTAATTGCAACGATGACCAAAACTATGTTTGTAAACTCTCAACAAATTTTATTCATCATACTCTTTATATGTGAAGTCATTACTCTCCATAAGATCAATATGATCTCTTTATTTCTTTTTATTCTTTCTTTTTCTATTATTTTTATTCCCCCAAGATCATAGCAAGATAACCAAGCCCTTGACTCAACACTAATCTTTATTATATATAGCTCACGGACTCGATTACATAGAGGGATCATAAAGCAAAACTCGAAACTAGATCATACTAAAACTTTATTCTACTAGATCAAAATATTACTAAGAGGATCGAACTAAGAAAAACGGTAAAGATATGAGTGTGATGGTGATACGATACTGGGGCACCTCCCCCAAGCTTGGCAGTTGCCAAGGGGAGTGCCCATACCCATGTGATTATGTCTCCTTTGCTGGTGAGGAAGATGGTGGTGATGATGGATAGTCGCACATCGAGCGTAGGAGATCCTCCAATTTGCGGATAATGCCCTTGAGTGCAGTGATATGCTCCTTCAACAAAATATTTTCATGTGTGAGATACTTGTTTTGAATACGGGCTAACTCAATCATCTTGAAAGCTTCAATCTCAGTTGGGGTAAGAAGATTTTGATGAAGTTGAAGGATTTCTTCTTCTTCTGCTGCCGGAGCTTGATCCTCCATGTCCTTCTTGATTCCATCATCCTTGTTGATCTCCCTGGGTTCTTCTCTCTTCAGCTCTATCTTCATTAGCCAAGCATCGTTGCCCTCATTATTGGAGGAGGGGGACGACATGATGCCTGGCCTTAACAACTCTGGCAGAAAACAGCTTGAAACAAGAACAGAGGATATTTGCGTGATACGAGGGTCAAAACCTTCGAGAGATTATATAGTGAATTTTTACCGACCAAAGGAAGTATTGTGGAGGAAAACGGAGTCTAGAGAGCACACAAGGTGCCCACGAGGCAGGGGGCGCGCCCTCCACCCTCTTGGATGCCTCGTCCTTCCCGGACTACTTCTTATTTTCCTATTTTCTTAAATATTCCAAAACGGAGAAAAATTGCTATTAGAACTATTTTGGAGTTGGTTTACTTACCGTACCACATACCTATTCCTTTTGAGTGCAGAAACATTACGGAAGGTGTCCCTTATGTATTCCTCCGGGGTTACGGTTTCAATAACATTAGTTTCAACATTTATGGGATTACCTGAGATATAATGTTTGATTCTTTGACCGTTCACCACCTTCGGATTCGTGCCTTCGAAGTTGTTGATTTTTATGGCACCAGAATGATAGACCTCCTCGATAACGTAAGGACCTTCCCATTTAGAGAGAAGCTTTCCTGCAAAAATTCTTAAGCGAGAGTTGAATAGCAACACATAATCACCTACATTAAACTCGCGCCTTTGTATCCTTTTGTCATGCCATCTTTTAACTTTTTCCTTAAACAATTTGGCATTCTCATAGGCCTGGGTTCTCCATTCATCAAGTGAGCTGATGTCAAATAGCCTCTTCTCACCGGCAAGTTTGAGATCATAATTGGGCTCTTTAATGGCCCAATATACCTTATGTTCTAGTTCGAGAGGTAAGTGACATGCTTTTCCATAAACCATCTTGTACGGAGACATGCCCATAGGATTTTTATATGCAGTTCTATAGGCCCATAATGCATCATCAAGTTTCTTGGACCAATTCTTTCTAGATCTATTAACAATATTTTGCAATACTAATTTGATCTCTCTATTACTTAATTCTACTTGACCTCTAGACTGTGGGTGATATGGAGATGCAATTCTATGATTGACGTCATACTTAGCAAGCATTTTACGAAAGGCACCATGAATAAAATGTGAACCACCACCAGTCATTAAATATCTAGGGACTCCAAACCTCGGAGAAATAACTTCTTTAAGCATCTTAATAGAGGTGTTATGATCAGCACTACTAGTTGGAATAGCTTCTACCCACTTAGTAACGTAATCAACAACAACTAAAATATGTGTATACCCATTAGAGGAAGGAAAGCGGTCCCATATAATCAAAGCCCCAAACATCAAATGGTTCAATAACAAGTGAATAATTCATAGGCATTTCTTGACGTCTACTAATATTACCAATTCTTTGGCATTCGTCACAAGACAAGACAAACTTACGGGCATCTTGAAAAGAGTAGGCCAATAAAAACTGGATTGCAATACCTTATGCGCAGTTCTATCTCCAGTGTGATGTCCTCCATAAGCCTCGGAGTGACACTTGCGCAGGATCTGTTCATGTTCATGCTCAGGTACACAACGTCTAATAACACCATCTACTGCTTCTTTGTAAAGGTGTGGGTCATCCCAGAAGTAATGTCTTATATCATAGAAAAACTTTTTCTTTTGCTGGAATGTGAAACTAGCTGGTATAAATTTAGCAACAATGTAATTAGCATAATCAGCATACCATGGAGCAGTACGAGAAGCATTTATGGCAGCTAATTGTTCATCAGGAAAGCTATCATCAATAGGTAGTGGGTCATCAAGAACATTCTCTAACCTAGACAAGTTATGCGCAGCAGGGTTCTCAGCTCCCTTTCTATCTATAATATGCAAATCAAATTCTTGTAGTAGGAGAACCCATCTAATAAGTCTAGGTTTAGCATCTTTCTTTTCCAAAAGATATTTGATAGCAGCGTGATCAGTGTGAACAGTTACTTCAGAATCAACAATGTAAGGTCTGAACTTATCACATGCAAATACAACTGCTAAAAATTCTTTCTCAGTAGTAGCATAATTCCTCTGGGCACTGTCTAGAGTTTTGCTAGCGTATTGAAGAACATTTAATTTCTTATCAACTCTTTGTCCTAGAACAGCACCTACAGCATAATCACTAGCATCACACATAATTTCAAATGGCAAATTCCAATCAGGTGGTTGAACAATAGGTGCAGAAATCAAGGCTTTCTTAAGTATTTCAAATGCTTCTACACAATCATCATCAAAGACAAAAGTAACATCTTTTTGTAAGAGGTTAGTCAGAGGCCTAGAAATTTTTGAGAAGTCCTTAATGAACCTCCTATAAAAACTGGCATGACCAAGGAAACTTCTTATACCTTTAATGTCTTTGGGACACGACATGTTTTCAGTAGCATCAACTTTAGCTTTATCAACTTCAATACCTCTTTCAGAAATTTTATGTCCCAAGAAAATACCTTTATTAACCATAAAGTGGCACTTCTCCCAATTCAAGACAAGATTAGTTTCTTCACATCTCTGCAAAATTCGATCAAGGTTGCTCAAGCAATCATCAAAAGAAGTTCCATATACAGAGAAATCATCCATGAAAACTATTTCCAAACATAGCTCTCGAAGGTCCTCGGCTAACTCCTTGGGTATTCCTCCCATCATTAGGGTATTGACGTGGCTCTTACGGCTCAATGCGTCTGCTACAACGTTAGCCTTCCCGGGGTGATAATGCAATCTCATATCATAATCCTTAATAAGCTCCAACCATCTCCTCTGTTTGAGATTTAATTCCTTCTGCGTGAAGATGTACTTCAAACTCTTGTGATCCGTGTACACCTCACAATGATTTCCAATGAGAAAATGTCTCCATGTCTTCAATGCATGCACAACGGCTGCTAACTCCAAATCATGTGTGGCATAATTCAACTCATGAGGCTTAAGCTGTCGTGAAGCATACTGAAACAACTCTTCCTTCCTGCATAAGCACTCCTCCAAGTCCTCGGCGTGAAGCGTGTAATACACCTCATAATCCTTGGTCTGATCTGGCAAAATTAACACTGGGGAGGTAACCAATCTTTTCTTCAACTCTTGAAAACTTGCCTCACAATCCTCGGTCCATATGAACTTGGTATCCTTTTTCAGCAATTCCGTCATAGGCTTTGCAATCCTTGAGAAATTCTCAATGAATCTTGGTAGTATCCTGCGAGTCCAAGGAAACTCGGATCTCTCCAACTGTCGTTGGTGCTTCCCATTTGGTTCTGGTCTCAACCTTTGTGGGGTCAATCGCTATCCCTTCTCCGGATATAACATGTCCAAGAAATCCAACTTCCTTTAGCCACAACTCACCTTTGCTGAACTTGGCATATAACCGATGTTCCCTTAGTTTCTCCAAAACCAATCGCAAATGTTCCTTCTGTTCTTCTTCATTCTTCGAGAAAACCAAAATGTCATCTATGAACACCACGACGAACTTATCCAAAAACTCCATAAACACTTTGTTCATCAGGTTCATGAAATAGGCAGGCGCATTAGTCAGTCCAAATGACATAACGGTATATTCATACAATCCATATCTCGTGGTAAATGTTGTCTTAGGTATGTCCTGCTCTCGAATCTTCAACTGATGGTACCCTGATTGCAAATCGATCTTGGAAAACACTTTAGCTCCTTGCAAACGATCAAACAGATCATTTATCATTGGTAGTGGGTACTTGTTCTTGATTGTTACTTCATTTAAACCACGATAGTCTACAACCATCCTTAATGATCCGTCCTTCTTCTCTACTAAAAGTACGGGTGATCCCCAAAGCGAAGAACTTGGGCGTATAAAACCTTTATCCAATAGCTCCTTAATCTGCTTCTTGATTTCCGCCAAATCACATGCGGGCATCCTGTATGGTAAACCCGATATTGGGCCCATGCACGGCAAAAGCTCAATCAAAACTCAATGTCTCTATCCGTGGCATTCACAGCAACTCTTAGGAAATACATCGAAATCCTTCACCACTGGTACTTCTTCCCGCACAACTCGATAAGGAATTTACTTGTGCTCTCCTCGGCTCATGCCGTGATACATACTTGATCCTTCTTCCTTCGGTGTGGTGAGCAAAATTGACTTAGTGGCGCAATCTATGTTCCTCCATACTTGATAACCAATCCTTGCCTAATATCACATCCAATCCTTGGGATTCCGAACTATTAGGTCCGAGGGAAAACATAGTGTCCAATCCTTAATGGCGATCGATCACACCATATACTAGCCATGTATTCTCGCTCGGGTGAGGTTACTAGCATGGGTGACCTAAGGGCTTGGGTTGGTAATTTGTACTTATCCACAAATCCCTTGATATGTATGAATGTGATGCACCGATGTCGAAAAGAACAAGCTGCGATGGCGACTTAACCAAAACTTACCGATTCTTTGCATCGGGCTGATCTTCAACCTCCTCCACATCAATGTGGTTCACCCATCCCCTGTTGAAAGGGTTTGGCTTCTTTCCGAGCTTCCATTTCCATTTCCATTCGCCTTCTGCATTCATTTGCATAATGCCCAGTCTTGCGGCACTTAAAGCAAGTGATGTGGCTCAGTCTACCTTGGTTGGTGTTGACGGGTTGGTGCGGTTACATCCATTGCTTCCTCCATTCTCGTTCCCATTCTTGGTGCCATTATGGTTGTGCGAACTACCTCCTCCATGGGTATGCTGGAACTGAACTCCCTGTTTAGGGGTATAACGGGGCTTCTGCCGGGCTCCAGAGTTATACTTCCCCTGCCCATACTTCCTCTTGCGATTTTCAATTTCTTGCTGCTTTCCTTCAATCATGAGGGCACGGTCTACCAACTCCTGGTAGTTATTGAAACTTGCTACCATCAACTGCATGCTTAACTCATCATTTAGTCCTTCCAGAAACTTCTCCTGCTTAGCTGCATCTGTAGCAACGTCATCTGGGGCATAACGTGCTAACTTACTAAAATCATCCACATACTGGCCAATAGTCCTTCCTCCTTGGCGTAAATTTTGAAACTCACGCTTCTTCATGGCCATAGCTCCTGCTGAGACATGGGCGGTCTGGAAAGCTTCTTTGGCCGATCCCATGTGACAGTGTCTATAGGGTAGGTGGCTGTAAAATTCTCCCACCATGCTGCTGCGGGTCCTTCAAGCTGGTGTGCATCAAACTTCACCTTCTCTCCATCTGTACATCCTGCAGTGGTCAACTCCCTTCCTACCTTACGGAGCCAATCATCTGCTACTATCGGCTCGGTGCTACTGGAAAACACCGGCGGGTTCAGCCTTAAGAAAGCGTGTCAAGTGATCCGCAGTGGTGGTGGCGGTGGGTTGTTGTTGTTGCCTTGGTTCTGTACCAATGTTTGGATCAAAGTGTTACTGCTTTGAATCAAGCTGGGTGATCTCTGGCGGGAAAAGAAACCCGGGGTCGCGTCTCGGAGGCATCTGATGGGTTTTAGAAAAGATGAGAAATTAAGAATAGAGTGAGGTCTAAGGAGAAACACTACCCAAATGTATATGAGCAAATGCACACAAAATCACTTCATTAAATTCAAACAAGGTCTTACAACAGTCTAACTATCGCAAAAGTGCGTGAACTAAAATGTTACATGGAGGGAATACTACTAATATGTGGGGGTCATCTATTAATTTGAACCGGTGGAAGACTCCATGATGTCTGCTCTAGCTTCGTCTTCAAAGTCGGGTTCACTTGGATCCGAATCGGTGTCGTCGATGTTGATGTAGTCGCTTGGACAGCCGACGTACTTGTCTTCATTCTTGAGCGCCAATTTCTTCTTGAGTTCTTCAATCTCGTACTTAAGATCGTTATTGTGTCTTGCTAAAGCTACGATCTCGTCCATGTAGTCCTTGCGTGTAGACTTTAGTTCTCCTTCAAGTTTGATGATCCTTCCCTTCGCATTCTTCAACTCTATCATATCATTGCACATCTGGTTCTCCTGGCGTCGAATGTGCTGGTTTAACTCCTGGATGAAAGCTGCAATGGATCTATCCTTCTTGGTGTTGACTATCTCCCATTGTTCATTCCGGCGTCCGCAAATCTGGTAGATAGTGTCCTTGAGGTCTTCTTGATAAACTTCTCCAATGCGTACCATGGTGATATGAGCTGCCATGCTCTTTCCCAGACTCCAGGTTGGTGCATTGAAAACACTATCTATAGGCTTGGTGATTGGGGCAAATGTCCTTCCCGGAACGTGAGCTTGAATCTTCCAGCGCTCTTCTTGAGCAGTGGCGTTGAAAGTTCCGGTGAAGCTTGGTAGTCCAATGTTCAGATACTTGGTGACTTCCTTCAAGTGAAATCCAAAAGG
The DNA here is from genome assembly GCA_021605145.1 of Aegilops bicornis. Taxonomy (NCBI): domain Eukaryota; kingdom Viridiplantae; phylum Streptophyta; class Magnoliopsida; order Poales; family Poaceae; genus Aegilops; species Aegilops bicornis. The sequence continues at coordinate 523,916,116 of CM038673.1, forward strand.
TGTGCCTTCATCTGGTTGTGTGTACTTGATCTTCGCGTCCTTCATCCTAAAAGAGTAGAAAAGATGAGGAGTTAGAAAATGAGAAGATAGTAGTGATCTATGGCTTTAACTTAGTGGCCGTGTCCTACAGTCAACCTGGCTCTGATACCATCTCTCAGAGCGACCCGACCGAATGGATCAAGTCTCGTGCTCAAAGGCGTCATCCCTGGATCAGTAATGCTGACACAACACAGTACTTCGAAGGATTTATAACAGAGTAGCAATCACACACATATTACATCGTTGCCCAAAAGAGGACTTATTACAATAAATATGGCTTAAGGCCATCTAATAACGTTAACAGCGGAAGACTTGGAAGATAAGTGAGTCCATCAACTCCAGCGGCATCATCGAGTATAGAACCACGACCTAAAGCACCTTACTCGTCAATGCAGAAAAGTCTGCAACATGAGCGTTGCAGCCCGAAAACGGTCAACACATGGAATATGCTTTGGCAATGTAACACATAGAGAGTAATGAAGGAATAAGCCTATACTACATGCATATATGGCTGGTGGAAAAGCTCTACGATTCTGATTTTGCATAAAGCCGCTTTTTCCCTACCGCAAAGGAATAAATTTGTTTAACTATCATGGTGGTTGTTGAACATTGAGAATGGTTGATGACATCCTCAATCCCAATTAAACGTACTCATTAAAAACCCAACAATATTAATTAGAGTAACATGTTGAGATTCACATGATATTCAAGTACTAGATACTCAAGATGTCCATAACCGGGGACACGGCTAATCATGATTAGTTTATACACTCTGCAGAGGTTTAGCACTTTTCCCCACAAGACTCGATCGCCTCCGTTTGGTTTCTCGTCTTTGCAGGGTGTTTGAGAAACGGATGACCGAGACATAGTCTTTCGTGGCGCTAGCACCTTACTTGTGGGTAGACCGTACCAACCTACAACCCCTACATCGCTAGTCTACCCGTAAGAGTTCGCACAACTTACTCAACTATGCCAGAGCCCATAATGGCTTGTGGCTGCACACGGAAGTTTCTAGTTTGAATAGTCTTATGATCCCTTTGAGCACAGGTGGCGGTACAAAAAAAAACAGGCAAGTCATGATAGAAACCAGGTGCCTCAATCCACCCAGATGTGTGTTTAAGTTGCCACCTTAAATAAACCTTTAATTAAAATCTCACATCTGTCATGGATATACACTCACCCAATCCACGTCTACTAGCATAGCATGGCATAATAAGCCAACGTAGAAGTAACTCCCAAGGTTTCATAAGTAAAACAGGTAATAGGTACTACCTCAATCTACTTCCCATCCCACAATTTAATTAGATCCTAATCATGCAAGTGTTTGAGGAATAGATCTAATGCATAAAGCTGGGTAGTAGAAAAGGTATGATCAAGTGTTACTTGCCTTGCTGATGATCCGCGAAACCTAGAGATTCAAAATAACAAGCGGCGCACTCCGGGTGATCTATCGCAGACAAACAACAAGCATACAATAAGTACTCATCTAATGCACAGGTAAATCTCGAATAAAAGATCTAACCGGAAAGTTCAACTTAAGAACCACAGTTGCAAAAACAATCGAATCAAATAAAGCAACGAAAGTCAAACGACGAAATAAAACAACTCGGTTCTAGCAAGTTGAAACTAAGTCAAATTTTACAGTAGCAAAACTTTGTTTAAGTTGATTAATCGGAACGGCGGTTTCGAAACGAAACTCCAGGCGCTTGAATCACCTGATTCCGATAAACGAGCGAGAAGATAAACTAGAACGAAGATCGGATCTGAAATCGTGATCAGAAAATAGCGGATTAAATCCGAATAAAAGGAAAACGACGAACGGTTAAACGAACGGACGTTCGTTAACCGGGAATAACCGGTGAACACGTTCGTTAAGACGAACGGTCCGACGAACGTTCGCTAAACAACAAAACCAAAAAAACGATCTAGGGTTTGAAAAAAAAGAAAACCGAGACGGTTTTTTTTTTAAAAACCGGGCGACGAACGGCGGCGGCTATACCTCCGGCGAGGTCTCCGGTGGGCGGAAAGGGGTTCCGGCGGGGTCGGGACGGCTCGGCGGGGCGGCGGCGGCAAGACGGCGACAGCGGCGTCAGGCGACTTCGAGTGGTGGCGGCTCGGCGACTTCAGGTGGCGGCGAGGTGAGGTGAGGCAGCGGGGTCGGCCGGGTTTTAAGGAGGCGAGGTGCTGCCTTGGGGAGGGTCACGGCGGGCGGCGTCCCGAGCGGGACTTCAGGCGGCGGCCAGTCTCCCGGGAGGAGGCGGCTCGGCGAGGTGGGCCGTCAGTGAGCCTTAGCCCGGTCGGTATGTGCGGATATTTTTAAAAATAAAAAAAAATCACGCGCAGAAAAACGAATAAAATAAAATCTAAATGAACTCCAAAATTTACAAAGTAAATTTTCCCCGACTCCTAAAAATGAGTCGAACAAAATGAACTTTTACTCGGGGCCTAAAATGCATTTTTTGAAAACACGCATTTTTCCCTAAGGCAAATAAAAGTGAAAAACTCCGAAATAAAAATCTTATTTGATTTTTTTATTTTCATTATTTCTTTATTTTGGGAAAGTCATTTTATTCCCTCTCTCATATTTTAATAGTAGAAATAATTGAAGATAAAATAAATAAATCAAATGATCCTATTTTCAAAATTTGAGAAATCTCAAATATGAAAATAACGAAATCTCCAACTCTCTCCGAGGGTCCTTGAGTTGCGTGAAATTTCTAGGATCGGCAAAATGCAAGAAAAAATGTAATGCATGAAGACTTAATGTATAACATTCCAAATTCAAAATTTGGGATGTTACAAACCTACCCCTTAAGATGAATCTACGCCCTCGAGATTCGGGTTAACTAGAAAATAGGTGAGGGTGATCCTTGAGCAAATCTTCTTCTCTTCCTGTGTGGCTTCATCCTCGCGTGTGGTGGCTCCACTGAACCTTGCAAAACTTGATAACCTTGCTGCGAGTAACTCTGCTGGCATAATCGAGAATCTTGACTGGTTTCTCCTCATATGTCAAATCATCCTGCAACTGAATTGCTTCAAGTGGCACTGTATCTCTTAGCGGTACTTCCGCCATCTCGGCGTGACATTTCTTCAGCTGAGAAACATGGAATACATCATGAACTCCTCGACAGTCCCTCCGCAATTCCAGCTTATAAGCAACTTCTCCCATGCGTTGCAAGATCCTATACGGTCCAACGAAACGTGGTGCTAATTTTCCTTTAACTCCAAAACGCTTTACTCCTCGAAGTGGGGATACTCTAAGATATACTCTATCTCCAACTTCATATTCCATCGCCTTGCATTTTGAATCCGCATAGCTTTTTCTGTTCGATCGGGCTACTTTGAGCCTATCGCGAATCAACTTAACCTTCGCTCGCACTCCTTGATCAAATCTGGTCCAAACAATGACGGTCTCGACTTCGTCCCATGATAACGGTGTCCTGCATCTCCTTCCGCACAAAGCCTCGAAGGTGCCATATTCAAGCTGGTTTGGTAAGTGTTGTTATAAGAAAACTCTGCATACGGCAAGTTATCATCCCAACTAGATCCATAATCTAGTGCACAAGCTCTCAAAGATGTCCTCCAAAATCTGGTTGACTCTCTCACCGCCCATCGGTCTCAGGTGGAAAGTCAGATCAATTCCAGCCTGGTTCCCAATGTTTCGTGTAACCGATTCCAAAACTTTGAGGTAAATTGGGTTCCTCTATCTCGACACGATACTCCTCGGAACTCCGTGCAAACACACAATTCTGGTCATGTATATCTTTGCCAACTTAGCACGCTATAGGTAGTCTTGACTGGAATGAAATGAGCTACCTTCGTCAAGCGGTCGACTATAACCCAAATCGAGTCATAGCCCGAACGAGTCTTTGGAAAACCTGTGATGAAATCCATGCCTAGTTTATCCCACTTCCATTCAGGTATCGGCAATGGTTGCAACAATCCTGCTGGCTTCTGATGTTCTGCCTTCACTCTCTGACATACATCGCAAACTGCTACATACTCTGCAATATCCTTCTTCATTCCGGTCCACCAGAAAGTATTCTTCAAATCCAAATACATCTTGGTATTTCCAGGGTGAATCGAATATGGTGAATCATGTGCCTCTTGCAAAATCCACTTCCTGATCTCTGGGTCATTTGGCACATACACACGGTCCTCAAACCATAGGGTATCGTGCTCATCCTCACGAAATCCCTTAGCTTTTCCTTCGCTCATTTTCTCCTTTATAGAGGCAACTTCCTTATCTGCCTTTTGAGCTTCTTTGATTTTGTCCATAAACGTAGACTGAATCTCCAATGCTGCTACAAAGCCTCTCGGAACTATTTCCAAACATAGCTCTCGAAGGTCCTCGGCTAACTCCTTGGGTATTCCTCCCATCATTAGGGTATTGACGTGGCTCTTACGGCTCAATGCGCCTGCTACAACGTTAGCCTTCCCGGGTGATAATGCAATCTCATATCATAATCCTTAATAAGCTCCAACCATCTCCTCTCGTCTGAGATTTAATTCCTTCTGCGTGAAGATGTACTTCAAACTCTTGTGATCCGTGTACACCTCACAATGATTTCCAATGAGAAAATGTCTCCATGTCTTCAATGCATGCACAACGGCTGCTAACTCCAAATCATGTGTGGCATAATTCAACTCATGAGGCTTAAGCTGTCGTGAAGCATACGAAACAACTCTTCCTTCCTGCATAAGCACTGCTCCAAGTCCTCGACATGAAGCATCGCAATACACCTCATAATCCTTGGTCTGATCTGGCAAAATTAACACTGGTGAGGTAACCAATCTTTTCTTCAACTCCTGAAAACTTGCCTCACAATCCTCATTCCATATGAACTTGGTATCCTTTTTCAGCAATTCCGTCATAGGCTTTGCAATCCTTGAGAAATTCTCAATGAATCTTCGGTAGTATCCTGCGAGTCCAAGGAAACTCCGGATCTCTCCAACTGTCGTTGGTGCTTCCCATTTGGTTACGGTCTCAACCTTTGTGGGGTTAACTGTTATCCCTTCTCCGGATATAACATGTCCAAGAAATCCAACTTCCTTTAGCCAAAACTCACATTTGCTGAACTTGGCATATAGCTGATGTTTCCTTAGTTTCTCCAAAACCAATCGCAAATGTTCCTTATGTTCCTCTTCATTCTTCGAGAAAACCAAAATGTCATCTATGAACACCACGACGAACTTATCCAAAAACTCCATAAACACTTTGTTCATCAGGTTCATGAAATAGGCAGGCGCGTTAGTCAGTCCAAATTACATAACGGTATATTCATACAATCCATATCTCGTGGTAAATGATGTCTTAGGTATGTCCTGCTCTCGAATCTTCAATCGATGGTACCACGATCGCAAATCGATCTTGGAAAACACTTTAGCTCCTTGCAAACGATCAAACAGATCATTTATCATTGGTAGTGGGTACTTGTTCTTGATTGTTACTTCATTTAAACCACGATAGTCTACAACCATCCTTAATGATCTGTCCTTCTTCTCTACTAAAAGTACGGGTGATCCCCAAGGCGAAGAACTTGGGCGTATATAACCTTTATCCAATAGCTCCTTAATCTGCTTCTTGATTTCCGCCAAATCCTGTGCGGGCATCCTGAATGGTCGCTCGATATTGGGCCTGCACTGCAAAAGATCAATCAAAACTCAATGTCTCTATCCGGGCATTCCTGGCAACTCTTCCGGAAATACATCAGGGAAATCCTTCACCACTGGTACTTCTTCCTGCACAACTCCTGATAAGGAATTTACTTGTGCTCTCCTCGGCTCATGCCGTGATACATACTTGATCCTTCTTCCTTCTGGTGTGGTGAGCAAAATTGACTTAGTGGCGCAATCTATGTTCCCTCCATACTTTGATAACCAATCCATGCCTAATATCACATCCAATCCTTGGGATTCCGTAACTATTAGGTCCGAGGGAAAACATAGTGTCCAATCCTTAATGGCGGTCGATCACACCATATACTAGCCATGTATTCTGCTCGGGTGAGGTTACTAGCATGGGTGACCTAAGGGCTTGGGTTGGTAATTTGTACTTATCCACAAATCCCCTTGATATGTATGAATGCGATGCACCAAGATGTCGAAAAGAACAACCGCAGAAACGACTTAACCAAAAACTTACCGACATCGCATCGGGCTGATCTTCAACCTCCTCCACATCAATGTGGTTCACCTGTCCCCTGTTGAAAGGGTTTGGCTTCTTTCCAGAGCTTCCATTTCCATTTCCATTCTGGCCTTCTGGGCATTCATTTGCATAATGCCCAGTCTTGCGGCACTTAAAGCAAGTGATGTGGCTCAGGTCTACCTTGGTTGGTGTTGACGGGTTGGTGCGGTTCTGTCCATTGCTTCCTCCATTCCCGTTCCCATTCTTGGTGCCATTATGGTTGTGCGAACTACCTCCTCCATGGGTATGCTGAAATTGAACTCCCTGTTTAGGGGTATAACGGGGCTTCTGCTGGGCTCCAGAGTTATACTTCCCCTGCCCATACTTCCTCTTGCGGTTCTCAATTTGTCAGCCGCTTTCCTTCAATCATGAGGGCACGGTCTACTAACTCTTGGTAGTTATTGAAACTTGCTACCATCAACTGCATGCTTAACTCATCATTCAGTCCTTCCGAAACTTCTCCCGCTTAGTCAGCATCTCAGAGTAACGCTATCCGGGGCATAACGTGCTAACTTACTAAAATCATCCACATACCGCCAACAGTCCTTCCTCCTTGGCGTAAATTTTGAAACTCACGCTTCTTCATGGCCATAGCTCCTGGCCGAGACATGGGCGGTCTGAAAGCTTTGTCAAACCGATCCCATGTGATGTTGTCTATAGGGTAGGTGGGCTGTAAAATTCTCCCACCATGTCTTGCTGGGTCCTTCAAGCTGGTGTGCATCAAACTTCACCTTCTCTCCATCTGTACATCCTGCAGTTGGTCAACTCCCTTCCTACCTTACGGAGCCAATCATCTGCTACTATCGGCTCGGTGCTCTTTGGAAAACACCGCTGGTTCAGCCTTAAGAAACGTGTCAAGTGATCCGCAGTGGTGGTGGCGGTGGGTTGTTGTTGTTGCCTTGGTTCTGTACCAATGTTTGGATCAAAGTGTTCTGCTGAATCAATCAACTGGGTGATCTCTCAAGGCGGGAAAACAAACCCGGGTCGCGTCTCGGAGGCATCTGATGGGTTTTAGAAAAGATGAGAAATTAAGAATAGAGTGAGGTCTAAGGAGAAACACTACCCAAATGTATATGAGCAAATGCACACAAAATCACTTCATTAAATTCAAACAAGGGCTTACAACGGTCTAACTATCGCAAAAGTGTGTGAACTAAAATGTTACATGGAGCCTTCTGAAGCACAGCCTGAAGAGGAACTTATCATTTCTGCACCTGACCAACATGAAGACAATGCTCATCCTGAAGACAATCCTCCCAATGATGGCAATGATCAGCATGAGCAAAGTCTTCATCCAGTTCATCCTCGAGTTGCAAATGAAGTACAAATTGAGAAGATAATTGATAGCATCAATGCACCTGGTCCGCTTACTCGCTCAAGAGCAACACAGCTAGCAAATTTCTGTGGGCACTTTTCTTTTGTGTCAATATCGTAACCCAAGAAAGTTGTTGAAGCCTTTATGGAACCGTAATGGATACAAGCTATGCAAGAAGAACTTCAACAGTTCAAGTTGAATGATGTTTGGGAACTTGTCAAGCGCCCCGACCTCGCAAGCATAACATTATTGGCACCAAATGGATATATCGAAACAAGCAAGACGAGCATGGTCAAGTAAATGAGAAACAAAGCACGGCTTGTGGCTCAAGGATATACTCAAGTTGAAGGAATTGACTTCGATGAAACATTTGCTCCTCGTAGCTAGGCTTGAAGCCATTCGCATACTACTAGCCTATGCTAACCACCACAACATCTTGCTATATCAAATGGATGTGAAGAGTGCATTTCTCAACGGCAAGATTGAAGAAGAAGTATATGTCGCTCAACCACCGGCTTTGAAGATCCAAAACATCCCGATATGGTGTACAAGCTAAATAAAGCACTCGTATGGCCTCAAACAAGCTCCTCGCTACCGGTATGATACGATCAAAGACTTCAAGAGCAAAGGCTTCAAACCTGGATCCTTGATCCCACACTCTTCACGAAGACATATGATGGTGAACTGTTTGTATGCCAAATATATGTGGATGACATTATCTTCTACCGCACCAACCGTAAGTATAGTGATGAATTTGGATACATGATGCAAGAGCAATATCGATGTCCATGATGGGAGAGCTCAAGTTCTTCCTTGGTCTTCAAATTCACAAGAAAGGAATGGCATCTTTATATCTCAAGAAAAATACCTCCAAGATTGTTTGAAGAAGTTTGGAATGCAAGAATGCAAAGGATACACAACGCCAATGCCGCCAAACACCATCCGGGTCCCGACGACAATGGTAAAGAGTTCGATCAAAAGGTATACCGCTCCATGATTGGTTCCTTACTTTACCTATGTGCATCTAGGCGGATATTATGCTTAGTGTTTGCATGTGTGCTCGATTCCAAGCGGCACCAAAGGAATCACATCACTTAGTTGTGAAGCGAATTCTTCGATAATTGGCTCACACCCCAACACTCGGATTATGGTATCCAAAGGGCTCAAAATTTGATTTGGTTGGATTTTCGGATGCTGATTATGCTAGTGACAAGGTGGATCGCAAGTCAACATCAGGCACATGTCACTTTCTGGGACGATCACTCGTCTTTTGGTCTTCAAAGAAGCAAAACTTTGTATCACTCTCAACTGCTGAATCTGAATACATTGCTGCTGGATCCTGATGTGCTCAACTTCTATGGATGAAGCAAACTCTCAAGGACTATGGCATCAGTCTGGCACAAGTACCTCTCTTCTGTGACAACGAAAGCGCCATCAAGATTGCCAACAATCCAGTCCAGCACTCGAAGACAAAGCACATTGAAATTCATCATCATTTTCTCAGGGATCATGTCATGAAGAAAGATATTGACATCATTCACGCCAACATCAAGAGCAATTGGCAGATATCTTCACAAAGCCCTTGGATGAGAAAAGGTTTTTGCAAGTTACGGTGTGAGCTAAATATCTTGGAATCCTCAAATGTCCTGTGATCAAGCACACATCCTAACACGTATGCATGTTGGTGACTTAGATGTGCAACACACGAAGTAACGTATGTCTTCAATCTAATGAAGACTTACATTCTGAGTGTGAATACATCAACGTGGAATTTGACTTCGGAGCGCCACGATAATTGTGCGTCGTGTCTGGGTCTAATACTTCCTATATGGTGGGTCACGCCACCACCAAATTTCTTTGTTTGAAGTGTTTCACTCATGGCGTTATTTCTGCAATATCTTCGCATTTTATTTGTCTTCAACTTCAACCTATCTTCATGATTTTCTTCACTATGTTGATTTGGTTGTCGTATATATATATATATATATATATATATATATATATATATATATATATATATATATATATATATATATATATATATATATATATATATATATATATATATATATAGTTCTGTCCTCTACAAAGATTCACTTATAGCTATGTCTTCAAGTTGAATCTTTTGAACTAAGTGAATGTGATCGGACCCCAATCTCTCTATGCTTCCTATCTCAAACTCTATCTGTCTAAATCATATGCATTCTATTGAAATCGTCGAATGTCTTCTCTGCGTCCTTGTCGCCAGAAGACACAGAGACAAACTTTAAGTCTGTTTTAAATGATTCATCCATACTGATGAAATCCGTATAAGCCGGAACGACCATCCGACAAACCTGGCGGGCGTTGGAACGTGGGACATCTCATTGCATGTTGCATGCTTGCCACGTGCCCCTCAGATGTGAACCGCCAGGGGCACCTGCGTAATTGCGCTGTGGTGCACACCTGCTTATAAATACGTGTCCTCTGCGGTAAAGAAAATCTTCTTCCACCTCTCCACCTTGTCAAAACCCTAGCGCCACCGCTAGCTCTCGACGACGCTGGCGACGAAGCGCTTAGCTGTCGCAACTTCTCCGACGCCGTCCTCACGCCGCCGCGAACATCGCTATCTCCGCCGTCAGCCGTAGGTGTCCTCCGTCGCCAAGTTAGGGCACGGTGGACTGAACTGCTCGGCTTCCTCTTCTCCCCTGTCTAGCAGTTCTTCAAGTGGTAAATATAACTCCATTTTACCATCTTTTTATCTTCAAGATTCATCCTACTCGCCAAAATTGGTTTCTGCCCATACTATGTTAGATCTATTCTGCAGATCTCGTCATCGCCTAGTATATTCACTTAAGCTTCACAACTAGTTAGATTCCTCACTTGTACTTATTCACGGATTCGCATAAATCTGGAACCAACTCCCAAACAGATAAGTGAATGTCTTCGCATCATGAGGTCAATGTCTTCAAACTAATTTATCTTCAAAATCTTCCGAGAATGCATATGACCTCTTCCCTTCCCTCACATCTCTAATGTTGTCACAGTACATGTCCGTGGGAGAATCCCTTGGTTCTCATAGTCTGCATTCGCTTGCAGAATTCTTACAAGATCAAACTAATTCTCCCGGCCGCCTCTGTTTGTCCAGCAAACGCAAGCCTCTGAAGCCTTTGAACGTGAAGCCATTCAGGTTGAAGCTCATGGCTACAGATAAATCAGTCAGGAAGGGCGGCAGACAGCATCATGAGGGAACCTCAAAAGATCTGCCTGATGACCTCGCAGAGTTGTACAAGACAGATCCCGAAGAGACTTACAATCAGCGCAAGACGCAAATCCAATGGATTCGGCGATATTGGGCTGAACAGTGGTTCAAGTACAATTTCGTCACACAAGAATATGCCGAGAAGAATGCTATCAGAAGCCCTTGGGGTGATATTCTCTTTCGAGGCCTTCCTCCCAAGAACATGGTCAAGCTATTGCACAAGGTTTCTATCCTTGTATGGTCCGTGGACCTCAGCACGAAAATGCCGACCCAACGCCTTTGCTCGTGTCGCGACGATAATCTCTTCAAGCGCAACTTCCAAAGACGCAAAGGCTTCGCAAAGGAAAACAAGAAGTCATTGGGATTAGACTTCAACCCTGGTCCCTCTGCTCCCCGTCTTTGACGGCTCACGTGACGCCGAACCCAATGTCATCGGTCCCTTTTCAAACCTTGATGGCCTCATCACCTACATCCTGGTCCAAGGTGCCAAAGTGGATCACTCGATGACGATGCCGAGTCCGATGAAGCCCCAGCTCCAGCTCCTGCTCGCCTCCAAAGCCGCAGGCTTAAGAAAGTCAAGGCTTCAAAGTCACCGCTCCTCCAAAAGCTTCACGTGTGAAGCCAGCATGCGCACCTCCCGAAGCCGATTAATGCGTCTGAAGATCAATCCCGCATCTCCAAGAAGACGGAGAAGAGAAAGAAAATTGTCAAAAACACTGAATTGACACTAACTCCTGCTGCCATTCTGCGTGAAGAGCACATTGATCTGTCCAGTGATGAAGATCTAGCAGATGATGCCCTTGAGCAACTTATCAAGAGCAAAGAAGAAGCAGAAATCTTCCACAATTTGCCTCTCTTTGATGTGGCAATCATCCATCACTTCATTGATGAGTGGTTTGACACCCCCAACATCAGCTTTGAAGATCTGCAACTTCCTATTGGCCTCAGCATCTCCTTCAATGAGCCATTGCTTCTGAGCTAGCCCTTGCTCAGCGGATTGTTGAACTGAAGCACAAGATTGACTATGAGAAGGCTCAGTTCAAGAAGCATATGGCTGCACTCAATGTGCAAGATGTCAAAAACTTCAAGGTCATGCTGCACGACCTCACGGAAGCCTTTGTCAAGAAGCCTGAAGAAGCCCGAGGCTCTCGCGAGCGCATGAAGGCTCTGGCTGACAAGTGTGTGCTTGCCTACAATGAGGCTGAGAAGCGCAAAGCACTTGGCCGCCCCGGCATTGACCCTGAATGGCTGCAAAGAAAAAGAAGTCTTCAATCGACTAAGCTGCACCTTCAAGGCAGGAAGAACCCCGCATAGTCTTCCCAAGAAGCATGACTGGCTCGAAGCCAAAGGTCCGGTCAACCGCTTCTGAACATAAGAAGACGAGGGCCGCCGAGGCTGAAGCCAGAAAAAGGAAAAATCCTGACGCCTCTGATGCTGCTCCCTCTAAGAAGAATCTAAAGACCAAGAAGAATCGGGCTGCTCCTACAGAGCCCTTGGTTGTTGAACCTATTTCTATGGTTCGCCCTGCCTCTGTCCAAGAACGACGGATGATAGTTCATGAGCCTGCTCCCACAGTAGACTCATGAAGTCAAGACATTCCAAAATTGACCCCATCGCTGTCAAGACATTGGTCCCCAAGACAATGTTGAAGATGATGACGTTCTTCCTCGATCGAACCAAACCCGGTATCATCCCCTCGCTCGACGAACAGCGAACTCATCAAGATTGGTCGTCCTCGACGCCAATTGCTCAGATGCATCGTGGGCTGATCACCCACAAAGAACAAGACTCCCCAAGTACCCCCAACAACAACAAGTCACTCCCCAACAGCAACAACAAGAAGAAGAGGAAGACTTTGAGGCCCAGCCAACTCCATCTCCAAAGGCGTCGCCAGCATTTTGCAGGCTTCGCAAAGGACAAAGGCCTCAAGCCCCTCTTTCGAGCGTTCCAGAAGGAGAAGTGCACCACCAACCTGTTGCACGTCAAGTGTTTTCAGAAGCCACTCCAACTATGAATGTCTCTGAGTCTGAAGCTAAAGCTGCTGAAGACAATCTGGCTGCATCAGCCGATGAACCCCAAGAAGAAGCAGATCGTGTCCCTACACCCCCTGTCATTGAAGAAGTTATTCCTGATATCAACGTGCCAGTGCCCGACCCTCCAGCTCAGCAAGTGGAGGTTGAAAACATTGAGGCTGCCACCACCAACACCAATGAAGCCACTGATGTTGTCATGGCTGAAGCGAATGTGGAGCCTGCACCAACTGCTCATGAAGCCGATGAAGCACATGCTCCTGAAGTCAATGAGGCTAACGTGCCTGAAGCCAATGAGGCAACTGCTCCCGAAGCATCTGCTGAGCAGCCTGAAGCCTCAGTTGTTGCCACTGCTCCAGTTCCGCCACCAAGGCCCTACACAATTGAGCAAGCATACAACTATGGTCGGCTAGTCACAAGAAGATGGCACGCTCTCGTCCCTCCGCCTCATGCCTCTCGGGTCCTCGGTTCGACTATCACATTGCGCATAGGCCTCGTGTCCGTAAACCAAAGCCAAGACTGCCAAGATTCCTGTGCACCGCCACATCTATCGGGTCGTTCAATGCCAATGGCTTCAAGGCCCACAACACTTTCTTTGACAGAGCAAAGAACCCCTATACAAGGCCAAGGATATCATCTGATCGCTTCTGGAGTTATCAAAAACGAAGCTATTACTCATGTGTTCTATATAATCAAGGGCGCATTTTTCCTCATATGCGCCGACATCGGGTTATTGCGGATCGACTGCCGTGCTTAGAAGAAGCACTTGATTGCTTTCGTGATGCGTGTCCGCTTGGTTTCATAATGCATAAAGAGCACGGAATGAAGAACTTGTGATTCAATTCTATGCTACCCTCCACATCCGCAGCTACAACAACAGAGATACGAAGACATGGGTTCTCGAGTGGATGACAGAAATGTTCATCATGAAGCCAAAGCTCTTGACATCATTTAGCTCACAGGCCTACCCACTCCCCAGAGAGCTGTTTGAACTCGGATGTCAACTCCACCGCGATGCCTTGAGAGCATATTTCATAAGCCGTAACGACATGAGTCGATGCTAAGCATGATGAAGCCATCGCCACATGACGCTGAATACCCTCAAGACTTCTTTGTTGATGACCTTGAGTATCTGCCTCGCACAATATATCACATCATCAAAGTAACTCTATGGCCTATCAAAGGGCATTCATAAATCGCAAAAGCTGGAAGGAGCAATGAAGACATTGGTCTTCTACATCCTCAATGGCATCGGCTTCAACACGCAAGAATTCTTCATCCAACAATTGGCTGCGTCGATCTGATCTGTTTGGTCCAAGTTCTATGCTCCATGGGTCATGCGCCTCATCAAGATGCACTCTGCTATCAACTATCAACCCTCTGCTCACAATCATCTGATCTTTCTACCAGAGGTTGATATGTCTGTTGAAGCCATATACCATGAGCCTGCCAAAACGCCACTTTGTCTTCAGAATGCAGATCACCACAGCTTCTCTCAACCTATGGAAGGCGTCCAAGCGGTATCTCGTGTCTATCCTCGGCTGGGAACACACGTCGCCTCATCGTGCGCAGACTGAAGCCACTGAGAGCACAATTGGCCAAAGGCCTCGGAAGCGCTCTCGAGTCCTCAATGATCGAGAACTTCTTGTGGCGCTGCATCAAAAACAAGGTAAGCATCACTCCTGGCTCAAGCATCAAATGCAAAGCCTCTTGGTGGATGTCAATCGCATTCGAAACCTTGCCACCAAGAATGCTTTTGTCACTCACAAGACCTGTCGGAGATCATGGAAGAGTTTGACCACCTTTCGGTCAAGCAGATCTTCAAGACGATGGCTTCACTGAACGCTTCAAGTTTGACTCCACTCCTCCACGGAATGCAGTCCTACGACGAACTCCATCCCTTGAAGACTCTGACTATTCTTCCTCCGCGACAACTGTCAATGCCAGAGTGATCGATGATGAAGCCGATGCTACTTCACCGTCCCCTACTTCTGCACGCATCAACACTGCACCAAGCTCGTCTGCACCGCCAACCAACACTGACAAGTAGATGACGAGTTATCAAGAATGAGGTATTTTAAATCCATTAATCTCTCCGTTGGAGTTATATTGGGTTATATTTCACCTAAAGCTTTCCCTAAGGATTGTTGCTATCATGGTGCTTATAAATGACCCAAGTTCTTCACTTATCCTCCTGGTGGAATAAGTTTCTTGTCTCCTTGTTCATATCAATCCAATCTATTGTTTCCATTAGTGGCAGAATTTCACCTCATAATTTCGAGATGTTTTCCTTAAGCCCACAACAAGCTTACTCCTTTCGTTGTTGGTTTTTCCAACAACTTCGTTCGACCCTTCTCCTAAAGATGCTTTTTCAATATCATTTGAGGTATAAGATGTTGTTTTTCTCCTTCGCTCTTCTTATTCAATTCTTACATTTTGTTTCCGGAGGCATTGTGATGTTGCTCTCTTCACCCATCACCTCGTTTTGTAAAGATCAAGTTCTTTTTGTTGCATTATCCATTTAACCGGAGTGTCATGTTTTCATTCGAGCTCTCTCATCTTATCAAGTTTTGCCTCCCTTCTCAACCGGAGTGTTGTCTGAAATCTTTCTTACCCCTTGTGCCATTTTTCAATAGTTCCGGAGGCAGTGTGTTGTTGATTTCATCAAGTATCATCCCATCTTCTAAAGTTCATGTTAATTCCTTCCTATTTCAGTCCGAGTGCTGTCCAAATTATGTCATTCTTAATCCTACTCTATCTTGTTTTAACAGGAGTGGCTTCAAAATCTATCTTGTCCCCTAGCTCTTGGTTCTCATCATGTTCTTTGTTCTTCTCTGCTAATGCAGTGTTTGCAATCTCGTTCACCTCCATTGTATTCTTTCTTTCGATTTGCTCAACCTCTCAAGGTTCATGGTTTCACTCGTTTGTCGTAGAAGCAACTTTGTTTTACCTCTTTCTCTTCCGCTTTTCTCCAGTGCCATCCTAGATCTTGGGACGAGATCCTCTCGTAGTGGTGGAGTGTTGTAACGCCCCAAGACCGGCGCTTCAGATGCCTTCAATGTTTTCGTTGTTGCCATGAGTTTTATTTGTTTGTTGCATTTCATCATCGCATCATCCGCATTGCATCGGCACTTCATTGCCGTCATTTTTCAAAACTTGCATCCCCTCATAGTTGTTGTGTTCCCCCTTGCTTTCGCTGACCATTTCGAGATCAACCTTGTTCTTCGTTTTCCCTCTTGCTTAAACCGGAGTCTCTTTGCACAGTGCATCGACCCCTCGCCCGTCCTCCCGACCTGCTGAGTCATCATCGTTGGATTCGGATCATCCCCATGCCCAACTTCTTTCCCTAACCCTCTCTTTCTTTTCTTTCTCATCTCTGTTTTGTTTTTATTTTTTAGAGTGAGAGAGAGCCCACCAACCAGGCCGGCCTAACCATCCCTCGCAGCCCACCTAAACCCTATCTAACCCTAGCGAGCTCTGCTCGATCCCATCTCCTCCTCTCGCTCCCTCCGCCTCCGCCACACACCCATCGCTCGATCCCATCGCCTCCTCTCGATCCCCTCTCCCCATCGTCCTCCTCCTCCGCTGCCACACACGCAGAGGAGTTCAGCCCAGCCCGGCCTCTGCAACACCACCGGGTGGCTAACTCCGGCGGCCCTCCGTCGCCTGCGCAGGCGCCTCCTCCTCGCCAAGTTCCCCGTCGCCCGAGCGCTCGAGGAGAGGAGCTCCTCGAACACCTGCGCCCCGCATCCGTCCTCCGCGCCCAGCAGGAGCCCCGCGCCGCTCGTCCCCGCCGCGCGAAGCCCCTCTCCATCGACCCCGCGCGCCATCGCAGAAACTCCATCGCCGTCAGCCGGTGCAGCAGCGCCACCGCAGTACTACCCCGACCTCCGCGACCACCACCTCTCGCCTCCCTGCCCTTCGCCTCCTCGCACCCCTGCTTCCGCCTCGACAGCCTCCCGTGGATGCAACCACCTTTGCGGCCAAGGCCAACGCCGGCTACTTCTTCCAGCCGCTGCTCGGCCATGCGCCAGCATCCAGCAGCTCGAGCGGTCCCCGGTGACCTCCCGAGGCAGAGCCTTGCAAGTCCCTCGATGCCCTTTCAGTTCTTCAAGATTGCCAAGTCCAGTGATGCACCAAGTATGCGTGTACGTCTACCGTTGCTATGGGTCCGTCAAAACCAAGTGCATCGACCGTCGTCCAGAGCACCGGGGCACTGGTTGCCTCTAGTTGCGGGTGCTTCGTTTGAGCTTCATTGAAACGTCGCCAAGTACCTCTACGCATGGATACGCAAGACCGTCTCGGATATCGCAAGTACCACGACAATATGAGTACAACTACCGTCGACATGCTTTTCGCCAAGTACCTCTCGGATCCGCCAAGTACCCCGACGATACGCCAAGTACCTCTACCGTCGCCAAGATCGTGAGTACCTCTACCGCCGCCGTGAACGACTACTTCCACGACGTCCGTGAACCACTACTTCCACTGCCGTCGCGAGAACAACTACTTCCCACTACGACCCGCGAGTACCACTACTTCCTCCGACGAAATCGTTCCGCCCAAAACACACGCTTCAAAGGTATAACCGCTGAGACGACCTTTCGAGAATGAATGTGTGTTGTATGAGATGCTCGTGTTTGCACCGTGTCTGAATTGTCACTCGTTTCCATGCCACTAACCCGTGGGAACCCGGTAACCGGGATCACCCCATCATCTTTTGCATGTTCCGCACGTCCACACTTTCTTTTGCACCGACATCTCGACGAGTTGTCGGATCATCGGAATGTTGCCGTGGCACCATTTCCGTTGTCGTTGCCGTGGCACCCCTTTCGTTCCGCCATGGTGACCAAATGGTTCATAACATGCTCATGTCAACATTTTCTTAAAAATTGCTTAAAACTTGCATATGTCATCCGCATCATGTTAACAACATTTAAATGGTTAAAATTGTTGTTGCATTAAATTGCTAAATGCATATGGGGATTTTCCGGAATTGTTGTTTGTGTTTCCGGCCTCACTTAAACTTGCCTAAATAGTTAGTTTAATTATGCTTCATCTCTTGCCATGTTTAATAACATTTAATATTGTTGAGTACCTAAACGAGATTAAAATAAATAGTTGATGTGGTAGCCATTAATATGCAACTCGTTGCATATTGGGCTCCATTTAACTTGTAGTTTTGTTTGTGCATATTGCCATGCCATGCTATTTAAACCGGACATGCATCATCCTTGGTTGTGCATCATGCCACGTTTGTGCTTATTGGTTTACCATGTTGTTTGTTTGTTTCCGGGTTGCTTCTCTCGTTAGCTTCGGCTTCGTTCCGGAGTTGTGAGGATTCGTTCGGCTTCGTCCGTTTGTCTTCTTCTTGGACTCGTTCTTCTTCCTTGCGGGATTTCACGCAAGATGACCATTACCCTCGAAATCACTTCTATCTTTGCTTGCTAGATGCTCGCTCTTTTGCTATACCTATGCTATGATGCCTACCACTTGCTTATCGTGCCTCCCATATTGCCATGTCAGCCTCTAACCTTTTCACCCTTCCTAGCAAACCGTTGTTTGGCTATGTTACCGCTTTGCTTAGCCCCTCTTATAGCGTTGTTAGTTGCAGGTGAAGTTGAACATTGCTTCATGATGGACAAGATTAGGTTGGAATATCACAATATCTCTTATTTAATTAATGCATCTATATACTTGGTAAAGGGTGGAAGGCTCGGCCTTATGCCTGGTGTTTTGTTCCACTCTTGCCGCCCTAGTTTCCGTCATACCGGTATTATGTTCCCGGATTTTGCGTCCCTAACGCGGTTGGGTGATTTATGGGACCCCCTTGACAGTTCGCTTTGAATAAAACTCCTCCAGCAAGGCCCAACATTGGTTTTACCATTTTCCTACCACCTATACCTTTCCCTTGGGAGTAATTAACCCAAGGGTCATCTTTATTTTAGCACCCCCGGGCCAATGCTTGTCTAAGTGTTGGTCCGAACTAGAGCCCTTTGCAGCGCCTCCTCGGGGAAACTCGAGGCCTGGTTTTAGTTGTACGTACTGCTCATCCGGTCGTGGCACGAGACGAGATACGCTGGCTACTATCGTGGTGTTTCGCACGCCGGGAGGTCTTGCTGGTCTTGTTTTACCATTGTCAAAATGTCTTGTAAACCGGGATTCCGAGACTGATCGGGTCTTCCCGGGAGAAGGAGTATCCTTCGTTGACCGTGAGAGCTTATAATGGGCTAAGTTGGGACACCCCTACAGGGTATTATCTTTCGAAAGCCATGCCCGCGGTTATGTGGAAGATGGGAATTTTTTAATGTCCGGTTGTAGATAACTGGACACCAGATCCGAATTAAAACGCATCAACCGTGTGTGTAGCCGTGATGGTCTCTTTTCGGCGGAGTCCGGGAAGTGAACACGGTTTTGGGTTATGTTTGATGTAAGTAGGAGTTGAGGATCACTTCTTGATCATTACTAGTTGACGACCGTTCCTTTTGCTTCTCTTCTCGCTCTTATTTGCGTATGTTAGCCACCATATCATGCTTAGTCGCTGCTGCAACCTCACCACTTTACCCCTTCCTTTCCCATTAAGCTTTGCTAGTCTTGATACCCATGGTAATGGGATTGCTGAGTCCTCGTCATTACAGATTACTACAACAACAGTTGCGTGTACAGGTTATGCGATGCTCATGACGCGAGAGCGATGTTTACTTGTTTTGGAGTTCTTCTTACGCTTCTTCGATCGTGGGATAGGTTCCGTGTCGGCAGCTGGGCTAGCAGGTGGTGGATGTCGCCCTGAGTTTCTGTTTATGTTTCATCCAGAGTCGGATGTTGATCTTGTATATGATGTATTGTTGTATTCATGTGACATTGTATGTCTTGGATGTATCCCCACTATTATGTAATGTTGATGTAATGATGTCCACCTTGCAAAAGCGTCTTCAAGATGCGCTTCTATCCTTGGTGGGACCTTCGAGTTCCTTTAGGATAGGGTCGCATCTTGGGCGTGACAAACATTGACAAAACAAAAGCACGTCCATGCTTCTGACATAGATATAACCGTGGGCTATCATACATATTCCCGCCTGAAGCCAGCGTACATAAAAACAGTGACTCCCCTGGGTCAATGACTGCCTGAAAAACAATTGCAATACAAAAGTCACGGACCGTGACGCGATTTCAGATGCAAACGTGCCTCTCATTAGGAACCATCATGCCTCCCGTCAATTTGCATCCCCTGACATATCGACCATGCCACTCCTGTTACAACAACCGTGCATCTAATAACATCATCACCGATCCTCTCCTAAAGAAACACCCAACCATATCTGATTAAACATGTGATTAAAAAAACACAGAACCACAGTCTACAGCTGTACAACTACAGTGAGAGGCAGCTGGACGAGTCAAACGTCTCGCGTCCCCATAAAACCTCGGAATGCACGCACACCATCCACAAACCAGCATTCATTCCATTTCACAGGATAAAAAATAAAATAAAGCACTCATTACTACTCTTGCTCTCTCAAGACTGCTTTATATTTAATAAGCTCCGACTCCCTCAGCCAAATCACAACTCACTTGCCTTCTCCGTCCCCTGCTTCTAGCCTAGGGTTCGTGCGTCTTCCCCGCACATGATGTCTACTACACAACCTTCTTCTTGTAGACGTTGTTGGGCCTGCAAGTGCACAGGTTTGTAGGACAGTAGCAAATTTCCCTCAAGTGGATGACCTAAGGTTTATCAATCCGTGGGAGGCGTAGGATGAAGATGGTCTCTCTCAAGCAACCCTGCAACCAAATAACAAAGAATCTCTTGTGTACCCAACACACCCAATACAATGGTAAATTGTATAGGTGCACTAGTTCGGCGAAGAGATGGTGATACAAGTGCAATATGGATGGTAGATAATGGTATTTGTAATCTGAAAATATAAAAACAGCAAGGTAACAAGTGGTAAAAGTGAGCGTAAACGGTATTGCATGATAGGAAACAAGGCCTAGGGTTCATACTTTCACTAGTGAAAGTTCTCTCAACAATGATAACATAGATAGATCATATAACAATCCCTCAACATGCAACAAAGAGTCACTCCAAAGCCACTAATAGCGGAGAACAAACGTAGAGATTATGGTAGGGTACGAAACCACCTCAAAGCTATTCTTTTGGATCAATCTATAAAAGAGTTCGTACTAGAATAACACCTTAAGATACAAATCAATCAAAACCCTAATGTCACCTAGATACTCCATTGTCACCTCAAGTATCCGTGGGCATGATTATACGATATGCATCACACAATCTCAGATTCATCCAACCAACATAAAAGTACTTCAAAGAGTGCCCCAAAGTTTCTACCGGAGAGTCAAGAACGTGTGCCAACCCCTATGCATAGGTTCATGGGCAGAACCCGCAAGTTGGTCACCAAAAAATACATCAAGTGGCACATGATATCCCATTGTCACCACAGATAATCACGGCAAGACATACATCAAGTGTTCTCATAAAAGACTCAATCCGATAAGATAACTTCAAAAGGGGAAACTCAATTCATCACAAGAGAGTAGAGGGGGAGAAACATCATAAGATCCAACTACAATAGCAAAGCTCGAGATACATCAAGATCGTGCCATAGAGGGAACACGAGAGAGAACATGAGAGAGAGAGATCAAACACATAGCTACTGGTACATACCCTCAGCCCCGAGGGTGAACTACTCCCTCCTCGTCATGGATAGCGCCGGGATGATGAAGATGGCCACCGGTGATGGGTTCCCCCTTCGGCAGGGTGCCGGAACGGGCTCCCGAGAGGTTTTTGGTGGCTACAGAGGCTTGCGGCGGCGAAACTCCCGATCTATTTTCTGTTCTGGAAGTTTTAGGGCACATAGGTATATATGGGTGAAAGGAGTACGTCGGTGGACCGAAGGGGGGGCACGAGGCAGAGGCGCGCCCCAGGGGGTGGGCGCGTCCCCCACCCTCGTGAGCACCTCCCTTCTTTCTTGACGTGCACTCCAAGTCCATCGGGTGGCTTTCCTTCCAAAAATAACTTCTCCAGTTGATTTCGTTCCGTTTTGACTCCGTCGTATTCCTTTTCCTCGAAATACAGAAATAGGCATAAAACAAAAATCAGGCTGGGCCTCCGGTTAATAGGTTAGTCCCAAAAATAATATAAAAGTGGATAATAAAGCCCAATATTGCCTAAAACAGTAGATAATATAGCATGGAGCAATCAAAAATTATAGATACGTTGGAGACGTATCATGCATCCCCAAGCTTAATTCCTGCTCGTCCTCGAGTAGGTAAATGATAAAAAAGATAATTTTTGATGTGGAATGCTAGTTGGCATAATTTCGATGTAATTCTTCTTAATTGTGATATGAATATTTAGATCCATAAGATTCAAGACAAAAGTTCATATTGATAAAAGAAATAGTAACACTTCAAGCATAATAATCAAAATAATCATGTCTTCTCAAAATAGCATGGCAAAAGAAAGTTCATCCCTAAAGAATCATATAGTTAGGCTATGCTTCATTTTTGTCACACAAAGATGTTCCCAACTTTTATACCCCCGATGACAAGCCAAGCAATTGTTTCATACTTAAATAATCTCAAACTTTTTCAACCTTCACGCAATACATGGATATAGCACTATGGGTGGAATAGAATATGATGATGGGGATTGTGTGGAGAAGACAAAAAGGAGAAAGTCTCACATTGACGAGGATAATCAACAGGCTATGGAGATGCCCATCAATTGATGTCAACATGAGGAGTAGGGATTGCCATGCAACGGATGCACTAGAGCTATGAATGCTCAACAAAAGAAAACTAGTGGGTGTGCATCCAACTTTCTTGCTCATGAAGACCTAGGGTATTTGAGGAAGCCCATCGTAGGAATATAAAAGCCAAGTTCTATAATGAAAAATTCCCACTAGTATAAAAAGACAACTTATGAGACTCGCTATATGAAAAACATGGTGCTACTTTGAAGCACAATATATGAGACTCACTACATGAAGAACAAGGTGCTACTTTGAAGCACAAGTGTGGAAAAAGAGATAGTAGCATTGCCCTTTTTATTTATTTTCTTTTTTTGGGCCTTTCTTTTTTTTCTTTTTGGCCTTTCTTTTTTGGGGGGCAATGCTCTAATAATGATGATCATCACACTTCTATTGGTTACAACATAAGGATTACAACTCGAAACTAGAACAAGATATGACTCTATATGAATGCCTCCGTGATGTATGGATGGTGCAATGAATCAAGAGTGACATGTATGAAAAATAATGCATGGTGGCTTTGCCACAAATACGATGTCAACTACATGATCATGCAATGGCAATATGACAAAAGTAAAGTATGTCATGATGATGATGAACGGAACGGTGGAAAGTTGCATGGCAATATATCTCGGAATGGCTATGGAAATGCCATAATAGGTAGGTATGGTGGCTGTTTTGTGGAAGATATAAGGAGGTTTATGTGTGATAGAGCGTATCATATTAGGGGTTTGGATGCACCGGCAAAGTTTGCACCAACTCTCAAGGTGAGAAAGGGCAATGCACGGAACCGAAGAGGCTAGCAAAGGCGGAAAGGTAAAAGTGCGTATAATAGATGGACTCAACATTAGTCAAAAGAACTCATATACTTATTGCAAAAATTTAGAAGTCATCAAAAATCAAGTACTACGTGCATGCTCCTAGGGGGGTAGATTGGTAGGAAAAGACCATTGCTCGTCCTCGACCGCCACTCATAAGGATGCACAAGCCAGGTACACTTCATGTTTCAAATTTGTTACACAACTTTAACCATACGTGCATGCTACGGGACTTGCTAACTTAAACACAA
Source organism: Aegilops bicornis (assembly GCA_021605145.1). Lineage (NCBI taxonomy): Eukaryota > Viridiplantae > Streptophyta > Magnoliopsida > Poales > Poaceae > Aegilops > Aegilops bicornis. Next base: position 523,939,767 of record CM038673.1, read on the forward strand.
GCATTCTTTAAATTCATAATCACCCAACTAGCATGACTTTAATATCACTACCTCCATATCTCAAAACAATTATCAAGTATCAAACTTCTCTTAGTATTCAACACACACATAAGAAAGTTTCACATATCTTGAATACCAAGTATATTAATATTAAGCAAATTACCATGCTATTTAAGACGCTCAATAATATAAGTGAAGCATGAGAGTTCATTAATTTCTACAAAATAAAACCACCGCCGTGCTCTAAAAGATATAAGTGAAGTACTAGAGCAAATGACAAACTACTCCGAAAGATATAAGTGAAGATCAATGAGTAGTCGAATAATTATGCAACTATGTGAATATTCTCCCATTTAAGAATTTCAGATCTTGGTATTGTATCCAAACAGCAAGCAAAGCTAAATAAAACTACATTGCAAGGATAGCACAACTCAAGTGAAGAAGCAAAAACTTAGGTTCAACCGATACTAACCGATAGTTGTTGAAGAAGAAAGGTGGGATGCCTACCGGGGCATCCCCAAGCTTAGATGCTTGAGACTTCTTGAATAGTATCTTGGGGTGCCTTGGGCATCCCCAAGCTTGAACTTTTGTGTCTCCTTAATTCCTGTCATATCATGGTTTCTCTTTTTCTCAAAAGCTTCATACACACCAAACTCAACAAGAACTCGTGAGATAGGTTAGTATAAACCAGTGCAAAACCTTATCATTCTCTACTGTAACAAATCACTAACATTATTCAACATTGCATACAAATGCCTCTGCATATTTAATACTCCTATCCTCAAATAGATTCATTAAACAAGCAAACATATGCAAACAATGCAACCATAACAGCAATCTGCCAAAACAGTACAGTCTGTAAAAAAATACAAGATTCATCATACTTCCCTAACTCCAAAAATTATGAAATAAAATTCACACTGTAATAAATTTATCATATCTCAATATGAAAAAAGATTCAACATTATACCACTCTCTTAATTTTCTAGGGAATTTTTGCAACAGCGGTAAATTTTCTGTTTTCAAACAGCAACATGTATACTAGCAAAATAAGCATGGCAAGGGCTATCCTTGACTTTTTTATTGAAACTAAATATGCAAAACATTATTCTAAATAACAGAAAGCAAAAACTAACAAGATAAAATGACGCTCCAAGCAAAACACATATCATGTGGTGAATAAAAATATAGCTCCAAGTAAAGTTACCGATGAACGAAGATTTAAAGAGGGATGCCTTCCGGGGCATCCCCAAGCTTAGGCTCTTGGTTATCCTTGAATATTACCTTGGGGTGACTTGGGCATCCCCAAGCTTGGGCTCTTGCCACTCATTGTTCCATAGTCCATCGAATCTTTACCCAAAACTTGAGAACTTCACAACACAAAACTTAACAGAAAACTCGTGAGCTCCGTTAGCGAAAGAAAACAAAACCACCACATAAGGTACTGTAATGAACTCATTATTTATTTATATTGGTGTTAAAACTACTGTATTCCAACTTCTATATGGTTTATAAACTATTTTACTAGCCATAGAGTCATCAAAATAAGCAAACAACACACGAAAAACAGAATCTGTCAAAAACAGAACAGTCTGTAGTAATCTGTAACTAACGCAAACTTCTGGAACTCAAAAAATTCTAAAATAAATTGGTGGACCTGAGGAATTTGTCTAGTAATAATCTGCAAAAATAATCAAGTAAATAGCACTCTCCAGTAAAAAGTTCTAGCTAATCTCGTGAGCGCTAAAGTCTCCGTTTTTTACAGCATGATCATAAAGACTTCACCCAAGTCTTCCCAAAGGTTCTACTTGGCACAAACACTAATTCAAACACAAAACCACATCTAAAAAGAATCTAGATGGATTATTTATTACTAAACAGAACCAAAAAGCAAGGAACTAAAATAAAATTGGGTTGCCTCCCAACAAGCACTATAGTTTAACGCCCCTAGCTAGGCATGATGATTTCAACGATGCTCACATAAAAGATAAGAATTGAAACATAAAGAGAGCATCATGAATAATATGACTAGCACATTTAAGTCTAACCCACTTCCTATGCATAGGGATTTTGTGAGCAAACAACTTATGGGAACAATAATCAACTAGCATAGGAAGGCAAAACAAGCATAACTTCAAGATTTTAAGCACATAGAGAGGAAACTTTATATTATTGCAATTCCTACAAGCATATAATCCTCCCTCATAATAATTTTCAGTAGTATCATGAATAAATAAACAATATAACCAGCACCTAAATCATTCTTTTCATGATCTACTTGCATAGAAATTTTACTACTCTCCACATAAGCAAAATTCTTCTCATTCGGAATAGTGGGAGTATCATAAGAGACTTGAATACTATAAATTGTTTCCACATTAAAATAGTAATGTTCAGATAAAGGGTACTCATAATCATGACAAGTTTTATAAATATAATCATCACTACTCTTTATAGCATAAGTTTTATCACAATAATCATCATAAGTAGCAACTTTGTTCTCATCATAATCGACTGAAACCTCTTCCAAAATAGTGGATACATCACTAAATAAAGTCATGACCTCTCCAAATCCACTTTCATAAATATTATAAGATTCAACATCCTCCAATATTGTGGGATCACTACTTCCTAAAGTTGACACTCTTCCAAACCCACTTTCATCAATATATTCATCATAGGTAGAAGGCATGCTATCATCATAACTACTTTGCATATCAAAACTTGAGAGGCTAAAAATATCATCATTATTAAACATAGCATCCCCAAGCTTGGGACAAACATTAATTGAAGCAAATATATTCTCAAATATGTCATCCTCATCAAACATAGCTTCCCCAAGCTTGGGCCTTTTCATATCATAAGCATAATCACTCTCATCATTAATAGTATGGATAGCACCAATAGTATAGAAATTATTATATTCTTCCAAGCAAGTACCAAAAAGATTTTCAAGATCATAAGAAGTATCATTATCTTCCCAATCATAATCATCACAACAAGAAATAGGCACAACGAGATCATCATCAAGTGTATCATCTTCATTTTCATGAGGCACGGCAATAATAGGAGCAACTTTATTTGGGAGAGATACCTTTTTACCTCTCTTCCTTTTTCTTTTCTTCTTCTTCACCACATCATGTGTGGGTTCAATCCTCTTTTTGGAGCTCCTTATTGATGAGATTGGTTGGATAGAAGGCTCCTCTTCATTACCTGATTCATTATAAGAAATAATAGGAGGATATTGGGAAGTCTCTTCCCTTTCATTAGTATTCTCTTCATCTTTTATTTGTTTTCTTTTCTTTATGTAATTGGAAATATAAGGATTTTCAATGCAATTCACCGCACAATACATATAAATCTTTTCTAGATCAAAATCAAGAATTTTATCAAGATTAAATTTTGGAATACCCTCAGTTATCGTTTCATTTCTTCATAACCCAAAAGAAGGCTAAGTTCTTTATGATGCTCAAGGGTAATCAAATTATCACAATATTTGGACACGACTTGATCATGAAACAAATAGCATTGGAGCTTAAAATGACCATGTTCATTGCAAAGTTCACAAGGGGCATGAAAAATATTGAATCTTTCAGCACATTCATCTAGCTCTTCTCGCAACAATTTGGTTTCTAAGTACTTATGCCTCTTGCAATATATATATATATATATATATATATATATATATATATATATATATATATCTTCTATATTTTGTGTGTTAATGCAAACAAGCACTCAACAAAAGTTAACATGCTTATGAGGGATATTTTCATCATGACTAGAGCAATCATCATTAGTACTATGGATATTCAAGGAGTTTATACTAACAACATTGCAATCATGCTCATCATTCAAAGATTTAGTGCCAAACAATTTAATGCATTCTTCTTCTAACACTTTGGCACAATTTTCCTTTCCATCATACTCACGAAAGATATTAAAAAGATGAAGCATATGAGACAAACTCAGTTCCATTTTTTTGTATTCTTTTATAAACTAAACTAGTGATAAAACAAGAAACAAAAAGATTCGATTGCAAGATCTAAAGATATACCTTCACTTACCTAGCCTCCCCGGCAACGGCGCCAGAAAAGAGCTTGATGTCTACTACACAACCTTCTTCTTGTAGACGTTGTTGGGCCTACAAGTGCACAGGTTTGTAGGACAGTAGCAAATTCCCTCAAGTGGATGACCTAAGGTTTATCAATCCGTGGGAGGCATAGGATGAAGATGGTCTTGTTGGGGAACGTAGTAATTTCAAAAAAATTCCTACGCACACGCAAGGATCATGGTGATGCATAGCAACGAGAGGGGAGAGTATTGTCCACGCACTCGTGAGACCGTAAGCGGAAGCGTTATGACAACGCGGTTGATGTAGTCGTACGTCTTCACGATCCGACCGATCCAAGTACCGAACGTACGGCACCTCCGAGTTCAGCACACGTTCAACTCGATGACGATCCCCGGGCTCCGATCCAGCAAAGCGTCGGGGATGAGTTCCGTCAGCACGACGGCGTGGTGACGATGATGATGCTCTATCGGTGCAGGGCTTCGCCTAAACTCCGCGACGATATGACCGAGGTGGAATATGGTGGAGGGGGGCACCGCACACGGCTAAGGAACGATCCGTAGATCAACTTGTGTGTTCATGGGGTGCCCCCTGCCCCCGTATATAAAGGAGTGGAGGAGAGGAGGGCCGGCCCTCTCTATGGCGCGCCCTAGGGGAGTCCTACTCCCACCGGGAGTAGGATTCCCCCTTTCCTAGTCCAACTAGGAACCCTTCCATGTAGTAGGAGTAGGAGAGAAGGAAAGGGAAGAGAGAAGGAGAAGGAAGGAAGGGTGCGCCTCCCTAGTCCAATTCGGACTAGTCCAAGGGGAGGTGCAGCCACTCTTTTGGCCCTTTCTCTCCTTTCCCGTATGGCCCAAAGAGGCCCAATACGAATTCCCGTAACTCTCCCAGTACTCCCAAAATACCCGAATCACTTTCGGAACCTTTCCGAACTCTGAATATAGTCGTCCAATATATCGATCTTTATGTCTCGACCATTTCGAGACTCCTAGTCATGTCCCCGATCTCATCCGGACTCCGAACTCCTTTGGTACATCAAAACTCATAAACTCATAATAAAAGCTGTCATCGTAACGTTAGCGTGCGGACCCTACGGGTTCGAGAACTATGTAGACATGACCTAGAACTATTCTCGGTCAATAACCAATAGCGGAACCTGGATGCCCATATTGGCTCCTACATATTCTACGAAGATCTTTATCGGTCAAACCGCATAACAACATACGTTGTTCCCTTTGTCATCGGTATGTTACTTGCCCGAGATTCGATCGTCGGTATCCAATACCTAGTTCAAACTCGTTACCGGCAAGTCTCTTTACTCGTTACGAAATGCATCATTCCGTAACTAACTCATTAGCTACATTGCTTGCAAGGCTTATAGTGATGTGAATTACCGAGAGGGCCGGAGATACCTCTCCGAGCAATCGAGTGACAAAACCTAATCTCGAAATACGTCAACCCAACATGTACCTTTGGAGACACCTGTAGTACTCCTTTATAATCACCCATTACGTTGTGACGTTTGGTAGCACCCAAAGTGTTCCTCCGGTAAACGGGAGTTGCATAATCTCATAGTTACAGGAACATGTATAAGTCATGAAGAAAGCAATAGCAATATATTAAACGATCAAGTGCTAGGCTAACGGAATGGGTCATGTCAATCACATCATTCTCCTAATAATGTGATCCCATTAATCAAATGACAACACATGTCTATGGTTAGGAAACATAACCATCTTTGATTAATGAGCTAGTCAAGTAGAGGCATACTAGTGACTATATGTTTGTCTATGTATTCACACATGTATCATGTTTCCGGTTAATACAATTCTAGCATGAATAATAAACATTTATCATGAAATAAGGAAATAAATAATAACTTTATTATTGCCTCTAGGGCATATTTCCTTCAGTCTCCCACTTGCACTAGAGTCAATAATCTAGTTCACATCATCATGTGATTCAACACTTATATTCACATCTCGTATGTGATTAACACCCATAGTTCACATCGTCATGTGACCAACACCTAAAGGGTTTACTAGAGTCAATAATCTAGTTCACATCGCTATGTGATTAACACCCAAAGAGTACTAAGGTATTATCATGTTTTGCTCGTGAGAGAAGCTTAGTCAACGGGTCTGTCACATACAGAGCCGTATGTATTTTGCAAATATTCTATGTCTACAATGCTCTGCACGGAGCTACTCTAGCTAATTGCTCCCACTTTCAATATGTATCCAGATTGAGACTTAGAGTCATCTGGATCGGTGTAAAAAGCTTGCATCGATGTAACTCTTTACGACGGGCTTTTTTTATCACCTCCATAATCGAGAAATATTTCCTTAGTCCTCACTAAGGATGTTCTTGACCAATGTCCAAGATCTACTCCTAGATCACTATTGTACTCCTTGCCAAATTCAGAGCAAGGTATACAATAGGTCTGGTACATAGCATAGCATACTTTATAGAACCTATGACTAAGGCATAGGGAATGACTTTCATTCTCTTTTCTATTTTCTGCCATGGTCGGGATTTGAGTCTTACTCAATTTCACACGTTTGCAACACAGGCAAGAACTTTTCTTTGACTGTTCCATTTTGAACTACTTCAAAATCTTGACAAGGTATGTACTTATTGAAAAACTTATCAAGCGTCTTGATCTATCTCAATAGATCTTGATGCTCAATATGTAAGTAGTTTCTTTGAGGTCTTTCTTTGAAAAACTCCTTTCAAATACTCCATTAAGCTTTGAAGAAAAATTCTACATTAATTCCGATCAACAATATGTCATTCACATATACTTATCAGAAATGTTGTAGTGCTCCCACTCACTTTCTTGTAAATACAGGATTCTCCAAAAGTCTGTATAAAACCATATGCTTTGATCACACTATCAAAGCGTTTTATTCCAACTCCGAGATGCTTGCACCAGTCCATAGATGGATCATTTGAAGCTTGCACATTTTGTTAGCTCCTTTAGGATTGACAAAACCTTCTGGTTGCATCATATACAACTTTTCTTTAATAAATCCATTAAAGAATGCAGTTTTGACATCCATTTGCCAGATTTCATAAAATGTGGCAATTTCTAACATGATTCGGACAGACTTAAGCATCGCTACAGTTGAGAAAATCTCATTGTAGTCAACACCTTGAACTTGTCCAAAACCTTTTGCAACAAGTCGAGCTTTGTAGAAAGTAACACTACTATCGTTATTCATCTTCCTCTTGAAGATCCATTTATTTAAAATGGCTTGCTGATCATCGAGCAAGTCAATCAAAGTCCATACTTTGTTCTCATACATGGATCCTATCTCGCATTTCATGGCCTCAAGCCATTTCATGAATCTGGGCTCATCATCGCTTCCTCATAGTTCGTAGGTTCATCATGATCTAGTAACATGACTTCTAGAACATGATTACCGTACCACTCTGGTGTGGATTTTACTCTGGAAGACCTACGAGGTTTGGTAGCAACTTGATCTGAAGTTTCATGATCATCATCATTAACTTCCTCACTAATTGGTGTAGGAATCACTGGAACTGATTTATGTGATGAACTACTTTCCAATAAGGGAGAAGGTACAATTACCTCATCAAGTTCTACTTTCCTCCCACTCACTTCTTTCGAGAGAAACTCCTTCTCTAGAAAGGATCCATTCTTAGAAACAAATGTTTTGCCTTTGGATCTGTGATAGAAGGAGTACCCAACAGTTTCCTTTGGGTATTCTATGAAGACGCACTTATCCGATTTGGGTTCGAGCTTATCAGGTTGAAAACCTTTTTCATATAAGCATCGCAACTCCAAACTTTAAGAAACGACAGCTAAGGTTTACTGCTAAACCATAGTTCATACGGTGTTGTCTCAACGGATTTAGATGGTGCCCTTTTAAACATGAATGCAGCTGTCTCTAATGCATAACCCCAAAAGATAGTGGTAAACTGATAAGAGATATCATAGATCGCACCATATCTAGTAAAGTACGATTACGACGTTCGCACACACCATTACATTGTGGTGTTCCAGGTGGCGTGAGTTTGTGAAACTATTCCACATTGTTTTAATTGAAGACCAAACTCGTAACTCAAATATTTGTCTCCGCGATCAAATCACATAAACTTTATTTTCTTGTTACGATGATTCTCCAATTCACTCTTAAATTTTTGAACCTTTCAAATATTTCGGACTTATGTTTCATCAAGTAGATATACCCATATCTTCTCAAATCATTTTGTGAAGGTCAGAAAATAACGATACTTGCCACGAGCATCAATACTCATTGGATCGCATACATCGGTATGTATTATTTCCAACAAGGTAGTAGCTCGTTCAGAACGGAGTTTTAGTCATCTTGCCCAAAAGGCACAGTTCGCAAGCATCAAATGATTCATAACCAAGTGATTCCAAAAATCCATCTTTATGGAGCTTCTTCATGCGCTTTACAACGATATGACCCAAATGGCAGTGCCACAAATAAGTTGCACTATCATTATTAAGTTTGCATCTTTTGGCATCAATATTATGAATATGTGTATCATCACGATCGAGATCCAACAAACTATTTTCATTGGGTGTATGACCATTGAAGGCTTTATTCATGTAAATAGAACAACAATTATTCTCTGACTTTAAATGAATAACCGTATTGCAATAAACATGATCAAATCATATTCATGCTCAACATAAACACCAAATAACATTTATTTAGGTTCAACACTAATCCCGAGAGTATAGGGAGTGTGCGATGATGATCATATCAATTTTGGAACTACTTCCTACACTCATCGTCACTTCCCTTCAACTAGTCTCTGTTTATTCAGAACTCCTTTTTTCAATTACTAATCTTAGCAACCGAACAAGTATCAAATACTCAAGGGTTAATATAAACACTAGAAGGCACACATCAATAACCAGTATATCAAATATACCCTTGTTCACTTTGCCATCCTTCTTATCCACCAAATATTCAAGGCATTTCCGCTTCCAGTGACCATTTCTTTTGCAGTGTAAGTACTCAGTTTCAGGCTTTGGTCCAGCTTTGGGCTTCTTCGTGGGAGTGACAACTTGCTTGTCATTCTACTTGAAGTTCCCTTTCTTTCCCTTTGCCCTTTTCTTGAAACTAGTGATCTTTTCAACCATCAACACTTGATGCTCTTTCTTGATTTCTACCTTCGTCGATTTTAGCATCACGAAGAGCTTGGGAATTACTTTCGTCATCCCTTGCATATGATAGTTCATCACGAAGTTTACTAACTTGGTGATGGTGACTAGAGAATTTTGTCAATCACTATCTTATCTGGAAGATTAACTCCCACTTGATTCAAGCGATTGTAGTACTCAGACAATCTAAGCACTTGCTCACTAGTTGAGCAATTCTCCTCCATCTTTTTAGCTATAGAACTTGTTGGAGACTTCATATCTCTCAACTCGGGTATTTGCTTGAAATATTAACTTCAATTCCTGGAACATCTCATATGGTCCATGACGTTCAAAACGTCTTTGAAGTCCCGATTCTAAGCCGTTAAGTATGGTGCACTAAACTATCAAGTAGTCATCATATTGAGCTAGCCAAACGCGTTCATAACGTCGCATTTGCTCCTGCAATAGGTCCTCACTGGCGGTGCATTAAGGACATAATTCTTCTGTGCAGCAATGAGGATAAACCTCAGATCACGGATCCAATCCGCATCATTGCTACTAACATTTTTCAACTTAGTTTTCTCTAGGAACATATCAAAATAAAACAGGGGAGCTAAACGCGAGCTATTGATCTACAACATAGATATGCTAATACTACCGGGACTAAATTCATGATAAATTTAAGTTCAATTAATCATATTACTTAAGAACTCCCACTTAGATAGACATCCCTCTAATCTTCTAAGTGATCACGTGATCCATATCAACTAAACCATGTCCGATCATCACGTGAGATGGAGTAGTTTCAATGGTGAACATTACTATGTTGATCATATCTACTATATGATTCACGCTTGACCTTTCGGTCTCCGTGTTCCGAGGCCATATCTGTTATATGCTAGGCTCGTCAAGTTTAACCTGAGTATTCGCGTGTGCAACTGTTTTGCACCCGTTGTATTTGAACGTAGAGCCTATCACACCCGACCATCACGTGGTGTCTCAAAGACGAAGAACTTTCGCAGCGGTGCATACTCGGAGAACACTTATACCTTGATAATTTAGTGAGAGATCATCTTATAAAGCTACCGCCGAACTAAGCAAAATAAGATGTATAAAAGATAAACATCACATGCAATCAAAATATGTGACATGATATGGCCATCATCATCTTGTGCCTTTGATCTCCATCTCCAAAGCATCGTCATGATTTCCATCGTCACCGCATGCCACCATGATCTCCATCATCTTGATCTATATCAATGTGCGTCACATGGTCGTCTCGCCAACTATTGCTCTTGCAACTATTGCTATCGCATAGCGATAAAGTAAAGCAATTATTTGGCGCTTGCATCTTATGCAATAAAGAGACAACCATAAGGCTTCCGCCATTGCCGATAACTTCAACAAAACATGATCATCTCATACAACAACTTATATCTCATCACGTCTTGACCATATCACATCACAACATGCCCTGCAAAAACAAGTTAGACGTCCTCTACTTTGTTGTTGCAAATTTTACGTGGCTGCTACGGGCTGAGCAAGAACCGTTCTTACCTACGCATCAAAACCACAACGATAGTTTGTCAAGTTGGTGCTGTTTTAACCTTCGCAAGGACCGGGCGTAGCCACGCTCGGTTCAACTAAAGTGAGAGAGACAGACACCCGCCAGTCACCTTTAAGCAACGTGTGCTCGCAGCGGTGAAACCAGTCTCGCGTAAGCGTACGCATAATGTCTGTCCGGGCCGCTTCATCTCACAATACCGCTGAACCAAAGTATGACATGATGGTAAGTAGTATGACTTGTATCGCCCACAACTCACTTGTGTTCTACTCGTGCATATAACATCAACGCATAAAACCAGGCTCGGATGCCACTGTTGGGGAACGTAGTAATTTCAAAAAATTTCCTACGCATTAATGCAAGGATCATGGTGATGCATAGCAACGAGAGGGAGAGTATTGTCCACGTACCCTCGTGAGACCGTAGCGTAAGCGTTATGACAACGCGGTTGATATAGTCGTGCGTCTTCACGATCCGACCGATCCAAGTACCGAACGTCACGGCACCTCCGAGTTCAGCACACGTTCAGCTCGATGACGATCCCCGGCTCCGATCCAAGCAAAGCGTCGGGAATGAGTTCCACAAATCGACGCAACGGCGTGGTGGCGATGATGATGCTCTATCGGTAGCGAGGCTTCGCCTAAACTCCGCGACGATATGACCGAGGTGGAATATGGTGGAGGGGGCACCGCACACGGCTAAGGAACGATCCGTAGATCAACTTGTGTGTTCATGGGGTGCCCCTGCCTCAGAGATATAAAGGAGTGGAGGAGGGGAGGGCCGGCCCTCTCTATGGCGCGCCCTAGGGGAGTCCTACTCCCACCGGGAGTAGGATTGCCCCTTTCCTAGTCCAACTAGGAACCCTTCCATGTAGTAGGAGTAGGAGAGAAGGAAAGGGAAGAGAGAAGGAGAAGGAAGGAAGGTGCGCCCCTCCCTAGTCCAATTCGGACTAGTCCAAGGGGAGGGGTGCAGCCACTCTTTTGGCCCTTTCTCTCCTTTCCCGTATGGCCCAAAGAGGCCCAATACGAATTCCCGTAACTCTCCGGTACTCCCAAAAATACCCGAATCACTCGGAACCTTTCCGAACTCCGAATATAGTCGTCCAATATATCGATCTTTATGTCTCGACCATTTCGAGACTCCTAGTCATGTCCCCGATCTCTCCGGGACTCCGAACTCCTTCGGTACATCAAAACTCATAAACTCATAATAAAATTGTCATCGTAACGTTAAGCGTGCGGACCCTACGGGTTCGAGAACTATGTAGACATGACCTAGAAATATTCTCGGTCAATAACCAATAGCGGAACCTGGATGCCCATATTGGCTCCTACATATTCTACGAAGATCTTTATCGGTCAAACCGCATAACAACATACGTTGTTCCCTTTGTCATCGGTATGTTACTTGCCCGAGATTCGATCGTCGGTATCCAATACCTAGTTCAATCTCGTTACCGGCAAGTCTCTTTACTCGTTACGTAATGCATCATTCCGTTACTAACTCATTAGCTACATTGCTTGCAAGGCTTATAGTGATGTGCATTACCGAGAGGGCCCAGAGATACCTCTCCGACAATCGGAGTGACAAAACCTAATCTCGAAATACGCCAACCCAACATGTACCTTTGGAGACACCTGTAGTACTCCTTTATAATCACCCGATTCACGTTGTGGCGTTTGGTAGCACCCAAAGTGTTCCTCCGTAAACGGGAGTTGCATAATCTCATAGTTATGGGAACATGTATAAGTCATGAAGAAAGCAATAGCAATATACTAAACGATCAAGTGCTAGGCTAACGGAATGGGTCATGTCAATCACATCATTCTCCTAATGATGTGATCCCGTTAATCAAATGACAACACATGTCTATGGTTAGGAAACATAACCATCTTTGATTAAGAGCTAGTCAAGTAGAGGCATACTAGTGACTATATGTTTGTCTATGTATTCACACATGTATCATGTTTCCGGTTAATACAATTCTAGCTTGAATAATAAACATTTATCATGAAATAAGGAAATAAATAATAACTTTATTATTGCCTCTAGGGCATATTTCCTTCAGGTCTCTCTCAAGCAACCCTGCAACCAAATAACAAAGAGTCTCTTGTGTCCCCAACACACCCAATACAATGGTAAATTGTATAGGTGCACTAGTTCGCGAAGAGATGGTGATACAAGTGCAATATGGATGGTAGATAAAGGTATTTGTAATCTGAAAATATAAAAACAGCAAGGTAACAAGTGGTAAAAGTGAGCGTAAACGGTATTGCAATGATAGGAAACAAGGCCTAGGATTCATACTTTCACTAGTGCAAGTGTTGGGGAACGTTGCAGAAAATAAAAATTTTCTACGCTTCACCAAGATCAATCTATGAGTTCATCTAGCAACGAGAGAAAGGAGTGCATCTACATACCCTTGTAGATCGCGAGCGGAAGCGTTCAAGAGAACGGGGTTGAGGGAATCGTACTCGACGTGATCCAAATCACCGATGATCCTAGTGCTGAACGGACAGCACCTCCGCGTTCAACACACGTACGGTTGAGTAAGACGTCTCCTCCTTCTTGATCCAGCAAGGGGGAGGAGAGGTTGACGGAGATCCAGCAGCACGACGGCGTGGTGGTGGATACAGAGATGATCTCGGCAGAGCTTCACGAGCTTCTACGAGAGGGAGAGGTGTAGCAAGGGAAGGGAGGCTCCAAGAGCATGGAGTGCGGCTGCCCTCCCTCCCCTTTATATAGGCCCCCTAGGGGGCACTGCCCCTAGGAGATGAGATCTCCAAGGGGGCGGCGGCCAAGGGTGCTTGCCCCCAAGGCAAGTGGAGGCGCCCCACCCTAGGGTTTCCAACCCTAGGCGAGGGGCCAAGGCGCACCAGCCCACCAGGGGCTGGTTTCCCTCCCCACTTCAGCCCACGGGGCCCTTCGGGATAGGTGGCCCCAACCGGTGGACCCTCGGGACCCTTCCGGTGGTCCCGGTACAATACCGGTGACCCGAAAACTTTCCCGATGGCCGAATCTGCACTTCCTATATATAATTCTTCACCTCCGGACCATTCCGGAACTCCTCGTGACATCCGGGATCTCATTCGGGACTCCGAACAACTTTTGGTTTACTGCATACTCATATCTCTACAACCCTAGCATCACTGAACCTTAAGTGTGTAGACCCTATGGGTTCGGGAGACAAGCAGACATGACCGAGACGCCTCTCCGGTCAATAACCAACAGCGGGATCTGGATACCCATGTTGGCTCCCACATGCTCCTCGATGATCTCATCGGATAAACCACGATGTCGAGGATTCAATCAATCCCGTATACAATTCCCTTTGTCAATCGGTACGTTACTTGCCCAAGACTCAATCGTCGGTATCCCAATACCTCGTTTAATCTCGTTACCGGCAAGTCACTCTACTCGTACCATAATGTATGATCCCGTGACCAGACACTTGGTCACATTGAGCTCATTATGATGATGCATTACCGAGTGGGCCCAGAGATACCTCTCCGTCATATGGAGTGACAAATCCCAGTCTCGATTCGTGCCAACCCAATAGACACTTTCGGAGATACCCGTAGTGCACCTTTATAGTCACCCGATTCGTTGTGACGTTTGGCACACCCAAAGCACTCCTACGGTATCCGGGAGGTTCACAGTCTCATGGTCTAAGGAAATGATACTTGACATTTGGAAAAGCTCTAGCGAAACGAACTACACGATCTTTGTGCTATGCTTAGGATTGGGTCTTGTCCATCACATCATTCTCCTGATGATGTGATCCCGTTATCAATGACATCCAATGTCCATAGTTAGGAAACCATGACTATCTGTTGATCAACGAGCTAGTCAACTAGAGGCTTACTAGGGACATGTTGTGGTCTATGTATTCACACGTGTATTACGATTTCCGGATAACACGCTTATAGCATGAATAATGCATAATTATCATGAACAAAGAAATATAATAATAACCATTTTATTATTGCCTCTAGGGCATATTTCCAACAGTCTCCCACTTGCACTAGAGTCAATATTCTAGTTACATTGTGATGAATCGAACACCCATAGCGTTCTGGTGTTGATCATGTTTTGCTCTAGGGAGAGGTTTAGTCAACGGATCTGCTACATTCAGATCCGTATGTACTTTACAAATATCTATGTCTCCATCTTGAACATTTTCACGTATGGATTTGAAGCGACGCTTGATGTGCCTGGTCTTCTTGTGAAACCTGGGCTCCTTGGCAAGTGCAATAGCTCCAGTGTTGTCACAGAAGAGTGCGATCGGCCCCGACGCATTGGGTATGACTCCTAGGTCGGTGATGAACTCCTTCACCCAGATTGCTTCATGCGCTGCCTCCAAGGCTGCCATGTACTCTTCTTCACATGTAGATCCTGCCACGACGCTTTGCTTGCAAATCGCACTACCATCGCCCCACCATTCAAAATATACACGTATCCGGTCTGTGACTTAGAGTCATCCAGATCTGTGTCGAAGCTAGCGTCGACGTAACCCTTTACGACGAGCTCTTCGTCACCTCCATAAACGAGAAACATATCCTTAGTCCTTTTCAGGTACTTTATGATGGTCTTGACCGCTGTCCAGTGTTCCTTGCCGGGATTACTTTGGTACCTTCCTACCAAACTTACGACAAGGTTTACATCAGGTCTGGTACACAGCATGGCATACATAATAGACCCCATGGCCGAGGCATAGGGGATGACACTCATCTCTTCTTTATCTTCTTCTGTCAGGTCAGGCATTGAGCCGAGCTCAATCTCACACCTTGCAATACAGGCAAGAACCCTTTCTTGGACTGATCCATATTGAACTTCTTCAATATCTTATCAAGGTATGTGCTTTGTGAAAGACCTATGAGGCATCTCGATCTATCCCTATAGATCTTGATGCCTAATATGTAAGCAGCTTCTCCAAGGTCCTTCATTGAAAACACTTATTCAAGTAGGCCTTAATGCTGTCCAAAAGTTCTATATCATTTCCCATCAAAAGTATGTCATCTACATATAATATGAGAAATGCTACAGAGCTCCCACTCACTATCTTGTAAACGCAGGCTTCTCCATATGTCTCAAGATAACCCAAACGCTTTGATCATCTCATCAAAGCGAATGTTCCAACTCCGAGATGCTTGCACCAGCCCATAAATGGATCATTTGGAGCTTGCATACATTGTGAGCATTATCAGGGTCGACAAAGCCTTCCGGCTGCATCATATACAGTTCTTCCTTAAGATGGCCGTTAAGGAATGCCGTTTTGACGTCCATTTGCCATATCCCATAATCATTGTATGCGGCAATTGCTAACATGATTCGGACGGACTTCAGCTTAGCTACGGGAGGGAAAGTCTCATCATAGTCAATCCCTTGAACTTGTCGATAACCCTTAGCGACAAGTCGAGCTTTATATATGGTAACATTACCATCCGCGTCCGTCTTCTTCTTAAAGATCCATTTGTTTTCTATTGCTCGCCGATCATCGGGCAAGTCTGTCAAAGTCCATACTTTGTTTTCATACATGGATCCTATCTCGGATTGCATGGCTTCAAGCCATTTGTTGGAATCTGGGCCCGCCATCGCTTCTTCATAGTTCGAAGGTTCACAGTTGTCTAACAACATGATTTCCAAGACAGGGTTGCCGTACCACTCTGGTGCGGAACGTGTCCTTGTGGACCTTTGAAGTTCAAGAGGAGCTTGATCCAAGTATCTTGATCATCATCATTAACCTCCTCTCTTGTCGGTGCAGGCACCACAGGAACATCTTCCTGAGTTGCGCTACTTACCGTTTCAAGAGGTAGTACTTCATCAAGCTCTACTTTCCTCCCACTTAATTCTTTCGAGAGAAACTCTTTCTCCAAAAAGGACCCGTTCTTGGCAACAAAGATCTTGCCTTCAGATCTTAAGTAGAAGGTATACCCAATGGTTTCCTTAGGGTATCCTATGAAGACGCATTTTTCCGACTTGGGTTCGAGCTTTTCAGGTTGGAGTTTCTTGACATAAGCATCGTATCCCCAAACTTTTAGAAACGACAGCTTAGGTTTCTTTCCAAACCATAATTCATACGGTGTCGTCTCAACGGATTTAGACGGTGCCCTATTTAAAGTGAATGTAGCTGTCTCTAGAGCGTATCCCCAAAATGATAGCGGTAAATTGGTAAGAGACATCATAGATCGCACCATATCCAATAAAGTGTGATTACGACGTTTGGACACACTGTTACGCTGAGGTGTTCCAGGCGGCGTGAGTTGTGAAACGATTTCACATTTCCTAAAGTGCGTACCAAATTCGTGACTTAAATATTCTCCCCCATGATCTGATCATAAGAACTTTATCTTTAGGTCACGTTGATTCTCTACCTCATTCTGAAATTCCTTGAACTTTTCAAAGGTCTCAGACTTGTGTTTCATCAAGTAGACATACCCATATCTACTCAAGTCATCAGTGAGAGTGAGAACATAAAGATATCCTCCATGAGCCTCAACGCTCATTGGACCGCATACATCAGTATGTATGATTTCCAATAAGTTGGTTGCTCGCTCCATTGTTCCGGAGAACGGAGTCTTGGTCATTTGCCCATGAGGCATGGTTCGCATGTGTCAAATGATTCATAATCGAGAGACTCTAAAAGTCCATCGAGATGGAGCTTCTTCATGCGCTTGACACCAATGTAACCAAGGCGGCGATTGCCACAAGTATGTGGGACTATCGTTATCAACTTTACATCTTTTGGTATTCACACTATGAATATGTGTAACATCACGCTCGAGATTCATTAAGAGTAAACCATTGAACATCGGGCATGACCATAAAACATATCTCTCATATAAATAGAACAACCATTATTCTCGGATTTAAATGAGTAGCCATCTCGTATTAAACGAGATCCAGATACAATGTTCATGCTCAAAGCTGGTACTAAATAACAATTATTGAGGCTTAAAACTAATCCCGTAGGTAAATTTAGAGGTAGCGTGCCGACGGTGATCACATCGACCATGGAACCATTCCCGACGCGCATCGTCACCTCGTCCTTCGCCAGTCTCCGCTTATTCCGCAGCTCCTGCTTTGAGTTACAAATATGAGCAACCGCACCGGTATAAAATACCCAGGAGCTACTACGAGCACTGGTAAGGTACACATCAATTACATGTATATCAAATATACCTTTGGTTTTGCCGGCCTTCTTGTCCGCTAAGTACTTGGGGCAGTTACGCTTCAAAGGACCACTTCCTTGCAATAAAAGCACTTTCGGTCTCAGGTTTGGGTCCATTGTTTGACTTCTTCTGGTAACTGGCTTACCGAGCGCGGCAACTCCCTTGCCGTCCTTCTTGAAGTTCTTCTTACCCTTGCCTTTCTTGAACTTAGTGGTTTTATTCACCATCAACACTTGATGTTCCTTTTTGATCTCTACCTCCGCTGATTTCAGCATCGAATATACCTCGGGAATGGTTTTCTCCATCCCCTGCATATTCAAGTTCATCACAAAGCTCTTATAGCTCGGTGGAAGCGACTGAAGGATTCTGTCAATGACCGCGTCATCCGGGAGATTAACTCCCAGCTAAGTCAAGCGGTTGTGCAACCCAGACATCTTTAGTATGTGCTCACTGACAGAACTATTTTCCTCCATCTTACAGCTGAAGAACTTGTCGGAGACTTCATATCTCTCGACCCGGGCATGAGCTTGGAAAACCATTTTCATCTCTTCGAACATCTCATATGCTCCGTGTTGCTCAAAACGCTTTTGGAGCCCCGATTCTAAGCTGTAAAGCATGCCGCATTGAACGAGGGAGTAATCATCAGCACGAGACTGCCAAGCGTTCATAACGTCTTGGTTCTCCGGGATCGGTGCTTCACCTAGCGGTGCTTCTAGGACATAATCTTTCTTGGCAGCTTTGAGGATGATCCTCAGGTTCCGGACCCAGTCCGTATAGTTGCTGCCATCATCTTTCACCTTGGTTTTCTCTAGGAACGCGTTGAAGTTGAAGGTAACGTGGGCCATTTGATCTACAAGACATATTGTAAAGATTTTAGACTAAGTTCATGATAATTAAGTTCATCTAATCAAATTATTTAATGAACTCCCACTCAGATTATACATCCCTCTAGTCATCTAAGTGAAACATGATCCGAGTCAACTAGGCCGTGTCCGATCATCACGTGAGACGGACTAGTCGACATCGGTGAACATCTCCATGTTGATCGTATCTTCTATACGACTCTTGCTCGACCTTTCGGTCCTTCGTGTTCCGAGGCCATGTCTGTACATGCTAGGCTCGTCAAGTTAACCTAAGTGTATTGCGTGTGTAAATCTGGCTTACACCCGTTGTATTCGAACGTTAGGATCTATCACACCCGATCATCACGTGGTGCTTCGAAACAACGAGCCTTCGCAACGGTGCACAGTTAGGGGGAACACTTTCTTGAAATTATTATGAGGGGTCATCTTATTTACTACCGTCGTTCTAAGTAAACAAGATGAAAAACATGATAAACATCACATGCAATCAAATAGTGACATGATATGGCCAATATCATATAGCTCCTTTGATTTCCATCTTCGGGGCTCCATGATCATCTTCGTCACCGGCATGACACCATGATCTCCATCATCATGACCTCCATCATCGTGTCTCCATGAAGTTGCTCGCCAACTATTACTTCTACTACTATGGCTAACGCGTTTAGCAATAAAGTAAAGTAATTTACATGGCGTTCTCAATGACACGCAGGTCATACAAAAAATAAAGACAACTCCTATGGCTCCTGCCGGTTGTCATACTCATCGACATGCAAGTCGTGATTCCTATTACAAGAACATGATCTCATACATCACATATATATCATTCATTATTCATCATAACTTTTGGCCATATCACATCACAAATCATATGATGCAAAAACAAGTTAGACGTCCTCTAATTGTTGTTGCATGTTTTACGTGGCTGCAATAGGGTTCTAGCAAGAACGTTTTCTTACCTACGTAAAAGCCACAACGTGATTTGCCAACTTCTATTTACCCTTCATAAGGACCATTTTCATCGAATCCGCTCCAACTAAAGTGGGAGAGACAGACACCCGCTAGCCACCTTATGCAACTAGTGCATGTCAGTCGGTGGAACCTGTCTCACGTGTACGTGTAAGGTCGGTCCGGGCCGCTTCATCCCACAATACCGCTGAAGCAAAATAAGACTAGTGGTGGCAAGAAAGTTGACAACATCTACGCCCACAACAAATTTGTGTTCTACTCGTGCAAAGAGAACTACGCATAGACCTAGCTCATGATGCCACTGTTGGGGAACGTTGCAGAAAATAAAAAATTTCTACGCTTCACCAAGATCAATCTATGAGTTCATCTAGCAACGAGAGAAAGGAGTGCATCTACATACCCTTGTAGATCGCGAGCGGAAGCGTTCAAGAGAACGGGGTTGAGGGAATCGTACTCGACGTGATCCAAATCACCGATGATCCTAGTGTGGAGCGGACAGCACCTCCGCGTTCAACACACGTGCGGTTGAGTAAGACGTCTCCTCCTTCTTGATCCAGCAAGGGGAGGAGAGGTTGACGGAGATCCAAAGAAGACGACGGCGTGGTGGTGGATGCAGAATGATCCCGTGAGCTTCGCCGAGCTTCTACGAGAGGGAGAGGTGTAGCAAGGGGGAAGGGAGGCGCCAAGAGCATGGGTGCGGCTGCCCTCCCTCCCCTCCCCTTTATATAGGCCCCCTAGGGGGGCGCCGGCCCTAGGAGTTGAGATCTCCAAGGGGGGGCGGCGGCCAAGGGGGAGGCTTGCCCCCCAAGCCAAGTGGAGGCGCCCCCCACCCTAGGGTTTCCAACCCTAGGCGCAGGGGGGCCCCAAGGGGAGCGCACTAGCCCACCAGGGGCTGGTTCCCCTCCCCACTTCAGCCCACGGGGCCCTCCGGGATAGGTGGCCCCACCCGGTGGACCCCCGGGACCCTTCCGATGGTCCCGGTACAATACCGGTGACCCTGAAACTTTCCCGATGGTCGAAACTGCACTTCCTATATATAATTCTTCACCTCCGGACCATTCCGGAACTCCTCGTGACGTCCGGGATCTCATTCGGGACTCCGAAAAACTTTCGGGTTACTGCATACTCATATCTCTACAACCCTAGCATCACCGAACCTTAAGTGTGTAGACCCTACGGGTTCGGGAGACATGCAGACATGACCGAGACGCCTCTCCGGTCAATAACCAACAGCGGGATCTGGATACCCATATTGGCTCCCACATGCTCCTCGATGATCTCATCGGATGAACCACGATGTCGAGGATTCAATCAATCGCGTATACAATTCCCTTTGTCAATCGGTACGTTACTTGCCCGAGAGTCGATCGCCGGTATCCCAGTACGTCGTTTAGTCTCGTTATCGACAAGTCACTTTACTCGTACCGTAACGCATGATCCCGTGACCAGACACTTGGTCACATTGAGCTCATTATGATGACGCATTACCGAGTGGGCCCAGAGATACCTCTCCGTCATACGGAGTGACAAATCGATCTCGTTTCGTGCCAACCCAACAGACACTTTCGGAGATACCCGTAGTGCACCTTTATAGCCACCCAGTTACGTTGTGACGTTTGGCACACCCAAAGCACTCCTACGGTACCCGGGAGTTGCACAATCTCATGGTCTAAGGAAATGATACTTGACATTTGGAAAAGCTCTAGCAAAACGAACTACACGATCTTTGTGCTATGCTTAGGATTGGGTCTTGTCCATCACATCATTCTCCTAATGATGTGATCCCGTTATCAATGACATCCAATGCCCATAGTCAGGAAACCATGACTATTTGTTGATCAACGAGCTAGTCAACTAGAGGCTTACTAGGGACATGTTGTGGTCTATGTATTCACACGTGTATTACGATTTCCGGATAACACAGTTATAGCATGAATAACAGACAATTATCATGAACAAAGAAATATAATAATAACCATTTTATTATTGCCTCTAGGGCATATTTCCAACAGCAAGTTCTCTCAACAATAATAACATAGATAGATCATATAACAATCCCTCAACATGCAACAAAGAGTCACTCCAAAGCCACTAATAGCGGAGAACAAACGTAGAGATTATGGTAGGGTACGAAACCACCTCAAAGCTATTCTTTCGGATCAATCTATAAAAGAGTTCGTACTAGAATAACACCTTAAGATACAAATCAACCAAAACCCTAATGCCACCTAGATACTCCATTGTCACCTCAAGTATCTGTGGGCATGATTATACGATATGCATCACACAATCTCAGATTCATCCAACCAACATAAAAGTACTTCAAAGAGTGCCCCAAAGTTTCTACCGAGAGTCAAGAACGTGTGCCAACCCCTATGCATAGGTTCATGGGCGGAACCCGCAAGTTGGTCACCAAAACATACATCAAGTGGCACATGATATCCCATTGTCACCACAGATAATCACGGCAAGACATACATCAAGTGTTATCATAAAAGACTCAATCCGATAAGATAACTTCAAAAGGGGAAACTCAATTCATCACAAGAGAGTAGAGGTTTAGAAACATCATAAGATCCAACTACAATAGCAAAGCTCGGGATACATCAAGATCGTGCCATAGTGGGAACACGAGAGAGAGAGATCAAACACATAGCTACTGGTACATACCCTCAGCCCCGAGGGTGAACTACTCCCTCCTCGTCATGGATAGCGCCGGCATGATGAAGATGGCCATCGGTGATGGGTTCCCCCACCGGCAGGGTGCCGGAACGGGTTCCCGAGAGGTTTTTGGTGGCTACAGAGGCTTGCGGCGGCGAAACTCCCGATCTATCTTCTGTTCTGGAAGTTTTAGGGTACGTAGGTATATATGGGTGAAAGGAGTACGCCGGTGGACCGAAGGGGGGCCACGAGGCAGGGGGGCGCACCCCGGGGGGGTGGGCGCGCCCCCCACCCTCGTGAGCACCTCCCTTCTTTCTTGACGTGCACTCCAAGTCCATCGGGTGGCTTTCCTTCCAAAAATAACTTCTCCAGTTGATTTCGTTCTGTTTTGACTCCGTCTGGTATTCTTTTTCCTCGAAATACTGAAATAGGCATAAAACAGCAAATCTGGGCTGGGCCTCCGGTTAATAGGTTAGTCCCGAAAATAATATAGAAGTGGATAATAAAGCCCAATATTGCCTAAAACAGTAGATAATATAGCATGGAGCAATCAAAAATTATAGATACGTTGGAGACGTATCAGCACACAATCTGATTTCAAACAAGTTATTGTAGAGTTTTTATTGGATCTCTCGATTAATTTCTATGTCGTGCTTCTCTCGTAGATTGCTGGTCGTGGGTGCTTGCCATAAGCTTCCCATCACAACCCATCTGGCTTATCCGTCCGCCTACTTCTAGGGTTCGTGCTTCTTCCTCGCACACAGTCTCATTTCAAACAGGTTATTGTAGTGTTTTTATCGGGTCTCTCGATTAACTTCTAAGCCATGCTTCTCTCGTAGATTTGCTGGCCGTGGGTACTTGCCCTAAGCTTCCCATACCCCAATCTCCGTTCGTCGACGCCCGTTCTTCTTCTCTCGCAGGTAAAAAGCATATGCATAAGCAACATGCTCCGATCCGTATCTATGTTTTGAAAAAGATATTTAAATTATTACTATTTTATGTTTTGGTTTTTCATTTGATAGTTATTGAAGCATCAGATCCGGTACCACGACTTCATTCTCTAAAGCAATAAAAAAACCATTTGAAAATTTAAACAAGTGATCTAAACTCAGTCATACTGCTTTTCTGGAAGGACCAGATTAGAAGTTTTATGGTAAATTTGTAGTTGTTCTCTGCCTTCGTACGGATATTTTTAATACGGCTAACGTAGCTGAAGCTAGTCGTTGTCTACCTTTAACATTGAAGCTTGTTTTAAATTGTTATGATATTCTTGTTTTCTTAACATAGTTGTTCTGAATTATTTAGGTATGATTTTCCCTACATGCCGCCAACCAGGCGGCCTCTGCGAACCACACCCTGAAGTTCTCCAGCACTTTGAGGTTATTCTTGATGAAAATTGCTAGAGCCGCATGGTTAGTAAGCATTACTAATGTATTAGTTGCTTACAACACAGTAGAAATCGTCGCTGCTACTCATACCCCCTTGCACCTACACTAGGTTCCCATGTTGTCACTTCTTCGCACCTGTCTTGTGTTTTCATTTTCCATTAATTTGCCTGCCCATACCTTGATTACTATAGTGCATCTTCAGTTCTAATAAAAATTAGTCAACATATGCCAAAAATCTGTAATTCTTATCAAAAATTCATATCCAATTTAAGAAAACTTTCAACATTAATAATATGTGAGTTCAAATTTATACTTACAGGTTGTTGTTTGTACTATTTTTTTCCAGTATGTACCTTGTAATGTCAGAGCCTTTCTCGCTGAATACATCGACGAGAGGAAGAAAGAAGCAAGAAAATTGCGTAAAGAGAAGGTAGAGCCAGCCTTTCTTACACATGAAGAAAAGTATTACAATGCTTTGTTTAAGCATAGGGCGAACTACACAAAGTTCTGCGGTGGTGAGTGGAACACCTTTGCGGATGATTATGAACTTCGTGCTGGAGACCGCATAGAATTTGAACTACCAGACGAGGGTATCAATCTCGAAATAAAAACATATCGGGATGACAAAAGGCTGCTTCCATTACCCCACGTTGGTAGGTATTTAATATTACAAACTTATCTTCTTTCGCTATATTTTTATATTACAAACTTATCTTCTTTCGCTGTAATTTTATATGCATGAATCGAACTGAATAATATTAACCCCGTGTTGGATATAACTTTATCTAACTTTAAAATCTTTTTCTTTTTCTAGCTCTCGACGATCTTTCTTCTGACGATTTCGACCATGTTCACTGATGTGTCTACTCTAAGGATATTGAGCTTACCTACGACCAGACACGATTTTTTCTACAATGCCTTTTCGGAGATACTTTCATCTGTTGCCGTCCATTTGTCCATGTCTTGACTCCCGCTAACACCAAAGACTACATCATGGTTGGTTACAACTGTCCTTGTTAAAATACCAAACGTATATTGCTTATATGTAAAATTATAAAGAACCTATTTATTCAAACCTAAAACAACAAAACTTCCATTGTTCTCTTAATATGTTGTTTTATCTGTTTACACACAAACCTGAACATGCCAGGAATTATATTACTTCCAATATGGAATTTCTTAATGTTTGTGCACTCACCATATTCAGACATTCTTTTATTTATTGTCCAAGTGACAAATCAACGGTTTTAATTTCTATTTAATTTCGATTTTCTTCTATAAAATTCCGAGGAGCGTTGTCTCAACACTGAAGAGATGGGTGGACATGCCAACCAATGGCAGGGTAACCCTTGAAGCTCCTGATGAACCTACACATGTCATCACTCCTTCATCGTACTACATCTCCAAAAACGACGGCAGGATGGTAATAGAAAAGTCTTCTTTCAGAGACTTCATATCAGCTGCATCCTTCGTTGAAAAGAACGTTGTTCTAATCACTTTCAAAGAGCGCCATGACTGTTCTGTGTCCATCATCATTCAGCGCATTATGTAGATTCAGTCGGAAGCAGCACCTAAAATGGAAGCAAACAGTGTATCTCCTAGAATGTTCAACGCTCGTTTCATGATGATGCCTCCAGGAGCAAAACACTAATTACTATAAGTTTGCTAATTAGGATGGTAGAGTAATGTAATTATTATGGACCATGTGCTTACTTGAACTAACGGAATGATCTTTTGCAACTTATGTAGCTCTTACGGACACTCAACTTGTTGTTTCAACCATCGGAATGATCCTTTGAAACAAATGTTGTTTGAACTATCAAAATGATTCATTCGAAAAAATGTAGTTCTTATCCTTTCAAAAGTTCACAATTCAAAAAACCAAAAAACAAAAAGATTCATTTTTAAAAATCAAACAAAACAAGAATCAGTTTGTGATTCAAAACCTCTAGCAATGCCATGTTATCAAACTTATCCAAACCATCTAGTGAAACATATCTCAATTAAAAACCAAACAGGACTCCGTTTTCAAGTTCAAACTATATTTACTTCAACTTTTCCTAAACACACACTTGTGCACCGAATAACATAAAAACCGTGCCTCCCTAACCAAGGAAGATTATTAATTGAAAAAAAATGTTTTCACAACAAAGGCACGACCATGCATCTGCTGAGTGTTCTACCGTTTACACTACTACTTTCACAGCCAAAGATGGATCACGCAGGTAGCACGCAACGAATACAAAAAATTCAATGAACAAGAGAAGTGAAAATCTTTAAAAAAACCGATAAAACAAACCCCTGTTTCCGAAATTATACGCCTGGAACCGCCTTGTGACTAGCAACTGCTCTTTGGCGGTTTCCTTTTTTGCACGACAAAAGAACCCTTTCACTTTTCTGACTCCATTTCATCCTCTTCCTCGAAAGTTTCTCGCCGGCCGCAGTTCACCACCGCACACCTCCAACCATGGACGACGGGAAACTAACAACACTCACTGAACACATCACTACCCACGGTACAACCTTGCTCGAGGTGGTGTACACCAACGACCCAAGGACCATGGAGCGGATCATCAAAAAATATGAAGAATGGCTAAAGGAGGAGAAGAACAAGTTCGTCGGCCTCGACCTCGAGTACACATGTAAGAGTAGTTACATATGACAAGGGATCGCCGTCGTCCAACTTGCTATGCACGAGCATGTCCTTGTATACCACTACTGCAGATCCGAGCGCTCCCAGGCGTTAGTTGACTTCCTGCAACGGAAAGCGGTAACTTTCACTAGCGTCGACACCAGGAACGACAAGACCATGCTTGCCCATGCATGGATCAAAATTCCAGACGAGCACCACGTCGACATCCAGAGGCTATTCTGCATCAAGGGTGGTGGAGAAAGGGACTCCATGGGTGACCTTGCAGCAGCCATCATCGACCCCTCATACAAGAACATGAAGAAATCATTCCCAAAGGAGAAGCACCAGTTCTGGGAGTGGAAGCCACTTTCCCCGATACACCTTGAGTACGCGGCAAAGGACGGGTATGTTAGCTACGAGTTGTACCATAGAATACTAATCATCAAGAACGGGCTACGTCACCTCCACCAACAACCAATGAAAGAAAGACTCCGCCCACGTAAGAGCAATGACGAGGAATCTTCCAGCGGCTGAAAGCGCCGGAAGGGAAACAATGGTTGGTAAATTGCGAGAAAATGGATGTCTACATTAAACTAGTAGGAACTACTATTATCATAATTTAGATTGTATGAACCTATGTTGTAAATATGTTTGTTGTTGCTCAAAGATGTTGTGTGTATTGTATTACTATTTTACGTTTGAACTTTGAACATAGTGGTGTGCTCATGTACAAATGCATACTACGTTTTGCATGTCTAAATGCAATTAGTAAGTTATGTCCCAAAGATCTAAAGCAAGCATATATTGTATCCATGATTATAGAACGAGAGATATCTCGCACGATATTGTATTATAATTTTCATACTCAACCTTCACAAGATGCATCGTGCATTTACAAGAATATGTGATGATATCGTTGTAAACTTTCAGTACAATGCTTATTAAACATTGGCGTGAACAATTCATAAATATTGTAGAAGATCATTGATTTACACAGTCCTGGCAGCGAGAACTTTGTTACTTTAACCACATTGAAAAAAAATTCTTGCCTCCATTTTACATCAAACACCGCTCCGTCCATTCAGAACATCCTTGCTATTGCACACAGGTTCCTCTCCGTACATCAGTTCTGCATGATGCCACAAAACTACACTACTGTGTGCAACTAACCTATGTACAAGCGTGGCTCAATAAGTGTCTACTCAATCCATGCCTGTGGTGCCACGCACCCGTGACCCTAGAGACTTCACACCTGTGCATCCACAACCGAGCCCCTCTAACCAGATATTTGGACCGATGCCTCTACCGCCGTACATCCGTGCCTCTAGAATCTTGACAGCAGCAAGAGGGTTCAAAATTGTGCCTCCACACAACCGTGCTTGTACTGACTTCACTTTCGTGCCTCTGTTTGC
Organism: Aegilops bicornis; assembly: GCA_021605145.1. Taxonomy (NCBI): domain Eukaryota; kingdom Viridiplantae; phylum Streptophyta; class Magnoliopsida; order Poales; family Poaceae; genus Aegilops; species Aegilops bicornis. The sequence goes on from CM038673.1 coordinate 523,967,643, forward strand.
TTGATCAACGTGCCTCATATGAAACCCACAGTAACTCTACGTGCTCTGCACGCGTGATCGCCAATGCAACTTTGGTGCTGCACAGACGCGTCTCTCAGTATACCCGTACCTCCACAACCGTGCTTGTACTGACTATAATTCCATGCCTCCGTTTTGCTCAATCCACGTGCCTCACATAAAACCAACAGTAACTCTACGTGCTACACACATGTGCCTCTCGCATGAAACCCATAGTATCTCGCCCGTACAACTTTGGCGCTGCACACACGTACCCCTCAGTATACCCGTGCCTCACGACCGTGCCTGCACTGACTTCAATTCAGTGCCTTCATTTGCTTAATCCACGTGCCTCACATAAAAGATATGCACAGCCGTGTCTTAGAGTAAACAACACACGTGCCTCTATTGTATTGATAACTATGACCCCAGTTAAATAACATCCGTCCAAAAAAACATCTTTAAAAGAGATGCACAACCATACCTCTTCTACAAACATACAACAACAATGAACACTTAGGTTCATATCGTTTCATATATCTACATAACATTAAACCATAGCATAGATTTTTAAACAAAATCCATTTATGTTCAAAGGCTATAACTAACATCACTGCGGTAGAAGATTGAAGATAACAACAAGCCTCCCATCACGCTCTTTGAAAGTTATCAGCATCAAGCTGTTTACTTCAATAGACGATGCCTGGAGAAAATCACTGAAACCTTCATGTTTGAACACCATTCTACTACCCAAGCCAATGAAGTAGGAGCAAGGAGCGCTCACATATATATCATCATCACCGGATTCCAAAGTAACTTTAAGGGTTAAAACGCATGATCCTAGGAAAAGTCACAAACTCCTTCAAACTCCTCACAACAATACCAGGAATAACCTGACAAAAAACATCAAGCTATCAGAAATAGAACAAAAATTCAAAACTATAAATAAAAGAGATAATAAAAATAAATAAATAAACAAAAACAAAGAAAAAACAGTGGAAAAAAATCTGACCATACGATGACCATTAACATTCATGGAATCAATCCTGTGAACAAAAGGACAACAGGGTATGTAGACATCATCAAAGAGTTGACACCTCATAAAATACATCTGCTGATAATTAAGAAAAACACCACGGGTGTAATAACAACTCCCAACAAGTTCCATCTCGGAGTCGCTCAAACCATCAAGAGCTACAAAATATAATTACACAGGCTCAAGGGAACAGAAAAATCATCATGTGCAATAAAACAAGCTAAAAACTTTCTTAAAAATAAACCTTACCAACGGACGGTAAAGGAGACAACGCATCCACAACCAACACGATAAAAATCAATACCAATCCATGTTCCATAATGTTCAAGCCTAATGATCATTATATCACGAGGACGAACACCATAATCACTGACCAATCGTTCCCAGGAAGGATCATGGAATTTGCTCCTCAACCGACCATGACTAAACAGAACACCATACAAATAACCCTCATTGCACTGAAGAGCAAGATCAGTATCTTCGTCACCCCTCCTTATGGCTAAAGTCCTACACTCCTTGATGTAACGAGCAAGATGAGCTCTAACACTGCACGGAACATACTGCACAACAAATCAAAACAAGGATCATAATCAAAACCTAAACAGCATGAGCAGCACCAAAATAAATAAGCGTGTGTGCCAAAAATTGAACAATTATAAAATGATATTCTTACAACACGCCTCCAACAACGCTGATCCAGACCACATCGAACCCATCTACGTAAGAATCAATGAAGAACACGGGCCATCGGGCATACGGCAAAAGGACAAGCCATAAGCGCAAGGAACACAATGATTATCAAGAACTAATCCCACAAAACCCAGTTGAAACTTGACATCCGATAGTGTTGGTAGTCCCCACCAGACTACCCTATAAATCTCCATATCCCGGAAATACAATGGGAACAAAAAGAGAAACGATAAAGGGAAACAGGAACCCACGAAGTCAACGGTGAGGAACGCAGCGATATCATTTAACGAGGAAACGCGTTGACGCTTAAAGAAGAAACAATGTAAGAGCGACAAAGCGCCATGCGGCGACAGGGCCGCCATAACCTACGACAAGAGCGGCGGCCGCGACCAAGTGAGACAACGAAAGAAAAGAACAAGGTTCATGACGGTTCGCCCACACCAGAGAAAAACAGATCTCAAAACAGATCAAAAGGTTTTACAAAACATTAAAAGTATAAGGACTAAAGTGAAAAAAAGAAAAAACCAGAAAGGGAAACCGAAAACCGGAAAACATGGGAGACGGTGCGCGCGACTTGTCATGAGCCGCAAAGTCTCATAAAATCACGCTCCAGCGTGACTTGGCGGCGTGGGGCGCTCACTAATCGTTGCAAGGAGCGCTCCTCAATTAATGATTTCGCACGATCGCTTGCTGGCGCGGACTCTTCCTCAAACTTGCACGAAAAAAAAAGTGTTCCGCTAACTGGGCCGAACCTGGGCCCCACATTCTAATACACACCACTCTACCATATCGGAGTATGTCCCTTCTATCCCCCTTTTTTTTGTACTTATATCCCTTCTGTTCTGTTCCTTCCTGCCCGGCGAAATCACGGAAGCCGCTAACGGCAGCCGAGAAGGGAGGGGGAAAGAGCGGCAGTAAATCATTTCGTCAGCAGCTCTTGGGGCCTGCGGGAAATCTTCCGCCGCGTCACCTCCTCCCATGGCGGCGACCGCGGAGCTCGCCTGATCCTGATCGCGCCCGTGATTGTGAGTGCTCCAGTCCCCTCCGTGTCCTCTTTTGCTTGCGGGCTGTTTCCTCCTCCGGCGCCCCTCCCGTCCGCGCCCCTTCCATCTGTAACTGCAACGGCGGCTAGGGTTTCTGGCTGCTTGCCCTGAGTTGAGGGATTGAGGCGCCGGAGGGAGGGCGCGCAGCCGCTCCCATGATTGTTCCTTGGATTTGACACTAGTCTGCAGTTCGGGTACATGAGAGATGACGATAACATTAGAGTTTTTTTTTTTTGGACCGCAAGATTGTGCTTTTGGCAATTGATAACATTGTTTTAGCGTGGAGACGGGAGAAGCGAATTTATTTTTCTAGTCAAAAGTTTGGACGCTGCAACAGAGCAGAGTTTTTTAGATGCCGTCAGTACCTTCCTTGCGCATTGGCTGGTAAAGAGTAGATATTTGGAAGCGATACAGACATGGATATGCTTCATCTTCTTTCTTTTTGCGACAAAATAATTTTAATGACCGTTTTCTGTCTAGGAGTAATTTTTTAAGTCAAACTACAAGTGGTATGTCCTGTATCATTTCTCTTTTTGCGGGACTGCATCATTAACTGGAATGTGTGTTTTTTTTTTGATGAAAACTGGAATGTGTGTTTGCAGAGTGGTTTGGCAGTTCAGCTGCCCCAGCATTGCGTGCTCACTATGGTTGCTGAAGAGCCCGAAGCAAAGAAGCAAATAAATGAGGGATGCATCATAAACCGCCTCCCAGGAGACCTCATTGAGCGGATATTTTTCAGGCTTCCAGTGAGCACTTTGTTGACGTGCCGCGTCTGCAAGCAGTGGCAGAACTTCATCCGGGATCCACAGTTTGCCGCATCACACCTCCAGCTTGCATCCAGTTATGCTCTTCTCTTCTTCCCGCAAGGTTTGGTTTCCGGCGTGCTCTACCCTAGTGATGCTATCCTAATTGATGAAGCCTGGTCACCGTCGACATATGCGGTGCCAGTGATTGGTCCTGATGATTTCCTTTTTGGCTCATGCAATGGCCTTCTTGGGTCATACACAAAGACATCAACGATCAAGATAGCTAACCTTGCAACTGGTGAATGTCTACATCTTGAGAAACCTTCCAAGAATGTGAAAGGTGATCACTACTGTTTCTACAGCTTTGGGTTTCATCCCGTGACAAAAGAATACAAGATCACACACTTCCTTGGTGACTGCATTAATGGTCGCCCCCATAATAAAGACAGGTTCAACATCATTCAAGTTTACACGCTTGGTGATGAGAAATGGAAAGATATCCGCACTCCAGAACCTCTTAGCTTGATCAGTGTGAGAAACTCTGGAGTTGTCAATGTTGATGGCAAAATGTATTGGTTAACTGAAGACATGCTAGTTAGCTGGCAGCATGCAGTTATTTCCTTTGATCTCAGTGAAGAAAGTTTTGCGACTATACAACTGCCGGCAGAGCGTGAAGATCAGGATCGTTATGGTCCTCGTAAGTTCTGGATCAGAGAAATGCATGGCAAAATATGCATACTAACTGCTCAACCAAGTCGTTATGATCCCAGAGCTCTTCTTGGTGAGCTGCAGATCTGGACACTTGAGAACACGGTAGAGCAACAAAGGTGGAGCAAGAAGTACAATATTAAGAACCCACCAAATTACATTCCAGGTCCACATTCTGTTCACAGGGATAGGATTATGACGCAACTTTACAACAGCGTGTGTTCATATGAGTTGTTTAGTGAAAACTTGAGATTGATTTGAGCAAGAAGCTGAAGCTGTTTGATTCCAAACCCCGTTGGATGTACAACATGCAATCCTACATCGTTGTGAAATCACTTGTATCTTTAGATGTATATAAAAAGGCTGGCATTGTGCGCAGACCGAAACAGCAAGTAGGCTGGGAATTGAAGAAGTGGAAGGCATGGGAGGATAAGCGTCGTGAGGCAGAGGATATACGGTGCCGTGTCCACAAACACGAGCATGCCTTATTTGTACGTTGGCCAAACTGTTATTAGCCTTCAACCTTGATGAATGTTCCTTATTTTGGATTTTTTGACAAACCGCTAACTTGCCACTTTGTAGGGAAACGCAGAAAAAATGGGTAAAATGTATCAGTCTTTGCAGGATAAGCCACATGATGTAGCAGAACGTCTACGCGCAGAACTCAATCAGGTGTTGCAGGACATGCCGGATAATCCAAGTCAGGTGATTCTCTACAAAAATGGTAGAATCGAGGGTACCACACTTTTCACATTTTAGTTGAAAGATCCATAATTATCTGACGGCAAAGGCGTAACAAGATTTTTTTTCTTGAGAAAGCACAAAGCTTGCATCTTGATGCCTTGACAGAAAAAATATAGTTACAAGGCCTAAGACTAGGCCAAACAACTGACCACTCAAGACAAGACCACAACTAACAACCACCGGACATACATTACAACCAACGCCACAAAACTATTTTAAGTGTGTTGTAACTAGTGCATTAACAAGTGTTTTGCAACTTTCCAATAGCTAAAGTCCCCCCGGAGGCTTAATTGGGTGGAGCAGAGGCAGGACTATGAGAAGTTGATGGCCCGTTCAGTGAAACTGAAAGAAAGGGCTCAGGTACAGTTTGCTTGCATTTGTTGATTTGCTAGCAAACATTATTTACTACTGTTGTTGAAGTATGTCAAATTTGACAAACTTGACCTTCCTATAGGTCATGAAGCAGGCACATGATAACATCTCGAGTATCATTGCAAGTTTTAAATCGGATAAGGTGAACTCTTCGGGTTTAAACTTTTAAATTATCCATGTTTTCTGCAACAACCTGCCAGCTTGTTACTCATTTCTTTTTTGACTACTTGTCCTATTTGCCATAATAATGAAGCCAATTAACTTATTTTCAGAAATAAGCAGCTTAACTGGGTTCTCTATTCATATAAATGAATGACTTGCATGTTCTTGAAAGAAATAAATGAATGTCTTGCCCACTAAAATGTGACTATTATCCGCATCGTATGGAAATTAATTTATTCACTATGGTTTAAATACATGCAGTCAAAAAATTCATGCGATGCCTTTTATTTTAAAGAGTATATTCGGCATCCTAAAAAAGTTATATTCTCTTATTTAATATTGCAAACCCAACATGCATATGTAAGCCTTGTCTAGTACTCACTCCATTCCTAAATATATGACGTTTTGGTAATTTAAATTGAACTACCAAAACGTCGTATATTTAGAAACGGAGGGAGTAGTTGCCTAGTTCTGTAAATTTCATGTTCTTGCATGCATTTCCAGTTTCATGTTTGCTGGAATACTTTGTACATGATGAGTAATGAGCATAGTCGTGCTAACTAAGCATCGGATTTTTTTTTCCGATTGTGCATCAGTAACTATAATGGATCATCATAAGCATGGAGTGAGTAGCCAAGAAGATCATTGTTACCGTCCGACAAAATTTCACTTTCGTCTGTATTGTTCTGGTTTTGAACTTCTCATCCTGAAATTTAGCAACAATGTGCCCCTTGTTTACTGTTAGAGAAGAACAATGAGGATATACGATAGCATGTCTCTTCTTTTATTGGAATTCTAAATGTTTCATGTTAGCACATGGGATGAAGTAGCGAACACTTTCTTGTATTTGATATCCTAATCCATATGAGGACGGGGCGTCGACCCGTTGGCTGGGCAGCTGAGGTTGTTGCCAGCCCACCCAAGTTCGAGTCCCGGCACGGACATGCGGTGCTCACGGAGTTTCTCCTATAAAGAAAAGCCAACGAGGGTTAGCCCTTGGGTTGGTCTCATTTTTTTATATCCTAATCCATGTTCACTTTTGGCAGGGTAAATCAGCTGCTGACGCTTCTTCTTCTTCCATTGCCCGTCTTGACGAGAAGAAGGAAGAAGAGAACATTTAAAATTGCACTTAGCTATCTGGGGCACTTCTTGTTATATTGTCTCTATTTCATCCTGAGAGATCCTGTAACCTCTGCCAAGGAGGCTCTTGTCCCCTTCGATTGGATGTGCGCAGCCGTTGTTGGTAGTCCGATTTAGCCTCTCGCTCCATCAGTTGCTTGTTGTCATTACATTGCACTTTCAGGTTTCTAGTTTCTATAAATGTTAAGCGCAAAATGCCGCTTGGCCGAGAGATCCAACAGGAACGATGGCCTTGCCTTAAACAGGAATAATGATGTGATTTGAATGTTTTAAATACTCCCTCCGTCCCAAAATTCTTGTCTTAGATTTGTCTAGATACGGATGTACCTAATACTAAAACGTGACTTGATACATTCGTATTTAGACAAAATTAAGACAAGAATTTTGGGACGGAGGGAGTACTTGGGATTAAGTGTCAGACTTCATGCTGGCTCTCTGCGCTGTAGTTCTCTTATTAGTTCTCACGATATGCATCTGATGTTGTGGGCTAATCTGCCAAATCGTCTCCAACCAAAGTATGTTCTCGAATGCAAAATGGGCTGTGCTTGTGCATTAGTGTCTTCTGAGTGAGTAGAGGGCGAAAACATTCTGGAACGTCTGAAGGCTAAAAATGCGCCAACCTGGAACGAACGCGTATTTTGCCAAGCTTTTTCTTTCTTTTGGGCTGAGAATGCCTAGTTACCGAGTTAACGGCGTTTCCCTTTTGTACTGGGTAAGCTTCCCCTGGTGAGTATTTCTGTTTGGCCCTTGATTATGTTTCAGAAGTCTACTTTTTAACTTGTCATTCCTGGCATTGCTTCACAGAAGAAGGGTACTTCAATTTCAAAAGCTGGCAGTAAGCCGGTGGTTTATGTAGCTGACATCTACTCCCTTTATTCTCAAATAATTGTCTTTCTAGCCATCTCAAATGGACTACAACATACGGATGTATGTAGACATGTTTTAGAGTGTAGATTCACTCATTTTGCTCCATATGTAGTCACTTGTTGAAATCTCTAAAAAGACAATTATTTAGGAACGGAGGGAGTATCTGCTGTTATGTTTGAACATCTGAACTTGCCACTATGAACATCTACTGAAGTTTCAGAGAACATCTCGACGTGCAAAACCAACCTTGTGCATGAATTACAATTGCCTCCCATACTAATGTTATGTAAGTTTCCAATTTGAGAAACAATGTCTTTTTTTTCTGAAGAAAATCATTCAAGGCAAAGGAAGCAATTTATGTCATCTTTGCATTATACCACTGTCATGGTGTTGATGAATCACGTGAGAACTCGCTTACAATATGTCCGTTCAGTTATAGGGTGACAGTCGACGAATTTTGGCCATTGGTTAGTGCAGATCATATGTTTCGTGTGCATAGCTGTCAATCTGATCGTCTCTAGGGTATGCATTACACCTATCATATTTAGTCGCGAGATCATTTTCTGCTTTTTGAGTTGGAGTTCATATGGACAAGAGTAATGCGGTATATGGTGGGATCTTGACTTACAGAGGCTGTTTTTTCGCAGTAATTTTGTGTGTGCGGCTTTTTCTTAAAAAGACACATAATATTGTCTGAGCAGTGGCGGGTACGGCTGGAAGCACAAGTTTCAAGTAGGTTCATGCTAAAAAAAAAGGAATCTCAGAGCTTCTGAATTCTTTTTTGATGAAAAGGGGTTTCCCCCACCCCATTTTTATTTAAAACGGGGCAAAGCAACTCACAGTGACTGTTACAAGCGCATGGATTTACCAGGGATGGCAAACCAGAAACTAGGGAGTCTGGTACAAAAAGAAAGACGCACAAGTTCAACCAACTAAAACGGTTAAGGCATAAAGAACCTTGCCACGCAGGGTGACGGTGTCCTAGACTAGGGGGTACTCACCACGTCGTCTCCCGATCAGTTGGATTGGGCCGAGGATCCCCATGGCCGTATACTCATGGGCCAGTCCGGACAGTTGCCGCATACAAGGAAGATTCCACAAGACTTGGCGATCAAGACAAGGACTCCTCCCCACCGGCGTATTCGGCTAGGACTCTTGTTATCCTAGGCCTCTGGTGCATTATATAAACCGAGGCCAGGCTAGTCGATAGATATACAACAAACAATCATACCATAGGCTAGCTTCTAGGGTTTAGCCTCTCTGATCTCGTGGTAGATCCACTCTTGTACTACCCATATCATCAATATTAATCAAGCATGAGTAGGGTTTTACCTCCATCGAGAGGCCCGAACACAGGTAAAAACATTGTGTCCCTTGTCTCTTGTTACCATCCGCCTAGACGCCTTGATTCGGGACCCCTACCCGAGATCCGCCGGTTTTGACACCGATATTGGTGCTTTCATTGAGAGTTCCGCTGTGTGTTCGGCAAAAGGTCGATGGCTCGCCTGCAGATCAACTACGACTTGACATCTTCGTCACCGGCTCATTGGTCACCTTGGTTCGACCAAGGACTGCGCCCTACCTCCGATCGTCATGTACGGATGAGGGCATTCATCAACATCAACTCTGATCTCTATCAAGATCATGGAGGAATCATCCAGGGAGCCCAGGGGCTCAACGTCAACATTGCCCTTGGGTAGGGCTGGAATTCGAGCCGAGTCGAGCCAGCTCGGCTCGACTCGCTAGAGCTCGTTTTGTTAACGAGCTAGCTCGACTCGACTCGTTATTATAACGAGCTCAAATCCAAGATTAGCTCGACTCGTATAACTCGCGAGTTGGCTCGTTTAGCTTGTTAAGCTCGTTAAAGATATGAATATAAAACCCTAAAATATTATAAAAATGATTATGTATATATTAAACATGTATATCACTAAACAATAATAAATTTCCTTGTAACGCATGAGTCTCCTAGGCGGTTGGGCCTTCAATGGCTAGGCATTGTGTTGTGCGCCTGGGACATAGGGTGCTGAGTGGCAGATCTTTTTTTGTATTGGGAGTGGCTGATCTTTTGTACCGAGCCTAACGAGTTACACGAGTACTCGTGAGATTGGCTTGTTTAACTTGGTCTATAAACGATCTTAAACTAAAGCTCGGCTCGACTCGTTATTCTTCGAGTTCGAGTCGATTCGAGCCGAGTCACGAGCTACTCGTTTAACTCACGAGCTTCGAGCTTTTTTTCCAGCCCTACCCTCGGGCGACCGTACTGTTTTTCTGGACAGCGGACTTGTGTCCGCCGCCACCGCCTCCTCAAGTGTCGTTTTAACGATTGCTTCAGTGGAATTGTGCGGAATTGAGTCTACAAAAACCCTGGAAAATTTCGTCGAGTTTCGATGGAGGAATCTCTGGCAATCTCCGGTATACCGGAGCCGCATTGAATCTGGATGAGAATCCGGACGAGTTTAGGGCGTGGTGTCCAGCTTCTAGCTCGGACTTCCTTTGGAATATCCAACCGTTGATCGGCTGCGGAATTCCTATATCTACCACCCCTCAAAATTTCAGCTCGATCCAACTGTCCAAACTCCGGGAACCTTCCGATTAGTGCATCACTTTTCGGATCTGTTTTCTGCGCAACGAATCCGACCCGAGTTCGCCTTTTTATGAACGGGATTTCGGACATCCTTTTTTAAGAAAGTTTTGTATGGGATGTTGTGTTTTGTTTCCGAACACATCTCACTAACTTTAAAATCTTTTGAACACGATCTTCAATATCATGCTGGTGTCAAACCAGTCCGGCAATATTGCTCCACGGATGCCAACCCTCGCTGAACCGTCGTCACTTTGTTGAGCCGAGCTCAACTTTTTCGGATCATCATCTCGGCAAGCCGAACAAGAGTCCGCATCGCGAAGGATAAATCATCACCAACATCGCCACCCACGGACTACGGAGCGGGCATACCGGCATCGCCGCACGGTCGCTTCATCAAGCCGGCATCGACCACGTCACGACCTGCATCGGCAGGGCCGCACTATTGCTTCTTCAAGTTGGTGTCCATCACGCCGACCTACTTCGACATCTCGGCTGGACCGGGGGCTTCGCCATCTCTTCATCAACCTACTCCGGACACTTCGGCGTCACTAGCCGACCAGACAATGGGTGCGCGGATCGAGTCCCAATTTTGGGAATCACCTTCCTTCGAATTGCTACAACAAATAAACCAGGTGTTATTCATCCTAGTATTTTTTTTGCTTGTTTGGGTTAATTTTTCCCAAGTAATTATTACTCTGGTTTGTCCATCATATGTACACAGGTCTATCAAATGGTGGCCGCATTATCGAGGTCGCATGATGGTTCGGTCAGTTTCCGTACATAGTCCGGCGAACGCCGCATCCGGAACTCGGACCGACCTATGAATCCAGGCTTTGTCACGCCTTTATTGCATTACGCCGACGACCTGCATCAACATTGACTTCGGCGCCAGACCATATTTCTTTTATTACTCACTTTGCATAAATTATCTATTATGCAACGTTTTTTTTAATTATCATTGTTACTATTATCTTCGGTTTGCACCATTTTTTGTGCACAGGAAAATGATCTGGGGACTTCGGCGTCACTCTGCCAGTCTGCATTGACCGTGCTATGTCACCACTTCGGCGTGTCGAGCTCTTTGCTCCGTCACCTCGGGACCGGCTTGGGGGATGGAACCTTGTCCCGTATCAAGCACGGACCGCGTCATTAATACCGAACACATTAACCAGCTAAGATGCTCAAAGCTTTAATTTCTAACTTGTGTTCGGTTCGACCAAGCATTATACTTTTTTGGAAAATTTTTGCTTGTAAATTTTTTCCTTGTCCAAACTTTGTTTGTGACGCATAAATTCAAATACCCCGTTTACTTGAGGGCTGCCTTGCTGGAGCTTTTCCTCTTGCATATGATTATACTTGTACGGCTTCGTTCCTTGTTCATGTATTATGCCACAATATGCACCATATTGACCTAAGTGATTTGCAAGCTGGGTTGCCTTGCTCCTGTGTTTACCCCTACGTTCCCGATTTGTTCGGCTAGGGAGTAAAGGGAGCACCTCTGCGATTGTCACGATCGGGTCACCCGAAAGCTAACGCTCTTACTGTTTTCAATAATGGTCGGCACACAACGGAACTTATGAGTATAAAAAATCTATTGCACAAGTCTCATATTAACAATGAACACCGAAGAAAGGTATCGGTGGGGGTACTATTTTCTTCGAAGATGCTTCTTACACTTTATCAGTAATATAGCATAAGTTCCTGGCCGCTTTATGCATTATGACCTTATGACCTGATTGCCTGGTTATTGGAAACACCGTCGATGTTCTCGAAAGATGGAGTACATAACACTTTTCGGTCCTTGACCGAAGAGGGGGAAGCCGACGGTCGGTTAAGACGCGTTTAAAGTTCGGTTGAACATAGATATGATATAAGTACTTGATGCATTACAATCATTCTTTACCCAAGTCACTTGGGGGCTCTTATGTTTATTTGAGCCATTTTATAATAAGTGTTTTTCTTCTTAGTCGTTGCAGAGTTTTTATTATTATTTATCACTCTTTTTCTCGACACGAAAAGCGGTCACTAGCCGGGAGCCTAATTTCTCTCTCAAAACCGCTAGAGTTTAGTTTTCTAAACTGGCCAAATGAGAAGTACTCCGCCTTCGGGATGGGAGACTGAAGCCGTAGGCTGACCCGCTTGAAGTCTTGAGATAGGATGTGTCATGTTAAAGCACGGCAGAAGCACCTTTTTTTTCTAAAGTCCAATTTTCGGATTGGCATCGAACACTTGACCTTGTTCGGACATCATGTTTTTACTGACGTTTTTTGGTTTTCCAAGCTTTTGGCACTTTTAAACTATTTGTGTGTTTTCAGCACAAGTCTCGCAGTGCAACGCCGGACACCTTTAGAGATTCAGCAAAAACATTCTCGGATATTGCTATATATGCATCAGTTTCGAATTGTGTCTTCGGTCAATAGTTGGGTTGCCCGACTCCGTGCTTGCCTCCTACGTTCCACTTTGTTCGGCTAGGTGTGCAAAGGGAGAACCACTGCGATTGTGCTTCCAGCTCGCATGGTCAAGCACCTCAGTGGAGAAAGCCAAAAACTGACTGTCACAATAGGTGTAAACTGGTCAGCGATCCGATGACTATATTAACTGACGGGCCATTCATAACATTGGCGGAAGTGTTTCCGGCTTGACCTCGACTGTCCTCAATATTTTGCTCTTACATTGGAGCTGAGGTTTCACGATCATGCTTAGCATGACAACCCAAAGAAAGGAACCGATAGCGGACTATTTTCTTTGGAAGACATTTCTTCTGTTAAACAGTAATATAACATATCTCTCTGCGTACCTTTGTTTATAAAATCGTATGGTCAGATTGCCTTGTTTGTCATAAATCTTTGCCCTCATAAAGGCTTTATAAAGTAGGACAAACACTCCTCGGCTACTGGCCAAGGAGGTTGAAGTCGATGGTTGGTCAATAAAGTTTTGTACAATGCGGATCCGATCATTAATGACATAAAGTACTTGGATACATTGAGTCATTTCACATAATTTGTGATTTTACTATGGATATCAATCCTTAATTCGGCCACCCGTGCCCGCATTAAGGCTCGGGGGCTACTGGCTTTGGGCTTATTATTTACAAATATTAAAGGGCACATCGATCCTCGATGCGGTGTTGCCACCCGACCGATGTCTCGGGGCTCTTGCATTGCACATTCTATGCAAAAAATTTAAGTGCAATACATTTTCCAAGGAGATTTTGATCCTTAGGTTGGTCGGCCGCACCCAACCCGAGTCTCGAGGATCGAGCACGCCGCTTTTTGTGTCCCAAGTATTCTCGCTGAGCTAGGACTTGATCCTCGGACCGATTTTGCAAATCAACTTTGAGTCTCGGTGACTCTGAGGATCAGCGGTCTTATGTCATCCTTCATGTGCATCTCGGGTTTTAGACCGATACCCACCTTGAGGGCTATGGCTATGTATCTCGGCGAGCATAAATTGCACCAATCAAAAATATTGACAAAAATCGGCCCACATTCGGGATGGTGCACCACCTCGGAAGCGATCGGCATAAAGCTCGGGCGCTAGTGGTCGGCTCCATAGAGGGCATTTCGGCATTAAGCTCGCTTAAACTCCTTCAAACTTCTTTGAACCAAGGTGATTCTGACACCTCGGATCTGATTCGGCGTTGGAGCTCGGATACATAGTCTGGCGTTGGAGCTCGGATCTGATCCCGGCGTTGGAGCTCGGATACATAGTCCGGTGTTGGAGCTCGGATACATTCCGGCGTTAGAGCTGGGAAGCAGTCCGGCATTGGTGCTCGGCCGCAAAAGATACCTCGAATGCAGTCCGGCGTTGGAGCTCGGACGCTACCGCCCGGGAACAACTTCAAACCCGAGACGTGGCATAAAAATAACAAAGCATTGATAAAGGCCGTTAACTTAAAGTGGCTACTCGGATACCCAACGTGTAAACTCTTCGAAGATGAGAAGATTTGTTGAACCAGTTTTCAAGACCGACGACCGAAGATGAAGAACAGTTCGGAAGAATCGAAGAGCGTCCCCAACTTGAAGACCGGTTCAGGGGCTCTTGACGGTGTCTGGACTAGGGTACTCACCACGTCGTCCCCGATCGGTTGGATTGGGCCGAGGATCCCCATGACCGTATACTCATGGGCGATCCGGACGATTGCCGCATACAAGGAAGATTCCACAAGACTTGGCGATCAAGACAAGGACTCCTCCTCCACCGGCGTATTCGGCTAGGACTCTTGTTATCCTAGGCCTCTGGTGCATTATATAAACCGAGGCCAGGCTAGTCGATAGATATACAACAAACAATCATACCATAGGCTAGCTTCTAGGGTTTAGCCTCTCTGATCTCGTGGTAGATCCACTCTTGTACTACCCATATCATCAATATTAATCAAGCATGAGTAGGGTTTTACCTCCATCGAGAGGGCCCGAACCTGGGTAAAAACATCGTGTCCCTTGTCTCCTGTTACCATCCGCCTAGACGGACAGTTTGGGACCCCCTACCCGAGATCCGCCGGTTTTGACACCGACACAGGGCAACATCAGAGTTCATCATCTCGACGACTTTGATTCAGCTCCCACACAACAATCATCCTGAGTGGGCTTTCAGCTTCTGAATTCTCAGCTGAGAAGCTTTCGAGCTATGGCATTCCAATATTGTATCAAATTAAGCTTAAAAAAGTACTGTATCAAATTTCCACACAGAAAAATCCCAAGTTTTTTGGGGGTTGGAGTTTTTTTTTTTGAGGCATTTTGGGGTTGGAGCTGTCTCTTTGTTCCATCGGGAAAGGCCGTTTGGCTGGGCCCTTTGCTTGGTGCTGGGCCGCGCTCGCTTTCGCTTTGCTGGGTGCCCGCCCGAGGCCCGACCCGACCCGCGCGGCAGGTAAAAATCGATTTGTGGTGCGCGAACCGCGAATCCTCAAAATCCTCAATCTCCATTTCCCCGCTCTAACCCTAGACACAGACCGCCCGTGCGGTGCGGCTGCGGCGGGAGAGGAGCCTCTGCCGGCGAAGCCAGGCCGCGCGACTCGCGTGCTGGAGGGAGGGGAGGGGAGGAGGGGAAACGAGGTGGTCTTTGGCGGCGTGCAGGTCGACGCGGTGGCGGTAAGCTCGGGCCTCCTTTTTTCTGCCCTCACATTCACATGGCTGCGCAGAGGTAGAGATTTCATTAGAGAGCGCGCACTCGCAAGCCTTCCATCTAGAAAACATGTCTCGGAATCAACTGATTCACGGTACCATTATGTTACTCTCTGTTTAGACATCTGCATAGTACCGTAGTCACTGAATCTTACAAATGGTGCAGAGATTGCTGTCCAGTGTCCACCGTAGCCACTGAAACTTACAAACGGAGCAGAAATAGCTGTACACAGCCGGTTCTCTTTGTCGCTGATGCAGTTTTGGCTCGTTGATCCGGATTCATACGGTCTTTCCCAATGCCAAATGCACCGTTTGCTTGTTCTGTCCAATGTTTCAGTGTAAACTCTTTGTAAGTTGCGTGGTTGTTGCGCTCGTGCACACATTCTGCTGTGCAGAGTCATTCAGGGCGTTTTGTAGTGGTGTAGTACTCACCCTGTATTTCATCTGCATCTTGATATGTCCACTTGACCATGCCTTCAGTTTTAAACTAGATTTGTTTTTCAACATTTTAGGCATCATATGCATATTGATTTGCTTATGATTATTTAGTCAATGGCCAACAAGGCTCCATATCTGCTACAGGTCTGCTGCTTAATTCCTTATTTACCCATTCTCAGTAGATAAACCTAAGCATCTGTTAAACTTTACCTAGACTTCATGTCACTTGCCAGCATATTACTCTTAGTTTAATCATAATCTTTACACAGTTTGGCCTTTTTTTATGTGTGTTTGCAGAAGGATTCGGTACCTAGGTTTCCCCGGGAGCCTAGATTTTGCTTACTATGGCTTCTGAGGAAATCAAATCAAAGAAGCAAAGAAATGACGAATGCATTATAAACAGTCTCCCAGGGGACCTCATTGAGCGGATATTTTTGAGGCTTCCAGTGAGCACTTTGTTGAGGTGCGTCAGTGTCTGCAAGCACTGGCACAACTTCATCCGTGATCCACAGTTTGTCTTATCACACCTTCAGTGTGCGCCCCGAGATGTCCTTCTGTTCTTCCAGCAAGAGTCGGTCTCAGGCGAGCCCTACTCTAGTGATGCTATCCTAATTGACGAAGCCTGGTCGCCATCGACACATGCAGTGCCAGTGATTGGGCCTGATGATTTCCTTTTTGGTTCATGCAATGGACTCCTTGGCTTATACACAAAGACATCAACTATCAAGATAGCTAACCTTGCAACTGGTGAATGTCTACATCTTGAGAAACCTGCGAAGAATGTGAAGGGTGATCACTTCTCTTTCTACAGCTTTGCATTTCATCCTGTGACAAAAGAATACAAGATTACACACTTCCTTGGTGATTGTGTTGAGGGTCGCCCCCATAATAAAGACAGGTTCAGCACCATTCAAGTTTACACGCTTGGTGATGAGAAATGGAAAGATATCCGAACTCCAGAAGCTCTTAGCTTGATCAGTGTAAGAAACTCTGGAGTTGTCAATGTTGATGGCAAAATGTATTGGTTGACTGAAGAAATGTTAGCTAGCTGGCAGAATGCAGTTATGTCCTTTGATCTCTGGGAAGAAAGTTTTGCAATGATTCAACTGCCAGCAGCGTGTGAAGATCATGATTATTTTGGTCCTCGCAAGTTCTGGATCAGAGATATAGATGGGAAAATATGTATAGTAACTGCTCAAACAAGTCGTTATGGTCCCAAAGCTCTTGCTGGTGAGCTGCAGATCTGGACACTCGACAACACGGTAGAGCAACAAAGGTGGAGCCAGAAATACAATATTAAGAACCCACCAAATTACATTCCAGGTCCACATTTTGTTCACAGGGATAGGGTCCTCGCACAACTTTGCAGCGATAACGTATATGCGTATGAGTTGTTCGGCGAGAACTGTGACGTTAACCTGTGTAAGGGGGTAAACCTGTTAGATTTCAGCCCCCGCAAGCCGTACAACATGCAATCCTACATATGTGTGAAGTCACTTGTACGTTTAGATGTATACAAGAAGGCTGGCATTGTACGTAGACCAAAACAGTGGGAAGGCTGGCAGTTGAAGAAGTGGGAGACATGGAAGCGTAGGCTTAGCAAGTTAGCGGATTTGCAGTGCCGGATGCACAAATTTGAGCACCACTTACTTGTATGTTGGCCAGACTGTTATTATTAGGCCTTGATGAATATTAATTATCATTTTAAGATTTGACAAACTGCTAGTTTGCCATTTTGTAGGAAGTCGCAGAAAGAATGGGGAAAAGGTGCCAGTTTTTGAAGGATAAGCAACATAACATAGGAGAACATGTACTCACGGAACTCAAACAGGTGTTGCAGCACAAACCAGATAATCCAGATCAGGTAATTCTTTTACTGAAATGATAGCTTGTATGTTACCACACTTTTCA
The DNA here is from genome assembly GCA_021605145.1 of Aegilops bicornis. NCBI lineage: Eukaryota > Viridiplantae > Streptophyta > Magnoliopsida > Poales > Poaceae > Aegilops > Aegilops bicornis. Next base: position 523,985,207 of record CM038673.1, read on the forward strand.
CAGGTTAGTTCAAAACGTTTATAATTATTTAGGCCAAATGCATGATAATATTTTAAGTGCATTGTAACTACTGTGTTAACAAGTGTCTTGCAAGTGTCCAATAGCTAAGGTCCATCAGGAGGCTTAATTGGGTGGAGTACAGTCAGGCCCAGCAGAAGTTAGAGGTTCGTTTAAGTAAGACGGAAGACATGATGAAGGTACAGTGTGTTGGTGTGCTCACATTTGTTGATGTACTAACATTATTTACTACTGTTGCTGAAATATGCCACATTTGACAAAGTTGTCCTTCCTATAGGTTGTGCAGCAGGCACAGGATATGTTGGATCAGGTGAATTTGCATTGGTTCTTACTTGACTTCTAAATTATCCATGTTTTCAGCAACAACCTTCCAGTTCTCGTTTCTGTTCTGGCCTGCTGGTCTCATTTGCTGTAGTTACGATGCCTATTAACTTATCTTCAGAAATAAGCAACTTAGCCTACTGTCTATCTATTTTCTTGCATGCATTTCGAGTTTCATTGTTTGATGGAATACTTTGTACATGCTGAGCAGTGAGCATAGTTGTGCACTTGTGCTTGTGCTAATCGAGCACTGAAATATCTTACATTGATGGTGCATAAGTAACTATTCAGATGTTTCTGTTGGGTTCATCTCTAGCCTATCCCAACTTGCATGAGACAAGAGCTTTGTTGTTGTTGTGCATAAGTAACTACTCCTATGAACAGCAGATTAAGTTACAAGAATGGAGTTCTGAAACAAAGAACTTTGTGAGTAGTAGCCAAGAAGATTATTTTTATCATTCACTACATAATTTTGTTTTAATCTGTATTGTTCTGGTTTTGATATCCTGATCCACGTTCACTTTTGGCAGGATGCGTCAGTTTCTTGCGCCTCTTCCAGTGACAGTCCTGACAAGGAGGAACAAGGGAGCCTTCAGCATTGAACCTGGCTTTCCTGGGGCAGTTCTTACCAATTGCCTCTGTTCCGTCCTGAGAGATTCTGCAACTTCTACAAGGAGACTCTTGCTCCCTTGGATTGGACGTGCGCAACCATTGTTCGCGCGCCGATTAGGCCTCTTGCTCCATCAGTTGCTTGTCATTGCATTGCACTTCAAGTTTATGGTTTCTACAGATGTCGAGGGCACAATGCTGCTTGGCCCTAGAGATCCGACTGGAACATTGCTCCTTACCTCGAACAGAAACAGTGGTTCATTTTATGAATAGATTTTAAGCACTTTGCCATGTTTAAAAACTTGAGACACGCTACCAGACTTCATGCTGGTTTTCTGTGTCGTTGCTGATCCAGTTCTCACGGTATGCACTTGGCGCCGTGATTTAAACCTTCGCCGTGCTAGGTTTTGATGTCGCCGACGGCCTGTGTTACTAGGTCTCCGGATCTCATCTTGTCCCTCCTTTTGTTGTTTCCTGTCAATAATCTGACCTTCTGCTCACACCTTCTGTGTGTTCTAGGGCACATTGCCGTACACCACCCAAAACCCTAGCTCGTTCTGGCTTGGCGACTGGATCTAGGAGAACGTGGAAGCCTCGTGAATAGAGAGAAAAGGACTCGAAATTGGGAGTGTTGGGGTAGTAGAAGTGCAGGCGATCAGTAAGCTCTTGTCCGTGAAGCCGGTGCAGCCGAGCAAGCAAAACTATAACAGAGAAGCTAAGCGTGCAAAACTACTAGAGAGAAGCAAATCACGAGCCGACGATTGTGTGTTTTAAAGCAGTACTAAAACCTCCGGTAGTTGTGACCTCTGATCGGCAACATAACTTTAAACGATTTTCTGAACGGAGTGGATGATGCAGTAACAATCAAACTGAAAAAGTGCCACTCCTAAAGCTCCATAACATAGATGGCGATCCTAGGCTAGGATCAAGCTCCGCGCCCATCTCCTCGCAAAATCTCTAGACAAGCAACATTTTCAAGACCTGTTCTTCCCAGACATTTCGCTTTGCAAAGTAAAATAAAATTCACCCTTAAATGCCTAACCCGAGAAGAAAGTTCAGATCACCGGCATTCATGCCAACTTGCACCTGTAGTCAGGTCATGGTTTTCAATTTCAGTTTCAGAAAAATTTCAGCACCAACCGAAATCACTGAAATTCAGTGAATTTCAGTGATTTCAGTTTCCATTTCAGCCAAATGACCGAAATATTAACTTGAATTCAATTAAAATTTTAAAAAATTTTGAAAAATTTTTTGAAAAATATTGAAATTGTTGTGCTATACTGAAATTGCTGAAATATTTTTGCCGAAACGTAATATTTCAGTGTCTGCTGAAATTACTGAAATTCAGTGAATTTCACCGAAATCTCATTGAAAGTGAAAACCATGAGTCAGGTAGAAGCAGTAGACATGCAACAACTGCTAATGCAGGCCAGGATATGGCACACTGAATGGCGATGCGTGCACAAGAAATAAAAGAGAACAACTACATATTACAAAAGTGAACATAACAATGAGCAAGAAGAGAAGGGAATACAACTATAAACATATTGGTCAGCAAACCTCTATCGTTTATAGATGCGCCAGTGGAAGGTACTCCCTCGGACCCCTCCGTCTAAACATATAAGGCCACTTCGAGTTTTTTAGCCTAATCCTGCCCAAAAAGTTGACTAACAAAATATGAGTTTACCATGACTACGAATCTATAACTCGGGCGATTTATAGCGTTGTCGACATGATAAGAAGTGCTAGATAGATGATGGTAGATGTTTACATATGATGCCTTTCATCTTTAGTTCGCTAGTTTTCGTTACCTGTAGTATCTATTCTAGTTTCCTCTGCCATATTTAAATAAGCAGATTAGCTTATGTTTGAAATGTAAACATAACAGTATGGCCATTCCTCTAGATGAATGACTTCCCCTATCTTACAATTATTTCTCCTTACAAACTTTATTATTATTAATCCATGCATATCTTTACAAGAAAGCAAGCTCACGCCTTTCGGGGAAAAAAAGAACTTCTGAATCCTGAACCTGAAAAACTTCCAAACAATGGCATTCAAATGCTATCAAAATTTTCAACAAAATTATGTTTTTTTTATAATCAACAACAAAAATATGTAATGCTTCCTCTCTCCCAGACGGACCCTTTCCGGGCCTAACCACCAGTGGGGAGTGTCCTGTTTCCCCAAGGAAAAAGGCCTCGTGGGTCCTTTGCTCCCTTCCCTGGCGGCCACTCAGGCCCTTGGTGCTGGGTGCTGGGCCGTGCGCTTTCCCTTCGCCGAGTGCCCGCCCGATCGCAGCCGTGCTCTTTGTCTCAAAAAACAAAAACAAAAAAGCAGCCGTGCTCTCTCGAAAAAAAATCCCCAATCTCCATTAACCGGCTCTAACCCTAGACACAGAGCGCCCGTGCGCTGCCGCTGCGGCGAGGGAGGAGCCTCTGCCGGCGAAGCGGGGCCTCGCGATTCGCGGGCTCCAGTGGGGCGACGCGAGGCGGCCTTCGGTGGCGGTAAGTTCCGATCCCTCTTTTGCTGCCCTCACATTTCTCAGCACAGGTGGAGACTAGAGAGCGCGCAATTACCAGATTTACGCCCAGAAAACATGTTACTGTCTGTCTGTTCTGCGTATTACCTGAAACTTACAAATAGCCACTGAAACTTATAATTGGTGCAGAAATTGCTGTCCACGGCCGGTTCTCTTTGTCGCTGATGCACTATTTGCTTGTTCTGTCCAATGCTTCAGTGTAAATTATTTCTACGTTGTAGTATGAGTGTTGCGCTGATGCACACATTCTGTTGTGCACAGAGTCGGTCAGGGCATGTTGTGGTGGTGCACTTGACCATGCCTTTAGTTTTAAACTATCTTTATCTTTCAACATCTTAGGAATCATATGTATATTGATGTGTTTATGATTTTGCGTAAAATTATTAGTCAATGGCCATACAAGGCTCCATATTTGCTACAGATCCGCCACTTATTTCTTTCTTTACCTGTTTGCAGTAGATAAACTTAAACATCTGATAAACTTTACCTAAACTTCATGTCACTTGCCAGCAAATTACTATTAATCATAATCTTTACGCAGTTTGCCCTATTGTTTTTTGTATGTGTGTTTGCAGAAGGATTCGGTACCTAGGTCTCCTTGGGCAGGAGTCTAGATTTTGCCTACTATGGTTTCCGAGGAAAACAAAGCAAAGAAGCAAAGAAATGAGGAATGCATTATAAACAGTCTCCCAGAAGACCTCATTGAGCGGATATTTTTTAGGCTTCCAGTGAGTACTTTGTTGAGATGCGTCGGTGTCTGCAAGCACTGGCACAACTTCATCTGGGATCCGCAGTTTGTCGCATCACACCTCCAGTGTGCGCCCCGAGATGCCCTTCTGTTCTTCCCGCAAGAGTCGGCCTCAGGCAGGCCCTACCCTAGTGATGCTATCCTGATTGACGAAGACTGGTCGCCGTCGACATATGCAGTGCCAGTGATTGGGCCTGATGATTTCCTTTTTGGTTCATGCAATGGACTCCTCGGCTTATACACAAAGACATCAATTATCAAGATAGCTAACCTTGCAACTGGTGAATGTCTCCATCTTGAGAAACCTGCGAAGAATGTTAAGGGTGATCACTTCTCTTTCTACAGCTTTGGATTTCATCCCGTGACAAAAGAATACAAGATTACACACTTCCTTGGTGACTGCGTTAATGGTCGCCCCCATAATAAAGACAGGTTCAACATCATTCAAGTTTACACGCTTGGTGATGAGAAATGGAAAGATATCCGAACCCCAGAACCTCTTAGCTTGATCACTGTGAGAAACTCTGGAGTTGTCAATGTTGATGGCAAAATGTATTGGTTAACTGAAGACATGTTAGCTAGCTGGCAGCATGCAGTTATTTCCTTTGATCTCAGGGAAGAAAGTTTTGCAACAATACAACTGCCGGCAGCACGTGAAGATCATGATCGTTGTGGTCCTCGGAAGTTCTGGATCAGAGATATGGATGGGAAAATATGTATAGTAACTGCTCAAACAAGTCGTTATGATCCCGGAGCTCTTCTTGGTGAGCTGCGGATATGGACACTAGACAACACGGTAGAGCAACAAAGGTGGAGTCAGAAGTACAATATTAAGCACACACCAAAGTATATTCCAGGGCCACATTTTGTTCACAGGGATAGGATCCTCACACAACTTTTCAGCAATAGTGTATATTCGTGTGAGTTGTTCGGTGAGAACTTTGATGTTAACCAGAGTAAGTGGGTACACCTGTTAGATTTCAGTCCCCGCAAGCCGTACAACATGCAATCCTACATTTGTGTGAAGTCACTTGTACGTTTAGATGTTTACAAGAAGGCAGGCATTGTACGTAGACCAAAACAGCGGGAAGGCTGGGAATTGAAGAAGTGGGAGACATGGAAGTGTATGCTTGGCAAGGGTGCGGATATGCGGAGCCAGATCCACAAATTTGAGCATGACTTACTTGTATGTGTGCCAGACTGTTATTATTAATCACTGATGAATATTTATTACTATTTTAAGATTTGACAAACTGCTAATTTACTATTTTGTAGGAACTCGTGGAAACATCGAGTAAAATGTGCAAGTTTTTGCAGAATAAGCAATATAACATTGCAGAACATGTACGCACAGAACTCAATCAGGTGTTGCAGCGCAAACCAGATAATCCAGATCAGGTAATTCTCTGCTCAATGATAGAGTGCATGTTATCGCACCTTTTCCGTGTTAGTTCAAAACATTAATAATTATCTGAGGCCAAATGCATAATAATATTTGAAGTGCATTGTAACTATGGTGTTAACAAGTTTCTTGCAATTATCTAATAGCCATTGTCCATCCGGAGGCTTAATTGGGTGGAGCAGAATCGGGAGCAGCTGAAGTTAATGGCTCGTTTAAGTAAGATAAAACACATGATTAAGGTACAGTGTGACAGTGTGCTTGCATTTGTTGATGTACTAACATTATTTACTATTGTTAGTGAAATATGCCATATTTGACAAAGTTGTCTTCCGTATAGGTCGTGAAGCAGGCAATGGATAACATCTCTGGTATTACAATGTTGGATAAGGTGAACTTTTGCATGGGTTCTAACTTCTAAATTATCCATTTTTTCAGCAACAACCTTTATAGTTCTTGTTTCTTGTTTCTGTTGTGGCCTACTGGTCTCATTTGCTGTAATTACGAAGCCTATTAACTTATCTTCAGAACTAAGCAACTTAGCCTACTGTCTGTCCATTTTCTTGCATGCATTTCCAGTTTCATGTTTGGTGGAATATTTTGTACATGCTGAGCGATGAACATAGTTGTGCTAATTGAGCATGGGATTATTTTACTTTGGTTGTGCATAAGTAACTATTCAGTGATTTTGTTAGGTTTCATCTCTAGCCTACCCCAACTTGCTTGGGATAGAAGGTTTTGTTGTTGTTGTTGTGGATAAGTAACTATAAGAGAGAGAGATGATAGATTGATCTATTCCATATACCTATGAACAGCAGATTAAGTTACAAGTATGAAGTTCTAAAACAAAGAATTCTGTGAGTAGCCTAGAAGATTATTGTTATAAATCCGTCACAAATTTTCATTTTCATCTGTGTCATTCTGGTCTTGATTCCTCATCTTGAAATTTAGCAACATTGTGTCCTTGTTTCCTCTTAGAGAAGAACAACAAGGATATCTGATATGTCTCCTTATTTTTCTTCAGAATCCTGCATGCTGCCTGTTAGCACATGGGACGAAAGTTGCGAGTGCTTCTTGTATTTGGTATTCGGATCCATATTCACTTTTGGCAGGGTACATCAGCTGCTGGCGTTTCTTCCAGTGACGGTTATGACAAGAAGGAAGAGAGCCTCTAGCATTAAGCTTAGCTTTCTGGGGCACTTCGTTTCGTCTCAAGTGATTCTGCAACTTGTACAAGGAGACTCCTCCTCCCTTGGATTGGATGACCTTTTTTGCTCCATCAGTTACTTGTCATTACACTGCACTTTCAGGTTTCTAGTTTCTACAAGATGTCCAGCGCACAATGCTGCTTGGCCCGAGAAATCTGACAGCAACACGGCCCTTGCCTTAAGCTGAAACAATGGTGTAATTTTCTGAACAGATTTTAAGCAGTCTGCCATGTTTTAAATACTTGAAATGCACTACCAGACTTCATGCTGGCTTTATGTGCTGCTGTTGTCTGATTTTAAGCACCCTAATATCCAGAAATTGCTATTGGACGGCGCCCAACTTTTTAGAAATAAAAAAAAGAACATTCCTATACAGGGATATAGTCTACACGCGAGTGGAGTTCCATGATGAAATATGTTAAAGATGTGAACTACACCAAAAAGAGATCTTGATTTTTTTTAGCGCATGCACTTCACTATAAAGTGCATGATTATTTAGTCAGTGGCTCCTTCCATTCATCCCCTCCCTCCTTTGCTCTCCTGCCCGACATGTCATCCTCATGTTGCATCTGGGGGCCAGGGCATGGTGGTACGCCGCACATTGCGACATGCAACACGGAGGTGCGTGACATGGAATGCAAGAATAGGTACGGTGGAAAATGCGGGACGGGATGGGGTAGCGGAGTGCGGCGATCCATCTAGGTCGATGACACTCGAAGTGGAGGTGCTCGGAGCCGGCTGTGGCGGGGCCAGGTTGCATGGTGCAACGTGGGTGGCAACATTGGGAAGGGGAGTGAGGGGGCGGCGTTCTGCAGTGAGAGATTGTGTGGGGCTGCGACATGGCGCACAAGCGTGCCTACTCCACGTTGACCAGGACACCTCCAACCGACATAGTGTTGGGAAAATATCGACAGGAAGGCCAACAAAATTCTTTGTGAGCATGCAAATGTATTTGTGAGGGGTTCTAAAAGCTAATTAATTGTGACATCCGAGAAACAACTTGGTAATAGAACACTAAGGCATGTTTGATAACTTTGTTTTCTCTATGCATTGAGAGAATATTATAGCTTTTAGAACTATGGCAATGTTGTTTGGTTACCACTGAAAACTATAGTGTTAATACTACAATATTTTCAAAATATTGCTGTCCCCTCTACCGAAAAAAAGAATCCCCAACCCCCTTTTCAAAGACTAAGGGGCCAGTGTTAAAAATGGTGCGCACACTTGTTGCAAAGCCTGCAACTCCGCAACTGGCCATGCCAACAACCAGTGCCCAGAATTGTAAGCTCGTCATATTGACTTCTTTACACACGTGTCGTGGTAAAGAAAACATGCATGTTCCCATTCTCGTAGGCCTATGAACTACACATGATAGGCGTAGACTGGTACAGACTGCACTTGCATGTTGTATTTCTATAATATTCACGGCTTACTGAATCGCTCGGGAAAGAAAATGACTCGCAACTCCATGGCAACACGTGCGATGAGATGGTCCAGATCTGACGTTGCCGTATCTAGATCTCAACTCTCATTAGAAGCAGGGGCGGAGCCAGAAATTTTAGCCAATGAGTTCGCTTACTAACTAGTTGCGAAAATTTTGTATGAAATAAGTCCTATTTTGCTCTATATCACAAAAAAAAATATAGCACTCAAAAAAGCGCAATGAATGTTAATATGATATCACTTATGACCCATACTGGTTACTGTAAAATTGAAGAGTGCATGACATACCGAGCGGACAACATTATAAATCACTTGTTAACATAGTATAAATAGAAGAGTAGTACCAAAAGACATCATAGTTCAAGTGCAACTTCCCCTCTTCCTGAAAAAATTAAAGGAAATAACAAGTTAGTTTGACAAATTTAAAATAAAAGTTCCATCATGCCAAAGAATCATGTAAAGTCACCCACATTTCACTGCGTCCCTTTTTGATTTCTTCATCGCCTTAAAAAGATCAAACACAACATCATTACTATTGAGAGAAAACATTTTTTTGTAAGATCAGTTTGCCTATTGAGCGCAACCTAAATTGATAGATCTTAATTCATCAAAGCATCACATTGTTTTACTGCTACATTATGAAAGATATTAACATTACCCTTACTCTCATGGGTATCCAACCTACTTTTCTTGTTCCAACCGTTCCAGCTGTTAATTCCAGATGCATCACTCCCAGCTTGTCCCTTATTATAATATCTGAAAAGATAGCAACACAAACAAAATGACGTATGCACCTTGTCACTATACTCAAGCCAACCACCATAATCTTTAAACCAGTCTGGACTAAATCTTCGCGGAGTATCTCCAATGTCCCTGTACGGATACTCAAAACTAGACCGCGGCATCTAACGTCCCTTCGTTAAATATCCCCGCCTAATCTCATCTTGCTTCTTAGGATTTCTTGTGTAATATGAAATTCTCTTCCGGTCAGCCGGATCATAAGGCAACTCATCAAAATTAATTTCTCTCTGAATAGAAGACTTCATGAGATTACTTGTAGCGTCATTTGATGCACTTTGCTTAGTATAATGGGTTGACCTCGATATGCCTGCATTATCTAGATTTGGTGATCGACTTCTTTTTGTTGACGTATAATGTGCTGCCTAGTCTCGTCCATCATATCGGCCATTTGGCTGCACTGGCTAGAGCATGCTCTTCTACATGGTATCAGAGCCAAGAGGTCTTGAGTTTAAAACCCGGCTGGCGCAATTAAATTGCAGCCCACTTTCAGTCCACCTTTAGGCCTGAGGGAATAGAAAATTAGGGCAAAATGTTTCCCGTACTAGGTAGAGCATGCACGAGAGTGAAGAGATGCGGAGGACTGGAGGAGTGAAGGTAATCTTACTGCAAATTAAACTGCAGTTCAGCACTTGCCATTGTTGATCTGTAATTCTTTGTTTGGCCACTTGCCGTCGATGTCTAGGGAGGCGAGATCGAAACGACGACCGACATGTGAGACGAGAGAGAGAGAAAGGCGAGTTGGGGAAGCGAGGAAGAGGCGTTCAGATGCCGTCCGTGTACAGGCTATTAACGAACTCGCGACAATGGGCACGAGAGGTACTAATTTGTTCATGGGCTTTTAGGACCTTTTTTATTGTTCTATGCATGTGAGTTGGCAGCTGATGGGGTCAGACTCAAATTTTTAATGGGTGCAGGCCTGATAAGTAGTACATACATGTACGTACCAGGCAGGTTTCATTGGGTTCATCTGAACCCAATGACACTGTCGGATTATGGGTTCAGCAAACCCTTGAAAGGTTCGAACTCTGGCGTGCGTGCGGAGATCTCAACCTACCCAGCCTGCCTACTCGCAATCCTCCTAAGCCTAGCGTGTCGGGCTCAAAGAGACAAAGAGACACAATAGTTTATCCGGGTTCGGGCCACCTTGCGGTGTAATACCCTACTCCAGTATTTTTGGTGGATTGCCTCAAAGGGCTGAGGATGAACTAGTACAATGGATGAACTGGCCTCAGGAGGTGAGGTGTTCTTGAGCTCAAGGGAGTTGGTGAGGTGTCGGGTGAGAATGGATCCGATCGGCCTTCGATCGCCCTCTATGGTGGTGGCTAAGTCCTATTTATAGTGGCCTTGGTCCTCTTCCCAAATGTTGACGGGAAGGCATCCCACAACGGACAGATTTGAAAAGAGTCAAGTAGTACATCCTATCCTGACTAAAGCGGTCTTCGCCTGCGAAAAGCCTCTGGTCGTGACGCTGCGGTGGGCTCGATGATGACCTCCGTCCTGCCGTCCTGGCGGTCTTAGTCTTGTTGCACCAGAATGGAAACCTTTGGCTGATTCCTCGGGACTCTGCGCCTGCAGCTTGCCCCCCTTGCACCGAAGAGGAAACTGGCACTCTGCGCCCGCCTGGCCTTGGTTGTCATGGCTCACGTCAGCTGTGTTGGGGAACGTTGCAGAAAATAAAAATTTTCTACGGTTTCACCAAGATCTATCTATGAGTTCATCTAGCAACGAGAGAGAGGAGTGCATCTACATACCCTTGTAGATCGCGAGCGGAAGCGTTCAAGAGAACGGGGTTGAGGGAGTCGTACTGCCGTGATCCAAATCACCGATGATCCTAGTGTTGAGCGAACAGCACCTCCGCGTTCAACACACGTACGGTTGAGGAAGACGTCTCCTCCTTCTTGATCCAGCAAGGGGGGAGGAGAGGTTGACGGAGATCCAGCAGCACGACGGCGTGGTGGTGGATGCAGCAGTAATCTCGGCAAGGGTTCGCCGAGCTTCTACGAGAGGGAGAGGTGTAGCAAGGGGTAAGGGAGGCGCCTATGGCATGGGTTCGGCTGCCCTCCCTCCCGCCACCTTTATATAGGCCCCCTAGGGGGGGCGCTGCCACAGGAGATGAGATCTCCGGGGCGGCCAAGGGGAGGCTTGCCCCCCAAGGCAAGTGGAGGCGCCCCCCACCCTAGGGTTTCCAACCCTAGGCGCAGGGGGGCCCAAGGGGGGGCGCACCAGCCCACCAGGGGCTGGTTCCCCTCCCACTTCAGCCCACGGGGCCCTCCGGGATAGGTGGCCCCACCCGGTGGACCCCCGGGACCCTTCAGGCGGTCCCAGTACAATACCGGTGACCCCGAAACTTTCCCGATGGCCGAAACTACACTTCCTATATATAGTTCTTCACCTCCGGACCATTCCGGAACTCCTCGACCTCCGGATCTCATCCGGACTCGAACAACTTTCGGGTTACTGCATACTCATATCTCTACAACCCTAGCGTCACCGAACCTTAAGTGTGTAGACCCTACGGGTTCGGGAGACATGCGAACATGACCGAGACGCCTCTCGGTCAATAACCAACAGCCGATCTGGATACCCATGTTGGCTTCCACATGCTCCTCGATGATCTCATCGGATGAACCACGATGTCGAGGATTCAAGCAACCCCGTATACAATTCCCTTTGTCAATCGGTACGTTACTTGCCCGAGACTCGATCATCGGTATCCAAATACCTCGTTTAATCTCGTTACCGGCAAGTCACTTTATTCGTACCGTAATGCATGATCCCGTGACCAGACACTTGGTCACATTGAGCTCATTATGATGATGCATTACCGAGTGGGCCCAGAGATACCTCACCGTCATACGGAGTGACAAATTCCAGTCTCGATTCATGCCAACCCAACAGACACTTTCGGAGATACCCTTAGTGTACCTTTATAGTCACCCGATTCACGTTGAGACGTTTGGCACACCCAAAGCACTCCTACGGTATCCGGGAGTTGCACAATCTCATGGTCTAAGGAAATGATACTTGACACTTGGAAAAGCTCTAGCTAAACGAACTACACGATCTTTGAGCCATGCTTAGGATTGGGTCTTGTCCATCACATCATTCTCCTAATGATGTGATCCCGTTATCAATGACATCCAATGTCCATAGTCAGGAAACCATGACTATCTGTTGATCAACGAGCTAGTCAACTAGAGGCTTACTAGGGACATGTTGTGGTCTATGTATTCACACGTGTATTACGATTTCCGGATAACATAGTTATAGCATGAATAACAAACAATTATCATGAACAAACAAATATAATAATAACCATTTTATTATTGCCTCTAGGGCATATTTCCAACAGTCTCCCACTTGCACTAGAGTCAATATTCTAGTTACATTGTGATGAATCGAACACCCATAGCGTTCTGGTGTTGATCATGTTTTGCTCTATGGAGAGGTTTAGTCAACGGATCTGCTACATTCAGATCCGTATGTACTTTACAAATATCTATGTCTCCATCTTGAACATTTTCACGTATGGATTTGAAGCGACGTTTGATGTGCCTGGTCTTCTTGTGAAACACAGGCTCCTTGGCAAGTGCAATAGCTCCAAGTGTTGTCACGGAAAGAGTGCGATCGGCCCCGACGCATTGGGTATGACTCCTAGGTCGGTGATGAACTCCTTCACCCATATTGCTTCATCTGCGCCTCCGAGGCTGCCATGTACTCTGCTTCACATGTAGATCCCGCCACGACGCTTTGCTTGCAATCGCACCAGCTTCTTGCCCCACCATTCAAAATATACACGTATCCGGTGCGTGACTTAGAGTCATCCAGATGCATTCGTGTCGAAGCTAAGCGTCGACGTAACTCTTTCTGACGAGCTCTTCGTCACCTCCATAAACGAGAAACATATCCTTAGTCCTTTTCGTGTACTTTAGGATGTTCTTGACCGCTGTCCGGTGTTCCTTGCGGGATTACTTTGGTACCTTCCTACCCAACTTACGACAAGGTTTACATCAGTGCAGTACACAACATGGCATACATAATAGACCCTATGCCCGAGGCATAGGGATGACACTCATCTCTTCTTTATCTTACGCCGTGGTCGGGCATTGAGCCGAGCTCAATCTCACACCTTTCAATACAGGCAAGAACCCTTTCTTGGACTGATCCATATTGAACTTCTTCAATATCTTATCAAGGTATGTGCTTTGTGAAAGACCTATGAGGCGTCTCGATCTATCCCTATAGATCTTGATGCCTAATATGTAAGCAGCTTCTCCAAGGTCCTTCATTGAAAAACACTTATTCAAGTAGGCCTTAATGTTGTCCAAAAGTTCTATATCATTTCCCATCAAAAGTATGTCATCTACATATAATATGAGAAATGCTACAGAGCTCCCACTCACTTTCTTGTAAACGCAGGCTTCTCCATAAGTCTGCATAAACCCAAACGCTTTGATCATCTCATCAAAGCGAATGTTCTAACTCCGAGATGCTTGCACCAGCCCATAAATGGATCACTGGAGCTTGCATACCTTGTTAGCATTCTCAGGGTCGACAAAACCTTCCGGCTGCATCATATACAGTTCTTCCTTAAGATGGCCGTTAAGGAATGCCGTTTTGACGTCCATTGCCATATCTCATAATCATAGTATGCGACAATTGGTAACATGATTCGGACGGACTTCAGCTTCGCTACGGGAGAGAAAGTCTCATCATAGTCAATCCCTTGAACTTGTCGATAACCCTTAGCGACAAGTCGAGCTTTATATATGGTAACATTACCATCCGCGTCCGTCTTCTTCTTAAAGATCCATTTGTTTTCTATTGCTCGCCGATCATCGGGCTAGTCTGTCAAAGTCCATACTTTGTTTTCGTACATGGATCCTATCTCGGATTGCATGGATTCAAGCCATTTGTTGGAATCTGGGCCCGCCATCGCTTCTTCATAGTTCGAAGGTTCACCGTTGTCTAACAACATGATTTCTAAGACAGGGTTGCCGTACCACTCTGGTGTGGAACGTGTCCTTGTGGACCTTCGAAGTTCAGTGGGAGCTTGATCCGAAGTATCTTGATCATTATCATTAACCTCCTCTCTTGTCGGTGCAGGCACCACAGGAACATCTTCCTGAGTTGCGCTACTTACAGCTTCAAGAGGCAATACTTCATCAAGCTCTACTTTCCTCCCACTTAATTCTTTTCGAGAGAAACTCTTTCTCCGAGAAAGGACCCGTTCTTGGCAACAAAGATCTTGCCTTCGGATCTTAAGTAGAAGGTATACCCAATGGTTTCCTTAGGGTATCCTATGAAGACGCATTTTTCCGACTTGGGTTCGAGCTTTTCAAAGTTGGAGTTTCTTGACATAAGCATCGCATCCCCAAACTTTTAGAAACGACAGCTTAGGTTTCTTGCCAAACCATAATTCACACGGTGTCGTCTCAACGGATTTAGACGGTGCCCTATTTAAAGTGAATGTAGTTGTCTCTAGAGCGTATCCCCAAAATGATAGCGGTAAATCGGTAAGAGACATCATAGATCGCACCATATCCAATAAAGTGCGATTACGACGTTCTGACACCTTTATTCTGTTGAGGTGTTCTAGGCGGCGTGAGTTGTGAAACGATTCCACATTTCCTTAAGTGCGTACCAAATTCGCGACTTAGATATTCTCCCCACGATCGATCGTAAGAACTTTATCTTTCGGTCACATTGATTCTCTACCTCATTCTGAAATTCCTTGAACTTTTCAAAGGTCTCGGACTTGTGTTTCATCAAGTAGACATACCCATATCTACTCAAGTCGTCGGTGAGAGTGAGAACATAACGATATCCTCCATGAGCCTCAACGCTCATTGGACCGCATACATCAAGATGTATGCTTTCCAATAAGTTGGTTGCTCGCTCCATTGTTCCGGAGAACGGAGTCTTGGTTATTTTGCCCATGAGGCATGGTTCGCATGTGTCAAATGATTCATAATCGAGAGACTCTAAAAGTCCATCAGCATGGAGCTTCTTCATGCGCTTGACACCAATGTGACCAAGGCGGCGATTACCACAAGTATGTGGGACTATCGTTATCAACTTTACATCTTTTGGTATTCACACTATGAATATGTTTAACATCACGCTCGAGATTCATTAAGAATAAACCATTGACCATCGGGGCATGACCATAAAACATATCTCTCATATAAATAGAACAACCATTATTCTCGGATTTAAATGAGTAGCCATCTCAGATTAAACGAGATCCGGATACAATGTTCATGCTCAAAGCTGGTACTAAATAACAATTATTGAGGTTTAAAACTAATCCCGTGAGGTAAATGCAGAGGTAGCGTCGACGGCGATCACATCGACCTTGGAACCATTCCCGACGCCAAGATCGTCACCTCGTCCTTTGCCGGTCTCCGCTTATTCCGCAGCTCCTGCTTTGAGTTACTAATATGAGCAACTTCTCCGGTATAAAATACCCAGGAGCTACTACGAGCACTCGTAAGGTACACATCAATTACATGTATATCAAATATACCTTTGGTTTTGACGGCCTTCTTGTCCGCTAAGTACTTGGGGCAGTTCCGCTTCAAAGGACCACTTCCCTTGCAATAAAAGCACTCAGTCTCGTGTTTGGGTCCATTGTTTGACTTCTTACAGTAACTGGCTTATCGAAAGCGCGGCAACTCCTTGCCGTCCTTCTTGAAGTTCTTCTTACCCTTGCCTTTCTTGAACTTAGTGGTTTTATTCACCATCAACACTTGATGTTCCTTTTTGATCTCTACCTCCGCTGATTTCAGCATTGAATATACCTCAACAATGGTCTTTTCCATCCCCGCATATTGAAGTTCATCACAAAGCTCTTGTATCTCGGTGGAAGCGATCAAGGATTCTGTCACATGATCAAGGCGTCATCCGGGAGATTAACTCCCGGTGAGTCAAGCGGTTGTGCAACCTGCATATCTTGAGTATGTGCTCACTTGAGAACTATTTCCCTCCATCTTACAGCTGAAGAACTTGTCGGAGACTTCATATCTCTCGACCCAGGCATGAGCTTGAAAAACCATTTTCAGCTCTTCGAACATCTCATATGCTCCGTGTTGCTCAAAACGCTTTTGGAGCCCCGGTTCTAAGCTGTAAAGCATGCCACACTGAACGAGGGAGTAATCATCAGCACGAGACTGCCAATCGTTCATAACATCTTGGTTCTCTGGGATTGGTGCTTCACCTAGCGGTGCTTCTAGGACATAATCTTTCTTGGCAGTTATGAGGATGATCCTCAGGTTCCGGACCCAGTCCGTAGAAGTTGCCGCCATCATCTTTCAGCTTGGTTTTCTCTAGGAGCAGCGTTGAAGTTGAGGGTAACGTGGGCCATTTGATCTACAAGACATATTGTAAAGATTTTAGACTAAGTTCATGATAATTAAGTTCATCTAATCAAATTATTTAATGAACTCCCACTCAGATTATACATCCCTCTAGTCATCTAAGTGAAACATGATCCGAGTCAACTAGGCCGTGTCCAGTCATCACGTGAGACGGACTAGTCGACGTCGGTGAACATCTCCATGTTGATTGTATCTTCTATATGACTCATGCTCGACCTTTCGGTCTTCCATGTTCCGAGGTCATGTCTGTACATGCTAGGCTCGTCAAGTCAACCTAAGTGTATTGCGTGTGTAAATCTGGCTTACACCCGTTGTATTCGAACGTTAGGATCTATCACACCCGATCATCACGTGGTGCTTCGAAACAACGAACCTTCACAACGGTGCACGCTTAGGGGAACACTTTCTTGAAATTATTGTGAGGATCATCTTATTTACTACCGTCGTTCTAAGTAAACAAGACGCAAAAACATGATAAACATCACATGCAATCAAATAGTAGTGACATGATATGGCCAATATCATATAGCTCCTTTGATCTCCATCTTGAGGCTCCATGATCATCTTTGTCACCGGCATGACACCATGATCTCCATCATCGTGTCTCCATGAAGTTGCTTGCCAACTATTACTTCTACTACTATAGCTAACGGTTTAGCAATAAAGTAAAGTAATTACATGGCGTTGAATCAATGACACGCAGGTCATACAATAATTAAGACAACTCCTATGGCTCCTGCCGGTTGTCATACTCATCGACATGCAAGTCGTGATTCCTATTACAAGAACATGATCTCATACATCACATATATCATTCATCATTCATCACAACTTTTGGCCATATCACATCACAATCACATCTTTGCCAAAAACAAGTTAGACGTCCTCTAATTGTTGTTGCATGTTTCTGATGTCTGCAATAGGGTTCTAGCAAGAACGCGTTTTCTTACCTACGTAAAAGCCACAACGTGATTTGTCAACTTCTATTTACCCTTCATAAGGACCATTTTCATCAAATCCGCTCCAACTAAAGTGGGAGAGACAGACACCCGCTAGCCACCTTATGCAACTAGTGCATGTCAGTCGGTGGAACTGTCTCTCACGTAAGCGTCGTGTAAGGCCGGTCCGGGCGCTTCATCCCACAATACCGCTGAAGCAAAATAAGACTAGTAGTGGCAAGAAAGTTGACAACATCTACGCCCACAACAAATTGTGTTCTACTCGTGCAAAGAGAACTACGCATAGACCTAGCTCTGATACCACTGTTGGGGAACGTTGCAGAAAATAAAATATTTCTACGATTTCACCAAGATTTATCTATGAGTTCATATAGCAACAAGAGAGAGGAGTGCATCTACATACCCTTGTAGATCGCGAGCGGAAGCATTCAAGAGAACGGGGTTGAGGGAGTCGTACTCGTCGTGATCCAAATGACCGATGATCCTAGTGCTGAACGGACAGCACCTCCGCGTTCAACACACGTACGGTTGAGGAAGACGTCTCCTCCTTGATCCAGCAAGGGGGGAGGAGAGGTTGACGGAGATCCAGCAGCACGACGGTGTGGTGGTGGATGCAGCAGTGATCTCGGCAGGGCTTCGCCGAGCTTATACGAGAGGGAGAGGTGTAGCAAGGGGGAAGGGAGGCGCCTATGGCATGGGTGCGGCTGCCCTCCCTCCCCCACCTTTATATAGGCCCCCTAAGGGGGGCGCCGGCCCTGGGAGATGAGATCTCCTGGGGGGGCGGCGGCCAAGGGGGGAGGCTTGCCCCCCAAGGCAAGTGGAGGCGCCCCCACCCTAGGGTTTCCAACCCTAGGCGCAGGGGGCAAGAAGCGCACCAGCCCACCAGGGGCTGGTTCCCCTCCCCACTTCAGCCCACGGGGCCCTCCGGGATAGGTGGCCCCACCCGGTGGACCCTTGGGACCCTTCTGGTGGTCCCAGTACAATATCGGTGACCCCGAAACTTTCCCGATGGCCGAAACTGCACTTCCTATATATAATTCTTCACCTTCGGACCATTGCGGAACTCCTCTGACGTCCGAGATCTCATCCGGGACTCCGAACAACTTTTCGGTTATCGTGCATACTCATATCTCTACAACCCTAAGCGTCACCGAACCTTAAGTGTGTAGACCCTACGGGTTTGGGAGACATCTGAGACATGACCGAGACGCCTCTCCGGTCAATAACCAACAACGAGATCTGGATACCCATGTTGGCTCCCACATGCTCCTTGATGATCTCATCGGATGAACCACGATGTCGAGGATTCAAGCAACCCCGTATACAATTCCCTTTGTCAATCGGTACGTTACTTGCCCGAGACTCGATCGTCGGTATCCCAATACCTTGTTTAATCTCGTTACCGGCAAGTCACTTTACTCATACCGTAATGCATGATCCCGTGACTGCACACTTGGTCACATTGAGCTCATTATGATGATGCATTACCGAGTGGGCCCAGTGATACCTCTCCGTCATATGGAGTGACAAATCCAGTCTCGATTCGTACAACCCAATGCACACTTTCGTAGATACCCGTAGTGTACCTTTATAGTCACCCAGATTACGTTGTGACGTTTGGCACACCAAAGCACTCCTACGGTATCCGGAGTTGCACAATCTCATGGTCTAAGGAAATGATACTTGACACTTGGAAAAGCTCTAGCTAAACGAACTACACGATCTTTGAGCTATGCTTAGGATTGGGTCTTGTCCATCACATCATTCTCCTAATGATGTGATCCCGTTATCAATGACATCCAATGTCCATAGTCAGGAAACCATGGCTATCTGTTGATCAACGAGCTAGTCAACTAGAGGCTTACTAGGGACATATTGTGGTCTATGTATTCACACGTGTATTACGATTTCCGGATAACACAGTTATAGCATGAATAACAGACTATTATCATGAACAAAGAAATATAATAATAACCATTTTATTATTGCCTCTAGGGCATATTTCCAACAAGCTGAGCCTCGTGAGGTGCACCTTGCATAGAACTCTCCACCCCTCAGGAGCTAGCCTGAGGAGGCCGATCCCCTCGGGGGTCTTGGTGTTGTCCGCTTCGCGAGGCTTGGCCCCTCGTGAGGGTCTTGAGTCGTTGATTCTGAAGCCGGGCTGTGCCAGGCTGTCGATGGAGCCACGCGGTGGGCCGCAGGCAGGCAAGTCTGGATACCCCCATATCCAGTACCGACAGTAGCCCCCGGGCCGAAGGCGCGCTCGGACTTGGCTTCCAAGCGAAGCCAAAGGGCAAGTGCGGAGCGCCGCGGGCCCTAACCGCCTACGGCCTTGATGACTCGTGGCAATTGATGGGACGTGGGCGTCTCCGCTTCCCCACGTTGCCTTGGCAACTGTTTGACTTGACGGGACGATGCGGCATGCAGAAGATTATCATGGCGCGAGGTCGCGGAGGCCGGCGGTTGGTCTTCCTCAACTATAAATGAGGGGAGGGGAAGATCCCCCTCACTCATCTTCTCATTCATCTTCTCGTTGCCCATTTCTTCTCCTTCCCCGTCTTGCTCCCGTGGCGTCGATTAGGAGGTTCTCGGCGGCCGAAAAGAGTAAGGCCCCTAGGGAGGGGCCTGATCCTCTCCGACCGAAGAAGCGGCTCCGCCCTCCTCACAACGCCAGCGTGGGATGAGAGGTGACCAGGCCTTGGCAATCGAGGCCTCCGCCCAGCTTCCCCATTCCCTTGTACGCCCGCGCCCGGGATGAGGATGTGCGCCATCGTGCTATCCCCAATGATGAAGGACGGGTTGCCATTGCCTTGCCGACCGTGCCATGGACTCACGCTGAGGGCAGCTCGCGCGAGTTCTTGGTGTGGGCAGTGATGCCGCCGAACTCATGGATCCGGCTCCTGAGGTTTTTCGCCGATGAGCTACCCCCGAGGGGGCCGCTTGAGATATGGTTGTAGCACGCCGGGTGCTGCAGCCTGGCCACCGGAGCTGAGGTCAAGGTGGTGCCCCCTGGAGATGTCTTCATGACCCGCGGATGGGGTGAGGTCACCCGAGCCTGCCGCGCCGAGGGAGCCCTCGCCATCCACTTCGAATATGATGGCACATCCACCTTGTTCTTCAAGGCCTTCGATGAGGAGGGCCGACGGCTGGAGTGCTGCCCTGGAGGAAGCAGCCTGCAGGGTGCAGCCGTGGGCACTGGACCTGCTTCCGTCCCCTTCGGCGCCTCTTCCAGCAGCAGCAACGACTCCTGGGAATCCAGCGACTCTCCTGCGCCCATCGAGTCCCCGGAGTCTAGCGATGATAGCTATGTGCCGCCAAACTCCCGCCGTGGTTGGAGCACGGCGGCGGCTGCCGCTCGGCGTCGCCGGTGAAGCTCGATGGCCCGATTGTAGCCTTCCTTCTTTTGCTTCCCTGTGCGGAATTAGAACCTGCCCCCGTGTGGTATGTAAGGATAGAAGTGTGTTTAATACCAGCGTTGCTTTCTTAATTCTATGATGAAGTCGCGTATCCCAATTCGGCACGATTCCCCCCTTTTCTTTCCCTTAGACAGTGTGACGCTCTATGTCGACGTGACCCAGTCCCCAGGCAGGCTTCAGCCGTCGCTAGTATGCCAGGTCACGATGCCGTGGTCAAGGCTAGGAGGTGAGCGGCCCGAGGTCCGGTGAGAGCTCATGAGGCGCGATGCTCACAAGGTCCCTCTTGGCGTGCAAGTAGCCTCCCAAAGAACGAAAAATGGGGTGTGAAGCCGCCGGAGTGGGACTGCGGGATTGCGGCAAGCGGGATGCAAGACTGGTATCTCAGTGCATGCGACTTATCGCTTCAGTAGTCCTGTAGCGATCCACTGGGGGGGTGCCCGCTCTTGCGTTCGTGGTGGTGTCATTAGGCGTGGCTCACGTTGACCATCCTCTCGCCTAGGTGCTCTACGTCCTCGGGTCCCGGCCCTCAAGCGAGCTCAGCCGCCACTGTATTCCAGGTCGTGATGCCATGGTCAAGGCCAGGGGATGAGGGCTGGAGAGCCAGTTGGAGATCCCGTGGCACGATGCTCGGGACCCCCCCCCCCTTAATGTGCAAGCGACTCACGAGGCAAAGTGGCGGTCGCCCGAACCGGCCCGTGAACCATCATCAGGCAAACCTGCCTGTTAGACGACAGGAGAGGTCGCGAACCCCTGCGGAACGGACTGTCCGCCCCAGGGCCCCTGGCAAAAGACGAAGGCACCGAGGACCTGGTGAGGTGGCGTGCGCGAGGCGGGTTGCGAGCCAGAGCTCGGTCCTTGGGTTTGTCAGTGTTGCAGGGACGGACCCGAGCACAAGCGCCGTGCCGACGTGAGTAGCCATGCAGCGAGGCGAGCGAGGGACAAGCCAACAAATGTAGGGAGACCGCGAGGCGGTTAAGGCTCGAGGCCACGAAGTGATGATAAGCTCATGAAAGATGGTTAGATAATTCTGGTGAATGCAAAACAATACACGCTGCAGGGACGGACCCGCACAGCTAGGGGATGATGTAGCCCGAGGGGCGCCCCCAACTGAACGAACTTAGAGAGATGTCACCTGGTACCGTTGCTTAAGAGATGTCGGGGTAGTAGAAGATGCGCGCTGCTGGAGTTGTTCCTCACGAGCCGCCTTGGCCCCGAGCCACGGAGGCCCAGGGGGCCCAGGAGGCTCCAGAAGATGCGCCTCCATCTCTGCCAGGGTCGCCTGGTGCCTGTCCTCGCAATCCACCAGGGCGCCCCGCATGCAGCGCTGGAACGCCGCATCCGTGCTCGGCAGGCCGAAGGGCATGCAAACGTAGCTATGAGGCGGACCCTCGCATCGGCCGACACGAGACGACCAGAAGAGCTGACGAGATGCGGCCCAGTTGAGCCCTGGGATGTCAATGCAGACGCGGAACTCCTTACCCTCTCCAGGGCAATGAGCCGCGCCTCGCGGTAGGCGGCGATCGCCTTCCAGAACCCTCGCCTCTTGAATCTCCTCAATTGCCTCGCTGATGAACTCCTGAACGCTTGGCGCCTTCCACCCGACGCCTTCTCCTGGGAAGCGTGCGCTGAAGCACGCCCCCGCATGGTGCCCGAGCACCTCCCTCGTGACGCTGGCTAGGTCTGAGGCCTTCCATAGGAAAGCCCCCGAGCCCAGCCTGAGAGGGGCACCAGGCGCGCCTTCCTATGCGATAGGTGAAGGCCCCCCATCCGGGGACGCAAGGCTTAGTGTAGCACTGTCGAGTGATGCTTCCTCGCGAGATCCCTGGCTCAGCTGCAGCTTCTTCGTTTTGGGGGCGACCTCAGGAGGGAGGACACCGCTCATCTTCAGGGTTCTCGACTGCCGCAGCCTGGTAGGCGCGCTCGAGGGAGCACACCACGTCCTTTTCCTGGCAAGCAACTATGATGACACCGCCGCTCCCTGGCATCTTGAGGACGTTGTAGCCGTGATGCATCGCTGCCATGAACTTGGCCAGTGCTGGGTACCCTAGGATGGCGTTGTACGGTAGGCAAATGTCGGCGACGTCGAAGTCGATGAGCTCGGTGTGGTAGTTGTTGAGTTCTCCGAAGGTGATAGCGAGGTGGACCTACCCTATCGGGTGTGTGGAACCATCGGTCACTCCTGAGAACGGCTTGGTAGGTTGAAGCTGGTAGTACGGCGCTGATACGTCCATTTTGCATCATGCTTTTATATCGATATTTATTGCATTATGGGTTTTTATTACACGTTATATCACAATACTTATGGCTATTCTCTCTTATTTTACAAGGTTTATCATGAAGAGGGAGAATGCCGGCAGCTGGGATTCTCGGAAAAGGAGCAAATATTGGAAACCTATTTTGCACAGCTCCAAAAGT
This sequence comes from Aegilops bicornis, assembly GCA_021605145.1. NCBI lineage: Eukaryota > Viridiplantae > Streptophyta > Magnoliopsida > Poales > Poaceae > Aegilops > Aegilops bicornis. Next base: position 524,008,465 of record CM038673.1, read on the forward strand.
CCTGAAACTCCGCGAAAGTCATTTTTGGAATTAATAAGAATTATTGAGCAAAGAAAGTACCAGAGGGGGCCCACACCCTGGCCACGAGGGTGGGCCCCCCCCTACTGGGCGAGTCCCCCTGTCTCGTGGGCCCCCTGTTGGCCCTCCGGTGCCCATCTTATGCTATATGAAGGCTTTCACCCTGGAAAAAATCATAAGCAAGCTTACGGGACGAAACTCCGCCGCCACGAGGTGAAACCTTGGCGGAACCAATCTAGGGCTCCGTGAGCTGTTCGGCTGGGAAACTTCCCTGGAGGGGGAAATCATCAAGATCATCATCACCAACAATCCTCTCATCGGAGGGGTCAATCTCCATCAACATCTTCACCAGCACCATCTCCTCTCAAAACCCTAGTTCATCTCTTGTATCCAATCTTGTACCAAAACCACAAATTGGTACACAGTGGGTTGATAGTAGTGTTGATTACTCCTTGTAGTTGATGCTAATTGGTTTACTTGGTGGAAGATCATATGTTCAGATCCTTAATGCATATTAATACTCCTCTGATCATGAACATGAATATGCTTTGTGAGTAGTTACGTTTGTTCCCGAGGACATGGGTGAAGTCTTGCTATTAGTAGTCATGTGAATTTGGTATTCGTTCGATATTTTGATGAGATGTATGTTGTCTCTCCTCTAATGGTGTTATGTGAACGTCGACTACATGACATTTCACCATTATTTGGGCCTAGAGGAAGGCATTGGGAAGTAATAAGTAGATGATGGGTTGCTAGAGTGACAGAAGCTTAAACCCTAGTTTATGCGTTGCGTCATAAGGGGCTGAAATGGATCCACTAGTTTCATGCTATGGTTAGGCTTACCTTAATACTTCTTTTGTAGTTGCGGTTGCTTGCAATAGGGGTTAATCATAAGTGGGATGCTTGTCCAAGAAAGGGCAGTACCCAAGCACCGGTCCACCCACATATCAAATTATCAAAGTACCAAACGCGAATCATATGAGCGTGATGAAAACTAGCTTGACGATAATTCCCATGTGTCCTCGGGAGCGCTTTTCTCATTATAAGAATTTTTCCAGGCTTGTCCTTTGCTACAAAAAGGATTGGGCCACCTTGCTGCACCTTATTTACATTCATTGCTTGTTACCCGTTACAAATTATCTTATCACAAAACTATCTGTTACCTACAATTTCAGTGCTTGCAGAGAATACCTTACTAAAAACCGCTTGTCATTTCCTTCTGCTCCTCGTTGGGTTTGACACTCTTACTTATCGAAAGGACTACAATAGATCCCCTATACTTGTGGGTGATCAAGACTCTTTTCTGGCGCCGTTGGTGGGGAGTGAAGCGCCTTTAGTGAATGGAACTTGGTAAGGAAACATTTATATAGTGTGCTTTAATTTTCTGTCACTTGTTACTATGGAAACTAATCCTTTGAGGGGCTTGTTCGGGGCATGTTCGCCCCGACCAGTAGAGCAAAGGGTTGCTCCTCAACCTACTGAACCTACTGAAAATGTTTACTTTGAGATTCCATCGGGTATGATAGAGAAACTGCTAGCTAATCCCTTTGCAGGAGATGGAACATTGCATCCCGATTTACACCTTATCTATGTGGATGAAGTTTGTGGATTATTTAAGCTTGCAGGTATTTTCGATGATGTTGTCAAGAGGAAGGTCTTCCCTTTATCTTTGAAGGGAGACACATTGACATGGTATAGGCTATGGGATGATACAGGATCTTGGAACTATAAATGATTGAAATTGGAATTTCACCAGAAGTTCTATCCTATGCATCTTGTTCATCGTGATCGTAATTACATATATAATTGTTGGAAATATGCCCTAGAGGCAATAATAAAAGCATTATTATTATATTTCCTTGTTCGTGATAATTGTCTTTTATTCATGCTGTAACTGTATTATCCGGAAATCGTAATACACGTGTGAATACATAGACTACCATACGTCCCTAGTAAGCCTCTAGTTGACTAGCTCGTTGGTCAACACATAGTCATGGTTTCCTGACTATGGACATAAGATGTCATTGACAACGGGATCACGTCATTAGGAGAATGACGTGATGGACAAGACCCAATCCTAAGCATGGCACAAGATCGTGTAGTTCGTTTTGCTAGAGCTTTTCCAATGTCAAGTATCTCTTCCTTAGACCATGAGATCGTGTAACTCCCGGATACCGTAGGAGTGCTTTGGGTGTACCAAACGTCACAACGTAATCGGGTGACTATAAAGGTGCACTACATGTATCTCCGAAAGTGTCATTGGGTTGACACGGATCGAGATCGATTTGTCACTCCGTGTTACGGAGAGGTATCACTGGGCCCACTCGGTAGTGCATCATCATAATGAGCTCAAAGTGACCAAGTGTCCGTCACGGGATCATGCATTACGGTATTTAGTAAAGTGACTTGCCGGTAATGAGACCGAACGAGGTATTGGGATACCGACGATCGAGTCTCGGCAAGTAACATACCTTCCGACAAAGGGAATAGAATACGGGTTGCTTGAACCCTTGACATCGTGGGTTCATCCGATGACAACATCGAGGCGTGTGGGAACCAACATGGGTATCCAGATCCTCTTTGTTGGTTATTGACCGAGGTCGTCTCGGTCATGTCTGCATGTCTCCCGAACCCGTAGGGTCTACACACTTAAGGTTCGGTGACGTTAGGGTTATTAGGAAGACAAGTATGTGATTACCGAATGTTGTTCGGAGTCCCGGATGAGATCCCGGACGTCACGAGGAGTTCCGAAATGGTCCGGAGGTAAAGATTTATATATGGAAAGTGGTTAAACAGACTCCGGAAAGTTTCGGGGGTATACCGGTAATGTACCGGGGCCACCGGGAGGGTTCCGGAGGTCCACCGGGAGGGGCCACCCCTCCCGGGGGGCCACATGGGCTGTGTGGGAGAGGGAGCCAGCCCTTGGTGGGCTGGGCGCGCCTCCCCACCTAGGCCCATGCGGCTAGGGCTTGGGGAGGGGAAACCCTAAAGGGGCAAAGGGGGCGCCCCCCTAGCTTGGGGGGCAAGCCACCCCTTTCCTCCTCCCCTTTGGCCGCCGCCCCATCTAGGGTTTCCCCTAGATGGCCGCCCCCTGCCCTCTCCTCCTATATAAAGAGGGGTGAGGGAGGGCTGCACACACAATTGAAGGCGCAGCCCTCCCTCCCCAACACCTCTCTTTCTCCGTGCAGGCTTGGCGAAGCCCTGCCGAGAATCACTGTACCAATTGCACCACGCCGTCGTGCTGCCATTGGAGTTGTCTTCCTCAACCTCTCCTTCATCCTTGCTGGATCAAGATGGAGGAGACGCCATCGTCCGTCGTGTGTTGAACACGGAGGTGCTGTCCTTTCAGCGCTTGGTCATCGGTGATCGGAATCACGTTGGGAACGACTCCATCATCACCACTCCTCGAACGCTTCCTTTTCGATCTACAAGTGGTATGTAGATGCAAACTCACTCCCTTGACTCGTTGGTTAGATGAACTCATAGATGGATCTTGGTGAAACGGTAGGAAAAATTTTAATTTTCTCGCAACGTTCCCCAACAAAGTGGCATCATGAGCTAGGTTTATCGTAGTTCTCTATTGCACGAGTAGAACACAATTTGGTTGTGGGCGTAGATCTTGTCAACTTGCTTGCCGCTACTAGTCTTATCTTGCTTCAACGATATTGTGGGATGAAGCGGCCCGGACCAACCTTACACGCATTTACGTGAGACCGGTTCCACCGACTAACATGCACTAGTTGCATAAGGTGGTGGCGGGTGTTGTCTCTCCCACTTTAGTTAGAGCGGATTCGATGAAAAGGGTCCTTATGAAGGGTAAATAGAAGTTGACAAGATCACGTTGTGGTTACTAGTAGGTAAGAAAACATTCTTGCTAGAACCCAATTGCAACCACGTAAAAGATGCAACAACAATTAGAGGACGTCTAACTTGTTTTTGCAGCAATTGTCATGTGATGTGATATGGCCAAATTGTGATGTATGATGAATGACATATTGTGATGTATGAGATCATGTTCTTGTAATAGGAATCACGACTTGCATGTCGATGAGTATGACAACCGGCGAAGCCATAGGAGTTGTCTTTATTTTTTGTATGACCTGCGTGTCATTGAAGAACGCCATGTAAATTACTTTACTTTATTGCTAAACGCGTTAGCCATAGAAGTAGAAGTAGTCTTTGGCGTGACAACTTCATGAAGACACGATGATGGAGATCATGATGATGGAGATCATGGTGTCATGCCGGTGACAAGATGATCATGGAGCCCCGAAGATGGAGATCAATGGAGCTTTATGATATTGGCCATATCATGTCACTACTATATATAGTTGCATGTGATGTTTATTATGTTTATGCATCTTGTTTACTTAGAACGACGGTAGTAAATAAGATGATCCCTTACAACAATATCAAGAAGTGTTCTCCCCTAACTGTGCACCGTTGCTAAAGTTCGTCGTTTCTAAGCACCACGTGATGATCGGGTGTGATGGATTCTTACGTTCACATACAACGGGTGTAAGACAGATTTACACACGCAAAACACTTAGGGTTAACTTGACGAGCCTAGCATGTACAGACATGGCCTCGGAACACGGAGACCGAAAAGGTCGAACACGAGTCGTATGGAAGATACGATCAACATGAGAATGTTCACCGACGATGACTAGTCCGTCTCACGTGATGATCGGACACGGCCTAGTCGACTCGGATCGTGTAACACTTAGATGACTAGAGGATGTCTAATCTGAGTGGGAGTTCATTGAAATAATTTGATTAGATGAACTTAATTATCATGAACTTAGTCTAAAACTTTTGCATAATATGTCTTGTAGATCAAATGGCCAACGCTCATGTCAACTTGAACTTCAACGCGTTCCTAGAGAAAACCAAGCTGCAAGATGACGGCAAGAACTATACGGATCGGGTCCGGAACCCGAGGATCATCCTCATAGCTGCCAGAAACAATATGTCCTAGAAGGACCGCTAGGTGACGCTCCGTCCCGTAGAACCAAGACATTATGAATGCTTGGCAAACTCGCTACCGATGATTACTCCCTCGTTCAGTGCGGCATGCTTTACAGCTTAGAACCGGGCTCCAAAAGCGTTTTGAGCATCACGGAGCATATGAGATGTTCGAGGAGCTGAAACTAGTTTTCCAAGCTCACGCCTCGGTCGAGAGATATGACATCTCCGACAAGTTCTATAGTTGTAAGATGGAGGAAAATAGTTACATCAAGGAGCACATACTCAAGATGTCCGGGTTGCACAACCGTGTATGACCCAAATTTGAATATTAACCTCCCTGATGAGGCGGTCATTGTGACAGAATCCTTGATCGCTCCCACCAAGCTACAAGAGCTTTGTGATGAACTACAATATGCGAGGATGGTGAAGACCATTCTGAAGTATTTTCAATCTGAAGTCGTGAGAGGTTGAGATCAAGAAAGAACATCAAGTGTTGATGGTCAATAAGACCACTAAGTTCAAGAAGGGCAAGGGCAAGAAGAACTTCAAGAAAGACGGCAAGGATAAAGTTGCGCCCGATAAGCCGCCATCTGGAAGAAGTCAAAGAATGGACCCAAGCCCGAGACCGAGTGCTTTTATTGCAAGGGAAGGGTCCTTTGGAAGCGGAACTGCCCCAAATACTTAGCGGATAAGAAGGCCGGCAACACCAAAGGTATATTTGATATACATGTAATTGATGTGTACCTTACCGATTACTCGTAGTAACTCCTGGGTATTTGATACCGTGCCGTTGCTCATATTTGTAACTCACAATGCAGGAGCTGCGGAATAAGCGGAGACCGAAGGGCGACGAGGTGACGATCTTGGCGTCGGGAATGGTTCCGAGTCGATGTGATCACCGTCGGCACGCTACCTCTTCATTTACCCTACGGGATTAGTTTTGAACCTTAATAATTGTTATTTGGTGCCAAGTTTGAGCATGAACATTGTATCTGGATCTCGTTTAATGCGATATGGCTACTCATTTAAATCCGAGAATAATGGTTGTTCTATTTATATGAGAGACATGTTTTATGGTCATGCTCCGATGGTCAATGGTTTATTCTTAATGAATCTCGAGCGTAATGTTACACATATTCATAGTGTGAATACCAAAAGATGTAAAGTTGATAACGATAGTCCCACATACTTGTGGCACCGCCGCCTGGTCACATTGGTGTCAAGCGCATGAAGAAGCTCCATCTTGATGGACTTTTGGAGTCTCTAGATTATGAATCATTTGACACATGCGAACCATGCCTTATGGGCAAGATGACCAAGACTCCGTTCTCCGGAACAATGGAGCGAGCAACCAACTTATTGGAAATCATACATACCGATGTGTGCGGTCCAATGAGTGTTGAGGCTCATGGAGGATATCGTTATGTTCTCACTCTCACCGATGACTTGAGTAGATATGGGTATGTCTACTTAATGAAACACAAGTCTGAGACCTTTGAAAAGTTCAAGGAATTTCAGAATGAGGTAGAGAATCAACGTGACCGAAAAATAAAATTCCTACGATCGGATCGTGGAGGAGAATATTTAAGTCACGAATTTGGTACACACTTAAGAAAATGTGGAATCGCTTTTACAACTCACGCTGCCTGGAACACCTCAACAGAACGGTGTGTCCGAACGTCGTAATCGCACTCTATTGGATATGGTGCGATCTATGATGTCTCTTACCGATTTACCGCTATCATTTTGGGTATACGCTCTAGAGACAGCTACATTCACTTTAAATAGGGCACCGTCTAAATCCGTTGAGACGACACCGTATGAATTATGGTTTGGGAAGAAACCTAAGCTGTCGTTTCTAAAAGTTTGGGGATGCGATGCTTATGTCAAGAAACTTCAACCGAAAAGCTCGAACCCAAGTCGGAAAAATGCGTCTTCATAGGATACCCTAAGGAAACCATTGGGTATACCTTCTACCTTAGATCCAAGGGCAAGATCTTTGTTGCCAAGAACGGATCCTTTCTGGAAAAGGAGTTTCTCTCGAAAGGAGTAAGTGGGAGGAAAGTAGAACTCGATGAAGTACTACCTCTTGAACCGGAAAGTAGTGCAGCTCAGAAAATGTTCTGTGGTGCCTACACCAATTGGAGAGGAAATTAATGATGATGATTAAGGTACTCCGGATCAAGTTGCTCTTGAACTTCAGGTCCACTAGGACACGTTCCGCACTGCAGTGGTACAGCAACCCTGTCACGGAAATAATGTTGTTAGACAACGGTGAACCTTGAACTATGAAGAAGCGATGGCGGCCCAGATTCCAACAAATGGCTAGAAGCCATGAAATCCGAGATAGAATCCATGTATGAAAACAAAGTATGGACTTTGACCGACTTGCCCGATGATCGGCGACGATAGAAAACAAATGGATCTTTAAGAAGAAGACGGACGCGGATGGTAATGTCACCATCTATAAAGCTCGACTTGTCGCTAAGGGTTATCGGCAAGTTCAAGGGATTGACTATGATGAGACTTTCTCTCCCGTAGCGAAGCTTAAGTCCGTCCGAATCATGTTAGCAATTGCCGCATACTATGATTATGAGATATGGCAGATGGACGTCAAAACAGCGTTCCTTAACGGGCATCTTAAGGAAGAGTCATATATGATGCAGCGGAAGGTTTTGTCGATCCTAAGAATGCTAACAAAGTATGCGAGCTCCAGCGATCCATTTATGGGCTGGTGCAAGCATCTCGGAGTTGGAACATTCGCTTTGATGAGATGATCAAAGCGTTTGGGTTTATCTTGCGCACTTATGGAGAAGCCTGCGTTTACAAGAAAGTGAGTGGGAGCTCAGGCATTTCTCATATTATATGTAGATGACATACTTTTGATGGGAAATGATATAGAATTCTTGGACAGCATTAAGGCCTACTTGAATAAGTGTTTTTCAATGAAGGACCTTGGAGAAGCTGCTTATATATTAGGCATCAAGATCTATAGAGATAGATCGAGACGCCTCATAGGTCTTTCACAAAGCACATACCTTGATAAGATTTTGAAGAAGTTCAAAATGGATCAGTCCAAGAAGGGTTCTTGCACTGTATTGCAAGGTGTGAGATTGAGCTCAGCTCAATGCCCGACCACGGCAAAAGATAAAGAAGAGATGAGTGTCATCCCTATGCCTCGACCATAGGATCTATTATGTATGCCATGTCTGTGTACCGGACCTGATGTAAACCTTTGCCGTAAGTTTGGTAGGAAGGTACCAAAGTAATCCCGGCAAGGAACACTGGACAGCGGTCAAGAACATCCTAAAGTACACGAAAAGGACTAAGGATATGTTTCTCGTTTATGGAGGTGACGAAGAGCTCGTCAGAAGAGTTACGTCGGACGCTTAGCTTCGACACGGTCTGGATGACTCTAAGTCACGCATCGGATACGTGTATATTTTGAATGGTGGGGCGATGGTGGTGCGATGCAAGCAAAGCGTCGTGGCGGGATCTACATGTGAAGCAGAGTACATGGCAGCCTCGAGGCAGCGATGAAGCAATTTGGGTGAAGGAGCTCATCACCGACCTCGGAGTCATACCCAATGCTTCGGGGCCGATCAAACTCTTCTGTGACAACACTGGAGCTATTGCACTTGCATTGGAGCCCAGGTTTCACAAGAAGACCGAGCACATCAAGCGTCGCTTCAACTCCATCCGTGAAAATGTTCAAGATGGAGACATAGAAATATGCAAAGTGCATACGGATCTGAATGACGCAGATCCGTTGACTAAACCTCTTCATGGGCAAAACATGATCAACACCAGAACTCTATGGGTGTTCGATTCATCACAATGTAACTAGATTATTGACTCTAGTGCAAGTGGGAGACTGTTGGAAATATGCCCTAGAGGCAATAAGAAAAGCATTATTATTATATTTCCTTGTTCGTGATAATTGTCTTTTATTCATGCTATAATCAGTATTATCCGGAAATCGTAATACACGTGTGAATACATAGACTACCATACGTCCCTAGTAAGCCTCTAGTTGACTAGCTCGTTGGTCAATTGAGATAGTCATGGTTCCCTGACTATGGACATAAGATGTCATTGACAACGGGATCACGTCATTAGGAGAATGACGTGATGGACAAGACCCAATCCTAAGCATGGCACAAGATCGTGTAGTTCGTTTTGCTAGAGCTTTTCCAATGTCAAGTATCTCTTCCTTAGACCATGAGATCGTGTAACTCCCGGATACCGTAGGAGTGCTTTGGGTGTACCAAAGCGTCACAATGTAACTGGGTGACTATAAAGGTGCACTACAGTATCTCCGAAAGTGTCATTGGGTTGACACGGATCGAGGCTGGATTTGTCACTCCGTGTTACGGAGAGGTATCACTTGGGCCCACTCGGTAGTGCATCATCATAATGAGCTCAAAGTGACCAAGTGTCAGTCACGGGATCATGCATTACGGTATGCGAGTAAAGTGACTTGCCGGTAACGCACCGAACGAGGTATTGGGATACCGACGATCGAGTCTCGGGCAAGTAACATACCGTCTGACAAAGGGAATAGAATACGGGGTTGCTTGAACCCTTGACATCGTGGTTCATCCGATGAAAACATCGAGGAGCGTGTGGGAACCAACATGGGTATCCAGATCCCACTGTTGGTTATTGACCTGAGGTCGTCTCGGTCATGTCTGCATGTCTCCCGAACCCGTAGGGTCTACACACTTAAGGTTCGGTGACGTTAGGGTTATTAGGACGACAAGTATGTGATTACCGAATGTTGTTCGGAGTCCCGGATGAGATCCCGGACGTCACGAGGAGTTCCGGAATGGTCCGGAGGTAAAGATTTATATATGGAAAGTTGTTAAACGGACTCCGGAAAGTTTCGGGGGTATACCGGTAATGTACCGGGGCCACGGGAGGGTTCCGGAGGTCCACCGGGAGGGGCCACCCCTCGAGGGGCACATGGGCTGTGTGGGAGAGGAGCCAGCCCCTGGTGGGCTGGGCGCCTCCCCACCTAGGCCCATGCGGCTAGGGCTTGGGGAGGGGAAACCCTAAAGGGGCAAAGGGGGCGCCCCCCTAGCTTGGGGGGCAAGCCACCCCTTTCCTCCTCCCCTTTGGCCGCCGCCCCCATCTAGGGTTTCCCCTAGATGGCCGGCCCCCCTTGCCCTCTCCTCCTATATAAAGAGGGGTGAGGGGAGGGCTGCACACACAATTGAAGGCGCAGCCCCTCCCCTCCCCGACACCTCTCTTTCTCCGTACGAGCTTGGCGAAGCCCTATCGGAGAACTGCTGTACCAATTGCACCACGCCGTCGTGCTGCCATTGGATTTGTCTTCCTCAACCTCTCCTTCATCCTTGCTGGATCAAGACGGAGGAGACGCCATCGTCCCGTACGTGTGTTGAACACGGAGGTGCTGTCCTTTCGGTAACTTGGTCATCGGTGATCGGAATCACGTTGGGAACGACTCCATCATCACCACTCCTCGAACGCTTCCTTTTCGATCTACAAGTGGTATGTAGATGCAAACTCACTCCCTTGACTCGTTGCTTAGATGAACTCATAGATGGATCTTGGTGAAACGGTAGGAAAATTTTTAATTTTCTGCAACGTTCCCCAACAATAATTTCTGGCCTCATGAAGGAGAAAGCATCGCTCAAGCTTGGGGGAGGCTTAAGTCAATGTTATATTCATGCCCCAATCATGAGCTCTCAAGAGATATGATTATTCAAAAAAATTATGCTTGGCTTTCTCTCAATGATCGCACCATGCTCGGTACTTCCTGTGCTGGTTCTTATATGCTGAAGACTATTGAATTCAAGTGGGATTTATTGGAAAGAATTAAACGCAACTATGAAGATTGGGGTTCCGACGATGGTAAGGAGTCAGTATGACACTTAAGTTTGGTTGTGTTAAATATTTTATGGATACCGATGCTTTTCGTGGATTTAGCGCTAAATATGGACTTGATTCTGAGATTATAGCTTCTTTCTGTGAATCTTTTGCTACTCACTCCCTAAGGAGAAGTGGTTTAAATATAATCCTCCGACTGAAGTAAAAGTAGTTGCACCTATTACAGTTGAAGAAAAGACTATTACTTATAATGATCCTATTGTTCCTACTACTTATGTTGAGAAACCACCTTTTCCTGTTAGAATAAAGGATCATGCTAAAGCTTCAACTGTGGTTCGTAAGAGTAATACTAGAACATATACACCTCCTGAGCAAATTAAAGTTGAACCTAGTATTGCTATGGTTAAAGATCTCTTGGATGATAATATAGATGGGCATGTTATTTACTTCTATGATGAAGCTGCTAATATGGCTAGACCAGATGTTAAGATACATAGACATGTTGTAGGCATGCCTATTATTTCTGTTAAAATAGGAGATCATTGTTATCATGGCTTATGTGATATGGGTGCTAGTGCTAGTGCAATACCTATTTCCTTATATGAAGAAATTATGCATGATATTGCACCTGCTGAGTTAGAAGAGATTGATGTTACAATTAAGCTTGCCAATAGAGATGTTGAAGTCTTGTGTGGGAAGTTAAATATCCTGTCGATTTTCTTGTTCTTGGTTCCCCACAAGATAGCTTGTGTCCCATTATATTTGGTAGACCCTTCTTGAATACTGTTAATGTTCAGATTGATTGTGAAAAGGATGTTGTTACAATTGGCTTGAGGGATATGAAACATGAGTTCAATTTTGCTAAGTTCCGTAGACAACCTTGATGACCCACAAGTATAGGGGATCTATCGTAGTCCTTTCGATAAGTAAGAGTGTCGAACCCAACGAGGAGCAGAAGGAAATGATAAGCGGTTTTCAGTAAGGTTTTCTCTGCAAGCACTGAAATAGTAGGTGATAGATAGTTTTGTGATAAGATAAATAGTAACGAGCAAAAGTAAATAAAGTAAATAAAGTGCAGCAAGGTGTCCCAATCCTTTATGCAGCAAAGGATAAGCCTGAACAAATTCTAATAATGAAGAAGGAGCTCCCGAGGACACATTGGGAATTATCATCAAGCTAGTTTTCATCACGTTCGTAAGATTCGCGTTAATACTTTGATAATTTGATATGTGGGTGGACCGGCACTTGGGTACGGCCCTAACATGGACAAGCATCCCACTTATGATTAACCCCTATTGCAAGCATCCGCAACTACAAAAAGGAGTATTAAGGTAAACCTAACCACACCATTAAACATATGGGTCCATATCAACCTCTAACGAAGCAACGCATAAACTAGGGTTTAATCTTCTGTCACTCTAGCAACCCATCATCTACTTATTACTTCCCTATGCCTTCCTCTAGGCCCAAATAATGGTGAAGTGTCATGTAGTCGACATTCACATAACACCACTTGAGGAAAGACAACATACATCTCATCAAAATATCAAACGAATACCAAATTCACATGACTACTAATAGCAAGACTTCACCCATGTCCTCGTGAACAAACGTAACTACTCACAAAGCATATTCATGTTCATAATCAGAGGGGTAATAATATGCATAAAGGATCTGAACATATGATCTTTCACCAAGTAAACCAAATAGCATCAACTACAAGGAGTAATCAACACTACTAGCAACCCACAGGTACCAATTTGTGGTTTTGATACATGATTGGATACAAGAGATGAACTAGGGTTTTGAGAGGAGATGGTGCTGGTGAAGATGTTGATGGAGATTGACCCCCTCTCGATGAGAGGATCGTTGGTGATGATTTCCCCCTCCCGGAGGGAAGTGTCCCCGACAGAACAGCTCCGCCAAAGCCCTAGATTGATTCCGCCTCGTGGCGGCGGAGTTTCGTCCCGTAAGCTTGCCCACGATTTTTTCCAAGGGAAAAGTGATGATATAGCAGAAGATAGACGCCGGAGGCCCACCAAGGGGCCAAGGAGATAGGGGGCCGCGCCCTCGCCTGTCTCTGGACAGTGTGTGCCCCCTGCCTATTTCTTTTGCCCATAAATTCTTATTAAATCCAAAAAGTTGTTTCGTGGAGTCTCGTGTCTTTTGGAGTTGTGCAGAATAGGTTTCAATGTTTGCTCCTTTTCCATTAGAATTCCGGCCAAAGATCCCCCTCTTCATGGTAAACCTTGTAAAATAAGAGAGAATAGCCATAAGTATTGAGATATAATGTGTAATAACAGCCCATAATGCAATAAATATTGATATAAAAGCATGATGCAAAATGGACTTATCAACTCCCCCAAGCTTAGACCTCGCTTGTCCTCAAGCGGAAGCCGAAATCGAAAAATATGTCCACATGTTTAGAGATAGAGGTGTCGATAAAAAAATAAAATACGAACATGAGGGCATCATGATCATTCTAATAACAACAACATATATGGGTTTTGTCATATGATTTCTTATTTTCAAGTAATAAGCAATTCACAATGTCAAGTATGGTTCAAAAACTTCATTGGGAACTAACAAACTATAATCTCAGTCATTGAAGCAATTGCAATTTATCATAACATCAGAAAGAATCAATAATAAAGCTTTTCAGCAAGCTCACATACTCAACTATCTCGTAGTCCCCTATAATTGTTAACACTCACGCAATACTTGTGGTTATAGAGTTTCAAATTTATTAATCGAGAAAGATAGGGGCTTATTGTGTTGCCTCCCAACGTATTCACATTTAGGTGATGTCAACAATAATAGCCTATGCCAACTTACATCCAATTGGATATATGTATCATGATCTTTCAAACACGAGGAGCTTGCCAAAGGATAAAAATAAAAAGGGAAAAGTGAGAATCACCTTGACTCAAGCATAAAGTAAAAACATAAAGTAAAAGATAGGCCCTTCACAGAGGGAAGCAGAGGTTTTCATGCGCGTTTAGGGTTGATGCATAAAGTCTTAGTGCAAAAGAACGTCACTTTATATTACCCCTTGTATGTGGACCTTTATTATGCAGTCTGTCGCTTTTATTACTTCCACAACAAGTTCGTACAAAGTTTATTTTTATTGCTTGCACCGATGACAACTTACTTGAAGGTTCTTACTCAATCCATAGGTAGGTATGGTGGACTCTCATGGCAAAACTGGGTTTAAGGATATTTGGAAGCACAAGTAGTATCTCTACTTGGTGCAAGGAATTTGGCTAGCATGAGGGGAAAGGCAAGCTCAACATGTTTGGAAGGTCAATGACAATATACTTTAACTGAGATGTCGGAAAACATAAACCATTACATTGTCTTCCTTGTCCAACGTCAACTCTTTTAGCATGTCATACTTAATGAGTGCTTCACAATCATAAAAGATGTCCAAGATAATATATATTTATATGTGAACCCCTCTTTCCTTATCCTATTAATTGCAACGATGACCAAGGCTACGTTCATCAACTCTCAACAATTTTTATGCCTCATACTTTCTATGTGTGAAGTTATCACTATCCATAAGATCAATATGAGCTCTTTTGTTCTTTCTATTTTCTCAAGATCATAGCAACATAGCAAAGCCCTTGACTCAACACTAATCTTTATTATAGATAGTCCACGGACTCGATTACATAAAGAGATCACAATGAAAAACTCAAAACTACTTGATATCAAAACTTCAAACTAATAGATCAAGATACCACTAAAAGGATCGAACTAAATAAAGCGGTAAAAATAGGAGTGTGATGGTGATACGATACCGGGGCACCTCCCCCAAGCTTGGCAGTTGCCAAGGGGAGTGCCCATACCCATGTGATTATTTCTCCTTCTTCACGGTTGGTGTTATGATCTTCTTGGCGATGATGCCCTTCAGAATACGGTTCTCCTCCTCGAGCTTATTGACTTGTTGTTTGAGGTCCATAATTTCTTTACGGAGCTTGCCCGTAACGGCCAAATCTCCTTTAACCCGAGGATCCTCCATAGCTTCTGGAGAACACATAAAACTCTTTTTCATATTTTCATAAGAAAGAAATCTAGAGTTGGAAGGGATGACCGAAGCAGGGACAACCAGGCTAGGTAGTTCCCCCATAGTGAATTCCGCTTGGAGACGAGAGGTAACTTCTTGATCTTCCTGGCATCTATCCTCTTCAAATCAACCTCCATATCATCCTCCGTTGATGGTCCAAAGTGATAGGCATCGCTATTTGCTCCTGGACCTGGCGTTGGGTGAGACACCCGCTCTCCCAATCGACTCCTGAGAAGACATCTTGCTTTATTCTGCAACAGGAACAACTCGAAACGAAAACAGAGGTTATTTGTGTAATACGGTGGTCAAAACCTTCGGGAGTAAATATAATGAATTTTTACCGATCAAAATACGTAACATACAAGAAAACGGAGTCCGGGAGGCACACGAGGTGCCCACGAGACAGGGGGGCGCGCCCTACAGGGGGAGCCCTCCTCTCTCGTGGGTGCCTCGTGCCCCTTTCGAACTACTTCTTTCTTCCTAAAATCTTTAAATAATCAAAAACTGATAAGAATTGCCATTAGAGTTGTTTTGGAGTCGGTTTACTTACCGCATCAATGCACCTATGCCTTTTCGGAGTCCGGAACGCTGGAAAGTGTCTCTTATGTATTCCTCAGGGGTTATGGTTTCAATAATATTAGTTTCAACATTGATAGGATTACCTGAAATATAATGTTTAATTCTTTGACCGTTTACCACCCTCGGGTTTGTGCCTTTGAAGTTGTTGATTTTTATAGCACCAGAACGATAGACCTCCTCGATAACGTAGGGACCTTCCCATTTTGAGAGAAGTTTTCCTGCAAAAAATCTTAAACAAGAGTTGAACAATAACACATAATCTCCTACGTTAAACTCACGCTTTTGTATCATCTTATCATGCCAACGTTTGACTTTTTCTTTGAAAAGCTTGGCATTCTCATAGGCTTGGGTTCTCCATTCATCAAGTGAACTAATATCAAATAACCTTTTCTCACCGCCAAGTTTGAAGTCATAATTGAGCTCTTTAATAGCCCAATATGCTTTATGTTCAAGTTCAAGAGGCAAATGACATGCTTTTCCATAAACCATCTTATATGGAGACATACCCATAGGATTTTGTATGAAGTTCTATAGGCCCATAGTGCATCATCAAGTTTTTTGGACCAATTCTTTCTAGATCTATTCACAGTCTTTTGCAAAATTAATTTGATCTCTCTATTGCTCAACTCTACTTGACCACTAGGATCAAGGGTGATAAGGAGATGTGATTCTATGATTGACATCATACTTAGCAAGCATCTTACGGAAAGCACCATGAATAAAGTGTGAACCACCATCAGTCATAAGATATCTAGGGACTCCAAACCTCGGTAAAATAACTTCTTTAAGCATTTTAATAGAAGTGTTATGATCAGCACTACTAGTTGGAATAGCTTCTACCCACTTAATAACATAATCAACAACAACTAAAATATGTGTATAACCATTGGAGGCAGGAAAAGGTCCCATATAATCAAAGCCCCAAACATCAAACGGTTCAATAACAAGAGAATAATTCACAGGCATTTCTTGACGTCTACTAATGTTACCTATTATTTGACATTCATCACAAGATAAGACAAACTTACGAGCATCTTTGAAGGGAGTAGGCCAATAAAAACCAGATTGTAGTACCTTGTGTGCAGTTCTATCTCCAGCATGGTATCCTCCATAAGATTCAGAGTGACACTTGCGTATGATTTGTTCCTGTTCATGCTCAGACATACAACGTCTAATAATACCATCTACTCCTTCTTTATAAAGGTGTGGATCATCCCAGAAGTAATGTCTTAAATCATAAAAGAACTTTTTCTTTTCTTTGGTATGTGAAACTAGGCGGTATATATTTAGCAACAATGTAATTAGCATAATCAGCATACCAAGGAAGCGACGAGAAGCATTGACAACCGCTAATTGTTCATCGGAAAACTATCATTAATAGGCGGTGGGTCATCAAGAACATTCTCTAGCCTAGACAAGTTATGTTCCAACGAGGTTCTCGACTCCCTTTCTATCAATAATATGCAAGTCAAATTCTTGGAGCAAGAGAACCCATCTAATGAGTCTAGGCTTAGCATCTTTCTTTTCCATAAGATATTTAATAGCGGCATGATCGATTGTGAATAGTAACTTTTGAATCAACAATATAAGGTCTAAACTTATCACATGCAAACACAACTGCTAAGAACTCTTTTTCAAGAGTAGCATAATTTCTCCGGGCAAGATCAAGAGTCTTACTAGCATCTTTGGATAACATTCAATTTCTTATCGACTCTTTGCCCTAAAACAGCACCTACAACATAATCGCTAGCATCGCACATAATTTCAAAAGGTAAATTCCAATCAGGTGGCTGAACAATAGGTGCAGTGATCAAAGCTTTCTTAAGTGTTTCGAAAGCTTCTACACAATCATCATCAAAGACAAAAGGAATGTCTTTTTGCAATAAATTAGTCAGAGGCCTAGAGATTTTAGAGAAGTCCTTAATGAACCTCCTATAAAAGCTGGCATGACCAAGGAAACTTCTTATACCTTTTATGTCCTTGGGACATGGCATCTTTTCAATAGCATCAACTTTGGCTTTATCAACTTCAATACCTCTCTCAGAGATCTTGTGCCCCAAGACAATGCCCTCATTAACCATAAAGTGGCACTTTTCCCAATTCAGGACGAGACTAGTGTCTTCGCATCTCTGCAAAACTTGATCAAGGTTGCTCAAACAATCATCAAAAGAGGATCCATAGACGGAGAAGTCATCCATGAATACCTCACAAATATTTTCACAAAAATCAGAAAATATAGCCATCATGCATCTTTGAAAGGTAGCAGGTGCATTACATAAACCAAAAGGCATCGTCTATAAGCAAAAGTACCAAAAGGGCAAGTAAAAGTAGTTTTAGATTGATCCCTAACGATACAGTGTCTGAGAGAAGCCAGAATAACCATCTAGAAAGCAAAAATGTGTGTGTTTGGATAGCCTCTCTAGCATTTGATCAATAAAAGGTAAAGGTTAATGATCTTTCTTAGTGGCTTTATTTAACTTACGGAAATCAATCACCATACTATAACCTGTAATAATTCTTTGTGGGATCAATTCATCTTTATCATTAGGAACAATGGTAATACCTCCCTTTTTAGGGACACAATGGACAGGGCTTACCCATTCACTATCAGCAATGGGATAAATAATACCCGCCTCAAGAAATTTTAGTATCTCCTTTCTTACCACTTCCTTCATTTTGGGATTTAATCGTCTTTGAGGATCTCTAACTGGTTTTGCATCTTTCTCCACTGTGATTTTGTGTTGACATAATGTGGGACTAATGCCCTTAAGATCGTCCAAAGTATATCCAATAGCAGCTCGGTGCTTCTTCAGAGTTTTCAATAATCTTTCTTCTTCTTTATCTGAAAGGTTAGCACTAATAATAACAGGATATATTTCTTTTTCATCAAGATAAGCATACTTAAGATTATCAGGTAATGGTTTGAGTTCAAACACGGGATCACCCTTGGGTGGAGGTGGGATCCCCAAGAATTTCAACGAGAAGGTTATGTTTCAGCATAGGTTCTTGTTTAAGGAACACTTCATCTATTTCTTCCCTCTCCTTCATAAACATATCGTTTTCATGGTCTAGCAAATATTGTTCTAACGGATCAGTTGGTGGAACAGCAATGGAAGCAAGACCAATAATTTCATCCTTACTAGGTGGTTCCCTTTCACGAGGTTGTCTACTAAACTTGGCAAAATTAAACTCTTGAGACATACCATCTATGCCAACAGTGACAATATTCCTTTCACAATTAATCTTAGCACTAGCAGTATTCAAGAAGGGTCTACCAAAAATAATGGGACAAAAATCATCTTGTGGGGAACAAAGAACAAGAAAATCAGCAGGGTATTTAATCTTCCACACAAGACTTCAACATCTCTAACAATCCCAATAGGTTTGTAACATCCCAAAATTCTAAATTTTGGAATGTTATAAACAAATAGATAGATTTGATTGATTGCTTGATTGATTGACTGAAAGTGAGTGATTTCGAAAATTTTAGAAAGTTAAATGAGAGGGAATAAAAGGACTTTCCCAAACTTTCATTTTGCTTTTATGATCTTGAGAATTCAAATTCTTTTCATCACAAAACCCTGGAGAGAAGATGACATGACTTCTTCCATTTATTTAAATGACAAGGGTGTTGAAAATATTTGAATTTCATTTGGAAAATATTTTCCAATTCTGAAACTTTATGCAACTCAATGATTTTCACGGCGAAGATAAAATGACTTCTTCAAAACATATGAAATATGAGTTGGGAGTTTCAAAGAATTAAATTCAAAGTTCTTTTGAATTTATTTTCAATTTGGAGTTATTTGAGTTTTATTCAAAATATTTTTCTCCAAAAACAAAATATATGGAAAATAGGGTAATATGATTCCCTACATCAGAAAATTGGAGAGAAAATTATTTGAATTCATTTTGGTATTTTCAAAATGATTTTTATTGGATTTTATTAGAGCTGAAACACTCTTTGTTTTATTTGGATTTGTGTGTATTTTATTTGAAGCTAAAATAATGTTCATCTTGTAGGAATTTTTTCCTTAAAATTTTTATATTTTATTTGCATATATAAATTTTTTTTTTTTTTTTTTTTTATTTTTTTCCTTTAAATTTTTTAAAAAAAAAACTGCGCCCCCCCCCCCCGCCTGGGCCAAGGCCCAGCCGGCCCAACCGCCGCCGCCCCGGCCCAGCGCCCCTCCCCTCATCGCGCCTGGAGGAGTCCCGCCGCCGCCGCCTCCTCCCGACTCGGCTCGGCCCGAGGCCGCCACCGTGCCCCTTCCCAAGGCGACCCCCCCTTCTATTTATACCCCTCTCTCTCCTCACCTCGAGCCGCCGCCTCCAGCGTCGCCACCCGCCACCCGCCGGACCCCGCCCTTCGGAGCCCGCTTGGCGAGCCGCCGAGGTAGCCGCCGCCGCCCGCCCGATCCGGTTTTTAGAAAACCCGATCCGGTTTTCATTCGTTGTTCGGTTTTTTCAAAACCTAGACGGTTTTATTTTTTCGGTTTTCTTAATTAACGAGCGTTCACCGAACCGTTCGTTTCAATGAATGTGTTCGTTGGATTAGTTACATTAACGAGCGTCCGTTATTTAATCCGTTAAATGCGTTTTCTTTTAATCGGATTTAATCCGTTATTTTTACGATTCGATTTAGATCCGATTTTCAAATCTGTTTTATTTCTTGCTCGTTTATCGAATCGGGTGATTCAAGCGCTGGAGTTTCGTTCTGAAACCGCCGTTCGACTAACCTACTTACAGAGTTTTGCTACTGTAAAATTTTGACCTAGTTTCAGATTGCTAAACCGAGTCGTTCTCTCTCGAGTTCCGACTTTCGATGCTTTATTTGATTCGTTTCTTTTGCAACCGGGGTTCTTAAGTTGAACTATCTGGTTAGATCTTTTATTCGAGATTTCCCGTGCATTAGATGAGTACTTATTGTATGCTTGTTGTTTGTCTGCGTTAGATCACCGGAGTGCGCCGCTTGTTACTTCGAATCTCTAGGTCTCGCGGATCATCAGCAAGGCAAGTAACACTTTGATCATACTCTTCTCATACCCAGTTTTTATGCATTAGATCAATTCTCAAACACTTGCATGGTTAGGATCTAATTAAATTGTGGGATGGGAAGTAGATTGAGGTAGTACCTATTACCTGTTTTACTTATGAACCTTTGGCGATTACTTCTCGTTTGCTTATTACGCCATGCTATGCTCGTAGACGTGGATTGGGTTTGAGTGAATATCCATGACAGATGTGAGATTGATAATTAATGATTTATCTAAGGTGGCAACTTAAACACACATCTGGGTGGATTGAGGCACTGGCTATTCGAGGACTTGCCTGTCAAGGCACACAGGTAGACAGGATTTGCCTGTATTTCTTCGGACCGCCACCCAGGCCCAAAGGGATCATGAGATTATTCAAACTAGAAACTTCCGTGTGCAACTACAAGCCATTATGGGCTCTGGCATAGTTGACTAAGTTGTGCGAACTCTTACGGGTAGGCTAGCTGATGTAGGGGATGTAGGTTGGTACGGTCTACCCACATGTAAGGTGCTAGAGCTTACGAAGACTATGTCTCGGTCATCCGTCTCTCAAACACCATGTAGTCACGAGAACCAAAGCGGAGGCGATCGAGTCTTGTGGGGAAAAGTCGCCAAACCTCTGAAGAGTGTATAAACTAATCATGATTAGCCGTGTCCCCGGTTATGGACAATTTTGAGTATCTAGTTCTTGGATTATCCTGTTGATCTCATCACGTTACTTAATATAATTTGTTTGGGTTTAATGAGTACTTTTAATTGGGATTGAGGATGCTGTCAACCATTCTCAATGTTCAACAACCACCATGATAGCTAAATAAACTTCTTCCTTTGAAGTAGGGAAAAATTGGCTTTTCGCAAAACCTTATAACTATAGAGCTTTCCACCAGCCATATATGCATGTAGTATAGCCTATTCTTTCATTACTCTCTATGTGTTACATTGCCAGCATATTCCATGTCTTTGACCCGTTTCGGGCTGCAACTTTTCATGTTGCGAGACTTTTTGAACGACGAGTAAGTGATACGTTAGGGTTACGATTTCCTATACTCAACTTTGCGTTGGTGTTGATGGGAATCCACAACCTTGTTGCTTCCGCTATATTTTTGGATTGAGGTAATAGTATTTACGCTGTTTATACATGTGATTTACCTCTGTTATAAATCCTTGAGTAATGTGTGTGTCGACATACCGATCCGAGGATGACACGAAAGCACGAAGACTTGATCCATTCGGTCGAATTCGCTACAAGATGGTATCGAGCACATGTTGGACCTAGGGGCGTGACTCCTAGAAAATGGCAAGCCCATAGGAAAGATTTTTCTCTACAACTTTCTTTTCAAAAGATCTTTTACCTCTCTTCTCTTGAGCTCATTCAAATTTTCCCTTTTAGTGAGACCATATCCCTTTTCCCTTTTGACCACTTTCGAAGATTCAATCGATGAGACCACTCCAAGAAGTATAAGATATCGGACAACTAAGACCATTTGGAATGAAGATGATTTTACCGTAAACGGAAACTACAACGGTGAAGACTCAAGACTAGGAGATTTGAAGGCTCCAAATAAATTCTGGATTTGTATGACCTAGGAAGGTTACGCTTATGGAACTTGGCGGACTATGGAAGTTATCAATAACCGAGATCAAGGTGTATCGGAGAAAAATGGAACATGGAGCATTAGAATTCAAAGCTTTGTCGGGAAAACCCTAAAGGCGGAGATATCAACTATGGAATGATAGCTCATGAAAATGACAAGAGCGTAAACACGCTATCCATGATGTTATCGCCGCCTATGCTATTGTCACCGTCTGGAGTTAAGCATGCAGATGCATGGAAGGATTGGATGGTAGAAAGCTGATGGAGCATCTATCTATAAGCGTTGGAGTTTTAACCTTAGCTGGTGTATCACCGGGATCTGAGTATTACATGAAGAAGTTTAAGGTGGATCTGCGAGGCGGTATTTGATAAGGAAGCGGATCGTGAAGAACTTCGGGACCCGAAGCTGAAAGTAGACAAGATGAAGGAGCAAAACATCGAGATAGGAGATTTGTGATGGCGAAGGACGGTAGGATCATGGATCATGTCAAGGATGTTGAAACCGGCGGTTGGAACGTAACTCGGAAATATTGAAGGGCGTCGCGAGAGACTTGGCGTCAGCGAGAGATGATCCGCAAAAGAACTTGAGAAGGACAAGCATGATCGGAAGGAGCCATCGGAGACATGATCAAGATTGGAAGAGTTTGATGACTTTGAAGATTTATTGACCGTTAGAAGACCAAACCCTGTTACATACCTACGTTAGATCGACGATTGTGAGCTGTCATTTGTTTGATGTTTTTCCGACAGCCACAATAAAATCTGTCTTTTCAAAACCATTGTTTGTATTGTGTGCATCCCTCTCGATCTCTCTTATCCCACCCCAAACCCATGGACCCATTAGAGGATGGATGGAGATGAGCTTGTAATTTTCCGGACCAATGAGTCAATTGGAGACAGACCGATGGATTCAGAACATGGAGGATCATATGAAGAACAACCCTATAGTCAGAAAGGATATGGCCCAGCATGCTCTTCAGTGCTTTGAAAGAGGTGTTGCTACTTGGTGGAGGATGTACCAAACCATCAATGGATTGCAAGGAGTAACCACTTGGGAAGAATTTAAGTTGACTTTGCTAAAGTCTCGGTTTGTGTCCCAGAAGTTGAAGCCTTATGGAAAGGATATGAAGAAACCTTGTGCATACAAGCTTTGTGGAGAAATAGGACACAACCATAAATAAAATAAGGACGAATACCCTCATAATCGGAGGATTATCAAAGGAGTTAGCCGAGGATTTTCAGGGAACTTCGATTGGAGACTGTTCCCAAAGGTTTTGTTGCAGCAATGGAAGTTCGGTTTACATTGTTGGAAAAGATCCGTGAAGCTCAGAAGGATGACAAGGAGATTGTTGAGGTAAAAGCAGAGGATGAGCAAAGGAAAGGCCAAAGGTTTTCGTAAGGATGAGCCACGACACCTTATGGTTTGAGGACAGTGTACATGTACCCAATAATGCAAAGATCGGAAGTTAAAACTTGGGAGGCTCATGACTCACCATACTCAATTACCTGGAAACACCAAGATGTATTGGATTTGAAGGAGTGTTTCTGGTGGACTGGTATGAAGAAGGATATTATGGAGTATGTAGCCGTATGTGATGTATGTCAGAGAGTGAAGGCAGAACATCAGAAGCCAGTCGGATTACTACAGCCTATGCTGATACCCGAATGGAAGCAGGATAAGCTTGGCATGATTTCATTTCCGGATTTTCCCAGAACCCGATTGGGATATGATTCTATCTGGGTAGTAGTTGACTCGCTTGACCAAAGTGGCTCACTTTATCCCAGTGAAACACGAGTGTGAAGTTGGCCAAAATATATTTGACAAGGATCGTATATGCGCATGGAGTTCGAGGACCATCATAGAGGAACACAGTTTACCTCAAAGTTTTGGAATCAGCCGCACCAGACT
The DNA here is from genome assembly GCA_021605145.1 of Aegilops bicornis. Classification (NCBI taxonomy): domain Eukaryota; kingdom Viridiplantae; phylum Streptophyta; class Magnoliopsida; order Poales; family Poaceae; genus Aegilops; species Aegilops bicornis. The sequence continues at coordinate 524,032,491 of CM038673.1, forward strand.
TTAGGTACTAGGCTAGAGTTCAGTACAGCCTTTCATCCGCATACAGATGGATAGACCGAGAGAGTAAATCAGATTCTGGAGGACATGTTGAGAGCGTATGCGCTAGATTATGGATCTAGTAGGGATGATAATTTACATTACGCGGAGTTTCTCATTCAACAACAGCTTCCTAGTGAGTTGATGATGGCCCCTTTTGAAGCTTTGTATGGGAGAAGGAGCGGACACCGTTGATGTGGGATGAAGTTGGAGACCGTCGGTTGTTTGGACCAAATGTGATCAAGGATTTGTAAGAGAATGTTAAGTTGATTCGAGATAGGTGAAGGTAGCTCGGTCCGAGGCAGAATAGTTATGCATACTCAATAACGCAAGAAGGTAGTCGATAAAACCGGAAACAGAGAATATCTTCGTGTGCCCCCTCTGTGAGGAGTTAATCGATTTGGAGTTAAGGGAAAGTTAGCCCCGAGATTTGTAGGACCATACCGAGTTTTGGAGCGTATGGGAGAAGTTACCAACAAGTTGGAGTCACCCGAAGGACTGTCAAGAGTTCATGATGTGTTTCCCGTTTCCCGATTGAAGAAGTGCCATGCGAGAGATGGCCAATATTCCCATGTAAGGGCGCTTGACCTGGAAAGGATAATGATGTTCCACGAAGTGGAGTACGGACTTCATAAGTATAAGTTTTATCTCGGTATGTGGGACATCCCACGAGGATGAAGAGATGAAGTACTATTGGATATAAAGGAGGTGTGATGTTGGAAATAGGGATTAATGGAAATTCCATGAAGAGTCTGAGTAATCATGTCCCCGTTTGGTGCAAATATAAGGAAAAGAGACAGTACATTTGGATGGATTTTAAGTATGCCAGGAAGTTGGATGTTGGGATAATGATCAGTTGCCGGATGATGAGTTCAAGAATTGCAAGTGATGAGATGGGCCATAACCCACAGGCCCAGGACACGCCAAGAAGCAAGCACACTCTTGCTTTGAAGGAAAAACCACGGAAGAAGTTACAACTTGTATCATCCGGCGATTCTATAGGAGTTTACATAAAACACGAGAGTTGTTAAGGAGCGATAGATGTTTGTTTGGCTTGCGGAATCAATGGATTTTCCGAACTTGGTTAAATCGACAAGATAAAATCTGCAATGCTTGTGAGTATGACCCATTTTTAGAATGCGAGATTAGCTAAACCATGTACAAGGAAATGATTTGTGAGCGGCATGTATTGATCACCATACCGACTTACTCTTATTATTAAACTTTGCTATATGGGATGGTAAATCTGAGTGACTTACCTATAGCGAGAGAGACGGCGATATTAAACCTTGTTTAAACCTTAGAAAGGTATAGGTATTGTTTTTCCCTTGTACACGGCGATTTGTTGCCAACCGTAGGTTATACGGTGAGGTTCAACCTGCACCCGTTTTCTGCAGGAGAAACCATAAATTGTTGACCACCACGAGATATCGATATTTGTTTAGCATTGGCGCCCGGACCGTCGACTATGAAGACCCGATTTGGGATAACCTTACCAAGATGAAAGGACAAAGGAATTGAGGAAAAGGTTATGCCACTACCGGAAGAGCCGGAGAAGGAATTATCCTTAATATACGAGAAGACCGACCTTTGTCGATGTAAGGATGGAGTATATGAGTTTTGATGGAACCGTAACCATGCTTCTAAGGGTGGTAGCACCCGTGACCTCGGAGATGATCGATGGATTTTGAGAAGACCCCAAACCCTAACCTATTTCTTGCTAGCCTCTCCGAATCTCGAGGGCGAGATTCATTTTAAGGGTGGTAGTTTGTAACATCCCAAAATTTTAAATTTTGGAATGTTATAAACAAATAGATAGATTTGATTGATTGCTTGATTGATTGGTGAAAGTGAGTGATTTGAAACTTTTTGAAAGTTAAATGAGAGGGAATAAAAGGACTTTCCCAAACTTTCATTTTTGCTTTTATGATCTTCGAATTCAAATTCTTTTCATCACAAAACCACGGAGAGAAGATGACATGACTTCTTCCATTTATTTAAATGACAAGGGGTGTTGAAAATATTTGAATTTCATTTGGAAAATATTTTCCAATTCTGAAACTTTATGCAACTCAATGATTTTCACGGCGAAGATAAAATGACTTCTTCAAAACATATGAAATATGAGTTGGGAGTTTCAAAGAATTAAATTCAAAGTTCTTTTGAATTTATTTTCAATTTGGAGTTATTTGAGTTTTATTCAAAATATTTTTCTCCAAAAACAAAATATATGGAAAATAGGGTAATATGATTCCCTACATCGAGAAAATTGGAGAAAATTATTTGAATTCATTTTGGTATTTTCAAAATGATTTTTATTGGATTTTATTAGAGCTGAAACACTCTTTGTTTTATTTGGATTTGTGTGTATTTTATTTGAAGCTAAAATAATGTTCATCTTGTAGGAAATTTTTTCCTGCAAATTTTGATATATTATATGCCTATATAAAAGTTTTATTATTTTGTTTTTATTTTGTTCCGTGAAATATTTTAAAAAAAAACTACTTTCCCCTTTGGGCCAAGGCCCAGCCCAACCGCCGCCCGGCCCATCCCCTTCCCCCTCGCGCCTGGAGGAGTCCCGCCGCCGCCGCCTCCTCCCGACTCGGCTCGGCCACGAGGCCGCCGTGCCCCCTTCCCCAAAGGCGTGACCCCCCTTCTATTTATACCTCTCTCTCCTCACCTTGAGCCGCCGCCCTCACCCAGCCGCCGCCCTTGCAGCCGCTGCCGTCGCCCGCCCATGGGCGTCGCCACCCGCCACCAGCGGACCCCCGCCACACGGAGCCCATGAGCCCAGCCGTGAGCCGCCGGAGGTAGCCGCCGCCGCCCCGCCCTGATCCGGTTTTTTTAAGAAAACCAGATCCGGTTTTTCGTTCGTTGTTCGGTTTTTTTTTCAAAACCTAGACGGTTTTATTTTTTTCGGTTTTCTTAATTAACGAACGTTCACCGAACCGTTCGTTTCAATGAATGTGTTCGTTGGATTAGTTACATTAACGAGCGTCCGTTATTTAATCCGTTAAATGCGTTTTCTTTTAATCGGATTTAATCCGTTATTTTTTACGATTCGATTTCGATCCGATTTTCAAATCTGTTTTATTTCTTGCTTCGTTTATCGGAATCGAGGTGATTCAAGCGCTGGAGTTTCGTTACGAAACCGCCTTTCCGACTAACCTACTTACACAGAGTTTTACTACTGTAAAATTTTGACCTAGTTTCAGATTGCTAAACCGAGTCGTTCTCTCTCGAGTTCCGACTTTCGATGCTTTATTTGATTCGTTTCTTTTGCAACCAGGGTTCTTAAGTTGAACTATCTGGTTAGATCTTTTATTCAAGATTTCCCCGTGCATTAGATGAGTACTTATTGTATGCTTGTTGTTTGTCTGTGTTAGATCACCCAGAGTGCGCCGCTTGTTACTTCGAATCTCTAGGTCTCGCGGATCATCAGCAAGGCAAGTAACACTTTGATCATACTCTTCTCATACCCAGTTTTTATGCATTAGATCAATCCTCAAACACTTGCATGGTTAGGATCTAATTAAATTGTGGGATGGGAAGTAGATTGAGGTAGTACCTATTACCTGTTTTACTTATGAACCTTTGGCGATTACTTCTCGTTTGCTTATTACGCCATGCTATGCTCGTGAAGCGTGGATTGGGTTTGAGTGAATATCCATGACAGATGTGAGATTGATAATTAATGGTTTATCTAAGGTGGCAACTTAAACACACATCTGGGTGGATTGAGGCACTGGCTATTCCGGGACTTGCTGTCAAGGCACACAGGTAAACAGGATTTGCTGTATTTCTTGGACCGCCACCCGGGCCCAAAGGGATCATGAGATTATTCAACCTAGAAACTTCCGTGTGCAGCCACAAACCATTATGGGCTCTGGCATAGTTGACTACGTTGTGCGAACTCTTACGGGTAGGCTAGCGGATGTAGGGGATGTAGGTTGGTACGGTCTACCCACATGTAAGGTGCTAAGCGCTTACGAAGACTATGTCTCGGTCATCCGTCTCTCAAACACCATGTAGTCACGAGAACCAAGCGGAGGCGATCGAGTCTTGTGGGGAAAAGTCGCCAAACCTCTGCGAGTGTATATACTAATCATGTTTAGCCGTGTGCCCCGGTTATGGACTTTTTTGAGTAACTAGTTCTTGGATTATCCTGTTGATCTCATCACGTTACTTAATATAATTTGTTTTGGTTTAATGAGTACTTTTAATTGGGATTGAGGATGCTGTCAACCATTCTCAATGTTCAACAACCACCATGATAGCTAAATAAACTTATTCCTTTGAAGTAGGGAAAAATTGGCTTTTCGCAAAACCTTATAACTATAGAGCTTTCCACCAGCCATATATGCATGTAGTATAGCCTATTCTTTCATTACTCTCTATGTGTTACATTGCCAGCATATTCCATGTGCTGACCCGTTTTCGGGCTGCAACTTTTCATGTTGCAGACTTTTGAGCAACGACAGTAAGTGATACGTTAGGGTTACGATTTCCTATACTCAACTTTGCCATTGGTGTTGATGGGAATCCACAACCTTGTTGCTTCCGCTATATTTTTGGATTGAGGTAATAGTATTTACGCTGTTTATACATGTGATTTACCTCTGTTATAAATCCTTCGAGTACTGTGTGTGTCAGCATACCGATCCAGGGATGACACGAAAGCACAGAGACTTGATCCATTCGGGTCGGGTCGCTACAGTTTAATGGTGTCCCTATTGGCAAGCTTAATAGTAACATCAATGTCTTCTAATTCAACAGGTGCAATATCGTGCATAATTTATTTATAAAGATCATAAGGTATCGCATTAGCACTAGCACCCATATCACATAAACCATGATAAAAATGGTCTCCTATTTTAACAGAAATAACAGGCGTGCCTACAACAGGTCTACGTATCTTAGTATCGGGTCTAGCAATATTAGCAGTTTCACCTAAGAAAGAGATAACATGCCCATCTAATTCCTCATCGAAGAGATCTTTAATCATAGCAATACCAGGTTCAACATTAATTTGCTCAAGAGGTGTGTAAGTCCTAGCATTACTCTTACGAACAACAGTCGAAGCTTTAACATGATCTTTTATCCTAACAGGAAAAGGAGGTTTTTCGACATAAGCAGTAGGAATAATAGGATCACTATATGTAATAGTCTTCTCTTCGACTGTAATAGGTGCAACTACTTTCACGTCAATAGGAGGATTATATTTAAACCACTTCTATTTAGGGAGATGAACGTGAGTAGCAAAAGTTTCACAAAAAGTAGCTACTATCTCAGAGTCAAATCCATACTTAGAGCTAAATCCACGGAAAGCATCGGTATCCATAAAAGATTTAACACAATCGAACTTAGGTGTCATACCTAACTCCTTACTATCGTCGGAACCCCAATCTCAGAGTTGCGTTTAATTCTTTCCAATAAGTCCCATTTGAAATCAATAGTCTTTAGCATATAGGAACCAGCACAGGAAGTATCGAGCAAGTTGCGATTATCAAGAGAAAGCCGAGCATAAAAATTACGAATAATCATTTTCGAGAGCTCATGATTGGGGCATGAATACAACATTGACTTAAGCCTCCCCAAGCTTGGCGATGCTTTCTCCTTCGTGAGGCCAGAAATTATATATGTAATTACGATCACGTGAACAAGATGCATAGGATAGAACTTACGGTGAAATTCCAACTTCAATAAACTTATAATTCCAATATCTCGTATCATCACATAGCCTATACCATGTCATTGCATCTCCTTCAAAGATAAAGTGAAGACCTTCCTTTTAACAACATCATCGGGAATACACGCAAGCTTAAATAATCCACAAACTTCATCCACAAAGATAAAGGTGTAAGTCGGGATGCAATGTTCCGTCTCCTGCAAAAGGATTAGCTAGCAGTTTTTCTATCATACCGAAGGAATCTCAAAGTGAATATTTTCATAAAGTTCAGTAGGTTGAGGAGCATCTATTGGCTCTTCTGGTTGGGGTGAAGATACCCCAAACAAGCCCCTCAAAGGATTAGTTTCCATAGTGACAAGTAACAAAAAATTTCAGCACACTAAATAAATGTTTCCTTACCAAGTTCCACTCACCAAGAGCGCTACGCTCCCCGGCAACGACGCCAAAAAGAGTCTTGATGACCCACAAGTATAGGGGATCTATCATAGTCCTTTCAATAAGTAAGAGTGTCAGACCCAACGAGGAACAGAAGGAAATGATAAGCGGTTTTCAGTAAGGTTTTCTCTACAAGCACTGAAATAGTAGGTGATAGATAGTTTTCTGATAAGATAAATAGTAACGAGCAAAAGTAAATAAAGTAAATAAAGTGCAGAAAGGTGTCCCAATCCTTTATGTAGCAAAGAATAATCCTGAACAAATTCTAATAATGAAGATGGAGCTCCCGAGGACACATTGGGAATTATCGTCAAGCTAGTTTTCATCACGTTCGTAAGATTCGCGTTCGGTACTTTGATAATTTGATATGTGGGTGGACCGGCACTTGGGTACTTCCCTAACATGGACAAGCATCCCACTTATGATAAACCCCTACTGCAAGCATCCGCAACTACAAAAAGGAGTATGAAGGTAAACCTAACCACAACATTAAACATATGGGTCCATATCAACCCCTAACGAAGCAACGCATAAACTAGGGTTTAAGCTTCTGTCAGTCTAGCAACCCATCATCTACTTATTACTTCCCTATGCCTTCCTCTAGGACCAAATAATGGTGAAGTGTCATGTAGTCGGCGTTCACATAACACTACTAGAGGAAAGACAACATACATCTCATCAAAATATCGAACGCATACCAAATTCACATGACTACTAATAGCAAGACTTCACCCATGTCCTCAGCAACAAACGTAACTACTCACAAAGCATATTCATGTTCATAATCAGAGGGGTAATAATATGCATAAAGGATCTGAACATATGATCTTTCATCAAGTAAACCAAATAGCATCAACTACACGGAGTAATCAACACTACTAACAGCATACGGTACCAATTTGTGGTTTTGATACGATTGGATACAAGAGATGAACTAGGGTTTTGAGAGGAGATGGTGCTGGTGAAGATGTTGATGGAGATTGACCCCCTCTCGATGAGAGGATCGTTGGTGATGATTTCCCCCTCCGGAGAAGTGTCCTCGGCCAGGAACAGCTCATGAGAGAGAGAGATCATCATGATTCATCAGTGTGATTATAGGGTGCAGATCTCACTAGAGTGATGAAGTTACCTGCTGATTTGGATACTCTTATGGTTAGGTTTGCTACTGGTGCGGATGCTTAATAGAGTTAATCATAAGTGGGATGCTTTCGAGAAAGGCGTGCAGCACCGATCACGCATATCAAAATCAAAAGTACGAGCGTGAATCATATGGCGTGATGAAACCAGCGATAAGAAATTGTCGAGGCTTGTCGCTACAAAAGGATCAGACCTTGCTGCACTATTACTTTCATTACTTGTTACTCTTTACAAATTATCTTATCACAAAACTATACATTACCTACAATTTTGCAGCCTTCTTGAGAAAGCCTTTGCTGAACGAGAAAGTGACTATCTGATCAGAAACTTTCATCTTATAATTCTCTCGAAGTGGATTATCCTGAACAAATACTTTCTCTCAATGCACCATGTGATACTTCTGTCTTTGGTTCTTATATCTTTGAAACTCTTGAATTCAAGTGGGATTTATTGGAAAGAATTAAACTCAACTCTGAAGATTGAGATTCCGACGATGGTAAGGAGTCAGGTATGACACCTAAGTTTGATTGTGTTAAATCTTTTATGGATACCGATGTTTTTCGTGGATTTAGCGCTAAATATGGACTTGACTCTAAGATAGTAGCTTATTTTTGTGAATCTTTTGCTGCTCACGTTGATCTCCCTAAGGAGAAGTGGTTTAAATATAATCCTCCCGCTGAAGTAAAAGTAGTTGCACCCATTGCAGTTGAAGAAAAGACTATCACTTATAATGATCCTATTGTTCCTACTACTTATGTTGAGAAACCACCTTTTCCTGTTAGGATAAAGGATCATGCTAAAGCTTCAACTGTGGTTTGTAAGAGTAATACTAGAACATATACACCTCCTGAGAAAATCAAAGTTGAACCTAGTATTGCTTTGGTTAAAGATCTCTTGGATGATAATATAGATGGGCATGTTATTTACTTCTGTGGTGAAACTGCTAATATTGCTAAACCAGATGCTAAGATACATAGACCTGTTGTAGGCATGCATGTTATTTCTGTTTAAATAGGAGATCATTGTTATCATGGCTTATGTGATATGGGTGCCAGTGCTAGTGCAATACCTATTTCCCTATATAATGAAATTATGCATGATATTGCACCCGTTGAAATAGAAGGTATTGATGTTACAATTAAGCTTGCCAATAGAGATACTATTACACCAGTTGGGATTGTTAGAGATGTTGAAGCCTTGTGTGGGGAAGTTAAATGCCCTGCTGATTTTCTTGTTCTTGGTTCCCACAAGATAGCTTTTGTCCCATTATTTTTGGTAGACCCTTCTTGAATACTGTCAATGCTAAGATTGATTGTGAAAAGGACGTTGCTACAATTGGCTTGGGGGATATGAAACATGAGTTTAATTTTGCTAAGTTTCGTAGACAACCGCATGATAAAGAATTGCCTAGTAAGGATGAAATTATTGGTCTTGCTTCTATTGCCGTACCTCCTACTGATCCGTTAGAACAATATTTGCTAGACCATGAAAATGATATGTTTATGAATGAAAGAAGGAAATAGATGGAGTATTCCTTCAACAGGGTCCTATTCTGAAACACAACTTGCCTGTTGAAATCCTAGGGGATCCTCCACTACAAAAAAAGACACATCCGTGACATTTTGGGCTGAACGAATTTTTTTCTGTCATACATATGACACTTGTATGACGATAATTGTGACAAAACCCGGTATCATCATAGATGTGGTGGGCTCCTACTTCTATGACAAAAAATCATGATAGAAAATGGGCTTTTCATCACAGGCGGGCGGAGGCAGCTGCATGACATTCTTTGGGCCGTCCATGACGGAAAAACCATGGTAGAAGCGAGGGAGGAAAATTTCGGGGAGTTACGGTTACGGTTGGGCGTCGAAGCGGAAGCGTCGCATTTCTCTCGTACGTGCAAGGCGTTGGCTCTAATGAACCCGAGGGAGGCGTTGGGCTCTAATCGAACCCGGCGATTACTGCTGCGAGCTATCGTTCACGAACCCGGCGATCGATCGATGGCTGTTAACTAAACCCGATGGGCGATTCGCCGCTCTGCTGCTAAGCAAGTCGATCGATTGGATGAGCGATGGCGTTGCGGGGGGTTTGGATGAGCGATGGCGGTGGCGTTGCCTCTGGATGAAACGAGGACCCCGTGGTGTGGAGGGTTGGATGAGCAGTGAAGCGGTGGAGGGGTGGCCGTGGAGGGTGGTTGAGCAGGACCCCGTGGTGTGGAGGGCTAGATGAGCGATGAGAGCGGTGGAGGGCTGGATGAGCAGTGAGCGGTGGAGGGTGGTTGAGCGATGGCCGGTGGAGTAAGCAGCGGTGGAGGCTGGATGAGCAGGGAGCCCGTGGAGGCTGGAGGAGGTCGGCGGTAGCCCGTGGAGGCTGGAGGAGGTCGACGGTGGAGATGAAGCGATATCCGTGGAGTCCCGTTTTGCGATGCGCCACACCCTCCCGATCAACGGGACCCCGTTTTGTGGCGCTCCAACACAAGTCCGTTTAAATCCGTTTTGCGATGCGCCACACCCCTCCCGATGAACAGGACCCCGTTTAAACCGTAGGAGGTCCATTTCGTCCGTTTTGCGGTACGCCACACCCCTCCTGATCAATAAGACCCCCGTTTCGACCGTAGGAGGTCCGTTTCCTCCGTTTTGCGGTACGCCACACCCCTCCCGATCAACAGGACCCTCGTTTCAACCGTAGGAGGTCTGTTTCCTCCGTTTTGCGGTACGCCAGGCCTCGTTTCCATCGCATGTTCCGTCCAAGCCCTCCCGATGAACACGACCATGCATTCCGTTCCGACCCAGCCGGTTGGCTCCCACGCGTTCCGTTGCCTCCCGATGAACACGAGCATTCCGTTGCCTCCCCATGAACACGACGCATTCCGTTGCCTCCCCATGAACACGACGACGACGCTGTTTCTCCGTTCTGACCCAGCCATGTAAGTATGCGCGAGTAGGCATTCGAGACCCTGCCCGTATGTACGTACGTGGCCATATTTTCTTTCTTGCACCCTCGCCGTTGTACGTACGTGTACATGCTACGTGCGCGCCTCTACATCCACCAGTATGTACGTACATGTTCGTGACTAGAATGACAACGCTATGTACACTTCGACCAGGTGGGTCCCGACTGTCAGGCACTTCCTTGCCTGCGAAGATGTAGCTGGTGGGTCCCAATCGAGGGCGAATCGTTTTGTTTTTTTCCCGTACGCACTTCCTTGCGTGCGAAGATGTAGCTTGTGGGTCCCAGCAGTCAGGGGGCGAATAGTTTTTTTTGCTCGGACGCACTTCCTTGCGTGCGAAGGTGTAGCTGGTGGGTCCCAGCAGTCAGGGGAAACATTTTCGCGAAATACGGTTGCCCGTCCGGTGGGTCCCCGCTGTCAGGTGGAGGAATAATTATTTTGCGCGTAATAAGGAGGCACTTCCTTGCTGCGGCCATGGACCCAGCTGCCAGCCTCTCCACGCACAGTACTCTTCCGATGGAAGTCGGTCGTTGACCACATTAACCACGCCGTGCCGAGAGCACCACGGCGGTGGACGACGGCGAGGCCTAGGAAGGGGACGACACGGAGGCGAGGAAGACTTCGGCAGTTGTTTCCCACGCGAGAGGAGTACGACTGTTGTCTGAGGTTTTCTTGGTTAAATCTGCCGTCACGGAGAATAACGACAAGTGTGGGTGAGTAGAGGGATGGCTAGGCCAGCGATGGGAATGCAGTGGGGTGAGTGAGGCCTCTGTGGCAACCTGACCCGGCCTTGAGGAGGAGAGTAGGCAGTCCCGCCGGCGCTTGTTTGAGCGGGCCGAGCAGAAGAGCAGAGATTGAAGAAGCACGACGGCCGTTGGATGGACATCCAACCGTCACTGCTTGTGCATCAACCTTTTTTTAGGAAAGCCTCAAATATGTGGAAAATAGCATACAACCCATCTGCCATTATTTCTAATAATTTACAGCCCATTTGCTAATTCTTAAGGTTTTTTTTGAGCCCATATTCTTTTTGTTAGCATTACAACCCATATTGTGGCCATGGTTAAAATTATACGAAATTTCGCATATTTCGGCGCGATCCGAGCTGTTTTTAATCCCAAAATTTCGACTCACATTCAAACTGATTTTAAAAATAAATGTATATCAATATAAAATCCAACAAATTCTCCATGCATAAAAATTAATGTAATTTAAAATCTTGAAATGAAAAAAAAATGAATCTAATTGACGGTTTGATGTGTTTTAAAAATGTACATCCCATTTCTCATTACTGATGGGCCATTTGCTCGGCCAGCAGAATGAAAGCTCTCCCCGTCTTGAAAGATTTGCAGCCCAACAGGCCTGACAAAGCGACTTACTTGGCAAATCACAAAAAAAAACTGGGCTGTGGCCGTGGACCCCATTGTCGGCCTCTCCACGTCGCAGTACTCTTCCGATGGAAGTCGTTCCTTGACCACGTTGACCACACCGCGGAGAGCACCACGGCGGTGGACGGCAGCGAGGCCTAGGAAGGGAAACGACACGGAGCCGTGGAAGGCAGCGACGATTGGAAGCCCAGCGAGAGGAGTACGAGGGTTCACCGTTCGGCTGCGGTGTGAGGCTGCTGCCGTCATTGCGAGGCTGGCAGTGTGGGAATAGTAGGGCGGTGAGGCCTCCGCGGCAACCTGGCCGACCCGCACGGGAGGCGGGAGCATGCAGCACGACCGGCCTTTGCTTTGGGCGGCTGGAGCAAGAAGATCGGAGGTTGAAGAAGCACTACCGCCATTGGATGGACATCGTCTGGTCCTTTGGAGCTAGAATCGTTCATATTGACTAAGTTGAGAAAGCCTTTCGTCCCCGTCAACTTAGTAGGCCCACAAGTGGGTCCCAGCTAGCCGGGGGAGTATTCATTTTTTTGTGCGTAATAAGGAGGCACTTCCGGTGGGTCCGAGCTTACAGCGGGGGGAACGTTTTTTTCGCGAAATATGGTGGCCCGTCCGGTGGGTCCCAGCAGTCAGGGCCAAATGATTTTTTTTGCAAAATACTAGTGGCCCGTCCGGTGGGTCCCCGCTGTCAGGTGGAGGAATAATTATTTTCCGCGTAATAAGGAGGCACTTCCTTGCGGCTGCCGTGGACCCAGCTGTCAGCCTCTCCACGTCTGATACTCTTCCGATGGAAGTCGGTCGTTGACCACATTGACCATGCCGCCGAGAGCACCACGGTGGTGGACGATGGCGAGGCCTAGGAAGGGGACGACACGGGCAGACCCACGGAGGCGAGGAGGCGGTAGCACAGCCGGCCACGGGAGGCGAGGAGGCAGGCGGCACGACCACGCTGCTTTGGGCGGCCGGAGCAAGAAGACCAGAGGTTGAAGAAGCACTATGGCCGTTGGATGGACATCATACGGTCCATCGAGATCTTGACTAAGTTGACAAAGCCATCCGTCCCGTCAACTTAGTAGGCCCACAAGTCAGCCCAACAATATGGTGGGTCCCGGCTAGCAAGGGTATTCATTTTTTGGGCGTAATAAGGAGGCACTTCCTTGCGTGCGAAGATATAGCTGGTGGGTCCGACACAGCCGATTGGGGAATATTTTTACGCCAAAATCTGAGAGGCCCTTCACTGTGGGTCCTAGCTGTCGGTGGAGGAATCATTATTTTGTGCGTAATAAGGAGGCATTTCCTTGCGTGCGGCCGTGGACCCGGTATCGGCCTCTCCACGTGCGATCCACTTCCGATGGATGTCGTTCATTGACCATGTTGACCAGGCCGCCGAGAGCACCCGAGGCGGTGTACGACGGCGAGGCCTAGGAAGGAACGACACGGAGCCAAGGAATACTCGGCGATTGTTTCCCACGCGGAGGAGTAAGAGGGTTTCTTGGTTAAATGCGCCATCACGGAGAATAACGGCATGTGTGGGTGAGTAGAGGGATGGCTAGGCCAGCGATGGGGAATGCGGTGGGGCCATGAGGCTGCTTGGCGGCAAGCATAGCCGGCATGGAGGAGGGAGCGAGCAGTCCACGGCGCTTGTTTGAGCGGCTGGAGCATGAAGAGCAGAGATTGAAGAAGCACGACAGTCGTTGGATGGACATCCAACAGTCACTGCTCTCGTGTGTTGACTAAGTTGACAGGGCGTTGCGTGTGCGTCAACCTTTTTTTTTATGAAAGCATACGCGTCAACCTGTACTAGGCGCACAAGTCAGTCTCAAATCTGTGGAAAACAGCATACAACCCATCTGCCATTATTTGTACAACCCATTTGCTAATTCTTAAGATTCTTTTTGGAGCCCATCTTCTTTTTGTTAGCATTACACCCCATATTGTGGCCACGGTTAAAAAGTATATGAAATTTTGCATATTTCGGTGCGGTCAACTGTTTTTAATCCAGAAATATCGATTCACATTCAAACTATTTTGAAAAATAATTTATATAAATACAAAATCCAAATAATTGTCCACGCATAAAAATCAATGGAATTTAAGATCTTGTAATTAAAAAAAGTTGAAACTAATTCCCGGTTTGATGTGTTTTAAAAAATGTACAGGCCATTTCTGGGCAAACCGAATGAAACTCTCATCGTCTTGAAAGATTTGCAGCCCAGCAGGGCCGATAAAGCAAGTAGGCCTTGTTTGGGTATTTCTTTAAAAAAAATAGAACTGGGCTAGCCATTTTCAGCAAGAAAAAAACACAACTGGGCTCATGATGTGGTAAACATAAATAAAACCCTGGCTAGACGGGCCACAACCCCCGCACAGCCCCGTTGTTACCATGATCCGTCGCTAAAACTAGTATAAATGACAACTGCTTGTTCCTAAAAAAACTGCGCGACTTGTTGGGTCCCTGGTGTCAGCCGCTCGTAGTGTAATTCTCTCGTTTATTCACTACGTTGACAATGGCGTGAGCCCCAGATGTCCAACCATTAGGAGGAACCATATTTTTGGGCTTGTACTATAGAGGCACTTGCTTGCGTCGCCATGACGCTGGTGGGTCCTCTTACCGTCATCCTCTCCACGTCTGATCATCTCCTTGTTCCTCTCGGTTGTTGACAATGTTGACAACACAAGAGGGCGGCGCACCGCGCACGACGAGCGAACCAAGGCCGCAAGGCGGAGGACGATGGCGAGGCCTTGGACGGAACGAACAGGAGTCGTTGAAGATGCGCCTGTCAAGTCGCAGGCGGAGGGGAGTACGAGGGTTGACTGGTTCGGGCACGGGTGCGTGTTGGGGTTGACGTCACCGAAGAATAACAGGACGTGTGGGGGAATAGAGGGAGGGACTGGCCAACATTGGAGAATGCGTCACGGTAGGGTGGCGGGCCTTGACCGACCATGGGAGACGGGAGCAGGCGGAGCCGACGGGGTGGTATGGTTTGGGCAGCTGGAGGAAGAATAAGACAAGAGATAGAAGATACACGACAAATGTCAGAATCCAAATCTGTCACGGTCATGCAACCTTTCCTATGAAAATTTACAGCCCATTTGATGTGCTAGTTCGAAATAAGTTTGTGGGTGCTGGTGGGGGCTAATCACTTGGCTTCTGTAATGCACAGTGAGCTCAAACAGCCGGCGTGAGTGATGTTATTTCCCTTGGTTGTGATTTGTTACAATATTTCTCTCTAAATTAAACGAATGGCAAGCCATTTTTCCTTGTTTCAAAGAAAATATGACAGTCACAGCCGAGTTGAAAAGGGCAGGAACATCTAACTCCAGCTTACAAATTGTACAAAAGCACGAGGGTTGATTGTTCATCAGTTTTACAAAAAAAACCAGATTGAAAAGGGCAACAACATCTAACTCCGGCCTTTGTTTTTTGGCGATCACGGTCAAATGGATCGGTCAGTCCATAGAATGAACATCCTGGTCGTAAAATTTACTGGATTATGACCACAATATGTTGTAAATAGAAGCCCGGCACGTTCGTAAGCTCTTTTGCCCACTGAAACTCCTTTTTTGCTCTTGACATACCCATCCGTGAAAACCATGCTTCGATAAACTTAAGCATGATGGACAATAGTAACCTCGCATTCAGCAGGAAGAATGTGACAAATCTTGTGTTTGCACGGTTGGCTACATATCGTTCTAGCGTTATTGTCTTCAATCAAATCTCATGAGAAGTGAGAAAATCCCGATGCTTACGAATCCACCGATTGGTTATAACTTTCTTACCCGTCACATTGCCTAAATCCACATGAAGATTGAAAACAGTTAAGGTCTAAAAGAAAAGTGTCGAAGAGCTACAAATTGAGCGGTTAATTCTAGTACACTATATGCGGGCTTCCAATGTGCTTGAAATTATCACCTTTATATACAACTTCTCAAGACATGGAAAGCATTGCAGCAAGCCAATAATCTTGTTCAGATCAAAACTATTCATTTGGATATATAAGAACTTGACATAATCCAGCACCATTGATAGGCCATCCATGGAGAAACTCTTCATTGAGCATAGAACATAATAGTACAAAATGTGTACTCCAAGATGATATATAAATTATGCGCAGAAAATTATGCGCAGAAATTTAAAATGCAGCTTATGGTTACAAGTGTAGATGATAATATAAAGTACCTGAAGAACTGTGGAGCCAAACACCATATTTAAATGAGCACAGAGATCATGTATTACACCCAAGGTCTCTAGTTTAGGCGCAGAGAGGACGGTTATTTGCAACGGTGAATAACTAGAATCAAGGATCAACCTTTGAAGTGAAGGGGCATCTTGGATGATGAGCTGCCTTCCGTCGAAAAGAAATTCCAATTCTTACAAGGTTAGGCGACTTTATTTGGAGACAACCGATTCTAATCAGGAAAACAAGCACCAAGCACTCCAGCAGGGCAAGCTGGAGTGGATGATGCTATGCAATGAGGCCTCCGATATACGAACCCGCACAAGTGAAAGTTTCTTGAGAAATGGGAGTCGAAGGTTTAATACCAGATTGTCTGGTAGGTAGCACATCGCAAAGGTGGCGGTGTGGAGAGAGGAGGAAAACCGCGAGATGGACAGCGGTGTTGAGGGCACAAGTTCATGGCGTTCGGTATGTGGTATGTGATTTCCAGGGGAATAGTAGAACTCAAGCAGCTGTAGTTCTATGAATTGAGGATTTCAGCCAGGCGTCCACCATGCAGGGCATGGTATGCTTGCTCGTGTAGCATGACGGGATGCAGAGGCTTTGAGCGGAGCCTGGTGGGAGGAGATAATGGCTCTGGGGATTTCAAAATCATTGAAGAGAGATAGCTGACGACAGTCGAGATTAAGGGGCACGACACGCCATAGAGGGCGCCACCGAATTGAGAGGACTTGGGTGCGGCAGCAATCCTTGGTGGGGAGAAGCGAGATGATCTCCCCAAGGACGGCGTCCGGGAGATTGCTGATGCGGTCCACCCGAGATTCTACGGGTTCCTGGGATCCGGTGGGGGCAGGGTCGCCGATTCTCCCCGCGCTGTCGGGTGCGGGATCTACAACAGGCGTCACCGCTGGCGGGAGCCTCATCTTCTTGGCGCTGGGGTCAGCCGACTCCATTTTCCTCGAGGGCGTCGCGTCGCGCTCACGGATTTGAGCAGAGTAACGAATGACGAGCCTAGTTGTAGTCTGACGAAGAAGAAGGGAGCTGGGGTTTTCAGAGGGAGTGAGGAAGAAGGGAGCTGGGGTTTTCTCAGAGGAGTGAGGTGAGGAATTTGGGGAGTGCAGTGGAGCGGTGACGTGAGGTGGGTGGGAGCGAGGAAGAAGAAGAGCACCCCGGTTTTTTTGGGGGGGGGGGGGGCGGTGTGCTGGGTGTGGGTAGATCCTTTTGAATTGATTTTACTATTTACTAGTGTGGATTGGCTGTTTTGTCTTGGGCCCAGAGAAACAATTACTACTAGTACAGTGGAGACACTCTAGAGCTACCCAGAAAAACAATTACTACTAGTACAGTGGAGACACTCTACTGCTCCTGGCTCCTCCTAGGTCATTGAAACGTCTCCCTCTACTGAATGCCGTTATACTTTTGTTCACCGACATGCGGGCCATGCAGCCAAGGGCCCAAATGACATCCACCAAATTAGAAAGGCAGTATGCAAAGCGGAGAAGTCACCCCGGTCGTGGCGCGGCAAAGAACGAGTCATATCACAAAACCCCACCTCCCCGCAGTATAAGTTTGATGGACGAAGCAACCATCATTTCACTCTTCGCTGAATCCCCTTCTCCCTCACCGTCTTCAAGAAAGGCAACACTCGCATCTGCCACTGTCCTTCTCTCCCAACGAAGGGGAGGTAAGCGGATCCGTGATGTTGGTACATTTTCGATTCGAGAGAAAAAAAAAAGAACTTTTGCAAAGCGAGAACCGATCCTCACTCTCTTTTTGTTTCATTGTCATTGCGATTGTGTTTTCCTTTCAGTGGTCTCCTAGTATTCGTCAGTTTCATGATGGACCAAGGAGAACCAGGCAAAGATCTGCCGATATTGGAGCAGACGCGAGAGGCTGATCCCCACGAGACAGAGAGCTCCAAGAAGATGGAGGCAACCACCGAGCCGACCCCAGATACGCTCACGGCCACTACTGAGATGGTCAACGCCCCGTTTGAGGTTACAGCCCCCGTGGCACTGCAGGAGCAGTTTTCCCCATTCAAGGATGTGTCCCCCCCCCCCCCCGCCGAGCTGCCCAAGGTGATTTCCTTCTTTGCTGATCTCAATTTTGGTTTTTCATCTAAGTATGTGGTGATTTTTTTTAGAAAAGGAAGTATGTGGTGATTAATAATGCAAAATTTTATTAGCTTCGATGCCATGCTATACATAGTGGTTTAAATAACTTGTGTGTTCTTATATTGAAAAGTAATTCAGAATTTGTTTCTGTTTCAGTTAGAGCCCTGATGTAGACAAGGATTGTGTGGTTGTACATGTCACTCGCTATGAGGCGGATGACCTGAATATACGCACTGGGAAAACAGAGTTTTTAGGCTGTTGGATCCTGGAAGCCATTTGCGGTTATACCAATGAAGAGTTGTATTCCAGCCTCACTGTTGTCAAGCGTGTTGTCCAGGGTGTACTGAATCACAAGAAGTTCAAAGCTCCTCCTTCGTTTGTGAGGCATACTGTTCTTGTCAAGCTTACACAGGAAGATGACGTGGCATGCCTCCACAAACAAGTTTATCAGTGGCAAGGCCACAAGGTTGTCTTCATGAAGGTTCACAGGATTGAGCTGCTGTAGGACGTCCTCGATGATGTTCATGGCAAGGTCCGTCTTGTGTCCAGCCAAAATTAGATCGAGACATGAAATAGTTGCCCCAACTAGTGTTTAATAGTAGTTTGGATTGTGTCTAATTATCCGAACCTTGCCTGTTATCGACCCCTCTGGGGCTAGTACTCTGTTTGAATCCATCTATGGGAACTGCTGCTACTTTTGTGTGCTCGTGAATCATGTGAGAACCATCGTAATTGTTGCCGAAACAGATGCATCCTCACTAGTTTTTTCATGAATATGTCATGGTAAGACATAAGTTGTCACGGTTTATCATACGAGCAGTGTGTGTTTTGATGAAATAGAGCACTGCTCGAGAACCGTATACCGACGTATACATAAGTACTTGTAAACACCGTTGGTGCTACCCCACTTGTAAGTAGTTGTGCGAAACACGGCACATTGGCTCAGCTCGCTTCAACACTAGGCTATCGACCAGCTAACAATCAACAATCTGTCATCGACATATAAGCAACTATGTATCTTGTTACAAAGGGTTCATGCAGTTAATTGAGGCCACAATGTAATAAATTCCAAACATTCACGCTAGTCCAGCGCTCATGTGGAACACTCACATTAAACTCGTCTTCATAAAAATCTTGAAAAGCATAAGTTAAGCAGTTTTATACATCTCAATGATTCATATAACATAACAAACATATACTAGTTCACAACAAAAGACAAAGTTGTGAGAAGGTTTACAAATCAGGAAAAAACAAGCAAGGCTTCTTCCGAGCAAAGGGCCTCCCAAAGCAGCTTAAATTTCCGGGTTCACTCTGGTTTTTCTTGTTACCACCATCCAGGGTTAGGTTCTCTCATTCCGAATAACCAATTATAATTGTGGTCTCAATTTGGAATGCTGAATCAACCATGCGATTATCTTGACCAGGTGAAATTCTTGTGCATTCCACTAAATTTAAGCACCGCTATTTGCGTAAATAAGGCACCACAATGCCTCTTGTCCGCAAGACCTGTCCAAAAACCGCCCGTGTAGCCGTGCTACTAGTCCTCGGTCCATGGATGAACTGGTAGAAAGTGCATTCCGGACTAGGATGCAGTTGTTTTAAGCTCGTCCACCTGCACTGCAATCGTGAAGTAAAACGCGTTTAATCAGCTTCTTTTAGATCGCGTTGGTCATTCTACCTTAGTTACTACCAATGTAGGGATACCTTGAAGACGGGAGGTTAGACGACGGCAACGAGGGATAGCCATCTCATTTTATGTAGTTGTACTAAAACTGAGGTGTGTGCTTTTGATTGCGCCGGATAGAAACGATACGGAGATGTACATCCCGAAACGATATGGAGACAGACATACCTGTATGCGCAAATACTAAATACGGTTATTTAAACAGTGACAAATATTACTACTTTCCCCCGTTTCCTCTTAGAACCAAGTCCTAGATTCATGCTACAGCTTTCCCACTTTCTTCCCTGTTTGAACCAACACTTTGAGTTGACTGTATGAACTAGCTTTACTTCTAATAATAGTAGAAGTCTAGGTGGCTTTGGAACAGCGGACGGAAGTAGAAAAGGATCCACACGAAAGGGGAAGAGCTGGGGCAGTAGAGCAAGGCAGGTTTCGAAGGAATATATACCTGAGGGTCGTCGGCATGTGGCAAACACAGCGTTGGGGGGCCGCATCTTGGCCACAATACCGCAGGGAGGAAGAAGGGGTCGGAGGCCCTCCCGACCCGGCGCTCTCTCGGAGAGAACGGCACGGCCGCCGATCGGGACGCGCGGGCAGCCATTGGTCTCCTCCCTCGCCGCCGACGACAGCGTGAGCGCTGCACCTACACCCCCTGCCCCGGTCGAGGTTGTCCGGCCGGATTTGTGACCAGTCGTGAGCTGAGAGAGAGAGAGAGTGTGGCCACCTATGTCTTTCTTAGATCTATAGAGCATGAGAGAGTGCACGAGAGGAACCCTAGTAAAGCAAGTGCTAAGGCTCCTGCTTTTATATATAGTGGAGTGATTTTGTTGTACCGGCTTCAAAAAAATGCGCTCCTACGTGTACCATGAAAGTGGGTGTGAGAGAACTAGTGCGTGCGTGCACCGCTTCTCTTCGTGAGAGTACAATATATACTATGCCCAAAGAACGTTCGCCGCAAGAGTAATAATATAAGTGTGTGACGTGTGAGCTAAAATAAAATGTGCGCGCCATCTTTTGTTTTTAGAAGTTCTGAGGGTAGGGTGTGAAGAGCACATATGTGCGTGACGTCTACCTGTAGATAGACGATGGGTGCCACGTGCGAGTCTGCGAGAGGACTCGCGAGAGTTGTGACTCGTGAGGGTACGTGTGCGTGAGGGAGGGGCGGGGGGCACGTATCAATGCGATGCATGTGCCCGTAAATCATTATCCAAAAAACGTTCGCCACAAGCCTTTTTCCTGACGAACGCCGTAAGAACCGTTAGATCGGCATCCAAGCGATTATCGGTTTGCCATGTCATTTAACAGAACAGCCACTCCTCCTACACACAAATCTTCCACGTGAGTGTTAGCAACTGCCGTATGCTCCCTCCGTCCCGAAATGCAGTGCATATAGCTTTATTGAAAATTAGAACCTTGCAAACTTTTACCGAGTTTTCGTGTACCAAATTGCACATGTAGAATACCCTGTATATATCATT
The DNA here is from genome assembly GCA_021605145.1 of Aegilops bicornis. NCBI lineage: Eukaryota > Viridiplantae > Streptophyta > Magnoliopsida > Poales > Poaceae > Aegilops > Aegilops bicornis. Next base: position 524,053,580 of record CM038673.1, read on the forward strand.
TCATTCAGCTTCGAGAGGTAACTATAAAGATGGGTGAGGAGTCTACAAAGAAAGACCATCGTATCACCCACATCAATTTCAACCATCCTTTAGTGTCGAGGAATATCATAGGAACTCTATATGATATAATTTTTATAGGATTTTTTTCCTTTAGAGCCAATTGGTTCATAGGAATAGATTCATATACTCTACATTTCAAAGGAAATAAACATGATATCATTTCTATAGCTTTAGAGCCACTTGGTTCATATGAATGGATTCCTATACTCCCTTAATTTCAAAGGAAAATAAACATTAGCGTATATTCAATAGAAAAGTTCCTATGATATGAACCAAATTACATCTCTTTACTAATCCCTCCTCATAGGAATTGAGATACATGTCATCTCTAGATTCAATAGAAAAGTTCCTATGATGTGAACCAAATGACATCTCTTTTCCAATCCCTACTCAAAGGAATTGAGATCCTCCATGTCATATCTTTCCCTACAACTTCCATGTATACATCTTCTATTCCTAAATAGATAGTACAACCCACTAGTAGCTTTTTTCCAAAACATGCAACTATGGCACAAGAACTATATAGTGTGCCAATAACTTTGAAAGATGGTCGTTGGATGAAGCTAACCCGACAAAGGCAGTAGATAGGCAAATCCGAGCACTACTGGCCGTTGGATATCATCAACATTCCACCAGATCTGACACATGTACAATTTAGAAGACTCCATGGTTAAACCTAAGCATAATGCACAAAGCTCAAAACACAAGCACTTCTCCTTTGTTCTAGAATCTTATGTATCATAATTGATTATTTTTTTTCTAAATGAATTGCCATTATTTGTTTTTTACTTTATGATTTACAATGCACAACCCCATGAATCCTAACATTTTATAAAACTAATTGATTTTGAATGAGATGAACTATAAGAACTAAACGAACATCTACATCATGCATATATGACTCAAAGCTTTACATGCTATAGTGTGTATTTATTCATAATTTGGTTCGAGATCTCATGCGTTCAATACATGTGTACCTTACTAGTTTTGAGTAGAGTAGCAAATTTCACGCGGCCCCGGGTATATCAAAATGCAGGGCCCATGCATCACTGCCTTTCGGTAGAACCTACGTCCACAATTTTTTGTACGTGCTATATCTCAACTGGTCCCCGAACCCAAAATGCTGCCTCGTTCCCGTAAAACCAAGCGGCCCACACATATTTAAGGCATCGACTCGAACCCGTTTACTATGACGTGGCCCTTGCCGTAGTACTCCTACAAACCCTACCGCCGCACTCATCATCGGTTTTCTTCAAGAGGACGAGGGAGAAGCCGATTTGTAGTGGAGGCGCTTTCAAAAAAAAAGGATCTCAGAGTGGAGACCCCTACCCTAGGGTGCCCTAGGTAGCTGCCGCACGCATCATTGTTTTCTCTTTTCTCTATGCTCTTGCGCGTTAGAGTGAAATGATGGTTGCTTCGTCTGTCGACTTAATGCGGAAAGGTGGGGCTTTGTGATTTGACCCCTCATCGCTCATTTTCTACTATCGCGGGCGCTTACAACCGGGTGCCTCCAATTCCAACCGCTGCTCCGAACTGTAATTTGGTGCATCGCACGTGGAACAAGACGGTGGATGAGCCACATGTCCGCCAAAGGGGTCCTGTTAAGTGTGTCGCCATTTCGTGTGTGGACTGACCCTGCTTGAGTTGCTACGCCAACACGACAGGAGCAGCCTACCACTTGGTTTTGCTCCTTGGTGAATCCCGACTATATTGATCTAAAAAGATACGCGCTGAACTACCCTCTCCGTCTTGGTTTTTTATTTGTAGGCGTCTCGGTTTATAGGGCCTGCACGTAGTTCTAGGTCATCCATTTGACTAACTAAATATGAGTTAATATGTCACACTAAGAATATAATTGGATTCTTATTGGTTGATATGTGAAGAAACAAGAAACGAGGTAGAAGTTAATGCACCGCGCCTTAGTATTTTGGGATTATTTGGTTTTCGTAAGATGACTTACTCACCTAGACGGAGGGAGTAGTTGTATTTAAAAATCAAGGGCGGGGCTTTTCCTGCGCGGTAGGCGGGGCAGTTCTGCCTAGTCGGTTCGATAGAGACGCGAGAAGACGAGGGAGTAGGCTGCTGCAAACGTAGGGCTGTGTGATTTGACAAATGAAGTTATCACTGGATGTGTGGGGCCCCGTGATTTGACTTGCCATTATCATTTTAACTACGGCGCTACGACCGGCGTGAGTCTCCCGATTCCTGACCACCTCCAGGTGCCTCTCCCAATGCTCCACCATGTAGTAGTAGAGGTTGGATCTTGCATGAGAGCCCACTTCTCCACTTTTTCCTTGCCTCTCTTTCCTCCACATATGCAAAAATGCCATGTAAAGCGCACTATTATACTTACTTGCTCCTACAGGTGCTTAAGCTTGCCACATAGGCATAAAGTCTGATGTGGCAAGTTAATCAAGAAGAGAGAGACTAGTTTGGTGACCCAAAAAAGAAAGCGGTGCTAAGCGCGTGTACCTAGGTGAAAAGACAATTTTGAGTCTATAGCTAATTAAATGAAGCAAACTTAGCAACACCATTTCATTGGAAGAGGTCACTCCTTGGCAAATGCAATAAATACTAGTACTCCCTGTGTCCCATAATATAAGAACATTTTGGCACTACACTAGTGTCAAAAACGTTCTTATATTATGGGACGGAGGGAGTACGAAGAAAGAGATAGAGAGGAGTAAAAAAATACACTTATAGCCAACCTTATAGCCAACATTGTTGTAGTATAGAGGAGTATGTATGTCATGCCAACATCAGATAGCCTAACGCACCGTGTTAAATCTCCAAGGGCGCGACCGCGCGAGCGACACGACGGTCGTGGTAGGCGCGACCATGATACGGGCTGCTGGCAGCCCTTGGATCTGAGATCAAACGGTCGCATGCTAAGTTGCTGAAAATTTGCAGAATAACCCTCCAGGATAGGATATTCACCCATAGGTCTAGAATCACGCCATGCAACCGTTCGATCTTAGATCTATGGGCTCTCGGAAGCCCGTATCATGGGAGAATGGAAAGCCACTACCCTGCCGTTTGCACGCTGGCAGTTCGCTCCTACTCGTCCCTGCACGTCCTTTAATACTGCGGCGGTTCGCTCCTAGTCGTCCCGTCCATTCACATTACGGCAGTTCCACTAATCCTAACCCTCCTCCCAAATCCATGGCGTCCCAAATCTCCCCGATCGGCGGTGAGTACAAGGTTAGAACCATCACCGGCGATGAGTTCGACGTCATCTATACCCGTACTTCCGCGACGGTGAAAGGATGCCTTTCTCGCTTCAGACGCATGTTCGAAAACTCACATGATGAGTGGGTCGCTGGGCTAGATGTTGAGTACACCACAGTCGTGGGACGAGAGAAGGATCTAAAGGACGAAGAGAGGAAGAAGCCCGCCGTGATCCAGGTTTGCGTACATAAGGTTTGCTTGGTCTACCACATATGCCATGCCAACGTTGAGTGCCGTGATTTTAAGAACTTCCTCGAGGACAAAACAGTCAAATTTGTTATCAGAGACTTTAAGAACGACAAAGAAGTCCTGCATCGGATAGGCCTCGTTGTAGGCAACCCTTCGACCTCCGGAAGAATCGGTTGGTGCCCTCTCGTCAGCCTTTCACGCTGACCTGGCAGAGCCATGGTTCATCCTTCAGACGGTAAACCGGAGAAACCTCATTACATCGCTTTCATCGTCATGCATGGCAGCGGAATGTACTAGATATAGACCACATCCGATGCTGCAATGGATGGCTACCTTTGTTTCAATATCTACAAGGGTTGGATGAAGAGCAACATCCAAGTTGGCGGTTCAAGCAAAGAAGTATCGGCCAAGAGGAAGAGGGACAAGGACGAAGTCGAGGACGTGGACAAGGACTCCGAGTAAGGTGGCAGTGTCGTTGCTCATGGTGGTTCTAAACTTCTAATGCAGTGTCTACCGGATTAGTTGCATAGTTTAATTTCAGGTGTGCTTAGTTTAATTTGAGGGGTGTGTTGTGCTGAGCCCCCGGCAGAACTATGTTATGTTTCTTCTCGTTACTTTAACTCTTCAGTATGTACATACTAGTACTAGTATTTCTTTAATAGAATTTAGCACCCCAATTAAGCACGTACTAGCTTTTTTTAATAGTACTATATGCATAATTTGGCGACGAGCGCTCTCTATATGTACCACCTTTTTTAAAATTTCAATTTTTGCTCCATGGCGCAATCCATCGATAGTGGAGTACTACTGTACAAAAGTATACATTTTTTAAAAGGCTAGCATACTGTTCATCACATATATATATAGCCAGTTAAATTCTCAACCTAGAACGACGTGCATGCCATGTAGTAAACCGATACGGAGGAAGTATAGTAAAAATGAGGTGATTTTACTGAGCGATCGGCGGGGGAGCATGGCCTGTCATGCGGTCCCACGTGTCATGGTGTACCAAGGCGATGTGCGTGTCCCTCTTGACGCAGAAGCAATACTAGTACGTGGTTTGAGATGATGTCGAACCGAAGTGTGAAATAATGGTTGCTTCGTCCTTCTGGGAAGGTGCGGCATTGTAATTTGACGTCTCATTGTTCATTACTACTACTGGGCCGATAGGAATGGGGTGCGTCCCCCGTGCTGTTCTGCACTGTTATTTGGTGCTTGACACGTCGACCCGGTTGCTATATGTCCCACATGTTGGCGACAGGAAGTACAGAATTCATGAAAGGGAGCGTCGATGGAGGAGTATACTACAGAATTCATGAAAGGGAGCGACTTAGTTTTGGAAAAATTTGTTTTTACGGAGTACGTACCACTAGGGTTTATAGGGCTCATCTAAAAAACATTCATTTTTCCGTTTGATAAGTCTCAATTCTACTATACTAGTAGTACTACCTCCGCCCGGGTTTATTGGTCCCCATTATATTTCGTGCCAAAATTTGACCATAGATTAAACTAACAAAATGTTTACGCATGTCACCAAACATTATATTTTTGAAAACTATGTTCAAATACGAATCCAATGAGATAATTTTTCTTGACATGCATTAAAATTTTGTTAGTTAAATCTTTAGTCAAAATTTGACACAAACTACAAAGGGGGCCTATAAACCAGGACGGAGGTAGTAGTACCATTACATGTTGGATTTCGAGGTGCGTTAGATCACCCGATGCAAGCAGTGTCAAGAGGAAACTAACCAATGCATGTACAAGTTCATGGAAATTTAGTGGTCATTCATGCATTCGTTCTAATTAATGCCTCGGTAAACATAACTTCTTGAGAAAAACAAGCGTACTGTGCAAACTACGAAATTAATTCGACCACTCACCGTCTACCTTGGTTGGAGAGATTTTGAAACTGAGCCATAAACTGGAAAGGAGGGAGTAGTAACTTTTGTCTTGATTACTATTTGTGGCTTTGTATAGATGCAAAATGTATTTTTTATAGTGGCCTTGTATAAGTAAATAGAGGGAGTACTAACCAAAGTACGTAGTAGGGATGGGGAGTAAACGGAGGGAGTAGTAAAATTTTCTCCTCGTGCTATGAGCCACCGAGCGCGTGGGCGAGGGAGCGGGTGTAAAGGCGTACAGTAGTACTAGTAAGCTTCACCTCATCTTGCGAGCCACCGCGCCTGTGGGCGGGGGAGACGGCATACTAAGCAAGTTTCTCCTCGTTCTGTGAGTTGATGGGACACATCAAAAGTACTCCAGTGTATAGAGCCTTGCCTCTATAGTAGGCCCCACATGGTTTGCCTTTTTTTTAATTTAACATAACGCGTCAAGTCGCAATTTGTTTGTTCACCCGTGGTAGACGATCCTCCCTCCACCAAGTGGACAACCAGTACACGTGCCAAATTACCACGTGGGCTGCCTTTTTCGTACAGAAATGAGCTCCACCGTGTACCCGTGCAGGTGTGGTTGGAAAAGAGACGGGAGTACATGCGCCGTGCGTGCACCTCTTCTCTTCGTGCACGTCCCCCACCTACGTGGGTGTGTGTGTGAGAGATACACACCTAGACATAATGCGCCGTCCATCCCCATGCCTCCGCCCAATCCGACCACCAGTCACCACCATGGCACCACGCCCCACTCCTCCTCACCTTATCTCTCATATTTCTCCCTCCATTTTTATATACAAGGGGCCACTATCAAAATTACAATTTGCAGATATACAAGGCCATTAACACTAATCGATGCAATATTAATGGTGTTTGCCTCGTGGTACTAGCAAAGGAGGACATTAATTATCCCTTGCATGCATGCGGGAGTTTGTAAAAAAATGCATCTTGATGTTCCGTGCAATGCATGGGCATCCTGCTAGTCCATGAAAACAACACATGGCAAAATTCCATGGTGAACGAGGGATTTGAATCTGTTGGGAGGGGTTGTTTGGATCTTGCCCGAGGTAGCCAAAATATTGGCGACCCTTTTGTCCACCGGTGCCTTTGCCACCGAGGAACAAGGAACGGCTCGGGTGCTCATGCTGTCATGCATCCTCCAGCGCGCACGTTGGAGACGAGCTCGCACGAGCTGTGTTTTTTTGTCCCACAACGCCGCCCGAGCCGCCCGCAGACCGACCGGCGACCCGCAAATTACGCCATCCAACCGTAGCCGCACACATTATGACAAAGAACTCAACCATCCGGACGAAATTCACGAAAACACGTAGACAAACTGATATTTCATATAAACAACGACGGAAATCATATAAAATACCGGATTTTCACACAAACATGACGGATTTCATTACATTCAAATGAACTACGCGGTGCTAGTTCTGGATAGCACAGGTATATAATACCTGTTCTAAATGGTCGCCAACGATCGATTTGTGTTCCTCATGTCCGTAGCACGATCACCGGACTGCCGGAGCCCCGAGGTATATGCTTCAAGCAAAGGACGACTCGCTTCCCCACTGCCCAACTGATATCATTGGCTGGTGCCGAAGATGATGGTGGCCGGCACCGGTTCGAGTTCATCACCGGCCACTACTTCGCCATGGCCGGCACCGGCTCAAGTTCATCCTAACATTGACCTCTTCCGTGGAGCCCATGCGGGGTCGACGAAGGTACTCGCAACAAAAGGATCCGGCAAGACACCTGTTGTGTACGCCGGCGTCGCCTCCGCGGTGGCCTTCATGGGACCCAAGCAGCGGCGGCCTCCCGTGTTCTACTTCTCCTCGATGATGGCGGCGGATGCGGAGGCGCTGGCCACTGAATCGTCGCTCTCCGTGCACCCGGCTTCTATCGCTGCTTGCATGGCGCGGCCGCTGGCATGGGAGTCTCGACCACAGAAACGGGAGACGCGGTACGAGCCGGCGGCGTGGATGGCAGCAACGACGCCCGTGCGCCGCTCCTCGTCGAAGCCTGGCCGAGCGGCGAAGTTCTTTGAACTGCGCCCGGCTTGGGGTGGCAAAGCTCCGTCCGGGCGAGGGAGGGAGGTGGATCAGCCAGCTGCATAGCTCGTATCCGTGAGCTGCCCAGCCGGCTTGGATGCGGAATAACTACTCTTCGTAAGCCATTGTAAGAGTGGACAAAATGGTGGAGGAGATAGGGGAGCGGCGGAGGTGTGCGATTCTTGGCCGGCGTTTGGCCCCGTTTAAATAGGAGATTAAATAGACGGCGGACGGGAGGAGCTCGGCCCGGCGTTGTGTTTAACGCCGCCCGGTCATGAACGGACGTGTGTCGAGTGGGTTTCTCGGCTTCCACACGGCGGGTTTCATGGAGGCGTTTGAATGCGGCACGCAGGCGTGTTCAGCGGGCGTGCCGTGAGTGGCGCCCTCGACTCGACCTAGGACACCGCACCGTTCTTCCATCGACGCGTGTGGGCTCTTTGGGTGCATGGCCTGCATGTCGCTGACCCAACGCAGGCAAAGCACATGCCAGGAACCTTTGGTGGGCCAGGGTGGTCAGAAGCGGGCATTTCATAAACCGATGATTGTTCATTGAGTGTGACGTCATCTTTTTCATGTAGTTAAGCCTACTATGTTGATAGCCCGTTCGATACGTTGTGATTCATAAAGACCAATGCAAACATCAATGTTTTGCTTATCACAGATAAGATTGATTAATACCCGTAACAATCCATGTCCTTAACAAAGGGTGCATGCACGTATAGGTTGAGCGTGTGTCTTGCGTCGTGTGCTGTGTGCATGCAGGCGTGCGTGCAAGGGTACGTTTCAGTGTTGCATGCATGGGTGCGTACGTGCGTGTGTTCGTGAGTGCATGTGTACGTGTCAGTGTTGCACGCCAGCATGTGTGCGTGTATGCGTTATGTGTATGCGATGTCGGTGTTGCACGCCTACATGTGTGCATGTCTTGCGTGCGTGCATGTGTACGTCTTGAGGTGAGGCTACACGTCAGTCGACTGACTTTTTCATCCCTGGTCATTAGATTTTCCAGCCGTTGGATACGAAATCAAGGGCCTCCAGTTTATCATCAAACTCCACCCCCCAAGCCGCCAGCCACCACCGGCCGAACCGCCCGCCCTCAAGAGCCCGCTGGTCCGCCTCCCGAAACCACTCCCCACCGCCGGTCCGGCTGGTGCACCGCCATCCCTCTAGCCCTCCCCTCGCGCCGAGCTTTGTCTCCGGGGATCCCCATCCCACCACCCAATGAACGCCCCCCCCCCACCGTCGGTGACTGCCAACCAGAGGTCTCACGACTTCGAATACCCACCGACCACTAGTTTATTACCATTTCTGTCCTTCATATACGCGCTGACGGGTGGGCCCTATGGTAATGCATGCACTGTTGAATGTGGACCGTTTGACTGGTCAATTGACCGTGTTATCAACAAATTACGGAGCTGTATGGTGAGCCAGTGACCGTATGATCACCCTAAAATGTACTCCTATTTTATTAACACAAGATGCACTCAAACTACCATTTCTTTCTTTCGTATACGGGCTGACAGGTGGGCCCCACGGTTACACGCCCCGATGGTGCAACACTAGTTGTGCCATTTGACTGGTCAATTGATTGTGTCATCAACAAAATACAGAGTTGTACGAGTGAGCCATGATAGTATAATCATGACATGTATTGTTTAACACGGTACAGACGCAAGGGCTCATATATACGCGCAAGCACTCACCGCTATAAGCGCACACACGCGAACTCTACCCCTATGAGCACCTTCGAGAGAGTGGGCCAACATATATGATCTTGAGATTTTACGAAGTCACCATAGGTGCCTCGTAGTCGAGTGGAACGTCTCCTCCCACTGAACGTACATCGCCTGAAAATACTGAAATTAACACAAGATAAGTGCGAGCACCGGGACTTTAACCTTGGTGGGCTCGAGAAACCATCGCCCTCTAACCATCCAACCACATGTTGGTTAGCACGACAAACCGTATGTGGTGACCGTGATGAGCTTATTCTCAAGTCCAAATGACCATATCGTTCTTTCGCTTCAATTACAATGACCGTAAGTGTAAATCAACAAAATACGGAGCACGCATCAAATGCAAAGTCCGTCAGTGTCATCAACAAAATATGGAGACGTATCGTGAGCTAGATATCGTTGTACTATTGTATATGCTTATTTTCTTAGTGGCCGATTGCGTGTGTGGTGTGGTAGGCACATCATTTCTAGTTGTGGTGGGTCAACATGAAGACTCATGGGTCGGTTCCATCCTGCGCCACATATAGGTTCGACCGAGACGTATTATACGGAGACCCTTGTGGAGGACTCGGCGTACAACACGAAGCTACCAGAGTCACGGAGGACTCTATCCCCACTGGTGATAAGCCGACCTATATATGATTTGTAACCCTAGGCCCTTAGTATGTTATACAAGCTTGGGGGCTAGTTAAATCGATGGTATACACACACGCACAATGCACAGTATTCACGTGTACTTTGTACACACCCCTATCACTAATATACAAGCAGGAGTAGGCTCTTTCTTCAACTGCAAGGGTCCGATCCGAACTAGGGTAAAACTTTGCCTCAGATACCATCCAACCTAACAGCCATGGATATCTCTACCGAATGATATGATGAAATCATATCTGCCAACTACTATTAGAGAGGTGTGTCGGGGGGCAATGTGTGTAGAGAGGCCTAAAGATAATGTGCGTAAGGAGACACGTAGGCACATATATGTGTGTATAGAGGGCTAGTAGAGACCGTGCATGTATATATGCATGTGAGAGAAATAGTGTTTTCCAAGCTGAGATTAGAGAAAAGAGTGGTACATAGTAGTCAGACAGAGAGAGAGAGAGAGAGAGAGAGAGATACAGAGAGAGCATGTGCGTGAGACACCCGACACCACGAGAGAGATTGTGAGCATGTGTGAAAGAGAAATGCCGATGCATATAAAGTGTGTGCACTTATGCGTTAGATAGAGAGATATATAACGCGTTTGTGAGAACAGGGCGAGGCATAGTGCATCTACGTGTAAAAGGCGGTTCTACGCATTAAATTAAAATATAAATGGCATTATTATTTTTGGATGAGATCATGAATTTTGCAAAATTGTGCATGGACGAAAATCGGTCTATCAGACACCCATACTCTATTGAACTCTAGCATGTGCATGTGTTTATTTCATATTATCGATCCATAGAGTGAGAGCGATTTGAAATACAGGCAATGGATGCTTTTGCAATTCATATATAAACATTAATTAGTGCACTCCATGTTGTTAGTGTGAAGCACTTTATACATTTGTCACTTGCATGGATACATTCCAAATTGCTAGCTACGAAATAAAATATATGTCGAATTCAACATAAAGGGGGTTTCAAAGATTCGAATTCATAGGAAGTGCATTCATCTATTTGAACCTGAGATAATGGCATTTGTAAATCATATGTAAAAGGGGCATCAATCTTTGTTGTGAGTTTGAACATGCTATATATATTCATACGCATATCTAACTCTTTTTTTTTCAAACAAGGAGATTATACCTGGAACCATGCATGAACTGAGGTAAGTGGCATATTTTTTAATATATACTCGTGTACAATGTATACTAAAATGTACCCCCTCCATTCCAAAATAATCGTAGCTTTAGGATTTTCAAGAGTAAAGATTTGTGAAGTTTGACAAATCCTGAAAGTTCAATTCAAGAGAACCGAAAACATTAATGCTTCTGCTCCCAAATATTGAACGAAGCGCCAAATAGGCCTCTGGTCACCCGAAACCGCGTGAGACTAATGTTTTGGTGGTAGGAAATTACTGTCCTGACTCTGGCCCGTGTAGCCTATCAGCCCGGTGTCCAAAGGTCTAAACCGGGGTAGTTTTGTAACTTCACCAAGACGCCAGTCTCAACCGCCTCCGAGAAGCATTCATACGCCGTGGGCGCCTAAACACCCATGCGCTCGGCCGAAATCTATCCCGCCCACATTTGGGACACTTGACATGACTGTCCTACCCCAACCCATAATATGTCCGAAATTTTAGATGGGGGCAAAGTTTGTAACTTTCCCCAAATTTCAAACAAGCGCGTCACAAACCGAAACATTGTTCCTCCTTAGTTCCCCGCCTCCCTCCGTTTCCCCATTCATACTCCGTGGGCGCGAAAACGTCCTCTCCACCAGCCGCGAAACCCCAGCCTCCTCCGTCCTCCACCCCATAGCGGCCAATCCACCGCCGCCCTCCTACATCACGCCGGAGCCGGTACCCCGACATCGTCGTCCAACACAACCGCAACCGCAACGCCCTCAAGGACTTAGCAGCTGACGCCGAGGCAGAGCTGCCTCCACGACGCCGACGCCGACGTGCGTTGTACAAGAACCACTTCGACCACGCCGTCCTGCGCCTCACTGCTGCGGCTCCACTGTCGCAACCGTCCACCACACTGGAGCTGTTCCCGCTATGTCGTCGTTCGCCGCCTCGGATCTGCTTCCCCGCCGTTGACAGACGGCCACCGCACCACACTCAACAACTTGGCCATGGGTTCGTCCAAGGCTGCACCGTCCTCCACAACTTCTGGTTTCCGGCGAACAACAAGATCGTCGGAAAAACAGAAGGAGGACACATCACTGCCAGTAGAAATAGGTACTCCTCTTCCCTTATTCGTGCAAATCTTACATCTCCGCTCACACCGTATTCATCCCACGAAAGAAACTAGTTGAGCGCTTCTTCTGCATCTTCTTCGTGATACTAAATGCACAAGGTTTCCTCCTTTTACTATTTCACCTTTGCTAGAGGTCAAGAGTCTACGGATTTCAATTTAGGGTCGGTCGAACCGCAATTAAAGAAGCAGCACCCGCTTAGGCGTGCGGAGCACCTAGTCCGCTTTGTTCCCCGGGAAGCGGCGATCGGTGTCTATCATAGGGGTGTGGGCGCAGGAGCTGCTTGCGCCCGATCTGGAGGTCGGCGGGGCTTGAATGGATGGTCGGGGCGGTGCCAAGCACGGCGATGCGGTGAGGTCGAGGGAGGCACAGGCGGGGAGGAATCTTTGGGCGGTAGTCGTGGCGTTTCGAGGAAGATCGTCAACACTGACTGGCCGGAGGTAGATGAAGGCGATCTGCCCGTTCTTTGTACATCGGACGGTGCAGAAAAAATGGAATGACCTATTTGCTTTCAGTCGACTGTTATTTTCCTAGAATCCTGTAGTAATTGAGTGTGCCATGCATGTTGTAGAGCTATCATATGTCTCCGCCATTTATTTCTCACCGACCTGCTATACGCTACCTTTACCTTTGTACTAATTGTGCACACACTTCACCCATACTCACACTACTGTTTTTTATGCATGGTATTTCAGACTACGACAGTTGTTGATGAATGCGAGAAAAGAAAAGACAGAAGTCGCTCGATGTAATTCAAGATAAGCAAAGCGTTTAGTCATTTAACGGGTGCGATGTCGCAGCTGGAGATAGTAAACGTAGCTCTGCAGTTGATGATCTCAATTGCCACACACAACCATCCTGTGTGCTTGCTTTAACCCGTCTTTGTCAAATGTGGTTGCATGTTGCATATGGTGTCTAGCTTGTATTGCTTCCAATTTGGTTAAATTGCATCTCGCTTACTTTACACATTATACCTTTGATAATGACATGCCTTCCTGCTTTTGATACATACTACATATGTCTATTAACCATGTTCGTACATCAAACTAATGCTCTTTTGTATCCCTTGTCAATCACTTATGATGAGACAGTCACCGGGTGGAGTTCTTGTGAGACGCCCTACTGCTTAAAGAGTGCAAGTGCCATCCTCCCCACATGATTCTCAAGAAACAAAGAAGGCTAAATGAAGATAGTCAACGTAGCTCTCTAGTTGATCACATGAATTCCCCACACCACCATCGCAGGTGCTTGCTCTTACTTGGCAAAGTGATATGTGGTTGCATGTTGCATATGGTGTCTACCTTGTAATGCTTCTAATTAGGGTAAATTGCATCCGCTTAGTTAACACATTATACACTGTGAATATGACATGCCTTCCTGTTTTTGGTACATGCTACGTCTTTCTATTAACCATGTTCTTACATCAAACTACTTCTCTTGTGTATCCCTCATTAATGCTCCTAATTTGTTAAATTGCATCTCCTTAGCTTACACATTATACATGTGAATATGACACGCCTTCCTGTTTTTGGTACATACTACATCTGCCTATCACACCATGTTCTAACATCAAACTACTGTTCTTGTGTATCCTGCATCTATCGCTTATGATGAGACAGTCACGCGTGTGGGTTAATATGAGACGCAATACTCTTATAAAGAATGCAATTTCATCCTCTCTACATGATTCTCAAGAAACATCAAGCCTAAATGAAGATATTGAACGTTGCTACGCACTGAAGACAGATTTCCCCTACACCACCATCATCGGTGCTTGCTCCAACTTTGCAGTGTGATATGTGGTTGCATGTTGCATACGGTGTCTAGCTTGTAATGCTTCTAATTAGGGTAAATTGCATCTACTTAGTTTACACACTATACCTGTGAATATGACATGCCTTCCTATTTTTGGTACACAATACATCTATGTGTTAACCTTGTTCTTACATTAAACTACCTCTCTTCTGTATCCTGCATCAATCACTTACGATGAGTCACCTTTATTCGTTGCATATTGCATATTATTTCTAGCTTGTTGCCATGTATTGCTTCTAATTTGGTCAAATACATTTGTTAGGGCACCCTTTTAATTTGGCGTAGTGATATGGGTTTCATCTTTCATATGGTTTCTAGCTTGCATCGATTCTAACAAGTTCAAGCACCTTGTGCTTAGTTTACACTTTATACATCATACATGTCAATATGTCACGCCGTCACTGTTTTTCATACATATTCCATCCTCCTATCATGCGGCTGCCTTAAATGAAAGTAGTGTTCACAAGATCATGCATCAATAAGTTCAAGAGCAAATTTTATTCCTTTTTCTTGTGGGTTTGACTTGACAAGGCGAAATCAAGAAAGAGGAAGGAAAAGAGTAAGGAAAGGCGATGATGGTGGTCCTCTGCTGAGAACGTAAACGGAGCATCTGCACCGATTCTCCTTGTCTTGATAGTGCATTACATGGTCCAAGTCTCCGCTCCCTACTCCACCATCCAAGGTGCTTGCTCTAACTTGGCAGCAGTGATATCTGGTTGCATGTTTCATATGGTGTCTAGCTCAGATTGCTCCTAATTAGTGTAAATCATATCTGCTTAGCTTACACATGATACATGTGAATATGACACACTTTCCTATTTTTGGTACATACTATATCATCTATCACACCATGTTCTTACATGAAACTACTCTTCTTGTGTATCCCGTGCATCACCACTTATGATGGGATACCTTTAAGTTAGCAGTGTGATATTGGTTTGCGTCTTGAATATGATTTCTAGCATGTATTGCTTCTAGTTTGATGAACGCCACCTATGGCCGAGGACAGTTTTAACTTGGCAGAGTGATATTGGTTGCACCTTCCATATGGTGTCTTGCAGTGTTTCTAATTTGTTGAAGTGCCTTCTGCTTAGTTACCACATCATAGGTGTGAATATGTCAAGCCGTCCATTTTATTGTACATACTCCATCCTCGTATCATGACTTTGGCTTTCATCAGAGTAGTGTTCGTCAGTTTCATGCATGAATGAGTTCTGAAGAGCGAATGATATTCCTTTTTCTTGTTGGTATGACCTCACAATGCAAAATCAATAAAGCTGAAGGAAATTGGCAAGGCATTGGATGATGGTGGTCCTTCCGAGCAACTAAAACGGAGGTTCTCTACAGATTCTACTCCGCCATCCTCCCAACAAGATTCACAAGACAACGCAAGGCTAGACAGTCAACGTAGTTGTGTAGATGATGAGCACATCTCCCCTACTCCACCATCACAGGTGCTTGCTCTAACTTGGCACTATTATATGTGGTTGCATGTTGCGTATGATGTCTAGCTTGTATTGCTTCTAACTTGTTGAATTGCATCTGCTTACTTTACACATAATGCCTGTGAATATGACACATGTTCCTGTTTCTACATCAGACTACTATTCTTGCATATCCCGCATCAGTCACTTATGATAAGGCACCTTTAAGTCACCACTATGATATTGGTTGTGTCTTGCATATGATTTCTAGCATATACTGCTTCTAATTTGTTGAAACGCATATACAGCTTTGAACTTGGCATAGTGATATTGGTTGCATCTTTCATATGGTGTCTAGCTTGCGATGCTTCTAATTTGCTGAAATGCCTTCGCTTAGTTACCACATCATAGGTGTGAATATGTCACACCATCCTGCTTTTCATACATATTCCATCCTCGCATCATGTGTTTGCCTTTCATCCGAGTAGTGTTAAATCGATTATCATGCATGAATGAGTTACAAGAGCGAATTTTATTCCTTTTTCTTATCGGTTTGACTTCACAATGTAAAATCATTACAGCTGAAGGAAATTAGTCCGGCGATGGATGATGGTGGTCCTTGAACAACTCAAACAGGGGTCTCTCTGATTCTACTCCGCCATCCTCCCAACAAGATTCACAAGACAACACAAGGTTGGACAGTCAACGTAGCTGTGTAGATGATGAGCACATCTCCCCTACTCCACCATCACATGTGCTTGCTCTAACTTGACACTATTATATGTGGTTGCATGTTGCGTATGATGTCTAGCTTGTATTGCTTCTAACTTGAATTGCATCTGCTTACTTTACACATAATGCATGTGAATATGACACATGTTCCTGTTTCTAGAACATACGTGTACATGATGAGCACATCTCCCCTACTCCACCATCATAGGTGCTTGCTCTTACTTGGAACTGTTATATGTGGTTGCGTTTTCTGTATGATGTCTAGTTTGTATTGCTTCTGATTATGTAGAATTGCATCTGCGTATCTTACAACTTATACCTACAACGATCACTTACCCATAAGACACATTTAACTTGGGACTGTGACGTAGGTTGCAGCTTGCGTTGTCTTCTAGCTTGTACTGCTTCTAATTTCTTGAAATGGCACTTACGACGAGACACTTTTTACCTGATAGAGTGATATTGGTTGCATGTTCATATGGTGCCTAGCTTTCATTTCTTCTAATTTTTTTTGAAATGCCTTCCGCTTACTGTTTTTTCATACATATTCCATCCTCCTATCGTACGTGTGAATATGAAACGCTATCTTTTTTGTATATATTCCATCCTCCTATCCTGCGCTCGCCTTACATCAAAGTAGTGTTTGTTCAGATCATGCATCAACCAGTTATGCAGAGCTAATTTTATTCATCTTCTTGTAGTTTTGACTTCATAAGGCAATATCGTAAAATAGGAAGGAAAAGAGTAAGTTAGGGGATGTTGGTGGTACTCCGCCACCGACGCAAACAGAGACTCTCTAGATTTGCAAATCAAGCTACGCTAATGAAGTTGAAGTCCCAAGTCTACATGATGAGTTCATCTCCGCACTCCACCATCGCAGTGCTTGCTCTAAGTTGACAAATGTGATAATTGGTTTCATGTTGCATATGTTGTCTAGCCTGTATTTCTTCTATTTTGATTAAATTGCACCTGCTGAGTTTATACGTTATACATGTGCATATGACATGGCTTTACGTGTCTAGAATACATTGCATCTATCTATCATACCATGTTCTTACATCAAAATCTTCTGTTGTGTATCCCGCATCATTAACTCATGATTGGACGCTTTTAACATGGCGGTTTGATAGTGGTTGCATCTTGCATTGATTTCTATGTTGTAACGCTTCTAATTTTTCGAATTGCCACTTATGACAAGACACTTTTAACTTGGCGAGTAATATTGGTTGCATCTTTCATATGGTGTCTAGCTTGCATTACTTCTAATTTCTTGAAAATCCTTCGCTTAGTTTGCACATCGTAGCTGTGAATATGTCATGCCGTCCTGTTTTTCTTACATATTCCATCCTCATACGGTTGTCTTACATCAAAGTATTGCTTATGCAGATCATGCATCATTGAGTTCTGAAGAGTGATTTTATTGTTTTGTGTTGTGGGTACAGCTTGACATGGCAAAGTCAAAAAAGAGCAAGGAAAATAATATAGTAGGGAGTGTTGTTACTCGTCGGGTGAAGGTTCTGCCGTTGAGATTCTGCTGGTACTTATAGTGAAGTAGAAGGTCCAAGTCCATCGGCTAAATCTACAAACACAGTATCACCTGCTCCACCAGCTGCAGCATCCGCTTCAACTATACCAACATCTCAACCAGTTACTCGTTCGTTTGCTCCGGGCGGCGGTTCCCAAGCTGCCTTCACACCTAACACTACTTCCAAGCACTGTGACACAACAGAACTTGGCAAGATCAGATGAACCTCATGAGCATCAACACCAAGACGGTACTGACCGAGTCAAGTTGCAGTTGCATGCTCCTTTATATGTACTCTCACAGTTTGATGTACACTAACACTTTCCATATTTGTTGTCAGCGCAAGCGGAAACAGACATCAGGGATAATGCTTGACAGATTAAGAAAATCTAAAGAAGGAAGAATGGAGATCCATTTTGAGGCAGGTTTAAAAAGGCCACGTGATGCTACAGAGTCAGCCAAGTTAGTATCAGAGGCAGCCGTTGCTGTTAGGTGTCATGCGCGTATCCTCCCAACGTGGATCCGGTATAGGAATGAGAAAGACAATACCTAGTTTAACACCTTCCTTGACCATTTATCCGTAAGTAATGTTATTCATCGCAATAAGTAATATTGTCTTGATCTGTCCCATACTTTCTAGCTTCCTCCTAATAAGACTCACATTCTTTTTTTCAACAGATGAGGTTCAAGTTGGATCCGAAAGATGATGCAACTAAACAAGCATGCACTCATGTTTTTCGATGCGCTTTCTGCGGCGATGTCGGTACCACCTTAGAAAATCTGACTTTGAAGGCAAGGCTAACAATGAAATCGCCCAAACATCTCCAGTGGAATAATTACAAATGAAGACTGGACAACCCTCGCTAAACATTGGTCTGATCCAAAGTATTAGGTAGGCTATATGTATTTGATCAGACCACATATTGAACTTGTATTTATGTATGTGCCTTACAAGTGTATCTTCTTCTAGGCTAACTGTTTGAAGAACAAAACCAACCGTTCTAAAGTGAAATTCCAACAGACAACGGGATCTCGTAGCTATATTGCACACTGCGAGGCTCTTGTAAATAGCCGCTACTTCTTTTTTTTGTGCCATATTATCGTATCTATATTGACTTGTTCTAAATACAGAGGAAAGCCCGTCTTGGACCAAAAAGAACCTGAACCGAATGCAATGCAAATCTTCAAGGATTGCCACACCAGCAAGATGAAGGGCATGAGCACACCAGTTCAAGCCGCTGTTGTAAGTCCTTAATCCTCCTGCCTTGAACTGATTGGTAATGTGATGTGTTCATTTAACTACTTGGTTTGCAGCCAATGTCAGTTACTCTGTTCACTTTTATACACAGTTGTCTTAACGTATCATTTCACCTTACATGGTTTAAAAGAGATGAAGGATATTCTTTTGGTCTTGATCTATAATCTAGTTGTTATGTTCACGTGCACACACAATGATAAAATAGCCTGTTTGTTTTATATCTGTTTGCCCATGATATGAATGATGTCATACTATGTTCATCCTACTTTAAACCATGTCTCTTTATCCTTAGATGTCAACGAATGTGAGGAAATAGACAATACAGTAGGCATGCTACATGGACATATGTTCCGAAAAGTGATTTTATTATGTAGTTGGCACTACAATACATGCTAATGTATTATAGTAGTTCACCAAAATAAGTTATGTATAAACGTTTAACCTACTTTGTTTGTTTTTATCTCATTAGTAACTCACTGGTACACTAATCTACAAGTTCAAACTTTCAGGAAGCTATGGAACAAATGATTGAACAGCCACAACCACCTGAAGGTGACGAGGCTACTATAGGCACAATGTCACCTCTTGCTGCAGTGCGTCAGTATCTCTCCACTAACAGTCCAAAAAGCACCTTCCTGCATAATTCTGGGTTGGTTGTCAAGGTAACCTCGTCCAAATCGCCTACTGAACAAAATCTTCCTGCTAGACAAGTGATATATCATGCTCCAGACACAAGTCCAATCCCTAATGGACGTTGTTTCGGAAACAATAATAGTGGTTGAGAAATGTTGTCAAGATATGAATGGTTTTGAAACCAGACTATCAGACATTCGCTTCGTTGTTGAAGAGCAATGGCGGAAAAAATTTGGAGATCGTCTTTGCTCCATCGATTCTCTGACTGAAACATTAGCACTCGTGTCAAATGATATGTGCTTCTATACATCCGATGGTGCTTTTATCTGGAAGGATCAGTAAACTTTATGCCAACAGGCCTTTTGTTGTATGATTGGAATTTATTTTGTTGTGATACAACATTTATGATGCTGCCACAGGCTGTAGTAATTATGACGCTATTTTTGTATAGTGTAGGTTTATTTTAGTAATGTATTTGGACGAAAGCTTCGTAGGAGCCCAACATGCCAACATTCGTCGGACCCATTCCAATTGGGCTAAAAACAATTACGGGCCGAAATTGGCATGTAGCCCACTAAAAATATCTGGGCTTAAATTAGCATAAGCTTTCAAATTTTTCTGGTAGGCATGTGCCCATAGTGGGCCTTTAACAGGCCTAAACATAATTTTGGCCCTCAGTAAAAATAGGCCGTTTACAGGTGTAAATATCTCGAGCCCATAAAAAACATGGGCCTTTAATAGACCGAAAGTGAGATTGGGCCCTGATTGTGCCAAATAACCCACTAGACTTAGCAGGCCGAAATGGTGGCCCATTTACGATGCGGATATTTGACAGGCCGAAATTCGGACGGGCCGTAAATGCGCCGACCTAATACACGGGCCTTTAACAGGCCGGAACTTTGGTCGGGCTAGATTACCGTCATTTTTATATGGGCCTTTAATGGGCCTATGACGTTGGGCCACATATGGCCCATGGTTTACGTCCGGCGTTAACAGGCCGAAAATGACAACAGGCCGAAAGTGGCCCAAATCTATAGTGGGCCTCTAAGAGGCCGAATGACAGACATGGCCGAATATGACCCAAATCCTTCACGGTCATTTATGGGCAGAAAGTTTTGATGGCCTGTAAATGGGCCCAAATGAAGCCGGACCTTTAATAGGCCGGAAATACACCGGGCCATAATTCGGCCCAATTACTCAGCGGACTGTTAACGGGCCAGAAGTGACCATGGGCCGCATTGATGACAAGTTTAGACCAGGCCGTTGACGGGCCGATTTGACAGAGAATGTTGGGCCTTTAGCTGGGCCGGCCCATTATGGTCTGCAGAATCTTGTGGGCCTTTAGCTGGGCCGGCCCATTGTGGTCCGCAAAATCTTGTGGGCCTTTAGCTGGGCCTGCCCATTATGGTCCGCTAAATTTTGTGGGCCTTTAGCTGGGCTGGCCCATTATGGTTCGCTAAATCTTATGGGCCTTCGGTTGGGCCGGCCCATTTAAACTTTGTGGGCCACTTTTGTGCCGGTCCACGTGTCAACATATCACAGGCCCATCTCGCCGTTGGATGAGTGACACCGTACAACGCCGAGTCGACACGTGGATCCGTCAGCCAATGAGAATTTTACACTTGGAGAATCGGCATTGGTCGTGGCTGTTAACGGGTTATCGGATCCAAAATCCGACCCGATAGCTTAACAGCGTTCGATTACGGTGGATGCCACGTGTCGGTTACCCTTGAGAAAGCACTTACGTGACGCGCGATTTATCGTCATGGAAGTGGGCGCCTGTGATGATAATTTTGCTAATGTCATGGAACACTTCTACGACAAAGACATGTATGACTATCTTGATTCTGTCATAAATTTGTCATGGATGTACATGCATGACAAAAAACGCGACCTACTGTGACAAACACGTATCATCACGGAAGTGTATTTTTTTGTAGTGTCCTCCACCCAAGGGTGATCCCGTGTTTGAGCTCAAACCTTTACCTGATAATCTTAAATATGCTTATCTTGATGAAAAGAAGATATATCCTGTTATTATTAGTGCTAACCTTTCATAGCAAGAAGAGGAAAGATTATTGAAAACTCTGAAGAAGCACCATGCTGCTATTGGATATACTCTGGATGATCTTAAGGGCATTAGTCCCACTCTATGCCAACACAAAATTAAATTGGAGAAAGATGCCAAACCAGTTAGCGATCCTCAACGACGATTAAAATCCTAAGATGAAAGAAGTGGTAAGAAAGGAGATACTAAAGCTCCTTGAGGCAGGTATAATATATCCCGTTGCTAATAGTGATTGGGTAAGCCCTATGCATTGCGTTCCTAAGAAGGGAGGTATTACTGTCGTTCCTAATGATAAAGATGAATTGATCCCGCAAAGAATTATTACAGGTTATAGGATGGTAATTGATTTCCGTAAATTAAATAAAGCTACTAAGAAAGATCATTACCCTTTACCTTTTATTGATCAAATGCTAGAAAGACTATCCAAACATACACATTTCTGCTTTCTAGATGGTTATTCTGGTTTCTCTCAAATACCTGTGTTAGCGGAGGATCAATCAAAAACTACTTTTACTTGCCCTTTTGGTACCTTTGCTTATAGACGTATGCCTTTTGGTTTATGTAATGCACATGCTACCTTTCAAAGATGTATGATGGCCATATTCTCTGACTTTTGTGAAAAGATTTGTGAGGTATTCATGGATGATTTCTCCGTTTATGGATCCTCTTTTGATGATTGCTTGAGCAACCTTGATCGAGTTTTGCAGAGATGTGAAGACACTAGTCTCGTCTTGAATTGGGAAAAGTGCCACTTTATGGTTAATGAAGGCATTGTCTTGGGGCATAAGATTTCTGAGAGAGGTATGGAAGTTGATAAAGCTAAAGTTGATGCTATTTAAAAGATGCCATGTCCCAAGGACATAAAAGGTATAAGAAGTTTCCTTGGTCATGCCGGTTTTAATAGGAGGTTCATTAAGGACTTTTCTAAAATCTCTAGGCCTCTGACTAATTTATTGCAAAAAGATATTCCTTTTGTCTTTAATGATGATTGTGTAGAAGCATTTGAAATACTTAAGAAAGCTTTGATCACTGCACCCATTGTTCAGCCACCTGATTGGAATTTACCCTTTGAAATTATGTGTGATGCTAGTGATTATGCTGTAGGTGTTGTTCTAGGGCAAATAGTTGATAAGAAAATAAATGTTATTCAATATGCTAGTAAAACTCTTGACACTGTCCAAAGAAATTATGCTACTACTGAAAAAGAATTCTTAGCAGTTGTATTTGCTTGTGATAAGTTCAGACCTTATATTGTTGATTCTAAAGTTACTATTCACACTGATCATGCTGCTATTAAATATCTGATGGAAAAGAAAGATGTTAAACCTAGACTTATTAGATGGGTCCTCTTGCTCCAATAATTTTATTTGCATATTATTGATAGAAAGGGAGCTGAGAACCCCGTTGCACACAACTTGTCTAGGTTAGAGAATGTTCTTGATGACCCACTACCTATTGATGATAGCTATCCTGATGAACAATTAGCGGTCATTAATGCTTCTCGTACTGCTCCATGGTATGCTGATTATGCTAATTACATTGTTGCTTAATTTATACCACCTAGTTTCACATACCAGCAAAAGAAAAAGTTCTTTTATGATTTAAGACATTACTATTGGGATGACCCACACCTTTATAAAGAAGGAGTAGATGGTGTTATCTGAGCATGAATCCTATGCAAGTGTCACTCCGAACCATATGGAGGACACCACTCTGGAGATAGAACTCCACATAAGGTATTGCAATCCGGTTTATATTGGCCTACTCTCTTCAAAGATGCTCGTAAGTTTGTCTTGTCTTGTGATGAATGTCAAAGAATCGGTAATATTAGTAGACGTCCAGAAATGCCTATGAATTATTCTCTTGTTATTGAACCAATTGATGTTTGGGGATTTGATTATATGGGACCTTTTCCTGCCTCTAATGGATATACACATATTTTAGTTGCTGTTGATTACGATACTAAGTGGGTAGAAGCTATTCCAACTAGTAGTGCTGATCATAACACCTCTAGTAAGATTCTTAAAGAAGTTATTTTTCCGAGGTTTGGAGTCCCTAGATATCTCATGACTGTTGGTGGTTCACATTTTATTCATGGTGCTTTTCGTAAAATGCTTGCTAAGTATGATGTTAATCATATAATTGCATCTCCTTATGACCCACAGTCTAGTGGTCAAGTAGAGTTGAGTAATAGAGAGCTCAAATTAATTTTGCAAAAGACTGTTAATAGATCTAGAAAGAATTGGTCCAAGAAACTTGAAGATGCATTATGGGCCTATAGAACTGCATATAAAAATCATATGGGTATGTCTCCGTATAAGATGGTTTATGGAAAAGCATGTCACTTACCTCTCAAACTTGAACATAAAACATATTTGGCTATTAAAGAGCTCAATTATGACTTCAAATTTGCCGGTGAGAAGAGGTTATTTGATATTAGCTCACTCGATGAATGGAGAACCCAAGCCTATGAGAATGCCAAGCTGTTCAAAGAAAAAGTCAAAAGATGGCATGGCAAAAGAATACAAAAGCGTGAGTTTAACGTAGGTGATTATGTGTTGCTATTCAACTCTCTTTTAAGATTTTTTGCAGGAAAACTTCTCTCTAAGTGGGAAGGTCCTTACGTTATCGAGGAGTCTATCGTTCCGGTGCCATAAAAATCAACAACTTCGAAGGCACAAGTCCGAGGGTGGTGAACGGTCAAAGAATCAAACATTATATCTCAGCTAATCCTATCAATGTTGAAACCAATATTATTGAAACCGTAACCCCGGAGGAATACATAAGGGACACTTTCCAGAACATTTCAGACTCCGAAAAGGAATAGGTATGTGGTACGGTAAGTAAACTGACTCCAAAACAATTCTAATGGCAATTTTTCTCCGTTTTGGAATATTTAAGAATTTTGGAAAGCAAGAAGTAATTCGGGAAAGACACGAGGACTCCACGAGGGTGGAGGGCGCGCCCACCCTTACTGGGCGCGCCCCCTGTCTCATGGGCACCTCGTGTGCCTCCCGGACTCCGTTTTCTTGCACGTTACTTCTCTTGGTCGGTAAAAATTTGTTATATAATATCCCGAAGGTTTTGACCACCGTATCACGCAAAAAATCTTCTGTTATTGTTTCGAGCTGTTTTTCTGACAGATCTAGAGCACCATGACGTCTCCAAGCGCTCCCAAGGACAAGTTTTTCGAGAGGGTTATCAAACCCTATCTTGCGGAGGTGCTGCAACACCCTCAAACCATTGAGATGCGTGAGGGGGTGTTGCACATCCGTGACATGGAGGGACCAAGGCGTACCAGAAGCATGGAGACAAAGCTCGAAGCAATGGAACAACAAGCTTTCAAGTGCCAAGGGATGGTGGAGCATGGACTCAACACCAACCAGATGATGATCGCGGAGTTCACCAACAACCACAATCTGGATGCCAAGAACATTGGGGAGACCATCTTCAAGTTTCAAGAGAAAATCGAGCACCTCCAAGCCCAGATCTATGACCTGCAAAACCAAAACTGTGAGTATGAATATAGATTCAAGAGGATGAGTTTGGCTGCAGATTTGAGGAACCCAGAGACTCGATCATCCATCTATGATGGTGAGCCTATGCCTTGGAAGATGGACAACAAGCCTACATCATCAACAACTCCTTCTTCACCACCTCCGAGGACATAATCACATGGGAATGGGCACTCCCCTTGGCAACTGCCAAGTTTGGGGGAGGTGCCCCGGTATTGTATCACCATCACACTCCTATCTTTACTGTTCTACTTAGTTCGATCCTTTTAGTAATATCTTGATCTAGTAGATTGAAGTTTTGGTATGAATTTGTTTTGAGTTTTGCTTTGTGATCTCTCTATGTAATCGAGTCCGTGAACTATATAATAAAGATTAGTGTTGAGTCAAGGGCTTTTGCTATCTTGCTATGATCTTCAGAAAATAGACAGAATAAAAAGAAATAAAAGAGTTCATATTGATCTTATGGATAGTAATGACTTCACATATAAAGAGTATGAGGCTTAAAAGTTGTTGAAAGTTGACAAACATAGTTTTGGTCATCGTTGCAATTAATAGGAAGTAATAAAGAAAGAGAGGTTCTCACATATAAATATACTATCTTGGACATCTTTTATGATTGTGAGCACTCATTATGTATGACATGCTAAAGAGTTGATGTTGGACAAGGAAGACAACATAATGGGTTATGTTTTCTCACATCTCAGTTAAAGTATATTGTCATGGATCATTCAAACATGTTGACCTTGCCTTTCCCCCTCATGCTAGCCAAAATCCTTGCACCAAGTAGAGATACTACTTGTGCTTCCAAATATCCTTAAACCCAGTTTTTCCATGAGAGTCCACCATACCTACCTATGGATTGAGTAAGATCCTTCAAGTAAGTTGTCATGTTGCAAGCAATAAAAATTGCTCTATAAATATGTATGACTTATTAGTGCGGAGAAAATAAGCTTTATACGATCATGTGATATGGAAGTAATAAAAGCGACGGACTGCATAATAAAGGTTCATATCACAAGTGGCAATATAAAGTGACGTTCTTTTGCATTAAGATTTTGTGCATCCAACCCTAAAAGCACATGACAACCTCTGCTTCCCTCTGTGAAGGGCCTATCTTTTACTTTATGTCTTTTACTTTATGCAAGAGTCAAGGTGATCTTCACCTTTCCCTTTTTCATTTTATCCTTTGGCAAGCACCTCGTGTTGGAAAGATCCTGATATATATATATATACATATATATATATATCCAATTGGATGTAAGTTATCATGAACTATTATTGTTGACATCACCCAAAGGTACGTTGGGAGGCGAAATAACAAGCCCCTATCTTTCTCAGTGTCCGATTAAAACTCCATAACCATAAGTATTGAGTGAGTGTTAGCAGTTGTAGAAGACTATATGATAGTTGAGTATGTGAACTTGCTGAAAAGCTCTATTCTTGACTTTTTCCGATGTTATGATAAATTGCAATTGCTTCAATAACTGAGATTATAGTTTGCTAGTTCTCAATGAAGTTTCTGAACCATACTTGACATTTGAATAGATTGTTACTTGAGCATAAGAAATCATATGACAAAATCTATATATGTTGATGTTATAAGAATGATCATGATGCCCTCATGTCCGTATTTTATTTTTATTGACACCTTTATCTCTAAACATGTGGACATATTTTTTGATATTGGCTTCCGCTTGAGGACAAGCGAGGTCTAATCTTGGGGGAGTTGATACGTCCATTTTGCATCATGCTTTTATATCGATATTTATTGCATTATGGGCTGTTATTACACGTTATGTCACAATACTTATGGCTATTCTCTCTTATTTTACAAGGTTTATCATGAAGATGGAGAATGGCGGCGGTGGAATTAATTTGGAAAAGGAGCAAATATTGGAAACCTATTCTACACAGCTCCAAAAGTCCTGAAACTCCACGAAAGTCATTTTTGGAATTAACAAGAATTATTGAGCGAAGAAAATACCAGAGGGGGCCCACACCCTGGCCAGGAGTGTGGGGGCGTGCCCCCTGTCTCCTGGGCCCCCTGGTGGCCCTCCGGTACCCATCTTCTTCTATATGAAGGCTTTTACCCTGGAAAAAATCATAAGCAAGCTTACGGGACGAAACTCCGCCGCCACGAGGCGAAACCTTGGCGGAACCAATCTAGGGCTCCGGTGGAGCTGTTCTGTCGGGGAAACTTCCCTCCGGGAGGGGGAAATCATCACCATCATCATCACCAACAATCCTCTCATCGGGAGGGGGTCAATCTTCATCAACATCTTCACCAGCACTATCTCCTCTCAAAACCCTAGTTCATCTCTTGTATCCAATCTTGTATCAAAACCACAAATTGGTACCTGTGGGTTGCTAGTAGTGTTGATTACTCCTTGTAGTTGATGCTAATTGGTTTACTTGGTGGAAGATCATATGTTCAAATCCTTAATGCATATTAATACCCCTCTGATTATAAAATGAATATGCTTTGTGAGTAGTTACGTTTGTTTCTGAGGACATGGGTGAAGTCTTGCTATTAGTAGTCATGTGAATTTGGTATTCGTTCGATATTTTGATGAGATGTATGTTGTCTCTCCTCTAGTGGTGTTATGTGAACATCGACTACATGAAACTTCACCATTATTTGGGCCTAGAGGAAGGCATTGGGAAGTAATAAGTAGATGATGGGTTGCTAGAGTGATGTAAGCTTAAACCCTAGTTTATGCGTTGCTTCGTAAGGGGCTGATTTGGATCCACTAGTTTCATGCTATGGTTAGGTTTACCTTAATACTTATTTTGTAGTTGCGGATGCTTGCAATAGGGGTTAATCATAAGTGGGATCACTACTCCGGAAAACCCTAGTAGTAGCGCGGGTTTAAAGATCACTAGTAGCGCGTGCTGCCGCGCTACTAATAAGGCGCTACAGCTATTACTTAGCAGTAGCGCGTGTGACACGCGCTACTGCTAAGACACATAGCGGCAGCGCTTCTTCTCTTCCGCGCTGCTGCTAATCTAGCTAGTTGCAGCGTGTTTACTATCCACCTTTACTAGTAATCTTTTTTTCTTTCTTTTTTATTTTTAGTGTATTTATACGCCGTTATACAAATTTTGGTACAATACCAATTATGAGGTTTATATCATTATGTCCATAACAATGTGTCAAATGAAGGTGGATTAGGTACAAGTGGAGGCAATATGTGGTGCATGTCAAAAGTATACTACTAATCCAAACTTGATCTAGTTTGGACTAGTAGTACTTTCGATGTGCACCACATGTTGCCTCCACTTGAATCTAATCCGCTAGCACAAGATATTTAATCATAGTAATTACCACCAATAGTATTTATTTAATCACCTTAGTCATAGTGTAGCACATAATCATCTTCAAACTCATTCTAGCTAGCTAATCACCACCAACACTAGATGTGGTAGCTATCTAATCACCACTAACACTAGCTAATAATAATCATCATAGTCATTACCACCAACACTAGCTATTTAATCATCATATTTATAGTGTAGCACATCATCATCTTCAAACTCATTTCTAGCTAGCTAATCACTCCTGCTGCTCTCTCTCTCTCTCAGGTAAAATAACATAAAACATGTGTAGCTCTCCTCCTTTATCAAGTTGGAGCATGCAGATGAACTTGTCTCCTAATCGTGGGATGCGCTTCTGATTGCTACCCCCTAGTACTTCTCTGCGCACCTCCATCACAAATTTGGTCCAGTCTTGTACTTGTAAGAGTTCGTCGCTAATCTTGAATGCACTAAAGTGCATTGTAGGATATCTTGGCCATAAGCTAACAATACTCATGGTACCTTTAGTCTCGATCCCATGAGGCACAACATTCATTGGGAGTCTAAGTTGAAGAACATCATATGGTAACATACTTAGCAATGAAGTTTAGCTTAAAAAATAATGTATGGAAAAGATGCACTGAGGACAAATAGTAAAAATCTTACCATCTTTCCTAAATAGATGTGACCGTAGTTGATTACAAACACTATTGGTCGCACGTTTTCAGTACAAGCATTTCTAAGTGCAGGAAGAAAATTTATCTTGACAGTATCAAGATCCGCAAGCCATGAAACATAATGACTTAGCTCCTCGCAGGTTAGTTCAGCCCCGGGACAGTAGTAGGTCTTGTCTACCAAGCGTTGGACATGTTTGCTTGAATGGAAATAAGCTGACAATAGAAATTAGTTGTCAACTATTTTTGAATAAACAATATCAAAGACATAAATATGGTTGAGAAACTCACATAATGGTATAACTGGAGGCGTCTGCACATCGACCCAGATGTCGGTATTACCTTCAATATCATCTTCCGGACGAATATCAAAGGTGATAACCATATCAAGCTCAAATGCATAAGTCTTGCATAGTGCTCGCCATGTTTTGCATCCAAAATAGGTGTAGTAAATGCATGTTGTATAATTTTGCGTGGAAAATATAACCATGCTCGGTCTTCAAGTAAACTTTATTTACCTCCGTAGTACGATCGAAACCTATCTTATCCAATACAAAAACTCTTGCATGGCAGGGGATACGCTAGTAGAATAGTAAAAAAATTATAAGTTGAAGCAAATGAAGCGGATGTCATGCTTAATTACGAAAAATACTTGTCGTTGTGACTTCGTATCCACTTGAAGTTCTCGTCGACTTGATCTTTGTCAAGCGCCTATCATCATCTAGGAAGATTCCGTCGCACAGGCCGCACTCATCTTCGCAGTATTTGCAAATACCGAAATCCTTTTCATCGTCAGACATTTCCTATGTTCATAGTTGAAACATTAATTGAAAATCGATCGAAGACAACTACCAGGATACTCAACACACAAATCCGGGGCACTCGATATTTCCTACAAATTCTGGCACAAGTCATGCCAAAATTCACGTAAAAATCCGGCATGACCTTTGCTAAAATAGGACATATCGAGCGCCTGAAATTTGCCGGAACGGAAATGAATCAACACTCCGACAAAACATAGGCCACTCAGAGGTGTAACCTGCAAGCATGACCGGCCACTTGGGCAAGAACATATCCTATTTGAGCAACACAAGATATACATTTCAAAATATCTTATAGGACTCAAATTTGCATGCATTCAATAAGCAAAAGTAAATCTCTCATGCGTCCTTACATCATCGAATATTATCACTAATACATCCTGAATAGTATCATACATATAACATCACTAATACAACTAAAACCCTAGCGCACGACGGGTACCGGCGCGGGCGGTGGACATCCACAGAGAAGGAACCATCACAGGATCATAGCTCAAGTGAGATCCCTGGAGAACCTGCCAGGTATTGGAGAACCTGTGCTCCAACTCAAACAAGTAGTAACGGACGTGCGCGTCCTCCTCATCGACTGCAGTGGCGCACCACCTCCGCTGAGGTCCTCGAGCCTCTGGACCATCATCGCCCACGCGACCGCCACCAAAGAAGGTTCGGGTCAACGACAGTGGCTGCTCACCAACCTGTGCCCCCGGTAGGTAGCGCCTCCAGTACCACCCAGTGAGCCCAGTCCCAGACATGGCCCATCCGTGACGCAGTGTCCTCCGCCGATCGGACGACGAGGATATGGGATAGGCATCGTCCACGTCGATGCGGGAAAAATTGCTTTAACTAAAAAAATAACAACAAGTTCTTACTAACTAGTTCTATTAATTCAACTAGTTCTTACTAAAAATAAACTTACTATAAATAAAAATAAACTAGTACCTAGTTCTTACTAACTAATTAGTACCTAGGAACTACTGCCCTAATTACCATCTAATTTGATGAACCTAGGGGTGGAAATGGTAGCGGATATTCCAATTATCCAACTTAAAAGTGAAATAAGTGGTCAAATTTTACTCGTTTTATGGTTCATCTTAGAAATTTGATTCGTTTCCACCCTTACATGAACCCTAACTAATTTGAGCCGCATCAGCATCCGATTCGTTTCCACCCTTACATGAACCCTAACTAATTTGATGCAACTAAAATATAAAGAAACCCTAGGCAGAGGTAGGGGAGAGGGAGGAGCAGGCGTGCTCACCTCGGGTGCCTGCGATGAGGGAGGGGCAGGCGGCGTCGAGGTCGGGGTCGGGGCTCGGGCGCGTGGCGGAGGGCGGCATCGAGGTCGGGGTCGGGGACGGCGTCCGAGGCGGCGTTGAGGTCGGGGGTTGGGGCGGCGTTGAATCCGGGTCGGGGGCGGAGTAGAGGGTGTCTTGAGAGCCTGCGGCTGATGGGGACGGCGGCGAGTGGAGGAGTTGGATTTGGGGAAGTGGCCGTGGGAAGGACGAACCCGTGGTTAAGTCGGAAGTAGCGATGGCGCGTTCGAGCGCTCTTGCTACGTTAGCTTCTGACAGCTGCGGGATACACGCTCCTGCTACTCCTTTCTCTCCTTTTCCCCCTTTTCATTTATTTTTCTTCAAATTTTATTTTTTTCCTTTCACCTTATTCTATTTCTTTCATTTTCAATTAGCTTTCTATTTGCTTTCCATTTAATTTTATATCCTTTAGCAGTAGCGAGTTTAGAATAAAACGCGCTGATACAAAGAAAGTAGCGGTAGCGCGGTTCGATATAGATCGCTACTACTATGTGTAGCCTATCAGCTAAGCCGTGGGAATTTTAGTAGTAACGTGTTTAGAACAACGCGCTGGCGCTAGAACTTTATCTCAGAGCGCGGTTTGCACAAAGCGCCATCGCTACTTAGCACCAGCGTGCTTTTTTGACCCACGCTACTACCAAAGTTCTGTGTATAAGGTTTTCCCTAATAGTGGATGCTTGTCCAAGAAACGGCAGTACCCAAGCACCGGTCCATCCACATATCAAATTATCAAAGTACCGAACGCGAATCATATGAGCGTGATGAAACTAGCTTGACGATAATTCCCATGTGTCCTCGGGAGTGCTTTTCTCATTATAAGAAATTGTCCAGGCCTGTCCTTTGCTACAAAAAGGATTGGGCCACCTTGCTGCACCTTATTTACTTTCATTGCTTGTTACTCTTTACAAGTTATCTTATCACAAAACTATCTGTTACCTACAATTTCAGTGCTTGCATAGAATACCTTACTGAAAACCGCTTGCCATTTCCTTCTGCTCCTCGGTGGGTTCGACACTCTTACTTATCGAAAGGACTACGATAGAGCCCCTATACTTGTGGGTCATCAATATGCTAATTACATTGTTGCTAAATTAATACCACCTAGTTTCATATACCAGCAAAAGAAAAAAGTTCTTTTATGATTTAAGACATTACTTCTGGGATGACCCACACCTTTATAAAGAAGGAGTAGATGGTCTTATTAGAGGTTGTGTACCTGAGCATGAACAGGAACAGATCCTACGCAAGTGTCACTCCAAACCATATGGAGGACACCACGCAAGAGATAGAACTGCACATAAGGTATTGCTATCCGGTTTTTATTGGCCTACTCTCTTCAAAGATGCTCGTAAGTTTGTCTTGTCTTGTGATGAATGTGAAAGAATTGGTAATATTAGTAGACGTCAAGAAATGCCTATGAATTATTCTCTTGTTATTGAACCATTTGATGTTTGGGCCTTTGATTTGATGGGACCTTTTCCTGCCTCTAATGGATACACA
Source organism: Aegilops bicornis (assembly GCA_021605145.1). Lineage (NCBI taxonomy): Eukaryota > Viridiplantae > Streptophyta > Magnoliopsida > Poales > Poaceae > Aegilops > Aegilops bicornis. Next base: position 524,086,211 of record CM038673.1, read on the forward strand.
CATATTTTAGTTGTTGTTGATTACATTACTAAGTGGGTAGACGCTATTCCAACTAGTAGTGCTGATCATAACACCTCTATTAAGATGCTTAAAGAAGTTATTTTTCCGAGGTTTGGAGTCACTAGTAGAAAAAGGGTCAAACGTGAAGCACATTAGTGCCGGTTTGTATTAGAGCCGGCACAAATGTATACATTAGTGCCGGTTCCAACGGCTAGCCTTTAGCACCGGTTCGTGGCTAACCTTTAGCACTGGTTCGTGCCACGAACCGGTACTAATGAGGGTGGTGGCAGGATGTTGTCAGTCTGGGCCCCCTCCAGCACCTTTAGTACCGGTTCGTGCCACGAACCGGTACTATAGGTCCTCCTGCATATAAACCCTTCATCCAGCTCGCTCTGTTGTTCCCCTTTCCCTCTCCTCTCCTCTCTGTTCTTCCTCTTCTCCCCTCGAGCTCATCACACATTTTGCCCAAAATTTGTCAAGATTTGAAGGCCCCCATCCATTCAAGTGATCACAAAGGTTAGCAACTTTGTCCTTTCATCTCTCATTGCTAGATTAGCTCTTGCATTGGTTTATATAGTTATTAATTTGTGAGTTTAGTAATTTGGGAGGAAATATATATATGTGCTAGTATTTGATTTATATGCAATTTGAGGTCAAAATAACACTTAGTTTGCATATGTAGGTGTGGTTTACTTAGTGCCTTCTAAATCTTCGTCAGAACCACTGCCGATCGCCTCAAGACCGTCTGGTCATGGCACCACCTTGTGGTGAGCCTCTTGTTCATGAAATTTTATATAAAAATTGATGTTTGTGTGATTTGGATATATAGTTACTGCGTATAATAATTATCTTACCCGTACGTTGTTTGTTATACATAGTGCCATGGTTTTGATATCCGTCCCCGTCGGCCCTCGTCCTTGTTATGATTCGGATGTGGTATATTCTCTTTTAAAACTATTTGTTGCATTTTCGTGTTTATGACAAATTATGCCCATCAAGTTGACATAGATATTTTTATCTAGGAGGTATGTAAACCAGAAATTCCAACCGACCCTATTGTCGAGAGGTTAAATTTAGTTGAAAGAGAAAACGAGTACTTGAAAGAAAAATTGAAAAGAATTGAGGGGGAGAAGATGGAATTGGAGTTGCATGTTGCCAATGTCGCCGATGATCACAAGATCAAGATGGAGAAAATGCGCTTGAAGATTAGAAAGATTAGAAAATATGCCATCGATAGTGAGGCTTGGTATCATTATGCTGTTGGATCAATTGTTACCTTAGTTGCGATCTTGATCGCATTTGTTGTTGCATTTAAATGCTTTAGCTAGAGAGTTATTTGTTTGTTGCATTTAAGTGTTGTATGAACTTTATGTATGAACTTGTATTAATTTGGTCTATTCTTGTTGTGTAATGAAGATGAGCCAGCAATGAATGTATCGATGACCGATGCTCTCCCGATTCGTTGAGGGCGTGCATACTTTTACGCTTGCGGCTGAGGCAAACAAGTGGGCGGATGGTTTTATGCCTTGTCCATGTGCCGGTCAGAAGAATGGTCGCAATTACTCTCGTCAAGAACCATTCACGTCCACTGTTTGAGTCCGGTTTCATGCCCCACTATAATGTTTGGACCAAGCACGGAGAAAGAGGGGTTATGATGGAAGACAATGAAGAAGAAGAGGACGACATACTATCCCGCCATGGGTTCCCTGAATACGATGATACAACAATGGGGAAGAAGCTGAGACGGTAATGCGGAAGAAGTCGGGCCGGCAATGCGGGAAGAAGTCAAGAAGAGGCATCGATGAGGCCGTTGATGATCTAGGTCGGGCCATTGCCGATGCAAAGAGAAACTGCGCAAGTGATTTGGAGAATAAGAAGTTGCAGCGCATGTTAGAGGATCACAAAAAATTGTTGTACCCGAATTGCGTAGGTGACAAGAAAAAGCTGGGTACCACACTGGAATTGCTGCAAGTTGCTGGTAATGGTGTATCTGACAAGGGATTTGGAAAGTTGCTGGTAATTGTAAAGGATATGCTTCCAAAGCACAACGAATTGCTCAAGAGTACGTACGAAGCAAAGAAGGTTGTCTGCCCTCTAGGGTTAGAGGTGCAGAAGATACATGCATGCCCTAATGATTGCATCCTCTACCGTGGTGAGTACGAGGATTTGAACGCTTGCCCGGTATGTGGTGCATTGCGCTATAAGATCAGCCGCGATGAGCATGGTGATGTCGAGGCGGCGCCCAGAAGAAGATTCCTGCCAAGGTGATGTGGTATTCTCCTATAATACCACGGTTGAAACGCTTGTTCCAAAACAAAGAGCATGCCAAAGCGATGCGATGGCGCGAAGAAGACCGTAAGAAAGACGGAAAGTTGAGAGTACCCGTTGACGGGTCGCAGTGGAGAAAAATCGAAAGAAAGTACGGGAAGGAGTTTGCAGATGACGCAAGGAGCGTATGGTTTGGTCTAAGCGCAGATGGCATTAATCCTTTTGGGGAGCAGAGCAGCAACCATAGCACCTGGCCTGTCCCCTTGGTTGTGCATGAAGCGGAAGTTCATTATGATGCCAGTGCTCATCCAAGGCCCTAAGCAACCCGGCAACGACATTGATGTGTGCCTAAGGCCATTAGTTGAAGAACTCTTACAACTGTGGAATGGAACAGGTGTACGTGCGTGGGATGAGCACATGGGGGAAGAATTTGACCAAAAGGCGTTGCTGTTCGTGACCATCAATGATTGGCCTGCTCTCAAGAACCTTTCAAGACAGACAAACAAGGGATACCGCGGATGCACGACCGTTTGGATGATACCGCAGATATATTTGAATAGTTGTATGAAGAATGTGTACCGATTTCTTCCGAGCGGGCATCCCGTAAGAAAGAAAGGCAAGCATTTCAAAGGTGAGGCGGATCACCGGACGAAGCCTCGCCACCGTCTTGGTGCCGATGTACATGATATGGTCAAGGATTTGAAGGTGATATTTGGAAAGGGTCTGGCGGACAACCTGTTCCAAAGGACGCCGACGGACACGCACCCATGTGGAAGAAGAAATCTATATTTTGGGACCTGCCATATTGGAAAGACCTAGAGGTCCGCTCCGTGTCGACGTGATGCACGTGACGAAGAATCTTTGCGTGACCGCTTGGCTTCTTGGGCGTGTATGGGAAGACAAAAGATACACACGAGGCACGGAGGACCAAAGCAACGTATGCACGGAGAAGACGGCATATATCGTGGTCATGCAAGCTACGCTCTTACCAAAGAAGAGAAGGAAATCTTCTTTGAATGCACCTTTCGATATTAAGGTACCGTCGGCTTCGTCGAATATAAAGGGAATAATAAACATGGCGTAGAAAAAGTTCCGTAACCTAAAGTCTCATGACTGCCACGTGATTATGACGCAACTACTTAGGTTGCATTGAGGGGCTTCTCTGGGAAAACGCTCGATTAGCCATTGTGAAGCTATGTGCATTTCTCAATGCAATCTCTCGTAAGGTAATCGCTCGTAAATCATACCAAGGTTACGGAATGATTTGGTGCAATGTCTTGTCGATTTCGAGTTGGTGTTCCCACCATCCTTCTTCAACATCATGACGCACGCCCTAGTTCACCTATCTTGAAGAGATTAACGTTTTGGGTCCTGTATTTCTACACAATATGTTCCCCTTTGAGAGGTTCATGGGAGTCTTAAAGAAATATTTTCATAACCGTGTTAGGCCAGAAGGAAGCATCACCAAGGGCCATCAAAATGAGGAGGTCATTGAGTTTTGTATTGACTTTATTCCTGACCTTAAGCCGATTGGTGTTCCTGAATCGCGGCATAAGGGCAAACTCGATGGAAAAGGCACGCTAGGAGGAACAAATAATATGTATGGACGGACATTCTCTCACCCAAGCACACTACAGCTTCTCTGAAATTCCGCCTTGGTGGCTCCGTATATGGATGAACACAAGAATATGCTACGCTCCAAACACCCGGAGCGGTCGATGACCGGATTACACGTGAACAAACCAGAGTTTCACCACTGGTTGCGGATACCGCACCATGCATGACACCTATATTGAAGATGACATGTACTTGCTGTCCCAGTTACCATCTTCGAATATAATGACTTTCAAAGGGTACGAGATAAATGGTAATACATTTTACATGATCGCCCAAGATAAGAAGATGTAGCGACCCGACCTCAGACGGTCAAGCCTCTGTGTATCCGTGCCATCCCTGGATCAGTATGCTGGCACACACAGTACATCAATGTATATATCAAAGTGCAATCACATGTATAAATAATGTAAAACTGATATATACCTCATAATACTCAGAAGAAACAATCAAACGGGTGTGGAGTCCCATCAACGCCATCGGCAGGTTGAGTGTAGACCGTAACCCTGTATCGTACTCTTACTCGTCGGAAGAAAAATATCTGCAACATGATACGTTGCAGCCGTGTAGGTCAGTACATTGAATGTACCGGCAAGATCACAACATGAGAAAACAGATGATAAACTATACTATATGCAGTATGGCTTTGTGGCTCTGTATCTGAGTTTTGTTTGCGTAAAAGCTGGTTTTACTTTCCCTACACCAAAGGAATAAATGAAGTCTGTACTATGGAGTTTTCTATCATGACATGGTTCCGCCAACCGATGTCTCATAGCCCAAAATCATCATATGTTGCCCACAATTAAGTTATCAATCCGGTGTTGAGAGTTCCGAGATAGATCCAAGTCCAGATGCTCAAATTGTCCGTGAATCGGGACACGGCTAATCGATTAGGGTTTATAACCCTCTGCAGAGGTTTGTACACTTTACCCGCAAGATTCGATCCCTCTCTTTACGTTCTCGCACTTCGTGGTGTTTGAGAACAAGATGACCGAAACATGGTCTTCCGAAGAGTTCCTCGACCACCGTCCGGTGCTCATCCCATCCTACCGTAGTTCTACATCTGCTAGCACCGTCCAGCCAGAGTCACAACTAAGGTCAACCAAGCCAGAGCCCATATTGACTTGCGGTTGCACAGTAAGCTTCCGGTCATGAAGTATTCTTACATCTCTTTGAGTCTGGGTGAAGCTTTCCGCAAGATGTCATGGCGCTTCTCCATGCATCCCGCCAACCACTGGTTTCTCCAGGTGCCCGTCAACCATCCTTCACCCAAAGAGTGTGTATTGAATTCTTGTCTCGAGTCTTGAAGTCTTGAGGTCTTGAAGATGCAATCCTTGCAGGTTCCATCATGGAGTTGTCGTCATTGACGTAGAGTCCTCCTTCTTCACACCACTCTCGAACACTCATACCAAACCCCGTCTACTATAGCGTAGCATTAAAATAAAATATCGTCCCGGGCTTGGTAACAGGGTGATGGGTTCCTACCTCATGCATACTACTCAACTACAAGAATTTCAATATCACTACTGAGGGGTGGTTGCAAAGATGCCACTAAATGCAATAAAAACGTAGGTATGAAAGCATGGTCAAAGTGAACTTGCCTTGCTGACGATCTTCGAAAACTAGGGACTCGTGGTAGCAAGCTTCGCACTCCGGAAATTCTACCGGGGCAAACAATAACCATAATAAGCACATAGCATATGATCACTTAACACAATAGCATAGTAACATAATCACACCAAAACAAACGAATCAAAACCCAAAGGAAAACTCGAAGAAATCCAACTCAAAGTTTTCCTACTTCAAGCAACAACTAAAACTAGTTTTTCATAACAAAAATTTTCTCAACAGAACCTAAGCATGGGTTTATGTTACCTAACAGAAAAGAATGCATTAAGTAACTAGGAGCAAAAAGAATCATCTTAAAAGCTATTTTAAAAACTCCTATTAGGCCTAATTCAAATTCTATTAAGAAAAATAAAATAAAAGTTTTATTTATTATGAATAAAAGTTCATCCTATAAAGTGACAGAAACTATCCTAGAATAATCAATCACATGTGAAAAATAAATTGTTTTACTAATTAAAATAATAGGAAAACAGTAGCTAGTTAATTAATTAGGATTAACAAGATTCTGCTAGAAACTAATTTTTTTATTAATCCTAAAATACCCAAATTAATTCCTACGGTTAGGTAATGTCAAAACAAAGTTGGGACAAAAAGAATCATATAAAAATAATTTTCCTAACTCATTTTATGGCAGATTTACTATTCTGACTAAAATTAAAATAAAGCAATTTAAAATAATTTTAACATAGCTAATAATAATTTCTACAGAAACTATAAGAAATTTGCAAACTAACAAAAAAAAGAATCACTTAAAAATATTAAGCAGATTAAAAGATATGAATTTTACAAAACTAAAACTATTCTGTTAAAACAGAAAATGAAAAATAAAGAAAAACGGGCTAAATGGGCCTAACTAACGCCATGTGCGTAATATAACTAAAACGGCCTACGGTTTAAACGAAACGGGCCGGTACTAAATAAAAAAAACCTAACTAAACTAAACCGCAACGAACCGGTGAAAACCCCGGTTTATTTTAAAAGAACATACCCCTTCGGGGGTTCTAATCCTAGCCGTAGGATCGGGATCGGACGGGGAGAAGGAGCTCCAGCGGCTTACCGGCGTTCGACGGCGGCGGAGGCTCGGGCGGCGAGTGTTCCGGCGTCTCCGGTGGTCGGGGGCGACGACGGGGAGCTCCGGCGGGTGCGGGGCGACGAGGGGGGTGGTCTGGTGGAGTGGGTGGAGTTCGGGGAGGGCTAGGGCGACGGTGGTGAGGTGAATGGCGGCGGGGTTCGGCAAGTCCCATGAAGGCGTAGAGAGAGGAGAGGTTCGGGCGAGGGGGGAATGGGGTGCGGGGAGGGTTTATATAGGGGCCTCACCTTGGGCGGGGGTGAATCGGGAGGGATCGAATCCGGATCCTTCGGGATCCCATGAGGCGGCGCCGGCGAGGTGGCGGGCGAGGGGTTGACGACGGGGGGCCCGTGTCATGAGGGAGAGAGGGGATCGGTCGGTCGACCGACCCGAAGCCGGGTTCGGGCGAGGTCGCCGCCTGGTGGGCAGGGTCAAGGCGAAGTAGTGGGCTGCCCAGTGCCGGTCAATTGGTTCGGTCAAGCGCCTGGTATTTTTTTTTTTCTATTTTATTTTTTGAAAATAAAACAGAGTTATAAAATATAAAATATAAGTATTTTATATAGGACATATATATACCAAAATGATCAGAATATTCCTATCATTTGAACATTTTTCCAGAGGCAAAATCCAAACTTTATAAAAATTCATTTTTTCCAAATTTCAGATAAACTCAAGTTTGAATTCAAAACTTTTGGCAATGTTTTCCTCTGATATTTTTGGAGTGTCATGTTTACTCCTCTCATACTTTTTCTCAAGTATTTATCAGGCATAATTTTTTTTTTTGAAATGATTTCCACTTGCCAAAGTTTGACTTCAAATTCCAAAAACTCAAATTTGAAAGAGGGTTTCAAGGCACTTTCAAATGACTTTCAATTTGATACTTTTTGACTTTCCAACTCATATTTCATATAATTGAGGAAGTCATTTTATCTTCCCTCATGAAAATCATTGAGTTGCATAAAGTTTTGAATTTGAAATGTTCTCAAATGAAATTCAAATCTTTTCAAAACCCTTTTCAAATGGAAGAAGTCATTTCATCTTCACTCTAGGGTTTTGGTGTTTGAATGGAATTGATTTCATTGAGATCCAAAAAAGGCAAGGGGGATAGTTTGGGAAAGTCATTTCATTCCCTCTCATTCAACTTTCAAAAGTTTCAAATTCCAATCAATTTCACTCAATCAATCACACAACAAACAATCAATCAATCAAAACTATTTATTTATTGTAACATTCCAAAATTTAGAATTTTGGGATGTTACAGAAGAGCACCAACCAAAACAGTGGTGTCCGTTTTGATGCAGAAACCAAGACGGGAAAGGAAACATATTATGGTTATATACAGGACATATGGGAACTTGACTATCGACGTGGTTTAAAGGTCCCTTTGTTTCGGTGCAAATGGGTCAATATGACACGAGGCGGGTAACGGAAGACCCGCAGACGGAATGACAACAAGGATCTCAACAATCTTATGTATGCAGACGAACCATTCGTCCTAGCCAATGATGTGGCACAGGTTTTCTATGTGAAGGACATGTCTACCAAGCCAAGAAAAAGAAAAGATAAGGAAGCGAATGCATCATACGATGAGCCAAAGCGGCACATAGTTCTTTCTGGGAAGAGAAACATCGTGGGAGTGGATGACAAGGCAGACAAGTCGGAAGATTATGAAAAGTTTGATGAAATTTCTCCATTCACAAAGTGAATATTGACCCGAGCATCCCGTTAAATGATGAAGATTTTCCATGGTTACGGTGCAAAGGGACACACGCGAAGAAAAAGTTTCACACCCAAAGATCTAGGATGTGATCGGCTTCACTATCATCACTTTCTTCTGTGTTTCACACCCAGAGGGGAATCTCTATAATTGTTAGGGTAGTTATGTGTTTTGGCATTTGAAACGCGAAGAAATTTTATGTGCAAACAAATTCTTTCATGCCTTTACTGATTTTTAAAGTTAAATTATTCACAAACTAGTGATTCACACTAATTTCAAATAATTCAAAATTTAAACTATTCAAATTTGAAAACTATGGGCACTAACAGAAAGTTTGTAATTTTTTGTACCTAAAGCAAAAATATTCACAAAGAAACTCTAAATACACAAAAAACACAAAAATAAATAAAAGCAAAAAAAAAGCCCGCCTACTAGGCCGTGGCGGCCTGCATACGACTAGAAACCCAACCTGTTGTTGGGCTGTGATGCAGCCCGCAAAGGCCAAGTGGGCCACAGGAAAGAACACGTAGGCCCAGTGAGGCCTGCTTTGGAGAGGAGCTCGAGAGAGCGACCGCACGGGGTTTATAAACCCAGTCACGGTCGCCCCTCGGCTAGCGAGGTGGGACTAAACTTGCCGCACCACCTGCTTTCAATAAGACCCCTTTAGTACCGGTGGTGGCACAAACCGGTACTAAAGGGGGCCTTTAGTACCGCTTGTGCCACCACCCGGTACTAAAGGGGGTCGCTTCGCGCTGCTTGGGTTGGCCAAAACAGACCTTTAGTACCGGTTGGTGGCTCCAACCGGTACTAAAGGTGCCGTCTATATATACAACACTTCGAAAAATTTCATTCTCCCTCTGTTTCTTCCTCAGTTTCCCCATTGAACCGCCGCTTGATCGATCGACGTCACCGACCCGTCGCCGACCCCGTCGCCGTCGCCGCCCGTCCCGTCGCAGCCCCGTCGCCGCCCCGTCCCGTCGCCGTCGCCGCCCCGTCCCGTCGCCGCCCGGGCCCGTCCCGTCAGCGCCGTCCTGCGTCGCCGCCCAGCGTCACGCCCAGCCCGTCGCTGCCCCGCCGTCGCCTCGCCGTCGCCCGTCGCCCGTTTCTCCCCTCTAACCCCTCCCTCGCCCGGCCACCATGGGCGCCCCTCCTGAGCACATACACACACACACAAGCATGATGAACACACACACACATACACGTATATATGTATGAATGCATGTATATATTAGTATATACGTATTTTGTATGTTTAATTAGTTTAGATTTTTAGATTATAGTTTTTCACTAGTATATATGTATGAATGCATGTTAGATGGATATAATTAGTGTTTAATTAGTATGGAATTTTTATATAATGTTGTTTTTCTGTTTTTAATGGATGTATAGAAATTGTTTTTTCTGTTTTTAGTGTTAGATGCTTAATTAGTATGAAATAGTATATAGATTTTTGAAATAGTAGAAATGTTAGAAATTTTAGTTATCAAAATCCAATCATTAAAAAATATTATTTTTTTGCGGGCATATAGCTAGTATTTGTTCTCGACGATGCCCGCCCGCATCCTCGCCGTCGACCGTCCATGACGACGTCCACCGACCCATGTCCGGACTGGCTCCGCCGGGCTGGCACCGGGAGGTGCTGCTCGAGGGGCGCCGCTTGATGAGGAACCCGGCCCGGGTCCCTGTCGTCGACCCCGATCTCGTTTGGTGGCGTTCGCGTGGGCCGATTTCGGTGCGGAGGGACCCGGCCCCGGAGGAGGTACGCGTCGTCGTGTCGTGGAGGAGGACGAGCACGCCCATCGCTACATGGTTGCGTTAGAGGGCGGCGAGTTCTCCAATACCGGCAAGATCTTCGTGGATCTCACTTCAGCTATGATCCCGTGAGGGTTCCTTCTCTTTGGGTGTCCACCGCCATGACGCAAGAACCGCGAGTGTCCTAGATTCTTCTGTAGTATTCGATCTTTAATTAGCTAGCCAGTGATGTACTATTCAATATTATATATTATTCGAGACGATGTATTCGAGATTGTATCTATTATTCTAGACGAAGTATTCGAGATTATATCTATTATTCGAGACGATGTAATTTGAATACTAAATTGTTTTATATTTCTTTTGAATTAGTTAAATAAAAGCTATGGCACACAATACCGACAGAGAGGGAGAATGCACCATGTCCGATATGATACGCGGGCCGATGATAATCGTAATGAAGAAGATTATGACGGCTCCAAATTTCTAAACAACACCCGAGAGGGTGATATGATATTCGATCGCGACGACCGAATTGATGAAGTCATGAACTACGATTATGACGATGACGAAGAACATGTTGATCCTGAAACAACAAAGACCGGCGAGGTATATATATTTATATAAGCAGGTTTCGGTGATCATCACATGTTTTAAATGACTTGAAGATATATTAACGAATCGATCTTTGTTCTTTCAGCCATCCGGATTGAGCAAATCTTCGTGCAAAAGGGATCAAACGAGGCCCAAACAAAAAGTTGAAGGAGGGCGTAAAGTACAATATCGAGGCGGTCGGACCTAATGGCGAACCATTAGCGCCTAAGAAGATTGCGGACAAGTTCATTTCGCTGAAGGAGTTCTTGTGAAGGACCAACTCCGATCTCCCTTCAAGAATGGAGAGAGCCAGCAAAAGACAAAGGACAAAAGGCAAAGAGGACGCTGCTCCACGCCCAGATGTTACTTTTGTCGACAAGAATCAAAAAGGTCTGCTTTGGGATACTCTCATGGAACATTTCACCCTACCAGATCATTTCACGTATGCGAGATGTGCAGAAAGTCAAGGACGCTGCTCTTAGGAAGATGGCGGTTGCATTCAAGAACCACAAGAATCGTGAATGGGACAAGTACGTCAAGGGAGGAAGGAAGACTCCGGATTCGAGGGAACACTAGAGAACCAACGTGCTCATTGGGACGATTTCGTGAAATTCAAGGATTCGGAATTAGCTAAGGAACAATGAGAATAAACAAGAAGAATGCCGAAAAAGGATAAGTTCCATAAGTCAGGGGCCGTGGCTATGCGGTGGCAATGCCTAAGTGGGATAAGTCCGAGAAAGAGATGGAGGATGCAGTGTCACTCCGGATACTAAGAGCTGGCCCCCAGTGCGTGACTTGGTTCTATGCGCATGGGGGAGTTGGACCCAAGACAGGCAAAGTTTCGACGAAGGCATGTCTGAACGGAGCCGACGATGCGATACTTGTTGCAATAGAAGAGGCACGATCGGGGGTGTTCCAACCCAACAGAGAGAACGACGAGCTTACGCGTGCCCAGGGAAATACTGAACAACCGGGAATAACACGAGGCAAGGGCGCTATTCCGTGGTATGAGGGGTTTTCAGACCGAACAACGACTACGTAACCCGTGCGAGAAAGAAGATTGCGGAGGAGAAGAAGAGGAAGATGGAGGAGGAGCAGAGGAAGCGGGACTATGAACGCCTTCAAGGCCTAGAAGCAAGTCAAGCGGAATTGGCGGTCAAATTCCATCGGCAGCGAGCGGATCGACTCACTTAGCCAACAAAGGGGTCTCAAGAATGCAGCAGCTAGCGGATGATCCAAGCATTGGATAGCACCGCCCCATCCATGCAGAGAAGCAGCATGGTTTCCGCCCCGGACGACGCAATGTTGGGTGGATACCCCGTGGATGACATCACGGAGAACACTAGCTGCGAGCTACACGTCAAAATGAAGAACATATCCATGAAGGTGGCGAACGGTGTTGCTTTTCCAGTTACCCCCAAAGCAACCTACCATTGCATCCCGATTCCAGAGGGCTATGCTCGTGTCATGGTTGACGAGGTGGTGCAGCCATATTCGGGCTAGAGCTTGACATTCCCGGAGGTGAAGACGAGCGCTTTCTGAGACGCCAACCATCGTATCATCCTATGGAAAAAGGATTGCATCATCTTTCAAGGCCACCAACACCGCGTCATCCGACTCCTCGTCAAGTCCGCCCCGAGTCAGCAGCCTCCCGCTCTGCAAGTCCACCAAGTCCGCAAAGTGTCGTGCCACTCCTCCTCCAAGTCCGCAAAGTGTCAGCCACTCCTCCTCCTCCAAGTCCGCCCACAGTCAGACGTCCACTCCTCCTCCAAGTCCGGCACAACCTCAGGCCACTCCTCCTCCAAGTCCGCACATCTTCAGCGGCCACTCCTCCTCGTCCAACTCAGCCCGTCGGCCAGGCGTCTCACGCCGCCTCGGCCAAGAATCGCAGAAGAGACACCCCTGCAGCTATGGTGCGTGGCGGCACGAGTCGAGGTAGTACAGGAAGTACAAAGGAGGCAAGCGATATAAATATGGTCCAAGCCTCACGCCTCTTCCGCAGAGGTCTTATGACAGGTCCGAGGAGGAAATCCCAGCCATATCAAGTCCGAGGTGGAAGCCCATTTTGCAATCAAACCGCCACCGCCGCCAAGGGAGAAAGTGCACGAGGAAACGATTGACCACTTCATTCGTATGGCTCAACCACCAGCTCCCAAGCATGTTGACACAGACTATGAGCGCCACATCGTGAAGTTAAATCGAGCACGTCTACGTAAGGAGGCGAGCTCGGGATCGAGCAAACAAGAAGCATTTGTCAAAAAATGCGGAAAACCATTCCCGGCTGGGAGAACAGCGGCACAATCGATCCTCGCTTGTTGTGCCAACAACACGTGATAAAGACGCTGGCAATATTATTGTGGGCAAACAGTTTACGTTCTGAGGTGGGCAATGTGGTAATAACGGAGGACCATATAATGCAGGTGAAGTTCTAAAATCACTGTTGGACAACTCCTCGAGATCGAGCCCATGCCTGTGCTTAGAGAGGATGAAATAAAACGGAAATATGTCTGCGGCCAACCTTTGGTCCATCCAGACAAGGTCAAGAACCTCCCAACGAGAATGTATGAATTGCATCAATGGTACATGAACATTACCAAGATTTCCGATCGATTGTCCCTCATGGTGAATGTCAAGGAGGAGCATTACTTCCATGAGAAAGCCGTGTCCGTTGAGTATTCTCGAATCGCTTTCAGTTATACAATCAAGACGCACTCGACAAATCTATATCGCCGCTATTGTATGTAAGTGATTTCTTTACGTAATTTAAGTCTCAAGCTAGTCTGTCTTGATCCTTTTGATCAATCATTACCTGTAATTATCCTTACTATATTCTTTTACTGTGGTATTATATGCAGGATGAAGATATATGAAATGAGAAAAGGTGGACACTTTGGCATTGGGTTCATTGACCCAAACACCATTAATGAATACACATGGAAAATAAATCCACGTCATCAAAAGGACGTAGAGGACAACATGCTAGAGTTCTTGAAGCGCCTCAAATACAATGAAGATATACTACTTCCTTACAACTTCCAGTGAGTCACACTGTCTTGTACTACAAATTCTCTGCTTTTTGCCTACTAGCTAGCTACATGTTTTTGCTTACATATGCCCGCTTAATTAAGACATGCAAACGTGTGTGCATGCAGATATCATCGGGTCTTGTGTATCATTAAAGTTGACGCCTGAACAGTTGAAATCGACTCACTACTCACGTAAAAAACTGACTATAACATCTTGTTTGGGATAGTCAATGTAATTTCAATCATTATTAACTATATATCTCGGCCTATTTAGTTCGTCATTTTTCATGATATGAACTATTTAATAACCCCTTTATTCATTTTCTTTGTCGGCGGCAGGGCTTGGGCAAGGTTCATCGGCCAAGGAAGGCGAATGGAAACAAAAGCTTAAATGGTTTCGACCCAAGGTAAGTAATTAAGTAGTACTAGCTAGCTAGCTAGCTGCCATCTCTTTAATTATCATGCTTAATTAATTATTATCTGATCAAATTCCATTCTTGTAAAGGCCCTCAAGCAAAGCGCAGGGTCTCGATCTGTGTGCATTCTACGTTTGCGAGAACATTCGCATGATGGCGTCCGAAAGGAGCAGATCTCAAAGACAGGAATGGGTACGCTTGTCAAAACACTATTCACAATTATTACACCATTATCGGCTAGTCACACAACTAATACACATGCATATTGATCTCCTTCTTAACAGTTCGCAGAGGTGCGGGAGAAGCTCCTAGAAATGGAGCGCGTAGAAGCACTTCAAGAGGAACTAGCGGGATTTTTGCTCGACCAGGTCATAAATCCGACGGGAGAATACTATTACCCGCCATCGCTTCCATAATGCTCAAGGCACCAATTAGGCTAATGCCACTGCTTCAAGGCAACATGCATATGTAGGACAAATTGTATATAGCTATACATGTGTGTATGTGTGAATTAATTAATATGATGGTTTGTGAGACATTGATGATATATATATATATATATATATGCATGATTGGTTCTACTAGAAATTATATATATATATATATATATATATATATATATATATATATATGCATAACGTGTACAATGTGTAGTATCGTAAAATACCAGCAAACGAAAAAGAATTAAATTGATAACACAAATTTAATTGAAAAATAAAAATAAAACAAAAACCCACAAACATTTAGTACCGGTTGGTGTTACCAACCGGTACTAAAGGGCTCCCGGCCCCCGGAGCTAGCTCGTGCCACGTGGTTGGCCTTTAGCACCGGTTCGTGCTGAACCGGTACTAAAGGGGGGGGGGGCTTTAGTGACCACACTTTAGTGCCGGTTGGGGAACCGGCACTAAAGGGCCTTACAAACCGGTGCTATTGCCCGGTTCTGCACTAGTGAGTCCCTAGATACTTAATGACTGATGGTGGTTCACATTTTATTCATGGTGCTTTTCGTAAAATGCTTGCTAAGTATGATGTTAATCATAGAATTGCATCTCCTTATCACCCATAGTCTAGCGGTCAAGTAGAGTTGAGCAATAGAGAGCTCAAATTAATTTTGCAAAAGACTGTTAATAGATCTAGGAAGAATTGGTCCAAGAAACTTGATGATGTGTTATGGGCCTATAGAACTGCATATAAAAATCATATGGGTATGTCTCTGTATAAGATGGTTTATGGAAAAGCATGTCACTTACCTCTCGAACTTGAACATAAAGCATATTGGGCTATTAAAGAGCTCAACTATGACTTCAAACTTGCCGGTGAGAAGAGGTTATTTGATATTAGCTCACTCGATGAATGGAGAACACAAGTCTATGAGAATGCCAAGTTGTTCAAAGAAAAAGTTAAAAGATGGCATGACAAAAGAATACAAAAGCGAGAATTTAACGTAGGTGATTATGTGTTGCTATTCAACTCTCGTTTAAGATTTTTTGCAGGAAAACTTCTCTCTAAATGGGAAGGTCCTTACGTTATCGAGGAGGTCTATCGTTCCGGTGCCATAAAAATCAACAACTTCGAAGGCACCAATCCGAAGGTGGTGAATGGTCAAAGAATCAAACATTATATCTCAAGTAATCCTATAAATGTTGAAACTAATATTATTGAAACCGTAACCCAGGAGGAATACATAAGGGACACTTTACATAACATTTCAGACTCTGAAAACGAATAGGTATGTGGTATGGTAAGTAAACCGACTCAGAATCAATTCTAATGGCAATTTTTCTCTGTTTTGGAATATTTAAGAATTTAGGAAAGCAAGAAGTAATCCGGGAAGGACATGAGGCCTCCACGAGGGTGGAGGGCGCGCCCACCCTTACTGGGCGCGCCCCCTATCTCATGGGCACCTCGTGTGCCTCCCGGACTCCGTTTTCTTGCACGTTACTTCTTTTGGTCGGTAAAAATGCATTATATAATCTCCCAAAGGTTTTGACCATCGTATCATGCAAAAATCTTTTGTTTTCGTTTCGAGCTGTTTTTCTAACAGATCTAGAGCATCATGACGTCATCCTCCTCCAACAATGAAGACAAGGATGCTTGGCTATTGAAGATAGAGCTGAAAAGAGAAGAACATGATATTGAAGCTTTCAAGATGATTGAACTAGCTCGCATACAAAACAAGCATCTCACACACGAAAATATTTTGTTGAAGGATCATATCGTCGCACTCAAGGGCATTATCCGCAAGTTGGAGGAGCTTTTACGCTCGATGTGCGATTATCCACCATCATCATCACCACCTTCATCACCTCCGAGGACATAATCACATGGGTATGGGCACTCCCCTTGGCAACTGCCAAGCTTGGGGGAGGTGCCCCGATATCGTATCACCATCACACTCCTATCTTTACTGTTTTACTTAGTTCGATCCTTTTAGTAATATCTTGATCTAGTAGAATAAAGTTTTGGTTTGAATTAGTTTCGAGTTTTGCTTTGTGATCCTTCAATATAATCGTGTTCGTGAGCTATATAATAAAGATTAGTGTTGAGTCAAGGGCTTTGCTATCTTGCTATGATCTTGAGAAAATAGAAAGAATAAAAATAATAAAAGCGTTCATGTTGATCTTATGGATAGTAATGACTTCACATATAAAGAGTATGAGACTTAAAAGTCGTTGAAAGTTGACAAACATAGTTTTGGTCATCGTTGCAATTAATAGGAAGTAATAAAGATAGAGAGGTTTTCACATATAAATATACTATCTTGGACATCTTTTATAATTGTGAGCACTCATTAAAATATGACATGCTAAAGAGTTGATGTTGGACAAGGAAGACAACGTAATGGGTTATGTTTTCTCACATCTCAGTTAAAGTATATTGTCATGGATCTTTCAAACATGTTGAGCTTGCCGTCCCCCCCCCCCCCCCATGTTAGCCAAATTCCTTGCACCAAGTAGATGTTGGAGAACGTATGTGACGCCCCCGATTCAATCGTACACTAATCATGCACGCAAATGTGTACGATCAAGATCAGGGACTCACGGGAAGATATCACAACACAACTCTAAAACATAAATAAGTCATACAAGCATCATAATACAAGCCGTGGGCCTCGAGGGCTCGAATACAAGTGCTCAATCATAGACGAGTCAATGGAAGCAACAATATCTGAGTACGGACATAAGTTAAACAAGTTTGCCTTAAGAAGGCTAGCACAAACCCATACAGATCGAAGAGGCGCAGCCTCCCGCTCGATCCTCCTAACTACTCACAGTCGCCGCCGCCGGGCAAAGACGTAGTAGTAGGCACCTCCGTGTAGTAGGAGTCGTTGTCGGCGGTGGCGTCCGCTCTGGCTCGGACATCTGGTTGCGACAACCCGGTAGAAAGGAAAGGGGAAAAAGGGGAGAAAGCAACCGTGAGTACTCATCCAAAGTACTCGCAAGCAAGGAGCTACACTACATATGCATGGGTATATGTGTAAAGGGCCATATCGGACCGAATCGCAGAATGCCGTAATAAGAGGGGGATAACTAATCCGTCAAGACTACGCTCGCAGCCTCCGCCTTGCAGCATGTAGAAGAGAGTAGATCAAGCCCTCCAAGTAGCATCGCATAGCATAATCCTACCCGCGATCCTCTCCTCGTAGCCTCAAGTAGAGAGCGACCACCGTTGTATCTCGCACTTGGAAGGGTGTGTTTTATTAAGTATCCGGTTCTAGTTGTCATAAGGTCAAGGTACAACTCCAAGTCGTCCTGTTATCAAGATCACAACTATTCGAATAGATTAACTTCACTGCAGGGTGCACCACATTACCCGACACGCTGATCCCATTTGGCCGACACACTTTTTACGGGTCATGTCCGGCCGCGGAAGATCAACACGTCGCAGCCCCACCTAGGCACAACAGAGAGGTCAGCACGCCGGTCTAAACCTAAGCGCACAGGGGTCTGGGCCCATCGCCCTTAGCACACATGCACGTTGCGAATGCGGCCGGAAGCAGACCTAGCCTAGCAGGCGTTCCAGTCCAATCCGGCGCGCGCCGCTCAGTCGCTGACGTCACGAAGTGCTTCGGCTGATACCATGACATCGGTTGCCCAAATCTTGTCCCACGTGGCGGTTAGTGCGTATAAGGTCAACGACCCAACTCAGATCAAATACCAAGATCTCGTTAAGCGTGTTAAGTATCCGCGAACGCCCGAGCAGGCAGACCCACCTCTCACCTAGGCGGTCTCAACCTCGCCTGTCGCTCGCCACAAAGATCCACACAGAGGGCCGTTGGGACAAAGGTCCTTTCACCCAATCCGTGAATCACTCGCGGGTGCTCTACGAGCCGACCCGACTTTAGTCACCACATGTATCATGTATAAAGTATAGTATATACCGTGATCACCTCCCGAGGGATCACGGCCCGATAGTATAGCACAAAGAAAGCGGACAAGAATGTAGGGCCACAGATGGAAATACTAGCATCCTATACTAGGCAAGTAGGATTGCGGTAAAGGTATCAATGTAAGTAGCAAAGACAAAGCTATGCATCGTGATAGGAATAACGGAAAGCGGTAACATGCTACACTACTCTAATGCAAGCAATATAGAGGAGAGTAGGCGATATCTGGTAATCAAGGGGGGGGGCTTGCCTGGTTGCTCTGGCAAGAAGGAGGGGTCGTCAACTCCGTAGTCGAACGGGGCGGCAGCAGCGTCGGTCTCGTAGTCTACCGGACAGAAGAGGGGGAAGAAGCAATAAATACAATGCAAACATAAGCATGACGATGCGTGACGTGACAATGAACGGTGCTAGGTGTGCCCTAACGCGGTAGTAGGTGATACCGACGAAGGGGGAAAACATCCGGGAAAGTATTCCCGGTGTTTCGCATTTTCGGACAGATGAACCGGAGGGGAAAGGTTGCAGGTTTGCTAAGCTTGGGATGTGTGGCGGACGAACGGGCTGCGTATCCGGATTCGTCTCGTCGTTCTGAGCAACTTTCATGTAAAAAGTTTTTCCGTCCGAGCTACGGTTTAATTTATATTAATTTTAAAAGATTTAATCATTTTTAGAATTTATTTAATTATTTTAAATTAACATTATCCAGAATAGTGTATGCTGACGTCATCATGATGTCAAGTCAATGTATGCCGATCGGTCAAACTGACGTGGGGGTCCCACATGTCATTGACTGATTAATTAACTAACAGTTAATTAGGTTAATTAGTGATTAGATTAGTCTAATTGTGATTAATTAACTTAATTAATTGTTTAATTAATTGATTAATATTTTTATCATTGTTATTACTACCTCCGTTTCAGTTTACAAGTCCTAAGCGTATATTTAGGTTGCCAATTTTATCACCCTAATATAAACTATATGACACAAAAATTATACCTTTTGAAAGTAGAAATTCCGATGTTTATGTTGGTATATTTTTTGTAATATATGCCTTGTATTAGATTGGTCAAATTGACGACCTAGGGATATGCGCACGCCCTGTAAACTGAGAGAGAGGTAGTATTATTTTTAATTCTCCTTTTTTTTATATAAAAACGTTCTGGGCGGGGCCCGCCTGTCATTGGCCCCTTGGGGCTTAGTGGATCGGGCGCTGGCGAAACGGGGCAGAGCCCCGGGTGGGCGGGCGCCGCGCCATCGGGCGCCGCGACTGTGAACGGCGGGGCGGCTATGGCGGCGGCGTGGCCGAGTGGGGGCGCGCCAGCGAGGCCATGCAGAGTAGCAGGCGCCGCATGGTCATCGCCGAATCGGGCGCGGCGCTTAGCCCGCACGGCATCGAGCAAGGCAGCGGTGGTAGGGCGTGCACACGATGGTCGCAGGGCTTGAGAGTGGACGTCGCAACGGCGGCGGAGTGACCGCGGGTTGGTGGCAGGGCAGGCGACCAGCGGGAGGGGGAGCCGAGGAGCGCGGCGACGAGACGAGTAGGGGGGAGGAAGGCGGCAACTGCAGGCACCAGTAGGCGAGCGTGGTTGCGTGTGGGCGTTGCCGGACGCGACGACGACGCGAGCGCAGGATGTGGTGGAGCGGTGGTGGTCATTGCCGCCAAGACGCAGTGGTGGCCGGAGGCAGCGCAAGCGAACGGGAGGGAAAGAGAGGCCGGGTTGGCCTTACCGTGGGATGTAGGGACGGGCAGCGGGCGTGGGGAGGAGACGGAGAAGACGGCGACGCAGTGACGAGGTGCAGGCCGTCGTGGTGGCTCCGGAGGCGACGGACGTCGGCCAAAGCGGAGGTTCCGCAAGGTGGCTCTCCAGCGGGCGGCGACGGGCGGCGACCTCCTCGATCCGATCCAATCGGGGAGAGGGGAGGAGATATTTTCATGGGGAAGTGGGGTGTCGGTGGAGTGGGAGGTGCGGTGAGTGGATAAGGGGAGTGGGTGGCCGGGCGTGGTGGGGTGGCCCTGGGGGGCTGTGGCCGGCTGGGCCGGCGCCCCGTGGGGGGGGGGGGTTTGCTTTCTCTCTTTTTTAGCTTTGTTTTCTGTTTTCTTTTCTTTATCTATTTTCTTTTCAATTTTATTCTTTTAATTTCTATTTTATAAAATATAAATGCAACTCCTAAATTAATGTTATAATTTATTCTACTGCCCCAAAAGTTTGACACCTAATTAAAATAGTTTGCATTATTTTTATTTTTAAAAGGCATTTAATTAATTGTCATAGCTGTTGTTTTAATTAGTTTAGAGCCTTTAAACATTTTATAAAAGTGTGGTTTCTCCACTAGTATTATCCATGATTTATTTGACACATTTTGGACATTTTAGTTTTAATGTTTGAAAACTTTTGTTGTTTGCCAAAATCCAAATTTGATTTTGAAACGTTTTGATCTAACATGTGTTTAGCAACAGTGACAAGGGTGACATGGCATCATTAGCAGGGATTTACTGTAGCCTAACTATCTCAAGGCCACAATTCTCCTCCACTACAAGAAATCTCGCCCCGAGATTTAGGAGCGGGAGTAAGGGGAAGGGATCTCGTTACGAAATTCTAACGAATCTTCTCGGTCTTGGTTGCTCTTCTCAAGTGGTCGATCCATTATATTGATGTCTTCATTTTTCTCGCTTCAAGTCATCAAGATGAAGTCGGTATCCTTTCTTCGGGGTTCCATCGCACTTATGAAAGAATAAGGGTATTCCGGGAGAACGAACCTCTACAAGGTTGACTATCCGGTCGATAACATCGGGAAGGTGGTAGAAAGTAACTCTCAAATTAAACTTAAGAAAATATCGAGAGCAAAGTAATGAGGTTTCAGGGAAGTTTCGAGCAAGCAAAGCGACCGCTCGATGCCCTCAAACAGGCGTGAAGGGGCTCAAAGCAATCGGGAATAAGTATTGGCGTCCGGTAACAGATTTGATGATCCTCGAAGGTGGCTCGTGAATTACATACGAGGCCACACGCGAGGAACAACCTTGGGAACAGGGGGGTGCAGGAGAGTCAGGTTTCGATCCTGTGGAACTGTGGGTTATGGGCCCACCATGTGGTTCAAAAGTAGGAAGGACGTTGACGTCTTGCACGAACGCATAAGAAAGACATGTCAGAGCATAGCCTGCCAGTTATGTTGGCAACAATGTCGGTACCAAGGGAGAGGGACGAAGAGAACCATTTTCCTGCTCGTTGAACGAGGCGGGCCAATAGGCAAAGTTCTCGTCCATCGGCGGTTACCGGAATGTCATCAACAATAGTAACACGGTCTTATGAACAACGTGGTACCACAAGGTTCTTACCTTAGCAGGGGATTATCACTGCTTAGTTAAGTCGGATTACCAGAAAGGTTAAACAAAACAATAGAAAGGAAAATATGATTATCAGAATAATCAGAACAATGGAAAGGAAAATGTGTTTAAACACATGTTTCAGGGGTATATCCTTCCCAAGGACAAGTAGAGCAAGATATCCACGACGGGATAGAAAGTAGGTAAGGGGAGAGGAATTTCAAGACATTACCCATACAACGGTGTTTGGATAATTGAGCAAGAAACATTTAGCATTGGGCTTCAAATGCTCTTATTGAAAATCGGAGTACCACAGACATGCTTCGAGATAGCATTGACATGGTCAACAGGTAAAGATCGGGCTATGGATACGTAAGGGATCCATTAGGATCAACTTATAGAATAAGTCTTATAATTTCCTCAGGGAAGAATGGTTAACCTTGTTAATACAAGAAGAACTATAACACTAGGCCCTCCGGCCAGGTGTGATAGGCATGACATCACCTTACCGGGTCATATAAAGACCAATGTTATAACTCTTGAACATATGCTCCAACCATCATATCTGACCGAGATTCAGATCTGATCGGTATTAGGGAACCTCAGACTTAGGATGCCTGAGAGAAAAAGGTGTAATACAAATTGACGAGATAGTAAAATTCTCGAGAAATGAACTATGGAAGTGAGTTCTGAAACAAGAGCTCATCAGTAAACCAACGAGAGGATGAGGAGATGGCTGACGGAATCAGCAGCAATTCATCGAGATTAACAAAAGATGGATTTCCATAATTATGTGAACAATGAGATAACATTTGTCAGATCAAATGGTATAATGATGTATGCTCGAGGAAAACATACACAATTAAACATTGGTTGAAAGGTGCACCCGAAATATGGGCTTAGGTAGTACGATCAATGTTAGAATGATGATTCGATATCCAATGGTCTAAGAATGAAACATCGACCATTAACTTCAAAGCAATAGGGTTGCTAGAAGTTTTTAAGTCGCACATCATAGTTCAATTGTCGGTTCTCCGGTTAGAAACAACACGGGGACCAAGGAATGAATGGATAAGGCAAGAAGGATCACCTGTATCAAGAATTCTTAAGAGGTTGTGAAATTCTCACGACATTCTTGACATAAAAGATGGTAATACTCCAAGGTAAAGAAGAACAAATGCTGGATAGCAAGGATCTCAAGGTATAACACAAAACACGAACAAGTTTGTGTTGAACGGAAGGCAATAAAGTGGTCGATGATAAAACAAATCATCGAGGGCAAGGATGGTATTTCTCATCATGAATTCAATTGATATCCGGGAAGAGCTCAAAATGTTGATGATGATCATGACACAATTGTCGAGAGATTTCACGAAGAAGCAATCGAACAGCGACGACATCAAGAAAAAGCAATGGTGAAGCGAAGGGTCATTGGAACCATGGATACGACACAAACTCGAAATCAAGCTTGCTATTCAAGGTGAAATGATATGATGAGGAAAATGGACGTAAGCATAGCTCATCGTCAAAATTTGTGCTTCGGGAAGGACCAGGTAGCATAGTTAAAATTTAGCACGCTAATGATATAGCCGATCAGGCTAGGATTAACTTAAATGATTATTAACTCGTAAGCAACAAAAATTACTTAGAGTTATGGAATCAGAAAAGTGCTAAATCGATTCACTTATCGATGTTCTCGCTGACGACAACCCGTAACCCGTGGAGTCACTATGACGGGAAGGGTACTACTTCATCGTAAATTCATAGAATGAAGTGCAATGGGTTGATATCCTAGAGATACCAGGGGGTAATACTCGAAGGTAGAACAAAATAGAGGTTGGATTGGGTATTGTTCTGCAGAAGTCAAGTGCTTAAACTTGCACGAGAAATGGTATTTAAAGGAAAACATGGTCGGAACCACGATTGCAACAGGCCAGATCCCAGATATAAGATGAACTTATACCAAGGGAATACTTAATTTAAGAGAAGCTTTCATGATAAGTTCTACATCGTGTCCATGGGCATGAACACAAAGTTCAAGGTCGACTCCCACTTCTCCAATGCATGACCATCCATTCACTTCTCGTTATCGAAGTTGTAGTGTTGAAAGTTATCTGACGTAGCGGCA
Organism: Aegilops bicornis; assembly: GCA_021605145.1. Lineage (NCBI taxonomy): Eukaryota > Viridiplantae > Streptophyta > Magnoliopsida > Poales > Poaceae > Aegilops > Aegilops bicornis. The sequence goes on from CM038673.1 coordinate 524,110,131, forward strand.
GTAGTGTATAACCCGTATAACTTTCGGGTTCACACAGATTAGGGAAGGCATAGGTTCAACCCAATAGGGCTTCTTAGGAACATATACCACAAGCTTCAAGAGTAAATATCACCAGCTCGAAAGCAGAGCATGGTTGGCAAAAGGAGAGGATACAATTTACCAAAGGCATTATGTATCGGAGAAAGAACTCACAAGGTGATTAATTATGAAGGACACTGTCGGATAATAATCCAACAGTGGATATGGAGATCCATAATGGAACTGATGTGAGTATCGATACCCAATCAGAGGAAGAAAGAATGCAAATGCATCGGTTTATAGAACATCTGAATAATTCAACATTTAAATAACAATGGAATTATGATTTTCAAATCAAGGGATCAGGAGCAAACGCTCTGATCAAGGATGGATAAGTTGAATAGACTTAGGGGTACAATTGATGGCAATCTGATTGGCCGAGAACCAGCTCATGTTCGAAAGACGTCTGAGCCGGAAAGATAATTTATAAGGATCAACTGATGATTGCGTGCATTGGAAACATATTGAATCAAGGGACGCAAAATGATAGTGACAAAAGATGCCAATAAGATTACTAGACTTATGGTATTAACTAGAATGCAAGCAAGCAATAATTCCAAGAGCAACAGGCTACTCAGGGTTTTCGGAAGGTCGAATGGCACTTCGAAGACTTTTGTGAAACACCTGAACAACTGGGGATGAGCGGATACTCGATAAGTGCAAGGAATTATCCGTAGGGGGTATTCATTAGGCAAGAACTGCAGGGCGGTAAGCTCAAAGGATTCTCTGAACAACGGAGAGCAGTTTGGGGCATCTTGTAATAACAAGATCAATGAGATTGAATGTAGGCAAGTGTGTTCAGTTATCCATACAGATAATAGTGGTAGGGAATTTGCAAAAGCGATCGGCACAAGCGTCTCGGGAAAACAACGAATAGCATCTTCGGGACCTTTCCGTGCAAAGAAGCGATCAATGTAATAAGGGGCTCTCCGGGAGGAAGTAGTTACGAGAACCTAGAGTCAGATTTAGTAAAGTCATTTAACCCGAATAGCAGAGAGATCAGAGTCCCAGAGTATAGATCGAGGAATAAAAGATCCTAATACCACCCAATGGCGACGTGGGCCCGTAAGGCACACAGCCATGTTAGTAAAAGTTTTGTAATGTCTAGACTCGACTTCGGCCAAGAAGTGTGGAAGGGGGATTCCTACAGGCAGTCGGCTCTGATACCAACTTGTGACGCCCCCGATTCAATCGTACACTAATCATGCACGCAAATGTGTACGATCAAGATCTAGGACTCACGGAAGATATCACAACACAACTCTAAAACATAAATAAGTCATACAAGCATCATAATACAAGCCAGGGCCTCGAGGGCTCGAATACAAGTGCTCGATCATAGACGAAGTCAGCCGAAGCAACAATATCCGAGTACGTATATAAGTTAAACAAGTTTGCCTTAAGAAGGCTAGCACAAACTGGGATACAGATCGAAGAGGCGCAGCCTCCGCCTCGATCCTCCTAACTACTCCCCGGTCGTCCGCCGCCGGGCAACACGTAGTAGTAGGCACCTCCGTGTAGTAGGAGTCATCATCGACGGTGGCGTCTAGCTCCTGGGCTCCGGCATCTGGTTGTGACAACCAGGTAGAAAGGAAAGGGGGGAAAGGGGGAGAAAGCAACCGTGAGTACTCATCCAAAGTACTCGCAAGCAAGGAGCTACACTACATATGCATGGGTATATGTGTAAAGGGCCATATCAGTGGACCGAATCGCAGAATGCCGTAATAAGAGGGGATAACTAATCCTGTCGAAGACTACGCTCGCAGCCTCCGTGTTGCAAAGATGTAGAAGAGAGTAGACCGAAGCCCTCCAAGTAGCATCGCATAGCATAATCCTACCCGGTGATCCTCTCCTCGTAGCCCTGTTAGAGAGCGACCACCGGGTTGTATCTGGCACTTGGAAGGGTGTGTTTATTAAGTATTCGGTTCTAGTTGTCATAAGGTCAAGGTACAACTCCAAGTCGTCCATATCAAGATCACGGCTATTCGAATAGATTAACTTCACCTGCAGGGTGCACCACATTACCCGACACGCCGATCCCATTTGGCCGGACACACTTTTTGGGTCATGCCCGCCGTGGAAGATCAACACGCCGCAACCCCACCTAGGCACAACAGAGAGGTCAAAGACGCCGGTCTAAACCTAAGCGCCTTGTGGGTCCGGGACCATCGCCTTAGCACACCTGCATGTTGCGAACGCGCCGGAAGCGCACCTAGCCTAGCAGCGTTCCAAATTCAATCCGCCAGCACCGCCAGTCAGCCGACGTCACGAAGTGCTTCGCCGATACCACGACGCCGGTTGCCCATATCTTGTCCCACGTGGTGGTTAGTGCGTATAAGGTCAACGACCCAACTCGCATCAAATACCAAGATCTCGTTAAGCGTGTTAAGTATCCGCGAACGCCCGAGCAGGTCGTGCCCACCTCTCACCTAGGCGGTCTCAACCTGCCCTGTCGCTCCACCACAAAGATCCACACAGAGGGCCGTTGGGACAAAGGTCCTTTCAGCCCCCAATCCGTGAATCACTCGCGGGTGCTCCACGAGCCGACCCGACTTTAGTCACCACATGTATCATGTATAAAGTATAGTATATACCCGTGATCACCTCCCGAGTGATCACGGCCCGATAGTATAGCACAGCAGACGGACAAGAATGTAGGGCCACAGATGGAAATACTAGCATCCTATACTAGGTAAGTAGGATTGCAGGTAAAGGTATCAACAGAAGTAGCAAAGATAAGCTATGCATCAGGATAGGAATAACGGAAAGCAGTAACACGCTACACTACTCTAATGCAAGCAGTATAGAGGAGAGTAGGCGATATTGGTAATCAAGGGGGGGGGCTTGCCTGGTTGCTCTGGCAAGAAGGAGGAGTCGTCAACTCCGTAGTCGAACGGGGCGGCAGCAGCGTCGGTCTCGTAGTCTACCGGACAAAAGAGGGGGAAGAAACAATAAATACAATGCAAACATAAGCATGACGATGCGTGACATGACAATGAGCGGTGCTAGGTGTGCCCTAACGCGGTAGTAGGTGATACCGGCGAAGGGGGAAAACATCTGGGAAAGTATTCCCGGTGTTTCGCGTTTTCGAACAGATGAACCGGAGGGGAATGGTTGCAAGTTTGCTAAGCTAGGGATGTTTGGCGGACGAACGGGCTGCGTATCCGGATTCGTCTCGTCGTTCTGAGCAACTTTCATGTACAAAGTTTTTCCATCCGAGCTACGGTTTATTTTATATTAATTTTAAAAGATTTAATCATTTTTAAAATTTATTTAATTATTTTAAAGTAACATTATCCAGAATAGTGTATGCTGACGTCATCATGACGTCAGCAGTCAACAGGGCGTTGACTAGGTCAAACTGACGTGAGGGTCCCACATGTCATTGACTGATTAATTAACTAACAATTAATTAGGTTAATGAGTGATTAGATTAGTCTAATTGTGATTAATTAACTTAATTAATTCTTTAATTAATTGATTAATATTTTTATCATTGTTATTATTATTTTTAATTCTCCTTTTTTATATAAAAACGTTCTGGGCGGGGCCCGCCTGTCATTGGCCCCTGGGGGCTTAGTGGATCGGGCGCTGGCGAAACGGGGCAGAGCCCCGGGTGGGCGGGCGCCGGGCGCCCGACTGGGCGCTGCGACCAGGGAACGAAGGGGGCGACCGTGGCCGTGGCCGGAGTGGGGCGGCGCCGCGAGGCCATGCAGAGTAGCAGGGCGCTGGCATGGCATCGCCGAATCGGGCGCGCGTCGCTTAGCCTGCACGCATCGAGCGAGGCAGCGGTGGTAGGGCGTGCACACGATGGTCGCGGGGCTCGAGAGTGGACGTCGCAACGGCGGCGGAGTGACCGCGGGGTGGAGGCAGGGCAGGCGACCAGCGGGAGGGGGAGCCGAGGAGCGCGGCGACGAGATGAGCAGGGGGGAGGAAGGCGGCAACTGCAGTACCAGCAGCGAAGCGTGGTTGCGCGTGGCGTCGGACGCGACGACGACGCGAGCGCAGGATGTGGTGGAGCGGTGGTGGCACAAGGCAAGACGGGCGGGTGGCGAGGCAGGCGTGCGAACGGGGAGGGAAAGAGAGGCCGGGGTTGGCCTCACCGTGGGATGTAGGGACGGGGCAGCGGGGCGTGGGAGGAGACGGAGAAGACGGCAACGTGGTGACGAGGTGCAGGCCGTCATGGTGGCTCCGGGAGGCGACGGGCGGCGTCAGGCGGCGGAGGTTCCGGCGAGGTGGCTCTCCAGGCGGCGGCGGCGGGCGGCAACCTCCTCCTCGATCCGATCCAATCGGGGGAGAGGGGGAGGAGATATTTTCGTGGGGGAAGTGGGGGTGTCGGTGGAGTGGGAGGGGTGCGGTGAGTGGATAAGGGGGGGAGTGGGTGGCCGGCTGGCCTGGTGGGTTGGCCTAGTGGAGTTGTGGCCTGCTGGGACGGAGCCCAGTGGGGGGTGGGGGTTGCTTTCTCTCTTTTTTAGCTTTGTTTTTTGTTTTCTTTTCTTTATCTATTTTATTTTGTATTTTATTCTTTTAATTTCTATTTTATAAAATATAAATACAACTCCTAAATTAATGTTATAATTTATTCTACTGCCCCAAAAGTTTGACACCTAATTAAAATAGTTTGCATTATTATTATGTTTAAAAGGCATTTAATTAATTGTCATAGCTGTTGTTTTAATTAGTTTAGAGCCTTTAAAATTTTTATAAAAGTGTGGTTTCTCCACTAGTATTATCCATGATTTATTTGACACATTTTGGACATTTTAGTTTTAATGTTTGAAAACTTTTGTTGTTTGCCTAAATCCAAATTTGATTTTGAAACGTTTTGATCTAACATGTGTTTAGCAATAGTGACAAGGGTGACATGGCATCATTAGCAGGGTTTTACTGTAGCCTAACTATCCGGGCGTCACAGCGTAGTAATTTCAAAAAAATTCCTACGCACACGCAAGATCATGGTGATGCATAGCAACGAGAGGGGAGAGTGTGTCCACGCACTCGTGAGACCTAAAGCGAAGCGTTAGCACAACACGGTTGATGTAATCAGACGCCTTCACGATCCGACCGATCCAAGTATCAACGACGGCACCTCCGAGTTCAAGACACATTCATCTCGATGACGTCCCTCGAACTCCGATCCAGTAGAGCTTTATAGAGAGTTCACAAGACGACGGGCGTGATGACGGTGATGATTTTGCTATCGATGCGTGGCTTCGCCTAAGCACCGCCACGATATGATCGAGGTGGATTATGGTGGAGGGGGCACCGCACGGCCGAGAGATCAAGAGATCAATTGTTGTGTCTAGAGGTGCCCCCGCCTCAGATATAAAGGAGGGAGGAGAGGCCGCCCTAGAGGGGCGCCCAAGTGTGGGGAGTCCTACTAGGACTCCCAAGTCCTAGTAGGATTCCCCTTTCCTTTCCGGAGTAGGAGAGAAGGAAAGAGGGGAGAGGGAGAAGGAAGGGGTTGCACCCCTGTCCACCCGGACAAGGGGGCGCCTCCTTCCTTTTGGCATCTCTCCTCTATTCCCATATGGCCCAATAAGGCCCAATACTTCTCCCGGTGAGTTCCCGTAACTCCCCGGTACTCCGAAAATACCCGAATCACTCGGAACCTTTCTGATGTCCGAATATAGTTGTCCAATATATCGATCTTTACGTCTCGACCATTTCGAGACTCCTCGTCATGTCCCCATCTCATCCGGGACTCTGAACTACCTTCGGTATATCAAATTACATAACTCATAATACAAATCATCACCGAACTTTAAGCGTGCAGACCCTACGGGTTCGAGAACTATGTAGACATGACCGAGACACTTCTCCGGTCAATAACCAATAGCGTAACTCGGATGCTCATATTGGCTCCCACATATTCTATGAAGATCTTTATCGGTCAAACCGCATAACAACATACGTTGTTCCCTTTGTCATCGGTATGTTACTTGCCCGAGATTCGATCGTCGGTATCTTAATACCTAGTTCAATCTCAAGCAAGCAAGTCTCTTTACTCTTTTCGTAATACATCATCCCGCAACTAACTCATTAGTTACAATGCTTGCAAGGCTTATAGTTATGTGCATTATCGAGTGGGCCCAGAGATACCTCTCCGACAATCGGAGTGACAAATCCTAATCTCGAAATTCGCCAACCCAACAAGTACCTTCGGAGACACCTGTAGAGCACCTTTATAATCACCCAGTTATGTTGTGACATTTGGTAGCACACAAAGTGTTCCTCCGGTAAACGGGAGTTGCATAATCTCATAGTCATAGGAACATGTATAAGTCATGAAGAAAGCAATAACAGAATGCTAAATGATCAAGTGCTAAGCTAACGGAATGGGTCAAGTCAATCACATCATTCTCCTAATTATGTGATCCCGTTAATCAAATGACAACTCATGTCTATGGTTAGGAAACATAACCATCTTTAATTAACGAGCTAGTCAAGTAGAGGCATACTAGTGACACTGCTTGTCTATGTATTCACACATGTATTATGTTTCCTGTTAATACAATTCTAGCATGAATAATAAACATTTATCATGAAATAAGGAAATAAATAATAACTTTATTATTGCCTCTAGGGCATATTTCCTTCAGTCTCCCACTTGCACTAGAGTCAATAATCTAGCTCACATCGCCATGTGATTTAACAACAATAGTTCACATCACCATGTGATTAACACCCATAGTTCACATCGCTATGTGACCAACACTCAAAGGGTTTACTAGAGTCAGTAAACTAGTTCACATCGTTTATGTGATTTAACACCCAAAGAGTACTAAGGTGTGATCATGTTTTGCTTGTGAGCGAAGTTTAGTCAATGGGTCTGCCAAATTCAGATCCGTATGTATTTTGCAAATTTCTATGTCTACAATGCTCTGTACGGATCTATTTCAGCTAATTGCTCCCACTTCCAATATCTATCCAGATTAAGAGTTAGAGTCATCTGGATCAGTGCCAAAACTTGTATCGACGTAACCCTTTACAACGAACCTTTTGTCACCTCCATAATCGAGAAACATATCCTTATTCCACTAAGGATAATTTTGACGCTGTTCAGTGATCTACTCCTAGATCACTATTGTACTCCCTTGCCAAAATCAGTGTAGGGTATACAATAGATCTGGTACACAGCATGGCATAGCTTATAGAACCTATGGCTGAGGCATAGGGAATGACTTTCATTCTCTTTCTATCTTCTGCCGTGCTCGGGCTTTGAGTCTCACTCAATTTCACACCTTGTAACACAGGAAAGAACTCTTTCTTTGATTGTTCCATTTTGAACTACTTCAAAATATCGTCAAGGTATGTACTCATTGAAAAAACTTATCGAGCGTCTTGATCTATCTCTATAGATCATGATGCTCAATATGTAAGCAGCTTCACTGAGGTCTTTCTTTGAAAAAACTCCTTTCAAACACTCCTTTATGATTTGCGAATAATTCTATATTATTTCGATCAACAATATGTCATTCACATATACTTATCGTAAATGTTGTAGAGCTCCCACTCACTTTCTTGTAAATACAAGGCTTCACCACAAGTCTCAGATTAAAACTATATGCTTTGATCAACTTATCAAAGCGTATATTCCAACTCCGAGATGCTTGCACCAGTCCATAGATGGATCGCTGGAGCTTGCATATTTTGTTAGCACCTTTAGGATTGACAAAACCTTCTGGTTGTATCATATACAACTTTTCTTTAATAAATCCATTAAGGAATGCAGTTTTATTTATCCATTTGCTAGATTTCATAAAATGCGGCAATTTGCTAACATGATTCGGACAGACTTAAGCATCGCTACGAGTGAGGAAATCTCATCATAGTTAACACCTTGAACTTGTCGAAAACCTTTTTGCGACAATTCGAGCTTTGTAGATAGCAACACTACTATCAGCATCCGTATTCGTCTTGAAGATCCATTTATTCTCAATGGCTTGCAGATCATCGGGCAAGTCAACCGAAGTCCACACTTTGTTCTCATGCATGGATCCCATCTCAGATTTCATGGTCTCAAGCCATTTCGTGGAATCTGGGCTCATCATTGCTTCCTCATAGTTCGTAGGTTCGCCATGGTCAAGTAACATGACCTCCAGAACAGGATTACCGTACCACTCTGGTGCGGATCTTACTCTGGTTGACCTACGAGGTTCGGTAGTAACTTGATCCAAGTTACATGATCATCATCATTAGCTTCCTCACTAATTGGTGTAGGAATCACAGGAACAGATTTCTGTGATGAACTACTTTCCAATAAGGGAGTAGGTACAGTTACCTCATCAAGTTCTACTTTCCTCTCAGTCACTTCTTTCGAGAGAAACTCCTTCTCTAGAAAGGATCCATCTTAGCAATGAATATTTTGCCTTCGGATCTGTGTAGAAGGTGTACCCAACAGTTTCCTTTGGGTATTCTATGAAGACACACTTCTCCGATTTGGGTTCGAGCTTATCAGGTTGAAACTTTTTCACACAAGCATCGCTGCCCCAAACTTTAAGAAATGACAACTTTGGTTTCTTGCCAAACCACAGTTCATAAGGAGTCGTCTCAACGGATTTTGATGGCGCCCTATTTAAAGTGAATGCACTTGTCTCTAATGCATAACCCCAAAACGATAGTGGTAAATCGGTAACATACATCATAGATCACACCATATCCAATAAAGTGCGATTACGATGATCGGACACACCATTATGTTGTGGTCTTCCATGTGGCGTGAGCTATGAAACTATTCCACATTGTTTTTAAATGAAGGACAAAATCGTAACTCAAATATTCTTCCCCATGATCAGATTGTAGAAACTTTATTTTCTTGTTACGATGATTCTCCACTTCACTCTGAAATTCTTTGAACTTTTCAAATGTTTCAGACTTGTGTTTCATTAAGTAGATATACTCATATCTGCTCAAATCATCTATGAAGGTCAGAAAATAACGATACCCGCCACGAGCATCAACACTCATTGGACCGCATACATTGGTATCTATTATTTCCAACAAGTCAGTAGCTCGTTCCATTGTTTTCAGAGAACGGAGTTTTAGTCATCTTGCCCAAAAAGCATGGTTCACAAGCATCATATGATTCATAACCAAGTGATTCCAAAAATCCATCTTTATGGAGTTTCTTCATGCGCTTTATACCGATATGACCCAAACGGCAGTGCCACAAATAAGTTGCACTATCATTATCAACTTTGCATCTTTTGGCATCAATATTATGAATATGTGTATCACTACAATCGAGATCCAACAAACTATTTTCATTGGGTGTATGACCATCGAAGGTTTTATTCATGTAAACATAACAACAATTATTCTCTGACTTTAAATGAATAATCGTATTGCAATAAACATGATCAAATCATATTCATGCTCAACGCAAACGCCAAATAACATTTATTTAGGTTCAACACTAATCCCGAAAGTATAGGGAGTGTGCGATGATGATTATATCAATCTTGGAACCACTTCCAACACACATCGTCACTTCACCCTCAACTAATCTCTGTTTATTCTCAGAACTCTGTTTCGAAGTTACTAATTTTTAGCAACCGAACAAGTATCAAATACCCAGGGGCTACTATAAACACTAGTAAGGTACACATCAATAACCTGTATATCAAATATACCCTTGTTCACTTTGCCATCCTTCTTATACACCAAATATTCAGGGCATTTCCACTTCCAGTGACCATTTCCTTTCCAGTAGAAGCACTCAGTTTCAGGCTTTGGTCCAGCTTTGGGCTTCTTCGCAAGAGTGACAACTTGCTTGCCATTCTACTTGAAGTTCCCTTTCTTTCCCTTTGCCCTTTTCTTGAAACTAGTGGTCTTGTCAATCATTAACACTTGATGCTCTTTCTTGATTTATACCTTCGTTGATTTCAGCATCACGAAGAGCTCGGGAATCGTTTTCGTCATCCCATGCATACTATAGTTCATCACGAAGTTCCAGTAACTTGGTGATTGTGACTAGAGAACTCTGTCAATCACTATCTTATCTGGAAGATTAACTCCCACTTGATTCAAGCGATTGTAGTACCTTCTGAGCACATGCTCACTAGTTGAGCAATTCTCCTCCATCTTTTAGCTATAGAACTTGTTGGAGACTTCATATCTCTCAACTCGGGTATTTGCTTGAAATATTAACTTCAACTCCTGGAACATTTCATATGGTCCATGACGTTCAAAATGTCTTTGAAGTCCCGATTCTAAGCCGTTAAGCATGGTGCACTAAACTATCAAGTAGTCGTCATATTGAGCTAGCCAAACGTTCATAACGCCCGTGCATTCCGCTCCTGCAATAGGTCCGCATCACCTAGCGGTGCATCAAGGACATAATTCTTCTGTGCAGCAATGAGGATAATCCTCAGATCATTGCTACTATCATCTTTCAACTTAGTTTTCTCTAGGAACACATATAAAACATAGGGAAGCAACAACGCGAGCTATTGATCTACAACATTATTGGCAAAATACTATCAGGACTAAGTACATGATAAATTAAAGTTCAATTAATCATATTACTTAAGAACACCCACTTAGATAGATATCCCTCTAATCATCTAAGTGATCACATGATCCAAATCAACTAAACCATGTCCGATCATCACGTGAGATGGAGTAGTTTTCAATGGTGAACATCACTATGTTGATCATATCTACTATATGATTCACGCATCGACCTTTCGGTCTCAAAGGTTCCGAGGCCATATATGTATATGCTAGGCTCGTCAAGTTTAACCTGAGTATTCCGCATGTGCAACTGTTTTGCACCCGTTGTATTTGAACGTAGAGCCTATCACACCCGATCATCACGTGGTGTCTCAGCACGAAGAACTTTCGCAACGGTGCATACTCAGGAGAACACTTATACCTTGAAATTTAGTGAGAGATCATCTTATAATGCTACCGTCAATCAAAGCAAAATAAGATGCATAAAGGATAAACATCACATGCAATCAATATAAGTGATATGATATGGCCATCATCATCTTGTGCTTGTGATCTCCATCTCCGAAGCACCGTCATGATCACCATCGTCACTGGCGCGACACCTTGATTGCATCGACACCGCCATCATGATAAAGGATAAACCTATTGCTTCTACGACTATCGCTACCGCTTAGTGATAAAGTAAAGCAATTATAGGGCGATTGCATTGCATACAATAAAGCGACAACCATATGGCTCTTGCCAGTTGCCGATAACTTTGTTAGAAAACATGATCATTTTATACAATAAAATTTAGCATCATGTCTTGACCATATCACATCACAACATGCCCTGCAAAAACAAGTTAGACGTCCTCTACTTTGTTGTTGCAAGTTTTATGTGGCCGCTACGGGCTGAGCAAGAACCGTTCTTACCTACGCATCAAAACCACAACGATAGTTTGTCAAGTTAGTGATGTTTTAACCTTCTCAAGGACCGGGCGTAGCCACACTCAGTTCAACTAAAGTTGGAGAAACTGACACCCGCCAGCCACCTATGTGCAAAGCACGTCGGTAGAACCAGTCTCGCGTAAGCGTCTGGCGTAATGTCGGTCCGGGCCGCTTCATCCAACAATACCGCCGAACCAAAGTATGACATGCTGGTAAGCAGTATGACTTGTATCGCCCACAACCCATTTGTGTTCTACTCGTGCATATAACATCTACGCATAAAACCAGGCTCGGATACCACTGGTGGGGAACGTAGTAATTTCAAAAAAAAATCGTACACACACGCAAGATCATGGTGATGCATAGCAACGAGAGGGGAGAGTGTGTCCACGTACCCTTGTAGACCGAAAGCGGAAGCATTAGCACAACGCGGTTGATGTACTCGTACGTCTTCACGATCCGACCGATCCAAGTACCGAACGTACGGCACCTTCGAGTTCAGCACACGTTCAGCTCGATGACGTCCCTCGAACTCCGATCCAGCCGAGCTTTGAGGGAGAGTTCCGTCAGCACGACGGCGTGATGACGGTGATGATGTTGCTACCGACGCAGGGCTTCGCCTAAGCACCGCTACGATATGATCGAGGTGGATTATGGTGGAGGGGGGCACCGCACACGGCTGAGAGATCAAGAGATCAATTGTTGTGTCTAGAGGTGCCCCCTGCCCCCGTATATAAAGGAGGGAGGGAGAGGCCGGCCCTAGAGGGGGCGCGCCAAGTGTGGGGAGTCCTACTAGGACTCCCAAGTCCTAGTAGGATTCTCCTTTCCTTTCCGGAGTAGGAGAGAAGGAAAGAGGGGGAGAGGGAGAAGGAAAAGGGGGCTGCACCCCCTGTCCAATCCGGACCTGTGGGGGGCGCGCGCCTCCTTCCTTTTGGCCTCTCTCCTCTATTCCCGTATGGCCCAATAAGGCCCAATACTTCTCTCGGTGAATTCCCGTAACTCCCCGATACTCCGAAAATACCAGGATCACTCGGAACCTTTCCGATGTCCGAATATAGTCGTCCAATATATAGATCTTTACGTCTCGGCCATTTCAAGACTCCTCGTCATGTCCCCGATCTCATCCGGGACTCCGAACTACCTTCGGTATATCAAATTACATAACTCATAATACAAATCGTCACCAAACTTTAAGCGTGCGGACCCTACGGGTTCGAGAACTATGTAGACATGACCGAGACACTTCTCCGGTCAATAACCAATAGCGGAACCTGGATGCTCATATTGGCTCCCACATATTCTACGAAGATCTTTATCGGTCAAACCGCATAACAACATACGTTGTTCCCTTTGTCATCGGTATGTTACTTGCCCGAGATTCGATCGTCGGTATCTCAATACCTAGTTCAATCTCGTTACCGGCAAGTCTCTTTACTCTTTCCGTAATACATCATCCCGCAACTAACTCATTAGTTACGATGCTTGCAAGGCTTATAGTGATGTGCATTACCGAGTGGGCCTAGATATACCTCTCCGACAATCGGAGTGACAAATCCTAATCTCGAAATACGCCAACCCAACAAGTACCTTCAGAGACACCTGTAGAGCACCTTTATAATCACCCAGTTACGTTGTGACGTTTGGTAGCACACAAAATGTTCCTCCCGTAAACGGGAGTTGCATAATCTCATAGTCATAGGAACATGTATAAGTCATGAAGAAAGCAATAGCAGAATACTAAACGATCAAGTGCTAAGCTAATGGAATGGGTCAAGTCAATCACACCATTCTCCTAATGATGTGATCTCGTTAATCAAATGACAACTCATGTCTATGGTTAGGAAACATAACCATCTTTAATTAACGAGCTAGTCAAGTAGAGGCATACTAGTGACACTTTGTTTGTCTATGTATTCACACATGTATTATGTTTCCGGTATACAAATCTAGCATGAATAATAAACATTTATCATAAAATAAGGAAATAAATAATAACTTTATTATTGCTTCTAGGGCATATTTCCTTCAGTAGAGATACTATTTGTGCTTCCAATTATCCTTAAACCCAGTTTTGCCATGAGAGTCCACCATACCTACCTATGGATTGAGTAAGATCCTTCAAGTAAGTTGTCATGTTGCAAGCAATAAAAATTGCTCTCTAAATATGTAAGACTTATGAGTGCCGGGCGGATTACGGGTTCCGCAAACCCTTGAAAGGTTCGAACTCTGGGGTGCGTTTGGAGATCTCAACCTACCCAGCCTGCCTACTCGCAATCCTCCTAAGCCTAGCACGTCGGGCTCAAAGAGACAAAGAGACACAACAATTTATCCTTGTTTAGGCCACCTTGCGGTGTAATACCCTACTCCAGCGTTTTTGGTGGATTGCCTCGAAGGGCTGATGATGAACTAGTACAGTGGATGAACTGGCCTCAGGAGGTGAGGTGTTCTTGAGCTCAAGAGAGCTGGTGAGGTGGTCGGGTGAGAATGGATCCGATCGGCCTTCGATCGCCCTCTATGGTGGTGGCTAAGTCCTATTTATAGTGGCCTTGGTCTTCTTCCCAAATGTTGGCAGGAAGGGATCCCACAACGGTTAGATTTGAAAGGGGACAAGTAGTACATCCTATCCTGACTAAAGCGTTCTTCGCCTGCGAAAAGCCTCTGGTCGTGACGCTGTAGTGGGCTCAGTGATGACCTCCGTCCCGCCATCCTGGCGGTCTTGGTTTTGTTGCACCAGAATGGAAACCTTTGGCTGATTCCTCGGGACTCCGCGTCTGCAACTTGCCTCCCTTGCACCGAAGAGGAAACTGGCGCTCTGCGCCCGCCTGGCCTTGGTCGTCATGGCTCACGTCAGCTGAGCCTCGTGAGGTGCACCTTGCATAGAACTCTCCGCCCCTCGGGAGCCAGCCTGAGGAGGTCGATCCCCTCGCGGGTCTTGGTGTCGTCCACCTCGCGAGGCTTGGCCCCTCGCGAGGGTCTTGAGTCGTTGATGCTGAAGCCAGGCCGTACCAGGCCATCGATGGAGCCACGCGGTGGGCCGCAGGCAGACAAGTCTGGATACCCCCATATCCATAGCGCCGACGGACATAATGTTGGCTCCACCCCTGATCAAAGCGACGGCCGACAGGTGAGACGAGAGAGAGAAGGCGAGTTGGGGAAGCGAGGAAGAGGCATGTAGATGTCGTCCATGCATAGGCTATTAACGAACTGGCGGCAATGGGCAGGAGAGGTACTAATTTGTTCATGGCCTTTCATGTCCTTTTTTATTGTTCTATGCATATGAGTTGGCAGCTGATGGGGCCAGACTCAATTTTTTAATGGGTGCAAACCTGATAAGTAGTACATACATGTACGTGCCAGGCAGTTTTTTTTTGAGAATCTCACAAAGCTTTATTGCGTCACAATGTTTGTAGGGACGAATACAAGATCTCCGGGCTGACCAAGCCAAACATGGCGGCCGAACCCTAAGGATATTGCGTACTTTGCGAGATTATGGGCCTCTACATTCGAGGTCCTATACTCATGACTAAAAATGCACGAAGAAAAATTACTAGAGGTATCTTTAACTTCTACAATTATTGCACCAAAATTTGCAGCACTCCCCTCCTTTATCGCATCGATGGCCACCTTGCAGTCCGATGCTATGTTCATCTTGTTGATATAGAGATCTTGGGCAAGAGCTAGTGCTTCTCGTATTGCTATGGTCTCGAGAATCTAGGGATCAAAGATGTTATTAAGAACAAGTGTCGATGCTCCAAGGAAACCCCCTGCTTCGTCCCTACACATAGCACTGGCAGCGCCAAACCTCCCCGTCCTGGAAACAGCCGCATCCACATTGATCTTCATGTGCTCGGGTGGTGGCGATATCCACGAACTTGGCCTTGCATTTGGCTTCGAAAGTGCCATGTCCTTCTTCTTACATAGAAACTCAATATCCGCCAAGTATGACTTGATGAATCTGTCAGTTGCAAAAGGAGTTTGATAGATATCCTCATGTATCACCTTTCGGCAGTTCATCTGAACCCAATGACACAACGTTGACTCCGCCCCTGATTAGAAGATGTCCCTTTGTCCATTGGCGGTGCCAAGATCGGGCCGGGCCCGAGCAAGCCCCAGGCCAAACACTAGCCACCGTACTAAACAATGCAAAAGTTTTTTTTTGAGGGAATAAACAATGCAAAAGTTGCTACAATGAACTAAGGAACCTAGCCTCACAACCCAGTCCAGGCCACTGCTTTTGTGCATGACACTAGAATGAGAAAGAAGCTAAAAGTGCAGATTAATGAGTAAAACAGAAATGCTCATCTAGAAAAAAAATGCTTCCTTTCCGTAACCAGTGGAGTGTCTTTTCTCTTTCTTTTCTTCCAACTGGGCATTACCCCTTTCCACTATTTTTTATAGCGGAAATACAATTATTCAGTAACCAAAATTCTTGATCAGTTTTCAGTAACCAATTTTTTTTTAGGTAATTCAGTAACCAATTTTTTTGAGGGATAGACCGTATGAGAAGGAAAGGCCGTCTCCTCCTGGACCGTGCGCCCTTTGCCAACTAGAAGGTGTGCTGGGCCGTGCGCTTTCCTTTGCCAACTCCCCGCCCGATCGCGGCGGCAGTCGTGCGCGAACCGCGAAAAATATTCCCCAATCTCCATTCCCCGCTCTAACCCTAGACACCGACAGCCCGTGCGGCGCGGCTGCCGGCTGCCCTGTTGCGGCGGGAGACGAAGCGAGGCCTCGCGATTCGCGTGCTCGAGGGAGGGGAGGCGAGGCGAGGCGAGGCGAGGCGGCGGGGTTCCCTTCCGTCTTGGGTCTCTTGGTGGCTTGCAGGTCGACTTGGTGGCGGTGAGCTCCGACCCCCCATTTTTTGCCGCCCTCAAATCGCTGAGCTTTCCATCTAGTATCCGTCGATTGATTCATGTTGGTTATCATTTTGTTCCTTCGCTTGTTTTGCTGTTCCACGGCGCCGGAATACAGCAGAGAACTGTTTATACATCTGCATACTACCGTAGCCGCTGAAACTTACAGAAGGTGCAGAAATTGCTGTCTATGACTGGTCCTCTTTGTCGTCGATGCATGTCTTTTCCAATGCCAACAATGCATTATCTGCTTGTTTTATCCAATGTCTCAATGTAAGCTATCTCTAAGTTGTATGGGTGTTGCGCTGATGCACACATTTCGTTGTGCGGAGTGTCATTCGGGGCGTGTGGCTAGAATTTTGCCGGCAAATTTTAGCGGTGTCGCACCCACTTTGTGTCTCATCTATGCACCTTGATATGTGTATCTCACCATGCTTTTAGTTTTAAGCTAGCTTGTCTTTTCAACTTTGCAGGCATCATATGTGTATCGATTTGTTTATGGTTATTGATCAGTAGCAACACAGGGCTCCACGTTTGCTACAGCTGGTGCCACTTACTTCCTTCTTTACCAATTCTAAGTAGATAAACTAAAACATCTGTTAAACTTTACCTAAACTTCATGTTATTTTCCTGCAAATTACTTTAATCATAAGCTTTACTCACTTCTCCCTATTGTTTTTAAATGTGTCTACAGAAGGATTTGGTACCTAGGCTTCCTCAAGATTGCTTACTATGGCTTCTGAGGAAACCAAACCAAAGAAGCAAAGGTATGAGGAATGCATTATAAACGGTCTCCCAGGAGAACTCATTGAGCGGATATTTTTTAAGCTTCCAGTGAGCACTTTGTTGAGGTGCACTGGTGTTTGCGAGCAGTGGCACAAAATCATCCGAGATCCTCAGTTTGTCACCTCTCACCTCCAGGATGCGCCCCAATGTGCCTTCCTATTCTTTCCGCAAGAGTCGGTCTCAGGTGAGCCCCATCCTGCTGATGCTATCCTGATTGATGAAGCCTGGTCGCCATCGACATATGCAGTGCCAGTGATTGGGCCTGATGATTTCCTTTGTGGTTCATGCAATGGGCTTGTTGTCTTATACACAAAGTCATCAACACTCAAGGTAGCTAACTTTGCAACTGGTGAATGCATGCATCTTGAGAAACCTGTAAAGAATTTGAGGGGTGATCACTTCTTGTTCTACAACTTTGGATTTCACCCATTGACAAAAGAATACAAGATTACACACTTTCTTGCTGATCCTATTGTGGGTCGCCCGTGCTCGCATAATAATAGCAGATTCAGTGTCATTCAAGTTTACACACTTGGTGATGAGAAATGGAGAGATATCAAAACTCCAGAAGCCCTAAGCTTAAACTGTGTAAAAAACTCTGGAGCAGTCAATATTGACGGAACAATGTATTGGCTAACTGAAGACATGGTAGCTAGCTGGCAGCATGCACTTATGGCCTTTGATCTCAATGAAGAAAGTTTTGCACAGATACAACT
The DNA here is from genome assembly GCA_021605145.1 of Aegilops bicornis. Taxonomy (NCBI): domain Eukaryota; kingdom Viridiplantae; phylum Streptophyta; class Magnoliopsida; order Poales; family Poaceae; genus Aegilops; species Aegilops bicornis. Next base: position 524,127,948 of record CM038673.1, read on the forward strand.
ACCAGCAACTGTACATGAAGATTGTGCAGGTGGCGGTCCCCGTCGGTACTGGATCCGAGAGATAGATAGGAAGGTATGTATAGCAACAGCTCAAGCCTGTCCGTCTCTTCCCAGAAGGCTTGTTGGTATGCTGCAGATCTGGGAACTTCAGAACAAAACGGAGCATAGGTGGAGCCGGAAGTACAATATTCAGTACTCGCCAGATTACATTCTGGGTCCAAATTTGGTTCATGGGGATAAGATCATAGTGCCATGTCGCATGGCAACCTATATTCTTATGAGTTGCTCGGGGAGAACTTCAATACTAAATTGTGTAAGATGGCAAAGCTGTTAGATTTCAGTCCCCACAAGCCTGACAACATGCAATCCTATATCTGCGTGAAGTCACTTGTACGTTTAGATGCATACAAGAAGGCTGGCATCACGCGTAGGCCAAAACAGAGGGAATGCTGGGAATTGAAGAAGTGGGAGGCGTGGGAGTACCAGCTCTCTGAGAATGAAAAACTGTGGACTAACATTTATGGAGAAGAGCATGAGGGAACTGTATGTTAGCTGAACTCAAATTTAGCTTAGCGACAATTTATTATTCTGGAAATTTTAACAATCGTTGAGTTGCTATTTGATAGGCATTTGCAGAACGCAATGGCATATCACTCAATGGTCTACTGCCGCATATATTGGATGATGCGATTCGACAGGATGTAAGCATGAAAATCAATCAAATATATCCAAGCTTTCCAGATCAGGTAATTCTTTGTCTAAACGGAAGTCAGCATAGTTTTTTTTTCATATTTAAGTTTAAATATTCGATGATCATTTGAAAAGCAGAAGATGTCATGATTGTTTAAGTGCACCCTCATCATTATTCATGTTTTGCATGAGACTCCAGCAACCAAGGCCCCTCCGGCGGCTTAATTGTGTGGCGCGCAACCGAGATAGGGAAAATTTATCTGCTCGTATGGAGAATTATAATAGTATTATGAAGGTATAATGTTTTAAATTTACAGGCCAGATCATTCAGGACTTTTCCTTGAAACATGTCAAATTAATAAAGTTAACTTGTCTACAGGCATCGAGAGAGGCTATGTATAATATCATTAGTATGATACGTAGTGCTGTAGACAATCAGGTAAAGGTTTACTTTTGGTCTAATTTATTCATGTTTTATTTTCCTGCTATAGCTCGCTAGTTCTTGTCTCCTGTATCTGTTTTAATCTCTTCCACAATAAATAAGCAAATTAGCTTCTTTTGAACTATAAGCATAATGATATTATTACCTCCCTTCATACAAGTGAATGGCCTCCCCTGCAATACAATTATTTTCCATCCCATATTTTAATATTGGCATGTGCGTGTGGTTTAGTTCTTTGTACCAACTTTGCAAACTGCCTAGTTACTGTGTTCATTGGGCTGTCAATTAGGTAGCCCACAGTCAACATATCACATTAATAAGAAATATTTTGTCATCAAGGTTTATGTACGTGCCCTAAATTTGTGAAATGGGTGTCATTGCAGAACACTTTAGGTGTTGATATTTTCATACCTACGCATATAGATATAGACGTACCAAACTATAAATGTTTTCTTATTTGAATGGCATGGTATTGTCTGCAGTTCCATTTTATACGTTTGCTAGCACACTCAGTGAATAATGGTTAATTGAGCATAGCTCTGCTAACTGGGCATCGAATTATAAGTTACTTTGGTTGCTATCAAGTACTGCAATACAGGTACTTAAAAATTGTTCTATATCATACACCTTTATATGGCAGACCAATTAACATAAGTAGTTCTAAAGAACATTCAGAGTAGGAACCATGGATTGATTGGTAAATGTCGAACTTTTCATTTCCTACTTCCTATTTGAGCTTTGAAGTCAAAATTTAACGGCATGATTAAACTGTCTGTGCACCTTATCTTTCTTTGAGGAAAAGAAAACAATGAAGATTCAGACCCTTCCTTTTTCTGGAATTGGTTGATGAAAGTCCCATTGTCTTGTATTTGAAACCTTACTCATGTTTCAGAGGGGTGCTTCGGGCTCAAATGCTGGCATTTCTTCTCAGAATCGCAGGGAGGGCGATGATGCGAAGGCTTAATACTTCAGAATTTATCATGAGGGCGATGATGCTCAACACTTGTTTCTTTTTGTCACCGAGGGACTGTTTACCTCTTCTGCCTGTAAAAGTGTTCTTTCTGAAGTACCGTCTGTGTGCTGCTATGTATTTTTTTTTCGTTTGAATTTCAGTCCTTGTGATCTAATTAACTTATTGGTCGATTCAAGACCTTGGAGAATTTGCGGGACAGCGAGACATTTGATCTGAAGGTCAAACCAAGTCTTGCCACTGAATATGATTTGAAACTTTACAGAATGTTGGGAGTGCAGACCTTGTAATGGCATTATAGTCTTATCCACGGATGAAAGCATCGATAGAGTTACTAAGCTCCCATGATTTACTCGCTTCTGGTTCAACGAGGCATTGGGTGACGTTTGTGGCCCCACCAGTAACTTGGTCATTAGTCGGTTTGGTGATACGCGTGTGACGCGTCCATTCGTTGTCGTTGCTGCGGTCAAGGCGTCTAGCTGACAGGTCAATGCTCAGTCGGTTTCCATAATGCCCCCGATCTATTTTCACTCTCGCACGTGCCCCCTTCGCGCTAGGGTTCGGGCGCCGCCCTCCTTGCTCCAGCCGCCGCAGCCTCCTCGATCTGACCGGCCTCCACCGCGCATCCCCCACCCCACCAGATCAGCAACTGCCCGAAGATTGGTTGTTGCCCACCCGTCCCGTGCTCCTTCCCCGTATGGCGTCGGCCAGTCAACCACTGAATCCAGTGAGTCGGGGGTCATGGGAGAGGACGGCGAGCACGCAGCTTGAGAGTGGAGGTTCCTAATGCGTGGTGTTGAGGACGATGACTACTTGGAGGTGTTGACAACAGCATCCGGATCCGGGGCTTCGTCGGGCTGTTCGTGTTCCTGTGCTACATGCCTATACCTCTCTGTTTTTGTTTCCTTATGTCTTGATTGTTACTTTGATTGTGTGGTGAGGGAGCTCTGAATTTTTTTAGGGGGAAGCGGGGGGCTGTGTGGGGTGTGGCGTGACATGTTTCGCCGGAATGTGGGGTCGATATGTGGTTTGTGCGGCTTCTTAAGTTTTTTTGGGCGCTTGAGGTGTCACTGTTTGTCCTGGGGCCTATTTTTGTGGTCGGTGGTGTGCTTCTTCGTTTCCATTGACTTGGTTCCATGATGAATATCTCTGATGGGGTTTGTAGTTTGTTACTAACTATCTTCAATATAGCAATAGCAGGCTTGTGATGTTTCGAGGTTTGATTACATGCTTAAGTAAACAAACCGCTGGATGTGCATTCATATTTTCTGTATATCACTTGTTTAGCTTACAAGAATCAAGAATGTACCTCATACATAACAAACAGATGGTAGAATATGTAGGCTCCAGAAAATGTTATTTGTTTTTAGACTTTAAATGAATGTGAAACAAGTCAGGAATAAGTAGCGAGATGTTGTTGTATCGTCGAATCAAGTGCATAAGGAGCCTATAGACGGTGGAGCTTCAAGAACACCAGAAAGCAATCAGAGCATACCACTTGGAGAAGCAATCAGAGCCTATGTTTTTTTTCAGTAACAAACATGAGCATCTCACCTTATTCTTCCTATGTATCTGCTTTGGGTTAGTTTCAGGTGAGTTTTTCTTCTTCCTCTTTTGCATTTTGTGTGTGTGGATGCTTAAGCATAATCATTTGTTATTTGGTTCAGTTAGAGATTAAAGGGCACTGAAATTGAGTGGAAGGTGTATATATTTGATGTGTACAAGTGGCCAAAATAAGAAGCGCTTTCATAGAAGTAAAAAACGCAATTCGTCTTCCTGTGTGAATCTTCAATGGCGATTCCAGGTATACTGCTCTTATTTGTAATACGGACAAAGCATTAACTTGTTCAACTTGGATGAGTAAATAGACCAGCCAATACTCTAATATTGTTTTACAGTCTTGGAGTTTTTATTCCCGCAAAGAAGGAAAAAATCGTTTGAAATCGCAAACGAAGTAGGCTCTTAAGTTTTCCCGCAAAAGAAGAAGAAGAAGTAGGCTCTTAAGTTCACGACAATCCAGGAGCTGATTCTGCAGGTTAATATTTGCTTCATCTTTTTCATCCTTAGCCGTAGGAGTGGATTTGGTGATAATTTCGGAATCACGAGGTGGTGATTATTGACTCGACGTAATATGGAATTGTTTCCTTCTTTAAACCGGAGAAATCATGTAGTAGGTCATTTTGCCTTTGCTATCAGCTGAGATGTTAATTGCTACTTGATGTAGACTTATTATTAATCTCTCTCTTTTGTTGTCTCTAACAGCCAAGATGGGTGTTATATAAACTTATGGGTCATGCTAACTGAAATGGTGATGTTTGTTTCTTCATTTCTTCACCTAGGTTGACGCCACATGTAACCCGATGGTGACTCTCGAGTCTTGAAAGCATGTTTATATAGTTAAGCCCCCATCTGGTTGCTTGATCACATCGGATTTATTGCAAAATTTGTTACACTATTTTGTTAGGAGCGTTCTTTGTTTGCTGGGCACACTTACGAAGTGTTCATCAAAACAGTGTGTTAGAGCAGAGTTTCTGTATGTGGTACCTTGGCAATGTTAGCTTTCAAGCATGTTTTTATATCCATCACTTAGACTTCACCTCTTGGTCAACTCAATTTATATGCCCAACAGTTGCAGTCCTTAAAGCAATTATAGAAAATGAGTTAAATAGATACTTTTCATGTCTCTCTTTAATATTTGGATATTAAAATTTTAACTCTGCTGTGCCCCATTGATTTTCCATACAGAGAAGGTAATTAGTTGCATGTTTTCATCATTTCTCTTTAACACCTGGTTATTAAAATTGTAGCTTGGTTGTGCCCCCTTGTTTTTAATTAGATGCATTCTTTTGTCTCCACAGTCTTTAAAACATTGGACTTCTGCACCTGCGACAAGCTGGAGCATTACGAAACTACTACGTAGACGATGGGTGAGTGCACGACACTGGCACGATCGGAGGTCCAGCCGCTGATATGCGCTGGATATTATGCATGGACTGTTTGATATGTGCTGTCGTGCACAAGTCGTTCGCAAGGCATCGTGTGTATAGCAGCACTGGGAGCATTATATGGTTAGTCTTAGAAACTAATATTTGTTCTACGAATCATGGTATCTCCTAGCAACTATGATCATTTTTCTGGCTAAGAGTTTGCACCATGTCGGCAGCCCTGGCACATCTGAACCGTGGAGTGTGGAGTGGTAATAGCGAACTGGTTAGTTCAGCAAAAGAAGGTTTTCTGCTCATGCACGCATCTATTGCTGATGAAATGAACTAATCATGTTATTTGCGTGTGGGGAATATCACCATCTTGTTTATTATGAGAATTTTTGTATTTGTTTGGCTCCAAAGGCTAAGAGCTGATTGGCCCGTCAAAATATGCAGCTACAAAACTAGACTGGGTTATAGAGATATTGGCTATTAAAAGGTGCAGTAAGAGATTGGTGGGTTCATTCGGACTTGAGCATTTCTTCACGTTTGTTAATCAAAACGGCGCGGCAAAGCGCGCGTTTGCTTCTAGTACCTTTCATAATGCACGGCCCTGGAACGTTAGAGTCAAGCAGGTTCAGAGCCTCGGGAGTTTTGACTGACTGCTATATGCGGATACAACGGCGTTAATGAAGATTTGTCTGCTTTTTGTCCTCGCAAATTCGGGACTACTCGACGCCACTGTGGCAGCGCTTCCTGACCGTCCAGTTTACTGCTTTTTACCGTCGGATTCGACTGCTCCCTGATTTAGTTTTTCTCTATGGTAGGCGACTGACACTGGATGGATATACATGTAATTACTGGCTCACAAGGTAGTGAGGCGCGCTCGGTCCATCGCAAACAACGGTCTAGGTAACCCTATGTCAAAGAGCCAAGCATGTTCTCCGCCCACAAAAAAGGGAAGTGTTTAGGAACGTCGTGCCGGCCGAACCGTTCCGCCGGTCCCACGCGGACCACTCGATCGAAGCGAGGCGAAGCGCATCGTACGCCTCGCGCTCCTCCCGATCTCCTTCTTCCTCCTTCAGATCCCACCCCCGGCTAGCCCTAACCCCGCGCAGGTCACCTCCATCCTTCGGATCGCCTTCTTTCCGGCCACCTCCCACCCCCCCCCGCCCGTGCAGGTTCCTTCCGCGCCGACGAGCCGAGTTGGAAGCCGCCATGGATTATACCACCCATGAGCTGTTCAGACTCCCCTGTCTTGGAACCCTCCACCGGAGATGCTTCAACCACGCAGCGGTCAGTGCGCGACCTCCTCCCCACCGCCGCAACCATCTCGCTTCCATTTAATTTTGGAAGCATTTTTTTCCTCCTCCACCGATGTTGCAACCGACGACCAAAAAAGCTACAACCGTTCAATTCGAGAGCTTCAACTAACGGTATATCAAGCTTCGTCCGGACACCATGCATTGAGAAAAGCTACAATCGTTCATACGAAAAGCTTCAACCATAGTTTGAAAAGCTGCAAACGACGGAATAGAGAAGTTTCATCGGACCACCATGAAACAAAAAATCCGCACCCGTCATTTTTTGAGAAAGCTTCAACCGTTGAATTGAAAAGATTCAACCGGTTTTATAAAAAGCTTCAACCATAGTTTGAAAAGCTGCAAACGACGGAATAGAGAAGTTTCATCGGACCACTATGAAACAAAAATCCACACCCGTCATTTTTTGTGAAAGCTTCAACCGTTGAATTGAAAAGCTTCAACCGGTTTTATAAAAAGCTTCAACTGGCTTTATAGGACGCTTCAACCCGCGAGTACACAACAAAAAAGTTGCAACCGTTGACGTGAAAAGCTTCAACCATATTTTTAAAAAGCTTCAACCCGGCGACAAAAAGCTGGACTGGCACCTCACCATTGATGCAATGGCTTCACGGCGGAGCTGGAGCGGCGACGAGCTCGAGGGACCGGCGATGAACTATCGGGCGGCTTGCGAGACGCGCCATCGGCGGTGAGCGGCGTTGCTACAAGCCGGACGGGCGGCACTCCTTCGTCGGAGCTGTGACCTTTTGCCGCGGGAGCTGCATGCGGCAGAGCCGGCGAAAGCCACGGCGGACCGGGCGGGCCAGCGGCAACGGTGACGCTGGAGAGGAGCCGGCGGCCTGGAGGACGTGGAGGCCCGAGGGCGGCGCTCGCGCTGCTGCGGAAGGAAAGAAGGGGATAGGAGGAAGACAACGGCCCCAGATCGGACGGCTAGGGCTCGCGCATCGGACGGTTGGTGCTGGACCGGCCCAACGGTTGGGCCGTCGCACCGGCGCAGATCAGCGCCCCCACAAAAAAGAAAAAAAAGTCAAGCATGCGAACTGCTGAGGCATCTCCAACGCGGCCCTTAAATTTTCTGGACCACGCGGTCCTGACGTCTTTTGCCATCCAACGCGGGTCTGCATCAGTCCGCCGACCCGAGACAAATTGGGTGGCTTTGCGGGCGTTCGGACCATGGCCACACCTGCTTCTGACGATTGTGACCCACCTAAAAATCCCACCCGCCTCTCCCGTGCTTTCCACCGAACGGCCACACCACTTGCCATGCCGGCCAGAGCATGCAGCAGACGGTATGGATGCAGTTTGATGTGACTGGGCGTGAGAGCGGCGCCGACGAATACAGACGCCGCATCCAAGAAACCAACTCAGGCCACTGCGCCGCATTGAAGCGGGTTGACCGGCGCTTAGACTTGCCTGGTGAAAGAACATGCGGTGCCCCCATGTTTGGTTTTGGCAATTGATGACAATCTCTATGTACTAATGGTTGCCTTGAGTTATATTTGAAGAGCTTGTCCATAGGTTTTTCTTGGAGTCCATTTGTTGGTTTCAAGGAGAGTTTGTGATGACCAAGGTGCTATTAAGGAATTATCCAAAGATTTGTCTTATGAGTATTGAGCTTATAGCAAGCATGTCTTGACGAAGAAGAGTGTGTGACCATTCATGTTTACCTTCAAGACATCATCCAAATGAAGAGAGTTGGAAAGATTCAAGGTTGATCAAGACTAAGTCAAAGAGTGAATCAAGTTGATCAACACACAAAGCATAGAAGATGTACCGAGAGGGATCAAGCGATCCCATGGTATGGTAAGCATGGTCAATTACGCTTTGTGTACTAACCCATGGTCTTCGTGAGAGTTCTTTGTGGGGTTAGTTTGCGACGTGCAAGTTCAAGTAGGATCATCACAAAGAGATCATAGATGCTTGCCGTCCATTGTGGCGATAATGGACTTGTGAAGATGTGCAGAAGAATGGCTCACCCATAGTGGAGTATGGGGGAGCAATCCACTAGTCTTCATCGAGCCAACACAATCAAGAAAGGGGGTCCATCTTGAGGAGGAGAAGATCGTCATCATCTAGCTCAAGTGGATCTTGTGCGAGGCAAAGGTTTGCCCTTGATAGGCTTTCTATTTTACCGGTCTCATGGTAGTTGTGGGAGACCGGGTTATAGGATCGATTGCCGTACTATCAAGGGGGGCTCTCGATGAGTTGCTTGATCATATCGTTCGTAGAGAGCTCAAACCATTGCATCCTTGCATCATCTTTATTGGTTCTTGTTTGGTTCTTCTCCTTGTGAGATTTGGAGCTTATGGTCATTTTTATGACAAGCTCGAGTTCATCGAAAAACGGAGTTCACTTGCATCTTCTATGATGTTTTCGATGTTGGAGGGTAATGCCGGTTCTTCTCTGTTGGAGTTTTCACTGCTTGTTTTGATGCTACTCCTTGTCTTGTATCCAACAAGCTTGAGTTTGCTCAATTCGGAGCTCATATGAAGAAGTTATGGCATTTCTGCTTTTCTCCCTGCTCTGGTCTGAGCGGTAGTACATGGGTCGAGCGGTAGTACCGCTTGGGTGCTATAAGCGGCGGCCTCCACAGTAGTAGTATCGCTTGTAGCCCCAAAGTAGTACCGCTGCGGTTTCGTGCTAGTGCCGCCTCGATTCGAGGGCTCATTTTTCGTGTCGGACTTTACGGTACCTGCCGTGGCAGGAGTGGCGGTAGTACCGCTCTCGAGCGGTAGTACCGCGAGGAGGAGCGGTAGTACCGCTTAGGCTGTTAAGCGGTAGTACCGCTGGCCCAGCGGTAGTACTGCTCCGATCGGGCGGTAGTACCGCTACTGCTTTTCTACCACCCCAAGGTTCATTTGTTGTTGCTCCTTTTTCCCTGCTTCTTCCGCCCGAGCGGTAGTACCGCTCGTGGAGCGGTAGTACCGCTTCGATGTCTTGGCTGAGCACATAACGGTTGGATTTTCCCTCCTATTAAAGGGGTCTTCTTCCCATTGAACCTTATCCTTTGAGCTCGTGTTCTTCCCCATTGTTGACCTTCTTCGAGCTTGCTAACTCTCAATCCCTCCATGGATTCTTGCTAGTTTTTGAGGGAAAAGAGAGAGGAGATCTAGATCCACATTTCCACCAATCACTTTCTCGTCTATGTGAGGGGAACCCCTTGGATCTAGATCTTGGAGTTCTTTGTGTTCTCCTTCTTGTTCTTCCTATCACTTTCCTCCCTAGCATTAGTTGCTTTGGTGGGATTTGAGAGAGAAGGATTTGGGCACTCTGTGTGCCCTTGCCATTGCATTTGCGCATCGGTTTGAGTTCTCCATGGTGATACGTGGAAGTTACAAGTTGAGAAGCTTATTACTCTTGGGTGCTTGGTACCCTTGAGCTTGTTCCTCGTGGGTGCTTGGGCGCCCTAGACGGTTGGTGGTGCTTGGAGCTAAATCATTGTGGTGTAAAGCTTCGGGCAAGTGTCGGGGTCTCCAATTAGGTTGTGGAGATCGCCCCGAGCAATTTGACGGGTACCGGTGACCGCCCCCAAGGGTTGCCAAAGTGTACGGGTTCGGTGACCGCCCCCAAGGGTCGCCATTTGTACGGGTTCGGTGACCGCCCTCAAGGGTCCCTTAGTGGAATCACGACATCTTGCATTGTGCGAGGGCGTGAGGAGATTACAGTGGCCCTAGTGGCTTCTTGGGAGCATTGTGCCTCCACACCGCTCCAAACGGAGATTAGCATCCGCAAGGGTGTGAACTTCGGGATACATCGTCGTCTCTGTGTGCCTCGGTTATCTCTTACCCGAGCCCTTTACTTATGCACTTTACTTTGTGATAGCCATATTGTTCTTTGTCATATATCTTGCTATCGCATAGTTACTTATCTTGCTTAGCATAAGTTGTTGGTGCACATAGGTGAGCCTAGTTGTTGTAGGTTTTGTGCTTGACAAATTAACCGTTAGGTTTATTCCGCTTTTGTTCAAGCCTATACCGTAATTAATTTAAAACGCCTATTCACCCCCCCTCTAGGTGACATCCACGATCTTTCACCTGGCCGCGACTATTTAAACCATGTGCCGGTAATGCACACCCACACTTCGTCCTCTTCGACCCCCTTCACCCCTAGTGAAGATGCCGAAGTCATGGTTCTCCGCGCCGACAGATGGTGGCGGTGGGAGCCCTTCACCAGGCGGCGCTTGCCGCCGCCGTCCTCGTTCCTTAGGCCCCTCGGCATCCATGGCGGACGGCTCCTCCATTAACGAGGAGGACCAGCCGCAGCAGCATCAGCCTCGTCTCTTTGTGGAGGCCGCTCTGACAGACGAAGAATTTTTCCGTCAGACAGAGATCATGACGAAGCGATCACTCCATCAGATGGACCCGACGCCACCATCTCCGGCCGCGTCAAGGAAGAGCCAGTGTCCCCACTCCGGTGGTGGGCTAAGGAGGAGCCCGTGCCGCCCCCCAGCGCACAACTGTGACGTCTAGATCAGACGTCACGTCAAGGAGGATCCCACGTCCCCGCCGACGCTTAACAGGTACGCCCGCATTGACGGGCCCGTCTCGCCGTCCCCGCCGCTCCGTCATGGAGGAACCACCTCCCGCGATCACGAAGGCACGGGGCCGCATCCTCCACTACCTCAGAGGAAGCGCTTACAGTGGTCCCTCGGGCTTGAGGGCCGTCGTGTCTGAGGAGGAGCGTGCGGCTAGGCAACAAGCATGGTATGACCGGCGCAACGCCGCTCGCCGCTCAATGTTCACCAAGTCTGATGCAACGTCAGAATGGGTCTGCAACGATCCGTACCTCGCCGCCGCGTGGGCCCTTGATCGCTCTGTCACCACCGCGGAGACGGCCGCCAGGCGCCTTGACAGTGAGCTCGCCAAGATCGACGAGGAGTGGTCGCTTAGCGTCTCCTCCGTCAACATAGGCAGGGGCAAGGCCACCCCTAGAGCTCCGCGGGCGCCATCGGTGAAGGAAATATGCCCTAGAGGCAATAATAAAGTTATTATTTTATTTTCTTATATCATGATAAATGTTTATTATTCATGCTAGAATTGTATTAACCGGAAACTTGAAACATGTGTGAGTACATAGACAAAAACAAAGTGTCCCTAGTATGCCTCTACTAGACTAGCTCGTTAATAAAAGATGGTTAAGTTTCCTGACCATAGACATGTGTTGTCATTTGATGAACGGGATCACATCATTAGGAGAATGATGTGATGGACAAGACCCATCCGTTAGCTTAGCATAATGATCGTTTAGTTTATTTCTATTGCTTTCTTCATGACTTATACATGTTCCTCTGACTATGAGATTATGCAACCCCCGAATACCGGAGGACCACCTTGTGTGCTATCAAACGTCACAACGTAACTGGGTGATTATAAAGATGCTCTACAGGTGTCTCTGAAGGTGTTTGTTGGGTTGGCATAGATCGAGATTAGGATTTGTCACTCCGAGTATCGGAGAGGTATCTCTGGGCCCTCTCGGTAATGCACATCACTATAAGCCTTGCAAGCAATGTGACTAATTAGTTAGTTGCAAGATGATGCATTACGAAACGAGTAAAAAGACTTGCCGGTAATGAGATTGAACTAGGTATGATGATACCGACGATCGAATCTCGGGCAAGTAACATACCGATGACAATGGGAATAACTTATGTTGTTATTGCGGTTTGACCGATGAAGATCTTCGTAGAATATGTAGGAACCAATATGAGCATCCAGGTTCCGCTATTGGTTATTGACCGGAGATGTATCTCGATCATGTCTACATAGTTCTCGAACCCGTAGGGCCCGCACGCTTAATGTTCGATGACGATATGTATTATGAGTTATGTGTTTTGGTGACCGAAATTTGTTCAGAGTCCCGGATGAGATCACGTACATGGCGAGGAGTCTCGAAATGGTCGAGAGGTAAAGATTGATATATTGGAAGGTTCAATTCGGACACCGGAAGGGTTCCGGAGTGTATCGGGTACATACCAGAGTACCGGAGGGGTTACCGGAACCCCCAGGGAAAGATATGGGCCATATGGGCCATAGGAGGGAGGGTGCACCAGCCCGAGGCTAACCAGCCCACAAGGGGCTGGTGCACCCCCCACAAGGGATGAGGCCAAATTGGACAAGGAAAGTGGGCGCCACCCCCCTTTCCTTCTCCTACTCCCTCTCCTTTCCCCCCTCCATGAGAAGGAAAAGAAGGGGGGGGGGGGCGAATCCTACTAGGACTGGGAGTCCTAGTAGGACTCCCCCCTTATGGCGCGTCCCCTAGGGCCGGCCTCCTCCCTCTCCCTCCTTTATATACGTGGGCAGGGCACCCCTTGGAGACACAACAATTGTTCCAAGCCGTGTGCGGCGTCTTTCTCCACTGTATGCTCCTCCGGTCATAGCGTCGTAGTGCTTAGGTGAAGCCCTGCGCGGATCACATCACCATCACCGTCATCATGCCGTGTTGACGAAACTCTCCCTCGACCCTCTGTTGGATCAAGAGTTCGAGTGACGTCATCGAGCTGAACGTGTGCAGAACTCGGAGTTGTCGTATGTTTGGTACTTGATCGGTTGGATCGAGAAGGCGTTCGACTACATCAACCGCGTTAACCTAACGCTTCCGCTTTCGCTCTACGAGGGTACGTGGACACACTCTCCCCCTCTCGTTACTATGCATCTCCTAGATAGATCTTGCGTGATCGTAGGAATTTTTTTGTAATTGCACGCTACGTTCCCCAACAGTGGTATAAGAGCCATGTCTATGCGTAGATGATATGCACGAGTAGAACACAAAGAGTTGTGGGCGATAATAGTCATACTGCTTACCACCAAGGTCTTACTTTGAGTCAGCGGTATTGTTGGATAAAGCGGCCCGGACCGACATTACATGACCGCGTTCATGAGACTGGTTCTACTGACATGCTTCGCACACAGGTGGCTGGCAGCTGTCTGTTGTTGGAGATATGCCCTAGAGGCAATCATGTATGATGATATTTCCTATGTGTTTATGAATAAAGATAGTCCTTGGACATTATCAATGATGTGTATCAGCAAGTACGTGACTTGTTTGTGGGACTATGCATTGTATAATGACTGTCCTAAAAGGTCCCTAGTCGAAAGGGCTGTGTGGACGCGCAGCCGACTAGACTAGGATATGACACGGTGGATGGCTCGGTCTCACTAGCCATGAAGCATTGGATGCTAACCGGATAATATGGACTTGGAAAGGTCTGGTCGGATTCGACGTAGTCGGATCCGAGTCGAGATAAGGTCCGAGTCGGACAGACCCAACTATGAGACGCAACGATATGTCATCTGTGAGTCTCTAGTACAACATACGTTCTATGTCTTAAGACCTGAGCTGGCGCATGTACTCGGGATGGTGACAGACTTGCTTTGGGCCGACCAAATGCTACTCCGTGACTGGGTAGTTACAAAGGTAGGTTTCAGGTTTGTCCGGTCCCATGTCATGCGAGACATGGTCGAGCAAGATGGGATTTGCCCCTTCGATCATGAGAGATATACTCTGGGCCCCTCGTGTGATCCGACCAGGATAAGCATGGCCATGCGACAAGGATTATGAGATAATCCGGTTTGTGGTCGGTATCACTGGAACGAGAAAGAGGTCGGGCTAGCACAAGGATGACAGTCTCGCCTTGAGCCCGACAACATATATCGTGTGGCAAAGGGAATGTAGTGTGACACGTCAGACGGGTTCGCCTAACCAGCTTCATAGTCGGTTTGGTGGTCGGCACACCTTGCTAGAGGCCGCTACCAACCGTGCAGGTCGGAGGTGATCCGAATCGTGACCAAGCCGACTTGAACCTAAGGGGTCGCAGCTTAAGGGAAGGAACCTACGAGGTCGGTTCAGTAGGACACCGGGTCGGATGTGATCCGAACTGGACTAGGAACGTGACCGAGTAGACTTTGAGCTTTAGGGTCCGTCACGAGGCCCAAGTGTTGAGCCGCGACGGACGCCTATATAAAGTGGAGGTGCGGCACACTCATGCGGTTGATCGCTTGGCTGCGACTAGGGTTTGCATGTGTTGCGAATAGCCACCTCCACTCGCCGACTGTGTGATCGGACCTAGCAGTCCACCGCACGGTGTTCCTCCTGCACGCGCGGATACCGTTAGAGGCGGTGCACTTGTGCCGCTCCGGCGAACTCGTACGTGGGATTGGACGACCGACTGTTCGAGGGAGATCGAACGAGGAGTAGACAATCCACGCGGACGCGCTGCCCCAACTCTTCTTCCGCTGCACGACACTGCGCGTCTAGTGGTAACGAACTGTGATCCATCTCCCATAGCATGTTCCTGGATGGTCTGCGCGTAGGAAAATTTTAATTTGCAGTCGACGCACCCTACCGTAGATCCCAACATATGTTTCTCCAACTTTAGTTGAATCGAGTTTGTCTATGGCCGGTCCTTGTTGAAGGTTAAAACAACACACTTGATGAAAAATCGTTGTGGTTTTGATGCGTAGGTAAGAATGGTTCTTACTAGAAGCCCGTAGGAGCCACGTAAAACTTGCAACAAAAAGTAGAGGACGTCTAACTTGTTTTTGCAGGGCATGTTGTGATGTGATATGGTCAAGACGTGATGAGATATAAATTGTTGTATGAGATGATCATGTTTTGTAAAAGTTATCGGCAAATCGCACGAGCCTTATGGTTGTCGCTTTATTGTATAAAATGCAATCGCCATGTAATTGCTTTACTTTATCACTATGCGGTAGCGATAGTCGTAGAAGCAATAGTTGGCGAGACGACAACGACGCTACGATGGAGATCAAGGTGTCAAGCCGGTGACAATGGAGATCATGACGGTGCTTTGGAGATGGAGATCAAAGGCACAAGATGATGATGGCCATATCATGTCACATATTTTGATTGCATGTGATGTTTATCTTTTATGTATCTTATTTTGCTTAGTACGACGGTAGCATTATAAGATGATCCCTCACTAAATTTCAAGGTATAAGTGTTCTCCCTGAGTATGCACCATTACTTTCTGTTAAATGCGTCTTGAGACACCACGTGATGATTGGGTGTGATAAGCTCTACGTTCACGTACAACGGGTGCAAGCCAGTTTTGCACGTGCGGAATACTCGGGTTAAACTTGACGATCCTAGCATATGCAGATATGGCCTCGGTACACTGGAGACCGAAAGGTCGAGCGTGCATCATATAGTAGATATGATCAACATAGAGATGTTCACCATTGAAAACTACTCCATCTCACGTGATGATCGGACATGGTTTAGTTGATTTGGATCACGTGATCATTTAGATGACTCGAGAGATGTCTATCTAAGTGGGAGTTCTTAAGTAATATGATTAATTGAACTTTAATTTATCATGAACTTAGTCCTGATAGTATTTGCATATCTATGTTGTAGATCAATAGCTTGCGTAAAGCTCCCTGTTTTATTTTGATATGTTTCTAGAAAACTAAGTTGAAAGATGATAGTAGCAATGATGCGGACTGGGTCTGTGATCTGAGGATTATCCTCATTGCTGCACAGAAGAATTATGTCCTTGATGCACCGCTAGGTGACAGACCTATTGCAGGAGCTGATGGAGACATTATGAACGTTAGACAAGCTCGGTATGATGACTACTTGATAGTTTAGTGCGCCATACTTCGGCTTAGAACCGGGACTTCAAAAACGTTTTTAATGCTACGGAGCATATGAGATGTTCCAAGAGCTAAAATTAGTATTTCAAACTCATGCCCGTGTTAAGAGGTATGAGACCTCTGACAAAGTACTTAGCCTACAAGATGGAGGAGAATAGCTCAGCTAGTGAGCATGTGCTCAGAATGTCTGAGTACTACAATCACTTGAATCAAGTGGGAGTTAATCTTCCAGATAAGATAGTGATTGATAGAGTTCTCTAGTCACTATCACCAAGTTACTGGAACTTTGTGATGAACTATAATATGCAAAGGATGACGAAAACGATTCCCGAGCTCTTCGTGATGCTAAATCGATGAAGGTAGAAATCAAGAAAGAGCATCAATTGTTGATGGTTAACAGGGCCACTAGTTTCAAGAAAAGGGCAAAGGGAAAGAAAGGGAACTTCAAGTAGAATGGCAAGAAAGTTGCCACTCCCGTGAAGAAGCCCAAAGCTGTCAGGACCTCGATTCCAAGTCACATCGATCTAGCCGGTAACACCTCATATCACTTTGCGGCCTCACGCACGGTATCCCCACGGGTGTCGCCTTACCATGGCCCGGGACCGTTTGCGTCTTTTGGCTCACGTATATGATAGTGTCGCTAGCATCCATATGACAAAGAACCCGGGCCGACATGGCTAGTCGTGAACCCAAAGCGGCGCTAACCTATGGGGACAGCATACATGAATCACATCGAGCATGTCGGTCATCAACGTATGAATTGGGCTGTAGCACTGGCTATGAGGACTCCGGTATCCCGGCTGTAGCAGGCTAGGCGGGACTCGAATATCACCGCGTGACATTTCCCGAAGGGACGGACATAGGAACGGCAAGTGAAACACATGCCGCCAAATCAAGTGTCCAAGCGGTAGTGCTTTGGGCTAGCAGGACTCCGTGAACCGGGTCAGAAGCGGACTACTATCACTCGTAAGCACGAGACTACATTTCCCATATGAGAGGCTGCCAAGGATAAACAACTAGTTTGTCGGATCCCACACATACCAAGCATTTCAAACATACACACAATATGCTCAATATGTGTAGATACAACATGGCATCACAACATAACTCTACGACTCAAGTATTTATTCATTAGGCTCCGAGGAGCGAGATATTACAAACATGGGTCTCATGACCCAACACTCAGAGCATACAAGTCAAAGCACAAACGGAAGCTAAACATGTCTGAGTACATACATCTACAAATGAAAAAGGCTGAGAAGCCTGACTATCTACTGATCTGCCGAGGGCACAAGATCGTAGCCGAGGTAACAAGCTAAACGTCAAGTCCACGTGGAACTACTTAGCGAGACCGACGCCTCTCTGCAAAAACATAAAATAGGCAAACGTGAGTACAATTGTACTCGTAAAGACTTACATCGTAACTAACTACATATGCATCATTATCAAAAGGGGTGGTGGAGTTTGACCGCAGCAAGCCAACTTTGACTCGGTGGCTATCCCGGACTACGTTGCAAGTAACTCTTTTGAGGTGGCGCACACGAGTCCACATATTCACCATATCAATACACCACTATGGATCCGCCTCGTCTCCCTCACGAGAACGCCATCCGTAGCACTCACGCTTATCTTGCGCATTTTAGAGTATCCACTTTCACTTGTCTATGAACTGATATAGGCAACCTGTAAGTCCTTTTCATGGACACGGCTATTCGAATAGATCATATTAACCCTGCAGGGTGTACTTCTTCACACGCTCTCACCACTTACCACCGTTTACACGACATGTACTCGGCAACCTTCAAGCGGAAGCCCAGCGAGGGTGTCGGCCACGACCTACCTAAACACTCAAGTCCCTAGTCCAGGTTTATCGCCTATTCGGGTTCCATCTGCAGGGAGTCCGGCCGAGGTTTCCCATACAACCCCGAACGATGTGTGCAGGGTTCCCGAGACACCAAACGGGCGAATCGGTACACCGGGCCACGTGCCTACCGCAACACAACCCACCCCTAAGGTCAGCATTATGCGCCCCAAAGATGCTACAAACACCAGAAAGTACTTGCAACTCCTGACCGAGGACAAGGGTGGTTAAGAAGCCGAGAGAGTCAATTAAGGATCCCAATGTGTGGTAGTAACTGTTTCATGGATCACAAACACAGAACTCAGTTCCTGAGGACGGCTGCAATGAGACAACCCACATGTACTCCTACATGGCCTCTCACCGCTACCTTTACCAAATCGTGTTCACACACCTAGCTCACACACACAGTAGGACATGTTCACACACCTCCGATCCATCCCCGATGAATCAGACCTGACTCAACTCTAAGCGATGGCGAGGCATGACAAACAAGCATGAATGAGTAGGCACAACAGGGCTCAAACAACTCCTACTCATGCTAGTGGGTTTCATCTAATTCTTGTGGAATGACAGTCATCACGAGAGGATAAAGGGGTTCAGCTACCGTAGCAAGTAACACATGAGTCGTTGTTGTCCTAATGCAGTAAAATAGAGCAGGAGCGAGAGAGTGGGATTATATCGGAATGAACAAGGGGTTTTGCTTGCCCGGCACTTCAAGATAATATAGTTCTTCATCGGTGTGATCGAATTCATCGCTCGACGTCTGCTCACCGAGAGGGACAAACACCGGCAATCGAGAAAGAACACAATCAATGCAATGCACATTCACATGAATGACATGTCATGTTAAGGTTCTGAATTCACCTAATGCAATATCTAGCCAAGTTAATTGAAGTGGAACTCAAACAAGAACAAATTCCAACTCCAAATGTTATTTCATAAATTGCCCTAATCATCATTTGTCCTATTCAGTGAGGTTAACTTGTTCAAACATGCATGATCATGGCATAAACAGATTCTTCATATTTTTCTGATCATTTTTCATATATAATTTGTTTCCATTGGAGTTACGGTTGGATTTCTATGAATTTTAGAAGTTTGGGGTATTTTCTGAAATTTCCTGAATTATAATAAATCCGTAAAATCAATTATCGCATCACCGACGTCAGTGTGACATCGGCGGGTCTACGGGACACGGTCCGGGTCAAACCTGACAGTGGGTCCCGCGTGTCAGTGTAATTAGTTTAACTAAAAATTAATTAAAACTAATCCTAAATATTTAACTGTGGTCGGGCCCCACTGTCATTGACTCAGAGAGTCAACCAGGCCCACCCGTGGTCAAAGTCAAAGTCGGCTGCCTGCGTTTAGCCGCGGCGACGCCCGGCGCGGAAGTGATTTTTGGCCGTTCAAACCAAATGGGCCGCGGAAGGCATCTAGGTGGAGCTGGGAACGAGCCGAAGCTCTTGGTGGAGTCGGTTGAGCTCGGGGCGGCCGGAATCGGCGCTGGAGACGACCTTGGCGGCCGCCAGAGTTCGGGCGTGGGTGCGGGCAGCGTTGCGGTGTGCGAGCAAGCGGGCTGAGGCGCTAGTGGTGGCCTACGTGATGCGGTGAGTGCGATGGGCGCTAGCCCGGGACCAAATGGCCATCGAGCAAGCGCCGACGACGAGCGCCGGGCGGAGGTGAGCCGGCTTCAATGGCGGCGGCTACGAGGCGAGAATGACGCGGGAAGAGAGGGAATCGACCGGAGGCTCACATGGGTCAGCGTAGAGATGGTCAGCGAGCTCGGGAAGCGACGACGGTGGCGACTGACGGCGGCGATCCTCGGTGGCTGAGGAGGAACGGCGGAGCTAAGCGGCAACCAGGCGTCCGACGCCTTTTGCCTGGGTGAGGAAGAAGAGGGGGGGGGGGGGGGCGAGGCAGAGCTTCCTGGGGCGTCGGCGGGGCGGGGAGGTGGCGGTGGCCGCGGTGAACGGCGTCAGTGGCGACGATGGCGCACGGTCCGGGCGAGAGAGAGGGAGCAGAGGAGAGAATGGGGTCCAGGGAGAGAGGAGAGGTGCAGGGTCGGGGGTGTGCGTGGCACCCACGGGTGCCTCAGCGGCAGGAGGTGTGAGGCGTCGTCGTGGCCACGCCTCGCCTCTACCCTCTTGGGCAGAGGAAGACGATGAGCGGGTAGGTGGGCTGGCTGGCTTTGCCCAGTAGGGCTGCTCTGAGAGGTGGGCCGGATGGGGCGCCAGGTAAGTGTCCAGGTACGTTCCTCTCTCTCTCTCTTTTATTTGTTTTAGTTTTCTATTATCCGCTTTAAGTTTGCAATTAAAAACCCAACCAAAAGACTTTGGTTAATTCTGTGAATTTTTGTGAGGTATATTTGAATTATTTTCAAACCACACAATAAATCTCAGAATATTTGGAGCAACCAATATTTAATGGTAACTTTTAAACTCCAACTCAAATACCATAATGATTTAATTCAATGACCAAAATGTCCTAGAAAAATATGCATTATTTCTGGTAGAGGCTTTCACCTTTTTCCATAAATCATGGACATTTTAAAAGGATATTTTGAGGTCATTGAAAATATTTTGGTTGAACCTATTTGAATTGCTTTAATGCTAGGGTTTAGGCAATCCCCATTTCAAATTTCATGAAAATTAAACATGATGCATGGATGCAATGCCACTAGTTACAAGCAAGCTCTAGGGCTGTGACAACTCACCCCCACTAAACAAGAATCTCGCCCCGAGATTCAAGACGTGAGGTAAGAGGAAAAGGGGAGTCACGGAACTATCACAATCTTCATGATCCATTTGCCCTTCTCGAAAATGTTGATTCATTCCATCATCTTGGTCTTGACGTCTTTGCTTTCGAGATCTTCATCCAACACGATGGCGACAGAAAGAGACTCTATAGGAGACGATCTCCTCAAAGATCGAGCACTCAAGATCAACTCGTGGAATGAGATGTCGAAACATCTCGAGTTGAGGAACAAAACACATTGAGAGGGATGGAAGAACAAACAACGAGGTTTGATTAGTGGCAACAATTCCTCGCTTAGAGAGATGGTGGATGGTGTCAAGGTGGCGAGGAAATAATTGCCATGATTCAATAACGGGGTACCTCAGGGGAGGTGACGCGAGGAACTATTCCCTTAAGTGGCAAAAAGAATTACTTTTGATACGAAGATCATTGAAACCCTTTATACCAGCCTAAGGCAATTTACAATTGATTGATTGAAAGAGCTCGAGGAAAGGCATACTCGGACTAGAATGAATGATGTGGACTACCTTGTTGAAGACAACGCAATGGATGATTTTTGCTTATCATCGGAGGTGGAGGGGACCCATGGTAAGTCCACCTTTGAAGATGAACCTAGACAAGAATTACTAAGAAAGCAGCCCATAGTGAAATTGGCACAATAGCGGTGCAAGCTGGAACAAGACGCAACTGCTGGGAATGCTCCAACCATCATATCTGCCAGAGATTCAGATCTGGTTGGTGTCAGGATACTTCGGACTCAGCATGTCCGAAAAGAAAGGTCGCAACACAAATTGACGAGATGACGTTGCGAGATTCTCGGGATATGAACTACGATAGCAAGCTCCAAAACATGAGCTGGTTCTGCTAAACACATGTGAACACGTTGTCCAAGACAAGAATGACCACATGGTAGTCTTACCACAAAACACTACCGAGTTCAGGTGGGGAACCATCATCGAGGATATCGAAGTCTTGTGCATTACCATGGATTAGCACTTAGCTCCTTCTCCTACAACAAATCATTCAGTGGCTTGGTGTGCTAGGGACACATGTAGAGCGAAGGTTGCAAGTCTCCGAACCACAGAATACTTCGCACGTATGCATGACTGAATTGGGATGATTCCAGAGGAGGCAAAACAAACCTTTCTCAAAATCATGGCGGCAACTTGCATCAGATGCACATGAATCAGAGGAAGTCACTACTTTCATCCAAACATAGGCTTCATGAACGACACACGAAGAAATGCTTACAAAGTTTCCAGCACTAGGTTGATGTTCAACATGAATCATGGGGGAGACAAAATGCTGCTGATGGGCTCAACAACAACTCATCGGAATTTCCATATCACTGGACTTCCACCATCATGTGAACACGGTGATAGCATTGGTCAGACCAAAGGATGTAATGGTATATGCTCGAGGGATCAACCACGAGTAAGACAACATTACGAGCATCGTTGGTACTAATTTGATTTGACAGCCCATACTCAAATCAAAGGATTGATGAGACAATAGGTCCAACAACTGATCACAGGGACCAACCGATGAAGATATCATCTTTCTTCAACACACACTACACAAGAATATCCCTTTGGAACGAACTAAGTTAGACAAGCTTTTATCTTCCGACTCTCCAAGTTGTTGTCTAGCTTAACCAACTAGCTCAGGGATATCCAACACAGATTCTTGGAGAAAGGGTGGTTCACAAGAAACCAACTTGATCACGAGCCCAACATAACAATGTGGGACAACCTGGTAATACTTCCGAGAAGATATTCGGAAAAATCACAAACCACCGGTATGTTACTAAGCTCGAGAACAATCTTGCTTTTGAGGGCAAGACGATATGATCAAATGAGTGAGGACTTGACAAGATCCCAACTCATCAATCGAAGGGTGCACCGAAATAAGGACTAGGTAGCACGATCAGTCTTAGAAGGATGATTCAAGAACCAACACGCTAAGAATGAAATTATTGTCCTTTAACTACCAAGCAACGAGGTTGCTAGGAGTATTGATTTCACACATCACAATTCATTTGTCGGTATTCCGGTTGCAACAACACGGGACCGAGGAATGAACGATGATGACGAGAAGTATCACTGCATCAAGAATTCCTAAGAGGTTGTGAAATTCCCATGACATTCTTGACATAAGATGGCAATACTTCAGGGTAGAACAGAGTCAAAAGCTGAATTGGCATTTTGATCTGCGGAATACAACTGCTTTGACCCAATCCTGGATATGGATGAGGTACTGGAGTTTGTTTCTCCTAGTCATTCCGGAATAGAATGGCTTGTCGGACCACAAGGATAATAGGCATCGATAAACGAATGCACACATACCCTTGACTATCAATTGACAGGCAGGGGTCAGAATACAACTAAAGGGGAACAACTCGAGGAGCATATAGCTTTCTGAGTTGTGGATGCATAGGTTAGTATGTCGAATCAAGTTCAACAGGTTTCTTCTGGATAACCCATGCAGAAAGGTAGAACTGGCAGAGTCGCAATATAGAATGGAGTACTCCTCAAGAGCACCCTGGTTGTGATCTTTTGGTTTAAATAACTTCTGCCTTAATGGTTCATGGTATTTGGAAGAAGGGAATACCACGGACCTCGAGGACTGTCACAAGGTTACTAATATCCTAAGGCACTAGCAAATACTAACAACATGAAGTAGGATGAATCTCGGGTTCAGAAACCCAGGAGTAGAATGCCTACTACTAAATTGCATCACGGGATGCTTTCAAGAATAATGGCCAGAATCATCACACTGGGGATACAAAAGCATTGCTAAATTGCTAGGTGACTTCCTAAACACCTAGGGTCATAATAATAGCTCCAACATCTACGTCGAGGCAACAGAGTACCTCAACTTACTGATTAGTGTGCTTATTCTGGCCCAGATGAACATTAGAAATGGGGCAAAAGGATTTGCAAATGCATCAGACTATTTAGAGACCTGGGATGACTCGGACAGCATAACGGCTGTAAATGCTCAAAATGATCTGAGACATCCTGCAAAAATGGTGGCATAACCACTCAACAACATCATAACAAGATTCTGAGATCAACAGTTAACATACAGAAATAGTACGAACTGAACTGGGCTTAAGTCCAACAATCTTAAAGGTCTATGGATTAGTAACACGTCATCCTGATAGATAGATGAGAAGCCTAGTTCTTAAACCCCGTAGAAGAGAAGAGGTTGACTCGGATCGTAAGGCCATGAGGTATAAGGAGTAAAAAGAGCCTTACATTCCCTTCCACAATCAATTCCCTTACATAACTAAAGCATTTCTAGACACAACTTCGACCGCTTTGGCTTGGTAATCCCACAGCAACAGCTCGATACCAACGCTGTCGTGACCCCGATTCCAGGTCACATCGATCTAGCCGGTAACACCTCATATCACTTTGCGGCCTCACGCACGGTATCCCCACGGGTGTCGCCTTACCATGGCCCGGACCGCTTATGCGTCTTTTGGCTCACGTATATGATAGTGTCGCTAGCATCCATATGCCAAAGAACCCGGGCCGACTTGGCTAGTCGTGAACCCAAAGCGGCGCTAACCTATTGGAACAGGCATACATGAATCTCATCGAGCATGTCGGTCATCAACGTATGAATTCGGGCTGTAGCACTGGCTAATGTGACTCCTTATCCCGGCTGTAGTAGGCTAGGCAGGACTCGAATATCACCGCGTGACATTTCCCCAAAGGGATGTATATAGGAACGAAGTGAAACACATGCCGCCAGTCAAGTGTCCAAGCGGTAGTCTTTGGGCTAGCAGGACTCCGTGAACCGGGTCAGAAGCGGACTACTATCGCCGTAAGCACGAGACTACATTTCCCCATATGAGAGGCTGCCAAGGATAAACAACTAGTTTGTCGGATCCCACACATACCAAGCATTTCAAACATACACACAATATGCTCAATATGTGTAGATACAACATGGCATCACAACATAACTCTACGACTCAAGTATTTATTCATTAGGCTCCGAGGAGTGAGATATTACAAACATGGGTCTCATGACCCAACACTCAGAGCATACAAGTCAAAGCACAAATGGAAGCTAAACATGTCTGAGTACAGACATCTACAAATGAAAAAGGCTGAGAAGCCTGACTATCTACCCGATCCTGCCGAGGGCACAAGATCGTAGCTGAGGTAACAAGCTAAATGTCGAAGTCCATGTGGAACTACTAGCGAGACTGACGTCTCTCTGCAAAAACATAAAATAGGCAAACGTGAGCACAATTGTACTCAGCAAGACTTACATCAGAACTAACTACATATGCATCATTATCAAAAGGGGTGGTGGAGTTTGATCAGCAAAGCCAGCTTTGACTCGGTGGCTATCCCGGACTACGACTGCAAGTAACTCTTTTGAGGTGGCGCACGAGTCCACATATTCACCATATCAATACACCACTATGGATCCGCCTCCCGTCTCCCTCTGAGAACGCCATCCGTAGCACTCACGCTTATCTTGCGCATTTTAGAGTATCCACTTTCACTTGTCTATGAACTGATATAGGCAACCCAGAAGTCCTTTTCCGCGGACACTGCTATTCGAATAGATCATATTAACCCTGCAGGGGTGTACTTCTTCACACACGCTCTCACCACTTACCGCCGTTTACACGACATGTACTCGCCAACCTTCAAGCGGAAGCCCAGCGAGGGTGTCAGCCACGACCTACCTAAACACTCAAGTCCCTAGTCCAGGTTTATCGCCTATTCGGGTTCCATCCGCAGGGAGTCCGGCCGAGGTTTCCCATACAGCCCCGAACGATGTGTGCAGGGTTCTCGAGACACCAAACGGGCGAATCGGTACACCGGGCCACGTGCTCACCGCAACACAACCCACCCCTAAGGTCAGCGTTTGCGGCCCCAAAGATGCTACAAACACCGAAACTACTTGCAACTCCGGACCGAGGACAAGGGTGGTTAAGAAGCCGAGAGAGTCAATTAAGGATCCCAATGTGTGGTAGTAACTGTTTCATGGATCACAAACACAGAACTCAGTTCCTGAGGACGGCTGCAATGAGACAACCCACCATGTACTCCTACATGGCCTCTCACCGCTACCTTTACCAAATTGTGTTCACACACCTAGCTCACACACACAGTAGGACATGTTCACACACCTCCGATCCATCCCCGATGAATCAGACCTGACTCAACTCTAAGCAAAGAGGTGCATGACAAACAAGCATGAATGAGTAGGCACAACAGGGCTCAAACAACTCCTACTCATGCTAGTGGGTTTCATCTAATTACTGTGGAATGACAGGTCACGCAGAGGATAAAGGGGTTCATCTACCGTAGCAAGTAACACATGAGTCGTTGTGGTCCTAATGCAGTAAAATAGAGCAGGAGCGAGAGAGTGGGATTATATCGGAATGAACAAGGGGGTTTTGCTTGCCTGGCACTTCTGAAGATAATATAGTTCTTCATCGGTGTGATCGAATTCATCGTCGGTACGTCGTCTACCGAGAGGGGACAAACACCGGCAACTGAGAAAGAACACAATCAATGCAATGCACATTCACATGAATGACATGTCATGTTAAGGTTCTGAATTCACCTAATGCAATATCTAGCCAAGTTAATTGAAGTGGAACTCAAACAAGAACAAATTCCAACTCCAAATGTTATTTCATAAATTGCCCTAATCATCATTTGTCCTATTCAGTGAGGTTAACTTGTTCAAACATGCATGATCATGGCATAAACAGATTCTTCATATTTTTCTGATCATTTTTCATTTATAATTTGTTTCCATTGGAGTTACGGTTGGATTTCTATGAATTTTAGAAGTTTGGGGTATTTTCTGAAATTTCCTGAATTATAATAAATCCAGAAAATCAATTACTGCGTCAGCCTGACGTCAGTGTGACATCGGCGGGTCTACGGGACACGGTCTGGGTCAAACCTGACAGTGGGTCCCGCGTGTCAGTGTAATTAGTTTAACTAAAAATTAATTAAAACTAGTCCTAAATAGTTACTGTATCGGGCCCCACCGTCATTGACTCAGAGAGTCAACCAGGCCCACCCGTGGTCAAAGTCAAAGTCGGCTGCCGGCGCTTAGTCAAGGCAGCGACGCAGCGGCGAAGTGATTTGGCCGTTCCGGCAACCAAATGGGCCGCGGAAGGCATCTAGGTGGAGCTGGGAACGAGCCGAAGCTCTTGGTGGAGTCGGTTGAGCTCGGGGCGGCCGGAATCGGCGCCGGCGACAACCTAGGCGGCCGTCGGAGTTCGGGCGTGGGTGCGGGCAGCGTTGCGGTGTGCGAGCAAGCGGGCTGAGGCGCTAGTGGTGGCCTACGTGATGCGGTGAGTGCGATGGGCGCTAGCCCGGGACGAAATGGCCACCGGAGCAGCGCGGGCGGAGGTGAGCTTCGGCTTCAATGCCGGCGGCGGCTACGAGGCGAAAATGACGCGGGGAAGAGAGGGGAATCGACCGGAGGCTCACATGGGTCGCGTAGAGATGGTCAGCGAGCTCGGGGAAGCGACGACGGTGGCGACTGATTTGGGCGATCCTCGGTGGCCGAGGAGGGGAACGGCGGAGCTAAGCAACCAGGTATGCCCGCGCCTTTTGTCTGGGTGAGGAAGAAGAGGGGCGAGGCGGAGCTTCTCAAGCGCCGGGCGAGGCGGGGAGGTGGCTGTGGCCGCGGTGAACGGCGTCGGTGGCGACGATGGCGCTCGGTCCGGGCGAGAGAGAGGGAGCAGAGGAGAGAATGGGGTCCAAGGGGAGAGAGGAGAGGTGCAGGGGTCGGGGGGTGTGCGTGGCACCCACGGGTGCCTCCAGCGGCGAGCAGGAGGTGGCAAGGCGTCGTCGGCGCGCGCCACGCCTCGCCTCTGCCTACTGGCAGAGGAAGACGATGAGCGGCGGGTAGGTGGGCTGGGCTGGCTTTGCCCAGTAGGGCTGCCTCTGAGAGGTGGGCCGGATGGGGCGCCAGGTAAGTGGCCAGGTATGTTCCTCTCTCTCTCTCTTTTTATTTGTTTTAGTTTTCTATTATCTGCTTTAAGTTTGCAATTAAAAACCCAACCAAAACACTTTGGTTAATTCTGTGAATTTTTGTGAGGTATATTTGAATTATTTTCAAACCACACAATAAATCTCAGAATATTTGGAGCAACCAATATTTAATGGTAACTTTTAAACTCCAACTCAAATACCATAATGATTTAATTCAATGCCCAAAATGTCCTAGAAAAATATGCATTATCTCTGGTAGAGGCTTTCACCTTTTTCCATAAATCATGGACATCTTAAAAGGATATTTTGAGGTCACTGAAAATATTTTGGTTGAACCTATTTGAATTGCTTTAATGCTAGGGTTTAGGCAATCCCCATTTCAAATTTCATGAAAATTAAACATGATGCATGGATGCAATGCCACTAGTTACAAGCAAGCTCTAGGACTGTGACAAAAGCTGAACCCAAGCCTGGAACTGAGTGCTTCTACTGCAAAGGAAATGGTCACTGGAAGCGGAACTATCCCAAGAACTTGGCGAATAAGAAGGATGGCAAAGTGAACAAAGGTATATGTGATATACATATTATTGATGTGTATTTTACTAGTGTTCATAGTAACCCCTGGGTATTTGATACCGGTTCAGTTGCTAAGATTAGTGACTAAAAACAGGAGTTGCAGAATGAACAGAGACTAGTTATGGGTGAAGTGACGATGTGTGTTGGAAGTGATTCCAAGGTTGATACGGTCACCATCGCACACTCCCTCTACCGTCGGGATTAGTGTTGAACCTAAATAAATGTTATTTGGTGTTTGAGCGTGAATATGATTAGATCATGTTTATTGCAAAACAGTTATTCGTTTAAGTCAGAGAATAATTGTTATGCTGTTTACATGAATAAAACCCTCAATGGTCATACACCCAATGTGAATGGTTTATTGAATCTCGATCGTGTGATACACATATTCATAATATTTATGCCAAAAGATGCAAAGTTGATAATGATAGTGCAACATATTTGTGGCACTGCCGCTTAGGTCATATTGGTGTAAAGCGCATGAAGAAACTCCATATGGATGGATTTTTGGAATCACTTGATTGCAAATCATTTGATACTTGCGAACCATGCCTCACGGGCAAGATGACTAAAACTCTGTTCCTCAGAACAATGGAGCGAGCCAATGACTTATTGGAAATAATACATACCGATGTATGCGGTCCGGTGAGTGTTGAGGCTCGCGGCGGGTATCATTATTTTCTAACCTTCACAAATGATTTGAGCAGATATGGGTATATCTACTGAATGAAACACAAGTCTGAAACATTTGAAAAAGTTCAAAGAATTTCAGAGTGAAGTGGAGAATAAGGGTAACAAGAAAATAAAGTTTCTTCGATCTGATCGTGGAGGTGAATATTTGAGTTATGAGTTTGGTTTTCATTTGAAACAATGTGGAATAGTTTCCAACTCACGCCACCTGGAACACCACAACATAATGGTGTGTCGGAACATCCTAATCATACTTTATTAGATATGGTGCGATCTATGATGTCTCTTACAGATTACCGCTATCGTTTTGGGGTTATGCTTTAGAGACGGCTGCATTCATGTTAAATAGGGCACTATCTAAATCCGTTGAGACGACACCATATGAACTGTGGTTTGGCAAAAAAAAACCAAGTTTTCATTTCTTAAAGTTTGGGGCTGCGATGCTTATGTGAAAAAGCTTCGACCTGATAAGCTCGAACCCAAAACGGAGAAATGTATCTTCATAGGATACCCAAAGGAGACTGTTGGGTACACCTTCTATCACAGATCCGAAGGCAATATATTCGTTGCTAAGAATGGATCCTTTCTAGAGAAGGAGTTTCTCTCGAAAGAGGTGGGTGGGAGGAAAGTAGAACTTGATGAGCTAATTGTACCTTCTCTCAATTTGGAAAGTAGCTCATTAGAGAAATTTGTTCCCGTGATGCCTACACTAACTAGAGAGGAAGCTAATGATAATGATCGTGAAACTTCAGATCAAGTTACTACCGAACCTCTTAGGTCAACCAGAGTACGTTCCGCACCAGAGTGGTATGGTAATCCTGTTCTGGAAGTCATGTTACTAGACCATGACAAACCTACGAACTATGAGGAAGCGATGATGAGCCCAGATTCTGATAAATGGCTTGAGGCCATGAAATCTGAGATATGATCCATGTATGAGAACAAAGTGTGAACTTTGGTTGACTTGCCCGATGATCGGCAAGCCATTGAGAATAAATGGATCTTCAAGAGGAAGACGGACGATGATGGTAGTGTAGCTATCTACAAAGATCGAATTGTCGCAAAAGGTTTTCGAAAAATTCAAGGTGTTGACTACGATGAGATTTTCTCACTCGTATCGATGCTTAAGTCTATCTGAATCATGTTAGCAATTGCCACATTTTATGAAACCTGGCAAAAGGATATCAAAACTACATTCCTTAATGGATTTATTAAAGAAGAGTTGTATATGATGCAACCAGAAGGTTTTGTCAATCCTAAAGGTGCTAACAAAATGTGCAAGCTCGAGCGATCCATCTATGGACTTGTGCGAGCATCTCGGAGTTGGAATATACGCTTTGATGAGTTGATCAAAGCATATAGTTTTGTACAGACTTGCAGTGAAGCCTGTATTTACGAGAAAGTGAGTGGGAGCACTACAGCCTTTCTGATAAGTATATGTGAATGACATATTGTTGATCAGAAATGATGTAGAATTTCCTGGAAAGCATAAAGGAGTACTTGAAAGGAGTTTTTCGAAAGAAAGACCTCGGTGAAGCTTCTTACATATTGGGCATCAAGATCTGTAGAGATAGATCAAGACGCTTGATAATACTTTTGACGAGTACATACCTTGATGAGATTTTGAAAGGATTTCAAAATGGACCAGTCAAAGAAGGAGTTCTTGCCTGAATTGTAAGGTATGAAGTTGAGTAAGACTAAAAACCCGACCACGACAGAAAATAGAGAAAGAATGAAAGTCATTCCCTATGCCTAAGCCATAGGTTCTATAAAGTATGCCATGCTGTATACCAGACCTATTGTGTACCTTGCCATGAGTTTGGCAAGGGGGTACAATACTGATCCAGGAATAGATCACTGGACAGCAGTCAAAATTATCCTTAAAGGTCTAAGGAAATATTTCTCGGTTATGGAGGTGATAAAGAGTTCGTCGTAAAGAGTTACGTCGATGCAAGTTTTGACACCATTCTGGATGACTCTGAGTCTCGATCTAGATACATATTGAAAGTGGGAGCAATTAGCTAAAGTAGCTCTGTGCAGAGCATTGTAGACATAGATATTTGCAAAATACATACGGATCTGAATATGATGCACCCATAGACTAAAACTTCTGTCACAAGCAAAACATGATCACACCTTATTACTCCTGGGTGTTAATCATATAGCGATGTGAACTAGATTATTGACTCTAGTAAACCCTTTGAGTGTTGGTCAGATGGCTATGTGAACTATGGGTGTTAATCACATAAAGATGTGAACTATTGGTGTTAAATCGCATGGCGATGTGAACTAGATTATTGACTCTAGTGCAAGTGGGAGACTGAACGAAATATGCCCTAGAGGAAATAATAAAGTTATTATTTTTCCTTATATCATGATAAATGTTTATTATTCATGCTAGAATTGTATTAACCGGAAACTTGATACATGTGTGAATACATAGACAAAAACAAAGTGTCCCTAGTATGCCTCTACTAGACTAGCTCATTAATCAACGATGGTTAAGTTTCGTGACCATAGACATGTGTTGTCATTTGATGAACGAGATCACATCATTAGGAGAATGATGTGATGGACAAGACTCGTCCGTTAGCTTAGCATAATGATCATTTAGTTTTATTGCTATTGCTTTCTTCATGACTTATACATGTTCCTCTGACTATGAGATTATGCAACTCCCGAATACCGGAGGAACGCCTTGTGTGCTATCAATCATCACAACGTAACTGGGTGATTATAAAGATGCTCTACAGGTGTCTCCAAAGGTGTTTGTTGGGTTGGCATAGATCAAGATGAGGATTTGTCACTCCTAGTATCAGAGAGGTATCTCTGGGCCCTCTCGGTAATGCACATCACTATAAGCCTTGCAAGCAATGTGACTAATGAGTTAGTTGCGGGATGATGCATTACGGAACGAGTAAAGAGACTTTCCGGTAACGATATTTAACTAGGTATGATGATACCGACGATCGAATCTCGGGCAAGTAACATACCGATGACAAAGGGAATAACGTATGTTGTTATTCCTGTTTGACCGATAAAGATCTTCGTAGAATATGTAGGAACCAATATGGCATCCAGGTTCCGCAATTGGTTATTGACCGGAGATGTGTCTCGGTCATGTCTACATAGTTCTCGAACCCATAGGGTCCGCACGCTTAACGTTCGATGACGATTTGTATTATGCGTTATGTGTTTTGGTTACCGAAGTTTGTTTGGAGTCCCGGATGAGATCACGGACATGACGAGGAGTCTTGAAATGGCCGAGAGGTAAAGATTGATATATTGGAAGGTTGTATTCGGACACCGGAACGGTTCCAGAGTGTATCGGGAACATACCGGAGTACCAGAGGGGTTACCGGAACCCCCCGGGGAAAGATATGGGCCATATGGGCCATATGAGGGAGGCTAACCAGCCCGCAAGGGGCTGGCGCGTCCCCTTACAAGGGATGAGGCCGAATTGGACTAGGGAAGGGGGTGCCACCCCCTTTCCTTCTCCTACTCCCTCTCCTTTCCCCCTTTCCCACTCCATGAGAAGGAAAAGAAGGGGAGGGGGGGGAATCCTACTAGGACTGGGAGTCCTATTAGGAATCCCCACTTATGGCGCGCCCCGTAGGGCCGGCCTCCTCCCTCTCCCTCCTTTATATACGTGGGCAGGGCACCCCTTGGAGACACAACAATTGTTCCAAGCCGTGTGCGGCGTCTCTCTCCACAGTCTGCTCCTCCGGTCATAGCGTCGTAGTGCTTAGGCGAAGCCCTAAGCGGATCACATCACCATCACCGTCATCACGCCGTCGTGCTGACGAAACTCTCCCTCGACCCTCTGCCGGATCAAGAGTTCGAGGGACGTCATCGAGCTGAACGTGTGCAGAACTCGGAGGTGCCGTACGTTCGGTACTTGATCGATTGGATCGCGAAGACGTTCGACTACATCAACTGTGTTAACCTAACGCTTCCGTTTTCGGTCTTCGAGGGTACGTGGACACACTCTCCCCCTCTCGTTGCTATGCATATCCTAGATAGATCTTGTGTGTTCATAGGAATTTTTTTGAAGTTGCATGCTATTTTTCCCAACAATCGGCATTGGCCAGTGGCCCTCCACACGACGCAAGAGGAGGCAGAGCGGCAGGCAGCGGCCGGACAAGGCTGTCGTGGCCCTCTGGCGGTCGCTCGCCGTTGGAGGGAGGACAATGATGGTGGCGGTGTGGCAGGGTAGGGCGGCCACACGTACAAGGTGGTTGTCCGGTACAGGGTTTAGCTTTTTTCTTTCTAGTTTTTCATTAAATGGTCGAAATATCGACCTTTTTATGTAAGCTATGTCCGAACTTTAATGAAATCTAACTTGTTTGATGAGTTTCGTTCGATTTGTTTAAACTTGTTTTCAAATGTATGCAGATAGCATTGGATAGCCACCTTCCGCATTCATGTCAGCAGACTGGTCCCCTATCCGCAGACGGATGCAGTATCCAGTCTGCGGGTCAGAGTTGGAGATGCCCTTACCAGCTGGATTGCTTGATACTCTTCCAGTAGCTGACATGGCTTGACAACACATATCTGTGACCTTTATAGAAGGATTACCTAATTCTCAGGGAAAAGAAGTAATACTACTAATAGTGGATAGATTCACTAAGTACTCACATTCTATTCCATTATCACATCCTTATTCAGTGCAGTGTGTAGCCCAAGCATTTGTTGATTATATCCTCAAGCTCCATGGCCCTCCTAAGTTGATCATCTCCGATAGGGACAAAAAATTCACTAGCAAATAGATTCTTCACTGCATTATATATAAACTCAGATACAACTCAACCTACCATTCCCCAACTGATGGACAGACTGGAAAAAATCAATCAATGCCTTGAAACTTATTTGAGATGCATGACTCCCAATCAACCAAAGAAATGGTTATCCTGGCTATCTTTGACAGAGTATTGGTATAACACATCTTATCATATAACACTAAAAATTTCACCTTCTCAAGCCTTTATGGATTCCCCCTCCATTGATTTATGAGCTGGACACCCCTAGTCCAGAGGACAGTGAAGCCTCTGATTTTCTCTCTTCCAAACAGGCTATGTTGGATCAACTCAAAGAAAATTTGCTATTGACACAAAACAGGATGAAGAGATATGCTGACTTAAAAGAGAGTAGAGATATCATTTGAAAATGGTGATATGGTCTATCTGAAAATAGCTCCCTACAGATTGGCTGCATTTGGCTTCGGGGGTACTTTGAAACCACAGAACAAATATTATGGCCCATTTATGGTCATTCAGAAAGTGAGCAACCGAACTTACAAATTACAGTTCGCTGCTCATGTTTTCATGTCAGCCAACTAAAAGAGCACTTGGGGAAGAAAGCAGTTCCAAGCCCAGCTCTAACCCATTGTCAATGATGATGGTACCCTGAAGACGGCTCCTACCTTGGTGTTACATGTGAGACAAATTTCAAGACACAACCTACCAGTGGTGCAATGGTGTTAGTACAGTGGGAAAACCTGTCTCGAGCAGACGCCATTTGGGAGCATGCTGATTTCATCAAATACATTTGCCTTACATCGGAGTCATGGTGCGGGTCTTCTTCTACTACACCGCGAGGACATGTTTCTCAGAGAGGAGCAATGTCAGGTAGTACCACTATTGTCGCTACCTAACAATACTGAAGATGTATTAAGTTCAAAATTTAGACCGAAGAGGATAACACTTGGGTTACGATGGCGGATGACAGGATGACTCCTTTTCTTTGCGTCGCATCTGTCTGGCCCACCTCTAGTTACCGTTATTACAGATGGCGTATGAGTCAAGGGTTAATTCATTTAAGTGGCTTTCTGCGGGAAGGAGCTCCACCCCCAGCTTATTTTCATTGTGAAGGACGTCATTGTGAAGATAAGTTAAGCCCAGGACCCTCAAACGAGTTCTTTTGGGCTTCTGGCTTATTTTCACAATAAGCTGCCAGAAGCTGCAAAAGAACTCGCCCTAAACCCCTTGCCTTCTTAAGCCGGGGTGTGGTTGTGATGGATGTAATTGTGAGAATCATTCACCTCTAAGGCAAACATATACTCTTATAGTAGCTACAACAATTGTGAGAGGGAATTTTTACGGTGCATTATAATTCACCAGAGCATGTGTATTATATGGGCGATCTAATGGATGAGAATAACTGGGCCTTTTTTAGCCCAAGGGTATTTTTGACCTAAATTTTTTTGTACCTTTAATCGGCCCAATTAGGTCCAGGGGTATTCTCGTCCTAATTTTTTCGATTAAATTAATTGCATTAAGAAAGCACTTCATTATAGAGGTCCAATCATCGTGCGTACTCTTTTGAATTTTGGTTTCAGCGGTTCGTCCTCTCTCCTCCTCTCGAGCCCTAACCTCGGGCGCCCTCGATTGCCGCCGATCGCCTCTGGTGCCCTCGATCGCCGCCGATCGCACTCGCCGTGTCAGTCCTTCCTCCTGCTCCTACTCCCCCCTCCCCCCTCCATCGCAATTCACTCCACTCGGGGCGCGGTGCCAGATCTTCCGACGAGCCGCTAATCCCCTCCTTCCCCGAGCGGACGCCACCTTCCCCGACCCGAGAGGCCACATCATCCTCATCGACGTGCATCAACTTTTTCATGCCGGATCTTCGCTGTAAGTGCCTAGCCATCTCAAATCTTTTCTGGTCCCTTCTGCATATAGTACCAATAGGGGTCGGATTTGATTCGGGTTTAGGATATGTCATGTGAGGTTTAGGGTTTATCGTTTCAGAAAGGTGTGACGAGATTTTGATCGGATTTGGTTAGGGTTTAGGATATGTCATGTGGGGTTTAGGGTTTATGGTTTCAGAAAGTTGTGACGATATTACAATTGAAAAGAAGTGTAAGTCAGATGTAGCTACACTGGTGCGCGTCGGTCCTAAACAAACGGTTTTTAACCCATTTCCGCGACGACCTTTGGAACCGTCGCCAAGTGAGTGTGTGCGATAGGGGGTCCTTCCCACACGATTCAGAAACCGTCGGGGATATGGAACAGTGATTTAGAGGCCTTCCAAAATGTAATCGTGTGCGATGCAACACACACTAAATTCTTTCGCACGTGTGGTATCGGTGATTAAGCGTTTCTAATGACGCAGTGAAACCATACGGTCTATCGTAACGAACCGTTTGGGAAACAGTATGTAAGGCACACGGGCCAACATATGAACTGTGTGTGATTTGTGCCCTATCGCACATGAGTTTTCTGCGTAACCCGTCTGCCATGCTAGACTCCATCGCACACGTTTTCCAACAATTACCGTCTGCGATAATGTTCTATCACAAACGGTTCAGGAGCCCCTTCGCACACATACAAGTGTTGCAGACCGTTTGTGATTTGTTAGGTATCACCGACGGTTGCCACAAGAGTGACGTGTGCTTTTAGTTTGGGATCCCACACGTTTCCTGAAAAAAATATGACTGGGATTGTATTTCGCATTGGGCACGGTTTACTCACAGTTCTCGTGTGCGATAACGCGATATCACAAACGATTCCGGAGAACCTACGCACACGTAGTAGCGCTTCGAACCGTTTGCGATCTGCTGTGTATCACCGACGGTTCCAATACGATTGACGTATGCTTTCCGATGTGGATCGCACACACTCATTTAGTTGAACCTGTGCGGAGCAATTGCCAGGTTAAAACAAAAATATCCCATTTTGAATCGGCACGCAAAAAAGCAAATTCGCCACAATATTCAATTGAACAAATAAACAAAAATATCCCATTTTGAATCGGCACACAAAAAGCAAATTCGCCACAACATTCGATTGAACAAATAGTGTCCACAGGAAGAACATTCACCAGATTTCGCAACAATTGCAATTGAACATATGGTAGCTAAATTCCAATGATTTTTCCACACATATATGCATTACATAATTAATCATAGTGTACGAAATACGAAGACCGCATGAGATGGAAAACAATGGATCCATGCGTTATATGTTTAGCGGCTAACTCTTACTCAATGTTTCAGGAGAACGCATGCTGAAATCTTCAATATCACCAAAGGATTGATGTAGTGATCCGGGAAGAAGTCGCTGATAAATCTCCGAACCATCGACAATTCACCACCGGGAGCGGTTCAGGGTCCTCGGTTTTAAGATGAGCTGCAGTATTTTTAGGATCGAGCGTGCCATATGAGTGGAGTAGAAGATATTAATTAAGATAGACTTACTGCTACTAATTCGCGAGGATCGTCACAACTATCAGCAGATTTGCAGATGGAGATCATGTGTCTGCAAACATAGTATCCACAAAGGTTGGTCCCTGCTTCTTGCTGAGGACACTAAATTTTTTTGTACAAAATTAGTCATGTATTTGTCCTGTTAGGAACAACCTAACCGGTGTTAATGTATTATTTTTTCTTTGGACAAAATAGAAAGAGGTTTATTTAGAAGCTTGAAAATTTGACTAGCGTAAGGAAAGGTATTTGCAGACTGTTGGATAAATTTTCCGAAAATAATGGATTTCAGTGTGTTACCGGAGAAACGATCTCATGCTGCAGAGGTAGTTTCCTCTTGAACATGTTCCTTGTTTTAGTTTCCCACAATGCGAGCACACTGCAAATGATGATGAATTTTGACAACATCAATTATTGAACTAGATATGAATGCAAATTAATTTCAAAATCATAGAATTCAATACCTATCCAAGAATTGCTGAAGACGCATCAGATCCTGAGCGTTTGTTGACTCTCTAAGAGAATCGATGTAGTAATCTGTGTTCTTGTTTGGAACAATAAATACCAATATCCAGTGATTGTTACATATTAAGAAAGCCATGAACTTACGAATGATGTCGAAATCTGAAAGACAATCAGTGTATGCGTGGTTGTTTACTTGACTTACCCTTCATGATATGGCCAGAGAAATGATTCTGCATGGGACGTGTTTTCGAAGATACGGACGACCGTGTTAACGGCCCAGTCCCGTCGGTCCTTTTCATGTAATGTTGTGCCATTTGCTAATGCAGGATCTATGAAATACACACTCTCACTTTGTCTTCTCTGTGCATTCAAGCCCCTGAGAGGAATAAAATGCAGTTAGCTGTTTATCATTTATAGCCTTGTATGGAGAAGTTGATCAGAGTTTGTGAAGTACTTACAAAATCATGCATCTAACAAGAGTGGCATTGAGCACGTTGAAGTTGAAGAAGAGATGTAAGTCCTCGAAACTCACAATGATGGAACCAGCATCGTGTCGGAAATGATCTCTGTTGTAGTGGACTAGCAAATGGTGATGACCTTCTGACATTTGATCCATGCAATATCCATGTAACTCGCGGCAACTGGAGCTGCACTTATCAAAGTATTCGCCAACAAGAAATGGCTGGCCATGGACGTAATTGTGTGCTTCAAGTACGTTTGCTTTTCTTTTAGCAAGCAACAATTCTACTTGTTCATCATCCATGGCGTCATAAATAATATTACTCCCCGATTAGAACAAGCTGCTGTTAATTTGGTTCTGGGCGATGAGTGCTTTAAGTAAGAGGCAATTGTTCTCTTTCCTCTTCACTTTCCCGTTGCGCTTCCTCGTGGTCGTGGGTGTAGCCTTTTTGGCCACTTCCTTCTTGGTACTTGAAGCATTGGCAGAACATCTGGTTGCCTGCACGGTAGACTGCCGAGGAGACTGTGAAGCTTGGACAAACTTCTTAGCAGACTGTTTATCTATGCCGGACCGCTGAGCTGGCGGTGCCGCAGCGATGCATCTTTGGGCTGTAGGAGCAGAGGCATCGATCGATGACCA
This sequence comes from Aegilops bicornis, assembly GCA_021605145.1. Taxonomy (NCBI): domain Eukaryota; kingdom Viridiplantae; phylum Streptophyta; class Magnoliopsida; order Poales; family Poaceae; genus Aegilops; species Aegilops bicornis. The sequence goes on from CM038673.1 coordinate 524,166,547, forward strand.
TGCGTCGGGTTATGTCGGGTTTCTGCGCAGTGGTGCCAACTTGTCGGTGTCTTTGAGGAGGCCGTGCCAACGTGTTGGTTTGTCGAAAGGTGAAGTGCCGACGCATTGGTATGCTGATCACGCTACCGCAGACCAATGGAATGATGAGCGATCGGTTCTCGACCTCTGCATCGCTTAGCAGGCGGTTCCGAAGCATCAGACTGCTTAGCAGTCTATTCCACCAGGTTGGTCTGCTGAGCATGTGCTGCAGCTGGGTCTCCCCCCACTGCTTCAGCGGCCGGAATCTGAACCGGTGGTGCGTCATCGACAGTTGTAGGCCTTTCCATTGGCTGCTTTGGGGCAGAGGATGACATGGCCTGTACGCCACAAAGTCGGTGCGGCTGATCACATGTTGATGCATCAGCCCGCGAGAGCTGCTCTGGCAAGGAGAGCGTCACCGGTTGAGGGGCGACAGTGGATGCTCTTGGCGGGGCTTCAGGAATGTCATCGATGAACTCTATTTCCTTTCGTGGCCACTGGATGTGATGTAACAGTGTTTCTCCTAAGGTCCTTTGCTCATCAAACTCTCCTAGGACATTCTTCAGTGCAAATTCATTGAATCCGGGCTTTAATTCAGTCACGTAGCACTTCACACGGCCCGGCTTCAATGGCACATTGTCCAAGAAGAGGCCATCTTCCAAGAAGGGTGGGCAAATCCAGGCTGTTGCACATTTTAATGTACCTTCATAATGTGTAAGCACGCCCTTCATCATCTTTCATTCCAGATAGATTAGATATAGCATCATCACGGCGATTCTTGATCTCGATATCATTGGGTCGGTGATGCACAGCTACTCTTGTGCAGTGTTGTCACACAATAAGCAGCATGCCTGCCTCCCCTCCCATATGCTGGCTATCTATCAATGTTAGAGTCTTCTGCATCATCATCATTGACTCCTCAACATCCCTTCGGACAGCCGAATAAATCTCCTTCTTCAACTTTTCAAACAGTGCATTCTACTTCATTTCACTCCTCACTTTTTTCATGCTGAGCCTCTCTTCTTTGCTGAGTGTGAAAGCCCTCTTGTGCGGGACATTAACACCTATACCCCTTGCACGACCAGGGGCTCTTTTGTGTCCAAATCAATGGACAGAATGTCACATGGCCCTGAGTTCCTATAGAACCTTCCAGGGATCTTGGAAGCCTCTACCATCACTTCATATAGTTTGGCGTCACGTGCGTTGTCAAAGTAATAAGTTCCGTCATCACGCCTCTTTGCACGCGTGCGCAAGTAGTCTCTCGCGTTCACCCTTGATTTCACTAAAGGCCGATTCCCACCCGCCGCCATCGCTGCTTCTTTGTCCTCCCTGTTCCCATATCGGTTTCATGTCCGTAGTATCCTGCCACACCCATACGGTGGGGGTGTATGTTCTTCTTCTGAAGTTCCGATTGCTTGAAACTCTTCGCAGCAAACTCTGGAGTTGCCCTGACCATTTTGAATTCTGCCCAGTCTGCCTTTGTAATTTGGGGGTATGAGGGGATTGGGTCCTTGCCTTCACTCAAGTACTTCTTGTACATCACGTGCTTCTAGTTTCTCCAAGCATCCCTAGCCTTCTTCAGTGCAGTATGTTCCACCTGCATTCTCCACTGCTCTGGAACGTTGAAGTGACCCATGATCTCCCGGACTATCCTTCATTGTGTTTACATGTCACCTTCAAACCCCGGCAGATTAATGTTTAGCCTTGCCACCAACAAATCCACACACACTCCTGAACCTCATGTGTGCTTTATCTGGTTTAGTTGGAGCCCAGGACTTTAAATCAATCTCGGTTACTTCATATACACCTTTAGGCTGGTGTGTGGGCTTCCTTGGAGCGTTCCTCCATGTCCTGACCGGAAGGGTAACTGCTGTAGCTCTATCCCATTCAAGACTACTTGATCCCTCACAATCTGCTGAAGACCTAGGGTTGTCCGAATCAGATGAAGATACATGGCCTGAATGGGTGCTGTCACTTCTACTCGGCATCTACAGAGAACACATGCGAAACTTAGGAAAGGAGGATAAGCATAAAACTAACAACTTGGTATCAAGCTTTCTAAACATGCCATGCAATAATTTAGAAAATGTACGGCTAACTTGTTAAGTTTGTGTGACTCGGCGCCCATGATCCGTAAATAGGCGATAACTTATTGGAAAAAATACAACTTATATGTAGTAAGGAAGGTAGATAATGAACATATATACGCTCTCCGTTATTTTATAGCCAATTTGGGAACATACGGAACGAAATTGGAAGAGGGATTGCGAGGAAATATGCCTCACCGAGATGGAGAGCAGTAACTAACAGGCTTCTTAATGCAAACCCGGCCAGACCACAGGAGAGGTGAGGGTTACTGCATCAATATGCTCGAGGGTGGTTGGCGAGCAAACGAAGATGGTGAGGCGCGGGCCGCCGCGTGTTGGGAACGGCAGTGGAGGTAGGCTTGACGCCGAAGAGCGGGCACACGGCCGGGGTGAGCACGGCAGCGCCAGAGATGGTTCTGTTGTGGATCTGGGGGAGGGGGAGCTGGCGAAGAAGATTGGGTGTACTAGTTGAGTGAAACGCGGGCAGACGGTGGGGGGGGGGGGGTGATACGTCTCCATTGTATCTACTTTTCCAAACACTTTTGCCCTTGTTTTGGACTCTAACTTGCATGATTTGGATAGAACTAACCCGGACTGACGCTGTTTTCAGCAGAATTACCATGGTTTTATTTTTGTGCAGAAATAAAAGTTTTTGGAATGACCTGAAACTTCACGGTGAATATTTTTGGAATTTATAAAAATACTGGCGAAAGAATCAAGACCAGGGGCCCACACCCTGTCCACTAGGGTGGGGAGCGTGCCCCCTGCCTCGTGGGCCCCTGGTGCTCCACCGACCTCAACTCCAACTCCATATATTCACGTTCGGGGAGAAAAAATAAGAGAGAAGGACTCATTGCTTTTTATGATACGGAGCCGCCGCCAAGCCCTAATCTCTCCCAGGAGGGCTGATCTGGAGTCCGTTCGGGGCTCCGGAGAGGGGAATCCGTCGCCGTCATCATCATCAACCATCCTCCATTACCAATTTCATGATGCTCACCGCCATAAGTGAGTAATTCCATTGTAGGCTTGCTGGACGGTGATGGGTTGGATGAGATTTACCATGTAATCGAGTTAGTTTTGTTAGGGTTTGATCCCTAGTATCCATTATGTTTTGAGATTGATGTTGCTATGACTTTGGCATGCTTAATGCTTGTCACTAGGGCCCGAGTGCCATGATTTCAGATCTGAACCTATTATGTTTTCATGAATATATGTGAGTTCTTGATCCTATCTTGCAAGTCAATAGTCACCTACTATGTGTTATGATCCGCAACCCCAGTGACAACAATCGGGACCACTCCAGTGATGACCGTAGTTTGAGGAGTTCATGTATTCACTAAGTGTTAATGCTTTGGTCCGTACTCTATTAAAAGGAGGCCTTAATATCCCTTAGTTTCCAATAGGACCCGTTGCCACGGGAGGGTAGGACAAAATATGTCATGCAAGTTCTTTTCCATAAGCACGTATGACTATATTCAGAATACATGCCTACATTACATTGATGAACTGGAGCTAGTTCTGTGTCACCCTATGTTATAACTATTGCATGAGGAATCGCATCCGACATAATTATCCATCACCGATCCAATGCCTACAAGCTTTTCACATATTGATCTTTACTTAGTTACTTTACCGTTGGCACTGTTACAATTACTACAAGGTTGCTACTTTTACTTTTGCCACTGTTACCGTTACTTCCATACTACTTTGCTACTAAATCTTTGCTGCAGATATTAAGTCTTCCAGGTATGGTTGAATTGACAACTCAATTGTTAATACTTGAGAATATTCTTTGGCTCCCCATGTGTCGAATCAATAAATTTGGGTTGAATACTCTACCCTCGAAAACTTTTGCGATCCCCTATACTTGTGGGTTATCAAGACTATTTTCTAAGCGCGCTGTCGGGAGCATAGCTCTATTCTTTGAGTCACTTGGGATTTATATCTGCTGGTCACTATGAGGAACTTGAAAGACGATAAAACCAAAATTTATCCCTCAACTACGAGGGGAGGTAAGGAACTGCCATTTAGCTCTGCACTTGATTCACCTTCTGTTTTGAGTAAACTTGCGACACCTAAACCTGCTTCTGCTATTAATTCTGATATGTCGCATGTTATTGATGATGCCACTTCTGCTATGCGTTATGCTTATGAGGAAACTACTTCTATGCTTGATAGTACTGTGCCACTAGGTGAATTTTTGATGAACGACTTGCTAGGGTTAGAGAGAATGAAATTATTGAAACTGATAATATTGATGAAAGTGATGATGAAGATTCTCCCCCTAGATATGAATTGCTTGTTATGCCTGAGGGTTATGTTATGGATGAAGAAACTGCTAGAGATTTTCTTGCTTGCAATGATAGATCTGATCTTAAGAAATTATTAGCTAAGCTAAAAGAAAAATCTTTGAATGCTAGAATGAAATATGACCCTGCTTTTGCTACGTCACCAATTTGCATTACTGATAAGGATTATGATTTCTCTGTCGATCCTGAGATAATTACTTTGGTTGAATTTGATCCTTTTTATGGCTGTGAATCTGAAACTGTTGTGGCACATCTTACTAAATTAAATGATATAGCCACCCTATTCACTAATGATGAGAAAACTCGCTACTACTATATCCTTAAATTATTTCCATTCTCATTAAAGGGTGATGCTAAAACATGGTTTAATTCTCTTGATCCTGGTTGTGTGCGTAGTCCCTAGGATATGATTTATTACTTCCCTGCTAAATATTTCCCTGCTCATAAGAAACAAGCTGTTTTAAGGGAAATATATAATTTTGTGCAAATTGAAGAAGAGAGTCTCCCACAAGCTTGGGGGAGGCTTCTCCAATTACTTAATGCTTTGCCTGATCATCCTCTCAAGAAAAATTAAATACTTGATATCTTTTATAATGGACTAACCGATGCTTCCAGAGACCACCTGGATAGTTGTGCTGGTTGTGTTTTTAGGGAAAGGACCATTGATCAAGCCGAATTGCTATTGAATAATATGTTGACTAATGAAAATAATTGGACACTTCCTGAACCAACTCCTATGCCAACTCTGAAGAAAAGGGGTACTCAGTCCCGAAGATATGCAAGAGGCAAAGAAATCTATGAAAGAAAAAGGTATTAAAGCTTAAGATGTTAAGAATTTACCACCTATTGAAGAAATACATGGTCTTGATAACCCGACACAGGTAGTAAAGGTAAATTATCTCTATAGATTTGATGAAGGTGATATTCCTCGTTATAAGTCTGCTAGCCAATGCTTAGATGAGTTTGATAATTTAATTGTTAAACAAGAAAACTTCAATGCTTATGTTGGTAGACAATTGAAACGCAATGCTTATATGATTGAACACTTGAGTGATTATATGTCTAGAGTTAAAGGCGAACTTAAACTCATTAGTAAACATGCTTCTATGGTTACCACTCAAGTAGAACAAGTGCTTAAAGCTCAAAATGATTTGCTCAATGAATTAAATAATAAGAAAAATGATAATGATGTTAGAGTTATGACTAGAGGGGGTAAAATGACTCAGGAAACTTTGTATCCTGAGGGCCACACTAAGAGAACTGAGCAATATTCTCAGAGAACTAATTTTGATGCACCTAGTCCTTCTAAGAGGAAGAAAAAGAAAAATGATAGGACTTTGCATGCTTCTAGTGAACCTGTTGTTGACACACCTGAGAATCCCAATGATATTTCTATTTCTGATGCTGAAACACAATCTGGTAATGAACATGAACCTAGGGAAAATGATAATGATGATGTTCATGTTGATGCTCAACCTAGCAATAAAAATGATGTAGAAATTGAACCTGCTGTTGATCATGATAACCCACAATCAAAGAATCAACGTTATGATAAGAGAGACTTCGTTGCTAGGAAGCACGGTAAAGAAAGAGAACCATGGGTTCAGAAACCCATGCCTTTTCCTCCTAAACCATCCAATGATGAGGATTTTGAGCGCTTTGCTGAAATGATTAGACCTATCTTTTTGCGTATGCGTTTGACTGATATGCTTAAAATGAATCCTTATGCTAAGTATATGAAAGATATTGTTACAAATAAAAGAAAGATACCGGAAGCTGAAATTTCCACCATGCTTGCTAATTATACTTTTAAAGGTGGAATACCTAAGAAACTAGGAGATTCAGGAGTACCCACTATACCATGCTCCATTAAAAGAAACTATGTTAAAACTGCTTTATGTGATCTTGGAGCCGGTGTTAGAGTTATGCCTCTCTCGTTATATCATAGACTTGATTTGAATAAGTTGACACCTACTGAAATATCTTTGCAAATGGCCGATAAATCAACTGCTATACCTGTCGGTATTTGTGAGGATGTGCCTGTTGTGGTTGCAAACGTTACTATCTTAACGGACTTTGTTATTCTTGATATTCTCGAGGACGATAGTATGTCGATTATCCTTGGTAGACCCTTTTTGAATACTGCAGGGGCTGTTGTTGATTGCAACAAAGGCAATGTCACTTTTCATGTTAATGGTAATGAGCATACGGTACACTTCCCGAGGAAACAACCTCAAGTCCACAATATAAATTCTATTGGAAAAATTCCAACTATCACTGTTGGAGGTTTTGAATTTCCTTTTCCTACTGTCAAGAAGAAATATGTTATTCTTATTGCTGGGGACATGCATATTCCCGTTGAGGTAACTTAGTGCTGTTCGAAAATTCTTCGGTTTCATGCGATTCGGAATGAGTTTGTTAACAAGACTTGATCAACCTTGTTAGTGGATTCCTTTTGATGAGCATGAGATGGATGAAGTTAGAAAGCACAAACTCCCTGTACCCTCCTTTTACTTTCTGTTTTTAGATTAAATAAAGAAAAAAAATACTATTTTCTGTCTATTTTTTGAATTATCCATGCAATAAAAAATACCTCGAAAATAAAAGTTCTCCAAATGTCCCGAAGTTGAAATATGATTTTTTCTAGAATATTTAAGAATATCTGGCACCAAGAACACATCAGAGGGAGCCACCACCTGGCCACGAGGGTCCAGGGCGCGCCCCCTGCCTCATGGGATCCACGTGACCCCCCTCCACTTATTCCAGCACCCACACACTTCGTCTTCCTCCAGAAAAAATCACCACACAACTCAAACTCGTGTTCTAGCTCGTTTTGCTGCGATTTTCGATCTCCTTGCTCAAAGCTCCATTCACAAAACTGCTTTGGGGGATTGTTCTTCGGTATGTGACTCCTCCAATGGTCCAATTTGTTTTTGTTCTAGTGCTTTATTTATTGCAAATTTTGGCTGCTAAGGTGACCCTGTTCTTGAGCTTGCATGCCAAATTTATTTGGTCCCAAGTAGTTCTAATGCATGATATAGTCTATAGGCACTTGTGGGAGTAGTTGCTATCAATCTTGTTGAGTTTGATTCACTTTTATTTTGAGTGACTAAAAATTTCAGAAATTTTTTAGAGGAAGAAATATGTTTAGGAAAATGTACCAAGGTGGTTCTTCAAATAAGAAAGGACCCAGGCCTGCAATACGTGAGCTGGACCATGAACCGGAAGCTCAAGTGCGGCCTTGTGAATGGCCGTCAGAAAATTTCATGGTACGAGCTGGAATAAAGGATGAATTTGACGCGTATGTGCATAATGCTGAACTCGAGGGCTTCTGTCAGATAAGTGCCCCCAACATTACTACCTAACTGACTCCTTTGTGAGAAGGTTTAAATTTACATCATCACGCAATTCTCACATGGTCTTGTTTGATCTTTATGATAAATCTTATACCATGGATCTAGAGGATTTTAATACTGCTTGTAAACTCCTGCAGTGGGGTAGTGCTAGTGAACCTCGCAAATCTGAATATAAAGACTTTCTTGCTAGTATAACTATGGGGGAATCTAGGGAAATCAAGCAAGCCACTATAGGGAGTATTCATTTTCCTGCCATACATTATTTTGCTCTCTTTATAGGTAGATGCATTAACAGTAAGGACGAGGCATGTCACATGTGCGTCCCCAATCTTAGTGTTCTCAAGAGCGTTGTATTAGGAGATAAACAATATAACTTGGGAGCTATTGTTGCACGAAGGTTGCATCATAACAGTATTAGCGGAGATTTGTTTGGTGGAATTTATGCTACCCGTTTAGCTAATTTTCTTGAGGTACCCATTCGTGAAAATGATATAGAGTTGCGTACTGCTTATCCAGATTATAATGCTATGGTTCTTCATCAGTTTGTTGAGAGGAATGAACAACTTCTTCAGTATCGACTAATCTTTGACAGACGTCGCGCTGCCCATATTGCTCTCCCTGCTCCTACTTTCTTTGACTTTCAGGCAAAGGGGAGATATGTCATAACCAGAGAGGAGGAAGACGAGTATGAAAGGACGACGGAAGCAGCTCGCCTCCAAGCTGCAACTCGTCAGGCAATAGAGGCTATTAGTACGACCCCAGTTACAACTTTGGATATCTGCCAGGCCAGCCATGGGCATAGACCAACTTAGGCCAAAAGCCTAAGCTTGGGGGAGTACGTATTTCTCACCGACACTACATTCATGTTCACACACTCATTCCAGTTGTCGGTGCTCATACTTTTTCACTGTACTATCCATGCTAGTTTATTTTCTTTTCTAAGTTTTCTTCTTGTGTGTTTGAAAACCCTTAAGAAAAACCAAAAAGATTAGTTATAGCTTTTAGCTAGTTTACTTTCCATGCCTGTAGTAGTAGTAATTAAAAGAAAAGCCCAAAAGATTTCTCGTTCTTCTTCTGCTTGTTGGGAGCTTTCCCATGTAAATAGTCTTATGTCCTTTCTTTTCTTTGGGGGTTGAGAGGAGAAGACCATGATGAAAATGTTGAGTGGCTCTCATATGCATTATTGTTGATTTAACCAAGAGCCCATATTACCTTGTCTTCTCCTTTGTATTAAATGCTCACAGATTCCAGCTTACTCTAATGCACGTGCACTATTATTATTATCCCCACCGTTCGGTCGTGCGAGTGAAAGGCAATAATGATGATATATGATGGACTGATTGAGATGAGAGAAGCTGGTATGAACTCGACCTCTTTTGTTTTTGTAGATATGATTAGTTCATCATTCCTGATTCAGCCTATTATGAATGAAACATGTTTGCAATGGCAATTAGATATTATAGTTGCTCATGCCATGCTTAATTAGCTAGGAATTTATAATAGTTTACCTTGCGTGCCAACATGCTATTAAAATGGTTGTGATGTGGTATGATAGGGTGGTATCCTCCTTTGAACGATTCGAGTGGCTTGACTTGGCACATGTTCACGCATGTAGTTGAAACAAAATCAACACAACCTCCACGATATTTATGTTCATGGTGAATTATATCCTACTCATGCTTGCACTCAGTGTTGATTAATTTTAATGCATGTTCATGACTGTTGTCGCTTCCCAGTCTCTTTCTAGCCTTCACTTGTACTAAGCGGGAATACTGCTTGTGCATCCACTTCCATAAACCCCAAAGTTATTCCATATGAGTCCACCATACCTTCCTATATGCGGTGTCTATCTGCCGTTCCAAGTAAATTTGTATGTGCCAAACTCTAAACCTTCAAATGAAATTCTGTTTTGTATGCTCGAATAGCTCATGTATCAACTAGGGTTGTCTATATATTCCATGCTAGGTGGGTTATTATCACGATGATTGGACTCCGCTCTTCACTCACGAGAAAATGGACGGTAACCGGGATGCCCAGTCCCATGCTCAAATCAAATCAAATTAATTGCAAACAAAACTCCCCCAGGACTGTTGTTGGTATGGACGGTACCCGTTGTTTTGGACCACCCGTGGAGTGTGCTTGTTGGTGGTGGGGGAGTATAAACTTTACCATTCTGTTTGGGAACCGCCTATAATGTGTGTAGCATGGAAGATATTGAGATCTCTCGGTTGTTATGTTGACAATGAAAGTATGCCACCCAAAATATTATTTATCTCTATTTCAAAAAATCAAGCTCTGGCACCTCTACAAATCCCTGCTTCCCTCTGCGAAGGGCCTGTCTATTTAATTTTATGTTGATTCATCACCCTCTTATTAAAAAGCACCAGTTAGAGAGCACCGATGTCATTTGCATCCATTACTATTAATTTATATTGAGTATGACTGTGAGTGGATCTCTTTTACCATGAATTACAATGTCTAGTCAGTCCATGATCTTCAGAGGTGCTCTGCATTTATGTTTTGCGGTCTCAGGAAGGGCTAGCGAGATACCATTTTGTTATATCATATTATGATTGTTTTAGGAAAGTGTTGTCATCCGTGATTTATTATTATTGCTCGCTAGTTGATTATGCCATTGATATGAGTAAACATGAGTTATTGTGAATATGGTTAGTTCATAATATTTGCTAAAAACTTGAATGTTGGCTTTACATATTTGCAACAACAAGAGCAAATAGAGTTTGTAAAAGTTTTTCTTTATCACTTTCAGTTTGTCAACTGAATTGCTTGAGGACAAGCAAAGGTTTAAGCTTGGGGGAGTTGATACGTCTCCATCGTATCTACTTTTCCAAACACTTTTGCCCTTGTTTTGGACTCTAACTTGCATGATTTGGATAGAACTAACCCGGACTGACGCTGTTTTCAACAGAATTGCCGTGGTGTTATTTTTGTGCAGAAATAAAAGTTCTCGGAATGACCTGAAACTTCACGGCGAATATTTTTGGAATTTATAAAAAATACTGGCGAAATAATCAAGACTAGGGGGCCCACACCCTGTCCATGAGGGTGGGGGCGTGCCCCCTGCCTCATGAGGGTGGGGGGCGTGCCCCCTGCGATGATACTTGGTGAACTTACCATCTACTCTCTTCCACATGCTGCAAGATGGAGACTGCCAGAAGCGTAGTCTTCGACAGGACTAGCTATCCCCCTCTTATTTTGGCATTCTGCACTTCAATCCACCGATATTGCCCCTTTACACAGATATCCATGCATATGTAGTGTAGATCCTTGCTTGCGAGTACTTTGGAAGAGTACTCATGGTTGCTTTGCTCCCTCTTTCCCCCCTTTTCCTCTTCTTCTCGGACGTCTCAACCGGACGTTGGAGCCCAGGAGCCAGACGCCACCATCGATGACGACCCCTCCTACACCGCTGGTGTCTACTGCTACGTGAAGGCCGCCGCCGACGACCAGGAGTAAGTTTAGGAAGATCCCAGGCAGGAGTCCTGCGCCTCTTTTGATCTGTATCCCAGTTTGTGCTAGCCATCTTATGGCAACTTGTTTAACTTGGGTCTGTACTCAGATCTTGTTGCTTCCGATGACTCGTCTATGATCGAGCACTTGTATTCGAGCCCTCTTAAGTGCCTTATTTTTATTTTAGAGTTGTGTTGTGATATCTTCCCGTGAGTCCCTGATCTTGCTCATACACGTTTGCGTGTATGATTAGTGTATGATTGAATTGGAGGCGTCACATCTGCATACCCCGCTTAAGTGCCCACCATCTTCATCGTCCCTGGCAGGCCGCGCTACACACTGGCACACACTCTGCAGCCATGTTGAGCGGCAATGAGACGCATACCGCCAGCGATATGGCGCCCGATGATAGGTCAACATCGAAATCATCCCGCTCGTCTTCCATGAGTCCGGCATCGAGCCCAGACCTCGATTATATCTGGTTCATGGAAGGGACGCCGCCTCCAGAGTCGTCAGACGACAACCAGATGGGCGAGGAGCTGTCGGAGGACGAAGAAGAGGACGACGATGATGAGGAGGAGGAATGGTTGAACGAGGAGGAGGAGGACGACGACAGCAACGACGATGACGACGGCGGCGGTGATGAAAAGCCAACGGTTAGCGGCAAGAAGCGTCCTCGCCAAGATGATGTCGCGGGGCCATCCAACAAGAACAAGAAGAATAAGAAGGACTAAATTAAGCAGACTGTATATATCTCTGTTTATCCTGTCAATCTCATCGCAGACGGTTAGTAATATGTATTCGACAGATATCTTCTACATTATCGCCAACAGGTTGGTTTGTTGAACTGTGTGCCCTGACGAGCACACAATTCACAAAAAAGACCGTATGGGCTATCTATAATGATCGCACACAATTCTGATTACCGACATGTTTGCCGGGTATCACACACATCTTGTTACGCCGAATCGTTTGTGTTCACCTCACTCATCGCAAACGGTTCATCGGAGTGAACTGTATGCCGTATATCGCACACACCTTGATCTGGCTGCCCGTTTATGTTGTTATGTCTCATCGCAAACAGTTCGTACAGATCAACCGTGTGCCCCTCATCTCACATGCAACTATAATCTGAATCGTGTTTGATGTATCATTCATCCGAAACATTTTGCATCATTTCTGACGGTTTTCATACAGCACCGTTTGCGATCATTGCATCGTACACAGTTTCTCGAAGGGTCTCTGATCGCAGTGTCGCGTTAGCAGCATCCTGAAGTAGTGCTAGTACATATTGAAGGACTTAGTTAGGGTTATGTGGCATGAGAAAGTTGTGAGCATATTTGGATTCAAAGAAAGTTATTTTGGATTTAGTTAGGAGATACTTTTGAATTGAGTTTCGAGATATTTTGGATTTAGTTAGGAGATAATTATTTTTGTATGGAGTTTGGACTTATTTTGGATTTAGTTAGGAGATAATTTGGATTTAGTTAGGAAATAGTTTTGGATTTAGTTAGGAGATAATTTGGATTTCGTTAGTAGATAATTTTGAATGGAGTTTGGGGATAATTGATCTATCAGGGTGGATCTTTCAGGGCATTTGAAGGACTCGTGGACTTGGATTTAGTTAGGAGATCATCAGTTACAACTAGTACAATCAATTAAATATTTCTGGATTTAGTCATGGCATATTTACTTACAGCTTTTGAAGGACTGAGTTAGGTACATGAATCCGATATGAAAAATTAAATCAATTATTTAAGCAGAGTAGTGCATAATTATTATGTATGTGAAAGTGCAACTATCCCTAGGTGGTTTTGGTAATTCATAACAACATATAGCTCATTGAGCTAATGCTATTCCAAGACAAATATTTCAGGAAAGCTCAATAAATGGCATGGCATGGATGATGAAAGTGGATCCCTCAAAATATTAAGGATAAAGGATTGGCTCAAGCTCAAAAGCTCAAGACTCTACATTTTACATTTTAGTGATCCAAGATCACATTGAGTCTATAGGAAAAGCCAATACTATCAAGGAGGGATGAGGTGTTGCTTAATGAGCCTCTTGCTTCACGTGCTTAGTGATATGCTCCAAAACCCTCCACTACTTTCTCACATCCACATATGACCTAAACCTAAAGTCAAACTCGGCTCTATCGATTCTTTCTATCCGGCGCCACCGAGTTCAGATGTCATAGCCACTGCCACAAATCCTAGGCAAATTGGTCTCACCGATAGGGATCTCGGTCTCACCGAGATGGGATTGTAATCTCTCTGTTTCCCTTCGTAACGTTTCGGTCTAACCGAATGTCGGTGTACTAGAGTAGGGGTACCCTAGTATCCCGAACTCGTGCACGGGCAGTTGGAGCACCCCTCGGCAAGGCTTGCCTGGTGACCGCCAAGGTCCTCCATGGTTCCTTTGGAGCCATTCAAGAACAAAGTATTTAAGCCAAGGAGACAAGGCCCCGACAAGAGGAGCTTGCCGAGAAGGCCACTCAAGGCACGCAGAAGACAAGACCCCGGCAAGAGGAGCTTGCCGGGAAGGCTCGGTGAGCGACAAGCTTCCGGATGCGACAAGGATTCAGCCGCGGCAAGGCGCTTGCCGCGGCAGGCAAACCACTCTTTATCTCCGCTCCAGCTCATCCACCAACGTGTCGCCATGGGACCATTCCAGGCGCGTGTGTCAAGAGGCTGTGCGGCCAGCGAAGAGCAGCGGTAAGCGGCGCTGACAAGATTGCCATCGTGGCAAGCGGTGGCGCTCCTGACGGTCCCTGTTGCACTGTTTAGGCGACATGGATGGGCATTTAATGCTTTTGTCCCTTGCCGTCAGAGTTAGGTAGAATACACTGTACAAGTAGTTGTACCAACCGCAACTCATTTTCCCTTTTTGCCCTTGTCTACGTTGCCACCTGTTGGTGACCCCTTGAGCATATAAAAGGAGGCCCATGCGCAACGTAGAGGGGGGGGGGTCAGCTCATTCGAAACCAGAGACACTCATGCTAGGTCTTGTAGCTCTCATGGCTCTCTAGCAAGAACACAATACAATCAGACAAGCAGCAGTAGGAGTATTATCTCTCCGGAGAGCTCCGAAGCTGGGTAAACTGCTCGTGTGCTTCGCCTCGATCTGCTCTTCGTGCGACCTCCGCCCCCCACCGAACCGAAAGGGGCTCGGTCCGACGGTCCCATAGGTGTTCGTGGGTTACGATCAGCTTCCCCGACATCTTTGGCGCGCCAGGTAGGGGATCTTCGAGGCTGTGTGAACCTGATTCGGCGTTCACATGAGCAACATCTTCATCATCTTCATCAACATGCCACCGAAGAAGAAGGCTTCGGCGGCAGCGGAGCCGTCCACGTCGATCCCGCCACCACCGGAGCAAATGGGTGGTGGGGTAGACACCGGCGGAAGAACGGGCGCCGACGAGGGAGCTCATGACGCTGCCAAGTCCAAGGACAAGGCCGCGCAGACCTCGGCGTCCGTACACGCACCGCGCCCATCTCAGGAGGCGCGGGACCGACAGCGTCATGGTATTCATAGTACCATACGCTCGTTGGATCAAGACCGAGCTGGAGGATTGCGAGGCCTCAAGACCAGCTTGCACGCCGACATGCTGGCACAAGCGAGGCACGGTCGCCTGGACGGGATAATGCTCCTTCTAACATAGTTAGAAGTCCGAGCATATCCCGCTCCTCGCACCGTTCGCCATTGCCACCCACCACTCCAGCGGAAGCCTTGGCGAGAGCTCAACTGCTCCTAGACTACCCTCCAACAGCCGACAAGGTCGACGAATGGAGGGCCACCATCCAGAGTCTCATCGGCTTTGCCAACGGCGACACTCCACGACAACCAACTACATCGCTGCCGCGGCAAGATGACAAGGCACGAGCCGGTGGCGACGAAACTTGTGGGGGTGCAACCACCATGCACTCTCCACCCAGAAGGCCAAGATCACCAACTCGTCGGATCCACCTTGACAGCGACTCCACCGCGTCATCGGATCCACGAGCTCGCCGTGATCAGCGCCAAGTTCTTCAAGAACGGCAACAAGAAGACGCTCGAACTCGCATCGAGCGCCGAAGAGAAGCGCGACGTTAATCCGACCAGCTACCGGGCCCTCTGTCGATATGCATGCGCCAGGGAACCAGCGACTTGCCGTCTGTGATAGGTTGCCCTGCGTTCACTCGTGAGCTGCGGCAAGTCCAGTGGCCCAGCAAGAAGAATTTCAAGCCAGACGTGCCAGAGAAGTACGATGGCAGGATGCATCCGTCGCAGTTCCTCAGCATCTACACCATCGCGGTGCAAGCTGCGGGGGGACGAGACGACAAGATCCTCGCCAACTACTTCCCGGCGGTACTTAAGCCCAATGTCGATCTTGGCTCATGCACTTGCCGAACAACTCCATATCTTCTTGGGCAGATCTATGCCATCAGTTTGTCGGCGCCTTCACAGGCGGCCACAAGCCTCATGGCCAAGAGAGCGACCTTCATCTGCTCGGCCAGAAGGAAGGAGAGTCTTTGCGCAAGTTCATTCAGAGATTCAGCCGTGTGCACTACAACATCCCAGATGTCCACCCTGCCGCGGTGATCAGCGCGTTTCATCAAAACGTGCGGAACCGCAGGATGAGGGAAGAGATGGCGATGTGCAAAGTCAAGGACGTCAGTGAACTGTATGCCCTGGCCGACAAGTGTGCACGTGCCGAGGAAGGGAGGAGACTCCCAGGAGAGAATGCAGAAGCAGGATCTGATAGTGAGGAGACCGCCCCGGCGAAGAAGAGCCGGCGACGGAACAACAGAAGGAAGAAGAGTAAAGAGGTGCTAGTTGTTGAGCAGTCCGGCAACGGTGGTGCCGCCAAGAAAGCCAAAGTTGGTGGCTCCGGCAAGGAGGTTGCCGCTGGCACCGACTGCCAGCCTGTGGCGGCCGCCGACAAGCAGGACAGCTCCAACAAGCAGTACTGCAAGATCCACCGCACCAAGGGCCATGACCTCCAGAGCTGCAAGAAGGTCGAGCAGCTTGTTGAACAGCAGAAAGCTGAGTACGAGAGGCGCGACAAGGAGAAGGCCCAGGAAGGTGCTGGAGGAGTTAGCACGAAGCGACCGGCCGGGGAGGACGCCAGCGGCAAGGCCAAGCAGCGGCAAGGAGATGTACCTCCCGCGGCGCGACAAGGATGAAGACGACGGCGGCGATGAAGATATGGAAGATGACGAGACCGATGGCAGGAGTTTGAAAGCCACAGAGGTCCTCTGCGTTGACGGCGGTGCTTCTGCATACTTCACACCGCCAACTCAAGCGATGGATGCGGAAGTTAATGCAGCGTAACCATCCGTAGAGTCACGCAAGCCTACGAAATGGTCCAAGACGCCTATCATCTTTGATATTGAGGACCACCCTGATCGCATAACTGCGGTCGGGTGCTTGCCGATGTTGGTCTCACCAACTATCCGCAACCTCAAGGTCACCAAGATGCTAGTTGACGGCGGGCCGGCTTAACCTGATCTCCTCCGCGGTGCTCCGAAGCTTCGGATCCACGACAACGAGCTCGAAGAGACCGGCACTTTCAAGGAATCAATCCGGGAAGGAGCAAGCGAAGGGAAGATCACGCTGCCGTAACGTTTGGCAGCGAAGCTAAACTTTAGGACTGAGAGGGTCACGTTCGACGTTGCTGATTTTCCATTGCCTTACAATGGGATACTTGGCCGTCCAGCACTCGCCAAGTTCATGGCAGCCTCTCATTATGCATACAACTTACTCAAGATGCCAGCCCCGGTAAGTGTCATCTCTGTCCATGGCGACAAGAAGGATGCTCTTATCTGCGCCGACAAGATTTATCGGGAGGCAGCAGCTGCAACACATAGCAAATCACTTGCCGCTGAAGCTCCCGAGGGGAAGAAGAAGACCAAGCCCGGCAAGAGCTCTGATGCCCACTCCGACAAGCGCACCTCTTCGGAGTGCTGCGTTACCGTCGAGGACGCACCATCGAGCTCCACCGGCAAGTGCAAAAAGACGATGGCAGCTCCACCGAAAACCAAGAATGTGCCTGCCAAGGAGGACGGCACTGGTGGTACCTTCACCATCAGTGCCACTCTCGACCCTAAATAGGAAGGCGCGCTCGTTGCTCTGTGGGCGAACGTCGGCGTGTTTGCATGGCAACCGTCGACATCCCGGTGTTCCCGTGAAAGTAATTGAGCATCACCTAGCTGTCTGTCCTCATGCGCGGCCCGTCAAGCGAAAGTCGTGAAGCGGCGGTGGAGCGCCAAGAGTTCATTGCGAAGAGATCAAGAAATTGGAAGCAGCGAGGCCTTGTCGAGGAGTGCTCCATCCCTCGTGGTTGGCCAATCCTTTAGTTATGCATAAGGCAAATGGGAAATGGAGACTTTGTATCGACTTCACGGATGTTAATAAAGCTTGTCCCAAAGACCCATTTCCCTTGCCGGCGCATCGACCGGATTGTTGACTCCACGGCTGGATGTGATTTGCTTTCATTTCTTGATGCATACTCGAGATATCATCAGATCTTCATGGCAGAAGAAGATGAGGAGAAAACCGCATTCATCACCCCATGTGGCACATACTGTTTTGTACGGATGCCTTTTGGGCTAAAGAATGCTGGTTCAATGTTTGCAAGAGTAGTCCATGACGCTTTTGAGCCGCAAATGCATAGAAATGTAGAAGCCTACATGGATGACATAGTGGTCAAAAGCAAGGACAGGGCAACTCTGGTTCAAGATCTAGATGAGACCTTTGCAAATCTGCGCAAGATCAACCTCAAGCTCAACCCCGAGAAGTGCGTGTTCGAGTCCCTTCCGGCAAGCTTCTCGGGTTCTTCGTCATCTCGGCCGGGAATTGAAGCCAATCCCGACAAGATCAAGGCCATTGAGCAGATTGAAGCACCAAAGCGCGTCAAGGATGTACGAAGACTTGCGGTTGCGTGGCTGCTCTCGGCAGGTTTATCTCTAGATCTGCTGAATCGCCTGCCATTTTTCAAGATTTTGAAAAAGGCAGGTCCAATGAAATGGACTCGAAGCGGAGGCTGCGCTGCAGGACTTAAAGAGGTACCTGTCCTCCACTCCAATACTTGTCGCACCTAGGCCACAAGAGAAGTTGCTGCTATATATAGCGGCAACCAATCAAGTGGTTAGTGTTGCGTTAGTAGCGGAAAGGGAGGCAGATGATGAGCCGGCAACCAAGGCAGATGCATCTAGCGACAAGCAGGGGGCTTCACCGACAAGCTCTGGTCCCGACAAGGACGGATCTGCTTGTGACGTGCGAGAAGATACGTAAAAGGATGGTGCAAAGGCCCGATTTACTTTGTCGGTTCCCTTCTGCAGGGGCTAGGTCAAGGTACTACGATGTGCAGAAATTGCTTTTCGGCCTCCTCATGGCCTCGAGAAAGCTGCGCCATTACTTCCAAGCACATGAGATAACAGTCGTCACTCGCTTTCCCCTGAAGAGGATATTGCAAAATCCAGAAGCAACATGCAGGATTGTCGAGTGGGCACTGGAATTGTCAAGCTTTGGCCTCAAGTTTGAAAGCAATTCAACTATCCAAAGCAGGGCACTGGCAGAGTTCATAGCGGAATGGACGCCAACACAGGATGAAGAAATCCCAGAGACGAGCATCCCCGTCAAGGACGCAAACAAAGAACGGCTGATGTACTTTGATGGTGCCTTCTCGCTGCAAGGCGCCGGTGCCGGCGTGCTGCTTGTCGTGCCCACCTGAGAGCACCTCAAGTACATAGTCCAGATGCACTTTCCCAAGGAACAAGCAACAAACAATACAGCAGAGTATGAAGGTTTGCTTGCCGGTCTCAGAATCGCAGTAGACCTTGGGATCAAGAAGCTCATAGTCAGGGGTGACTCGCAGCTTGTCGTCCGCCAAGTGAACAAAGATTATCAGAGTCCGTTGATGGAAGCCTACGTTGATGAAGTGAGAAAGCTAGAAGAGCACTTTGACGGCCTGCAGATGGAACATGTTCCAAGAGCTCGTAATGATATTGCCGATGGCTCACAAAGTGCGCCGCCTCAAGTTACACAATGGAACCAGGGATTTTTGTGCTCAAGCTAACTCAACCAACCGTAACGCCATCAACTGGACAGAACAAAAAGAGGAAGTTGATTTCTGGTGACTACTTCCCGGCTGAGCTTCCCGAAGCCGCCGCCGCGAAGATCCCCAAGCTCAACACCAAAAATGCTGAGGAGCAGTCTGCTCCGACAAGACCTAGGGTTTGTTTCGTTGAAGCAGACGCTCCCGACAAGTTTTGCTCCGGCAAGCTTGCCGGGGAACATCAAGCTCCGGCCGAGCCACAGGTTCTTGCCGTAGAAGCGGATGTTCCCGCAGCAGCATATGTGCCTTTAGTCCTTGTTGTAGAGCCACAAGCTCCAACATGGGCACATCAGATTGTCCATTTCCTTCAGACAGGAGAACTTCCCGAAGAGCAAGAAGAAGCGGAAAGAGTAGCCCGGCAGTCAAGTATGTACCAGTTTGTCGACGGACGCTGCATGTAAGAAGACTCAACGGTGTGAAATTGAAGTGTATTCACCGAAGATGGATGTAAGCTGTTGGCGAAGATACACGGAGGCATATGTGGTCACCACATTGGCACAAGAGCACTTGCCGCAAAGCTTTCCGGCAAGGTTTCTTCGCCGACAGTCCTCCTGGATGCAACTGCACAAGTAACCAAGTGTGACGCGTGCCAGTTCCATTCCAAGCAGATACACCAGCCAGCTCAAGCTCTCCAGACGATCCCTTTATCCTGGCCATTTTCGGTCTGGGGGCTCGACATTCTCGGCCCCTTTCCCCGAACTGTCGGGGGCTTTGATTACTTGTACGTCACAATCGACAAGTTCACAAAGTGGCCGGAAGTGGAAGCGATGAGGAAGGTGACAAGCCTGATCGGCATCAAGTTCTTCAGGTCGATTGTTTGCCGTTTTGGAATTCCTAACAGGATCATCACCGACAATGGCACGCAATTCACGAGCCGCACCTTCATGCAGTACGTCCAAGATCTTGGCGCCAAGGTCTGCTTCGCTTTTGTTGCTCATCCGAGAAGCAACGGTCAAGTGGAGACGGAAAACGCTGAAATGCTGCGAGGGCTCAAGACCAGAACTTTCGACAGGCTGCACAAGTGCGGAAGAAACTGGATTGAGGAGCTGCCGGTGGTTCTTTGCTCGATCAGGACGACGCCAAATCGAGCCACTGGCCAGACACCTTTCGCTCTAGTCTATGGAGCAGAGGCAGTTCTCCCCACGGAACTCGTACTCGGGTCACCTCGAGTGCTCGCTTATGATGAGCTTGAGCAAGAGCAGCTGCGACAAGATAACGCGCTGCTCCTTGAGGAGGACCGTCTTCGTCTTTATGCGAGCTGCTCGTTACCCGGCAAGCTTTCTTGCCGCTACCATAGCCGCAGTTAACGCCGAAGTCTCGAGGAAGGCGACCTTGTTCTTCGGCGCGTTCAGTCCGCCAAGAATTCCAACAAGTTGACGCCTTGAAGTGGGAAGGCCCTTATCGGGTGAAACGAGTCACTAGGCCTGGCGCTGTCCGCCTTTGAGACCGAAGATGGCATTCGGTGAGCAACTCCTAGAACATTGAACATCTTCGTAAGTTTTACTCAGAGGCGCGGTTGCTGGAACCTGTTCCAGCAACCACCTTTTGTAGAAGTCTTGCCGATGTTGCATGTAATCCTTTGTACAAAGCCGGGCGCAGACCCCGTGCATAAGTAAAACTCATGTGTTGCGCGCAACTTGTCGACTTCATGCTTTCATCATATTATTGCATGCGTTATCTGACATTTTGTGCAGCATCCACACCCGGTAAGCAATAACGAACCACAAGGCTCCATAACTTTATTTTCTCTTCTTTCTCTTTCTCAAAGAAAGGAAGGTTCCCTCGCACACAAGTTAACCAGGAGGGAAGGAGAAGATAATGCCGTGGACCAAGCGTTGCTCGAGGAAGTTTCACCTTATCGGGAAGCAAACGACAGAAAAGCTAAGTTGCCAAAGTTTGAGCAATCAGTTTTTTAAAATTTTAAGTTATCTTCCTCGAACGATAGTACTTTGTATGGAAAACCTGTGCGCGGAGGAACCAACTCGTAACTAGTCGCGCCCTTACTTTGTTTCGAGTCCGCTCAACAACGTAAGTGAGCTGCAACTAGTTGCGACAAGGTTGCTTGTCGGAAGCGGCACCGCCTTTGTCGACATTCCGCACTCGGCGCTTCATGACAAAGGTGCCCGCGCCGATAAGTTCCCTAAAAGCGTAGGACACAAACATACAAAGGAAGGAATCAAGTAAAGGAAATAACATTGCAATCACTGCCCAAGATAGAGTTATATTACAAAATAGCTTGTCGCAGATCTAATAAATTGTTCTCCTAAACATGATCAGCAGCGACAAGGGAAAGATAAAACTGGCGGCCTAATCTACGCGGTCGCCATCAACCAGCTTGATCTTGCCCACCTTGTCCACAATGGGTGCGACAAGGGCTTTGAGCGCCTCCACATCAGCATCCGGCGGCAGAGATCTGAGGACGCCGGTGAGGTTGAGGCCTGGATTGCGGAAGGCCACCTTCATCAACACCTTCTGGAGAGCTCCAGCAGATCCGCGCGATTCCTCGACCAGCTGCTTGGGATCTCTTCCCGAGTCGCTGGAGAGCCGTCACCACGCCCTTGAAGAACAAGCTGAGCTTGGCGCTGGGTTGGGCGCTTCGTCGGAAGAGTACCCAAGATCCACCATCCCAGCTCCGTCGGTTCCGTGTCGATGGCGGCGGCGATATTCACAAGACCCTCGGTCCGATTGCATCATGTTCTCTCTGAAGGTGTTACAGGCGGTTGTGGCACTCGTCGGCAGCTCCTCGTTGGTCTTGATCTTCTCCAACAAGGCCACCTCCGCTCCTTGGCGCCGTCCCCCAGTCTGCATCAAGGTGGTCAGCTTCAGCTCAAGATCCGCCTTTGAGTCCTTGGCGGCGTCGAGCTCCTTACTCCTCTCGGCGAGACGGCCTGCAGCTCGCCAAGAGTGTAGGCGTCCTTCTCGCGCTCGTGCTTAAGCGCAGCAAGCTCCTCGCCGCTCTTCTGGAGGTTGGCCTCCAGCTGCGTCACCTTCGTCTCCAACTCTTTCTTGGCGGCCTCGGCAGCTGCGGCAGCGCCCTTTGCTTCCTTGAGAGCTCCGCCAATTGATTGCTCGCGCGCGGCAAGCTCTTCCTCATAGCTGTCAAGATTGATCTTCCGCTGCGCCAACTCGCCTTCTTGCGCAGACAGCTTCTCGGCAGCAAGCCGCTGCTGCTCCTCGACCTCAGCCTTCTCAAGAATGAAGGTTGTGCGCTCTTCAGCGAGTCGCTCCCGCTCTTCTGCTACGTTCCGGAGAGCTTCTTGGTTGGCGCCCCGGAGCTCTTCTGCGCGCTTCTCCATGTCTGCTCCCGCCCTCGCGACAAGCGCTTCCCGGGATTCCAGCTTGACTTGTCGGGCGCGGTAGAGCGACAGCAGCTTCCGCAACAGCTGCTCCTCCTCAGACTCGCCGCTGCTGCTGCTTGGCGCGTGGACCAACGACAGCCCAGCGGAGGCGAGCAGCTCTTCGTCGAAGGTCTCTCCCTCGACCGACGCCCTGGAGCTCGACGCCCAGGGGAGCTTGATGAAGATGCCATCGCCAGCCTTCAAGTAGCCGCCGGGCTGGGGCTCCTCGGAGTCTGGCGCCGCGGCAGCAGCGAAGGGATCGGCGGTCGGTGTAGCGCCCGGCGCTCCTGCGGCCTCGAAGTCGTCGATCTGATCGCCGGACCCCTCGCCAGCTTCTGCGGCGGCAGCCTTGGCGGCCTCTTCGACGGCGGGCTCGTCCACGCCGGTTTCCTCCTCGGCGACGGCGGCGTCGTCAGTGTTGCCGCGCGCGTCCTCCTCGCCGGCGACCTCAGTCTCCATCGGCTCTGCGACGGATGGATCTATCGACAAGACAAAGAAAGAACAGTCAAGCAAAATATCCAAAAAGAAGAATTGGAAGAAGAAGAACACAAGGGCAACTTACAGGCAAGAGGCTTACCTGCGATGGGATCTGCAGCTGCAGTCTCAGCCACCGGAGGGTCGACGGTGCCATCTCTTGCCGGAGAGCCGTCCCTTGCCGGAGAAGCCTCCCTTGCCGGAGGGCACTCCCTTGCCGGGGGATCTTCCCTTGGCGGCGTAGTTGAAGCAGATGGCATGTCAGGAACGGCCTCAGGACACTCCTGGCGGAGCTGCTCTGCTCCTACACAAATCAACAGTCAGATATCAGCAAATAAAGAGCACCCATGCGCGCCTAACCGCAGAAAGTGAACCATATACTTACACTGGGGGCTGCGCTGGGGGCTGCTTTGTGGAAGGGTCGCCGGGTCCGGCAAGGAGGGATCGGACGTGCCTCCCGCTGATGCAGTAGGTTCGTCCTCGATGACGATCACCGGGGTCTTGGCTCTCTTCGAAGCCTTCTGGGCCGGCGTCCTGAAAAGGAAAGAGTTCAGAATGAAGCAAGTCAGACACAAGACAAAGCAAGAAATTGAAGAATTACAAGTACAGCGACAAGATCTTACTCTTCTTCTTCCTCGGAGCTGAGCGCGGAGAGGTCGAATTCCGCTTCACCTTCGGTGCGACGAGCTGGAAGAGTAGGCTCCCTCGGACGCTTGGTGGGTGCAGGAGCTGTGGCCCCAGAAGGCCCCGCTCCGCTTGCGGCGGCGTGAGGTGCTCAGCAACAAAGTGCTTGCATGGTGGGCTGTCAGCCGTGTGACGGCTGTTGGCCCGTCTGCTGCTGCCCCGCCACTTCCCGGCCTTTGCGGAGACGCCTTCTTGGTGGAGCTGTGGGCTCCGCTCGCGGCAAGCTACTTGAAGGTGTGGAGGAGGCGCCCTCGGCAGGCTCGCTCGGCTCAACTTCGGGCTCGGCCTGCTCCTCCTCGCCGGCAAGCTCCTCTCGATCGACAAGGCTTGCCGCCTCTGCTGCCTCCGCCTCCTCCACAGTGAATCCGAATTCGCCAGCGGCAGCAGCTGCTGCCGCCTCCTCCAACCTCGTGGCAATGCGTTGCATCTCGTCGTCAGTAGTGTCGCGGGTGAGGCCCTTCTGCTCGTCGGGGCGAATTGGCACTTCTTCCAAGCTGTCGAAGAACTGTCGCACGATGTCATCAGCAGGCTCTTGCCAAGTTGGAACGATTCCATGCGAGTCGCACAATGGCATCATCGCACGAATGCGGTCGAGCGAGGAGTTGTTGCATAAAGGAACGACTCCCCTTGGCAACCTGAACCATTCGAGGTGATCGGGGTCATGCTTGAACAGCTCCAAGAGCATCGCGTCAAGCTCCAAGATAGTGAAGTTGAAGTTGAGGCCCGGGCGTAGCCTCATGATGTCTGCCGCGTTTTGAAACTCCCAAGCAGGTCTCCTCCTCTCCTGCAAGGGGGCGATGCGGCGGCGAAGGAAATCTGCGCCAACTGCGCCTACAGTGAGTCCGGCAAGCCTGAGGCGCAGGATCCGGGTAACGGCGATCTTCAATCTAGCATCCTCCGGCGCCAAGTTGCTCCAATCGTTGCCGCGTACTATTGGGGTTTGGCGCTGGGCAGTGAATGGCTGCGGGTTCTCCTCTACGATCCAGCACCAGTCAGCCCTCCACTCCTCCCACTTGCTACGGAGCTCTCCTTCCAGATAGGCCTCCTTCTTGCCGATTCTTGAGATCCAGGCGATCCCTCCGGTAAGAGGCTCTCCTCTCTCTACTCGAGGCATGAAGAAATGGCGGAAGAGGGCTACGTTTGGGTGGACTCCGACAAAGTTTTCGCAGAGATGTGCGAAAACTGTCATGGTCAGGACAGCATTGGGGGTGAAATCAAGGAGGCAAAACCCGTAGGTGTTCATGATATCGTAGAAGAATTCAGAGAAGGGCGGGCAGAGCCCGCAATAGAAGAAGAGCGCGAAGAAGGGGTACCCGCTCGGAACCAACTCTGATGCGGTGGCTGAGAGTACCTTCGTGCGCGGATGCGCTCGCGTCTCCGTCGACCAGAAGAGGTAGTGACATTCCCTCAGCTCCTTCGCGGCGAGTTGAGGGGGGAAGATGGCCCGCTCCTTCCGCAGCGCCGCGAGCCGCTGCACCTCGGCCGACTTCACGCCCTTCCCCTTGTCGACTTCGAGCCATGGCGAAGGTGGTGGGGAGACCGGCAGGCGTTGGTGATCTTTGAGTGGCGATGAAGTGGAGCGCTGCTCTCTACAGACTAGGGAAGAGGAGGGGAGCGGCGGTGGTTTTCGAGATTGGACAGCAAAATGGCGAGGTGGGCGGACTGCCCCTGTTTCCCCTGTTTATAGGGAGGGAGAGGGGGCGGACGTTCCGCTTTTCCAAATAAAGAACCCCCCCCCCCACGATCTCTCCCACGACGCCACGTTCGACGCGTGCCGTTCGTGGGGGACGTGGTGAGTCCGGAGCAAGTTACGGCGTGATCTAGGCCGCGCCTGCCCGTGCACTGTTTTGGGCCTGGCCCAACAGCGCTCGGCACCGTGTGTGGCCCAGGCCCGGGGGCTCCTGTCGGTGTACTAGAGTAGGGGTACCCTAGTATCCCGAACTCGTGCCGGGCGATTCTGCAGCACCCCGCGGCAAGGCTTGCCTGGTGACCGCCAAGGTCCTCCATGGTTCCTTTGGAGCCATTGAAGAACAAAGTATTTAAGCCAAGGAGACAAGGCCCCGGCAAGAGGAGCTTGTCGGGAAGGCCACTCAAGGCACGCAGAAGACAAGACCCCAGCAAGAGGAGCTTGCCGGGAAGGCTCGGTGAGCGACAAGCTTCCAGACGCGACAAGGATTCAGCCACGGCAAGGCGCTTGCCGCGGCAGGCAAACCACTCTTTATCTCCGCTCCAGCTCATCCACCAACGTGTCGCCATGGGACCATTCGGTAGCGCTGTGTCAAGAGGTCAGGCGGCCAGCGAAGAGCAGCGGTAAGCGGCGCCGACAAGATTGCCATCGTGGCAAGCGGTGGCGCTCTGACGGTCCTGTTGCCTTTGTTTAGGCGACATGGACGGGCATTTAATGCTTTTGTCCCTTGCCGTCAGAGTTAGGTAGAATACACTGTACAAGTAGCTGTACCAACCGCAACTCATTTTCCCTCTTTGCCCATGTCTACGTTGCCACCTGTTGGTGACCCCTTGAGCATATAAAAGGAGGCCCATGCGCAACGTAGAGGGGGGGGGGGGGGTCAGCTCATTCAAAACCAGAGACACTCATGCTAGGTATTGTAGCTCCCAAGGCTCTCTAGCAAGAACACAATACAATCGGACAAGCGGTAGGAGTATTATCTCTCCGGAGAGCTCCGGTTGGGTAAACTGCTCGTGTTAGCCGCCTCGATCTGCTCTTCGTGCGACCTCCGCCCCCCACCGAACCGAAAGGGGCTCGGTCCGCCGGTCCCATAGGTGTTCGTGGGTTACGATCAGCTTCCCCGACACCGAAGTGAGCGATCGGTCCCACCGAGATTGCAATGTAAACTCTCTGTTTCCCTTTCGTAACTTTTCGGTCTCACCGAAAGAGCGAATCGGTCCCACCGAGTTTACCTGACCAACTCTCTGGTTAGCTAATTACCAAAATTGGTCTCACCAAGTTTGTGTAATCGGTCTCACCGAGATTACGTTATGCCCTAACCCTAATCATATCAGTCCTACCGAGTTGCATATCAGTCCCACCGAAAACCCTAATGGTCACTAGGTTTACTAAATCGGTCTGACTGAGTTTGATGATCCGGTCCCACCGAGTTTGGTAAATTGTGTGTAACGGTTAGTTTTTGTGTTGAGGCTATATATACCCCTCCACCTCCTCTTCATTCGTGGAGAGAGCCATCAGAACAAACCTACACTTCCAACTTACCAATTCTGAGAGAGAAACACCTACTCATGTGTTGGGGCCAAGATATTCCATTCCAACCACAAGAATCTTGATCTCTAGCCTTCCCCAAGTTGCTTTCCACTCAAATCTTCTTTCCACCAAATCCAAATCCTGTGAGAGAGAGTTGAGTGTTGGGGAAACTATCATTTGAAGCACTAGAGCAAGGAGTTCATCATCAACACACCATTTGTTACTTCTTGGAGAGCGGTGTCTCCTAGATTGGCTAGGTGTCACTTGGGAGCCTCCAACAAGATTGTGGAGTTGAACCAAGGAGTTTGTAAGGGCAAGGAGATCGCCTACTTCATGAAGATCTACCGCTAGTGAGGCAAGTCCTTCGTGGGCGGCGGCCATGGTGGGATAGACAAGGTTGCTTCTTCGTGGACCCTTCGTGGGTGGAGCCCTCCGTGGACTCAAGGCAACCGTTACCCTTAGTGGGTTGAAGTCTCCATCAACGTGGATGTACGATAGCACCACCTATCGGAACCACGACAAAAATATCCGTGTCTCCAATTGCGTTTGAATTCTCCAAACCCTTCCCTTTACATTATTGCAAGTTGCATGCTTTAATTTCCGCTGCCTATATACTCTTTGCATGCTTGCTTGAATTGCGTGAAGACTGCTTGACTTGTTCAAAGATAGCTAAAATCTGCCAAAGTCTAAAATTGGGAAAAGGTTAAGTTTTTAATTGGTCAAGTAGTCTAATCACCCCCCCTCTAGACATGCTTCAAGGTCCTACAAGTGGTATCAGAGCTTTGGTCTCCATTTGCTTTGATTTCCATAGCTTTTGGTGGTCATAGCCTTGGTTACACAACCTAGGAGAGTATGGCGTTTAGCGAGGGAAATTATCACCGTAGAGGTCCTTACTTTGATGGCACTAATTTTGCTAGTTGGAAGCATAAGATGAAAATGCATATTCTCGGACATAACCCCGCCGTTTGGGCTATTGTGTGTATTGGTTTGCAAGGTGAATTCTTTGATGGGAGAGAACCGAACCATGAAGCTACCGCGGAAGAGTTGAAAATGTTGCAATACAATGCTCAAGTTTGTGATATCCTCTTCAATGGATTGTGCCCCGAAGAATTCAACAAAATTAGCCGTCTTGAGAATGCAAAGGAAATTTGGGATACTTTGATTGATATGCATGAAGGTACCGACTCCGTCAAGGAATCCAAGTTGGATGTGCTTCAAAGTCAGCTTGACAAGTTCAAAATGAAGGATGGTGAAGGTGTCGCTGAAATGTACTCTAGGCTTGCTCTTATCACAAATGAGATTGCCGGCTTAGGAAGTGAAGAGATGACCGACAGATTCATCATCAAGAAGATCCTAATAGCATTGGATGGAAAATATGATAAAGTGTGCACATTGATCCAAATGATGCCAAATTACAAAGATCTCAAGCCAACGGAAGTCATTGGAAGAATTGTTGCTCATGAGATGTCACTCAAGGATAAGGAGGAACTTCACAACAATTCAAGTGGTGCTTACAAAGCCTCATGTGAAGCCCCAAAATCATCAAGTGAGAAACAAACCTTCAATGAAGAACTGAGCTTAATGGTGAAGAACTTCAACAAATTCTGCAAGAGTATAAGCAAAGAAAGATGCTCTAAGTCAAGGTCCTACAATGACAAAAGATCTTCTAGTCGAGAGCGCAATTGCTACAATTGTGGGAGACCCGGACACTATTCCAATGAGTGTACGGCACCCTACAAAAGAAGAGAAGATTCTCCCAAGAGAAGAAGTAGAAGAGAAGAATCACCGCCAAGAGAGAGAAGGAGTAGAGATGATCGTTAATCACCACCAAGAGAGAGAAGGATTAGAGATGATCGTTATGAACGAAGGCCCTCACAGAGAAGCAATGATTCGGAAAGGAAGGACAAGTCCTCAAAGAGCTACACAAAACGAAGACATCAAGATCATGTTGGTGAATGGGTATCCGGCTCCGACTCCGACGATCACTCCGAGAGAAGCTATCACTCCGACTCCGAATACACTCAAGATGAAGGTGTTGCCAGTCTAGCACTTGTGTCAACCAACTCCCTCGACATATTTGAATCACCAAATGAAGGAATTGGAAGATGCTTCATGGCCAAAGGTCCTAAGGTAACACACCCAGTATGTTGATTTTAATAGTGATGAAGATGACTTGTTAGGTGATGATGATTTACTTATTGACAACTCTAGTGATGAATACTATGATGAAACGTCAATTAATCATGCTAATCAAGATGAAACGAATGACAATGATAAGGAGAAGATTGAGCGTCTAACTAAAGAACTAAACACTCTTAAGTTAGCTCATGAAACTATCTTCAAGATCATCAAGAACTTTTAAGGGCTCATGAGAAGTTACGCTTTGAAAAGCTCAATCTTGAGCAAGAGCATGAGTTCCTAAAAGCGATCAATGATGATCTCCGTAAGAAAAGTTCTTCTTATATTGCCAAGCATTTACTCTTATCTACTTACATGCCTCAAGTCAAGTCTAGTAACAAGAACAAGAAGGATTCTTCTTCTAGTAGTAACAATAACAATGCTAAACCCAATGTTGTTGCTTCTAGTAGTTCTCTTGATTCCACTAATGATTCTCTTAGCCAAGTTACACTTGAGCAAGAAAACAGCTTATTGAAGGGAATTATAGGGAAAGGTGTATACAAGAGCCTTGCCGGGAGTAGGCAATTTGAGGAAATTGTACGCAAGCAAGGAAGGCACCGGAAGAATCAAGGTGTTGGTTTTGAACGAAAGTTCAATGCCAATGGAGTTAAGTGGGAAGAAGATCAATACCCCAAGACGAAGTTTGTTCCTCAACAAGAGAAGTATGATCCTACTTCCTTCAAGGGAACACAAGCACAAGATGATCTTCCACCACAAGACCACAAGAACAAAGGCAATGACAAGCTTCAAGAGGAGATTGATGCATTTTAAGAAGCACCTAAGGCCTTGGTCAAGTGGGTTCCCAAGACTACGTCAAGTTCTACTTCATCAAGCACAACTACTACACCAAGGATTCCCATCAAGATGATGTGGATCCCGAAGAAGAAGAACTAGAGAGTTCTTGAGGGTGACTCCGCCAACATTCTTCACTCATATTATTATGGCAAGGACAAGTGCAACCACCTTCCATATCTTGCACTAGTTCAAGGAGTCACAAACCCTCATGTTGGTAAGGCAAGGGACAAGGTAACCTAATGTTTTCATGGACATCATTTTGTGCATCACTCTATGTCTATGGATATTCTTGTTTGTTCCTTGTGGGACTAACCCATGACGGTATTGAAAGTGCAACTCACTTCAAAGGATTGCTCCAAGAGATCTACATCAACATTGAGCATCCACATCTTCAACACCTACATGAAGTCATCATCGACAAAACCCAAGGTTAGTTTATCCCTCTAAGGGGGATCTCACATCTAGGGGAGCTTAACTCTAAGAATTGAGTCAAAGCAACTCTAATGATGTGAACACATAAATGCATTATGTAAAAGTGGTAACCCCACTTGAGCTTAAGCGATGAGTATGACCTCTGATCAAATGTTCTCATTTGACTCCTAAGTCAATATACTCATATATAGATGACCTAGTCATCGCCAATTGTTTGATAGATGCTAGAATTGGTTGTGCATGCTTTGTCACATATTTCATTTGTCATTTTATTGTGTGAGCATGTTGGATGCATATTTTACTCATTCAAGGACATCCACTTGTTGTTTTGATTGATTGGATTCTTTTTCTTTGGCCAAGTGGATGGACAAGAATGCCTAAGAACCTTCTCTAGCTACCTATGCTTTTCTCGTCTCAAACTCTATTCATGCTACATCACTAAATTTGATCAAGTCATATTCGAACCACTCTGTGTGAGGAGCACTCGGAGTCCCCGATTCATCATAGACTTAAACTTCCAAAACTTCTTTGTGATTTTCGGTCTGACCGATTCCTCCATTTCGGTTATACCGAGATCACCAAGTCGATCTAGGTTTTCAATCTCGGTGCAACCGATTTGAAATTTTCGGTCACACCGAGTTGCTGTAACTGTTAAAGTTATGCATCTCGGTGCCACCGAGTTGTTCCACTCGGTCACACCGACAGTGTCGGGCTATATATTCTCACGGGCAAATTTTGGAAAACTATCTCCGAAACTCCTTGCCCGTGCATAGCTCGCTCTCCCTACTAGGTCTACGGATCATCGCCTTCGTCGCCAGCCGCCTCCTGTCACTGGTCTCCACCGCCGTCAACGGAATTCTTCTCTGCCGTTGCCGCCGTAGCGAGTTCACCGCCGAACTAGGGTATGAACTCGATCACAGTGCTATCCTCGTCTGATTCTCAGCACATTATGTTCATAATGCTTCTTGCCACGATTGAAACACTTCTATCCAGTCAAAACAATCCTTAGAATAGGTAAGATTCGAAAATTTAGGGTTAGGTTTCCGCCGAAACCATCTCGGACCCACCGAGTTGAAAAACTCGGTCCCACCGATTTGGCTAACGCCATTGCACTAGTAAGTCTCGGTCTGACCGAGAATTACAAATCGGTGTGAACGATTTTAGAACTTTGTGAAACCCTAGCAGTCTCAGTGCCACCGAACTGTGACTCGGTCTGAGCGAGTTCACTAGTTTAGGTTCCAAAACTGCTTCGGTACCACCGAGTTTGAAAATCGGTAGATTCGAAATGCTTTCTGTGGAAAACTAAAACTATTTTTTTTGAATCATTCTTTTGCAAAAATCTCTGCATTTTGTGATGCTCATCCACTCTACCTCATCTATAACTATTCACAGGGTCAGCAGTCAGTGTGAGCAGCATGTCAGACCAAAGTGACAAATGTAACAGACGTAAGAGCAGATTCACATGAGTGAGGGCACTAGTCCCTCTAGCAGCTTAGATGAGGGGAGCAAGCACTCCCAAAGCAATCTTCCCAAGGCTGCCACAAGGACAAGGAAGAAGAAGACCTCGTAGTCTGAGGATGAGGATTATGTGGCGCTTGAGGATGAGGCAAGTTCAAAGAAGAAAGTGCTCAAGAAGGAGTACAGCTCAAGCTGCCCGGTAAAAAGCCGTGCATGAAGATCAAAAGGCCTGCAGGTAGACAACCAATGTCCAAAGCCAGTGTCTCCACTCAAGCTTCTTTGGAATCCCAACCCAAAGAGCTTGCTGCTGCTGAAGGAAAGAAACGGAAGGAAAGGGTCAAGAAGACCATGGCAAGAGTGATTGGGAAGCCTTCTATGATGGAGGAAGAGGAAGAAGAAGAGGTTGCTGAACCAGCACCCAAGGCACAAAAGCTGATGGGTGATGCCATAAAGTTAGGGGATGCAACTTCAAAGCCCAAAGCTGCCCCCAAGCCCAAGAGTGCACCAAAGAGGAATACCAGGAGTATACCAAAGAATGAGAAGAACAAGGCCCCAATGCCGAGATGTTGTCACGAGGAAGATGAAGAAGGGCAGGTCTTAAGGAAGCTCAAACCCAAGATACCAGACCACAATGATGCATCCTGTGGCTGAGAACATGAAGATCAGGAGAGATCTAGGGTTGAGGCTATGGAGAGAGTAAGATCCATATGCCACCAGGAGAAGGACTGCTGTAGATTACAGATTTCACACCAAGGAGCAGCAGGACTTCCATGAGACCATCTTATTGGATAAGAAGCCCATAGTTTGTGATATGAGGTGGGTCGACCGACCTACATTCAGAGAATGCAGTAACACTATCCTGGAGTGTATGACAGGTCAAAGGCGTGTGGAGTTGCGGATTTTGTTGGGCGTAAGCTCACAAACCGGAATGACGAGCTCATTATGCAATTCTACTCCACATCACATTTCTATCCAGATGGCAGGATAGTTTGGATGTCTGAAGGAACAAGATACCAATCAACCATAGAGGAATGGGCAAGTCTGATCAATGCCCCCAAGGAGAGTGAAAATGACTTGGACATTTATGCCAAGAAGAAAATGGATCATAACTCAATGTCACAGATGTACAAGGAGATCCCTGATGATGCACTTGAGACTTTCAAGTTTGGATCAGTTCATTTTCTTCTGTTAGGGCTGCCTACGATCAACTGGATCCTAAGGCACACTCTTTTGCCCAAATCAGGTGACCACAACATGATCAGAGGGCATGCAATTAATTTGCTTCACATTTTTTATGTGCCCCAGAAATTCAAGGTCATGAGCCTCATAGTTGAAACTATCAAGAGGATAGTAGCAGACCAAAAGAGGAGCTATGGATATGCCCCACAGATTCAGGAGTTGATTAACTCAAAGATGGGCACAGGGAAGTATCTGTTGGATAAGGAACACTTGTTTCTCTATCCTGAATTTGAGGATAATCAAGTTGCCATGACTGAGAACGAACCATCATCAATACAAGCTCAAGAGAAGAAGGAGAAGGCAAGGAAAGAGAAGGCTGCCAAGATGCCAACTCAAGCAGAGGCATCTCGAGTACTTTCAAGAACAAGCAGGAGCACCTTGGTTACTTGATAGCATCAACTCTGTGGATTGAGAAGGGGTTGGCCACCCTAACTCAAAACCAGGAGAGCACAGGATAGAATCATGGAAAAAAAATTCTATGATCTTGATGTCAAAGTAACTGAGATTCAGTCAGTTGTGGAGCAGCTACAGGATGACATGCAGGAGAAGAAGGGCAGGACAACAACTGATGCATTTGCCAGAGTGCCTCGAGCTCAGAGATCAGCTGCAGAGCCAGTCACCAGAGTTACTTCATCAGCTCCAGCTACAGCTCCAGCGCAACCAACTCCATCACCAACTCCTTCAGCTCCATCTACATTGACTGAAGCCTTCGTTCTTGGAGTTCTCCGGACATCACCACCTGAAGACCAAGCCTGAGAGACGATATAGTCCTATGCATTTTCTAGGAACCTTTTGGTAACTTGTTGCCAAAGGGGGAGAAAAATGTATAGATCATAGGCTTCGAGAGAGATATTTGCTGTTTTTTTCTCTCTTATCTTCTTGGTTGAACTTTGTTTGCTTTTGATTGCTCGAGATACTATGCAATTACCTGTGAGACATTGATGATCAAGTGTTTGATCATAAGCTACACTTATGCTTGTTATATGTTATTATCTTACTTATCCTTATATGATCATTCACTTTGCTTGGTGATGAGTGCATGTATTCAATCTTTATTATTTTGAGCGCTCCACCAAGATGTATGTGACATGGAAGAGTAACCCATGAGCCTAATTCCTTGTGCATTTGCAGTCCAAAGCAAATCTTAACATATGCACAAATTTAGGGGGAGCTCTTGCTTATCACATACTTCTCAAAGCGACGATGTTTTTCAGTTTTATTATCATTTGTCGAAGCTTTGATCTATATGTTGTCATCAATTACCAAACAGTGGGAGACTGAAAGTGCAACTATCTCTAGGTGGTTTTTGTAATTCATAACAACATATAGCTCATTGAGCTAATTCTATTCCAAGACAAATATTTCAGGAAAGCTCAATGAATGGCATGGCATGGATGATGAAAGTGGATCCCTCAAAATATTAAGGACAAAGGATTGGCTCAAGCTCAAAAGCTCAAGACTCTACATTTTACATTTTAGTGGTCCAGGATCACATTGAGTCTATAGGAAAAGCCAATACTATCAAGGAGGGATGAGGTGTTGCTTAATGAGCCTCTTGCTTCATGTGCTTAGTGATATGCTCCAAAACCCTCCACTACTTTCTCACATCCACATATGACCTAAACCTAAAGTCAAACTCGGCCCTACCGATTCTTTCTATCTGGCGCCACCGAGTTCAGATGTCATAGCCACTGCCACAAACCCTAGGCGAATCGGTCTCACCGATAGGGATCTCGGTCTCACTGAGATGGGATTGTAATCTCTCTGTTTCCATTTGTAACGTTTCGGTCTAACCGAAGTGAGCGATCGGTCCCACCGAGATTGCAATGTAAACTCTCTGTTTCCCTTTCGTAACTTTTCGGCCTCATCGAAAGAGCGAATCGGTCCCACCGAGTTTACCTGACCAACTCTCTGGTTAGCTAATTACAAAAATCGGTCTCATCGAGTTTGTGTAATCGATCTCACCGAGATTACGTTATGCCCTAACCCTAATCATATCGGTCCTACCGAGTTGCATGTTAGTCCCACCGAAAACCCTAACGGTCACTAGGTTTACTAAATCGGTCCGACCGAGTTTGATGATTCGGTCCCACCGAGTTTGGTCAATTGTGTGTAACAGCTAGTTTTTGTGTGGAGGCTATATATACCCCTCCACCTCCTCTTCATTCGTGGAGAGAGCCATCAGAACAAACCTACACTTCCAACTTACCAGTTCTGAGAGAGAACCACCTACTCATGTGTTGAGGCCAAGATATTCCATTCCAACAACAAGAATCTTGATCTCTAGCCTTCCCCAAGTTGCTTTCCACTCAAATCTTCTTTCCACCAAATCCAAATCCTGTGAGAGAGAGTTGAGTGTTGGGGAGACTATCATTTGAAGCACAAGAGCAAGGAGTTCATCATCAACACACCATTTGTTACTTCTTGGAGAGTGGTGTCTCCTAGATTGGCTAGGTGTCACTTGGGAGCCTCCGACAAGATTGTGGAGTTGAACCAAGGAGTTTGTAAGGGCAAGGAGATCGCCTACTTCGTGAAGATCTACCGCTAGTGAGGCAAGTCCTTCGTGGGCGGCGGCCATGGTGGGATAGACAAGGTTGCTTCTTCGTGGACCCTTCGTGGGTGGAGCCCTCCGTGGACTCAGCAACTGCTACCCTTCGTGGGTTGAAGTCTCCATCAACGTGGATGTACGATAGCACCACCTATCGGAACCACGTCAAAAACATCCGTGTCTCCAATTGCGTTTGAATTCTCCAAACCCTTCCCTTTACATTCTTGCGAGTTGCATGCTTTAATTTCCGCTGCCTATATACTCTTTGCATGCTTGCTTGAATTGCGTGAAGATTGCTTGACTTGTTCAAAGATAGCTAAAATATGCCAAAGTCTAAAATTGGGGAAAGGTTAAGTTTTTAATTTGTCAAGTAGTCTAATCACCCCCCCTCTAGACATACTTCAAGGTCCTACAGTATGCTATCCATCCGTAACATTGACTATATGTTTTCGTTGGCAGCATAACGACATGGATGATAAAGGCAATGATGGCGAAAACTTGGGTGATACAGGCAAGGATGACAAGGACATGGGTCATAGAGGCAACGAAGGCAAATGCATGGATGATAAGGACAATGATTTAGTAGCCATGGACCCCAAAGGAATGGATGGTATGTGCATGGATGATAAGGATAATGAGGATGCATGCAAGAATGGCATATACATGGATGATGTACACATGCAAGGTAAAGGAATTGATAATAAAGGCATGTCTGGTTCAGACCTGAATGAGTGTATGGAATACTTAGAGATTGTGAAGAAGACTTTCAAGACTGAGGAAGAAGCCTACATGTTCTACGTAGGCTATGCGAGAAAAAAAGGGTTTGGTGTTAGAAAGGATGATCTGAAGTACACAGGTCCGGGTCCGAAACAAAATGCATACAGAAGGACATACAAGTGCTGCCAACAAGGATGGCGGGCCCTTAAGCACTTTAACAAAGCTGAAAGAAAAAGAACACCGAGGGGTCTTTCTCGGTGTGGGTGTCTCGCTCTTTTTCAGGTTGAGCTACAAGATAGCAGTGGCCTCTGGTTCGTCAAGAATTTTGTGGAGAAGCATAACCATCTGTTTGTCCCTCACGACTGACTCCCTACTTATCGGCTCATCGTAGAATGAATGATGCACAAAAGGCCGATGTCATCGAGTATGCTGTCGGTGGACTTCGAACACATCAAATTATGAATGTAATGGAGAAGAATGCCGGAGGTCCCGACAAGCTTGGATTTATAGATCGAGACCTATACAACCATGTTTCAATCCAGAAGAAGCGCAAGAAAGAAGGCAGTGACGCTAGATATTTGCTCACCTATATGATTGCACAGAAAAAATCAGACCCGGAATTCTTTTTCAAATACACAAAAGACAGAGAAGTCCATTTGAGGAACATATTCTGGGCTGATTCACAATCCCGGATTGACTATGTTGCCTTTGGTGGTGTCGTGGTGTTCGACAGTACATAGCGGTCTAACAAGTACATGCTTCCGTTTGTTCCATTTGTTGGTCTGAACCATCACCACACCATAGTTTTGTTTGGGGTCGATCTAGTGTCAGACGAGACAGTTGCATCATACCAGTGGCTTCTTCATGTATTTTTGGAGGCAATGTCCCATAAGCCACCCATTTCAGCAATCACCGATGGGGATGGTTCAATGGCTAAAGGAATAGCTACTATCTGGACCGGAACAGATCATTGTTTGTGCACGTGGCATAGCAAGGAGAATATGGTGATGCACCTCCGCAAGGAAAAGCTTGAGGAATTTAGGGAATTCATTTACAGTCAATGGGATGTTGATGAGTTTGAGAAAAGATGGGAGGCTTATAAGGTTCGGTTCAAAATAAAACCAACGGGGAAGAGGTCGTCATGGGTTAACAGGATGTACGAGCTGTGAAACAAATGGGCTGCTGCATACACAAAGGGTAGATATTTCCTAGGCATGATGAGTAATCAGAGGAGTGAGTCTCTCAACTCAAGGCTTCATGTGCACCTGAACAGGAAGATGCAGCTTGTTGATTTCTTGCAACATGTTGAGCATCGTGTATCCGTAGTGCGTAAGAATGAAGCAGCATTAGACGCAGTAGCGACACATACGGTACCCTTCACTAAGCTGAATGCACACCCTCTAGAGATTGTTGCCTCTCATATTTATACAACTGTGATGTTTCCACGGGTAAAGCGTCAGATTGTCGGAGGACCAAATTGGCAGATCACAGACCGGGTAGCGTGTGATGGTTTGGTCGTGTTTGGAGTTTTGCGCAAAGTCCCATATGATAAAGTCCCATATGGCAGGGATGCTAGAGAATTGCAAGGTAAGGATGGTAAGGACTCAGATGCTAAGGTTCCTACAGACTTGGAAGGTAAGAATGCTAAAGACTTGCATGCAAAAAACTTGGATGCTGAGGATCCCAATGAATTGGAAGGCAAGGATGGTGTGGACTTGCATGCCAAAAACCTGGATGCTAAGGATCCCAATTACTTGGAAGGTAAGGATAGTCCGGAGTTGGATGCAAAAAAGTTGGATGCACAAGGCGTGGATGCTAAGCCTGTGGATTTTATATATCATGTGACTTGTCTGTTTACAGGAGCAAGACTGGATGATGCAGCTTGTAAATGTAAAAAGTTGGAAAGTCAGGATTACCCATGCGCACATATATTCTGTGTTCTGGATCATCTTGGTGTACGCACATTTCCAAAAAAAATTGTGAAGAAAAGATGGACAATGCATGCCAAGCCAGCGTTCCCTTCTTCGAGGACTGCGAATACTCATGTATGGTCTGATCACATGAACTATGAAACATGGCTAGTGACGCTTTATTCACAGCCGCAACTAGCGATTCACAGTCAGAACAGGTGATGGAGCTCCTCCGGAGTATACTGGTTGATGGAGAAAAAACTAATTTGGATGAAGGCCAGAAATTGTTTGTTCCTTTGCCGGCATACTTCTCTGCTGCTCGCGAATGCTGAACTGATGACATGGAAAATCCAATCAAAATAGTTCCAAAAGGGAGACTGTCGGTGTCAAAACCGGCGGATCTCGGGTAGGGGGTCCCGATCTGTGCGTCTTAGGCTGATGGTAACAGGAAGCATGGGACACAATGTTTACCCAGGTTCGGGCCCTCTCGATGGAGGTAAAACCCTACTTCCTGCTTGATTAATATTGAGGATATGAGTAGTACAAGAGTAGATCTACCACGAGATCGTAGAGGCTAAACCCTAGGAGCTAGCCTATGATGGTATGATTGTAATTGTGATCGGCCTTTTAAGGACCAACCTCTCCGCTTTATATAGACACCGGAGAGGGGTAGGGTTTACATGGAGTCGGTTACAAGGAAGGAAACATAATATCCAGATCGCCAAGCTTGTCTTCCACGCAAAGGAGAGTCCCATCCGGACACGGGCCGGAGCCTTGAGTCTTGTATCTTCACGCTTCAATAGTCCGGACGATGTATATAGTCCGGCTGTCCGGATACCCCCTAATCC
This sequence comes from Aegilops bicornis, assembly GCA_021605145.1. Classification (NCBI taxonomy): domain Eukaryota; kingdom Viridiplantae; phylum Streptophyta; class Magnoliopsida; order Poales; family Poaceae; genus Aegilops; species Aegilops bicornis. The sequence goes on from CM038673.1 coordinate 524,205,724, forward strand.
AGGACTCCCTCAATAGCCCCTGAACCAGGCTTCAATGACGATGAGTCCGGTGCACAGTCTTGTCTTCGGCATTGCAAGGCGGGTTCCATCTACGAATACTCCAATGTACCTGCCATGACGAATAGTGTCCGGCTTCCCATCAACGTTGTACTGCTCGGCTTCAGTGCCTCAATAATGATCATCTCCACGTGTCAAGCGAATGCGAGGAGCCGAGGCATTTTTGCATTTGCCACCCCGATCCTTCAGGCTGGCCGTCTATTTGAAGAGACGGGAATTCTCAAATCCAAACCTCACTCTCCCCCCCTCGAGCAAGCATCCCACAGTGCACTCCGGAAAAAACCATTCCAACATGGTCAGTCGCCACAGCTCTTCTGCTCGCTCTCCTCCTCCAAGTCGGGGGGTTGGGAAGAGTGTTCAGTTCCTCATAGCCATTTGATAAAGTTACAAACCCAAGGGTTTCTCCCACCGGCGTTTATGGTCCACGTTCGAGCCGGAATAGCCACTTATAACGGAGGGGAACAAGCAGAGGGATCTCCTAATCCATCTCCAGAGGGGCGAATATGCCTCATCCCGCATCTGCTAAGGGGCGTCGGGTTTCCCATCCACCCGTTTCTTCGCGGGCTCCTGGAGTTCTACGGTCTCCAGTTGCACGACCTTACCCCTGCCTCCGTACTACACATAGCAGGGTATGTTGCCCTTTGTGAGCTATTTTTAGGCTGTGAACCTCACTTCGGGTTATGGAAGAAGTTGTTCTGCCTTGTCCCCCGTACCCAGGGAGAATCCCTATGTCAAGTGGGCGGGGCCGAAGTATGGCACGTTGCCGAGACTGGATACCTATCCGGTACTCCCAAGAAGGCACCAGAGAACTGGCCTTCAGAGTGGTTTTACATTGATGACGTTCCCCTTACGGATCTAGTCCGGACAGGTCTCCCCAAGTTCAGTAACGTCCCGCCGAGGGCACGTCTAAGCTGGCGCCCCCGGGGCCCCCAAGAGGAGGATACCAGGAAAATACATTTCCTGATGAGCAAGATAAAGTTACTGGCCAAGTCCGGACTGACGATAGTCGAGGTCATGGCAATATGCATAATGCGGGGAGTGCAACCGCCTCAATATCGGGGGAAGCCCATGTGGCACTTCAACGGGGAAGACGATGCCACCCGCTGCGGCCGTAAGGGTCCGGACTCCGCCACTGCTCTGGCAAGGATATTGTCTGGTTTATACAAAGGGGAAGAGGAAGAATTCCTTCACATTAAACCGCGGGACGGATTCTCCATTTACAACCCCCCAGAGTGGGTAAGTCGTCATTCCTTTCCCTGCTTCACTTACTTTAGAGTTCTCTCCTAAGATTATCCGCATCGATGCTTCCGAGTAGGAACTGAGGAGGGCCGCAGAAGGAATCTTCAGCCCCTCCCCGCAGCCAGAGGACCCAGGGAGGGCCCTAGATCCAGGACTCGAAGAAAATCCAGATATTACCGTGGAGCTTGTCAACGGGATATTTTATCAAGCGAGCTGTGATGGTGCCTCAGTGGCCATTATTGCCGACTATCCTGGACTGCTCCCTGTGTCGCGTGTAAGCCAAACTAAAAACCCTATTGTCCGAAGAGGACTACCTTCAGGTGTCATGCCTTACCCTTGAAGCGTCGTGCTGTTTGCAGAGACGACGGTCGGAGCGCGGGGCCGAGCCCCTAGGGACTCGTCGGCCACGTGCGTCCGAATCGGGCAGGCTCAAGAGGAAGGCGGTGAGGGTCGACACACCGCTGCAGAGGTAAAGCAAAAACCTATCCTACAATTACGGTATTTGAAGTATAACAGCGCCCTTCGTGTCCTGGCAGGAAGAGGAGCAGCCGGACTATATCCGGGGATCCCGCCAATCATGCCTCCACCAGCCGGGTTCCAGAACCGGCTTCGAGAGCGGAGGCAGACACGGGGCCAGTACCGCATAGTTCTCCGACAGAGGACGCGGATATGCTTTCGGACACGAACTCTAAAGTAGAGAGCTCCATGAATCACCGGTGCCGAAGGGTCGTGCTTCGGAACAACATCTTTTCCGAAGAGGCATTTAATGCCTTCAATTCGGGGGATGCATACATCCGAGCAGCTCAAGGCGGGCTTGCCCGAGCGACGGACCAGTATACCAAAGATATACGGGTAAGAAGTTTTGATAAGCAGGTATAGAGTAGCCCCTGAGACTTGAGTTGGAACAACTGTTTTAAGGGTCAATTTATGCACAGGTCCTTGTAGATAAGAATGAACAATTGGCTCGGGAGCTGGAGGAATGCAAGGCCCAACTGAGGGACACGGTTGCCAAGTTAGAGGAATCCCAGAAGGCCTCATCTGGTAACATTTGTCTCAATTGTACGAAGATGCACCAGTTAGTGAACGACTGGTATGACTAGTCTAACAGAAAATTCTGTAGACAATCCCGGGGTGAATCCGGAGGGCGTAACAGATGACGACTCGCATATCAAAAGGCAGCTAAAGGATGGCGAGCGCATTCTTACGCAAGTTAGACAGGAGAAGAACAACCTTCAAGATGCCAATATCCGGCTGGATGTGGAATAAAAATACGTCCGCGCTCAGCTAGCGGACTCCGTGAAGGAGAACAAAAAGCTTCGATGCGGAATTTACGGTAAGTGCCTAGACGAACTATATTACAGTTCGGCGAGGAAGTGTATTGAAAGAATTTTGCTTGTAGAATGTTAACGGGTCGCCCCGAGGAGGAGATGCCCTCGTCTGCAGGCGATGTACTACAAGACCTTTCACAATTGCACGAGCGAGCTCGGCGGGTGATGCACGGCGTTGCTCAGGCCTTGTGGCCATCAAGCTTCCTGCCGAATGGCATGGGGGAGCTTCTGGATCTGCTTCAAGGAGCGCGGCGGTGCTTCCGATTGTGGAAGATGTCAGCCTGCCGGCAAGGTGCAAGAGAAGCCTGGGCTATGGTGAAGACGCGCTACACCAAGCTGGACCCGAACCATATGGCCGAAGTAGGACCGGCGGGGCCAGATGGGCAAGAAATTCCCGTGAGTATGGTATATGACCAGGTAGCGTTAGCCGCCAAGTATTCTCAATAGGATTGTAAGCTAGATAGCCTGTTGGATGGTATAGAGGAGGAATATAGTCAGTCCAAGTGAATGTGTAATTTAATGGACATAAGTAGTCCCTAGCCGGATTAAAATCATTTGTCATGGCGGACCTTTTCGCTTCAGCCCCCGGATCCTACAATCCGGGGTGTGTCCGAATACCCACTCAGTTATACAAAACCGGGGTATGCGTGGAAACCAGGCGTAGGGGTCATAAGTGCTTGAACAGACAAGTACCCAACTAGTTATGTTATATTACATGGATAGTAAGAAACATCTTCCAGGGAGAATAGTTCAGTTAGGGGTTCGTTTCCCTGGGTATGCATGCGACAATGCACATGTCTGAAATGCGAACGATGGCGCAGGATACAAGACTTCTGGGGATTTATGTTGTAATAAACGAATACATCTTTTGTTCACCGACCGAATATTCTCTTAAGGAAACTAGCTTTTGGCTTCACCCACCGAGGTACACATCCGGCTGAACCGGCAAGAATAATCGCAGAGGTGCTCCCCTTATGCCCTAGCCGAATTAACGGAATGTAGGGCATAAACACAAGAGCCAGGCAACCCAGCTTGGCCACATCTTAAGTCATATCGATGCATATAATGGTGAAGAAAAGGCACATGTGGGAAAGAAATGCACATGTGATGGGCGAAAAGCCATTAGAGTAATTATTTTTAGCTTCTGTATAGGAAGCCCCTAGGTATTGTTCACACACATAGTGCGGCCGGAGTGATCCGGAAGTCCGTACTGTATTAAATACTTTGTGTGAAGAGGAAGAAAAGTCGAGAAAGGAAAAGGGATGGAGCATAAATAAAAGGTAGGGAATAAGGAGACGCACATTAAGTTCGGCGTTAGGCGTAGAATCTCCGAAGTCTTGCTGCGTTCCATGGGTTCGGCTCGAGTCTGTTATCTGATGCATTACGTAAGCGGTACGCTCCTCCGGTGAGAACTTTGTCAATGACGAAGGGACCTTCCCACTTGGGTTTGAGCTTGTCCTTCTTGTTCTCCGGTAGGCGTAGAACGAGCTCGCCAATATTGTAAGCTTTGGCCCGTACTTCTCTGCTTTGGTATCGTCGAGCCTGCTGTTGATAGAATGCGGAGCGGGCTTTTGCGACGTCGCGCTCCTCCTCCAGGGCGTCCAAGTTATCCTGCCGATCTAGCTCGGCTTCCTTCTCTTCGTACATGAGTACGCGTGGCGAATCATGTATTATGTCGTAGGGTAGTATTGCTTCCGCGCCGTACACCATAAAAAATGGTGTGTATCTGGTGGTGCGATTCGGCGTGGTCCGCAGCCCCCAGACTACGGAGTCGAGCTCCTCGACCCAGTGTGTATCTGACTCTGTCAAAGATCGCACTAGTCTGGGTTTGATGCCGCTCATGATGAGACCGTTTGCCCGTTCGACCTGGTCATTTGTTTGAGGATGGTAGACGGAAGCGTAATAGAGCTTAATGCCCATTTTGCCTCACCAAGTTTTCACTTCATCAGCTGTGAATTGGATCCATTATCAGTGATGATGCTGTGGGGGACGCCGTATCGGTGTACGACCCCGGATATGAAGTCTATGACTGGTCTGGATTCGGTCGTTTTGACTGGTTTGGCCTCTATCCATTTGGTGAACTTGTCCACCATGACCAACAAGTATTTTTTCTTATGGCTTCCTCCTTTAAGAGGTCCGACCATATCCAGCCCCCAGACCGCGAAGGGCCAAGTTATGGGGATTGTTTGGAGAGCGGTAGGGGGCATATGACTCTGATTGGCGAAGAGCTGGCAACCAACGCAGTGTTGGAAAAGGTCATGTGCGTTTGCTCGGGCCGTCGGCCAATAAATGCCTGTACGGAAGGCCTTGCTGACTAGTGCTCGAGCCGCGGCGTGGTGCCCGCCCAGTCCGGCATGGATTTCAGCCAAGAGCCGCCGCCCTTCCTCTTCGGAGATGCATCTTTGGAGCACTCCGGCATCACTTTTCTTGTAGAGTTCCCCTTCGTGGACCTTGTAAGCCTTAGAACGCCGGACGATGCAGCGTGCTTCATTTTGGTCTTCGGGGAGCTCCTGCCTATTTAGGTAGGCCAAGAAAGGTTCAGTCCACGGGGCGACTACGGCCATGATTTCGTGGGCCGAAGATGTAATTTTGGTGGCAGAGCCTCCGATCATGTCTGATGGTTCGGAATCTGGGGGTGAGTTCGGGTCCGTGCTTGTATTGCCGGACTCCCCTTCCCATACTACGGATGGCTTGAACAACCTTTCCAGGAATATGTTAGGTGGGACGGGGTCGCGTTTAGCGCCGATGCGGGCGAGGACGTTGCTACGTCTTTGTATCGACCCGACCTCCGACGGTCAAGTCTCTGTGTTTAAGTGTCATCCCTGGATCGGTATGCTGACACACACAGTACTCGAGAATTTATAATAGAGGTAAATCACATGTATAAAGTAATGTAAATACTATTACCTCAATCCAAAATAGCGGAAGTAACAAGGTTGTGGATTCCCATCAACACCAACGGCAAAGTTGAGTGTAGAAATCGTAACCCTAACGTATCACTTACTCGTCGTAAGATCCTGCAACATGAGCTGTTGCAGCCACAAAGGGTCAGTACATTGAATGTACTGGCAAATTCACACCATAGGATAATGATGAATAATAACTATCACTACATGCATATTTGGCTGGTGGAAAGCTCTGTGGTTATAGTTTTGCGAAAAGCCAATTTTTCCCTACTACAAAGGAATAAATTTTATTTAACTATCATTGTGGTTGTTAAACATTGAGAATGGTTGACAGCATCCTCAATCCCAATTAGAGTAGTTAACATCCCAACAATATTAATTTACGAATGATGAGATACATGTGAATACTCAGATACTAGATACTCAAAATTGTCCATAACCGGGACACGGCTAACCATGATTAGATTGTACACTCTGCATAGGATTGTGCACTTTTCCCCACAAGACTCGATCGCCTCCATTGATTTCTCGCACTACATGGTGTTTGAGAAACAGATGACCGAGACATAGTCTTTCACAAACATTAACTCTCTACTCCGGGTAGACCATACCAAACCTACAAAACCCACTACCTGCTGATCTGCCTCTTCAAGAGCTTCACGTAACTTACTCAACTATGCTAGAGCCCATAATAGCTTGTGGATGCACACGGAAGTTTCTAGCATGAATAATCTCAGTTCCGCTTAAGCCTGGGTGGCGGTCCATAGGAAGATCACACGGGTACCCCGGGATTTCCAAAAATAAAACAGACAACACTGGGTTCCCCAGGTGCCTCAATCCACCCAGATGTGTATTAAAGTTGCCACCTTAAAGTAAACCATTGATTAACAATATCACATCTGTCATGGATGCACTCAAACCCAATCCACGTCTACGAGCATAGCATGGCAATAATAACAACACGTAGAAGTAACTCCCAAGGGTTTGATAGTAACAGGGCAATAGGTTCTACCTCAACAACTACTTCCCAATACCCACATGTTATCAATCCTACTCATGCAATGTTTGAGGGTGAAACTAATGCATAAAAACTGGGTATGAAAGGGATATGATCAAAGTGCGAACTTGCCTACAGTGTTGATGAAGATGATTCGCACTCATAACTCTTGATAGTTCTACTCGTCACACTCCGGTCAATCTACCGTAAGCAAGTAATAGTAACCACACATAAGCCATCACTCAAAAGATCGGAAAGAACGAATAAAACAATTTGGAAAACATCAAAACCAAACCAATAACTCTTGCAACATAAAACAATTTCCAATAGTACCAAAATTATGGGAATTTGGCCTTATCAGAAAGTTTAGGTCAAGAGCTTTAATTTGCAAAAAGAATCAACTCAAACGGAGTTATAAAACTCAAGTTATGATCAAACGAAGTTCAAATTCAAATCTGATCTAATTCAAATTTTAAACTTTCAAAAACATGTTTGAGTTGGATTACTGGATAGGGGAGATCATAACGAAGAAGTGGGCGTTGGTTTCGTTGGATTTGGATAAACGAGTAGAAAATTGTGAGCGTTTGAATTCCAGGGGTTAAACTGTAAATAAAACATCTACACATAAGTCCCTGACTAAAACTAACAGAAAAAAAATCTAAATAACGAACCTTCGTTGCAGAAGCCTAACAAACGAAAACCATCCACTACTGAACCCTAACTAACGAACGCTCGCAAAATAACTAAACTAAAAGAAAACCGGTTTTAAAGGAGAAAACCTGGAAAAAAACCTAAACCATAAAAAGAAATAAACCGGACCGGGCGGTTTACCAGTTTGGTTCGACTGCGGCAGATCTCCGGCGAGACGGCGGCAGCGGCGCTGGTTCGGATTCGGCCGGGGCGGCGGTTCTGCCGAGGGCGGGCGGTAGTCGGGAGGGCCATGACGGGCGGACCGATGGCGGTGGTGCGGCGGCCGAGGCTGGTGGAGCGCGGGGCGAGGCGGCGGATTTCACCGGCGGCGGCGGCGTCCGGTGAGCGCGGCGGAGATGCGAAAAGGAGAGGGGGGGGTCCCGGGCGGCGGCTTTATAGGGGGAGGGGTGGCCTCGGGAGGCGTGGAGGAGGGAGCACGGAGAGGCGGCGGCGTCCGGGAGGGACACGGCGGTGGTGGCGCTGTCGTGGTGGAGGCGGTCTCCCGCTCGGGAGCTCAGGGGCGGCGGCGCGTGGGCTGGGCCGTGGCCTGGCCTGGGAGCTGGGCCGGCCCAGTCGGCGGAGGAGGGAATTTTTTTAAAAAAATAGACAAGAAGCCAATAAATAAACTATCAAACTTAAAAAAATATATACTATTGGCATATAATATATCGAAATTTTAAGAAAATTATTTCCTACAACATGAACACTATTCTAGCTTCAAATAAAATCTACAAAAATTCAAATAATTCAAACAGTGCTACTGCTCTAATAAAATCCACTGAAAATCATTTTAAAAATACCAAAATGACTTCAAATTAATTTCTCTCCAATTTTCTAATGTAGGGAATCATGTTACCCTATTTTCCATATATTTTATTTTTGGAGAAAAATAATTTGAATAAAATCCAAATAACTCCCAATTGAAAATAAATTCAAAAGAATTTTGAATTTAATTCTTTGAAACTCCCAACTCATATTTCATATGTTTTGAAGAAGTCATTTTATCTTCTCTCGTTAAAATCATTGAGTTGCATAAAGTTCCTGGGTTGGAAATATTTTCCAAATGAAATTCCAATATTTTCAACACCCCTTGTCATTTAAATAAATGGAAGAAGTCATGTCATCTTCTCTCTAGGGTTTTGTGGCGAATTTTTTTTGAATTCATGGAGATCACGAATGCAAAATGAAAGTTTGGGAAAGTCCTTTTATTCCCTCTCATTTAACTTTCAAAAATTTCGAATTTCACTCAATTTCACACAATCAATCAAACAATCAATCAAATCTATCTATTTATTATAACATTCCAAAATTTAGAATTTTGGGATGTTACAAACCTACCACTTAAAATGAATCTCGTCCCCTAGATTCAGAGAGGCTAGAAAGAAATAGGTTAGGTTTGGGGTCTTCTCAAAAATCCATCGATCGTCTCCGGGGGTCTCGGGTGCTACCACCCTTAGAAGCATGGTTACGGTTCCATCAAAACTCATATACTACATCCTTATTGTTGACAAGGTCGGTCTTCCCGCATCTCGGAAATTCCATCTCTGGCTCTTCCTAGAGCGGCATAACCTTTTCCTCAATTCTTTTATCCTTTTTCCTCTTGGTAAGGTTATTCCGAGATTGGGTCTTCCTAGTTGACGGGTCTGGCGCCAATACCAACTAACTATCGATATCTCATGGTGGTCAACAATTTAGGGTTTCTCATACAGTAAATGGGTCTGGTTGATCCTCACCGTATAACCTACGGTTGGCAAAAGCTGCCTGTACAAGGGAAAAAAATTCTTATACCATTCTAAGGTTTAAACAGGGTTTTGATCATCGTCTCTCTATTATAGGTAAGTCACTCAGATTTACCATCCCATATAGCAAGGCGAACAATAAGAGTAAGTCGGTATGGTGATCAATCCATCCCGCACCCAAATCATTACCTTGTACATGGTTTAGCGAATCTCGCATTCTAACACTCGGTCATCCTCACAAGCATTGCAGAATTTCTCTTGTCGACGAACCAAGTTCGAGATAAATCCATTGATTCTTCAAGCCAAACAAACATCATGGTTCCTTAACAACTCTCGTGTTTTACGTAAACTCCTATAGAATCGCCAGTTGATAAAATCGTAACTTCTTCCGTGGTTTTTCCTTCAAAGAAGAATGTGCTTGCTTCTTGGCAGGTCCTGGGGCCTGTGGGTTATGGCCCATCTCATCACTTGTAGTCCTTGAACTTATCCTCAGGCTTCTGATCATTATTCCAACTTCCAACTTCCTAGTATTCTTAAATCCATCCAATTGTACTGTCTTCCTTCCTTCTATTGGCACCAAACTAGGACATGATTACTCAGACTCATCATGGAATTTACCTTGATACATATTTCCAACATCATACCTCCTTTATATCCAATAGTAATTCATCTCTTCATCCTCGTGGGATATCCCACCTACCGAAATAAAAACTTATACTTATGAAGTCCATACTCCACTTCGTGGAACATCATTATCCTTTCCAGGGTCAAGCGTCCTTACAGGGGAATATTGGCCATTTCTGCATGGCACTTCTTCAACTGGAATACGTGAAACACATCATGAACTCCTAACCGTCCTTTGGGTGACTCCAATTTGTTGGCCACTTCTCCCATACGCTCCAAAACTCGGTATGGTCCTACAAATCTCGGGGCTAACTTTCCCTTAACTCCAAATCGTTTAACTCCTCGTAGAGGGGACACATGAAGACATGCTCCGTCTCCAATTTCATAGACTACCTCCTTGCGTTTTGGAGTCTACATAACTCTTCTGCCTGGACTGAGCTACCTTCAGTCTATCTCGAATCAACTTAACATTCTCTTCTGACTCCTTGATCACATTTGGTCCAAACAACTGACGGTCTCCAACTTCATCCCACATCAACGGTGTCCGCTCCTTCTCCCATACAAAGCTTCAAAAGGGCCATCTTCAAACTGACTTGGTAGCTGTTGTTGAATGAGAACTCCGCATAAGGTAGATTATCATCCCTACTAGATCCATAATCTAGCGCACACGTTCTCAACATGTCCTCCAGAATCTGATTGACTCTCTCGGTCTATCCATCTGTTTGCGAATGAAAGGCTGTACTGAACTCTAGCCTAGTACCCAAAGTCCGGTGCAGCTGATTCCAAAACTTTGAGGTAAACTGTGTTCCTCTATCTCGACACGATGGTCCTCGAACTCCATGCGCATATACGGTCCTGGTCATATATATCTTGGCCAACTTCGCACTTGTATAGGTGGTTTCACTTTGGGATAAAGTGAGCCATTTTGGTCAAGCGAATCAACTACTACTCGATAGAATCATATCCCGATCAGGTTACGGGAAATCCGGTAATGAAATCCATGCCAAGCTTATCCTCGCTTCCATTCGGTATCGGCATAGGATGTAGTAATCCGATCGCTTCGATGCTCTGCCTTTACTCGGCATACATCACCCACGACTACATACTCGCAATACCCTTCTTCATACCAGTCCATCAGAAACACTCCTTCAAATCCAAATACATCTTGGTGTTTCCAGGGTGAATCGAGTATGGTGAGTCATGAGCCTCCTGAAGTATTAACTTCCTGATCTTTGCATTATTAGGCACATATACACGATCCTCGAACCATAAGGTGTCGTGCTCATCCTTACGAAAACCTTCGGCCTTTCCTTTGCTCATCCTCTCTTTTACCTCAGCAATCTCTTTGTCATCCTTCTGAGCTTCACGGATCTTTCCCAACAATGTAGACTGAACTTCCGTTGCTGCAACAAAACCTTTGGGAACAATCTCCAACCGAAGTTCCCTGAGATCCTCGGCTAACTCCTTTGGTAATCATCTGCTTATGAGGGTATTCGTCCTTATTTTCTTTATGGTTGTGTCCTATTTCTCCACAAAGATTGTATGCACAAGGTTTCTTCATATCCTTTCCATAAGGCCTCAATTTCTGGGACACAAGACGAGATCTTTGCAGAGTCAACTTAAATTCTTCCCAAGTGGTTACTCCTTGCCATCCATTGATGGTTTGGTACATCCTCCACCAAGTAGCAGCACCTCTTTCAAAGCACTGAAGGGCATGTTGGGTCATATCCTTTCCGGCTATAGTGTTATTCTTCATATGACCTTCCTTGTTCTAAATCCATCGGTCTGTCTCCAATTGACTCATCGGTCCAGAAAATACAAGCTCATCTCCATTCATTCTCTATTGGGTCCATGGGTTTTGGGGTGGGATAAGAGAGATTGAGAGAGATACACACAATACAAACAATAGTTTTGAAAAGACAGCTTTTATTGTGGCTGTCGAAAAAACATCAAACAAATGACAGCTCACAATCGTCGCATCTAACGCAAGTATATAATAGGGGTTTGGGCTTCTAATGGTCAATAAATCTTCAAAGTCATCAAACTCTTCGATTCATGTTCATGTCTCCGATGGCTTCTTCCGATCATGCTTGTCCTACTCAAGTTCTTTTGCCAGATCATCGTTGTTGTCGCAAAGTCTATCGTGATGTCTTTTAATATTTCTAGAGTTGCGTTCCAAACTTCTGGGTTTCATCAACCTCGACATGAACCATGATCCTGCTGTCCTTCAGTTCCTGACGAATCTTTGATGTCTCAAGGTTTTGCTCCTCTAGCTTGGCTACTTTCAAACCGGGTCCTGAGTTCTTCACGAAACTCTTCCTTATCAAATACTGCTTCTGCAGGTCCATCCTAAACTTCCTGATGTAATATTCCAGATCCTGGTGAATATACCAGCTAAGGTTAACACTTCATCTTGCTCATAGGTGTTCCGTAAGCCTTCTTGTAATCCAATCCTTCCAGAGAAATGCATGCTTAACTCAAAGACGGCGACAATAGCAGAAGTGGGAGATAACATCATGGATAGCCGTGTTTCTGCTCTTGTCATTTCCATGAGCTATCATTCCATAGTTGATATCTCCTGCTTTAGGGTTTCTTGACAAAAACTTTGAGTTCTAATGCTCCATGTTCCGGTCTTTCTCCGATACACCTTGATCTCGGGTATTGACAGCTTCCATAGTCTGCCAAGTTCCATAAGGGGTGCCTTCCTAGGTCATACAAATCCGGAAATTCTTCAAAGCCTTCAAACAATTCTCCTAGTCTTCGGAGTCTTCACCGTTGTAGTTTCCGTCATGGTAATGCACGGTAAAAATCCTCTTTATTCTAAAGTAGTCTTAGTTGTCCGATATCTTGTACTTCTTGGAGTGGTCTCATCAGCCAAATCTTCATGTGGTCAAAAGGGGAAAGGGTATAGTCTAACTAGAAAGGAATATTTGAATAAGCTCAGAAGAGAAGAGAGGTAAGAGATCTTTTTGAAAAGAAAGTTGTAGAGGAAATCTTTCATATGGGCTTGCCAGTTTCTAGGGTCACGTCCTACAGTCAACATGTGCTCTGATACCATCTTGTAGCGACCCGACCTCAGACGGTCAAGTCTCTGTGTTTAAGTGTCATCCCTGGATCGGTATGCTGACACACATAGTACTCGAGGATTTATAACAGAGGTAAATCACATGTATAAAGTAACGTAAATGCTATTACCTCAATCCAAAATAGCGGAAGTAACAAGGTTGTGGATTCCCATCAACACCAACGGCAAAGTTGAGTGTAGAGATCATAACCCTAACGTATCACTTACTCGTCGTAAGATCCTGCAACATTAGACGTTGCGACCACAAAGGGTCAAGACATTGAATGTACTTGGCAAATTCACACCATAGGATAATGATGAATAATAACTATCACTACATGCATATTTGGCTGGTGGAAAGCTCTGGTTATAGTTTTTGCGAAAAGCCAATTTTTCCCTACTACAAAGGAATAAATTTTATTTAACTATCATGGTGGTTGTTAAACATTGAGAATGGTTGACAGCATCCTCAATCCCAATTAAAGTAGTTAACATCCCAACAATATTAATTTAAGAATGATGAGATACATGTGAATACTCAGATACTAGATACTCAAAATTGTCCATAACCGGGGACACGGCTAACCATGATTAGATTGTACACTCTGCAGAGGTTTGCGCACTTTTCCCCACAAGACTCGATCGCCTCCGTTGATTTCTCGTGACTACATGGTGTTTGAGAAACAGATGACCGAGACATAGTCTTTCAGAAACATTAACTCTCTACTCCGGGTAGACCATACCAAACCTACAAAACCCACTACCTGCTGATCTACCTCTTCAAGAGCTTCACGTAACTTACTCAACTATGCTAGAGCCCATAATAGCTTGTGGCTGCACACGGAAGTTTCTAGCATGAATAATCTCAGTTCCCTTTGAGCACTGGTGGCGGTCCATAGGAAGATCACACGGGTACCCCCGGGATTTCCAAAAATAAAACAGACAACATTGGGTTCCCTAGGTGCCTCAATCCACCCAGATGTGTATTAAAGTTGCCACCTTAAAGTAAACCATTGATTAACAATATCACATCTGTCATGGATGCACTCAAACCCAATCCACGTCTACGAGCATAACATGGCAATAATAACAACACGTAGAAGTAACTCCCAAGGGTTTGATAGTAACAGGGCAATAGGTTCTACCTCAACAACTACTTCCCAATACCCACATGTTATCAATCCTACTCATGCAATGTTTGAGGGTGAAACTAATGCATAAAAACTGGGTATGAAAGGGATATGATCAAAGTGTGAACTTGCCTGCAGTGTTGATGAAGATGATTCGCACTCATAACTCTTGATAGTTCTACTCGTCACACTCCGGTCAATCTACCGTAAGCAAGCAATAGTAACCACACATAAGCCATCACTCAAAAGATAGGAAAGAACGAATAAAACAATTTGGAAAACATCAAAACCAAACAAATAACTCTTGCAACATAAAACAATTTCCAATAGTACCAAAATTATGTGAATTTGGCCTTATCAGAAAGTTTAGGTCAAGTGCTTTAATTTGCAAAAAGAATCAACTCAAACGGAGTTATAAAACTCAAGTTATAATCAAACGAAGTTCAAATTTCAAATCTTATCTAATTCAAATTTTAAACTTTCAAAAACATGTTTGAGTTGGATTAATGGATAGGGGAGATCGTAACAAAGAAATGGGCGTTGGTTTCGTTGGATTTGGATAAACGAGTAGAAAGTTGTGAGCGTTTGAAGTCCAGGGGTTAAACTGTAAATAAAACATCTACAGATAAGTCCCTGACTAAAACTAACAGGAAAAAAATCTAAATAACGAATGTTCGTTGCAGAAGCCTAACAAACGAATACCATCCACTACTGAACCCTAACTAACGAACGCTCGCAAAATAACTAAACTAAAAGAAAACCGGTTTTAAAGGAGAAAACCTGGAAAAAAACGTAAACCCTAAAAAGAAATAAACCGGACCGGGCGGTTTACCGGTTTGGTTCGACTACTGCGGATCTCCGGCGAGACGGCGGCGGCGGTGGTGGTTCGGATTCGGCCGGGGCGGCGGCTCCGGTCGTCGAGGGCGGCGGCGAAGTAGTCGGGGAGGAGCGGCGCGAGACGGCGGACCTGATGGCGGTGGTGGCGGCGACGAAGGCCACGGTGGAGCTGGGCGAGGCGGTGGATTTCATTGGCGGCGGCGGCCGGTGAGCGCGGCGAAGATGTGAAAAGGAGAAGGGGGTCCCGGGCGGCGGCTTTATAGGGGGAGGGGTGGGCTCGGGAGGCGTGGAGGAGGGGCACGGAGAGGCGGCGGCGGCCGGGAGGGACACGGCGGCGGTGGCGCTGTCGTGGTGGAGGCGGTCTCCCGCTCGGGAGCTCAGGGGAGGCGGCGCGTGGGCTGGGCCATCGCCTGGCCTGGGAGCTGGGCCGGCCCAGTCGGCGGAGGAGGGAATTTTTAAAAAAAAAAAATAGACAAGAAGCCAATAAATAAACTATCAAACTTAAAAATATATATACTATTGGCATATAATATATTGAAATTTTAAGAAAATTATTTCCTACAACATGAACACTATTCTAGCTTCAAATAAAATCTACAAAAATTCAAATAATTCAAACAGTGCTACTGCTCTAATAAAATCCACTGAAAATCATTTTAAAAATACCAAAATGACTTCAAATTAATTTCTCTCCAATTTTCTAATGTAGGGAATCATGTTATCCTATTTTCCATATATTTTATTTTTGGAGAAAAATAATTTGAATAAAATCCAAATAACTCCCAATTGAAAATAAATTCAAAAGAACTTTGAATGTAATTCTTTGAAACTTCCAACTCATATTTCCTACGTTTTGAAGAAGTCATTTCATCTTCGCTCGTGAAAATCATTGAGTTGCATAAAGTTCCTGGGTTGGAAATATTTTCCAAATGAAATTCCAATATTTTTCAACACCCCTTGTCATTTAAATAAATGGAAGGAGTCATGTCATCTTCTCTCTAGGGTTTTGTGGTGAAAAAAATTTGAATTCACTCAGATCACGAATGCAAAATGAAAGTTTGGGAAAGTCCTTTTATTCCCTCTTATTTAACTTTCAAAAAGTTTCAAATTTCACTCAATTTCACACAATCAATCAAACAATCAATCAAATCTATCTATTTATTATCACATTCCAAAATTTAGAATTTTGGGATGTTACAGTCTTGAGCTTGCGTTGGTTTTCCTCGAAGAGGAGAGGGTGATGCAGCAAAGTGTAGCGTAAGTATTTCCCTCAGTTTTGAGAACCAAGGTATCAATCTAGTAGGAGGCTCCTCAAAATTCCAACGCACCTACACAAACAAACTGAGAACTCGCAACGAACGCAATAAAGGGGTTGTCAATCCCTTCACGGCCACTTGCGAAAGTGAGATCTAATAAAGATAGTATGATAAGATAAATATATTTTTGGTATTTTATAATATAGATGCAAAAAGTAAAGATGCAAATAAAAGTAGATTGAAAGCAAATATGATAAGAGATAGACCCGGGGCCATAGGTTTCACTAGTGGCTTCTCTCAAGATAGCATAAGTATTACGGTGGGTGAACAAATTATCACAAGCAATTGATAGAAAAGCGCATAGTCATGAGATTATCTAGGCATGATCATGTATATAGGCATCACGTCCATAACAAGTAGACAGACTCACCTGCATCTACTACTATTACTCCACACATCGATCGCTATCCAAAGATGCATCTAGAGTATTAAGTTCATAAGAACAGAGTAATGCATTAAGCAAGATGACATGATGTAGAGGGATAAACTCATGCAATATGATATAAACCCCATCTTGTTATCCTTGATGGCAACAATACAACACGTGCCTTGCAACCCTTTCTGTCACTTGGTAAGGACACCGCAAGATTGAACCCAAAGCTAAGCACTTCTCCCATGGCAAGAAAAACCAATCTAGTAGGCCAAATCAAACTGATAATTCGAAGAGACTTGCAAAGATAACTTAATCATACATAAAAGAATTCAGAGAAGATTCAAATATTATTCATAGATAAACTTGATCGTAAACCCACAATTCATCGGATCTCGACAAACACACTGCAAAAAGAGATTACATCGAATAGATCTCCACAAGAGAGGGGGAGAACATTGTATTGAGATCCAAAAGAGAGAGGAAGCCATCTAGCTAATAACTATGGACCCGTAGGTCTGTGGTAAACTACTCACAACTCATCAGAGGGGCAAGGATGTTGATGTACATGCCCTCCGTGCTTGATTCCCCCTCCGTGAGTCTTGCTGAAGGCTACAAGATGGGATCTCGCTGATACAAAAGGTTACGGTGGTGGAAATTGTGTTTCGTGGTGCCCCTGGATGTTTTCGGGGTGCGTAGGTATATATAGGAAGAAGAAGTACGTCGGTGGCCGCCCGAGGGGCCCATGAGACAGGGGGCGCGCCCTATAGGGGGGCGCGCCCTCCTATCTCGTGGAGGCTCCGGTTGCTTCTTGACTTGCACTCCAAGTTCTCTGGATCACGTTTGGTGAGAAAATCACGTTCCCGAAGGTTTCATTCCGTTTGGACTCCGTTTGATATTCCTTTTCTTCGAAATACTGAAATAGGCAAAAAACAACAATATGGGTTGGGCCTCCGTTTAATAGGTTAGTCCCAAAAATGATATAAAAGTGGGAAATAAAGCCCAATAAAGCCTAAAACAGTAGATAAAGTAGCATGGAGCAATCAAAAATTATAGATATGTTGGAGACGTATCAGGCATCCCCAAGCTTAATTCCTGCTCATCCTTGAGTAGGTAAATGATAAAAAGAGAATTTTTGATGCAGAGTGATACTTTGGCATAGTTTCAATGTAAATCTTCTTAATTGTGGTATGAATACTCAGATCTGAAAGATTCAAGACAAAAGTTCATATTGACATAAAAATAATAATACTTCAAGTATACTAACTAAGCAATTATGTCTTCTCAAAATAACATGGCCAAAGAAAGTTATCCCTACAAAATCATATAGTCCTGCTATGCTCCATCTTCCCCACACAAAATATTTAAATCATGCACAACCCCGATGACAAGCCAAGCAATTGTTTCATACTTTAACATTTTCAAAACTTTTTCAATCGTCACGCAATACATGAGCGTGAGCCATGGATATAGCACTATATGTGGAATAGAATGGTGGTTGTGGAGAAGACAAAAAAGGAGAAGATAGTCTCACATCAACTAGGCGTATCGACGGGCTATGGAGATGCCCATCAATAGATATCAATGTGAGTGAGTAGGGATTGCCACGCATAGCGGATGCACTAGAGCTATAAGTATATGAAAGCTCAACAAAATAAACTAAGTGGGTGTGCATCCAACTCGCTTGCTCACGAAGACCAAGGGCATTTGAGGAAGCCCATCATTGGAATATACAAGCCAAGTTCTATAATTAAAAATTCCCACTAGTATATGAAAGTGACAAAATGAGAGACTCTCTATCATGAAGATCTTGGTACTACTTTGAAGCACAAATGTGGTAAAAGGATAGTAGCATTGTCCCTTCTCTCTTATTCTCTCATTTTTTTATTTGGGCCTTTTCTCTTTTTTTATGGCCTCTTTTTTTTTCCTTTTTTTTATTTTTCGTCCGGAGTCTCATCCCGACTTATGGGTGAATCATAGTCTCCATCATCCTTTCCTCACTTGGGACAATGCTCTAAAGAATGATGATCATCACACTTTTATTTTTCTTACAACTCAACAATTACAACTCGATTCTTAGAACAAAGTATGACTCTATATGAATGCCTCCGGCGGTGTACCGTAATATGCAATGAATCAAGAGTGACATGTATGAAAGAATTATGAACGGTGGCTTTGCCACAAATGCGATGTCAACTACATGATCATGCTAGCAATATGACAATGATGGAGCGTGTCATAATAAACGGAACGGTGGAAAGTTGCATGGCAATATATCTCGGAATGGCTATGGAAATGCCATAATAGGTAGGTATGGTGGCTGTTTTGAGGAAGATATATGGTGCGTGTATGATACCGGCGAAAAGTGCGCGGTATTAGAGAGGCTAGCAATGGTGGAAGGATGGGAAAAAGTGCGTATAATCCATGGACTCAACATTAGTCATAAAGAACGCATATACTTATTGCAAAAATCTAGAAGTTATCAAAGCAAAGTATTACGCGCATGCTCCTAGGGGATAGATTGGTAGGAAAAGACCATCTCTCGCCCCCGACCGCCACTCATAAGGAAGACAATCAATAAATAAATCATGCTCCGAGTTCATCACATAACAGTTCACCATAATGCATGCTACGGGAATCACAAACTTCAACACAAGTATTCTTTAAATTCACAACTACTCAACTAGCATGACTCTAATATCACCATCTTCATATCTCAAAACAATTATCAAGCATCAAACTTTTCTTAGTATTCAACGCACTCAAAAGAAAGTTTCACATATCTTGAATACCAAGTATATTAATATTTAAGCAAATTACCATGCTATTAACGACTCTCAAAATAATCTAAGTGAAGAATGAGAGATCAATAGTTTCTTTAAAACAAATATACCACCGTGCTCTAAAAGATCTAAGTGAAGCACTAGAGCAAAAATTATCATGCTCAAAAGATATAAGTGAAGCACTATGAGCAAAACTATCAAGCTCAAAAGATATAAGTGAAGCACATAGAGTATTCTATCAAATTGCAATTTATGTATGGCTCTCTCAAAAGGTGTGTACAGCAAGGATGGTTGTGGTAAACTAAAAAGCAAAAACTAATATAACACACGACGCTCCAAGCAAAACACTTATCATGTGGTGAATAAAAATATAGCCCCAAGTAAAGTTATCAATGAACGAAGACGAAAGAGGGATGCCTTCCCGGGGCATCCCCAAGCTTAGGCTTTTGGCTATTCTTGAATATCTTGGGGTTCCATGGGCATCCCCAATCTTAGGCTCTTGTCACTCTTTATTCCATAGTCCATAAAAGCTTTACCCAAAACTTGAAAACTTCACAACACAAAACTCAATAGAAATCTCGTGAGCTCCGTTAGAGAAACAAAACAAAAGGCTACTTTAAGGTACTGTAATGAACTCATTATTTATTTATATTGGTGTTAAACCTACTGTATTCCAACTTCTCTATGGATTATAAACTATTTTACTAGCCATAGATTCATCAAAATAAGCAAACAACACACGAAAAACAGAATCTGTCAAAAACAGAACAGTCTGTAGTAATCTGTAACTAACGCAAACTTCTGGAACTCCAAAAAATCTAACAACATTAGACGACCTAGAAAATTTGTTTATTGATCAGAAGCAATTTGAATCACTATTTTATCACGTTCTGGTGATTTTTAACAATTCGGGCACTGAGCGCAAAGTTTCTGGAAATTACAGCAAGATCAAATAACTATCATCCAAGAAGATCCAATAGGTTTAACTTGGCACAAACTCTAATTAAAAGATAAAACCACATCTAAACAGAAGGTAGATGGATTATTTATTCCTAAACAGAAACAAAAACAAAAAAAATAAAGAAAATTGGGTTGCCTCCCAACTAGCGCTATCGTTTAACGCCCCTAGCTAGGCATAAAAGCGAGGATAGATCTAAGTGGTGCCGTAATAATAAGATAGATCTTGAAAGCTCATTTCATATTCTCTACGTTCGGCAGCAAGTTTCCTTTGTGGCAAGCAAAAGTAATCAAAAGGTCTAAATTTAGTGGGACAAATATCCCCAAGATCCATCACAGGAGGAATGGGTTCCTCCTTTGGCCCTTCACAGTGCACAACTATTTCATCACTAAAAGCATTCTTTTGGCAAAATCTTGTAAGCCTATACTCAAGAGAGTATCCTAGCTCATTATTTCGAAGGGCAAAATCATTATTAAGCTCGTTAATGCAATCAACCAAGACATTAGTAGGAACCTTTTTTCTAAGGTTTTCATTAAAAGCGACATAGTCCGAAGATTGAAAACGTCTAATTTCCTCTTGATCATAGAGGATCGCTTCTATGGGAGGACGACCAGCGTCCACCCTATAGTGTGCGAAGATTTCTTTGGCCTCTCTTATGATAAATCTAAACTCATGAGCCAAAAAGATAGTAACAGCGCTTAATGTAAGAATGCTCAATATTAGAGAATTCTAGGAAGATTCTTTGTATGCAAGGATGCATATGCATAAATTGTCTTTCAAGTTCAACTATAAGCATAGCGATAGCATCCGCAAGACTACTAGTTCTATTAAGGATAGAACAACCCACGGAGGCTAAAGCACCGGCACAAGTAAAGAAATCTTGAATAACACCTTTGCCAATGATGTTACCACTACCGATTCGAAACTTTTTAGTATGCAAGATAGGGGGTTCATCGGCCGGAGCCTCGGTATTTTCTGTGTTATCATTATTGTCCATATCGATGATAATCTCCCCAATTTCAGACATAGCGGCAAAGAACGAGCGAAAAAGAGAGAGGAGGAGATTGGGAAAGAGAGGGCAAATAAAACGGCAGGGGTGAAGTGGGGGAGAGGAAAACGAGAGGCAAATGGCAAATAATGTAAATGCGAGGGAGATAGGTTTGTGATGGGTACTTGGTATGTCTTGACTTGAGCGAAGACCTCCCGACAGCGGGCGCCGTAAATCCTTCTTGCTACGTCTTGAGCTTGCGTTGGTTTTCATCGAAGAGGAGAGGGTGATGCAGCAAAGTGTAGCATAAGTATTTCCTCAGTTTTGTGAACCAAGGTATCAATCCAAAGAGGAGGCTCCTCAAAAGTCCCACGCACCTACACAAACAAGCGAGAACTCGCAACCAACGCAATAAAGGGGTTGTCAATCCCTTCACGGCCACTTCATGAAAGTGAGATCTAATAAAGGTAGTATGATAAGATAAATATATTTTTGGTATTTTATAATATAGATGCAAAAAGTAAAGATGCAAATAAAAGTAGATTGAAAGCAAATATGATAAGAGATAGACCCGGGGGCCATAGGTTTCAATAGTGGCTTCTCTCAAGATAGCATAAGTATTACGGTGGGTGAACAAATTACTGTCAAGCAATTGATAGAAAAGCGCATAGTTATGAGATTATCTAGGCATGATCATGTATATAGGCATCACGTCCATAACAAGTAGACCGACTCCTGCCGGCATCTACTACTATTACTCCACACATCGACCGCTATCCAGCATGCATCTAGAGTATTAATTTCATAAGAACAGAGTAACGCATTAAGCAAGATGACATGATGTAGAGGGATAAACTCATGCAATATGATATAAACCCAATCTTGTTATCCTCGATGGCAACAATACAATACGTGCCTTGCAACCCTTTACATCCTTTGGGTAAGGACACCGCAAGATTGAACCCAAAGCTAAGCACTTCTCCCATGGCAAGAAAACCCAATCTAGTAGGCCAAACCAAACTGATAATTCGAAGAGACTTGCAAAGATAAATTAATCATACATAAAAGAATTCAGAGAATATTCAAATATTATTCATAGATAAACTTGATCATAAACCCAGAATTCATCGGATCTCGACAAACACACTGCAAAAAGAGATTACATCGAATAGATCTCCACAAGAGAGGGGGAGAAAATTGTATTGAGATCCAAAAAGAGAGAAGAAGCCATCTAGCTAATAACTATGGACCCGTAGGTCTGTGGTAAACTACTCACAACTCATCGGAGGGGCAAGGATGTTGATATAGAGGCCCTCCGTGCTTGATTCCCCCTCCGGCAAAGTGACGGCGAAGGCTCCAAGATGGGATCTCGCGGATACATAAGGTTACGGCGGTGGAAATTGTGTTTTGTGGTGCCCCTGGATGTTTTCGGGGTGCGTAGGTATATATAGGAAGAAGAAGTACGTCGGTGGTCACTGAGGGGCCCATGAGACAGGGGCGCCTATAGGGGGTGCCCTCCTATCTCGTGGAGGCTCCGGTTGCTTCTTGACTTGCACTCCAAGTTCTCTGGATCACGTTCGGTGAGAAAATCACGTTCCCAAAGGTTTCGTTCCGTTTGGACTCTGTTTGATATTCCTTCTCGTCGAAATACTAAAATAGGCAAAAAACAGCAATATGGGCTGGGCCTCCGGTTAATAGGTTAGTCCCAAAAATGATATAAAAGTGGAAAATAAAGCCCAATAAAGCCTAAAATAGTAGATAAAGTAGCATGGAGCAATCAAAAATTATAGATACGTTGGAGACGTATCAGACGTCAGCCGCTTGATTGTTTTCTCGAGCCACATGGTGGAATTCAAGCCCCTCGAACCGAGCTGACATTTTGAGGACAGCATTACGGTATGCCGCCATTTTCGGATCCTTGGCATCAAAGTCTCCGTTTATTTGTGATATTGCGAGGTTCGAATCCCCACGCACTTCCAGGCGTTGGATGCCCATAGAGACTGCCATCCGAAGACCGTGCAACAGAGCCTCGTATTCGGCTGCATTGTTGGAGTCTGTGTATAATATTTGGAGGACGTACTGGACCGTGTCTCCGGTAGGAGACGTCAGGACTACACCCGCTCCCAATCCGGCCAACATTTTAAAGATGTCGAAGTGCATGATCCAGTTGGAGTACGCGCGGTACTCTTTAGGGAGTTCGGCTTCTGTCCATTCGGCGACAAAGTCAGCCAGTACTTGCGACTTGATCGCTCGCCGTGGTTTGTATATTATGTCGAACGGAAGGAGCTCAATGGCCCATTTAGCAATCCGTCCCGTAGCATCGCAGTTATTTATTATGTCATTGAGTGGTACTTCGGAGGCCACCGTAATCGAACACTCTTGAAAGTAGTGTCGCAGCTTCCGGGATGCCATAAAGACCGCGTATGCTATTTTTTGGTAGTGCGGGTATCGGAATTTGCATGGGGTGAGGACCGTGGATACGTAATAAACCGGCTTTTAGAGCGGGAATTTGTATCCGTCAACCTCTCGTTCGACGACGAGCACTGCGCTTACAACTTGATGTGTTGCAGCTATGTATAGTAGCATGGGCTCGCCGATGTTTGGCGCTGTTAGGACTGGATTACTGGCCAGTAAGGTCTTTATTTCATCGATTCCGACCGCAGCTGCATCCGTCCACACGAAGTGTTCGGTGCGCCGAAGGAGGCGGTAAAGAGGTAATGCATTTTCCCCTAGCCTGGAGATAAAGTGGCTCAAAGCGGCCACGCATCCAGCTAGTTTCTGGATGTGCTTGAGGTCTGTTGGTATAGCCAACTGTGATAGAGCTCGGATTTTTGCCGGATTCGCTTCAATTCCTCTATTGGAAACAATGAAGCCCAGCAGTTTCCCCGAGGGGACGCCGAAAACGCATTTTTCCGGATTCAACTTGATGCCGTATGTTCAGAGGTTATCAAAGGTAAGCATCAAGTCATCTATTAGGGTTTCGACGTGTCTTGTTTTTATGACCACGTCGTCCACGTATGCCTCCACTGTTTTGCCGATTTGTTTTTCCAGGCATGTTTGAATCATGCGTTGATAGGTTGCACCGGTATTCTTAAGCCCGAAAGGCATAGTGTTGAAGCAAAAAGGGCCATATGGCGTTATACAAGTTGTTGCAGCTTGGTTAGACTCTGCCATCTTTATTTGATGGTATCCAGAATATGCATCGAGAAAACGCAGCGAGTCGTGTTCAGCTGTGGCATCAATGATTTGATCGATGCGAGGGAGGGGAAAGGGATTCTTGGGGCAAGCCTTGTTGAGGTCTTTGCAGTCGACGCATAGGCGCCAGGATTTGTCCTTCTTCGGTACCATTACCAAATTTGCCAGCCAATCCGGATGTTTGATATCTCTGATGAATCCGGCCTCAAGTAGCTTGGCTAGCTCTTCCCCCATTGCTTGTCGTTTAGGCTCTGAAAATCACCTTAGGGCCTGTTTGACAGGTTTGTATCCCTTTAGTATGTTAAGGCTATGTTCGGCCAATCTGCGCGGGATGCCCGGCATGTCCGATGGGTGCCAGGCGAAAATGTCCCAATTCTCGCGTAAAAAGTCTCGTAGTGCAGCGTCCATTGCAGGGCTCAACTGTGTCCCGATGGAAGCTGTCTTCGTGGGGTTCGTTGGATGGACTTGGAATTTGACTATCTTGTCTGTGGGTTTAAATGAGGTGGACTTGGGTCGCTTGTCGAGTATCACGTTGTCCCTGTCCATGGTGGCCCGTAGCATTGTTAATTCTTCAGCTGTTAGGGCTTCGGATAATGCTTCTAGGGCTAGTGCTGCGGTTTTGTTTTCGGCGCGGAGTGCGACGTCCGGATCACTGGCTAGAGTGATGGTTCCATTGGGCCCGGGCATTTTAAGCTTCATGTACCCGTAATGGGGTATAGCTTGAAAGCTTGTAAACGTGTCCCGCCCTAGAAGGGCGTGGTATCCGCTGCTAAAAGGAGTCACCTGGAATGTGATTTCTTCGGACCTGTAATTCTCCGGGGTGCCGAAAACCACATCGAGTGTGATGTTTCCCGCACACCACGCTTCACGACTAGGGATAATTCCCCTGAAGGTTGTGCCGCTTTGCTCAATGCGGCTTTTGTCAATTTCCATCTTGTTCAGTGTTTCTTCATAGATCAAGTTTAATCCGCTTCCGCCGTCCATGAGTACTTTAGTGAGCCGAAAGCCGTCCACGATTGGGCTAAGGACAAGAGCGGCTGGTAATCGGACAGTCTGGAATCGAGGTTCGTCATTGGCACTGAAAGTTATAGCCGTGTCGTTCCAGGGGTTTATTTTTTCCACATGGCAAATTTCAGCGGAGCTTCGATGAGCCCGCTTGCGCCTATTGTTTGAGGCAAAAGTCTCGAAGACTGTTAGTACCGTACTGTATTCGTTGGCGGGATGTTGTTCTGCTTTATGGCTGGCAAGAAGATCCTCACCACTTTTTGCAACATGTCGGAGTATTCAACATGCCATAAGGCTATGAGTTCGTGTTGTGTCCGGAGTACTATGGAGTTTACATGGCCCATTGAGCCATTCTTCCAATACGGTTCCCCGCCCTGGGGTGTGCTTTGGTTTCTTGGGAATTGGATCGGCCGACTTACGAGAGTTCGCCCGTTTCGTTCGGACAAAGGTTTCGGTGAGAGCCGTACTATCCCAAAATTCTGTTTGGGTTTTCCAGGTGCTTTCCATCGCACAGTACTTCTGTACTATGGTTGCCAAATCCGCAAAGTGTACTATGTCACGGCGACTTATAGCATAAAGGAGTCCTTTGTTCGTGCAGTTTTTGCAGAAAAGTGAGACTACGTCCTCCTCGCGGCAGTCCTTGACCTTGTTAAGTGCAAGGAGGAATCGCCCGATGGCGATGTCTTGTCTCCGGGCTCTTGCACGATGCGGAGAGATGGTTTAAGTCCAGGTGGGTGTTGTTAGCTGAATCCGGATTCTGATCCGATCTAACACCCAGGGGCATGGGAGGTTCCGAGCCTGACAGTTCGGGATCCGGAGTGTTGCCCGGTCTCTTCGGCCCAATGCCCAATTCTAAGTCCGGGACCCGGGTCATGTCTTCCTTTGAGCAGGTGTTCGGCTCACGAAGTTCGGTGATCCGGACATAATTCGTCCTCAAAGTTGAGGGGAAATCCGTGTGTGGTTCCACCACTACTGCTATCTCATGGGTGGCCGGCGGGGATCTAATGTCCCTTTGGTCGGGTTTGAGCCCGATCCGGTGATAGTCTGTAGCGACTCCCAGAGCGGCGATGCGATCCAAGAGCTCATTAAGGGAGGAGAGCTCCATCGGATCCACCTGTTCGGCGAGTTCCGAACTGACGTGAAGGTTATGCTTGATGACCCGAGAGGCCATCGTCGGCGCACCCGCCGATGGGGCAGCCATGATAAAGCCGCCAAGTCGGAGAGTTTGGCCTACAGCCAGAGCTCCCCCCGAGGTAATGTTGTCCTTGACGACGAGACGAGCCATCGAGCCTTGCAGCGACGACACAGAGGAACTCTCAATGAAAGCACCAATGTCGGTGTCAAAACCGGCGGATCTCGGGTAGGGGGTCCCGATCTGTGCGTCTTTTGCTGATGGTAACAGGAAGCAAGGGACACAATGTTTACCCAGGTCCGGGCCCTCTCGATGGAGGTAAAACCCTACTTCCTGCTTGATTAATATTGAGGATATGAGTAGTACAAGAGTAGATCTACCACGAGATCATAGAGGCTAAACCCTAGGAGCTAGCCTATGATGGTATGATTGTAATTGTGATCGGCCTTCTAAGGACCTACCTCTCCGGTTTATATAGACACCGGAGAGGGCTAGGGTTTACATGGAGTCGGTTACAAG
Source organism: Aegilops bicornis (assembly GCA_021605145.1). Taxonomy (NCBI): domain Eukaryota; kingdom Viridiplantae; phylum Streptophyta; class Magnoliopsida; order Poales; family Poaceae; genus Aegilops; species Aegilops bicornis. The sequence goes on from CM038673.1 coordinate 524,232,601, forward strand.
GAAGGAAATATAATATCCGGATCGCCAAGCTTGTCTTCCACGCAAAGGAGAGTCCCATCCGGACACGGGGCGGAGCCTTGAGTCTTGTATCTTCACGCTTCAATAGTCCGGACGATGTATATAGTCCGGCTGTCCAGATACCCCCTAATCCAGGACTCCCTTAGAGACCAACTACCAAAGAATCGAACAAGAGGATTAAATCTAGGCGCGAGCGGATGAGAGGAAAAAAGCAACGAAGTTAGTGCACATGTTTATCTCATTGTTCATTTCCATACATTCTTACAATGTTAATATGTTCTCCGGGAGAGTGTTCACATGTTTTTCTTCAATTTACACAGGAAAAAATCGGGGAAATCAAATGCCACAAGGAGGAAGAAGCGAAAAGAGAAAGACTCAGATACAAAAGAAGACACAAAGTCAGATACAGAAGAAGAGGAAGATTCAAAAAAAACAACGAAGTTAGTGCACATGTTAATCTCATTGTTCATTTCCATACATGCTTAGAGTGTTAATATGTTCTCCCAGAGAGTGTTCACATGTTTTTCTTCAATTTACGCAGGAAAATATCGGGGAAAATCAAAGGTCACAAGGAGGAAGAAGCAAAAAGAAGAGACAGAGTCAGATACAGAAGAAGAGGCAGAGGCAAATACAGAAGAAGGGGAAGATTCAGGTACAGAAGAAGAGGAAGATTCAGATGCAGAAGAAGAGGGAGATTCAGATGTAGAAGAAGAGGAAGATTCAGATGCAGAAGTAGAGAAATATTCAGATGCAGAAGAAGAGGAAGATTCAGATGCAGAAGATGGTGGGCTGAGGAGGGCTAGGAAGAGAGCATTGGAGGTTACAGAAGAGGATTATGCAAAACCAAACAAGTGAGCATTACCACAATTGTGCGTACTTAAACATGTTTTCGAATGCTGGCTGTCGATTCTTCTATTTCATTTTTTGCAGGAAACGCAAGGGCGCTCCAAATGTCAAAGCTGGGAGGAAGAAAAAGAATGATGACAAGGGTGCGCGAGGAAACCAGTGAAGTTAGTGTCTGTACTTACATGTCTGCTCTATAAGTCGGGTCTTTGCTAGTACTGTGTTGACATTTCTTAACTTTTCCAGGAAAGACTCTAGGAAGGGCGGTAAAGAACAGGCCAAAGGGGTGATGAAGACAAAAAGGCCTGCTAGGAATGTACCAAAGGCTGAGCGAATAAGAGCTGTCAAGTAAGCTTCTGCAGCTATGAAGAGAAAATCAGTGAAGTTAGTGTTTTTTGTGTTCAAGTGTACTGTACATGCTCAAATCTTCATTGCTATCGTATTAACAAACGTTGTTTCATACAGGAAAGCTAAAGTAAAGTCGAGACAGGATGTTTAGATGCACATGGTCAGCCAGAGAAAACAAAAGGATTTCTGGGGTCAAAAAATTGAGAACAAACTGAATTAGACAGTTTTCCATACCGTGATCCACATTGTTTCTGATGTATTAGACCTATTTGATGGACTGCCACTATTTTTCTGAATTCCTCGTTTGATTGGTACACCCTCATTTTATTATGAACGGGTCGACATGGTAGGCTAGTTATGATTTATCAACATCGATCAAACAATGCATTTGTAGTGAAGTTGGTTTCTGTATTTTTTTCATTTTTTACATAATATATTGCTGAAATTTTTTCAAAGTGTAGTCAAATTTCATACTTGAAATATAAAATAGAAACCGAAAATTTATATATATATATATATATATATATATATATATATACATAAATAAAACATTGGATTTCCTCAAAAACCTACTTGAAATCAAAATAGAAACCTCGTTTTCAAATAACCTTGAAAAATGTTTATTTCAAATAGAAAATAAGCATCTTGATATTTTAAAAATAGCATGCTCATTTGAAAAAAGCATGTTCAATTGAAGATAGAATGAATATGCGGATTTAAAAATAGCATGCTGCTTTGAATATGCTGTTTTTAAAATACCATGCTATTTTAAAATAACATGTTGATTTTAAAAATATTATGCTATTTCAAATATGTTGTTTTTAAAATAAGCATGTTGATTTCAAAAATAGCATGCTACTTTTAAAAATATAATGCACTTTTCAATATGCTACTTTTAAAATAGCATGCTGATTTCAAAAATAGCATGCTGATTTTAAAAATAGCATGCTACTTTTAAAAATATAATGCTTTTTTCAGTATGCTACTTTTAAAATAGCATGTTGATTTCAAAAATAGCATGCTACTTTTAAAAATATAATGCTCTTTTCATTATGCTACTTTTAAAATAGCATGCTGATTTCAAAAATAGCATGCTAATTTCAAAAATAGCATGCTGATTTTAAAAATATAACGTTGTTTTCAATATGCTGTTTTTAAAATAGCATGCTGATTTAAAAAATTACATGTTTTTTAAATATGCTGTTTCGAAAGTAGCATGCTGATTTTGAAAAGAGCATTTTTTAATTATGTTGTTTTAAAGATTTAAAAATAACATGTTGGTTTGCTCTATTTTTAAAAATAACATGCTAATTTTGAAAACATCATTTTTTAAGGGCCATTTGCATTTCTGTCCCTAACTCGAACCACCTAATCAGATATACCCCTAATTCCAAAGCCTGCTCAAAAATGCCCCTCCGCCGTGATGTGCCCCTATAGAAATGCCCCTCCGAGCCGTTTCCATCCAGTCAAGGCTGATTGACCGCTAGCGTGTCGTTTCTTTGACATTTTTGCCCCTCCCTCCGTACATCTGGGCCCAACTAACCGGTTCACTCTCTCTCCCCTCTTTCTTCTTCCTCGTGATGATAGGGGTATCTTTGAGCACGCACTGGATCAGGCCTTTCCGCGGTCGGAGAGAGAGGGGCAGGTCAGGCACGGCATGGTGAGCGATGTGTACGTTGGACACAGCGGGGATGTCTTCTACGAGCTCGTCGGTGGCCGCCAATGTAAGTTTCAGTGTCGATTTGGGGGAGATATGGGCATATTGCGGAATTAGGGTTCATCAAGTTGGGGTTTTTTGCTGCTGTTAGGTTGATGGTGTCGGGATATATAGTTCAGTATCAGTCGGAGTTTTACATCCCCGATCTGACATTCTGTGGCCTTGAGGTTTGCTCGACGCGGCGGTGCCCTGGCCACGGGCTTATTCCTGCTCGTCGTGTTGCCTGGGGAGGAGAAAGCTCCGGCAGAAGGTTTCTCGGCTGCCCTCTTGATGTAAGTGTTTGGCTTTTAAGCTTGATTTGATTCTGCTCTTTCCCCTCTTTCTAATTTGATCGTTGATTTTGCAGCTTCCTGATGAATGTGAGTGGGTTGTATGGATTGACCCGCCACCGACCAAACATGTTGCTCGTGCATTTGAGGAGCTTCATGCAGGATTGGATAAGAGCTGGCTAAAATATCATGATTTAGATAGGAGGGTGATGTATCTAACCGAGAAGAACAAGAAACTAAAGCTGGAGATGAAGAAGAGAAACGAGCTTATGCAAGCATGGGGATTTATCATAGTTCTTGGTATTAGCATTTTGGCCACATTTGTTTCTGGGTGGTCTAATAATCCATACTAAATGGATTTCTCTTTGTAGTGTATGTTGTGATGGAGCTTAGTTTGGGTATGTATTATCACAGAACAATGTTGTGATTTGGGAATGTTGTGATGTTGCTATTTGGAAATGACTCAAGAAACTTTCTTTGATCAATGACTGAAATAACATAGATTGAAATATTTGAACAAATGATCTGTTCTAACAATATAGGAGCTCACAAAAATATTTGAAAGTAGCATCTCATAAGATATCAGCTCACATAATACCCTAATTGAAACTAGCAGCTCACAAGATAGCAGCTCACAAAATAGCATAAATTCATCATTGCACAAAAGGAGCATTGCACATTCAAGATAGCAACTCACAAGTTCACCATTACATAAGTTCATAATTTCAGCATCACACACTTAAGATAACAGCTAACAAGTTCACAAATAGTTGTTAAACAACAAAAACAGCAGTGAATGATTCCAGTCACAGATCTTTCATCTTCTTGCTCCTGGTGTTGCAAGCAGGGTTAGTTAAGAGCCTTGAAATCCTCCTTGTGGTGACATTTTTGCTCACTTCTTTGCTTAGCTGGTTGCTTCCAGTTACAGATCCTACTGTAGGATCTGGTGCAAACTTGAGCCTCTTCTTGGCTGGTGACATCCCTCTATCAGCTGCCCTTTTGTAGTTCTTCCTTGGGCTACAACTGAAATGAGAACATTAAATCAAGAAAAAAGGAAATGAGAACATTAAATGAAGCAAAAATTGAAATGAGAACATCTCAGAAAGGGTTGCACCTTCTTACAGATGACACTGTTGGTGCATCTGTAGTAATTGCAGCATCAGGTTCAACCTCTCAGTAGCATTTTCAGCATCGTGTTCAACCTCAGTAGCATTTTCAAAGATCTGTTTCAACCTCAGTAGCATTTTCAGCATCTGTTTCGGCATCTAAATGATCATCTGTTGCATTTTCAGCCCCCTAGTGCTCTTCTTCCCCAAAAGCTGGGTCAATGGATTCCTTGCAGTGAGTGCCACAATGGCCAAGCCTTCCACACGTGCCACATTTCTTTCTCCTTCCTCCAAGTCCTTTTCCCTCAAAATTTGCCCTAATTCTTGTCTTCCTAGGTATACCAGGGGCCCTGTTTTGCAATGGAGCAGACAATTTAAACCCAGGGTCCACCACATCCCACTGTTGTTTGCCCTCCATTGCAGGCAAATTTTCAGCATAAGTAGCATTGAATCTAGCAACAGAAAAGTACTCATGTACATACTGATCAATCTCACTTACTGGGCCTCTCATTGAAGTAATAAAATACAAAGCATGTATGCAAGGTTGTCCAGTTAACTGCCACTTTCTACAACTGCAAGTCCCAGTGGAAAAATTTACTGGATATCTCCACTCTCTCTTTTCCTTGTCAACTGTTGTGATCTCTGCCTCATATGTGCTTCTCTTCACTATCTCCATATCAAGGTCCTTAGATTTGCATGAAGCATTTTCATGACTTTGGGGATTATGATGTGGCCAATGAATGTAGCAGCTGCAATCTGCTGTCTGAGATCAAACTTCTCCATTATAAACTGTCTTATTTTGTCTAGCAAGTCCACAATGTGTACACCCTTCCATTTTTTAATCTTTGAATTAAAGGACTCAGCTAGATTGTTATTAACATAATATACTTTACATACTTCATTGAAGAGTGACCTTGCCCATAGCTTGCTATGATGCTCCTCTAAGTACTCCTTCACACCAGCCTTACTGTGCAACTGCCTAAGATGGTAGTTGTGTTTCTTTATGTTGTATGTCAATGAGCAGGGCCATAAATTTTCATCAAAGAATTTTCCTCTAAACTTTTTTGTGAAATTTGCAGCCAAATGCCTCATGCATTCTCTGTGCTCCACACTTGGGAACACATCTTCCACTGCAGTCTCCAGGACTTTGCATCTATCAGTGTGGATAACAAGACCTAGTGGGTGTCCTATAAGCTCTCTTAAGTTCTGAAAAAACCAAGTCCAACTCTCTATATTTTCACCCTCTAGAACTCCATATGCAACTGGGAAGATCCAATTGCAAGCATCCACAACACATGCACTAACTAGTTGCCCTCTAAATCTTCCATTTAATGCAGTGGCATCTACTGCAAGATAAGGCCTACATCCATTCAAAAAACCTTGCCAACATGCTTTGAAAGAAACAAATACTCTTCTAAAGCACTCTTTCTGTCTACTCTTCCCATTTAGTTTGTACTGCACAGTGTGTTTATCAATGGTAACTACACTGCCAGAGGTGCTTTCTCCACTTCTGCCTTGAAGGTATACAATAACTGGAAAGAGTCAACCCACTCCATAGATATTGTCAAGTGCCATTTGCTTCCCATAGAATACTCTCATATATGGAAATGCCAGGCCATACTTCTTCTTCAAATTTTTCTGCAATTATGTTGGTCCCACTTCTGAATCCTCTAGAACCCAGGTCTTCACAGCATCAGCAACCCATCTACTCTTAGCTGACTTCAATCTTTTTCTCCTGTTCACACTGGGACATGTATGAGCAGTTTTGTTCACCTTAACCTGCATTCATGAAAGTTCAGACACATGTCAGAACCTATGTGCTGCAACAAACAAACAAAATACAGTATCAATGCTGCTAACTACAAATGCAATGTTAGTTGCTATATTTGATACCTGAAATAGTGTGCTATGTCTCATTAAGGAGGCACACATCCTCCATTGACACATCTTATAAGCACAATGTACTGTCAACCTAGTACTGTCACTCTTGTCTATCACAAATTCACTTTGAGTCTTCATTGAGAAGGTTGCAAGAGCATTTCTACAGTCTAAAGCACTGGAAAATATTGTTCCCTGTGCCAAAGAAGGATCATCTCTATTGTATTGCACATCTGGTCTTTCCTCATCAGATGTTTCACAGTATCCCATGTCCCTGTCCTCCTCCTTCTCATCTTCACCTGCCTCAGCAAACATTCCTTCGGGGGGTGGAACATAATCTTCCCCCTCATCATCTTTCTCCTTGCCCTTCTTCCTTGTTACAAACTATGGAAACAACTTTTCATCCTCATCATCACTTGGCCAATCACCTGGTAGTCCCTCTTTAGTATAGGGGTCAACTGATGAAGGAAATATGCCCTAGAGGCAATAATAAAGTTATTATTTATTTCCTTATATCATGATAACTGTTTATTATTCATGCTAGAATTGTATTAATCGGAAACATAATACATGTGTGAATACCTAGACAAACAGAGTGTCACTAGTATGCCTCTACTTGACTAGCTCGTTAATCGAAGATGGTTATGTTTCCTAACCATAGACATGAGTTGTCATTTGATTAACGGGATCACATCATTAGGAGAATGATGTGATTGACTTGACCCATTCCGTTAGCTTAGCAATTGATCATTTAGTATGTTGCTATTGCTTTCTTCATGACTTATACATGTTCCTATGACTATGAGATTATGCAACTCCCGTTTACCGGAGGGACACTTTGTGTGCTACCAAACGTCACAACTTAACTGGGTGATTATAAAGGTGCTCTACAGGTATCTCCGAAGGTACTTGTTGGGTTGGCGTATTTCGAGATTAGGATTTGTCACTCCGATTGTCGGAGAGGTATCTCTGGGCCCACTCGGTAATGCACATCACTTAAGCCTTGCAAGCATTGCAACTAATGAGTTAGTTGTGAGATGATGTATTACGGAACGAGTAAAGACACTTGCCGGTAACGAGATTGAACTAGGTATTGAGATACCGACGATCAAATCTCGGGCAAGTAACATACCAATGACAAAGGGAACAATGTATGTTGTTATGCAGTCTGACCGATAAAGATCTTCGTAGAATATGTAGGAGCCAATATGGGCATCCAGGTCCCGCTATTGGTTATTGACAAGAGAGGTGTCTCGGTCATGTCTACATAGTTCTCGAACCCGTAGGGTCCGCACGATTAACGTTAGATTGTGATATAGTACTATGAGTTATGTATGTTGGTGACCGAATGTTGTTCGGAGTTTTGGATGAGATCACGGATATGACGAGGAACTCCGGAATAGTCCGGAAGTAAAGATTGATATGTGGATAGTAGTGTTTGATCTCTGGAAAGGTTCCGAGATCCATCGGAAGGGGTTCCGGATGTTTCCCGAAATGTTTGGGCACGAGAACACTTTATCTGGGCCAAAGGGGAAAGCCCACGAGGTTTTTGGAAAGTGCAAAAGGAAGTTTTGCGGAGTCCAGGGCCAGACGCCAGGGTCCCTGGCGTCTGGGTCCAGACGCCGGGAACCCTGGCGTCTGGCCCTGGAGTCCGAGAAGGACTCTTGCCTTTCAGGTGAAACCGACTTTGTGGAGGCTTTTACTCCAAGTTTCGACCCCAAGGCTCAACATATAAATAGAGGGGTAGGGCTAGCACCCAAGACAGATCAAGAAACACCAAGCTGTGTGCCGGCAACCCCGTCTCCTCTAGTTTATCCTCCATCATAGTTTTCGTAGTGCTTAGGCGAAGCCCTGCGAAGATTGTTCTTCACTAACACCGTCACCACGCCGTCGTGCTGCCGTAACTCATCTACTACTTCACCCCTCTTGCTAGGTCGATAAGGCGAGGACGTCACCGAGCCGAACGTGTGCAGAACTCGGAGGTGTCGTGCTTTCGGTGCTTGGATCGGTCGGATCGTGAAGACGTACGACTACATCAACCGCGTTGATATAACGCTTCCGCTTACGATCTACGAGGGTACGTAGACAACACTCTTCCCTCTCGTTGCTATGCATCACCATGATCTTGCGTGTGCGTAGGATTTTTTTGAAATTACTACGTTCCCCAACAGTGGCATCCGAGCCAGGTTTTATGCGTAGATGTCATATGCACGAGTAGAACATAAGTGAGTTGTGCGCGATATAAGTCATACTGCTTACCAGCATGTCATACTTTGGTTCGGCGGTATTGTGAGATGAAGCGGCCCGGACCGACATTACGCGTACGCTTACGCGAGACTGGTTTCACCGTTGCGAGCACTCGTTGCTTAAAGGTGACCGGCGGTGTCTGTCTCTCTCACTTTAGTTGAACCGAGTGTGGCTACGCCCGGTCCTTGCGAAGGTTAAAACAACACCAACTTGACAAACTATCGTTGTGGTTTTGATGCGTAGGTAAGAATGGTTCTTGCTAAGCCCGTAGCAGCCACGTAAAACTTGCAACAACAAAGTAGAGGACGTCTAAATTTTTTTTCCAGGGCATGTTGTGATGTGACATGGTCAAGACATGATGCTAAATTTTATTGTATGAGATGATCATGTTTTGTAACCAAGTTATCGGCAACTGGCAGGAGGCATATGGTTGTCGCTTTATTGTATGCAATGCAATGCATTCTGTAATGCTTTACTTTATCACTAAGCGGTAGCGATAGTCGTAGAAGCATAAGATTGGCGAGACGACAACGATACTACGATGGAGATCAAGGTGTCGCGCCAGTGACGATGGCAATCATGGAGGTGCTTCGGAGATGGAGATCACAAGCACAAGATGATGATGGCCATATCATATCACTTATATTGATTGCATGTGATGTTTATCTTTTATGCATCTTATCTTGCTTTGATTGACGGTAGCATTATAAGATGATCTCTCACTAAATTTCAAGATAAAAGTGTTCTCTGAGTATGCACCGTTGCCAAAGTTAAATGCGTGCCCATACACCACGTGATAATCGGGTGTGATAAGCTCTACGTCCATCTACAACGGGTGCAAGCCAGTTTTGCACATGCGGAATACTCAGGTTAAACTTGATGAGCCTAGCATATAACAGATATGGCCTCGGAACACAGAGACCGAAAGGTCGAGCGTGAATCATATAGTAGATATGATCAACATAGTGATGTTCACCGTTGAAACTACTCCATTTCACGTGATGATCGGTTATGGTTTAGTTGATTTGGATCACGTGATCACTTAGAGGATTAGAGGGATGTCTTTCTAAGTGGGAGTTCTTAAGTAATATGATTAATTGAACTTAAATTTATCATGAACTTAGTCCTGGTAGTATTAGCATATCTATGTTGTAGATCAATAGCTCGCGTTGTTGCTCCCCGTTTATATTTTGATATGTTCCTAGAGAAAAATAAGTTGAAAAATGTTAGTAGCAATGATGCGGACTTGGTCCGTGATCTGAGGATAAACCTCATTGCTGCACAGAAGAATTATGTCCTTGATGCACCGCTAGGTGACAGACCTATTGCAGGAGCAGATGCAAACGCTATGAACGTTTGGCTAGCTCAATATGATGACTACTTGATAGTTTAGTGCGCCATGCTTAACGGCTTAGAATCGGGACTTCAAAGACGTTTTGAGTGTCATGGACCATATGAGATGTTCCAGGAGTTGAAGTTAATATTTCAAGCAAATACCGAGTTGAGAGATATGAAGTCTCCAACAAGTTCTATAGCTAAAAAGATGGAGGAGAATAGCTCAAGCAAAGGAGCATGTGCTCAGATTGTCTGGGTACTACATTCACTTGAATCAAGTGGGAGTTAATCTTCCAGATAAGATAGTGATTGACAGAGTTCTCTAGTCACTATCACCAAGTTACTAGAACTTCGTGATGAACTATAATATGCAAGGGATAACGGAAACGATTCCCAAGCTCTTCGTGATGCTAAAATCGACGAAGGTAGAAATCAAGAAAAACATCAAGTGTTGATGGTTGACAAGACCACTAGTTTCAAGAAAAGGGCAAAGGGAAGAAGGGGAACTTCAAGAAGAACGGCAAGCGAGTTGTTGCTCAAGTGGAGAAGCCCAAGTCTGGACCTAACCCTGAGCCTGAGTGCTTCTACTGCAAAGGAACTGGTCACTGGAAGCGGAACTGCCCCAAGTATTTGGCGGATAAGAAGGATGGCAAAGTGAACAAAGGTATATTTGATATACATGTTATTGATGTATACTTTACTAGTGTTTTTTTTTTGACACTTAACTAGTGTTTATAGCAACCCCTTAGTATTTAATACTAGTTCCGTTGCTAAGATTAGTAACTCGAAAGGGAGTTGCAGAATAAACAGAGACTAGTTAAGGGTGAAGTGACGATGTGTGTTGGAAGTGGTTCCAAGATTGATATGATCATCATCGAAGCGATTCTATACTTTCGGGATTAGTATTGAACCTAAATAAGTGTTATTTGGTGTTTGCGTTGAGCATGAATATGATTTGAGCATGTTTATTGCAATACGGTTATTCATTTAAGTTAGAGAACAATTGTTGTTATGTTTACATGAATAGAAACCTTCTATGGTCATACACACCAGCGAAAATGGTTTGTTGGATCTCGATCGTAGTGATACACATATTCATAATATTGAAGCCAAAAGATGCAAAGTTAATAATGATAGTGCAACTTATTTGTGGCATCGCCATTTAGGTCATATTGGTGTAAAGCGCATGAAGAAACTCCATGCCGATGGGATTTTGGAATCACTTGATTATGAATCACTTGATGCTTGCGAACCATGCCTTATGGGCAAGATGACTAAAACTCCGCTTCTCCGTAACAATGGAGCGAGCAACAGATTTGTTGGAAATAATACATCTTGATGTATGCAGTCCGATGAGTGTTGATGCTCATGGCGGTATCATTATTTTCTGACCTTCACAAATGATTTGAGCAGATATGGGTATATCTACTTGATGAAACACAAGTCTGAAACATTTGAAAAGTTCAAAGAATTTAAGAGTGAAGTGGAGAATCATCGTAACAAAAAAATAAAAGTTCCTACGATATGATCGCAGAGGTAAAATATTTGGGTTACGAGTTTGGCCTTCAGTTAAAACAATGTGAAATAGTTTCACTACTCACGCCACCTGGAACACCACAGTGTAATGGTGTGTCCGAACATCATAACTGCACTTTATTAGATATGGTGCGATCTATGATGTCTCTTACCGATTTACCACTATCATTTTGGGATTATGCATTAGAGACAAATTGCATTCACGTTAAATAGGGCACCATCTAAATCCGTTGAGACGACACCGTATGAACTATTGTTTAGCAATAAACCTAAGCTGTCATTTCTTAAAGTTTGGAGTTGCGATGCTTATGTGAAAAAGTTTCATCCTGATAAGCTCGAACCCAAATCGAAGAAATGTGTCTTCATAGGATACCCAATGGAGACTGTTGGGTACACCTTCTATCACAGATCCGAAGGCAAATTCGTTGATAAGAATGGATCCTTTCTAGAGAAGGAGTTTCTCTTGAAAGAAGTGAGTGGGAGGAAAGTGGAACTTGATAGCGTAATTGTTCCTTCTCCCGCATTGGAAAATAGTGTTCATCACAAAAATCAGTTCCAGTGATGTCTACACCAACAAGAGAGGAAGTTAATGATGATGATCATGAAACTTCAGATCAAGTTACTATAAAACTTCGTAGATCAACCAGAGCACGATCCGCACCAGAGTAGTATGGTAATCCTATTCTGGAGGTCATGTTACTTGACCATGACGAACCTACGAACTATGAAGAAGCGATGGTGAGCCCAGATTCCGTGAAATGGCTTGAGGCCATGAAATCTGAGATGAGATCCATGTATGAGAACAAAGTATGGACTTTGATTGACTTGCCCAATGATCGGCGAGCCATTGAGATTAAATGGATCTTCAAGAGGAAGACGGACGTTGATAGTAGTGTTACTATCTACAAAGCTAGAATTGTCGCAAAAGGTTTTCGACAAGTTCAAGGTGTTGACTACGATGAGAGTTTCTCACTCGTATCTATGCTTAAGTCTATCCGGATCATGTTAGCAATTGCCGCATTTTATGAAATCTGGCAAAAGGATAAACAAAACTGCATTCCTTAATGGATTTATTAAAGAAGAGTTGTATATGATGCAACCAGAAGATTTTGTCAATCCTAAAGGTGCTAACAAAATATGCAAGCTCCAACGATTCATCTATGGACTGGTGCAAGCATCTCGGAGTTGGAATATACGCTTTCATGAGTTGATCAAAGCATATAGTTTTATACATACTTACGGTGAAGCCTGTATTTACAAGAAAGTGAGTGCGAGCACTACAACCTTTCTGATAAGTATATGTGAATGACATATTGTTGATCGGAAATAATGTAGAATTTTCTAAAAAGCATAAAGGAGTATTTGAAAGGAGTTTTTCAAAGAAAGACCTTGGTGGAGCTGCTTACATAATGAGCATCAAGATCTATAGAGATAGATCAAGACGCTTGATAAGTTTATTCAATGAGTACATACCTTGACAAGATTTTGAAGTAGTTCAAAATGGAACAGTCAAAGAAAGAGTTCTTGCCTGTGTTACAAGGTGTGAGATTGAGTAAGACTCAAAACCCGACCACGGCAGAAGATAGAAAGAGAATGAAAGTCATTCCCTATGCCTCAGCCATAGGTTCTATAAAGTATGCCATGTTTGTGTACCAGATCTATTGCATACCCTACCACTAAGTTTGGCAAGGAGTGCAATAGTGATCTAGGAGTAGATCAATGGACAACGGTCAAAATTATCCTTAGTGGAATAAGGATATGTTTCTCGATTATGGAAGTGACAAAGGTTAAATAAGTAAAGGGTTACGCCGACGCAAGTTTTGACACTAATCTAGATGACTCTAAGTCTCGGTCTAGATACATATTGAAAGTGGGAGCAATTAGCTAGAGTAGCTTCGTGCAGAGCATTGTAGACATAGAAATTTGCAAAATACTTACGGATCTGAATGTGACAGACCCTTGACTAAAATTATCTCACAAGCAAAACATGATCACACCTTAGTACTCTTTGGGTGTTAATCACATAGCGATGTGAACTAGATTACTGACTCTAGTAAACCCTTTGGGTGTTGGTCACATGTCGATGTGAACTATGGGTGTTAACCACATAAAAGATGTGAACTATTGATGTTCAATCACATGGCGATGTGAACTAGATTATTGACTCTAGTGCAAGTGGGAGACTGAAGGAAATATGCCCTAGAGGCAATAATAAAGTTATTATTTATTTCCTTATATCATGATAAATGTTTATTATTCATGCTAGAATGGTATTAACCGGAAACATAATACATGTGTGAATACATAGACAAACAAAGTGTCACTAGTATGCCTCTACTTGACTAGCTCGTTAATCGAGGATGATTATGTTTCCTAACCATAGACATGAGTTGTCATTTGATTAACGGGATCACATCATTAGGAGAATGATGTGATTGACTTGACCCATTCCGTTAGCTTAGCAATCAATCGTTTAGTATGTTGCTATTGCTTTCTTCATGACTTATACATGTTCCTATGACTATGAGATTATGCAACTCCCGTTTACCAGAGGGACACTTTGTGTGCTACCAAACGTCACAACGTAATTGTGTGATTAGAAAGGTGCTCTACAGGTGTCTCCGAAAGTACTTGTTGGGTTGGCGTATTTCGAGATTAGGATTTGTCACTCCGATTGTCAGAGAGGTATCTCTGGGCCCACTCAGTAATGCACATCACTTAAGCCTTGCACGCATTGCAACTAATGAGTTAGTTGTAGGATGATGTATTACGGAACGAGTAAAGAGACTTGCCGATAACGAGATTGAACTTGGTATTGAGATACCGACGATCGAATCTCGGGCAAGTAACAAAGCGATGACAAAGGGAACAATGTATGTTGTTATGCGGTCTGACCGATAAAGATCTTCGTAGAATATGTAGGAGCCAATATGGGCATCCAGGCCCCGCTATTGGTTATTGACAAGAGAGGTGTCTCGGTCATGTCTACATAGTTCTCGAACCCGTAGGGTCCGCACGATTAACGTTCGTTGATGATATAGTACTATGAGTTATGTATGTTGGTGACCGAATGTTTTTCGGAGTTTTGGATGAGATCACAGATATGACGAGGAACTCCGGAATAGTCCGGAAGTAAAGATTGATATGTGGATAGTAGTGTTTGATCTCCGGAAAGGTTCCGGAATCCATCGGAAGGGGTTCCGGATGTTTCCTGAAATGTTTGGGCACGAGAACACTTTATCTAGGCCAAAGGGGAAAGCCCACGAGGTTTTTGGAAAGCGCAAAAGGAAGTTTTGCGGAGTCCAGGGGCCAGACGCCAGGGTCCGTGGCGTCTGGGTCCAGACACCGGGAACTTGGCCCTAGAGTCCGAGAAGGACTCTTGCCTTTCGGGTGAAACCGACTTTGTGGAGGCTTTTACTCCAAGTTTCGACCCCAAGGTTCAACATATAAATAGAGGGGTAGGGCTAGCACCCAAGACAGATCAAGAAACACCAAGTCGTGTGCCGGCAACCCCGTCTCCTCTAGTTTATCCTCCGTCATAGTTTTTGTAGTGCTTAGGCGAAGCCCTGCGAAGATTGTTCTTCACAAACACCGTCACCACGACGTCGTGCTGCCGGAACTCATCTACTACTTGCTGGATCGAGAAGGCGAGGACGTCACCAAGCCGAACGTGTGTAGAACTTGGAGGTGCCGTGATTTCGGTGCTTGGATCGGTCGGATCGTGAAGACGTACGACTACATCAACCGCGTTGATATAACGCTTCCACTTACGGTCTACGAGGGTACGTAGACAACACTCTCCCCTCTCGTTGCTATGCATCACCATGATCTTGCGTGTGCGTAGGAATTTTTTTGAAATTACTACGTTCCCCAACAACTGAATCTCTACTATGAGAGGGACCTGCATTCTTAGGAACTTCTACAGTAGGTGTTCCTGGTGCCTGCATGGAACTGTTGCCTCTACTATGAGTTGTTGTTTTACTGCCCCTTGATTGGCTGGTCCTACCCTTATCTCTAGACCTAGACTGGGATCTTGTTCCTTTGCTCTCTGACTCTCCTCTCTGCCTTTGTATGACACTGATTTCTAGTTTAGCAGGGAAAGAATCATGTATTGCAAACATGATACCAAGCTCATCATCACACTGGACAGGGACCCAAGTTGTTTTGTCAATGTCCCAGTACCTGAATTCCACTGCATCATATAGACCCCATGGATATTGAGCACATATGGCAGATCTAAACTGATTAAAAGTCCATTGATTGTCAGCAACAAAAGGAAAAGAGAATCCTGTATTGGTTGCTTTTGTGCCAGCACTAGCTAGAAGTGTGGTTTCCATTCTACATTCCATCCCAGCTGCTCTATCGGGGTCGATCCTACGATGACCATGGAAAACAGAGACATATCCCAACGCCATGAGCACTATGAACTAGGTCAACAAATCCCAAATCGAACTACAAATGGCATGAGACTCCGCCAGAATAGAAGAGAAACTTACCCCACCTAAGCATGCTTCTGTGGCTGTTGTGTGCTACCTCGTTCGCCGCTGCCGCCGCAACTGCTGTCCCCATCCATCCTGTCGCCTGTGTCTCCTTCACGCCGTAGTAGAGTGTGGCGCAGAGTCAAATCCGAAGCTCCACCGTGGCCGCCATTAGGAGATCGAGCCTTGCGAGTTGGATCGAGCGAGATAGGGATAGGGTTACAGCGGGAGGCGATTTGGGGGAGAAAGAGAGAGCGTGTGGCTTGGGAAAGAGAATGAGAGGGAGAGAGAGTGAACTGGTGACCTGGGCCCGAGTGTAAGGACGGAGGGGCAAAAACGTCAAAGAAACGGCCGCTTACCAGTCAAACAGCCTTGACTGGACGGAAACGGCACGGAAGGGCAATTCTATAAGGGAACATGACGCCGGAGGGGTATTTTGAGCAGACTTGCGAATTAGGGGCAAATGTGAGCAGTGGTTCGAGTTAGGGATACAGATGTAAAGACCCTTTTTTTAATTACGCCGTTTTAAAGATTTTGAAAACAATATTTTTTTAATTACGCAGTTTTTAAAATTTTAAGAATAAGATGTTGGTTTGCTCTGTTTTTGAGAAAGCATGCCATTTTGAAAATAACAGAAACATAATTTTTTAAATATAAAAGCTTCGACCCGCAAGATTTTGTTTTTGCATTGCATTTTTTTGTGCAACACATACAAACCTAATTCTCAAAATAACTCGTACTAGCCAACACAAAAACCTCGTTCTAAAAATGAAAGTAGCATCTAATCCATATGAAACCCGGTTAGATTTGATTTTAAAAATACTAGCATCACTGTGGCAAAAAAGGAAATATCGTTGCAGTCCATAAAGGTAATTATATCAAGGAGGGTACCAGGGTGCGTTATATATATAGACTTGCATAGAAAGTACATTACGCCACATAAGTTCATACTACCACCAAGTTACTGCCAAGTTCCACTTACTGGACGATCTTCATATCCAGTCGGACCCAAAAGTTATACCACCAAAGTACCAAGTACCAATTACTAGTAAGTTGCACTTACTGGACCCAAAAGCTGATACTACCAACTTCCAGTTACTGGCTAATTCATATGATGCAGAGCAGGATGCCTTTATCATCAATGGGAGACCATGTAGGATCACACTAGAAGATGTAGCGCATATAACAGGCATGCCCTACGATGGGAAGAAGCACGTCCCTTCAAATCTTGATGATAATATGGAGTTGTGGAAGAAACTGAAAGACCGTAATGACACCAAAATAACTTTCAAAGGATTGCTAGACAAGATGAAAGGCGACAACACAACAAATTTTGTCAGGCCATTTATCTTGTACACCATAGGCAAATATGTATGCCGAACAAAAAAGGAGTATGTGGATAAAAAATATATTGGGATTGTTAGAAACGTTGAGGCGATAAAGCGCACAAATCTTGGACAGCTAACGCTTAACTATCTTATGGATAGCGTGAAGAATTTTGTAAATGGTGATGCAACTCTGGAGGGAAACCTACCACTGCTGCAGGTAATTCGCAGTAGTACAATTATCAGTTACCTAACATACATTACATACTGTATGAGAATGTTAGTAAATTGCTTTTGTTGTCATGCAGACATGGTACTACGAGAAGTTCAGAGTGCACAAATTTGACTCTAGCATCTTGTATGAATCAAGGTTAAGGCCGCTGATCCAGATTTGGAGCGAGGAGACGGCAACAAAGGTTGACAATATAATCTAGAATAATTATCTGGGAGTTGGAGAGGTAAGATGTCAGCACATTTCCTGGATTATGTAACATGTTTTCTAAATCAAACTAACGACACTAAACTGCAGTATGTTGAGGACCGGATGAGACCTTTCATTCCAGCACGAGATGGTACGCTGGCCAAACCGAAGGCTGGCGCTCAGGTAACATCAGGCACAAATATATATTGTAACATTCCAACTAGTACGAAGTTATATGATTCTAACTGTTTCAAAGTCTCAGATTAAGGTACTCGTCTGACGTGTATTGACTGATTTGCAAGAAGTTGCCTCCCTCATGCGGGAGCACGGTGCAGAACAAGTCGATAGGATGTGCACCCTTGAAAAGAAAATGGATGAATGCCTTTGGCGTAGCTGTACAAATGGCAAGCTCACGGAGGACCTCATCAAAGAATTGAACGTAAGCACATGATAATGAGATTAGTATATATAATTGGAAGTTTGCGTGTACAAGGTTTTTTCTAAATTAATTTACTATGAAAACACCCCAGACTAACATGTATTTTTTTAAGAAAAAACGCGATGGAATATTTTCAGGAGTGCAAGACATACATCTTTCTGACCTAGGGGCACCTTCACACCCAATGAAAGCCTCTGTTGAGAATTCTGAGCATGCTTCTGACCAGGGGAAACAAAAGGATGTCACGGAGGTCGCAGCTAAGCACCATTGTCAGCAGGGAATAAAAAAGTATGACATGGAGCTCCCCATGAAGAACCTTGATGAAGATTTTGATGTACGCATGTTAACTTAATTATGAAACAATCATTATCGTTTCAGAAATAACATGTGATCTTTCACGTACAGGATGAAGCATTCGAAAGAGCTGCTATAAAAATCGAACAGGATCTCAGGGGTGTTCATAAGCTTTTTAAAGAGGTGGATGATATCCAGGGTGCTCCTAGTTTGGATACACAAATGCATTCCAAACCCACCACAAGCCTTGAAGCTTTCCAGGTGATGCACATTTTACCTATAATTGAGCAAGAATCTGCCAAAGGCTCACACGCGGTTTATTTCGTATGACAGAATCCGTTCAACAGACCGAGTGAGCAGCACTTTGTGAAGGCTACGGGATCGTGAGAGCCTGAAGAATCCCGTGCCTTCATAGATGATGACAGCCATGATGAATCCTTTCGAAAGCAGCAAGAAGTAAGTGTGGTTCAATCGACGCCACCAAATCATGGGGCGAAAAGAAAAGGGTGGCATTGCAATTATTTAAGAATGATGAGTACGTTTCGTACGATACTGAGAAGAAAAAAAAGGAAAAACAAGACTCCATCAGAGTCTACAAATGATTCCGAGGACACGAACAATAAAAAGAGGAAAATCGGCTCTAGCAACTTAAAAAAGAGGTCAGAAGTTCCTGTATGGAAGAGGGACCAGCTAGACGTGGTTCGACAGGATTTCGTGGCGTCACTGATCAACACTACAAATCGTGAAAAACAAATGATCTTAGTTGATGACATTGTCGTGCTATCGAAGCATTTGCAATGCCTCACCCAAAACGATGAATCTGAAGATGGCGTATGGTTGGGTGACGAAGTAAGATATTTCACAAATTAGTTTATCAAGTTTCATTTTTGTACAATACAATTAACTTGATTATTGCTTTAGGTGGTTGATGATGCAATCCAACTCATGCGTCATGATAACCAATTGACACAAAGGACGACCAATTGGTTTACATTGAGAGGGTGGCCGGCGTCGCTAAGCTCGAAAGAGATGGTAGGATAGAGGAGTGCTATGAGGACGCTTTGGCAGGCATTCCTGAAACAACACAAGGCACCAACTACCTGAAACATGATATGGTATTTCAACCTGACGTGGAACATATTTTTTTATTACTATACACGTTGATCTAATTAGCTGTGCACTCCAGGTTTTCCTACCTACAAACAATTTAAACGTCCACTGGTTCCTTGTGGTCGTAAACCCCTGAAGGAAGGAAATTCAGGTTCTTGATTCACTTTTCCACTGTATGGTACCCAGAGAAGTAAATAACATGGTGAGAATTTCGACATATTTAATTATAACAAAGGATTTAATATCGCATGTAAGTATTAGTCGTAGGCAACTTCTCATCCCATTGGGCTTGCAGGTACGTGGGATGGAAGCACATCTAAGAGCAGCGATGCGAGTCAATGGGATAGAAAGCAATGCATGGGAAGACATTAACGTCACGCAATGGCCAGTACGGCTTATTAAACTGCCAAAAGCCGATGAGACGTTAGTCAACAATATTAGCTTTTGTTTTTGTTTTAGATTGTTAATATCTGAAATGCTGATGTAACAAAATAAAATGTTGCAGTTCTTGTTGTGCACTGTACATGCTGAAGAACATCAAATTATTTACGGGAGAAAAACTGAGGATGCAATATGACCAAGTACGTAGAGTAAGAACTATAATTCTGTCATTTTCTGGAACTAATGGAACGATACTAACATATCCTCGCATGCACGCCTACATCGATAAATTCAGAAGAGAGCTACCTGTTGTGCTTGTCGATTCACCCTACAACAAAATGAAATATAGGAAAAGGTTCAAGAATTAACATGCTAGGCTATCGGATGCAGCTGCGGTTGAAGACGATGAAGATGCAAGCAGTTAGTCCAGCGGTGTGGTTCATTCTTAAATGTGGAGTGTACACTTGGCCATAAAGCGATAGAGTAGGGTGTGGTTGGGTTTTAGTCCTGAAGAAGGTTTTCTAGCCGTGCTCTTAGTCCATTTCGGATGAGTCAAGTTGTAAAACTTCAATAATATTGGTTACAATACTTTGCTTGAAATAAATTTGGTCTCTACGGGAGCTCATAGAAATATATATTTGCTTTTCACAACCATGTTATAGTGCACGAGCAACCCTAGAAGTTTATTTCATACGAGAGAAAAAGGTATGAGCATAAGCATGGCCTCGGAACAGAAGGAAAAATAATGCATGAGTCAACATGGAATCCCAGCTATCCCAGGAAATGAAACAACCAATGTCTCGTAGGCAGGCCGCAAAGCCAATAAAAGAGAGCATAGGATAACAAGAGTAAAGCATATACCATAGGGGGCCTCTGCTCATAGTGAGGTGGTCATGGTACATCCATCCTCCCTCAGGGAATCACATAGCATGTTCTGTCATAGCCTTGCAAAACAGAGAAAAAATTACTACTTGTACTAACCTTGTCAAGTGTGTGCATGTAACAAATGTTGGACATAACTTAACACGGAAGAATGAAATGCAACATATGCAAGAATCGAATGCTCATTCCTTTCTCTCTGCTTTTTGCGAGGATCATTACTCTCCCTTTAACAAGGCTAAAACATCATAATAAGAATTAACACCAATCTTCAAGCGGTGGATATCCTATGTGAATCTATTTTTTTATAAAGCACATGCCAAGTCTGTTGATCCCACTCCAGCAATTGCACAAGAAGAAGCGAGCATCATAAATATCGAGCAACATAAGCTATGAATTGTGTATAGTACATTCCAAAATTAATAGATTATCATCTCTATTGATCTCCAAATCTCACCTATCAGCAAAATTGAAGAATATAGGTTGAATGAAATGTATAAGTGTATGGATGCAACGATTTAACGTTCGTAGATCTTGCAGTCGGGGCTGGACGAATGGGGCTGGCCGTCGAGGCCGACCGGCTTCATCTAGTCCCGCAGAACATGATCCATACCCAACCACCTTGCCTTCGGACGAGATGCATGGCTAGAACAAAGTTGCGGCCATGGCGGAGAGGTGATGCAGAGGACGCAAACATCCAATTGGGGTGTGGGAAAGAGGTTGCCTATAACCTTGTGGCTATAGGCACCCGCATGGAGGACTGGGAGGTGGGATGGCGCCGACTCTTCGCCGGCGGCCGCCGCAGGGAGGGCAGTGCGCCTCCTCTCGTGTTCTTCGTTAAAAAGGTGGTGCGAGATCGCGAGGGAATTGGGGTGGAGGGAGGGAGGGGCCGCGACGTGCGGCTAGATCCTGCCAGCGAAGAGTAAAACCCTAGCAGCAGCGAGGAATAAACCCTAGCGAACGGGATAAAAATCATGCCAAAAATAGCCCTAAAATTCGTATCGAGAATACCCTCGAAATATTTGGGAGGGAAAATCTGATCAGTTCGAAATATTTTTTCTCCCAAAAATGCCCCTCAGGTCTGATATAATACACATGACATCAGCGTATTGCATCAGATCTGGACCGTCGAATTCGCTCCGACAGACGGTCCATATCGACCGGATGCACTGTAAAATGATGACCCTTGTGAGAATCATTCACCCCGGGGCCTGCTCTGCCTCTCCCGCGGCCGGCCCCTCCTGATTTTGCTCGTTTGCGCCACGGCGCCCCTCGAGGGTGTCCAAGATCCAAACTCGAAATCTGTGTGGCAATGGCCAGGGAGCTCCGGCTGGATCCGCGGCCACAGATGCAGACAGGTGGATGTGGAGCATGATGCACGAGACCAGGACGCTGGTGAGAAACAGCCCGCCGAAACTCCTGAGGTCGAGCCCTCGTTGCTCGGGGGCGCCGTTCATGCAGGCCCCGGGGTGGCCGAACCACTTATTCTCGAACCGCGCGAGCTTCTCCTCCTCTCCCAGCTCAAGACTGGCGCGCGACATGTCTAGCGCCAGAGGAGATCCCATGGGGAACACCTGAAAACAAGCATTCGTGTTGTAGCCGTATACATTTGAGCTGGAATATGAAATCTTGAAAAATACTCGATAGGGAGCATGCATGGATACGTACAAATCCAAACCCGGCGCTCTTGTAGGTTGGGCCGGCCATGGAGTAGCCTTTGCAGTAGCGCGACAGGAAGAGCCTCAGATAAGGCATTTCGTCAAAGATCGCCGAGACCCCTCCGTTCTCTGAACCTCTCTTCAGGGCATCGGCATACTCATCCATGGTGGCATACCCCCTTAACTTGGACTCGTCGTAGCCCATGTCCTTCATCAAGGCAGCGATGAACGAACCTTGTTGGTACCCCAAGTAGTCCCTCTCTCCGAGGATGTTTATGGCCGATCTAACCAGCTTAGCCGTCAGCATGGACGTCAGGCTTGCTGTGTAGCTTGTTGTGAGAATGAACACGGCAAAAACAGATATGATCAGCACGAGCCTCGACAGGTTGCTCGTCAGCTTCTCCCCTGCAACCAAATGACAAGTTCAGAGCTTCTCCCCTGCAACCCAAAATACAATACATGTTCGGCTATACTCCCTCCGTCCGGGAAAAGTTGTCCAGCGATTAGTTCATTTTCAAATTTGCAAAAAAAACCTTTCATCTTCAAATCTCTTGCTAATCAGCCCCCGGTTGCTTCTTCCTCCTTTCTCCGTCCGCCGCCCAAGCCACCGTCGGCACCCGTTGACGACGGCCACGACCTGCGCCGCCGTTGTGAACCACCGCCGCCCGTGCCCACCTGCGTCGTCCGAGGCGAGCTGCACCACCGCTCTGAACCAACGCCGCCCGCGCCCACCTACGCCGCCCGAGGCGAGCTGCGCCATCCACCTACTCCTCCGCGGCGACCACCTCGACGGGCGGCGGCTCCACGGCTGAATGGCGCTGCACCGCCGCCATCCTCTCCCGTCGTCACCCCTTCTGCCGCCCAAGGCTGCGCCGCTATCCCCTCCCGCCAGCCAGGGCCTGCGTCGCCGCCAGGACCTGCGCGCGCCTGGATCTCAAGCGCCTGGACCTGGAGCTCCCGGCGGGCCTGGAATTGAAGCTCATCCTCAACCTCGAGGCCCCTGTCGTCTCCCCCACTCCTCTCCTCGACCTGCTGCTCGTCTGCAAGTTGCTGCTCCTCCCAGGCGGGCCTGCTCGTGCTGCTGCCCGGAGCTACCCTGCTTGTGCTGCTGCCGGTGAGAAGAAGCTCCAATTTCTGATCCTTGCACTTGTTCATTAATTTCAAACACAGTCGATCATGCTGCCGGTGAGAAGAAGATCCAATTTCTGATCCTTGCACTTGTTCATTAATTTCAAACACAATTGATCATGCTGAGAGTACTCTGCAGAAATGTTGCAAAAAAGTTTCAGTTAACACAGAAGTAAACTGAATGTGTCCCTCAATGTCCAAAGTTCATCAGTTAACTGAATGTTAACAAAAGTTAACTGAATCTTTGGATAATTTCTGAACCTCACCTAGAGTAGAAGCAATTTCTGATCTACTGTTGCTGTCAATTTGTTGTCAATTGTTCTAGTTAACTTGTGAGAGATACTACTAGCATCTTCTCTGCATCAAGATCAAATTGCAGTAGATTATAACGCTATAAGGAATGATGGCTAAGTGGTTGGATGATGATTAAGGCTCGATAAGTCTGGCTAAATTCTGAAGATTGATTATGTAAAAAATAAAGCAACTCTGAAGTCTAAAGCAACAACATTCAGGTGGTCTCTGCATTTATAATCATTTATCCTATGCCAAAGATGTAAACAATATTGCAACTCTGAAGTCTAAAGCAACAACATTCAGATCGGCTCTGATTTGCATTTGGCTAAATGTTTACCCCATAGTACTTCCCCTTTAGGCGGGTACTAATATTGATTATGTAATTTCCTCAAGATAAAAGAACATTATTCAGGAATTTAATATGTGATCACTTTTTTTTGAGCTGTTAGAGCGCCCACAGGAGGAAAAGCTTTCAAAATATGAGCACATAAAAGCAGGGTTGTTAAGCTTATTCTCTACAAGATTACCTTCTAGAACTATTACACACGATCCAATGTGAGCACATAAAGTGAACTTTCCAAGATTAAGTTAACTTCTGAGAGATACTACTAGCATCTTCTCTGCATCTTCAGTAAATTGTCATTTGGCAGTTTAAAAAAACTCATAAAGTGGAGTAGGAGCATAAAAAATGCAGGGGAGTATATGTTTAGTACTGTCATGGTCACTACTGTCATGGTCTCTACTGCCATATTGTACAAAGAAAAAAAAAACAATAATGCTTGCAAATTTTGCAAGCACTAGCTTGGGAAATGAAAACACAGACTCATGTTTCAGTTGACAGTGACAAATTTTGCAAGCACTAACTTGGAAAAATCCTACTGCAGTTTACCAAAATTTCCTTGATGTTCATGGAATGTGCTTTCATCAACTAAATTTCCTTGTTTCTGAACTGTATCACTAAAATGATCATGGTCTAAAATGAGAGAAGGACAACATCTCTGAAAACATCCCCAAATCCTTCCTGACAGAATGACAGAGAAAAGACAGCACAATAAGAGTACAAAGTGGCTTACATGATGAGCACAGAGTGAAGGTCTTCACATGCAAACCTGCATCACATAGCTTTTGTTTTCAATTAACCAAAATAACAAAATGTGGATGTTTTAACAGCAGTTTGCTGTCAATTTTAGACTGAGTTTAGTGAACTTGGTAATTTTACTCAGCATAATCCATCACTAGTGACTGAATTTTTGATTTTATTTGAATTTATTTGGAATAATATCAACAGGGATACTACAAGGACTAACAAGAAGCTGCTCCTGTAGAATAAAGATCAGGAGCAAATCTGCTCCTACAGAGAGGAAAACAAAAATAAGCATCAATAATTGGCATGTTCTGGTATTGATCTTAGCTTATTTGAATTAGTTAACATTACGAATTGCATATACTAAAGCAAACTTGTGACTAAATTTTTGTGTAGTCACTTTTGACTAACTTTATTTGAGTTTATTTGGAATTATTCTTCTTCTACTCTTACAACTAGTGTCAACATTCAATTTTGACCTGGAAACAGGGGACTAGGTGGAAATAAATTCTACTGAATTAAAATGATTAAGTTGGAATCTCTCTTTTCTATAGGAGTTAAATGAATTTTGTACTGAATCCAATCTACAGGAGTTGATTGAAATAGTGAATGCACACAATTGAGCACACAGTAAACTGAATTCATAGACTGAATTTTACTGAACTTGGTAATTTTACTGAGCACACAATTGAAGTGCTTGTGCATTTAATCTCCACTTCTTTTCTTTTGATAGTGAAATTCAATCTGAATTTTGTAAGCAGAGAAGCAATGTAGTGACTGTACTCCCAAGTTAAATTCAGTCAATGTGTACACAAAGTAGTGATTTTGTCACCAACTGAATTCAATTATCACCAAAACTGTTTATACTGAATTTATACTGTATGCTTATCTACTTTATGTTCACCAATACTGGAAGCATGCAAAGTGCAAGGCTAACTAAATCTATACTGTATGTTCATCTATTGTACTCCATGGCTAACTGAATTTTGTCAGTACTGTACTCGTACTCCAAATACTCTATGGCTCACCTGCACCAAAAGAAGCAGCATCCATTCCTCTGCAATACTCCATTCCTCCTCCAATCGCTGCACAAACCAATCGCTGCAAAAAATCAGCTCACCTGCTTGCTTCAACAGACAGACATCACCTGTAAATTCAGAAGACAAACCTGCGCTGTGGGCGAGCGGGGAGCAGAAGCAGAAGCGGCAGCGGCGGCGCTGGTGGAGCCAAGAGTGCAGGTCCTCCATCATCATCCCACCAGCTCGAGGAGCAAGACAAGCTGCTGGAGCAAGTCTTCGTCTTCCCCATGCCCGGGTCGTGTTTCCCACGCCACCGCCGCCGGAGCTGGAGGTCTGGAGGAGGTGCTCGAGGACGAGGAGCGGGTCATCGAGCGCCGCCGCCGGAGCTGGAGGTCTGGAGGAGGTTCTCGAGGATGAGGAGCTCGAGGACGAGGAGCGGGTCATAGAGCGCCGCTGCCGGAGCTGGAGGTCTGGAGGAGGTTCTCGAGGATGAGGAGCTCGAGGACGAGGAGCGGGTCATAGAGCGCCGCTGCCGGAGCTGGAGGTCTGGAGGAGGTGCTCGAGGATGAGGAGCTCGAGGACGAGGAGCGGGTCATCGAGCGCCGCCGCCGGAGCTGGAGGTCTGGAGGAGGTGCTCGAGGATGAGGAGCTCGAGGAAGAGGAGCGGGTCATCGAGCGCCGCCGCCGGAGCTGGAGGTCTGGAGGAGGTGCTCGAGGATGAGGAGCTCGAGGACGAGGAGCGGGTCATCGAGCGCCGCCGACGGAGCCGGCAAGGCGCGAGCTTTACAGAAAAGGGGATCTCTTCCCTCTTGATCTCCTAGTGCGGACAGAGAGAAGTGGCGAGACGAGGGGGAGAAGGCGGCTGACATGCGGCGAGGCGACAGAGCAGGCGGCGAGGCGACAGAGTAGGCGGAGAGGCGACGGAGCAGGCAGCCGGCACGTGGCGAGGCGACGGAGCAGAGAAGCAGACAGTGGGAGGGCTGCGTAGTTTGTCGGAAGAAAGGGGAGGTGATTTTCGCAAAATGTCGTTGGGGACAACTTTTCCCGGACGGAGGGAGTATTTCATTTAAATTTGTAAAATAGAAATCGTGTCTGCCATGAAAGTAGTTTGACAATATAGTAATTTATTATTGTTTGCTGATAAATTCAGATAAAGATTAAAGATCAAAGTTGCTCATCAGTGGCTGTATCCTAAACTCACATGAAACGCTAACCTCATGCGAAATCTAGAAAAGGACACGAAGTCGCATGATTTTATTTGAGGATTAGCACGACCATGAGTACCGACGGGGCGGAACTGACCAAATCTAGCAGCATATACAATACTCCTAGTACGGAGGCCCGATCGAGGATTAGGACGCACTCACCGGCGTATGCTGCCGTGATGACCTCTCCGCGCGAATCCCTCACGCGCAGCTCCACCCGCGTCGTGGAGTTGGCGCGCGTGGCGTAGAAGTCGTCCAGGGCCATGGAAATGCAGGGGAAAAAGTCCAAAACAAACCCTGAACTTGTAGGCTCTAGCTAAATCGAACCCCCAACTCACAATTCCTGAAATTGGCACTCTGAACTCACTAATCCTGGTCTAAATCAGAACCACGAAAAGTGCGTTTTAGTGGGAAAAAGCTGACGTGGCATTAGTCAACCGGGATTGACCTTACTTGTGGGCCAGCCGGTGGTTCTTGAAGCGAGCACGGCGCTAGACCGGGAAATTTGGGGAGGAGAAGCTAGGGTTAGCGGCGGCAGGGGAGACGGGCGCAGAGCACGGCGGCGGCAGGGGCGACGGGGCGCAGAGCGGCGGCGCCGCGATGTCGTGGACTTCCGGGGCTTCTTCCGCCCCCGGCTTCCGTCGCGCCAGTGGAAGGAGGGACATGGATTCGAGGTCTCCGGTCGCTTACAGGGAGAGCCCAATGGCGTACGAGCCGCCGAAGTTGTGCCACTGCAGACAACCACGGAAGGCGCCGAGATGGATCTCATGGAGCCGTCAAAATCCCGGCAGGAGGTACTACGCGTGCGTAGATGCAATGGTGAGCCCCAATTTGAGTGCTCATATCCATTCTCTTCTCGCTCATTTGTTGGTTTTGTCTCGAAATTGATTGATTTCTTGTTCTTGCCTCATTTTTGTTGAATAGCATGGTGGATGTGGCTATGTGGAGTGGCATGATGATCCTTTGCCCAAGTTTTTTAGTGACTTGATTGGAGATTTGAGAGATGAGGTGTGGAGGCTAAAGGTTCAAAGATCCGTGGTTCTGATCAAGAGGAGTGCCCAAATGTGCTTATGCTGGACATGATGCATCAAGGGTTATGGCTCTTGAGCTTGAGTTAAAGGAGAGGAATGCAGAAATGGAAGCAATGAAGGGAAATATAGGAATGTGGTGATGGTTTTCATTGTGTTTGTGGTGGGTGTAGTTGTTGGGAAAATGCTAGTGTACTGAATGTCGGTTTGGCAAGTGAAGTTAGTATGCACCTGTAGTCATTTTCAAGTTAGTATGCAATGGTTTGTAATGGAATTTGTGATCTGGGTTGTTATGTATGAACATGTGTTCGGGCAACAATGAAAATCAAGCTATATAATTCTATCAATTTGATCAGATATTTGCTGCCATTTGGAATGTATGCTATTTACATCAATTGGACTTGAAATTTTGCTGGCATTGTAAATAGATAACTAAATGAAATAGATAGCATCATAGGTACATAGCAGTGACATCAAGAATTAGAGCAAATATCTCCGGCTTCATAAGTACTAGATAGCATCTGCAACATCGAATCCATGTTTGCAAATGTTACAAAAGCTGGTGCACTTTCAGGTTTGCAACAAGACAATCGGATTATAAACATAGCATTAATGTTTGCAACACTAGAAACTAAGCAAGATTACACATTGCCACTAGCGTTGAAGTACTTGAAAGCTTGGTATTGAAGATGCAGGGCTCTCTTCCTCTTCTTTGTGGAACTTGTAGATGGCCCAGCTTGTGAACTTGTAGATGTCTTTCTTGGTGGCTTAAATGTGGATGTTCTTGCAGGCCGAGCTACTCCACTTGATCTTGCTTGGGCACCAACTGCAGTACCTCTTGTTGTTGCAAATGATGTAGCTTGGGGGCGGGGAGCTGCACTTGATCTTGCTTGCACTTGGGTACCAACTGCACTTGCACTTGTCACTGCACTTGCTCCAGGATGCTACAAGTCAAGAAATAATGTTAAATTGCATGAACTGAATTACGTCTGATGCCTTACAAATCATGTTAAATTGCATGAACTGAATTACCTCTGATGCCTTGCTTTTTTTGGTAGTCCTCACAAGATGTGCATTCCTCTTCTTGCCTCTCTCTGGGTTTTTCTTGCAACTTCCCTTGTTGTGGCCAGGATTATTGCAGAGTGAGCAAGTAATTACAGTGCCATGCTTGCTCATTTTGTTGGTAGGCTTAGGTTTCTCAATCTCTTCCCTTCTCCTGTCATTCTTCTTTGGCCTGCCTGGAATTCTTACATTGACATAGTCTGGAGCTTCTGGCCTAGGCTTTTCTCAGAAATTGGCCACATCTCTTCACCTTCTACTGGCTCTAAACAATGCTCATATATTTTGTTGAAGGTATCAAAAAAGTAACAAGGAGCAATATAATCTTCCACTTTCTTTCCACACTTATAGATAGCAGTTATTGCATGAGAGCATGGGAGACCAGATAACTGAAAATAACCACATGAGCAAGTCCTATTGTCAAGGCTGACTGTGTACTGCCTTTTCCTTCCAGTTAGTAATTTCACTTCAAAGCCATCTTTGCCATTCCAGAGCACCTCCATGAACTGTGTCCTTGCTATGCTGCTTTTCAACTTATTAAATATGCTTGGACATATTTTCCCATGAAACCTTGCACCTTTCTCCCTTTGTTCCTAAATTCTAGCTAAAATTTTCTTTCTTATCTTCTCTTGCATTGAGATTAAGGGATAGAACCTTGCTTCAATAATGGCATGATTGAAAGATTCACACAAGTTGTTGTCAACTGACTCACAGAAAGAACCAACTGCAAAAAATGCTCTTGCCCAGTGTCCTGGCTCTATGTTCATGATATCCTTTGCACCCTCTGGTGTTTCTTGTGCTAGCTTTGCCTTGTAGTGGTTGAAATCTTGTTTGTTGGATGCTTTGGCCACTGCCCAGAATTTTTTCTGCCATTCATGTGCCCTATGCTTCTTCCTCCAATTGGCATAGATATGTCTAGCACATTGTCTGTGCTCTGCATTTGGCAGATAATCCTTCATGGCATTGATCAAACCCTTTTGCTGATCAGAAATGAAGACCCAGCCAGCTCCATTATTGTTAATGTCAAGATCCTTGATAAGCAAGCCAACAAACCACTTCCAACTCTCTTTAGTTTCCTGCTCAACAACTGCCCAAGCCACTGGATACATTTGGTTATTGGCATCTCTGGCAATGGCACACAACAACTCTCCCTTCACTGCTCCTTTGAAAAAACAACCATCTAAACCTATTACTTTCCTGCAGCCAGCCTTGAATCCCAATTTCAAAGCATTGAAGCACACATAAAAGCTTTGGAAAACATTTTGCACCTTGTTGGTAGGATCCAAGCACACTGCAACTGTGCCGCCAGGATTACTTCTAAGCAACTCCAGCTGGTAATCAAATACCCTTGTGTACTCATTTTTCATGCCTGCCTTTAACTTGTCCATCACAATCTTCTTTGCATGCTTGCACTTAGAAGTGGATACATCTGAAAACATGTCCAGAAGCACTGTTGCCTTCATGCTCTCAATCTTCCACATTGGATTTGCTACAATAAAATGCTCATACCTTTGGGCAATTACTTTTGCAGTCACTAATTTGTTCTCTCTATTCTGTGCACAATGGTGCTCATCATTGAAGGTAATGATCTGGAACCTGCAGGTTCTTAAGGTTTTGGCAGCATAAAGCAGCCAAGGGCAACGAGGCCATCCACACTTGGCCCTAACTCTATCTGACTCAGACTTAAGAAATTGAATGCTTCTTTTGGTGGCAATGCCATACCTCTTTAGTGCTTTCACCAACTGGTTCTTGCTTCTGAACACTATTGTCAAGCTGAAGTGTGGAATCTCTGTGTCATTATTGTATCTAGGAAACTGGCTCTTCCTCCTCACCACTTGTCCATCAGAATCTTCATCATATGAGTAATCCTCATCAGATGAATCATAGGCCCAATCTTTCTCATCTGCTTCTATTTGTTCCTCCATATTTGCAATGAGCTCAACTGGAACTGGAGCTGTGGAATCTCTCTGAATCCAACTCTTGGTGTCTCTCATCTTCTTCTTAAATTTTCTAGCATGCCTTCTTAGCTCCACAACTTCTGAATTTTCCCCACTGTCCTCACTGTGTGTGGCTCATATTCAGGGTCTGAATCAGACTCACTAACTGAATCTTCAGCAATTGGTGCTTCACTTGATGCTTGAGTTGGATTTAACACCTGGGAAACTGGAAGCTGGGAGCTTCCTACCACTTGCTCTGCTTCAACTTGCTCTGCTTCCACTTGCTCTGCATCCACTTGCTCTGCATCCACTTGTTCTGCATCCACTTGCCTTCTTCTTCCATGAACTGGCTTAACTGGATTGCAAATTACTTGAGTGATCACACCAGTATCATCAGGAACCATAACATGCTCTGCTGTGATGACAATGTCGGGTTCATCATCAGCATCAAGTACCTCCATCATCTCATCATTTTCAAAATCACTCCCATCGCTACTATGCTCACTGTCCTCCTCTCCATGATACTCAACATATATGTCGCCTACTCCTCCCACATCGGTGTACTCTCCCATCTTGACACATTTATCGTCATCATTCGTAAACATCAAGCCATCGCCATTGATTTCCTGTATCTCAAAATAAAATTTCATTGATTCCTTCAATCGCATATGATCTTTCGTAAACCCTTTCACCTCCTGCGGTGACAACTTATCCCTCTCAATCTCGACATCTCATCATCCCCACAACATATTGCAAATTTGGCCCCATACTGATGAAATCGCCACCAAAATGGAATCTCACGTTCAGTATCTCCGTCGGATCCATGATGAAACTGAAATAAACAGAAAAATATCACTTGCCCGCACTACTACTACGAACCCCAACTCACA
Organism: Aegilops bicornis; assembly: GCA_021605145.1. NCBI lineage: Eukaryota > Viridiplantae > Streptophyta > Magnoliopsida > Poales > Poaceae > Aegilops > Aegilops bicornis. The sequence continues at coordinate 524,264,527 of CM038673.1, forward strand.
ATTCGAATACAAAAAACATACCCTCTTCACATAAAAATCATTCCTTTCCCTCCACAAAATACTGCAAATCCCCGCCTAAAACCCTAACCCTAATGTTGTGTGCAAAGGTCAAAAAACAAGTGCCAAGAGGAGGAGAACGTCACAAGACATACCTTAGCCCGTCGCTTTCGCCGTCATGCCGGCTAGATCGTCGCCGCCGTCGATCACCCGCCTGCCGCCATTGCCGTCATGGGAGCGAAGAAGAATCTGGGCGCCTCCTCATTGCCGTTGGATGGGCTCTCGAAGTGGGCCGGGCCACCTTTCTACGCACCGAAACGGCCATCTCTCTCACTTTCCACCAAAAAAATTAGCAATCCCGGCTGCTACTAGCCACGTCAGCAATCCCTGTTTGGGAAGGGCACTCAGGGTTTGATTTAGACCAGGATTAGTAAGTTCAGAGTGTCAATTTCGGGGATTGTGAGTTGGGGTTCGATTTAGCTAGAGCCTACGAGTTCAGGTTTGTTTTGGACTTTTTCCAAATGCAGGTGAGGCTTTTTCTCCCCGTATCGCTGGTGAGGTCCAGCACGGCGCCGACTAGCACCGGCGCTGGCTCCGATCTTGCCGAGCAAAGCACGAGCAAGGAGAGGATCATGGAACCAGACGGCGAAGCTAAGCGCCTCGTTGACCCTGCCATAGGATGTGAGTCTTCTGCTGGGTCTATTAACCGGAGTATCTTCGTTGGTTTACGCGTGATGCATCACATGCATATATAGACGCAGCAGTGTGAACCGCAAGGGGTTGCGAAATTTCCTGCACTAGAGCCCGATCACGTCTCCACCTCAATGCGAGGAAGCTTCTGTCCTCACGGCATCTCCGACGCCCATCCGCAAACCTCCCGCATACATCTGGACCGTGCTGTCTCGGAAGCCATCCAACACGGTCCTACATTGGTCCGAGGCGCGGTCCACACTTACTTTCTCCCGCAAATCAAAGACAAATGTGGGGGCTTTGCGGGAGTCCAGACCGCTTCCAAGCCCGCTTCTGATCGCCCTAACCCATTAAGACCCATCCTCCATCCCGCGCGCTTTTGGTCAGCGCCACTACGGAGTGTCAGTGCCCCAATTCATTCCCGGCCAGAGCGGACGCGACCGCTCACTTGCGCTGGCTTTGAAACGGCGCGCCGGCCGAGAGAGCGTCGGTCACGCCACTTCCCGGTGTAGGCGATCGCGCGCTGCTCAAACGACATTTACGGCCGCCGTCATCAATCTGCCGCCCACATTGATGGCACACGGTTGTCGAGGCGTCTCCTCCGGCATCACCCATCCGTCCCTCTGCCGCCCACAATTGCTATATAAACCGCTGCCTCGGCCATAGTCGCAGTCGTCCATCTTCGATCCCTCTCCGCACCACTCCACCATGGAGGACTCCCTCGCCGCGGCTCTCTGGGACGGGCTAACGCCGGACTAGAAGAAGGAGATGGCCACCATTGCCGCAGGCTGACTAGCCAGCAGGTAGCCGGAGGACGACGACGTCCGAACGAAGGACGCTGCCGATGAGGAACCGGTGCCACCCTCCTGCTACTCCGCGCTACCCTCGCCGGTGCATTGCACCATGACCATCGGTGAGCCCGTGCCCATTACATGGACATGGTGCGAGTGGAGCAGTTTCGGAAGGCACTGGCCGACGCCGCCTACAAACACCACCTCCTTCAGGAGCACATGCAGGCGGAAGAGCAGCTCGCCGCCGGCAGGGCGGTCGCGCCGGACGCGGACCTAGCGGAGCAGGAGACGCTACTGAGTCCTACCGCTCCGCCCGCGAGATCCGCCCCGCCTGCTGGTGGTACCGCTAGCTGGTGGCGAAGGTGGCGCCCGCTTACAAGGTGTGCAACGACGCTGTTAAGGCGGTGTTCGGCGAGACCAACGAGGAGTAGGACATCGCCGAGGCAGTGCCCCGCCATGACGACTCACGGCCAAAGATGTCCACGAAGCGCCCGCAGCGAGCAAGAGTAGTGCACGATAGGTCGCCCCCGCTCGTGTCCCAGGAAAGCGACCGCTCCTCCCCTCCCGTTAACATTAAGCTTGGCGGGCTCAACATCGGCGAACCGATTCTATGCTCCTCAGTTCTAGTTAAAAAGGACCCAGGTTGGACTTTGTACTCGTGATTCCTTAGAGCAACTCCAACGGGCCGACCCAAATGAACACCATTTTTATCCGTTTTTTATCCGTTTGGGTCGCTTGTCCGCGTCTCCGTGGTCATTTTTTCATTTGGGTCTGCGAGTGCGCCCAACGGCAGCGAGACCCATTGTCGACTTGTCCGCCTTGGCATTTCCTCAAACACGTAGCAGGCACGACAGGGGAGCTCGCAGCGCCGCAGAAGGCCGACGGGCGAAGCTCGAACCCCACGTGGGCGGCATGGCGAAGCGCCACGAGCGCGAGGGCGCTGGCGGGCGAGTCCGAAGCGCTGCCGGGTCGAGTGCGGCATGGCGGGGACGTGGCTGGCGCAGCCAGCGGCGCCGACGCAGGCGGCGGGCGGCGCGGGGATGATGGCGGGGGGGGGGGGGCAGTGGTGCAGAAAAAATAATATATAAAAATAAAAGCTGGACTAGCTACTCTCTAAACTATGCTACATGCATAACGAAAGCAAACTAAAATGCTGATACAATAATATCAGGATTACTGCTAAAAGTCACGGGCGCGGGGTTGGCGAGGCCGACGCCGACACGTCCGCCTCATTGGAGCCGTTCGATGTGCAGCGGGAGCTCCATCTCCTTGGGCGGCGGCGTCTGCGGCCTTGGCCACGAGCTTGAGTGGCGGCGGCGCCTCGGAGTCTCGCCAGAAAGGGATTGGCGATGGCGTGGCTGCTACATGGGCGGCAGAGGCGAGGTGTGCAGCGAAGAAATAGATAAAAAATAAAAAAGGTAGGTGGATGGCAGGTGGGCCAGACCAGACAAACTACAGTTCCCTGCTCATGTTTTCATATCAGCCAACTAAAAGAACACTTGGGGAAGAAAGCAGTTCCAAGCCCAGATCTACCCATGGTCAATGATGATGGTACCCTGGAGACGGCTCCTACCTTGGTGTTACAGGTGAGACAAATTCCAAGACACAACCTACCAGTGGTGCAATGGTGTTAGTACAGTGAGAAAACCTGTCTCCAGCAGACGCCATTTGGGAGGATGCTGATTTCATCAAATACACGTTTCCTGAGTTCTTTCGCCTTACATCGGAGTCATGGTGCGGGTCTTCTTCTACTACACCGCGAGGACACGTTTCTCAGAGAGGAGCAATGTCAGGTAGTACCACTATTGTCGCTACCTGACAATAAACTGAGGGCTCCTTTGATTCAAAGGAATTGCATAGGATTTTTGGAGGATTTGAACCTTTAGGAATTTTTCCTGTGATGCTCGTTTGATTCGTAGGATTGGCATCCTTAGGAATTTTTCCATAGGATCCATTTGTACTACATTTTGGAGGAAAATTTCCATCCACTCAAACCTCTTTGTAGAATTCCTTTGTTTTTCCTGCGCTATCAAACATTCTTTGAGATCCTATAGGATACTATGGGACATGTCATCCTATTCCTGCATTTTTTCTATTCCTTCATTTTTACAATCCTGCGAATCAAAGAGGCCCTGAAGATGTATCAAGTTCAAAATTCAGACCGAAGAGGATAACACTCGGGTTCTGATGGACAGGATGACTCCTTTTACCGCGCATCCGTCCGTCCACTTCTAGTTACCGTTATTACAGTAGCAGATGAGCCGGCGGGTTAAACCCCTTGCCTTCTTAGGCCGGGGTGTGGCTGTGATGGATGCAATTGTAAGAATCATTCGCCTCTAAGGCAAACATATACTCTTACAGTAGCTACAGTAATTGTGAGAATCATTCACCCCGGGGCCTGCTCTGCCTCTCCCGCGGCCGGCCCCTCATGATCTCGCTCGTTTGCGCCACGGCGCCCCTCAAGGGTGTCCAAGATCCAAACTCGAAATCTGTGTGGCAACAGCCAGGGAGCTCCGGCTGGATCCGCGGCCACAGAGGCGGACAGGTGGATCAGGAGCATGATGCACGAGACCAGGACGCTGGTGAGAAACAGCCCGCCGAAACTCCTGAGGTCGAGCCCTCTTTGCTCGGGGGCGCCGTTCACGCAGGCCCCAGGGTGGCCAAACCACTTGTTCTCGAAGCGCGCGAGCTTCTCCTCCTCTCCCAGCTCAAGAATGGCGCGCGACATGTCTAGCGCCAGAGGAGATCCCATGGGGAACACCTGAAAACAAGCATTCGTGTTGTAGCCGTATACATTGGAGTTGGAATATGAAATCTTGAAAAATAAAGATAGGGAGCATGCATGGATACATACAAATCCAAACCCGGCGCTCTTGTAGGTTGGGCCGGCCATGGAGTAGCCTTTGCAGTAGCGCGACAGGAAGAGCCTCAGATAAGGTGTTCCGTAAAAGATCGCCGAGACCCCTCCGTTCTCCGATCCTCTCTTCAGGGCATCAGCATACTCATCCATGGTCGCATACCCCCTTAACTTGGACTCGTCGTAGCCCATGTCCTTCATCAAGGCAGCGATGAACGAACCTTGTTGGTACCCCACGTAGTCCCTCTCTCCGAGGATGTTTATGGCCGATCTAACCAGCTTAGCCGTCAGCATGGACGTCAGGCTTGCTGTGTAGCTTGTTGTGAGAATGAACACGGCAAAAACAGATATGATCAGCACGAGCCTCGACAGGTTGCTCGTCAGCTTCTCCCCTGCAACCAAATGACAAGTTCAGAGCTTCTCCCCTGCAACCCAAAATACAATACATGTTCGGCTATATATGTGTTGTGCTGGTAGATGTATACTGTGGGAGAAGACTAGGGTTGAGAATGCAAAGTAGAACACGAGGCCGAATTGCTTCCAGAAGGTAAATCCAGGTCGAGCAGGGTTGAGCTCGATTAGCCACACGACGAAGCTGGTGAAGATGAAGAAGGCAACGTAAGCGAGCCAGAGTTTTGGCGTTAATGGCTTCACAAAGATCCACATGCTGCTGCCCTTTTCTTCGTCCGCCACGATCATCGACCACCCGAATTCGGTGAACGGCACCGTGAAAGACACCAGCTTCATCCGGCTTGCTGTGATCGTCATGTCTGCGACCACCGCGTCGGCTTTCTGCAACGGCGAGATTCAATCGAGTTAACAACATAGCTACTCCCTCTGTCCCATGATATAAGAGCGTTTTGACACTATTAGGTCTATCTATGTCACGTCTAGATGTAAGATAATATCTACTAACATCTAATATGACGTCATGCTACATTGTGGCCCCTCACGTTGACTACGTTCGCTCCTTTCCTCCAGTTTCGAATCGTTCCCTAGGCCTGTTTGATTTTTCCCAAACAAATGGCTCGTGCATGTTAGCGCGCGTCGCTATTCTGATGCAGTGACAACGCCATATAAATGCTACAGTAATTCTTGCATGCTGGTGTTTGTGTTGCGTCACAGTAGATTTTCTTTTGCTACTGTAGCTTTGCATGCGGGTGCAGCGCTGCCCTATCCCATCCTTTTTCCTTTGCTATGCTTTCCACATAGCAAAGGGGCCACACAAAAAACTCATGAAACTTAAAAATGTCACATAGAACTAAAACAACTTGTAAATTTACAAAACTTGAAAATGAGAATACCTATTGAAAACCTGAATATATATTGTCTAAAATTCTAGAATATTTTTTGAATTGGGGAACACAATGTTGTAAAACGCTAACATTTTTTAAAATTCCATAATATTTTTAAAAACATGATCATTTTTTAATTGGTGGACAAACTAGCCTTATATACAAAAGGATATGCCTAAAAAAGGGCATGTATCATTTGTATACAACTATGAGATTTCGAAAAAAGGTGGGGAACGAACTCAATGGGTTGGGAACTAAAAATCATATAAATGGTGACTAAAAAAACACATGAAAACTTAGATCCCTCCGAATTTGTTGCATATCTTAAATTTTTTTTGAAGATGGTCTTGCAACTGGGACATTTGAAAAATGGGTTGGGCGGAAAAAGGAAAAAAGAAACAATGTTAAACAGCTAAAATAGGGCAAACAAAGAAAAGCTGAAATATTAACTATCAGGGTCGGAGCTCACATTTCGCGTATTAAAGATGGAATTTACCTCGGATAAAAATTAATCGCTCACCCCCAATGGCAAGTTGATGTGAACTTGTGATTGTGTCAAAAAAACTTGGAGCCCAATTGCAAGTCAGTGGTGGACTTGCAACTTGGGCGAAGTATAAAAAATGATGACCTACTCGCAAAAACGAGAGTGGGCGTGTAACTAAGGCAAAAAGGTTAAAAACACGATTGCAAGTAGAGGGTGTGCTTGTAACTAGGAGCAGAGAACAAAAAAAGGTCAGTGCTAGTTGTAAGCCAAGGGTGGACTTGCAAACTAGAGCAACAAAAAAAATACTTCGAGCCTATTTGCGAGTTGATGGTGGACTTGCAACTGGGATGAAAACAAACTACTAGCCCAGTTGCGAGTCGAGGATGGACTTGCAACAGGGATAACTACAAAAAAAAACACGAGATGATTTGCGAGTCAAGCATGGACTTGCAACTGGGCCAACTACGAGCCTAGTTGCGAGTCGAAGGTGGAATTGCAACTGGGATGAAAACAAACTACAGACCTAGTTGTGAGTCGAGTGTGGACTTGCAACTGGGATGAAAAATATATTATGGGCTTAGTTGCGAGTCGAGCGTGGACTTGCAACTGAGATAACTACATAAGACTATGATATCAAGTTGCGACCGAGGGTGGACTTGCGACTAAGATGAAAACAAACTACGAGCCCAGCTGCGAGTCGGACGGTGGACTTGCAACTAGGACAACAACAAAGCTTTGGGCCCAATTGCGAGTCGAGGTTGGACTTGCAACTAGGATGAAAAAAAATTATGGGCTTAGTTGCGAGTTGAGAGTGGACTTGCAACTAAGATAGCTACACAAAACTACGATACCAGTTGCGACCGAGGGTTGACTTGCAACTGGGATGAAAACAAACTATGGGCCCAGCTGCGAGTCGGACGGTGGACTAGCAACTTGGACAACAACAAATTTTTGGGCTCGGTTGCGAGTCGAGGGTGGACTTGCAACTAGGACAACTACGAAACTATGAGACTAGTTGCGAGTTCAGGGTGGACTTGCAACTGGGATGAAACAAACTAAGGCCCCAGTTGCAAGTCAAGGGTGGACCTGCAACTAGGACAACTACACAAAACTACGATACCATTTGCGAGTCGAGCGCGGACTTGCAACTAGGATGAAAAATAAAACATATGCCCAGTTCTGGGTTGAGGGTAGACTTGCAACTAAGACAACTACGATCTCATTTGCAAGTCAAGGGTGGATTTGTAACTGGGAGAACTACAAAAATACAAGCCTAGTTGCAAGTCAAGTGTCGACTTGCAACTAAGATGAAACAAACTATGGCCATGTTGTGATTCAAGGGTGGATTTACAACCGGGATGAATAAGCAAAACACAAGCTCCAGTTGCGAGTTGAGGGGTGGGCTTGCAACTCAAAGGACTACGAGCCCCGTTGCGAGCAGATTGTGAACTTGCAACTAGGAAAACAACGAAACTATGAGTCCAGTTGCGTATCAAGGGTCAACTTGCAACCAGGATGAAATAAACTGCGGGCCGCGGGCCCAATTACGAGCCAAGGGTGGACCTGCAACTAGGATGAAAAACAAAACACGGACCGAGTTGCGAGTCAAGGGTTGGCTTGCAACTGGGATGATACACACTATAGGCCTAATTATGAGTCGTGGGTGCTTGCCAGTGGGACATCTACACAAAACTACAATATGAGTTGCGAGTCGAGGGTGGACTTGTAACATGAACAACTACAAAAAACTACAATACCAGTTGCGAGTCGAGGGTGAACTTGCAACTAGGATGAAAAACAAACCACATGTCCCATTGCGAGTCAAGGTGAGTTTCCAACTGGAAATGAAACAAATTATGGGCTCAAATGCAAGTATGAACTTGTAACTAGGACAACTACACAAAACAAAAAAAGAAAAAGTGATAAAAAGAAAAAGAAAAATTAAGAAACTAAATCGCAACTCAACGGGAGAAGGAGAGATAGAACAATGAGTCATGTTACTCTATACAGAAACAGAACCGCACCCGCAATAGATAGTGAAAAAAATTGCAACCCGCACAAAGTGAAAATTGAAATAACCCTGACAACAGATGCAAGCCACGAAATAGCTCCAGTGCGCGGTGACAAATAACCAGCCACATGGGATGCAAGACACTGGTTGACAATGTGACGTGGGTAGAAATGTTGCACGAAAATTATTGCTAAATCTCATTCCCATGAGTTACAACCTTTTGGAAAAAGAGACCCATATACTAACACCGACGCAAATATGGGAGACAATGAGAATAACGGGCTCCAGAACGACGCCAAAAAACCAGCCCGACAACGCAAACACCAACGCGACACAAGGCACATACATGTGAACAAAACAATTTTACAAAAAAAAAGAAAGATAGAGATATTTAAAATAAAGTAAAAAAAACAAAACAAAAATCATGAATTTAAAAATAAAATAAAAAAATAAAAAGCGAAAAGGAAACAAATAAATTGAAAAACAAATCATCAAATAAGCAAAAATGAAAAAAAATGAAAAAACAAGAAAAAAAAGCAGTCACAAACTTCTAGCCAGAAACCGAAACATGAGAAGCAGATAAAAAAATGTTGACTCTTAATTACATGCCGTGCCACACCTACACCTCGTTCTGAAAAGGAACAGAAGCCTAGCATGTATCCGCAGCACTGTGCAGTGCAGCCCGAGATGCGGATCCACAACACTGTGCCATCGCTTCGTTGCAAAAACAATCGTTGATAGCTGCAACGAATAAAGAGGAAAAAAAGGCAGCCCACATAACAAATAGAAGCCCATCTTGGCCAACAAAAAAACGGCTGACCGGTGAGACAACGCAACCGGGACAAGTTTGACTAAAAAAAGAAAACAAGGGACAAGCGTGGGATCACCTGTGTATAGTTTTTAAAAACAAAACAAATCCAACGGTTCTAGACTTAGATGTGAGATAACTATTTCACATCTAGATGTGAAATAGCAAATCTAATTATATTATGGGATAGAGAGAGTACTCACTAGTAGAAAAAGGGTTAAACGTGAAGCACATTAGTGCCGGTTTGAATTTGAGCCGGCACTAATGTATACATTAGTGCCGGTTCCAACGGCTAGCCGGGTCGCTTTCATTAGTACCGGTTAAGTGGCGAACCTTTAGCACCGGTACTAATGAGAGTGGTGGCAGGATGTTGTCGACTAGGGTCCTCCAGCCCTTTAGTACCGGTTCTTGGCACGAACCGGTGCTAAAGGTCTTCCTACATAAACCCTTCGTCCACCCGAGCTCGCTCTGTTCTTCCCCTTTCCCCTCTCCTCTCTGTTCTTCCCCTCTTCCTCTCGAGCTCATCACACATTTTGCCCAAACTTTGTCAAGATTTGAAGGCCCCTGTCGGTGTCAAAACCGGCGGATCTCGGGTAGGGGGCCCCGAACTGTGCGTCTAGGCGGATGGTAACAGGAGACAAGGGACACGATGTTTTACCCAGGTTCGGGCCCTCTTGATGGAGGTAAAACCCTACGTCCTGCTAGATTAATATTGATTATGTGTGTTACAAGAGTGGATCTACCACGAGATCAAAGAGGCTAAACCCTAGAAGCTAGCCTATGGTCTGATTGTTGTTCGTTCTCTACGGACTAAAACCCTTCGGTTTATATAGACACCGGATAGGGTTAGGGTTACACAGAGTCGCCATTACAATGGTAGGAGATCTACATATCTGTATCGCCAAGCTTGCCTTCCACGCCAAGGAAAGTCCCATCCGGACACGGGACGAAGTCTTCAATCTTGTATCTTCATAGTCTTGGAGTCCGCCGATGATGATAGTTCGCTATCCGGACACCCCCTAGTCCGAACTCCTCAAGAGCCCTGAACCAAGGCTTCAATGACGATGAGTCCGGTAGCATGTTGTCTTCGGCATTGCAAGGCGGGTTCTTCCTCCGAATAATTCATAGAAGATTGTGAACACCAGGATAGTGTCCGGCTCTACAAAAATAAATTCCACATACCACCGTAGAGAGAATAATATTACACAAGATCAATCTGCTGACGTATTTTGTGGCGTGACGTCGCACCACTACCAAGCCTTTATTCAAATTGTTTTTACCATTCCACCTCGGTAGCGTTAAGCGGCGGTTTCTTGGCACGTCTTGCCGAGGCGAGATCGTGTTCCCCTTATTCCGGATTCCCATCAATACGGACGTGGGTAACCCAACCGCGCCATTGATTGTGGCGCTTGGGAGATAAGCGAGTTTTACCAGGCCGGTGGGGACACATGTTTTTGTCCGCCCATATAAGGGGATAAGGATCTACCCTTTCACCTACGCCTTGTTCCTCCTTTGCTCATCCATTCCCGTGCACTCGAGCTCTAGCGCCCAAGTCCGCACTTTCCTCCTCAACCTTCCCCAACCATGTCGAGGCGGGAGGCAGATGGATGGCCTCCTCCGTCACGGAGGGGCACATCACAAGACTGCGAGAGGCCGGATACTTGTCCCATGATATCAAGACAAAGTCGCCTGACGCTGGGCAGCTTATTCCAACCCCCCCCCATGAGAGGGTGGTATTTCTCCCCACTTCCTCCGCGGACTAGGTTTTCCACTTCACCCGCTTGTCCGGGGCTCATGTTCTACTACGGCCCTGGACTTCCATGACCTGGCCCCGAATTTTGTCCTCAACGTCTCGGCGTTTATCGTCGTGTCTGAGGCCTTCCTTCGCATCCAGCCCCACTTCGCTTGTGGCTCAAGACCTTCAAAGGTCAAGTCAAGGTTGTGAAGGGCAGCTGCCGGAGTGCGGAGGCGCCATGGTCGGCAAGATGGCCAAAGTCCTATGGCTCGAGGGCTCCTTTGTGGAGACAATAAAGGTGGCAATCGGGTGGTTCTACATCACCGAGCCACGCGACCACTGAATGGGTGGCGGCCCCAATTCAGATCTGGATTCCCCACACGGCTCTCGTCATGGAAAGAGACGGGCCTGAAGTGGGGGATTTGGGCGAGCTATCCGGACTCCAAACACGTGTCCGGAACCTAGTGGACAAGAATCGCAGGCTTGTCGACGTAATCCAGTGATGATCATCCGCGGATTCTCCCATGCCAACAACGGGACTTCAATTTGTGGGAGTTCGATCCGCACACCCGAATTCTGAGCCGCTCTTCGATACCACGTCTGAAGATGCCCGGAAGGTGTTGTTCAAGGCGAAGCCCCGCATCCGCTAACAAAGATCGCGGATACAGCTCGCGCGCCAAGCCGCCGAGGTAAGTTATTTTACCCTTTACGGGACTCCTTTTCCATAGATTGACTCTACGTGGGATCTGAAAACTCCCTATTCTTCGACAGGTCTGGTTGAAGACGTCCGGACAGATTAACTGTCCGGCTCCTTTGCCAGAAGACCCAGCGGACGCCCGATTGACGGGGCTGCTGGCTCCGGCACCCCATGTAGTGCCGGAGAAGAAGGCCAAGAAGGAGGCTACAGGAACTCGAAGGAGCACCCGACGCCAGGTGCTGTCGGATTCTGAAGCAGAATCTTCTCCTGAGGACGAGGAGGAAGAAGAAGAAGCCTCTCCCCCAGCGGGGGAGGAGAGGAAAAGGAAGGCCGCCCCAACTGAGGAGGCCGGAGGGTCCAAGAAGGGAAGAACCCTTCCTCCGGACTTCTCCACCAACGTCGACGACGACGAGGGGGATTGGCCTACAAGGGCCAAGCCCCTGGCGAGATCGTAAGTGCCCGGATACCCATGGCGTTTTATTATTGCAGAGTGTCCTCTAATGTCGAACAATCGTGCAACCCTCCCAAAGGCGAGCTCGCCGATTCATCGAGCGGGTCCCTGGGCTCGTGGAAATGGAGAGTACTTCGCTTCTGACCGCCTCCTCGCCTCATGCTGCGGACAACGCCATGGCCCGGGGCTAAAGGGGCTTGGTCCCGAGGAGGTGACGCAGGAGGTGCCACAAGGCAACCCCCCGGACTCCGGGCGCGTGGGGGGCAAGACCCCCAGGGGCTTTAAGGCCGACCCTTGTCCGGACTCAATGTCGGAACCTTCAGTGGTTCCGGAGTCCGGCAAACGATCCCTTCGCAAGAAGGGTAAGACGCCGGTGTCCTTCGTCCAACCGGAGGCACCGGATAGCTTACTGGAGGCGCTCAACGGCGCCTCCATCGAGGAAGAGCACCGCACTGTTATGAGTGCGGTGATCCAGACAGTTCAGTCCGCCAAGAGCGGGCTGACCGAAGCTCGCATCAGCCTTCTATCGGGCTTTGAGGTAAGAAATTTTAATATATGTAAAATGGTACCGCATAGACAGTAGCCCCGATGCTCGGTTCGGTGTTCGGAAAGAAAAGCGGACCGAGGATCTTTAGAAAGATAAACGCAGGAGTCATAAAAATATGTCAATATGGGATTGCAGGTTGTCTTCTTGACCTCCGCCCTTGACCGCGGAGGTCAATAATTTGAAGAAAAACCTCGAGCGGTCCGAGAACGAGCTCGGTCATGCCAAGAAGCAGCTCGAGGAAAAAGAAGGTGAGTAATACCTTATGAAAATTGTACCTTATAGAAAAGGATTTGGTTGCAAGAAAAATGACAAGGATAACGTGGGTATTGTAGGGTCCACTAACGAGGTGGCGACCCTGAAGGAGGCGGTGGCCGCGGCCGAACGTAATGCGGCCGCGGAACGCACCGAGCGAGAGAAGCAGGAGGCGCGGGTGGCGGAGGTGCAACAAGAGCTCCAGGATCTCGTGAGAAAACATGAGAACTTGGAGCGTGACTCGAAGACTCGAGAGTCTGAGCTTGCAACGGCTCTTGAGAGTGCCAAAGCCGCTAAGGCCGAAGCCTACAAGGCCCTCCAGGAGATTGAGGCGGTGAAGAAAATAGCAGCGGGTAAGGCATTTTCATGCAGAGTAAGCATGTGAGTGTTAATTACCTGCTTACCCGACCGGAGCTCTGTATGCGTTCACAGATCTTCCTCGCAGTGTGTCCGATGCTGCCGCATTCTACCGGGCTGAGGAGGGGAGCTCGACGGAGAAAGTCTTCTGGTCTCAGTATGCTGAGGCCGGACATCCGGTGCTTATAGCGATCAGTGGGCAGCCGGTCGAGCTCCACAAGGCGGTGAACAGGCCATGAAGGGCCTCATAGTTCGTGGCCTAAGGAGGCCATGCACAGGAGCTACTTCGCCTGCGGCGGCTGGTGGATGCGTCTGGGTTGAAGTTATCAAGCATTCCGCTTGTATCAAGGGTGCCTGCCGGGCCCTTGCCACAAGAAGGTGCACTAGGGCAAGATGGATGCCTGTAAGCTCGTGACGGACCCGCCACCAGAGGGCAAGGAGCATCGCACGCCCGAGATGTATTATAAGAGTGTGCTGAAGGGCGCCCGCACTATTGCGGGTGAGTGCTCCAAAGATGTAATATTTGAGTAGACTTGCATTTTGTTATCCTGTGCGCTGAAAACTTAGTTCATATGCGCTAAGCAACGCTTGTTAATTTAAAATATTACCTTCTGTGCGGCTGTTTATCAAATCTGAGAGATGGCGAGTCGTCGGCTTCAAATTTCATGCCACAGTCTTTGGGGTGTTCGGGATAAACTTGAGCGCTCTTGTTCCCATTTTTGGGTCCATCTAGGGAGGCGCTCAACACAGCGTAACAAGGCAACCAGACTTATAATGCTTGAACACTCTCACTTAGCCATAGAATTCTATAATTTTAAATTTCATGAAGCCCCTAGTCTTCGGAAGGTCAATTTGGGGCGCTATTCACGCCTTGGCCGGAAAGTATCCGGCTCCTCGCTCTAAGCGGCATAAGTCTTTAAGGACTCGCAAAAACCTCTCGAACAGCGATCGGTCTCTCGCCTCATCATGACGGTCAGTTTTAGCTTTCCATCGAGGCGTTAACCCAGCCGAACTGGGGAGGAATCGCAGTGGTTCTCCCGATGCTACCTTAGCCGATATAACGGAACGTAAGGTACCAAAACACGGGAGCCGGGCAAACCCAACTATTGACCCAAGACATGATTCGGAGCCGATGCATATAGTGCTATAAGTTCGGGTGTCGCACTTGTGAAAGTGTTCGGACTCATCACACCATAACGCGGGAAACATAAGCCCCTGGTGTATATTAGCCGTACCATAGTGTACGGATGCAATATGTCGTAAATGAACATATGTATGAAAAAGAAATGCAATTATAAACAAAAAGGTGATGCATTATTTTATTCAACAAGTGCTGCTACAAATGCAGAACGACACAAATAGTGCGATAAGCAAGGTATGAGACTGTTAAACATGTCCCCCTCCAGGGGTAGGCTGCAGATTGGTGTATGAAAATGCTCATAATGGAGACCACCAGATATTCGTTGTAGCCTTTATCCTTCCCCGCTGTTGCATCATGAGTTCGGCAGGTCTGCCACGGACAGGCTTCGACAAACGGAGTCCTGTGGGTAAAAAGTAAAAGGTAAAAAGAAAAGAAAAGGAACGACACACTTGAGAGCCCCCGTGTGGTTGAGCCGCAGTCTGGGTTTATCGTGGTCGTGCCCCTCTCCCCATGCCCATGGTATCTTCGAGCGTAATGGTGTACGCGAAGGACCTGCTGACGTTTGAGGGCTGGGGTTGGGGCCGCTACGCTGCGATGCTCGATCGTGCTGTGGTCTTGTTGTAAGTTACTCCGGCGGCGCTTAGCTGTGTCCGGCCGCTTAACGGCCGGACTCGAGAATTGCCTTAAGAGGCTGCATTGCACTTCGCCGCGAGAGCCAGATGTTCCTCCGCGGAGAGAGCGTTCAGTGTTTCCGTTGACCGTAATGACTCCTCGAGGGCCTGGCATCTTGAGCTTGAGGTATGCGTAGTGCGACACCGTATTGAACTTTGCAAATGCGGTACGTCCGAGCAAGGCATGATAGCCGCTGCGGAACGGGACTATGTCGAAGATTAACTCCTCGCTTCGGAAGTTATCCGGGGATCCGAAGACCACTTCTAGTGTAATTGAGCCTGTACAATTGGCTTCTACACCTGGTATGACGCCTTTAAAGGTCGTTTTGGTAGGTTTAATCCTTGAGGGGTCTATGCCCATCTTGCACACTGTATCCTGGTAAAGCAGGTTCAGGCTGCTGCCGCCGTCCATCAGGACTCTGGTTAGGTGAAATCCATCGACGATTGGGTCTAAGACTAGTGCGGCGAATCCCCCGTGGTGGATGCAGGTGGGGTGGTCCCTTCGGTCAAAAGTGATCGGGCAGGAGGACCATGGATTGAACTTCGGGGCAACTGGCTCCATCGCGTAGACATCCCTGAGTGCACGCTTCCACTCCCTTTTGGGTATGTGCGTTGCGTATATCATGTTCACCGTCCGCACCTGTGGGGGGAAACCCTTCCGCCCCTCTATTGTTCGCGGTTGGGTCTCGTCCTCGTCATCGCTATGCAGCCCTTTTCATTGTTTTCGGCAATTAACTTGCTGCCTGCTTGAATACCCAACAGTCCTTGTTAGTGTGGTTAGTCGGCTGTTCGGGGTGCCGTGTATCCGCACAAGCGGTCGAGTATTCGGTCCAAATTGGACGGACCCGAGTAGTTCTTTTGAATGGCTTTTTCCACTGACCGGTTTAGAGCCTCCGAATCCGGCATTGACCGTCAGATCCTCGATATTGTCGCCGTTAACGCGGCGTTTGTTTTTGTTACGACGCGGCCTGCCATTTCGGTCCTTGAAGTCCGGACTGCCAGAATTTTTGCTGAGGTTGTTGCTGTGTGCTAGCCAGCTATCCTCACCCGCGCAGAAGCAGGTCATGAGTGATGTGAGGGTTGCCATGGATTTCGGCTTCTCCTGTCCTAGGTGCCGGGCAAGCCACTCGTCACGGATGTTATGCTTGAAGGCCGCGATGGCCTCCGCATCCGGACAGTCGACGATTTGGTTTTTCTTGGTTAAGAACCGTGTCCGTAATTGTCCGGCCGATTCGCCTAGCTGCTGAATTATGTGGCTTAGGTCATCGGCGTCTCGGTGGTCGCACATAAGTGCCCCGGAAGTTATCGAGGAATGCGGCTTCGAGGTCCTCCCAGCCCCAATTGACTCTGGCGGCAAGCTGTTGAGCCAATGCCGGGCTGGTCCTTTAAGCTTGAGGGGGGTATTTGATGGCGTGAAGATCGTCAGCCATGGGCCATGTGGATGCGAAGGAGATAGTCTTCGAACCAAACCGCGGGGTCTGTTGTGCCATCATAGGATTCAATATTGACGGGTTTAAACCCTTCGGGGATTTGATTATCCATTACTTCGTCTCGTGAAGCATAGTGGGTGTGCGCGCCTGCATCGGGCGATATCACGACGGAGCTCAAAAGAGCTTGATCTGTTTTGTTCGGCCCGGCCGGACTTACTGTGTCCGGCGCGACGGTTGTCGTCACGTACCATGGGACGCCCACGCGATCCATAGATCGATCTTGATTGTCTTTCCTTGTCCTCCAATATATCTCGCAGGTCCGGAGCGTTCCCCTTTGGCCAAGTGCTTTTTGAGCGATGTCGGGGTACGGTTCTAGTGAAGGGCCTAGAGGCCTCTCTGTCGCAGCCACGGGGTGGTCGGTCAGCCGTATTGTCTCCTGGTGATGCGGGTTCATAAGCCTCCTCCTCTAATCGGGGGAGAAACTTGCGTTTAGGGTAGCTTTTGGAGGGGCGTTCGAGCTCATGCTCTTCGCCGCGAGGACTTCGTCCATCCGTCGGCTAGCGTATCCCGATCAGCTCTAAGTCGTTGCTGCTTTTTCTTTAGGCTGTTCGTTGTGGCCATAAGCCCGCGTCTAAAACGCTCTTGTTCAACGGGATTCTCGTGCACGACGAATTCATTGTCGCCGAGGCTTGCTTCGTCTTCGGAGGAGGCATATAATCCTCTACCTCTTCTTCTCGCCGCTCTCTCTTGAGGGTCGCGTCTTCATCCTCCCCGCGATGGATCTTGCCGGAGTGGATTGTCTTCGGCGTTGTACGGTGTATTGTAATCTCCGGTGCCGGAATCTTCATTCTTGCTGTGGCGGGATTTAGAGCGGCGCCGCTGACGCCGGCGCAT
Source organism: Aegilops bicornis (assembly GCA_021605145.1). NCBI lineage: Eukaryota > Viridiplantae > Streptophyta > Magnoliopsida > Poales > Poaceae > Aegilops > Aegilops bicornis. The sequence goes on from CM038673.1 coordinate 524,281,635, forward strand.
GGGCTGCTTCTTGGAGGGGTCATCCTCCGTTGTTCCATCGTCGTTCCCATCTTTTGGGATGTCCACCATATATATGTCGTATGACGAGGTGGCCTTCCAAAGGCCTCGTAGGCGCTGGGTCTTGGTCGCTCTCCGGCATCGTCGTCCATACCGTCGATGTCTTCGGAGTCGTAGTCTAGCATGTCGGTTAGATCGTCGACAACGGCTACCAAGTGGGTGGTGGGTGGGCGTTGAATTTCTTCGTCGTCCGCATCCCAACATTCCTGTCCGTAATCCGGTCAGGGCTCTCCGGATAAAGAGAGAGACTTTAGTGAATTCAGGATGTCGCCAAAGGGCGAAAAGTGCCGAAGATGTCCGCGGCAGTGAACTCCATGACGGGCGCCCAATCGGATTCGATTGGCAAGGGCGTGGAGGGTTCGGAGTCCGGAGAGGAGTCCGGCACCCTGGAGTCGGAGTCTTTGCAAAGGACAGGGATGGTGTTCGGCTCGATCGCCATAGAGATTGTAGCCCCCGAGGCGGTGTCCAACCGCCCGTCCTCAGTCGGGGAATCCGGCTCCGGATTAAGGGCCGGAGCGGATACTGGTGCGGCCTCCAGGGCACTGTTCGGCTGCAGAGTTAGATCATGCCCATCGAGACAGTGCGGCACGCTTGGCTGCGGCTCGAATCCGTCGAAGATCAAGTCTCCGCGGATATTGGCCGTATAGTTTAAGCTTCCAAATCTGACCTGACGGCCAGGGGCGTAGCTTTCGATCTGCTCCAGATGGCTGCTTAATTGGCCCGCAGGTAAAGCCGCCGAACACGAAGATCTGTCCGGGAGAAAAGTCTCACCCTGGACCGCGTCGTTGTTGATGATCGAAGCGAGCCATCGGCCTATCGGCGACGCATACGCAGGAACTCTCAATGAAAGCACCAATGTCGGTGTCAAAACCGACGGATCTCGGTAGGGGGTCCCGAATCGTGCGTCTAGGCGGATGGTAACAGGAGACAAGGGACACGATGTTTTACCTGTGTTCGGGCCCTCTTGATGGAGGTAAAACCCTCGCCCTGCTAGATTAATATTGATGATGTGTGTTACAAGAGTGGATCTACCACGAGATCAAAGAGGCTAAACCCTAGAAGCTAGCCTATGGTCTGATTGTTGTTCGTCCCCACGGACTAAAACCCTCCGGTTTATATAGACACCGGATAGGGTTAGGGTTACAGTAGTCGGTTACAATGGTAGGAGATCTACATATCCATATTGCCAAGCTTGCCTTCCACGCCAAGGAAAGTCCCATCCGGACACGGGACGAAGTCTTCAATCTTGTACCTTCATAGTCTTGGAGTCCGGCCGATGATGATAGTTCGGCTATCCGGACACCCCCTTGTCCGGAACTCCCTCAGCCCCCATCCATTCAAATGATCACAAAGGTTAGCAACTTTGTCCTTTCATCTCTCATTGCTAGATTAGCTCTTGCAATGCTTTATATAGTGATTAATTTGTGAGTTTAGTAATTTGGGAGGAAATATATATATGTGCTAGTATTTGATTTATATGCAATTTGAGGTCAAAAATAACACTTAGTTTGCATATGTAGGTGTGGTTTACTTAGTGCCTTCTAAATCTCCGTCATAACCACCGTCAATCGCCCGCACCGTCCCACCGCCGGCACCACCTTGTGGTGAGCCTCTTGTTCATGAAATTTTATATAAAAATTGATGTTTGTGTGATTTGGATATATAGTTACTCGTATAATTATCTTACCCGTGGTTGTTTGTTATACATATAGTGCCATGGTTTTGATATCCGTCCCCGCCGCCCTCGTCCTTGTTATGATTCGGATGTGGTATATATATTCTCTTTTAAAACTAGTTGCATTTCGTGTTTATGACAAATTATGCCCATAAAGTTGACATAGAAATTTTTTCTAGGAGGTATGTGAACCGGAAATTCCAACCGACCCTATTGTCGAGAGGTTAAATTTAGTTGAAAGAGAAAATGAGTACTTGAAAGAAAAATTGAAAAGAATTGAGGGGAGAAGATGGAATTGGAGTTGCATGTTGCCGATGTAAATGCGATGAACACAAGATCAAGATGGAGAAAATGCGCTTGAAGATTAGAAAGATTATTAAATATGCCATCGATAGTGAGGCTTGGTATCATTATGTTGTTGGATCAATTGTTACCTTAGTTGCGATCTTGATCGCATTTGTTGTTGCATTTAAATGCTTTAGCTAGAGAGTTATTTGTTTGTTGCATTTAAGTGTTGTATGAACTTTATGTATGAACTTGTATTAATTTGGTCTATTCGGTGTTGTGTAATGAAGATGAGCCGGCAATGGATGTATCGATGACCGATGCTCTCCCAGTTCGTTGAGGGCGTGCATACTTTTCTCGCTTATGGCCGAGGCAAACAAGCGGGCGGATGGTTTTATGCCTTGTCCATGTGCTGGCTGTAAGAATGGTCACAATTACTCTCGCCAAGAACCATTCACGCCCACCTGTTTGAGTCCGGTTTCATGCCCCACTATAATGTTTGGACCAAGCACGGAGAAAGAGGGGTTATGATGGAAGACAATGAAGAAGAAGAGGACGACGACAGCTATCCCGCCATGGGTTCCCTGAATACGATGATACAACAATGGGGGAAGAAGCTGAGCCGGTAATGCGGAAGAAGCTAAGCCGGCAATGCGGGAAGAAGCTCAAGAAGAGGCATCGATGAGCCCGTTGCTGATCTAGGCCGGGCCATTGCCGATGCAAAGAGAAATGCGCAAGTGATTTGGAGAAGAAGAAGTTGCAGCGCATGTTAGAGGATCACAAAAATTGTTGTACCCGAATTGCGTGGGTGACAAGAAAAAGCTGGGCACCACACCGAATTGCTGCAATGGAAGGCGTAAATGGTGTATCCGACAAGGGATTTGGAAAGTTGCCGGTAATGATAAAGGATATGCTTCCAAAGGACAACGAATTGCCCGAGAGTACGTCTGAAGCAAAGAAGGTTGTCTGCCCTCTAGGGTTAGAGGTGCGTAAGATACATGCATGCCCTAATGATTGCATCCTCTACCATGTGAGTATGAGGATTTGAACGCTTGCCCGGTATGTGGTGCATTGCGCTATAAGATCAGCCGCGATGACCCTGGTGATGTCGAGGGCGCGCCCAGAAGAAGATTCCTGCCAAGGTGATGTGGTATTCTCCTATAATACCACGGTTGAAACGCTTTGTTCCAAAACAAATAGCATGCCAAGGCGATGTGATGGCACAGAAGACCATAAGAAAGACGGAAAGTTGAGAGTACCACCGACGGGTCGCAGTGGAGAAAAATCGAAAGAAAGTACGGAAGGAGATTGCGGATGACGCAAGGAGCATATGGTTTGGTCTAAGCGCGAGATGGCATTAATCCTTTTGGGGAGCATAGCAGCAACCATAGCACCTGGCCTGTGACTCTATGTTTGTATAACCTTCCTCCTTGGTTGTGCATGAAGCGGAAGTTCATTATGATGCCAGTGCTCATCCAAGGCCCTAAGCAACCCGGCAATCGACATTGATGTGTACCTAAGGCCATTAGTTGAAGAACTCTTACAACTGTGGAATGGAACAGTGTACGTGCGTGGGATGAGCACATGGGGAAGAATTTGACCTAAAGGCGTTGTTGTTCGTGACCATCAATGATTGGCCTGCTCTCGGTAACCTTTCGTGATGTACAAACAAGGGATACCGCGGATGCACGCGCTGTTTGGATGATACCGACAAGATATATTTGAATAGTTGTAAGAAGAATGTGTACCGACATCGCCGATTTCTTCCGGAAAGGTGCATCCCTTAAGAAAGAAAGGCAAGCATTTCAAAGGTGAGGCGGGTCACCGGATGAAGCCTCGCCACCGCATCTTGGTGCCGATGTACATGATATGGTCAAGGATTTGAAGGTGATATTTGGAAAGGTCCTGGCGGACAACCTGTTCGAAGGACGCCGACGGACGCGCACCCATGTAGAAGAAGAAATCTATATTTTGGGACCTGCCATATTGGAAAGACCTAGAGGTCCGCTCCAATCGACGTGATGCACGTGACGAAGAATCTTTGCGTGACCTCGCTTGGCTTCTTGGGCGTGTATGGGAAGACAAAAGATACACCCGAGGCATGGGAGGACCAAGAACGTATGCACGGAGAAGACGGCATACATCGTGGTCATGCAAGCTACGCTCTTACCAAAGAAGAGAAGGAAATCTTCTTTGAATGCCTCGCTCAAGATAAGGTACCGTCTCGCTTCTCGTCGAATATAAAGGGAATAATAAACATGGCAGAAAAAGTTCCGTAACCTAAAGTCTCATGATCGCCACATGATTATGACGCAACCGCTTCCGGTAGCATTGAGGGGGCTTTCACCGAAAATGTTCGATTAGCCATTGTGAAGCTATGTGCATTTCTCAATGCAATCTCTCGAAGGTAATCAATCCAGAAATCATACCAAGGTTACTTACTGTTTTGGTGCAATGTCTTGTCAGTTTCGAGTTGGTGTTCCCACCATCCTTCTTCAACATCATGACGCACGTCATAGTTCACCTATGCGAAGAGATTAACGTTTTGGGTCCTGTATTTCTACACAATATGTTCCCCTTTGAGAGGTTCATGGGAGTCTTAAAGAAATATGTTCATAACCGTGCTAGGCGTAAGGAAGCATCTCCAAGGGCCATCAAAATGAGGAGGTCATTGAGTTTTGTATTGATTTTATTCCTGACCTTAAGCTGATTGGTGTTCCTGAATCGCGGCATAAGGGCGCATCGGATGGAAAAAGGCACGCTAGGAGGGGAACAAATAATATGTATGGACGGACATTCTCTCACCGAAGCACATTACACGCTTCTACTGCATTCTGCCTTGGTGGCTCCGTATATGGATGAACACAAGAATTTGCTACGCCCAAACACCCGTGAGCGGTCGATGACCGGATTACACATGAACAAACCAGGAGTTTCGCCAGTTGGTTGCGTATACATACCATGCATGACACCTCTATTGAAGATGACCTGTACTTGCTGTCCCAGCTACCATCTTGAATATAATGACTTTCAAAGGGTACGAGATAAATGGTAATACATTTTACAAGATCGCCCAAGATAAGAAGAGCACCAACCAAAACAGTGGTGTCCGCTTTGATGCGTAAACCAAGACGGAAAGGAAACATATTATGGTTATATACAGGACATATGGGAACTTGACTATCGACGTGGTTTAAAGGTCCCTTTGTTTCGGTGAAAATGGGTCAATATGACACGAGGCGGGGTAACGGAAGACCCGCAGTACGGAATGACAACAGTGGATCTCAACAATCTTGTGTATGCAGACGAACCATTCGTCCTAGCCAATGATGTGGCACAGGTTTTCTATGTGAAGGACATGTCTACCAAGCCAAGAAAAAGAAAAGATAAGGAAGCGAATGCATCGTATTTACGATGAGCCAAAGCGGCACATAGTTCTTTCTGGGAAAAGAAACATCATGGGAGTGGATGACAAGACAGACAAGTCAGAAGATTATGAAAAGTTTGATGAAATTGCTCCATTCACAGTGAATATTGACCCGAGCATCCCGTTAAATGATGAAGATTTTCCATGGTTACGGCGCAAAGGGACACACGCTGAAGAAAAAGTTTCACACCCAAAGATCTGGATGTGATCGGCTTCACTATCATCACTTTCTTCGTGTTTCACACCCAGAGGGAATCTCTGTAATAGTTAGGGTAGTTATGTGTTTTGGCATTTGAAACGCGAAGAAATTTTATGTGCAAACAAATTCTTTCATGCTTTTACTGATTTTTAAAGTTAAGTTATTCACAAACTAGTGATTCACACTAATTTCAAATAATTCAAAATTTAAACTATTCAAATTTGAAAACTACGGGCACTAACAGAAAGTTTGTAATTTTTATACCTAAAGCAAAAATATTCACAAAGAAACTCTAAATACACAAAAAAACACAAAAATAAATAAAGCAAAAAGTAAAAAAGCCCGCCTACTAGGCCAGAGCGGCCTGCATACGACTAGAAACCCAACCTGTTGTTGGGCCGGGATGCAGTTCAAGAAGGCTCAGTGGGCCCATTGTGGCAAAGAAGAACACGTAGGCCCAGAGGGCCTGCTTTGGAGAGGATCTCAAGAGAGCTACCGCCACGGGGTTTATAAACCGGTCACGGTGCGCCTCGGCTAGCGAGGTGGGACTAAACTTGCCGTCAAGACCGCACTGCGCCAAATAACTTCTTTAGTATCGGGTCGTGGCACCAACCGGTACTAAAGGGGGGGCCTTTAATACCGGTTTGTGCCACCACCCGGTACTAAAGGGGGTCGCTTCCCGCTGCTTGGGCTGGCCAAAACTGGCCTTTAGTACCGGTTGGTGGCTCCAACCCTCCTATATAAACAACACTTATGAAAATTTCAGTTTCTCATCTGGCTTCTTCTCCTCTGCACCGACGCCCGCCGCCCCCGTACATCTCCATCCCTCGTCGCCGCCCATCGCCGCTGCCCGCCCTCGTCGCCGCCGCCTGCCTCGTCCCCCTGGCCCCTGCTGCCCCTGTCCTCACTGCCGCCTGCCCCTGCCTGGCCCTGTCCCCGTCCTCGTCTCCCCGCTGCCGCCTGACGTCCTCGCTGCCGCCGCCTGCCCGTCCCGTCCTCATCCCTGCTGTTGCCATCCCCGTCTGCCGCCGCTGCTGCCGCCGCCGTCCCTCGCCTCGGCCGTGAGCGCACACACACACACATACATTTTTTAGTTATACAAATAGTTATAAATTTTTCTGTTTTTTAGAAATTGTTAGAAATTTTTCTGTTTTTCAGAAATAGTTAGAAATGTTAGAATTGTTAGAAATGTTAGAATTGTTAGAATAGTTAGAAATGTTAGAATTGTTAGAAAATTTTCTGTTTTTTAGTTATAGAAATAGTTATAAAAAGTTAGAATTGTTAGAAATTTTTCTGTTTTTAGTTATAGAAATAGTTATAAAAAGTTAGAAAAATTTCATTTTTTTAGTTCTAGAAATATTAGAAATGTTATACAAATGTTAGTTATATATATAGAAATGTTATAATTTTTTCTGTTTTTTAGTTATGGAAATATTAGAAATGTTATAGAAATGTTAGTTATATATAGCACTGTTAGAAATGTTATAGAAATGTTAGTTATATAGAAATGTTAGAAATTTTAGTTATCAAAATCCAATCATTAAAAAATGTTACTTTTTATGGGCATATAGCTAGTATTTGTTCTCGACGATGCCCGACCCGCATCCTCGCCGTCGACACGTCATGACGACGTCCGGCTGACCCATGTCCGGGATCGGGCTCCGCCGGCTGGCCCGGGAGGTGCTGCTCGAGGCGCGCCGCTTGATGAGGAACCCGCCCCGGTCCCGCTGTCGACCCCGATCTCGTTTGGTGGCGTTCAAGCGTGGGCCAGTTTGGTGCGGAGGAGCGGCCCTCACGGAGGTGGTACGTCGTCAGTGTCGTGGAGGAGGACGAGCACGTCCATCGCTACATGGTTATGCGTTAGAGGGCGGCAGGTTACGCAATACTGGCAGTTTCTTGAGGATCTCACTTCAGCTATGATCCTGTGAGGGTTCCTTCTCTTTGGGTGTCCACCGCCCGCGCCACAGGAACCGCGAGTGTCCTAGATTCTTCTGTAGTATTCGATCTTTATTAGCTACCTAGTCAGTGATGTATTCGATATTATATCTATTATTCTAGACGATGTATTCGAGATTATATCTATTTTCGAGACGATGTTTTCGAGATTATATCTATTATTCGAGACGATGTATTCGAGATTATATCTATTATTCGAGACGATGTAATTTGAATACTAAATTGTTTTATATTTCTTTTGGATTACTTAAATAAAAGCTATGGATGACAAACGGCACAGAGGGAGAACAGGCCATTTTCGATATGATACGCCATCCTCACGGGCCGATGATGATCGAGAATGAAGAAGATTATGACGGCTCAATTTCTAAACAACACCGGAGAGGGTGATATGATATTCGATCGCGACGACCGAATTGATGAAGTCATGAACTATGATTATGATGATGACGAAGAAAATGTTGATCTTGAAACAACAAAGACCGGCGAGGTATATATATTTATATAAGTAGGCATCTGGTGATCATCACATGTTTTAAATGACTTGAAGATATATTAACGAATCGATCTTTGTTCTTTCAGCCATCCGGATCGAGCAAATCTTCAGGCAAAAGGACGAAACGAGGCCCAAACAAAAAGTTGAAGGAGGGCGTAAAGTACAATATTGAGGCAATCAGACCTAATGGCGAACCATTAGCGCCTAAGAAGATTGCGGACAAGTTCATTCGTCGGTCACGGAGTTCTTGTGAAGGACCAACTCCGATCTCCCTTCAAGAATGGAGAGAGCCAGCAAAGCCACGCCCAGATGTTACTTTTGTCGACAATGTAAAAAAGGTCTGCTTTGGGATACTCTCATGGAACATTTCACCCTACCGGATCATTTCCACGAAGCGGATGTGCGAGAAAATCAAGGACGCTGCTCTTAGGAAGATGGCGGTTGCATTCAAGAACCACAAGAATCGTGAATGGGACAAGTACGTCAAGGGAGGAAGGAAGACTCCAGATTCGAGGGAACACTAGAGAACCAACGTGCTCATTGGGACGATTTCGTGAAATTCAAGGATTCGGAATTAGCTAAGGAACGGTCGAGAATAAACAAGAAGAATGCCGAAAAAAGGATAAGTTCCATAAGCTGGGGCCGGTGGCTATGCGGTGGCAATGCCTAAGTGGGATAAGTCCGAGAAAGAGATGGAGGATGCAGTGTCACTCCGGATACTAAGAGCTGGCCCCAGTGTGCAGGACTTGGTTCTATGCGCATGGGGGAGTTGGACCCAAGACAGGCAAAGTTTCCGAAGGCATGTCTGAACGGAGCCGACGATGCGATACTTGTTGCAATAGAAGAGGCACGATCGGGGGTGTTCCAGCCCAACAGAGAGAACGACGAGCTTACGCGTGCCCTAGGAAATCCTGAACACCCGGGAAGAACACGAGGCAAGGGCGCTATTCCGTGGTATGAGGGGTTTTGACCGAACTCCGACTACAGAACCCGTGCGAGAAATAGATTGCGGAGGAGAAGAAGAGGAAGATGGAGGAGGAGCAGAGGAAGCGGGACTATGAACGCCTTCAAGGCCTAGAAGCAAGTCAAGCGGAATTGGCAGTCAAATTCCAGCGGCAGCAGGAGCAGATCGACTCACTTAGCCAAAGAAGGGGGTCTCAAAGAATGCAGCAGCCTAGCGGATGATCCAGATTGGATAGCACCGCCCCATCCATGCCGAGAAGTAGCGTGGGTTCCGCCCAGACGACGCAATGCTGGATAGATACCCGTGGATGACATCACGGAGAACACTAATCATGAGCTACACTTCAAAATGAAGAACATATCCATGAAGGTGGCGGACTCCGTTGCTTTTACAAATCCCCCCGAGGCAACCTTCCATTGCAACCCGATTCCAGCGGGCTATGCTCGTGTCTTGGTTGATGAGGTGGTGGACCCATATTCGGAGCTACAGCTTGACATTCCTGGAGGTGACGACGAGCACTTTCTCGGAGAGGCCAAACATCGTATGATCCTATGGAAAAAGGATTGCATCATCTTTCGAAGGCCACCGACACCGCATCATCCGACTCCTCGTCGAAGTCCGCCACCGAGTCAGCAGACTCCCGCTCCTGCAAGTCCACCAAGTCCGCAAAGTGTCGTGCCACTCCTCCTCCAAGTCCGCAAAGTGTCGTGCCACTCCTCCTCGTCCAAGTCCGCCCACAGCGTCAGACGTCCACTCCTCCTCCAAGTCCGGCACAACCTCAGGCCACTCCTCCTCCAAGTCCGCAAGACAGCTTGAGCCACTCCTCCTCGTCCAACTCAGCCCGTCAGCCGTCTCCGCCGCCTCAGCAATCGCAGAAGAGACACCCCGCAGCTATGGTGCGTAGCGGTACGAGTCGAGGTAGTACAAGAAGTACAGACGGAGGCAAGCGATATAAATATGGTCCAAGCCTCACGCCTCTTCCGCAGAGGCCTTATGACAAGTCCGAGGAGGAAAACGCAGCCATATCGAAGGCCGAGGTGGAAGCCCATTTTGCACCGAAACCGCCACCGCCGCCAAGGGAGAAAGTGCACGGGGAAACGATTGACCACTTCATTCGTATGGCTCAACCACCAGCTCCCAAGCCTGTTGACACGTACTATGAGCGCCACATCGTGAAGTTAAATCGAGCACTTCTACGTAAGGAGGCGAGCTCGGGATCGAGCAAACAACAAGCAAATTGTCAAAAATGCGGAAAACCATTCCCCAAATTGGAGAACAGGCGGCAATCGATCCCCTCACTTGTTGTGCCAACAACACGTGATAAAGACGCTGCCCCAATATTATTGTGGGCAAACAGTTTACGTTCCCGAGGTGGGCAATGTGGTAATAACCAAGGACCATATAATGCAGGCTGAAGTTCTCAACATCACCGTTGGACAACTCCTCGAGATCGAGCCCATGCTCGTGCTTACAAAGGATGAAATACAACGGAAATATGTCCGGGGCAAACCTTTGGTCAAGCCAGACGAGGTCAAGAAGCTCCCAACGAGAATGTATGAATTGCATCAATGGTACATTGACATTACCAAGAGATCCAATCGAGAGTCCCTCATGGTGCAAGTCAAGAAGGATCATTACTACCATCAGAAAGCTGTGACCGTTGAGTATTCTGAAATGTTTCAGTTATACAATCAAGACGCACTCGACAAATTATCGTCAGTTGCTATTGTCTGTAAGTGATTTCTTTCTGTAATTCAAGTCTCAAGCTAGCTGTAGTGATCCTTTTGATCAATCATTACCTGTAATTATCCTCACTATATTATTTTCTATGGTATTATGCAGGATGAAGATGTATGAAATGAGAAAAGGTGGACGCTATGACATTGGGTTCATTGACCCAAACACCGTTAATGAATACACATGGCAAATAAATCCACATCATGAAAAGGCCGTAGAGGACAACATGCTAGAGTTCTTGAAGCGCCTCAAATACAATGAAGATATACTACTTCCTTACAACTTCCAAAGTGAGTCACACTGTCTTGTACTACAAATTCTCTGTTTTTGCCTACGAGCTAGCTTCTTGTTTTTGCTTACTTATGCCCGCTTAATTAAGACATGCAAACGTGTGTGCATGCAGTTTTCTCTGGATCTTGTGTATCATTAAAGTTGACGCCGGAACAGTTGAAATACTGGACTCACTACTCAAAGCAAATACTGACTATAACATCTTGTTTGGGTTAGTCAACAGGTAATTTCAATCATTATTAACTATATATCTCGGCCTATTTAGTTCGTCATTTCATGATATGAACTATTTAATAACCCTTTATTCATTTTCTTTGTCGGCGGGCAGGGCTTGGGCAAGGTTCATCACTTCACGGAAGGCGAATGGAAAAAAAAAAGCTTAAATGGTTTCGACTCAAGGTAAGTAATTATAGTACTAGCTAGCTAGCTAGCTGCCATCTCTTTAATTATCATGCTTGATTAATTATTATCTGATCAAATTCCATTCTCGTAAAGGCCCTGAAACAAGCGCAGGGACTGATCTGTGTGCATTCTGCGTTTGCGAGAACATTCGCATGATGGCGTCCGAAAGGAGCAGATCTCAAATACAGGAATGGGTTCGCTTGTCATAACACTATTTACAATTTTTACACCATTATCGATATCTAGTCACACAACTAATACACATGCATATTGATCTCCTTCTTAACAGTTCACAGAGGTGCGGGACAAGCTCCTAGAAACGAAGCGCGTAGAAGCACTTCAAGAGGAAATAGCGGGATTTTTGCTCGACTAGGTCATAAATCCGAAGTGAGAATACTATTACCCGCTACCGCCCCCATGAACCACTTCCGATTGTCATCGTGTTCAAGGCACCAATTAGGCTAATGCCACTGGCTCAAGGCAACATGCATATGTAGGAGAAATTGTATATAGCTATACATGTGTGTATGTGTGAATTAATTAATATGGTGGTTTGTGAGACATTGTTGATATATATATGCATGATTGTTTCTACTAGAAATTCTATTTATATATATATATATATATATATATATATATATATATATACATGCATAACGTGTACAATGTATAGTATCGTAAAATACCAGCAAACGAAAAAGAATTAAAATGAAAACACAAAATTAAATAAAAAAATCATAAAACTAAAAACCCCCAAACCTTATGCCATCGCTTCGTTCGTTCCAAAAAGGAACAGAAGCCATCGCTTCGTTGCAGATCCACAACACTATGCCATCGCTTCGTTGCAAAAAACAATCGTTGATAGCTGCAACAAATAAAGAGGAAAAAAAAGGCAGCCCACATAACAAATAGAAGCCCATCTTAGCGAACAAAAAAAACGGCTAGCCGGTGAGACAACGCAACCGGGACAAGTTTGACTAAAAAAAGAAAACAAGGGACAAGCGTGGGATCACCTGTGTGTAGTTTTTAAAGACAAAACAAAACCAACGGTTCTAGACATAGATGTGAGATAACTACTCTCTCCGTCTCATAATGTAAGACGCTTTTTACCACTAGACTTGGTATCCCTAACCCATCAGGGTTCAAATCCTGGTGCTCGCATTATTCCTGGATTTATTTGCGATTTCTGGCGATCTTGCTTTCGATTGGGAGGAGGCGTTAAAATCGACGAAGGCCTTCTGATGACTTCAAATAAATCTCAGATGATATCTTTCGATCTACCGGAGAGTCTTATAAAGGGTAGGGTGTGCGTCAGGTTCACAAGTGCTATGGGATAGAGAGGGTACTATGGGATTTGCAGTGTCGATACTGACCTTTTCATGCACCAGGTTCACAGGTGCGTCGTAGGACTCAGAGCTATCGTTGACCGGCACGTACTGGTAGGCGACTGGATACGCCAACTTTGTCGTGGCTGCATGGAACACGTCGATGCAGTAGCATGTGATCGTTGCTCTCTCCACCCTTGGATCGCCAGAGATGTTCACAAATTGACGGAACCCACGCTTCACCGGGACAGCGACACGGAGCGGGTGTCCGCTCGGGGTCTCGCTCCACCCGGCCGGAACGGCCGCCGTCTCACCTGGCCAGAGGATCTGTTTCAGCCCTTTGCCGCTCCCGGGGTACAAGCTCGTGGAGATCCCAGCCTCGGGCGTCCAGAAACCGATCGTCCTCGCTCCCGTGCCTATGACATTCACGATCTCGTACGCCGAGGTCTGCGGCTGTCCGTCGACCAGCCTGAAGCTTCCGGCCAGGCCATGGAACCTGGTGTCGAGCAGAGTGTCGGCAAGCGCCGTTGAAGCTCGTGTCGTTCGGAGGAAGGTCTCGGCCGCCGTGGCAATCGCCCATACCGTGTCGTACGACCAGAGTAGCCATACTGGCACGCTCGGGTCGTGCACGGTGTCATAGGTACCCAGGTTCTCCTGCCGAAACCGCACCCGGAACCGTCTTGACAAGTTCCTAGCTTGGTCCATAGCCTGCACGTGGGCTCTCAGGCTGACAACCCCCTGCATACAAGCAACGTCGCCGGGGTTGAGGCTGTCCGCTTCGTCGCCCACGGCGGTCATGGCGAGCCACGCGTACCCATCTGATACCATGCCGGCGGCCATGGCCCGGTGGAAGAGCCGCGCGGCCAGAGCGGGCGACATATGCACGACGAACACCCGCGGCGGCATCTTCTTCGCCGCGAGAAGCACCGCGTCGAGGCGGCCGTCCGTCGCGTCCGCCGGCACAGCCACGCTGTCCATGACCCCGCGTATGCGGTGCCCATGCCCCTGGAACTCGTGGACCAGCGCAGAGACGATGCTGACGCCGTCGGTTGACTCCTCATGGAGCACGACGGCCGCGCGCCATTCGAATGCCTCTAGGATCGCAGCAATAGGTGCGGCCTGAGAGTCGCGGTTGGCTGCGCTGTGCACAAAGAAACGTGCTCTCGACGGACCTGGGGTCGGCGAGCTGCCGGAGAACGGAAGGATCGGGATGTGGCTGCGCTTCGCCAAGTTGGCGAACAGCTCGGCTTCAGATGACGTCTGTGGCGAGATGATGATGGCTTCAACTTTTCCGTTAACGAGCTCATCGGCTGCACAAACATGCATTAGCATATGACCGAGAAGTAAGAATGCTGGATAAAAACTCGAAGTCAGCTAGGAAAATCGGTTAAAAAGAAAGCTCGGTAGGTAACCTACGAATAGCGAAACAACAAAATACAAATGCTACGAAACAACGGTAAACTATTCAAAACTACCCCAGCATTTTAGGGAGTAGGCAACAAAATGTCAATTTAGTTAGTAACTTTTTTTCTCCCTAAAAAAGTTAATAACTTTCTAAGGTAATGCATGTATCGTTCATTTAAAAAAAAATGTAAAGTACTGGCCACGTAGACACCGACATGGCAAAATTAAAAAGAACAAAGGAACACCAACTTAAACACAAAAGATCGGCAGCCAACAAGTAGAATTACAATCAAGATCAAATAATCTCCTTAGCTTGAAGCCACCATCCGTCATCTTTCTGTGGCACACCACAGGTCCATAACAACCACCGAACGAGAAGGGGGCATAACACCTCTTCACCAGAACTCGGTGCGGCTCCATGACTGATCTGCAACTTTTCGGAACTCTAAAATGGCTTGCCAAAGGCAGAGCTATTGCCGTTTAAAGAATCTGGTCGATGCGGAACCCGAGACATGCATCAAACTTCAAATTTGCCACCCCTGTGATGATGTTAGAAAAGGAAACATAATCGTCAACCTTCAACCACAAATCCATTGTTTTTCAGCTATCACCAACGTTGATCACCCGTCGGCACCCGCTCCAAAACAACCTCCCAGTCTCCGTGTCCACGTCGTCGCAACGGCAAAGCCCAAGAACACAAGTCCAATACAGGGATGTCGCCGGCGTCACATCATCCCCGTTTGAACAGACTAGCATACATATCTATCATTGACCATAGAGTAGAACGTCATGTCGAGGATGGATCTGGAGCTTATTTGTTCAATGTCGTTGTCACCACTGCTGGAGCCAAGACGTCGAGCGACAAAAACCTAAGCTACTAGTGTCCTAAATCCACATGTTAATATTCATCTACTCATACACAAGTATAAGTGTAGGGTTATTTCCGTGTGTACTAAACTACATACAAATCTAACATTATCAAATCGTGTGTTAAAAAGAAACATTCTCAAATCATTAAATATACTACCGAGTGGTTGCCTTGCCAAGAAAATACTCACTTCGCCCATAATATAAAATCATTTTATAAGCTAAAACAGCTTGCAAACGATCTAATATTATGGTACGGAGCGAGTAGATGCTAAGCGGCAGACATAGAGAATTGACACTAACTCTTTTTTGTACAGTATACTGTTTTTGACTTTCCAATTATAAAATACAAATCGTGAACCGAGGAAGTATGGCTTTCAAGGCGTTGGGGCACGTTTTGATAGAGAGTCATTATCGTTACTCGTCACGAAAAAAGAGATCCATTAGGACACTCGGGAAAAAAAGATCATATATCTGAAAGTGTTGGTTGTCGTTGACCATTAATAATGTATTTCATTTTTTTGTGAGGAAATAATGTATTTCATTTAAATTTGTAAAATAGAAATCGTGTCTGCCATGAAAGTAGTTTGACAATATAGTAATTTATTATTGTTTGCTGATAAATTCAGATAAAGATTAAAGATCAAAGTTGCTCATCAGTGGTTGTATCCTAAACTCACATGAAACGCTAACCTCATGCGAAATCTAGAAAAGGATACGAAGTCGCATGATTTTATTTGAGGATTAGCACGACCGTGAGTACCGACGGGGCGGAACTGACCAAATCGATTTGCGTTCTGAGGCAGGCCAAAGACCTTATAGGACCCCTCTCTCGCTCCCGCGACACGCCCCGCGCGCGCGTCTCGGGAGAAACCCTAGCGCCGCCGGCGGGCTTCCCCTCCTCCTCCCTCCTCTCCCTCGCTGCCGCCAGAGAGGGCGCAGCGAAGCTTCAGTAAGCGCGCCGGCGGCGGGCTGCTTTGTCTCCTCGGCGGGGGCCTCCGGGCGTGGCGTCGGCCGATGCGGATGGCGGCGGGCGTGGCGGCGAAGCCGGAGCTCACTGGCGACGGCTTGGCGGCGGCGTGACTGGCGCGGCGGTGGGCGGGGCGTGCCTTGGTCGCCAGATCTGGCTCCTTCGGCGCGGGTCGAGGCCGGATCTGGGACCTGGCGGCGCGGGCCGAGGGCGGCGCGGGCTGCTAGTCTCTGCCCCTGCCATGGCCACGGCGGGTGGTGGTGCGACGCGGCAGCGGTTGGCTGGTGGGCGGGCTGGCCGGGATCCGAAGCTTCGGCGGCTGGACGACGGTGGGCTGCGCAGATGGGCTCCTCGGTGAGCTTCCTTCGCGATTGGTGGCGGCCCTCGGGATCTCTCTTGCCGTGGCGGGTGTATGTTGGTGGCCTCGCGTGGAGCTGCGGTCGCCGCCGAGGTGGGGCGACACCGAAGTTGTCCGGTGGGGAGGCAGCCGGAGGACGGAGGCGCCGCCGAGCCCGGGCCACCGTCGGCCGGCACAGGTGTGCCGGCCCGGATCGTCCGCTCCCCTCCTCCCCGTTCCCGGCCATGTGTGGGTCAAGCAACTCCGGCGTTGTTCGAGGCGGGATGTATGCCATGGTTTCTTGATCGGTCGCCCTTTGGCCCAAGCTGATCACTTTGGTCGGTCCTGGGTGTCTGGATGCAGGGCGGCGGCCCCCGGCGGGAGGCACGGTTCGTATGGACTTGCGCCTCGGGTGCGGGCGAGTGGCCACGGCCACGTGGGTGGGTGGTCGCCGGTGGTTGACGGAGCTAGGTTGCTTGGAGGGTGGGCGTCTTTGGGGTTCATTACCTGCCCAATCTTGTATTGGCCGACGGTGGCGGCGTCCGTGGACACCGTATCCTTCATGTAGGCTCCGTCGCAGTGGCCTTTCTCCTTCGAGTTGCTCCGGGTGAAAACCCGATCTTTGGGATCGGATGGTGGCGGCTATCGTGGTCGTTCCCTTCTTGGAGGCACCATCTTGGAGTCTTGGTTCCGCTGCTCGTCTCACCTCCCCTCGGAGGAGGAGGTCTCTGGTGGCTCCAAGCAGTTCGTCCTCGCGCATTTGTAGTGGCTTGGTAGTCGTTGGGGTGGTGTGGCGGTGCCCGGCACCCTTGTATCTGTTGGGGAACGTAGTAATTTCAAAAAATTTCCTACGCATACGCAAGACCATGGTGATGGCATAGCAACGAGAGGGGAGAGTGTCTGTCCACGCACTCGTGAGACCGTGGCGAAGCGTTATAACAACGCTGTTGATGTAGTCGTCGTCTTCACGATCCGACCGATCCAAGTACCGAACGCACGGCACCTCCGAGTTCAAGACACGCTCAGCTCGATGACGATCCCTGCTCCGATCCAAAGAAAGCGTCGGGGATGAGTTCCGTCAGCACGACGGCGTGGTGACGATGATGATGCTCCACCGACGCAGGGCTTCGCCTAAGCTCCGTGACGATATGACTTCACCGACGCAGGGCTTCACCTAAGCTCCGTGACGATATGACCGAAGTGGAATATGGTGGAGGGGGGCACCGCACACGGCTAAGGAACGATCCGTAGATCAACTTGTGTGTTCTGGGGTGCCCCCCTGCCCCCGTATATAAAGGAGCAAGGGGGGGGGGGTGCGGCCAGCCCAAGGGGGGCGCGCCTGGAGGAGTCCTACTCCCACCGGGAGTAGGACTCCCCCCCTTTCCTAGTTGGAATAGGATTGGGGAGGGGGAAGAGAGAAGGGGGGCGCCGCCCCCCTCTCCTTGTCCTATTCGGACTAGTGGGAAGGCGCGCGGCCTGCCCTGGCCGGCCCTTTCCTCTTCTCCCTATGGCCCATCAAGGCCCATTGACCCCCCGGGGGGTTCCGGTAACCTCCCGGTGTTCCGGTAACTTCCTGTTTTCATCCAGAACCTTTCCGAAGTCCAAACATAGGCTTTCAATATATCAATCTTTATGTCTCGACCATTTCGAGACTCCTCGTCATGTCCGTGATTACATCTGGGACTCCGAACAACCTTCGGTACATCAATACTTATAAACTCATAACGAACTGTCATCGAAACGTTAAGCGTGCGGACCCTACGGGTTCGAGAACTATGTAGACATGACCTAGAACCATTCTCGGTCAATAACCAATAGCGGAACCTGGATGCCCATATTGGTTCCTACATATTCTACGAAGATCTTTATCGGTCAAACCGCATAACGACATACGTTGTTCCCTTTGTCATCGGTATGTTACTTACCTGAGATTCGATCGTCGGTATCCAATACCTAGTTCAATCTCGTTATCGGTAAGTCTCTTTACTCGTTCTGTAATACATCATCTCACAACTAACTCATTAGTTGCAATGCTTGCAAGGCTTATGTGATGTGTATTACCGAGAAGGCCCAGAGATACCTCTCCGACAATCGGAGTGACAAAACCTAATCTCGATTCATGCCAACTCAACATATACTTTTGGAGACACCAGTAGAGTACCTTTATAATCACCCAGATTACGTTGTGACGTTTGGTAGCACACAAAGTGTTCCTCCGTAAACGGGAGTTGCATAATCTCATAGTTGCGGGGACTTTGTATAAGTCATGAAGAAAGCATAAGCAACATACTAAACGATCAAGTGCTAAGCTAACGGAATGGGTCAAGTCAATCACATCATTCTCCTAATGATGTGATCCCGTTAATCAAATGACAACTCATGTCTATGGTTAGGAAACATAACCATCTTTGATTTAACGAGCTAGTAAAGTAGAGGTATACTAGTGACACTCTGTTTGTCTACGTATTCACACATGTATTATGTTTCCGGTTAATACAATTCTAGCATGAATAATAAACATTTATCATGATATAAGGAAATAAATAATAACTTTATTATTGCCTCTAGGGCATATTTCCTTGAGTCTCCCACTTGCACTAGAGTCAATAATCTAGATTACACAAGAATGATTCTAACACCCCTGGAGTCTTGGTGCTGATCATGTTTTGCTCGTGGAAGAGGCTTAGTCAACGGTCTGCAACATTCAGATCCGTATGTATCTTGCAAATCTCTATGTCTCCCACTTGGACTTGGTCCCGAATGGAATTGAAGCGTCTCTTGATATGCTTGGCCCTCTTGTGAAATCTGGATTCCTTTGCCAAGGCAATTGCACCAAGATTGTCACGTAAGATCTTCATTGGTCCCGATGCACTAGGTATGACACCTAGATCGGAAATGAACTCTTTCATCCAGACTCCTTCATTTGCTGCTTCCGAAGCAGCTATGTACTCTGCTTCACATGTAGATCCCGCCACGACGCTTTGTTTAGAACTACACCAACTGACAGCTCCACCGTTTAATAAAATCACGTATCCGGTTTGCGATTTAGAATCGTCCGGATCTATGTCAAAGCTTGCATCGACGTAACCATTTACGACTAGCTCTTTGTCACCTCCATATACGAGAAACATATCCTTAGTCCTTTTCGTATTTCGGGATGTTCTTGACCGCTGTCCGATGATCCACTCTGGATTACTTTGGTACCTTCCTGCCAAGCTTATTGCTAAGCACACGTCGGTCTGGTACACAACATTGCATACATGATAGAACCTATGGCTGAAGCATAGGGAACATTTTTCATTTTCTCTCTATCTTCTGCCGTGGTGGGCATTGAGTCCGACTCAATTTCACACCTTGTAACACGTGTAAAAGACCTTTCTTTGCACGATCCATTTTGAACTTTTTCAAAACTTTA
The DNA here is from genome assembly GCA_021605145.1 of Aegilops bicornis. Taxonomy (NCBI): domain Eukaryota; kingdom Viridiplantae; phylum Streptophyta; class Magnoliopsida; order Poales; family Poaceae; genus Aegilops; species Aegilops bicornis. The sequence continues at coordinate 524,301,442 of CM038673.1, forward strand.
TCAAGGTATGTGCTTTGTGAAAGTCCAATTAAGCGTCTTGATCTATCTCTATAGATCTTGATGCCCAATATGTAAGCAGCTTCACCGAGGTCTTTCATTGAAAAACTTTTATTCAAGTATCCTTTTATGCTATCCAGAAATTCTATATCATTTCCAATTAATAATATGTCGTCCACATATAATATCGTAAATGCTACAGAGCTCCCACTCACTTTCTTGTAAATACAGGCTTCTCCAAAAGTCTGTATAAAACCATATGCTTTGATCACACTATCAAAATGTTTATTCCAACTCCGAGAGGCTTGCACCAGACCATAAATTGATCGTTTGGAGCTTGCACACTTTGTTAGCACCTTTTGGATCAACAAAACCTTCTGGTTGCATCATATACAACTCTTCTTCTAGAAATCCATTCAAGAATGCAGTTTTTACATCCATTTGCCAAATTTCATAATCATAAAATGCAGCAATTGCTAACATGATTCGGACAGACTTAAGCATCGCTACAGTGAGAAAGTCTCATCGTAGTCAACCCCTTGAACTTGTCGAAAACCTTTCGCAACAAGTCGAGCTTTATAGACAGTTATATTACCATCGTCAGTCTTCTTCTTAAAGATCCATTTATTCTCAATGGCTTGCCGATCATCGGGCAAGTCAACCAAAGTCCATACTTTGTTCTCATACATGGATCCCATCTCGATTTCATGGCTTCAAGCCATTTTGTGGAATCTGGGCTCACCATCGCTTCTTCATAGTTCGTAGGTTCACCATGATCTAGTAGCATGACTTCCGAATAGGATTACCGTACCACTCAGTGCGGATTTTATTCTGGTTGATCTCTGATTCGGTGACAACTTGATCTGAAGTTTCATGATCATTATCATTATCTTCCTCGCTAAGCTGGTGTAGGTGTCACGAAACTGATTTACGTGATGAACTACTTTCCAATAAGGGAGCTGGTACTATTACCTCATCAAGTTCCACTTTCCTCCCACTCACTTCTTTCGAGAGAAACTCCTTCTCTAGAAAGGATCCATTCTTAGCAACGAATGTCTTGCCTTCGGATCTGTGATAGAAGGTATACCCAATTGTCTCCTTTGGGTATCCTATGAAGACACATTTTTCCGATTTGGGTTCAAGCTTATCGGGTTGAAGTTTTTTCACATAAGCATCGCAACCCCAAACTTTCAGAAGCGACAACTTTGGTTTCTTGCTAAACCATAGTTCATAAGGTGTCGTCTCAATGGATTCGACGGTGTCCTATTTAACGTGAATGCGGCCGTCTCTAAAGCATAACCTCAAAAGCGATAGCGGTAAATCGGAAATAGACATCATAGATCGCACCATATCTAGTAAAGTACGATTCTGACGTTCGGACACACCATTACTGTTGTGGTGTTCCCGGTGGCGTGAGTTGCAAAACTATTCCGCATTGCTTCAAATGTAGACCAAACTCGTAACTCAAATATTCTCCTCCACGATCAGATCGTAGAAACTTTATTTTCTTGTTACGATGATTTTCAACTTCACTCTGAAATTCTTTGAACTTTTCAAATGTTTCAGATTTATGCTTCATCAAGTAGATATACCCGTATCTCCTTAAATCATCTGTGAAGGTGAGAAAATAACGATATCCGCCACGAGCTTCAACATTCATCGGACCGCATACATCTGTATGTATGATTTCCAATAAGTCTGTTGCTCTCTCCATACAACCGGAGAACGGTGTTTTAGTCATCTTGCCCATGAGGCACGGTTCGCAAGTACCAAGTGATTCATAATCAAGTGATTCCAAAAGTCCATCTGTATGGAGTTTCTTCATGCGTTTACACCGATATGACCTAAACGGCGGTGCCACAAATAAGTTGCACTATCATTATCAACTCTGCATCTTGTGGCTTCGACATTATCAATATGTGTATCACTACGATCGAGATTCAACCAGAATATACCATACTTCAAGGGTGCATGCCCATAAAAGATATTACTCATATAAATAGAACAACCATTATTCTCAGATTTAAATGAATAACCGTCTCGCATCAAAAAGATCCAGATATAATGTTCATGCTCAACGCGGCACCAAATAACAATTATTTAGGTCTAAAACTAATCCCGAAGGTAGATGTAGAGGTAGCGTGCCGACCGCGATCACATTGACTTTGGAACCGTTTCCCACGCCAGCATCGTCACCTCGTCCTTTGCCGGTGCTCGCCTATTCCGTAGTCCCTGTTTGAGTTGCAAATATTAGCAACAGAACCAGTATCAAATACCAGTGCTACTACGAGCTCTAGTAAGGTACACATCAATAACATGTATATCACATATACCTTTGTTCACCTTGCCATCCTTCTTATCCGCCAAATACTTGGGGCAGTTCCGCTTCCGATGTCCGATGCGCTTGCGGTAAAACACTCGATTTCGGGCTTAGGTCCAGACTTGGGTTTCTTCTCTTGAGCAGCAACTTTCTTGCTGTTCTTTTTGAAGTTTCCTTCTTCTTCCCTTTGCCCTTTTCTTGAAACTAGTGGTCTTGTTGACCATCAACACTTGATGCTCTTTCTTGATTTCTACCTCCGCGGCTTTTAGCATCGCGAAGAGCTCGAGAATTGTCTTAGTCATCCCTTGCATATTATAGTTCATCACGAAGCTCTTGTAGCTTGGTGGCGATGATTGGAGAATTACATCAATGACACTATCATCCGGAAGATTAACTCCCAAATTGAATTAAGTGATTGTTATACCCGGACATTTTGAGTATGTGCTCACTGACAGAACTATTCTCTTCCATCTTGCAGCTATAGAACTTATTGGAGACTTCATATCTCTCAATCCGGGCATTTGCTTGAAATATTAACTTCAACTCCTGGAACATCTCATATGCTCCATGACGTTCAAAACGTCGTTGAAGACCCGGTTCTAAGCCGTAAAGCATGGCACATTGAACTATAGAGTAGTCATCACTCGCTTTGCAGACGCGTTCATAACTTCAGCTCGGATCTGCAGCGAACTGTCACCCAGCCGGTGCTTCCAGGCGTAATTTTTACGTAAAGCAATGAGGATAATCCTCAAGTTCTACGGACCCAGTCCGTGTAATTGCTACCATCATCTTTCAACTTTGCTTTCTCAAGGAACGCATTAAAATTCAACGGAACAACGGCCACGAGCCATCTATCTACAGTGAAACATAGACAAGCAAAATACTATCGGTACTAAGTTCATGATAAATTTAAGTTCAATTAATCATATTAAAAACTCCCACTTAGACAGACATCTCTCTAGTCATCTAAGTGATCACGTGATCCATATCAACTAAACCGTGTCCGATCATCACGTGAGGCGGAGTAGTTTCAATGGTGAACATCACTATGTTGATCATATCTACTATATGATTCACGTTCGACCTTCGGTCTCCGTGTTCGAGGCCATATCTGTTATATGCTAGGCTCGTCAAGTTTAACACGAGTATTCGCGTGTGCAACTGTTTTGCACCCGTTGTAGATGGACGTAGAACTTATCACACCCGATCATCACGTGGTGTCCGGGTACTACGAACTTTGGCAACGGTGCATACTCGAGGAGAACACTTCTTGATAATTTTTAGTGAGAGATCATCTTATAATGCTACCGTCAATCAAAGCAAGATAAGATGCATAAAGGATAAACATCACATGCAATCAATATAAGTGATATGATATGGTCATCATCATCTTGTGCTTGTGATCTCCATCGCCAAGCACCGTCATGATCACCATCGTCACCGGCGCGACACCTTGATCTCCATCGTAGCATCGTTGTCGTCTCGCCAATCTTATGCTTCCACGACTATCACTACCGCTTAGTAATAAAGTAAAGCATTACATCGCGATTGCATTGCATACAATAAGGCGACAACCATATGGCTCCAGCCGATTGCCGATAACTTCGGTTACAAAACATGATCATCTCATACAATAAAATATAGCATCACGTCTTGACCATATCACATCACAACATGCCCTGCAAAAACAAGTTAGACGTTCTCTACTTTGTTGTTGCAAGTTTTACGTGGCTGCTACGGGCTGAGCAAGAACCGTTCTTACCTACGCATCAAAACCACAACGATAGTTTGTCAAATAGACTCCGTTTAACCTTCTCAAGGACCGGGCGTAGCCACACTCGGTTCAACTAAAGTTGGAGAGGCAGGTCTTCCGCAAGCCATCTATGTGCAAAGCACGTCGAGGGAACCGGTCTCGCGTAAAATGCACGCGTAATGTTGGTCCGGATCGTCTCGTCCAACAATACCGCTGAACCAAAGTATGACATGCCGGTAGGCGGTATGACTTGTATCGTCCACAACTCACTTGTGTTCTACTCGTGCATATGACATCAACGCATAAAACCGGGCTCGGATGCCACTTTGTTGGGAACGTAGTAATTTGAAAATTTTCCTACGATCACGCAAGACCATGGTGATGGCATAGCAACGAGAGGGAAGAATGTCCGCCCACGCACCCTAAAGACCGAAAGCGGAAGCGTTATAACAACGCGGTTGATGTAGTCGTGCGTCTTGGCGATCCGACCGATCCAAGCACCGAGCGACGGCACCTCCGAAGTTACGCACATCGTTCATTTCGATGGCGATCCCCGGACTCCGATCCAAAGAAAGTGTCGGGGATGAGTTCCGTCAACACGACGGCGTGATGACGATGTTGATGCTCCACCGACGCAGGGCTTCGCCTAAGCACTGCGACGATATGACTTCTCCGGCGCAGGGCTTCACCTAAGCTCTACGACGATATGACCAAAGTGGAATATGGTGGAAGGGGGCACCGCACACGGCTAAGGAAAGATCCGTAGATCAACTTGTGTGTTTTGGGGTGCCCCCTGCCCCCGTATATAAAGGAGCCAAGGGGGAGGTGGCCGGCCCTATAGGAGGCGCGCAAGGAGGAGTCCTACTCCCACCGAGTAGGACTCCCCCTTCTCCTAGTTGGATTAGGATTGGGGAGGGAAAGGGGAAGGCGCCGCCCTCTCCTTGTCCTATTCGGACTGGAAGGGGAGGGGGCGCGCAGCCCACCTGGCCGCCCTTCTCCTTCTCCCTCAAGGCCCATGAGGGCCCATATACCCCAGGGGTTCCGTAACCCCGGTGTTAAATAATATCCTGTTTTCACTCGGAACCATTCCGAAGTCCAAACATAGGCTTCCAATATATCAATCTTTATGTCTCGACCATTTCGAGACTCCTCGTCATGTCCGTGATCACATCCGGGACTCGAACAACCTTGATTGCATCAATACTTATAAACTCATTATGAACTGTCATCGAAGCGTTAAGCGTGCGGACCCTACGGGTTCGAGAACTATGTAGACATGACCTAGAACCATTCTCGGTCAATAACCAATAGCGGAACCTGGATGCCCATATTGGTTCCTACATATTCTACGAAGATCTTTATCGGTCAAACCGCATAACAACATACGTTGTTCCCTTTGTCATCGGTATGTTACTTACCCGAGATTCGATCGTCGGTATCCAATACCTAGTTCAATCTCGTTACCGGTAAGTCTCTTTACTCGTTCCGTAATATATCATCTCACAACTAACTCATTAGTTGTAATGCTTGCAAGGCTTAAGTGATGTGTATTACCGAGAAGGCCTAGAGATACCTCTCCAACAATCGGAGTGACAAAACCTAATCTCGAAATACGCCAACCCAACAAGTACCTTTGGAGACACCTGTAGTACTCCTTTATAATCACCCGATTCGTTGTGACGTTTGGTAGTACCCAAAGTGTTCCTCCAGAACGGGAGTTGCATAATCTCATAGTTATAGGAACATGTATGGGTCATGAAGAAAGCATTAACATACTAAACGATCAACTGTTAAGCTAACGGAATGGGTCATGTCAATCAGATCATTCTACTAATGATGTGACCTTGTTAATCAAATAACAACTCCTTGTTCATGGTTAGGAAACATAACCATCTTTGATTAACAAGCTAGTCAAGTAGAGGCATACTAGTGACATCTTGTTTGTTTATATATTCACACATGTATTATTTTTCCGGTTAATACAATTCTAGCATGTATAATAAAAATTTATCATGTTATAAGGTAATAAATAATTAATTTTTTATTGCCTATATGGCATATTTCCTTCACATCCCCCCCCCCCCCCAACATATTGCAAATTTGGCCCCATACTGATGAACTCGCCACCAAAATGGAATCTCACGTTCAGTATCTCCGTCGGATCCATGATGAAACTGAAATAAACAGAAAAATATCACTTGCCCGCACTACTACTACGAACCCCAACTCACAATTCGAATACAAAAAACATACCCTCTTCACATAAAAATCATTCCTTTCCCTCCACAAAATCGCCAAATCCCGCCTAAAACCCTAACCCTAATGTTGTGTGCAAAGGTCAAAAACATTGCCAAGAGGAGGAGAACGTCACAAGACATACCTTAGCCCGTCGCTCGCCGTCACATACGGCTAGATCGTCGCCGCCATTGCCGATCACCCGCCGCCATTGCCATTGCCGTCGCGGGAGCAGAGAAGAATACAGGGGGGCGCCTCCTCGACTGCTTCGTTGGATGGGCTCTCGAAGTGGGCCGGGCCACCTTTCTACGCACCGAAACGGCCATCTCTCTCACTTTCCACCAAAAAAATTAGCAATCCCGGCTGCTACTAGCCACGCCAAGAATCCCTGTTTGGGAAGGGCACTCAGGGTTCGATTTAGACCAGGATTAGTAAGTTCAGAGTGTCAATTTCGGGGATTGTGAGTTGGGGGTTCGATTTAGCTAGAGCCTACGATTTCAGGATTTGTTTTGGACTTTTTCCAAATGCAGGTGAGGCTTTTTCTCCCCGTCTCGCTGGTGAGGTCCAAAGACGGCGCCGATTAGCACCGGCGCCGGTTTCGGGCGCTGCCGAGCAAAGCACGAGCAAGGAGAGGATCATGGAACCAGTGACGGCGAGCAAGCGCCTCGTTGACCCTACCATAGGATGTGAGTCTTCTGCTGGGTCTATTAACCGGAGTATCTTCGTTGGTTTACACGTGATGCATCACATGCATATATAGACGCAACAGTGTGAACCGCAAGGGGTTGCGAAATTTCCTGCACTAGAGCCCGATCACGTCTCCACCTCAATGCGAGGAAGCTTCTGTCCTCACGGCATCTTCGACGCCCATCCGCAAACCTCCCGCATACATCTGGACCGTGCTGTCTCGGAAGCCATCCAACACGGTCCTACATTGGTCCGAGGCGCGGTCCACACTTACTTTCTCCCGCAAATCAAAGACAAATGTGGGGGCTTTGCGGGAGTCCAGACCGCTCCCAAGCCCGCTTCTGATCGCCCTAACCCATTAAGACCCATCCTCCATCCCGCGCGCTTTCGGTCAGCGCCACTACGGAGTGTCAGTGCCCCAATTCATTCCCGGCCAGAGCGGGCGCGACCGCTCACTTGCGCTGGCTTTGAAATGGCGCGCCGACCGAGAGAGCGTCGGTCACGCCACTTCCTGGTGTAGGCGACTGTTGCGCGTTCAAACGACACGACGGTCGCCCGTCTGTCAATCTGCCACCCACATTGATGGCACACGGTTGTCGAGGCGTCTCCTCCGGCATCACCCATCCGTCCCTCTGCCGCCCACAATTGCTATATAAACCGCTGCCTCGGCCATAGTCGCAGTCGTCCATCTTCGATCCCTCTCCGCACCACTCCACCATGGAGGACTCCCTCGCTGGGACGGGCTGACGTCGGACTAGAAGAAGGAGATGGCCACCATTGCCGCAGGCTGACTAGCTAGCAGGTAGTCGGAGGACGACGACGTCCGAACGAAGGACGCTGCCGACGAGGAACCGGTGCCACCCTCCTGCTACTCCGCGCTACCCTCGCCGGTGCATTGCACCATGACCATAGGTGAGCCCGTGCCCATTACATGGACATGGTGCGAGTGGAGCAGTTTCGGAAGGCACATGCCGACGCCGCCTACAAACACCACCTCCTTCAGGAGCACATGCAGGCGGAAGAGCAGCTCGCCGCCGGCAGGGCGGTCGCGCCAGACGCGGACCTAGCGGAGCAGGAGACGCTACTGAGTCCTACCGCTCCGCCCGCGAGATCCGCCCCGCCTGCTGGTGGTACCGCTAGCTGGTGGCGAAGGTGGCGCCGCTTACGAGGTGTGCAGCGACGCTGTTAAGGCGGTGTTCGGCGAGACCAACGAGGAGGAGTAGGACATCGCCGAGGCAGTGCCCCGCCATGACGACTACGAAGCCAGCATGTCCACGAGCGCCGCCGGCAGCGAGCAAGAGTAGTGCACGATAGGTCGCCCCCGCTCGTGTCCCAGGAAAGCGACCGCTCCTCCCCTCCCGTTAACATTAAGCTTGGCGGGCTCAACATCGGCGAACCGATTCTATGCTCCTCAGTTCTAGTTAAACAGGACCCAGGTTGGACTTTGTACTCGTGATTCCTTAGAGCAACTCCAACGGGCCGACCCAAACGAACACCATTTTTGTCCGTTTTTTATCCGTTTGGGTCGCGTGTCCGCGTCTCCGCGGTCATTTTTTCATTTGGGTCCGCGAGTGCGCCCAACGGCAGCGAGACCCATTGTCGACTTGTCCGCCTTGGCATTTCCTCAAACACGTAGCAGGCACGGCAGGGGAGCTCGCAGCCTTGAGGAAGGCCGACGGGCGAGCTCGAACTACAATGAGGCGGCGAAGCGCCACAAGCGCGAGCCATGGCGGTCCAGCGAAGGCCGGTAGCGTGGCGGGGCGTGGCTGGCCTTGATCATGGCAGGCGACCGGCGGCCGGCGGACGATGGCGGGGCGATGGTGCAGAAAAAAAAAATATATATAAATAAAAGCTGGACTAGCTACTCTCTAAACTATGCTACATGCATAACGAAAGCAAACTAAAATGCTGATACAATAATATCAGGATTCTTGCTAAAAAGTCATGGCGCTGGCCAGCTGTGAGGTTGGCGAGGCCCGGCCCGACACGTCCGCCTCATTGGAGCCGTTCGATGTGCGGCGGGAGATCCAGCTCCTTAGGCGGCGTCTGCGGCCTTGGCCACGAGCTTGAGTGGCGGCGCCTCGAGTCTCGCCAGAAGGGATTGGCGATGGTGTGGCTGCTACAGGGGCGGCAGAGGCGAGGTGTGCAGCGAAGAAATAGATAAAAAATAAAAAAGGTAGGTGGATGGCAGGTGGGCCAGACGAGGCGTGCAGCGGACGCACGCGGACGAGGAGTTGACAGAAAACGCCCGCTTTGTGTCCGCCTCAAACCCAAATCTGTCTCAAATTTGAGACGAAAATAGGTCCGTGCGAAAGCAAAGCGGATACAAAATAAAAATGGGTTTCCACGTTGGGCCGTCGTTTTTGTCCGCGCAGACCCAAACGAACATGGGCGGATGAAATGGATCGCCCCATTGGAGTTGCTTTTAGTCCTTACTCACGAGCTGTTGGTGTACCAAAGGACAAAGATCAACACCTTTTTTATTGTACGAACATTTTTCAAAGAAATGTGTATGAACCATTTCTAAAACCACATGAATATTTCTTAAGAATGTGTGAACATTTAATTTTCTAAAATGCATGGATATCTATTAAAAATTGCATGAGCACTTCTAAAAAATGGTCATTGTGTATCAAAAAAAATGTTCACACGTATTTTTAAAAGTGTCACTATGTAATTTGGAAAGAACTTAAGCATGTATTTTTTAAACACACAAAAAATCTAATACAAAAAAAGAAAAACAAGATTAAAGGGGGAAAATGAACAAATGAACCAGATAAACTGGAGGACTTTTTTAAATGATAAAAAAGGAAAATGAAAATGAAAATAAAGGATACAAGAAAAAGGAAAAGAAACACGAAAATTAAAGTTTACAAAAATAGAAAACTAATTCAAGTTGCACTCGTGTTTGTCCCTTGCAGTTGCAAGCTCGTGCGACACATGCAGTTGAAGGTTTAATGGTGGACATGCAATTGGCTAACATCCTCCCCCCCCCCCCCCACACCCCCCCCCAAGTAGCAGTTGTGTTGTAACCCTTTTGCAGTTGTGGGGGGTTGCGGCATGTGTAGTTGCATGTCTAGTGGGTGCATGCGCCTACTGACATTCCCGAGTTGCCTCCTTGTAGTTGTTGGCGGGTTGCACATCGACAAAACACCATAAAAATTACAGTCATCTTGAAGGCATACAATTGCTATCAGGGGCGACACTTGTAGTTGCTTGCCCGGTGATAGACATACAACTTCCCGTCCCCACCCCGACAAAAAACACCGTTGAGTTGCAGTCACGTTGAAGACATGTAGTTGTTATCAGGGGCGACGCTTGTAGTTGCTTGCCCAGTGATCGACATACAACTTCCCGCCTCCACCCCGACAAAAACACCATTGACTTGCAGTCACGTTGAAGACATGTAGTTGCTATCAGGGACGACGCTTTGTAGTTGCTTGCCCAGTGATAGACATACAACTTCCCGTCTCCACCCCGACAAAAACACCATTGAGTTGCAGTCACGTTGAAGACATGCAATTGCAGTCAAAGGTGACACTTGCAGTTACGTCCTAGTGGCAGACATACAATCCCCTCCCTCACAAAACACCACCGAGTTGCAGTCATGCTGAAGACAATAAGTTGCAGTCGGGGGCGACAATTGTAGTTTGCGTGTCTAGTGATAGACAGGCAACTCCCCCTCCCCCGACAAAATACTAGTAAGTTGTATTCGCGTTAAAAACATTTTGTGAAATTCAAAAAATGTTTACAAAAATGCAGAAAATGCTAATTTGAAAAATGTTCACGGAGAATTTTTATAAGTTAAAAATTCAAAGAATCCAAGAAAATTGAATTATGAACAAGACATGGAAACAACTTTTTTTTAATTATGTGGACAAAATCTGAAAATGGTAAACCTTTTAAATTCCTTTTTTAAAATAAATTTGTTTTTTGAAACTCAGAATATTTTTTGAGAATTTGAACATTTGTTTTCTTAAATGGGAACATGTTTTTAAATTCGGTACATAATTTAGGAAAAGCGAACATTTTTTAAATCCCATGAACATATTTGAAAACCCGAACATTTTTTGAATATGTGAACGATTTTTAAAAAATTATGAAAAAAGTAAATTAAAAAAAAGCAAAGAAAAACGTAAAATAGAAAAGACAGAAAAACCGAAAACCCAGGAAAGGGAAACCGGTTCAGGAATCTTTTAGAAGGTTCTGAGAATTGATCAGGAACCATTTCCTGAAACCAGTCGAACTCGCTGTTTCTGAGGTGCCCTCCATAGCGCGGGGGCTGAATCTCAAAAAAAAAAAAAAACGCGGGGCTGAGGATCTATCGATAGTGCGCGAACCGCGAACCCTCGAAAAAAAAATCCCCAATCTCCATTTCCCAGCTCTAACCCTAGACACGGACCGCCCGTGCGGCCGCCGCTGCGGCGGGACAGGAGCCTCTGCCGGCGAAGCGAGCCTCGCGACTCGCGGGCTCCAGGGAGGAGGTCCGTTCCCTCCTGGGTCTTTGGTGGCTTACAGGTCGACGGGGTGGCGGTGAGCTCCGACCCCCTTTTTCCCCGCCCTCAAGTTGCTGAGCGCGCACTCGCAAGCTTTCCATCTACTGTAGTAGTATCCGTCAATCGATTCATGTTAGTTATCATTTCGTTCCTTCGCTTGTTTTGCTGTTCCACGGTGCCGCCACTGGAAGTCACAAAAGTGCAGAAATTGTTGTCCTATTTGTCGCTGATTCAGTTTTGTTGCTTGATTCCGGAGTCCGTACGTCTTTTCTAATGCCAAAAAAAAGCATTATCTGCTTGTTTTGTCCAATGTCTCAATGTAAGTGTTTTTTTTTTTTTGGAGAATAATGTAAACTATGTCTAAGTTGTATGGGTGTTGCGCAGACACAATCATTTTGTTGTGCGGAGAGTCATTTGCGGCGTTTTGCTAGCGAGTTTTCGCTGTGTCGTACTCACATTGTGTTTCATCTATGCAATATGTGTTGTGTCTCACGAGACTTTTAGTTTTAAGCTAGCTTGTTTTTTCAACTTTGTAGGCATCATATGCATATCGATTTGTTTACGGTTATTAGTCCACACAGGGCTCCATATTTGCTACAGATCCACCACTTATTTCCTTGTTTACCAATTCTAAGTAGATAACATATGTTAAACTTTACCTAAACTTCATGTTATTTTCCTGCAAATTACTTTACTCATAATCTTCACTCACTTTTCCCTATTGTTTTTAACTGTCTGCAGAAGCATTTGGTACCTAAGCTTCCTCAAGAGACTAGATTGCTTACTATGGCTTCTGAGGAAACCAAACCAAAGAAGCAAAGAGACGAGGAATGCATTATAAACTGTCTCCCAGGAGAACTCATTGAGCGGATATTTTTGAAGCTTCCAGTGAGCACTTTGTTGAGGTGCACTGGTGTTTGCGAGCAATGGCACAAAATCATTCGAGATCCCCAGTTTGTCACATCACACCTCCAGCATGCACCCCGTTATGCCCTTCTGTTCTTCCCACAAGAGTCCGTCTCAGGTGAGCCCCATCCTGCTGATGCTATCCTGATTGATGAAGCCTGGTCGCCGTCGATATATGCAGTGCCAGTGATTGGGCCTGATGATTTCCTTTGTGGTTCATGCAATGGGCTTCTTTGCTTATACACAAAGTCATCAACACTCAAGATAGCTAATCTTGCAACCGGTGAATTCCTGCATCTTGAGAAACCTGTAAAGAATTTGAGGGGTGATCACTTCTTGTTCTACAACTTTGGGTTTCACCCGTTGACAAAAGAATACAAGATTACACACTTCCTTGGTGATTCCGTCGAGGGTCGCCCTCGCCCCCATAATAATAACAGATTCAGCGTCATTCAAGTTTACACGCTTGGTGATGAGAAGTGGAGGGATATCAAAACTCCAGAAGCCCTAAGCTTAAACTGTGTAAAAAACTCTGGAGCGGTCACTATTGACGGAACACTGTATTGGCTAATTGAAGACATGGTAGCTAGCTGGCAGCATGCAGTTATGACCTTCGATCTCCGTGAAGAAAGTTTTGCACAGATACAACTGCCAGCAACTAAACCTGAAGATTTTGCCGGTGGTGGTTCTCGTCGGTACTGGATCAGAGAGATGGATGGCAAGGTATGTGTAGCGACTGCTCAAACCTGTCCTTCTCTGCCCAGAAGGCTTGTTGGTAAGCTGCAGATCTGGGAACTTGAGAACAAAACAGAGCAAAGGTGGATCCAGAAGTACAATATTCAGTACTCGCCAGATTACATTCCGGGTCCAAATTTGGTTCATGGGGATAAGATCATACTGCAACGTCGCGACGGCAACCTATATTCCTATGAGTTGCTCGGGGAGAACTTCAATACTAAATTGTGTAAGATGGCAAAGCTGTTAGATTTCAGTCCCCACAAGCCTGACAACATGCAATCCTATATCTGTGTGAAGTCACTTATGCGTTTAGATGTATACAAGAAGACTGCCATTGCGCCAGAGGCCAAAACAGCGGGAAGGCTGGGAATTGAAGAAGTGGGAGGCGTGGGAGCATGGGCTCTCTGAGAATGAAAGAATGTGGAGCGACAGTCACCGAGATGAGCACAAGGAAACTGTATGTTTGCTGAATTCAAATTTATCTTAACGAGAATTTATTATTCTGGAAATTTTAACAACAACAGAGTTGCTGTTTTATAGGCACGTGCGCAACGCTATCGCATGATGATCAATGATCTGCTGCCGCATATACTAGATGATACGATTCGACAGGAAATCGGCATGAAAATCAATCAAATATTTCCGATCTTTCCAGATCAGGTAATTCTTTGTCTAAATGGAAGTCAGCATACCTTTTATTTTTATATTATGTTTGAATGGTCAGATAATCATCTGGAAAGGAGAAAACATAGTCTTCTTTAAGTACTCCCTCTGTTTTTGTATACAAGGCCACTTCATTATTTATTTTTCAAACTTTGACCATTAATTTTACCAACAAAATGTGAGGTACTCCCTCATATTATACAAGGCCACAAACTCATATTATAGGTACCAAGGTAAAATTTAATGACAACTTTGCGAGCCAACTTTATTTTTCGTTAACCGGGATCATTAATATGTCTACAATTCTACATACATGCAAAGAAGGAATAGGAAGGAAGTAGCACAGTGCCATTATGACTACATGCATGCAAGTATTAAACAAGTTGCTAGTACGAGGAAACATCATTAATTTTTATCTCGACATTGTTAGTCGCCTACTCGCCTTGTATAAATGCAAAATGTATTTTTCATAGTGGCCTTGTATAAGGGAATGGAGGGAGTATATGCCACAAAAAGTATGCCATTGGATGCACATTTCAAAGAACTTTCCTATGATATAGTTTTGGTGACATAACCCATATTTTGTTGACCAAAATTAGTAGTCAAAGTTTGACACGAAAAAAGAAGTGCCCTTCTGTACAAAAACGGAGGGAGAACACCCTTATAGCTGCTGTAACACATGTCCTGCATGAGACTGCAGCAGCCAAGGCCCATCCGGCGGCTTAATTGGGTGGCGCAGAGGCGGGATATGCAAAATTTAAATGCTCGTATGAAGAAATATAATACTATTATGAAGGTATAGTGTTTAAGATTTGCAAGTCCGATCATTGACGTCTTTTCCTTGAAACATGTTAAACTAATAATTTAACTTGTCTGCAGGCTACGGATGAGGTAACAAGTAGTATCATTAGTATGATGGGCAGTGCTATAGAAGATCAGGTAAAAGTTTATATTTGACCTAGTATATTCATGTTTTTTTCCTTTCTGTTATATCTCGCTGGTCCTTGTCTACTATATCTGTTTTAATCTCTCTTACAATAAATAAGCAAATTAGCTTCTTTTAGAATATAAGTAAAGTACTACCTCTGTAACTAAACGTCTTATATTTAGTTATGGAGGTAGTAATTGTATTATCTCGTGTTGTACAAATGACTGATCTCCCCTGTAATAAAATTATTTTCCATCCCATATTTTAATGATTTAATTTATGCATACACATGTACTTCAGTTCTTTGTTTGCTTACTGTGCAAGTTGTGGTTACTATGTTCATTGTGCTGAGGTAGCCAACAGTCAACATATATTTTTTGAGAATCACAGTCAACATATTTTACATCAACAATAAATAGTTTTTCATCAAGGTTTGTGTATGTGCCCTAAATTTGGGAACTGGTTTGGTTGCAAAACACTTGAAGTGTTGATTCCTTTCTTAACTTGTATTTTCACTTTTTGAGACTTGTACATATAGATATAGGTTCTGCCAAGCTGTTAAATTTTATCATCTTTGGATGCATGCTATTATCTGCAGTTCCATTCTTGTGCATTTGCTGGCACACTAGTGAATGATGGTTAATTGAGCATAGCTGTGCTAGCTGTGCATGGAATTAAAAGTTATTTGTTTGCTGTCAAGTAATGTAACAGAGAGGTACTTAAAAATGTTCTACATTGTACACCTTTATATAACAGACAAATTAACATCAGAAGAATTAAGGAACAGTCAGAGTAGGAATCATGGATTGATTGTTAAACGCCAAATTTTCCATGTCCCATTTTCTGATTTGAGCTTTGAATATGAGTAACGACCTGATTAAACTGCCTCTGCACCTTTAATTCTTTGAGGAAAAGAAAACAGTGTTGTCATGTTTTTTCTCGAACGGCTATTCTACCTGTCTTGTGATGAAAGTACCATTGTCCTGTATTTGAACCATACTCATGTTTCAGAAGCGTGCTTCGAGTTCAAATGCTGGCATTTCTTCTCTCAATCTCAGCGAGGGTGATGATGTGAAGACTTGATATCTGAGAGCTTATAGTGATATTCTTCTCAGCTCGCTCAGGCTGTTGTTCTACGCATGTTTCCTTTTACCCCCGAGCGACTGTTTAGCTCTCTGGCCTGTAAAACACTGATTTCTTCAGTACCATCTATGTGCTGTTAGATGAAGGTTGAACCACAAGCTGTATGACCGGGCGAGCTCCTACCTTTGTATGTGACTTGGTGGCCGGCGATTCGGCTAGCCACTCTGGTTAGTGGAATGTATGTCTCTCCATTTCAAAAATATATAACTAAATCTATGTGCTGTTACGTTTGTCTCCATTTGAATTTACAGCGCTTATCTAGTTTATGTGACGTGATTAACATGTTGGTTGACTTGAGACTCTGAGGAATTTGCTTGACAGCGAGGCATTTGATCTGAAGATTAAACCATCTCTTGTCAGCGTCCTGGCTCCCTGCTCTCACGAGCTGCTGAGCCTCTCGTCTCGCCTCCTCGCTGTAAATGGACAGCGTCGTGTGCTAGACCCTTGACTCCGGAAAAACTCTAATATAAACCTTGAACTTATAGACGAAAGCTAAATCTAATCCTAAACTTCTAATCCCTGAAATCAGCACATCAAATTCTTTGATCCCGGCCTATTTTAAACCTTGAGCACATTTACAAACAGGGATTGCGGAGGTGGCAGCTCGAACCCGGGATTTAGTTGCGACTGCATGCGACTGGGCCGGCCCACAATGCGCGAAGCATGGCTGCGACCGGACGCGACTGGGCCTTTTCTCCATTACGTGCGACTTTATAATAATAAAAAGTCTAAAATAAAAAGAGGGTATAGTGAGTCGAACTTGCGACCTGGCGGTGCAAAACTAGTGTTGCTTGCCACTCCCAACAAAAGGTATTTATGATGGTAGTGAAGAGCGATTTTATTTAATACAGAGTATACCGCAGCGTCGAGATTTGGAAACATCTTGGAAATTTTACAAAACATTTTCTTGCAAATTGTCAACAATTTTTTGAAATCCGAATATTTTCAGGAATTTTGGGATTACGATCTTTTTTGAAAAACACAAACAAAATTTGAAAACATGAACCCTTTTTAAATCACCAAAAAAATTGAAAGTGCAAGAAATTTTTGAAAAAACTGAATTTTTTTAAACCTGAACAAAATTTTAAAGTGCGGACAATTTTGAAACATGAAAAAATATTTGAAAATTTGTTTCCATTTTTAACAAAATAGAAAGTGCTTGCACTTTAATTTTTTTGAGGTTTCATTTTTTCCCATTTTTATATAAATATGTGTACTTTTCAAAACAATTCTTATCTAAAAAAATTGTACTTAATTTTTCCCATGTTTCAATTTTTTTGGAGCTTTCAAACATATGTTCGTTTTTCAAAAGTGTTCACACTTAAAATGTTCAGGTTTCAAAAATAGTTCTCGTTTTCAGAATTTCTTTGTGTTTTGCGAAAAAAATGTTCATTCCATTTTTTTGAAAATTTTCAAAAAAAGTTTTGAAAAAAATACAAAAATGTTTTCAAATCTCGATGTTGTGGTATGTGATTAAATAATTTCGTGCTTTTCATTTGTCACTCATTGTCATCTGTTAGGTTGGCTAGCGGGAGTGTTTCTGAAGCACCACCACCGAAGTTCGATTCCCTTGAGCCTTAGTTTTTGGGTTAAAATTTTTAAATCGCCTTCTCCGAAAAGGAAAAACACGCTTCACCTGGTGGGCCGGCCTAGTCGCTTGGCGCTGCCGCCACACCTGCCGACAATCCCATTGAAAATAGGCTAAGGTTCAAAATAGACATCGCCTTTTCCGAAAAGGAAAAAAGCACGCTTCGCCTGGTGGGCCAGCCTAGTCGCTTCGCACTGCCGCCAGACCTGCCGACAATCCCATTGAAAACAGGCTAAGGTTCAAAATAGACCGGTATCAGAGAGTTCGGTGTGCTGGTTTCAGGGATTTAAAGTTTAGGGTTTGATTTAGTTTTCGACTACAAGTTCAAGGCCTTTTTTAGACTTTTTCCTGGACTCCCCAATTCACATTCCGCTGGTGCTTCAACTAGTTTTGCAACACGATTAACTAGATACGGCCGACCGCTCCCTGGTCGCTCCCGCAGGCGGACGGGAACGAACCCTAGCCGCCGCCGTCAGCGTCAAGCCCGCCTCCCCCGCCTTCCCTCGCCGCCGCCGGATAGCGTCGCCGGGCAAAGCTCGTGCGGCTCGGCGGCGGCGGGGTCCTTCCCTCCTTCCACTCGGGGCGGTACAACGCGGGCGGGCCTCTTCGACGGGAGCTCGGGCGGCGCGTCGTCGGCGGCGGCCTTGAGGCATCGCAGGACAACGCCGTCGGCGAAGCGGTAGGCGGCCCGCTCGGCGTAGTGGCGCGTCATGCAGCGGCTCGGCCCGCCTTGAGGAGGGTGAGCACGGATCTGCGCGTGGAGGCACGTCGCTTGCATCCTGGGGCTACGGGAGGTCCAGGCGGCTCGGATCTACTGTGTGGACGTCGCGGCAAGGACGCCGGAGCAGCGCGCGTGCAAGGGGATCAACGGTGGTGGGCGGGCAGGCCTGGGGCACCGCGCCACGAGGTGGAGCCGGTGGACGTCGACCATGAAGATTGTGTGTTGTGCAGTGCTTCGGATCTGCTCGGATTCGGAGGTGCGGTGGAGCTCCGGGCGAAAGTCCAGCCCCGTCTTTGGGTCAGTGCCGGCAACGGCGGCGCCAAGGCGTTTTTTCCCTTCTTGAAGACGTTGCCGTGGAGCTCAATTACACGACTCTCTGGGAGAAACCTCTAGCTTCGAATGGTCGAAGCGGGCGATGACGGCGGCTACGTCGTTTCCTTCTTTGAGGCATCGCCTTGGAAGTCGAAATCTGCAGCTTGCGGATCTGTTCATCGTCGGGGACAGTGGACGTCGGTGCGGCGGCTCCGAGTGGTTTCTGTTTGTGTGTCGAGATGGCGATCTCGGGAACAATGCGAGTGGCATCTCTATGAGGTGGGGCTCTATCTCGGCATTGATTGGGTGGCATCCTTGTCCCGCTTGGGCGGTAGGGGTGTCGGCTCGGTCGATGCGCCCTAGAGGGGGCGGTCTGACTTTACGTTGGGGCAGCGGCCCCGGATGTGATGCGACGTTCGTGGTCTGCAAGCGGTTTCCCTGAGTAGCGTGGGATGTGTTGGGGAACGTAGTAATTTCAAAAAATTTCCTACGCACACGCAAGATCATGGTGATGCATAGCAACGAGAGGGGAGAGTGTGCCCACGTACCCTCGTAGACCGAAAGCGGAAGCGTTATGACAACACGGTTGATGTAGTCGTACGTCTTTACGATCGACCGATCCTTAGTACCGAACGTATGACACCTCCGTGTTCAGCACACGTTCAGCTTGGTGACGTCCCGCGAACTCACGATCCAGTAGAGCTTCGCCGTAGAGTTTCGTCAGCACGACGGCGTGATGACAGTGATGATGATGCTACCGACGCAGGGCTTCGCCTAAGCACCGCTATGATATTACCGAGGTGGATTATGGTGGAGGGGGACACCGCACACGGCTAAGAGAGATCAATGATCAACTTGTGTGTCTATGGGGTGCCCCCCTCCTCCATATATAAAGGAGTGGGGGAGGGGGGAGGGCCGGCCCTTTATGGCGCGCCCTGGAGGAGTCCTACTCCCACCGGGAGTAGGATCCCCCCTTCCCTAGTTGGAGTAGGAGAGGAAGGGAAGGAGGAGTAGGAGAGAAGGAAAGGGGGGCCGCCACCCCCCAAACCTATTCCAATTCGGCCTCCTGCCCAAGGGGGGTGCACCAGCCCCTTGTGGGCTGGTGTGTGATACGTCTCCGTCGTATCTATAATTTTTGATTGTTCCATGCCAATATTCTACAACTTTCATTTACTTTTGGCAACTTTTTATATTATTTTTGGGACTAATATATTGATCCGATTGCCAGCTGCAGTTCCTGTTTGTTGCATGTTTTATGTTTCGCAGAAAACCCATATCAAACGGAGTCCAAACGGGATAAAAATGGACGAAGAACATTTTTGGAATATTTGTGATATTTGGGAAGAAGAATCAACGCGAGACGGTGCCCGAGGGGGCCACGAGGCAGGGGGCGCGCCCCAGGGGGGCAGGCGCTCCCCTGACCCTTGTGGGCACCCCGTAAGGCGGTTGCTGCTCTTCTTTGGCCGCAAGAAAGCTAATTTTCGGAAAAAAATCTTGGCGAAGGTTTCAATCCAATAGGAGTTACGGATCTCCGGATATATAAGAAACGGTGAAAGGGCAGAAGACGAGTGCAGAAAGCAGAGAGACAGATTCAATCTCGGAGGGCTCTCGCCTCCCACGCCATGGAGACCAAGGACCAGAGGGAGAACCCTTCTCCCACCTAGGGAGAAGGCCAAGGAAGAAGGAGAAGGAGGGGGCTCTCTCCCCCTCGCTTCCGGTGGCGCCGGAACGCCGCCGGGGCCATCATCGTCACCGCAATCTACACCAACAACTTCACCACCGTCATCACCACCTCTCCCCCCCCTCTATGCAGCGTTGTAACCCCTCTTTTACCTGCTGTAATCTCTACTTAAACATGGTGCTCAACGCTATATATTATTTCCCAATGATGTATGGCTATCCTATGATGTTTGAGTAGATCCGTTTTGTCCTATGGGTTAATTGATGATCGTGATTGGTTTGAGTTGCATGTTTTATTATTGGTGCTGCCCTATGATGCTCTCCGTGTCGCGCAAGCGTGAGGGATCCCCGCTGTATGGTTTGCAATATGTTCATGATTTTCTTATGGTGGGTGGCGTGAGTGACAGAAGCACATACCCGAGTAAGTAGGTTGTTTGCGTATGGAAGTAAAGAGGACTTGATGCCTTATAATGCTATGGTTGGGTTTTAACTTAATGATATTTAGTAGCCGCAGACGCTTGCTAGAGTTCCAATCATAAGTGCATATGATCCAAGTAGAGAAAGTATGTTAGCTTATGCCTCTCCCTCAAATAAAATTGCAATAACGATTACCGGTCTAGTTATCGATTGCCTAGGGACAAATAACTTTCTTGTGACAAAAAGCTCTCTACTAAAACTAATTTAGTTGTGTCTTTATCTAAGAAGCCCCTACTTTTTATTTTCGTGCTCTTTATATTCTTGCAAGCTTATCCAACAACACCTACTAAGTACTTTTAGTTTCATACTTGTTCTAGGTAAAGCGAACATTAAGCATGCGTAGAGTTGTATCGGTGGTCGATAGAACTTGAGGGAATATTCTATAAGTGAATTATTGATCAAGATCAAATGGGTCGGCTGTTAACTGACTGGTCGTAGGTTCGAATCCTACTTGGGGAGATTTGATTCATTCATAATTTGTTCTACCTTTAGCTCCTCGTTGGGTTCGACACTCTTACTTATCGAAAGAGGCTACAATTGATCCCCTATACTTGTGGTTTATCAGTGTGCTTCCTTCTTATGGCCCATAAGGCCCATAACTTCTCCCGGGGGGTTCCGGTAACCTCCCGGTACTCCGAAAAAATGCCCGAACCACTCGGAACCTTTCCGATGTCCGAATATAGCCTTCCAATATATCAATATTTACGTCTCGAACATTTCGAGACGCCTCATCATGTCCTTGATCTCATCTAGGACTCCAAACTACCTTCGGTACATCAAATCACATAAACTCATAATACCGATCATCACCGAACGTTAAGCGTGCGGACCCTACGGGTTCGAGAACTATGTAGACATGACCGAGACACATCTCCGGTCAATAACCAATAGCGGAACTTGTATGCTCATATTGGCTCCTACATATTCTACGAAGATCTTTATCGGTCAAACCGCATAACAACATACGTTGTTCCCTTTGTCATCGGCATGTTACTTGCCCGAGATTCGATCGTCGGTATCTTAATACCTAGCTCAATCTCGTTACCGGCAAGTCTCTTTACTCGTCCGTAATGCATCATCCCGTAACTAACTCATTAGTCACATTGCTTGCAAGGCTTATAGTGATGTGCATTACCGAGAGGGCCCAAAGATACCTCTCCAACAATCAGAGTGACAAATCTATGCCAACCCAACAAACACCATCGGAGGCTGGCTCATTATGATATGATGAGTCGGATCTTCAATAAGGCCAGTAAAAATGACTTTGCATTAGCCCCCAAGTGTCATGGTGCATGCTTGCAGTGACATGAGACTTGCACATTTGATGTAATCTCAACTTGAATAATGTAGCCCCCAAGTGTTGGGTCGTAAGCCTGCAGCGACTCAGGACTATTCTTTCATTGTAGAATAATCATATCCATTGATAAAATAATAGTCATTGCGCTTAAAGCGACTTTGAAAACCTCAATCATAATACTAGTTATTGATAAACATAATAAAAATCCAGCCATGTTGGCTATTAAATATTTGAATAATATAATCCAGTTTGGAAAATCGGTTCCTGTGATATTAAATCGTACTACCGGTTTAGGATACCTGTGCAGTAAGGGTGATAACCCAATCTTTAGAAGCCAAAAACTTCCAAATGTTTATGATTGTCATATATGGCGAGTTATCATCCAAAGTCAAGCCGGGTTAAATAAAAACCACTCATATACACTTATGATCAAAAAAGCTTCAAGTAAAATCCAAAAAAGTTGTTTGCAGAAAAAGACTTCAAAATTTTTGAGGCTTCTGATTCGAATACAATCGGAAAACCGTTCCAAAGGTGTTAAGCTAAGATTCAAATACGATCATATAGCCCCTAGTGGCTTTGGCATTGCCGATCAAGAGGGTACCGACAACTATGTTCTCTTTGGTTCGAATACGACCTATGTTTGAACAGGAAGCCCCCAAATGACCTTGAGAGTTGTTTAATGATGCTGATTCAAATACGATCCACGTCGGACCCAAAGTGGTTGAGCTATGATTCGGATACGATCAAGAAGCCCCTTAGTGGGTTTTGGCAGTGTGCCAATCAAAAGGGTACCGACAGCTATGTTCTCTTTGGTTCGAATACGACCTATGTTTGAACAGGAAGCCCCCAAATGACCTTGAGATTTTTTGAACGACTCTGATTCGAATACGATCAAAGTCGGACCAAAAGGGGTTAAGCTAGATTAAAATACAATCAGCCCCCGATTGTATCTTGAAGCAGGGTACCTATGTTTGAGTTGTGCCTTGCAATAGACTCTCTTTGGTCCCTTTAATTTTTCCTAAGAACTCGCGCTTTGCGAGAGATAAATTCTTCTTGAACCGGAATTTTTTCCAGACGGCCTTTAAACTGGCAATATTTATTGAGCTATGTCCATGTAGCCCTCGAGTCTTTAAGATGACTCAATGAGTTGACTTGAAATTCTCCACAATTGACCGTGATATAGACCGGTTTGAGTCCTGCATGGGAGAACTTGCAAGCCAGAGTAATTGCTCTTTGAAATAAAGTAATATATAATATAAAAATATACTGGATGGATTTCACCTGATATGTTAGCCCAGAAATTATCCGCCGCGGAGTTGATGATCATTACGGTGAAACTGAAAGCCATCACGGGCAAGTCAGCCGCGGGTACAGACAGATGAGTCAGCCGTGGCGGTTTAAACCGGAGCGGACGGGCGAGTCAATCGTGTTGTGTTGATGTAGAAGAGGTCGCGACTTGCACACGTATCCGTCGAGCAGCATGGTACGGACAAGCGCTAGTGCAAAAATAATTTGGCGCATGCTCCTTACGACACCTCTATAATGAATAATAATCCTGCGAAAAAATAACACAGACCAAAGTAATTGTTCTTTGATGAAAACAATATATGCCAATAGACGTAGATGGATATCACCTGATGTTTTGTGAATGAGAGACGACCTCATCGTGTCTCCATAAACACTGAGCCCTTGTCCTGTTTACTCGGACAAAAGATGACCCGTGTGTACGTCCGCCCGAACGTCTCTTGGATGCAATACAACGAGCTTATATCCATCAGCTCGAGTCCAAAAGGCAGACTGATCCAGATCGGCAAGAACTCCATAAGGCAAGTGCTCTATCCGGCTTGGCGATGGCAGAAACGAGCGGCTCGAAGTGGAGACGAAGCCGGTGAAGCACAGGCGGCTCGCAGTAAGGGCGAGTCCAGTGACATGCGGGCGGCTCGCGATTTCGTTGCGATTGTGAGGATTCGTTTGACTAGTGGGATCGTCTTCTTCATGGACTCGCTCTTCTTCCTAGCGGTATTTCAGGCAAGATGACCGTCACCTTGGATCTCACTACTATCTTGAAGCAGGGTACCTATGTTTAACAAGCCTCCCAAATTGCCATGATAGCCTCTAAGCTTTTTACCCTTCCTAGAAAACTGTTGTTTGGCTATGTTACCGCTTTGCTCAGCCCCTCTTATAGCGTTGCTAGTTTCAGGTTGTTCCATGTTGGGACATGGATATCATGGATATCTTGGGATATCACAATATCTCTTATTTAATTAATGCATCTATATACTTGGTAAAGGGTGGAAGGCTCGGCCTTATGCCTGGTGTTTTGTTCCACTTGCCGCCCTAGTTTCCGTCATACCGGTGTTATGTTCCTTGATTTTGCGTCCCTAATAGGGTGAGGGTTTATGGGCCCCTCTTGACAGTTCGCTTTGAATAAAACTCTTCTAGCAAGGCCCATCATTGGTTTGAACATTTTCCATAATAATACTTGAACTAAATAATTAATTGGCATAGGGCATCATGAACCTGAGGATTCTTTCTACATAGCAGGGGGGCCAGCGCTGTTGGTGTTGGTCCCAAACGGGCAACCTGCAGGGCCACCACGGGGAAACACGAGAACCTGGTTTTACTCGTATCTTGACCCATCCGAACGTGGCCTGAGTCGAGATACGCGTGGCTACTATCAGGGTGTCGACACGCCGGGAGGCTTTGTGGGATTAGTTTTACCATTGTCGAAATGTCTTGTGCACAGGGTTCCGAGTATGATCGGAGGGTCCCATGATGGAGGATTGTCTTCGTGGATCGTGAGCTTGTCATGGGCTAAGTTGGGACACCCCTGCAGGGTTTAAACTTTCGAGAGTCGTGCCTATGGTTATGTGGCAGATGCGAATTTGTTAATATCCGGTTGTATAGGACTTGAAGTAAACTCAATTAAAATACATCAACCACGTGCGTAACCGTGACTGTCTCTTTTTGGGGAAGTTCGAGAGGAGAACACGGTTGGGTTATGTTTGAATGTAAGTAGTTCATGATCACTTATTGATCATTACTAGTTGCGACCATTTGCGTAGCTTCTCATCGTCTTCTTGTACTCGTAAGTTAGCCGCCATACATTGCTTAGTCGCTTGAGGCAACCTCACCACCTATCCTTTCCATACCCATTAAGCTTTGCTAGTCTTGATACCCATGGTAATGGGATTGCTGAGTCCTCGTGACTCATAGATTACTACACAATAGCTGCAGGTAGAGGTAATGCGATGATCATGACGTGAGAGCGATGTTTACTGGGTTAGGTTCATGGTCGGTATCCTGGGCTAGCAGGGTGGATGTCGTTTGAGTTTCTCTTTGTGTTTCATCCATAGTCGGATGTTGTTCTCATGTAGGATGATTGATGCATTCATGTGGCATTTGTATGCCTTTGTATGTATCCCCAACTATTATGTAATGGTACGATGTAATGATATCCACCTTGCAAAAGTGTCTCCAATATGCGCTTCTATCCTTGGTGGGACCTTCGGGTTCCTTTAGGATAGAGTCGCATATTGGACGTGACAAGTTGGTATCAGAGCCTCGACTGACCATAGGAGCCCCCTTGTTTGATCGTATAGTTTGGCCGTTGTCGAGTCTAGAAGAATTTGTTTTTAGAGTCTAGTTATATCGGAGAGTAGGAGTTCTTTTTACTCCTCTGCCCCTTCGTCGCTCTCGTCAGAAATCTTGACGTAGGTGTTTTGATATACTCCTCTTCCCCTTCAAATTTTTTAGGATCACACAGTTAGTTTTCTGATCGTGGTGTTGTCAGCTCTTTTCGTCCGGTGCACTTCTCTTCGAGTTGATCCGACCCTCGTCGTCTTTTGCGAGATCAATCCTTAGTTCTTTCTCAACGACGTTGTTCCCCCGTGTTGAGTAGTCTTTATTTTTTTTCACCCGCCCACCCTTTTTCTTCTCGGAACCGGAGTCCTTAATCGAGTATCCATCCTACTCGTGTGAAGCCTTTGCATTCTTTCCTCAATTATTTCAACCGGTGTGTTTCTCTCCAAGTTATTCGTCGGTTCCCCGATCCAAGTGACCTTTGTTTTTCCCGCCCTCCCACCCCTTTTATTCCCGGAGTCTGAGCCTCTATTCGAGCATCAATTTCACTCATGCGGAGCCTCTGCATTGTTTTCTCAATTGTCTCAACCGGTGAATTCTCGTTTAGTTAATCATTGTTCATCTCGTTTTCTTTCCAGTGGATCCAATTCAAGTTTTTCATTGTTGATCATATTCCTTTCCTCGACTCAAGTGTATTCCTTTGCTCGTTCGCCTCTTGCCATTTAATCATTCCGAAGTGATAAAGACATCTCAGAAGATTCGCGTATGCATTCAATTAATTCAAGGTTGTCACCTCATTCAAGTCTTTCAATAGTTTCGGCGCATCATTTCTCATTCAAACGATCTTTTACAATGGTGCTTCTTTTCAATGGGCCCTAACCCACAGGTCTTTCCCAGGCTCTTACCTGACTCTTCTAATTTTTCCTGGAGTTATTCTCAAATTCTTTTTGAAGTTTGACATAAGAATGAATTTCATCAGTCAGATGATTTTCCAAGGTCTATTTCAAATTATTTTCATTGTTGGCTCAACCTCTTCGTTTTTCATTCTCCCGGAGTATCTCAACAATTTTGGTGGTGTTCCTCGTCATCATTCTCAGCTTTGAAGACCGAAGAAGAGTTTTCCCCTAAATCTTGTCCGTTCTCTCAGAGATTCGGGGTTCTAGCTTCATGTTATTATCCCAAATTGTTTCCAATCATGGGATTCTTTTCTTACCCATCCGAAGTATTTTAGGAGTTCTTTTCCGTTTCGATCATCCGGAGGCCATCATTTCAGAAGACTTCTTCGTTCTATGTTTTCAGCTTCGTCTCTAATTATTCGGAATTGATGTCTCTTTGGTCGTCTCCATATTCTGTCGATGCTTTGTTCAACTAGTCTTTAGTCAGATCGTGATCTCTTCGCTCGTTTGCCTCTAAATCCCCTCGAGAAAACTTGTTCTTCTAATTCCTCTCGGTGATTCATTCTCTTTTCGTCGTTCGACTTCAATCCTTACGTTGGTTCGTTCAAGAATCCTCCTCCTTTGCTATCGTATCAATTCATTCGTTCTTTCCAATCCTACCGGTGGTTCATGAAGACTTTCCCAAGTTTTGCGCTATATCTCCCCTTAATCTTTTCCAAAGCGAATAAGTTGTATGCAATCCATTTCTTCTCATCAATTTAATTGATGAAGGATAAGCATAGCATAATTCTTATTCTTCTTTCATCAAGTTGATTAATTTCTTCCTTCAGAGATTGTTCATGATGAATAATCTCTTGGTTTTAAGTTCTTCCTCTTTTCTTTTCCAGAGATCCAAGTTTTCTCGCTTGTCTCGTTGCGAAGCTCAATCTGAATCATCGCAAGGCGTCGTCTTATTCTTTTCATCCTTCAATTCTATCTCATCATCTTTTTGTACCGGAGTTCTTCTCGGTGGTTCGTAAGGATTTAATTCATCCTTCAAGTGTTCATCAAGATTCTTGTTGGAGGAGCGCAAGTACATTTTCCTTTTGCGTCTCGAGGTGCAAATAATTCTTTGTATTCTTTTGATGTGGAATTTTGCATTTCTTCGTTCTTTTAAGCTATTCAATCATTTCCGTTTGTGGCTGATGTCTACTATGCAACCTTCTCCTTGTAGACGTTGTTGGGCCTCCAAATGCAGAGGTTTGTAGTACAGAAGCAAATTTCCCTCAAGTGGATGACCTAAGGTTTATCAATCCGTGGGAAGTGTAGGATGAAGATGGTCTCTCTCAAACAACCCTGCAACCAAATAACAAAGAGTCTCTTGTGTCCCCAACACACCCAATACAATGGCAAATTGTATAGGTGCACTAGTTTGGCGAAGAGATGGTGATAGAAGTGCAATATGGATGGTAGATATAGGTTTTTGTAATCTGAAAATATAAAAACAGCAAGGTAACAAGCAATAAAAGTGAGCGTAAACGGTATTGCAATGCTAGGAAACAAGGCCTAGGGTTCATACTTTCACTAGTGCAAGTTCTCTCAACAATAATAACATAATTGGATCATATAACTATCCCACAACATGCAACAAAGAGTCACTCCAAAGTCACTAATAGCGGAGAACAAACGAAGAGAATATTGTAGGGTATGAAACCACCTCAAAGTTAATCTTTCGGATCGATCTATTCAAGAGTTCGTACTAGAATAACACCTTAAGACACATATCAACCAAAACCCTAATGTCATCTAGATACTCCAATGTCACCTCAAGTATCCGTGGGTATGATTATATGATATGCATCACACAATCTCAGATTCATCTATTCAACCAACACAAAGAACTTCAAAGAGTGCCCGAAAGTTTCTACCGGAGAGTCAAGACGAAAACGTGTGCCAACCCCTATGCATAAGTTCACAAACGGAACCCGCAAGTTGATCACCAAAACATACATCAAGTGGATCACGTGAATATCCCATTGTAACCACAGATAAGCACATGCAAGACATACATCAAGTGTTCTCAAATCCTTAAAGACTCAATCCGATAAGATAACTTCAAAGGGAAACTCAATCCATTACAAGAGAGTAGAGGGGGAGAAACATCATAACATCGAACTATAATAGCAAAGCTCGCGATACATCAAGATCGTACCACCTCAAGAACACGAGAGAGAGAGAGAGAGAGAGAGAGAGAGAGAGATCAAACACATAGCTACTGGTACATACCCTTAGCCCCGTGGGTGAACAACTCCCTCCTCGTCATGGAGAGCGCCGACATGATTAAGATGGCCACCGGTGATGGATCCCCTCCCGTGAAGTCTTGAACAGGGTCTGATTGGTTTTGGTGGCTCTGAGGAGGCTTGCGGCGGAACTCCCGATCTATTGTGCTCCCCGATGTTTGTAGGGTATAGGGACATATATAGGCGAAAGAAGTCGGTCAGGGGAGCCACGAGGGGCCCATGAGGGTGGGGTGCGCCCAGGGGGTGGGGCGCGCTTCCCTGCCTCGTGGCTTCCTCGAAGCTTCCCTGACGTCTACTCCAAGTCTCTTGGATTGCTTCCGTTCCAAAAATAACTCTCCCGAAGGTTTCATTCCGTTTGGACTCCGTTTGATATTCATTTTCTTCGAAACAATTGAAATAGGCAAGAAAACAGCAATTTAATTTGGGCCTTCGGTTAATAGGTTAGTCCCAAAAATAATATAAAAGTGTTTAGTAAAGCCCATAAACATCAAAAATAGATAATGTAATAGCATGAATACTTCATAAATTATAGATACGTTGGAGACGTATCAGCATCCCCAAGCTTAATTCCTGGTCGTCCTCGAGTGGGTAAATGATAAAAGAAATAATTTATGAAGTGTGAATGCTAGCAGGTGCACAAGTTTGATCAATGATAATTTCAATCACGTTTTCTAGCATCATTATGTGTCATAATAGTAGCTCATCTCATAAAACTTTTCATGATCAAGTAACAAACTATTCACATGTTAAAGTATAGATCATAAACTTTCTTGAAAACTAACAAACAGTGCTCTTAGTCATCAAACAATTGCGATTCATCTTATTTTCAAGAAGGGTCTATGTCAGAGCTTTGATTAAGCAAACTCCACATACTCAACTAGCATTTAATCTTTCACAATTGCTAACACTCACGTGATATTTATGGGTTCAAAGCTTTAATCGGACACAGAGAAAGATAGGGGCTTATAGTTTTGCCTCCCAACCTTTTACCTCAAGGGTAATGTCAACAATAATAGACCATGATAACTTACATCCAATTGGATATATATATCAGGATCTTTCCAACACAATGTGCTTGCCAAAGGATAAAATGTAAAAAGGCAAGGTGAAGATCACCATGACTCTTGCATAAGGTATACGACAAGAACAAAAGATAGGCCCTTCGCAGAGGGAAGCAGAGGTTGTCATGCGCTTTTATAGTTGGATGCACAAAATCTTAATGCGAAATAATGTCACTTGATATTGCCACTTGTGATAGGGACCTTTATTATGCAGTCCGTCGCTTTTATTGCTTCCACATCACAAGATCGTATAAAGCTTATTTTCTCCACACTAATAGATCATTCATATTTAGAGAGCAATTTTTATTGCATGCACCGATGACAACTTACTTGAAGGATCTTACTCAATCCATAGGTAGGTATGGTGGACTCTCATGGCAATACTGGTTTAAGGGATGTTTGGAAGCACAAGTAGTATCTCTACTTGGTGCAAAGAATTTGGCTAGCATGAGGGGGAAAGGCAAGCTCAACATGTTGGATGATCCATGACAAATATACTTTATTTCGGATATAAGAAGACATAACCCATTACGTTGTCTTCCTTGTCCAACATCAACCTTTTAGCATGTTTTAGTTTAATGAGTGCTCACAATTACAAAATATGTCCAAGATAGTATATTTATAGGTGAAATCTCTCTTCCTTCAATATTCTTCATGAATTGTTCAAGTGACCAATACAATGTTTGCTAACCTTCAAAAAAATTACCACCTCTACTTCTTATATGTGAAGGCATTACTCCCCATGGGAAAGGCATATGAAACATATATAATTTCAGATTTATGACATTCAAATCATTCAACCATTTACTCATAGGATAAGTGAAGCATACGAGTAAATGACAAACTACTCCAAAAAGATATAAGTGAAGATCAATGAGTAGTTAAATAACTATGTAGCTATGTGAAGACTCTCTCTCATTTAAGAGTTTCAGATCATGGGATATTATTAAAACAGCGAGCAAAACAAAATAAAACGACATTTCAAGGATAGCACTCATCATGTGAAGAAGCAAAAACTTAGGCTCAACCGATACTAACCGATAATTGTTGAAGAAGAAAGGTGGGATGCCTACCAGGGCATCCCCAAGCTTAGATGCTTGAGACTTATTAAAATATTATCTTGGGGTGCCATGGGCATCCCCAAGCTTGAGATTTTGTGTCTCCTTAATTCCTCTCATATCATGTTTTCCTAAATCTCGAAAGCTTCATCCACACCAAACTCAACAAGAACTCGTGAGATAAGTTAGTATAAACCAATGCAAAAACCTTATCATTCCCTACTGTAGCAAATCACAAAAATTATTATTCAACATTGCATACTAAATGTCTCTGCATATTTAATACTCCTATCCTCAAATAGAATCATTAAACAAGCAAACATATGCAAACAATGCAAACATAACAGCAATCTGCCAAAACAATACAGTATGTAAAGAATGCAAGAGTATCAATACGTCCCTAACTCCAAACATTATGAAATTCTACCACACTGTAGAAAATTTATCAGATCTTATTATGCAAAAAGTTTCAACATTTTATCACATTCTGACTTTTCTAGGGAATTTTTTCAACAGCGGTAAACTTTATGTTTTGAAACAGCAACATGTATACTTGCAAAATAAGCATGGTAAAGGCTATCCTTGACATTTTTTTATTGAAAATAGAGATGCAAAAAAATATTCTAAATAACATCAAGCAAATACTAACAAAATAAAATGACTCTCCAAGCAAAACACATATCATGTGGTGAATAAAAATATAGCTCCAAGTAAAGTTACCGATGAACGAAGACGAAAGAGGGGATGCCATCCGGGGCATCCCCAAGCTTACGCTCTTGGTTGTCCTTGGATATTACCTTGGGTGCCTTGGGCATCGCCAATCTTAGGCTCTTGCCACTCCTTATTCCATAGTCCATTGAATCTTTACCCAAAACTTGAAAACTTCACAACACAAAACTCAACAGAAAACTTGTAAGCTCCGTTAGTATAAGAAAATAAAACCAGCACTTAGGTACTGTAATGAACTCATTCTAAATTCATATTGGTGTAATATCTAATGTATTCCAACTTCTCTATGGTTCATATCCTCCAATACTACTCATAGATTCATCAAAATAAGCAAACAACACAATGAAAACAGAATCTGTCAAAAACAGAACAGTCTGTAATAATCTGTATCAAACATATACTTCTGGAACTCCAAAAATCCTACGAAATTAAGGAAACCTGAGAAATTGGTGTACCAATCCAGAGAAAAAAGAATCAGATCCAAAGCACGTTTCTGTGAATTATGAAAACTAACTTACTGGGCGCAAAAGTTTCTGATTTTCAGCAGGATCAACACAACTATCACCGTAAGCTATCCTAAAGGTCTTACTTGGAACTTTATTGAAATAAAAGCTATAAAACATGATTACTACAGTAACATAACCATGTGAACACACAAAAACATTAAAGTTAAATATTGGGTTGTCTCCCAACAAGCGCTTTTCTTTAATGCCTTTTTAGCTAGGCAAGATGATGACAATGATGCTCACATAAAAGATAAGAATTGAAACATAACGGGAGCATCATGAAGCATATGACTAGCACATTTAAGCCTAACCCACTTCCTATGCATAGGGATTTTGTGAGCAAACAACTTATGGGAACAATAATCAACTAGCATAGGAAGGCAAAACAAGCATAGCTTCAAGATTTTCAACACATAGAGAGCAAACTTGATATTATTGCAATTCCTACAGGCATATGTTCCTCCCTCATAGTAATTTCATCATTAATGAATTCAACAATATAACCATCACATAAAGCATTATTTTCATGATGCACAAGTATTAAATTTACTACTCTCCACATAAGCAAACTTCTTCTCATGAATAGTAGTGGGAGCTAACTCAAAAAAATAATTATCATGTGAAGCATAATCCAATTGAAAATCAAAATCATGATGACAAGTTTCATGGTTATCTTTATTCTTTATAGCATAAATTTCATCACAATAATCATCATAGATAGCAACTTTGTTCTCATAATCAATTGGAACCTGTCGGTGGGTACGACACCTATGGGATCACAAGAATCCCTACTACGGTTACGGGGCGCGGGATCGTGAGAAGAGCGTATCAAACAGATAGCACACGGTTTCTTTATCCAGGTTCGGGCCGCGAGGATGCGTAAAACCCTACTCCTGCTTTGGTGGATTGTTTATCTGTGTTGTTGAACTGGCAATGGGGCGTGAGGAGCTCCAAAAAGCCGAATCCCCCTCCTGGTCGCCTTGGGCCTCCTTTTATAGGGAAAGGGATTGCCACAGTGGCACACATGAGGTGGAAAGGGTACAGTGATGCGAGGTTATCCCTCGCATTACATGACAAGGCACATTTAATGCGTCTTGCTTAGGTGTCCTTGCTTTATCGGGGACGGGGGAGAGCCCTGTCTGGTCCGTCGCCGCTCCCTCTTGCGTCGACACCGCCCTGGCCAGCGGTGCCCGCGGTGCCATGTAGGTAGGCAGCTAGCTGAGTTGGCGCAGTGGTGGGTCTCCATGAAGATCCCTATGCCGCCACGCAGGTGCCTGCCCAGCTGGTTGGGTCGACATCTGCATGCGAACCGCGATGGAGGTCTGATTGGCGTGGGCCTGATGGTGGCCCTACGGGTGTTCATGGCAAGGGCCTTGTCGGGGCCCCGGCAGGGGTCTTGCCGGGGCCCCGACAAGGGTCTTCTTGTGGCGCTTCTTTGTCATCCCGGCAAGGCTCTTGTCGGGGCCTTGTGGTCCTCCTTGGCTAGGATCCCATGAGGATCATCATCTTCTAAAGTGTGTATCTGATCTTGAATGTCTTCACAAAGATCTGCATGCCACCACGGGGATGTCTCCCGAATCCTTGCCCCATGGGGGCAGTGGACTCAAGGGTGACTCGCTCCATAGGTGTGGGGCGAGCAGCCACGACAAGGGTCTTGCCGGGTTTGCTAAAACCGCCCCCCGGCAAGGATCTTGCCGGGGGAGTCCGCTTCGTCCCCTTTGCTCTTTGTGGTCTTGGTCTTGGCGTCGTTCTGCTCCTCTCGAGCTTCGGTCTTACCTTGGCTCACCTCCCTCGCCTTGCTCAGTGTGGTGGTGCCCGTGGCACGAGCGACACTGTGCAGTTATAGGGGTACAAAAGTGTACCCCTCTTTTTGTCTACCGACAGGAGCCCCGGGCTTGGGCCACGTAAGCGCAATCGCGTCGTTGGGCTAAACCCAAAAGCAGTCTTGTGAGGCGGCGGCGGTTTTTACCGTGGTAAGTCTATTCACGTGCCGCGCTTCCCACGCTTCCCGCGCGTGGCGCGGCATGGGGAGGCGTGCGTGACGTGGGCGGCATGCGTGGGGCTGAGCTCTGCACGCATGCGTCACGTCATAGTAAAGGGGGCGGTTCTCGCCTTCCCCATAAGCGGAGGGAGGAGTGGGGGCGCGGCCCATTTACTGAACGGGGCCGAGGCGTGGTCTTCAAGGCTTCCACTCCACACGATCACGGGGTGGGGAGAGGTCGCCTCATCCGTCGCCTCGGTCCTGCACGCCTGCCACGTGGCTCTCATGCGCTTGGGGTGGCGAACGGTGGAGGCGGGAAACCGGGCCGCCGCGGGCTGGGGCAGCGGGTCGGTCCCAGTTCCCTGCGCCTTCCGCGTCTTGATTGGCTGAACGGGGTGGCCGAGCCCCCACACCGTTCCTTCATAAAGAGCGAGAGGGGGGATGGCGTCCCGCATTCCTTCATATCCTCCTTCCTTCAGCTTCTGCTCCCCCCTTCCATCCGCCATGGAGAGAGGGAACCCTGGTCCTTCAACGGTGGCGGCGAGGGTCGCCGCTCGACAACGCGTCCCTTCTCCTCCTGTGCCTGCGGTGGCAGAGCCAGCCGCAAGGGGAAGGGGGAGGGGGCGAGGCTGTGGGCGAGGCCGTGGGCGAGGCCGAGGCGCTCGGGGAAGAGGAGGATGGGGCGGCGCGCCAGCCTCGCCTCCGCCAGCAGTTCCTCCCCCCATGGAGGGCCACGTTGGGGATGACCCTTGCGAGTTCTTCGTCAAGCTGCGCCGGCCGCCGTGTCGTCGCCTTCGTCTCCCGACCCCATTCACGCGGGAGATGGAGCTGGATCCGCCGGAGTCATTGCGGCTGCACATGAGGGGCTGTGGGATCAGCGGCACGCGGGTTCGCGTCGACTTCCCAGCCCCTCACGTGATGTATCTTCGTCGGGGATGGAAGACGTTCGCTCATATCCACCGCTTGACGGAGGGGCTCACTCTCCATTTCATGCTGATGGAGAGCGGCCTCCTCTCCGTCAAGGTCTTCGGGCTCTTCGGGACCCGTGCAAGGTGCTGCGTGGAGAGCTCTTCGGGACCCGTGCAAGGTGCTGCGTGGAGAGCTCTTCTGATAGCGAAGACTCCTCCTCAGGCGGGCGTGACGAGGAGGACAGCGGTAGCGACGACAAGTGTAGCAGGCGGCAGGATGACGGGTCCGACTAGGTGTCGGGCGCCGCTCCATGCGGCACCGGCGACCCCATCATCCGTGTTACCGGCTCCCTGAACTTCTCGGGGTCGTCTCCTTGGGCGGCTAGCGTTGGGAGGCTACGGAAGAGGAAGAGGGCGGGCGGCAATGCTGTCAAATCAGAGTACGCGGGCACCGACGCCTTCGACGCGTGTCGATGTCCTGCCACCCCGTCTTCGAGCTCTGCTTCCGGCGCCGCCATCACCATCCAGCCTTCGGACGGCCACCGAGATGTTCTCTTGGTGTCTTCTGCCACCCGTAGCTCGTCTAGGCGCCCCTTTTGCCCTTTTCGCCTCCTTGACACAGCTCTGAGGAGAGGGACAAGAAAGGGGTTCTGAGCACCTTATCTCTTTTAGCTTGTAAGCCTTCGGGCCTTGGCTGAATTTAAAACTTGTAATCCCATCATTCATGTTTTTCATTCCCTATGGACTGTACCTGAGTGGAATGTTTTTAATGAAAAAGGGATGCTTGCCGGGTCATTTGTTTGCGGGTAGAACCCACGTCAAGGAGTAAATCCTTGATATCTCTAAGATAAACATTTCCTTGCCCGGCGAGGCCTTGCCGTCTTCCACGTCGCTCGACCTTTCTCACGCTTTTGGCGGAGGCGGGGATGAGGTGGGTTCGAGCTCCTTGTTTCATCCTTTCATTTGTCGCGACTCTGACCAAACCTGGCCCGAGGCAGGCCCTAGGGCCTAGAGTTTAGGGGAGCACGGTAGCTTTAGGAAGGAACGAATTTCACATACCTCAGTCCATAAGGGAATGCATGATAAGGGATGAAGGACTTATCTGAAGCTGTAGCCCCCGGCAACTCTGGTTTGCCGTGGGTGAATCTTGCACTTGCAGCCCCCAAAGAATCTTGGCTTGCAGGGGTCTAGATGTTGGTCTGTCCCTCTTCTCTTTTTCGTCCTCAAGTGATCCGGCAAGGATATCTGTGAGTCCTGCGAACCAAAGAAGACAAAAGAGCGACAGCAGAGGCACACTCGACCTCTAAGCTAGGGGTTAGTCGCCGCTAAGCACTATCAACCCTAACCAAGGACGAGACTCGACCTAGCATGCATGCTATAACTTAGGGCGTCCATGGGTATGACACCTTAAGACACAAATCAACCAAAACCCTAATGTCACCTAGATATTCCAATGTCACCTCAAGTATCCATGGGTATGATTATACGATATGCATCACACAATCTTAGATTCATCTATTCAACCAACACATAGAACCTAAAAAGAGTGCCCCAAAGTTTCTACCGGAGAAACAAGACGAAAACGTGTGCCAACCCCTATGCCTAGGTTCATGGGCGGAACCCGCAAGTTGATCACCAAAACATACATCAAGTGAATCACGTGACATCCCATTGTCACCACAGATACGCATGACAAGACATACATCAAGTGTTCTCAAATCATTAAAGACTCAATCCGATAAGATAACTTCAAAGGGAAAACTCAATCCATTACAAGAGAGTAGAGGGGGAGAAACATCATAAGATCCAACTATAATAGCAAAGCTCGGCTACATCAAGATCGTGCCAAATCAAGAACACGAGAGAGAGAGAGAGAGAGAGAGAGAGAGAGAGATCAAACACATAGCTACTGGTACATGCCCTCAGCCCCGAGGGTGAACTACTCCCTCCTCGTCATGGAGAGCGCCGGGATGATGAAGATGGCCACAGGTGAGGTTCCTCCTCCGTGAGTCTTGAGCAGGTCAGATTGGTTATTGGTGGCTCTGAGAGGCTTGCGGGGGCGGATCTCCCGATATATTCTGTTCCCCAAATTTTTTAGTTTATATTTATATATATATATATATATATATATATATATATATATATATATATATATATTAGGCGGAAGAAGTACGTCAGGGGAGCCACGAGGGGCCCATGAGGGTGGAGGGCGTGCCCTAGGGGGGTGGGCGCGCCCCCTACCTAGTGGCTCGCTCGTTTCTTTCCTGACGTGCACTCCAAGTCCATCGTGTAGCTTTCATTCCAAGAATAACTTCTCCAGAAGGTTTCATTCCGTTTCGACTCCGTTTGATATTCCTTTTCTTCAAAACACTGAAACAAGGGAAAAAAGGAGGCGGCCTTTGGGCTCTGGGTTAATAGGTTAGTCCCAAAAATAATATAAAAGTGAATAGTAAAGCCCATAAAATATCCAAGATGGATAATATAATAGCATGAATACTTCATAAATTATAGATATGTTGGAGACGTATCACTTGGTATGTTGACTTTTGCGTGGACCTCCCCGGCAATGGCGCCAGAAATCCTTCTTGCTACCTCTTGAGCACTGCGTTGGTTTTCCCTTGAAGAGGAAAGGGTGATGCAGCAAAGTAGCGTAAGTATTTCCCTCAATTTTTGAGAACCAAGGTATCAATCCAGTAGGAGGCTACGCGCGAGTCCCTCGTACCTGCACAATAAAAATAAATCCTCGCAACCAACGCGATACGGGGTTGTCAATCCCTTCACGGTCACTTACGAGAGTGATATCTGATAGATATGATAGGATAATATTTTTGGTATTTTGTGATAAATATGCAAAGTAAAATAAAAGCAAAGTAAAAAGCAAAGTAAATAACTAAGTGTTGGAAGATTAATATGATGAAGATAGACCCGAGGGCCATAGGTTTCACTAGTGGCTTCTCTCAAGAGCATAAGTATTTTACGGTGGGTGAATGAATTATTGTTGAGAAATTGACAGAATTGAGCGTAGTTATGAGAATATATAGGTATGATCACGTATATAGGCATCACGTCCGAGACAAGTAGACCGACTCCTGCCTGCATCTACTAATATTACTCCACTCATCGACCGCTATCCAGCATGCATCTAGAGTACTAAGTTCATGAAAACAGAGTAACGCCTTAAGCAAGATGATATGATGTAGAGGGATAAATTCATGCAATATGATAAAAACCCCATGTTTCTATCCTCGATGGAAACAATACAATACGTGCCTTGCTGCCCCTCATCCTTTGGGAAAGGACACATAAGATTGAACCCAAAGCTAAGCAATTCTCCCATTGCAAGAAAGATCAATCTAGTAGGCCAAACCAAACTGATAATTCGAAGAAACTTCCAAAGATAACCAATCATACATAAAAGAACTCAGAGAAGATTCAAATATTGCATAGATAATCTTGATCATAAACCCACAATTCATCGGTCTCAACAAACACACCGCAAAAGAAGATTACATCGAATAGATCTCCATGAGAGAGGGGGAGAACATTGTATTGAGATCCAAAAAGAGAGAAGAAGCCATCTAGCTACTAACTATGGACCCGAAGGTGCGAGGTAAACTATTCACACTTCATCGGAGAGGCTATGGTGTTGATGTAGAAGCCCTCCATGATGGATGCCCCCCTCGGTGAGCTCGAACAGGCCCCAAGATGGGATCTCGTGGAGTACAGAAGGTTGCGGCGGTGGAATTAGGTTTTGGCTCCGTGTCAGTGCGTTTGAAGTGCGTAGTTATATATAGGAGGAAGAATGCGTCGGTGGAGCAATGTAGGGGCCCGGGGAGGGTGGAGGCGCGCGCGCCCTACCTCGTGGCTTCCTCTTTTGTTTCTTGACGTAGGGTCCAAGTCTCCCGGATCATAATCTTCCTAAAAATCACGTTCCCGAAGGTTTCATTCCGTTTGGACTCCGTTTGATATTCCTTTTGTGCGAAACTCTAAAATAGGCAAAAAAAACAACAATTCTGGGATGGGCCTCCGGTAAATAGTTTAGTCCCAAAAATAATATAAAAGTGAATAATAAAGCCCAATAATGTCCAAAACAGTAGATAATATAGCATGGAGCAATCAAAAATTATAGATACGTTGGAGACGTATCAATCACATCCAAACCTTGCGACTCCAAAATTATCAGATCTGAGGGGAAAACATGCCTACCTATGGTTAATGGCATCTGAAAACATCCATTGCTTGCCATATACTCTGCTCCGGGTGAGGTTACTGGAATGGTTGTCTTAAGAACTCTAGTGGGCAACTTATACTTATCCACAAATCCCCTTGATATGTATGAATGGGATGCACCAGTATCTAAAAGAACAACTGCAGTAAATGTCTTAACCAAAAACTTACCTATTACTGCATCTGGTTGGGCTTCAACCTCCTCCACACTAATGTGGTTCACTTGTCCCCTGTTGAAAGGGTTGGGCTTCTTCCCAGAGCTTCCATTGTCATTTCCATTCTTAGCTTCAGGACATTCATTGGCGTAATGTCCAGTCTTCTGGCACTTGTAGCAAGTAACGTGGCTTAGATCTTTCTTGGCGGGTGTTGCCGGGTTGGAACGGTTCTGTCCGTTGCTTCCTCCATTACCATTCCCATTCTTGGGGCCGCTATGGTCGTGCGAACTTCCTCCATTATGATTGTGGACTCCATGGTTATGAACAAGTCCTCCCGAGTTCGGGGTGAAACAGGGTCTCTGATGAGCTCTAGAATTATACTTCCCTTGTCCATACTTCCTCTTGCGGCTGTCAATCTGCTGCTGCTTCCCTTCAAGCATGAGAGCTCGATCTACCAACTCCTGGTAGTTATTGAAATTTGCCACCATCAACTGCATGCTCAGCTCATCATTCAGTCCTTCCAGAAACTTCTCCTTCTTAGCTGCATCTGTAGCGACGTCATCTGGGGCATAACATGCTAGCTTACTAAATTCATCCACGTATTGGCCAATAGTGCATCCTCCTTGGCGTAAGTTGCGAAACTCACGCTTCTTCATGGCCATATCTCCTGCTGAAACATGGGCGGTCTGAAAAAGCTTCTTTGGGCGGTCCCATGTCACAGTGTCAATAGGGTAAGTGACTATGAAATTCTCCCACCATGATGTTGCGGGTCCATCAAGCTGATGTGCGGCAAAACGCACTCTCTCCGCATCTGTGCATCCTGCAGTAGTCAACTCCCTTTCAATTTTGTAGAGCCAATCATCTGCAACAATCGACTCGGTGCTACTGGAGAACACCGGCGGATTTAGCCTAAGAAAACGGGCTAAGTGATCAACTGGTAGTGGTGGTGGGTTGTTGTTGTTGTTGTTGTTCCCCTGGTTCTGATTCTGGACTAGTATCTGCATCAATGCATTCTGCTGCTGGATCAACTGAGTGAGCTCCGGTGGGAAAGCAAATCCGGTGTCACGTCTCGGAGGCATCTGATGGATTTAGATGGGAGAGATTAGAATAGAAAAGAGGTCTAGTGAGAAAGCACTACCCATATGCACATGAGACAAACACAAACATTTCACTCAATCAATCAAACAAGGGCATACAATCGGTCTAGAACTATCGTTAAACTGCTCGGACTACTACTATATACATGGTGGAATACTACTACTGATTTGGTGGTCGACTAGAAAAATTGCTCGGTCGAAGACTCCATAATGTCTGCTCCGGCTTCATCAACATAGTCATCATCGCTATCGTCAGGGTCCAAGTCGGTGTCGTCGATGATGATGTAGTTCTCCGGGCAAGTAGAATCGTCGTCTTCTCCTCCTAGCGCGGGGTCTCCCATGAACACTCCTAGCTTCTTCTTCAGATCATCATTCTTCTCCACGAGTATCGTCATTTCCTCCTCATATCCATCGCGTGTAGACTTGAGTTATTCCTCCAACTTCATGATCTTGGTCATTGCCTTCTTTAGATCTATCATGCCTGCGCACATCTGGTTCTCCTGGCGGCAGAATGTCTTTGGTTTAACTCTGGATGAATGCGTGATCGATCTATCCTTCCAGTCTTGATCATCTCCCATTGTTCATCTCGGCGCCCACAAATCTGGTAAATAGTATCCTTGAGATCCCTGTGGTAAACTTCTCCAATGCGTCCCATAGTGATGTGGGCTGCCATGCTCTTTCCTAAACTCCAGGTTGGGGCATCAAAGGAAAACTCTATGGGCTTAGTGACTGGCGTGAATGTCCTTCCTGGAACTTGAACTTGAATCATCCAGCGCTCCTCTTCTGGTAAAGTGGCGTTGTAGGTCCCGGTGAAGCTTGGTATTCCAATGTTCAGGTATCTAGTAACCTCCTTCAAGTGGCGTCCAAAAGGTGTTTCTTCATCCTTGCATCCGCCATCCTAAAGAGTAGAAAATGGAGAGGAGTCAGAAATGAGAAGAGAGTAGTGATCTAGGGCTTTAGCTTAGTGGTCGTGTCCTACAGTCAGCGTGTGCTCTGGTACCATCTTTGTAGCGACCAGACCTCAAACAGTCGATCTACGTGCATCGATGTCATCCACAGATCGGTAATCTTGACACGCCCGATGCTTGAGGGATTTATAACGGAGTAGCAATCACACACTTATTACATTGAATGTCTCAAAAGAGAACTTATTACAATAAATATCGCTTAAGGCCATCTAATACGATAACAGCGGAAGGCTTGGAAGATAAAGTGAGTCCATCAACTCCAACGGAATCACTGAGTGAAAAACCACGACCTAAGACTCCTTACTCGTCGTCTGAAAAGTCTGCAACATGATACGTTGCAGCCCGAAAACGGGTCAGCACATGGAATATGCCGGCAAGGTAACACAAGAGAGTAATGAACAGAGTAAAACTATCACTACACGCATATATGGCTGGTGGAGGCTGTAAGGTTAATATGTTTTGCGAAAAGCCAATTTTTCCCTACAACAAAGGAATATATTTATTTAACTATCATGGTGGTTGTTAAACATTGAGAAGGTAAACCCCCTATCAATCCCAATTAAAAGTAATCATTAAACCCAATCAAATTATGTTAAGAGTGCTGAGATCCACAT
Source organism: Aegilops bicornis (assembly GCA_021605145.1). Classification (NCBI taxonomy): domain Eukaryota; kingdom Viridiplantae; phylum Streptophyta; class Magnoliopsida; order Poales; family Poaceae; genus Aegilops; species Aegilops bicornis. The sequence continues at coordinate 524,343,444 of CM038673.1, forward strand.
GATAATCCAAGAAACTAGATAATCAAGATGTCCATAACCGGGGACACGGCTAACCATGATTACTTTGTACACTCTGCAAAGGTTTGCGCACTTTTCCCCCACAAGACTCGATCTCCTCCATTGGATTTCTCGCACTACATGATGTTTGAGAAACGGATGACCAAGACACAGTCTTTCCGAAGAGGTTCCCTTAACCGATAGATAGGCCGGTACACCTACAATCCCCTACATCTGCTAGCCCATCATGGAAAGGTTTCCCACAACTTACTCAACAATGCCAGAGCTCATAATGGCATGTGGCTGCACACGGAAGTTTCTAGCATGAATAATCGTATGATCCCTTTGAGCCTGGGTGGCAGTCCATAGGAGAATCACACGGTACCCCGGGAATTCCAAAAATACAGGCAATCACTGGAATTCCCCAGGTGCCTCAATCCACCCAGATGTGTATTAAAGTTGCCACCTTAAGTTAACCATTAATTAACAATACTCACATTTGTCATGGATACACTCACCCAATCCACGTCTACAAGCATAGCATAGCATAGCAATATAAGCAACGTAGAAATAACTCCCAAAGGTTTGGTAAAAAAATTGACTATACACAGTAGGGCAAAACCCCACTGCAATTTTTATATTATATAAAAAAAGAGGTCTAGCAGTACAATAAGGCTTGAGATAAACCAAAAAACAAAGAAGAAGAAGAAGAAGAAGAAAGAAAAAAGAACTAGAAACTACTAAAATACAATAAATTACAGGACAAGGCTGTCAAGCCAGAGACAGAAAGCTCTAGCATAGCTCTTCTTTATTCTAAACCTCGGCAGATTGATTTCCTCCAAAAAGATGGCTTTCCATCCCTGAATGCTTGGCTAGATGGCTTGGAAAATGAGATTGTTCCTAGAGATCCAGATGGCCCAGGATGCTAGGATGATGATTTCCATGAAGAAAGGCACATGAAGTTTTAGTTTTAAGTCAGAAAAATCTTCAAGCACTGAGACATTGGCCTGTCTTGAGGGACAAACCAGGTCCCAACACTGAGCAGCAATAGGACATGTCCAAAATAGATGTTGAAGTGTTTCCTCCTGTTGGCAATTATTTACAGCACAATTATAGTTGCCCAACTGAAAATATTTCCTTCTAAGGAGATTCCTAGTATTGAGCCAGTCATGTAGTAACCTCCAAAAGAATACCTTGTGCTTTGGCTGACAAGAACTATTCCAAATCCAGTTAAATTGTTGGGGCACTATTTTAACACCCATCATCAGTTTATATGCCTTAGCAACTGAGAATTGATCATTTCCCCAAATGTAGCTCCAGGTATCTGTACATTCCAGATATTCAGAACCCCTCAAAGTTATACAAATGTCTTCCATTGCCTCAAATTCTTGGAATGCTTGTATTGTCAAGGGTAAATGAAATAGATCCTCCAGAAATTCAGTGTGGATAATGGTGTGCACAGTGGAGTTCCTATTCTTCACAAAAGAGAAGAGATGGGGGAACATGTCCTTTAGGCAAGCTGAGTGCCAAAGGTCAGACCAGAAAAAAGCACTTTTGCCATCTCCAATGTGACATCTGGCCAGAGATTTGAAATTGTCAATGAGCTTAAGATTTGCCTTCCACCAAAAAGATCCAATCCAGCTGTTGCTAGGCAGCAAATCACCACTATAATGAGTCTCCCAGATTAAGTTAACACATGGAATGTTGTGTCTATTGTAGAACTTGTGCAGGTTCTTAAGTAACAAAGCTTTATTTTGGACAAAGATGTACATCACTCCCAAACCTCCTTGGTCTTTTGGTCTACAAACAGTGCTCCAAGCTACCATGGTAGGCCTATGATCCTCCAAGTCAGGGCCTCTCCAGAGGCAATGCCTCAACAATTTAATAGCTTGAGCCTTAATAGTGACAGGCACATCAAGGCATCCCATGAGGTAAATCAGCAGAGAGTTGAGCACAGATTTACCAGCAGCAGTCTTCCAGCCATGGTCATGAAGGAAGAAAGGCCCATAAGTTTCTTATGTAGCCTTGTGACCAGAGGTAAGCATTGTTCAATAGTTGGCTTATGAATACCCAGAGGTGCACCCAAATATTGAATGGGGAAAGATTCCCTTTTACATTGAAAAGTATTAGTCAAAATCTCAACTTTCTCCTCTGACACATTGAGTGGGATAAGGCTTGATTTAGAGTAGTTAACTTTCAGACCAGTAGCATCTGCAAAAGTATTGAGAAGAACTTTGAGGTAGTGGAGTTGCTTGGCATCTGCTTGGAGAAGTACCAAAGTGTCATCTGCATATTGTACTATTGGAAAATCAGGGCAGGAATTCACTTGCAAAGGTGAAGAAAGTAAACCCAGCTGCATGGCCTTGTTGAGGATTGATTGAAGAAGATCTGCAGCAAGTACAAACAAAAGTGGTGACAGAGGGTCTCCCTGCCTTACTCCTCTCAGACAATAGAATTTTTTACCAGGAACACCATTAAGCAATATGGCAGATGAAGCAGAAGTGAACAGCATTTTGATCTAGTTAATCCATCTATCTCCAAAACCTTTAGCTTTTAGAATGTCCAGAATTGCCTGATGTTCAATGGTGTCAAAAGCTTTTTCAAAATCCAATTTCAGCATAATAATGTCTTCCTTGGATTTATGACACTGATGCAGATATTCATAGGCCCAACCCAAGCAGTCATGGATAGATCTCTCTTTGAGGAAGCCATATTGGTTAATGTGGACCAACTTTAAGATAACTCTCTACAACATGTTTGCCAGCAATTTAGTGACTAGCTTGAGACAACAATTAAGGAGAGAGATTGGCCTGTAATCATTTGCTTTGAGGGGAGTGCTTCCTTTTGGAATTAAAGTTATGAAAGAGGTGTTCAAACATTCCAGAGAGATTTGTCCAGCATGAAAGTCAGAAATGAATTTTAGCACATCTCCTTTAATTATGTCCCAACAAGCTTTAAAGAATTCATTGTTGAAGCCATCATGACCAGGTGATTTGTCCATAGGCAATTCTTTTACTACCTCATTGATTTCTTCCTCAGTGAAATTAAGGCAATTCCAAGGTATCAAACAAAGTGGGATCTTGTCTCTGGCCAAACAAAGATTCCAAATCAAAATGCATGGAAGTTTTGTGAGAAGTCCCCATTCTTTTCTTATAAGTATCCCAGAGTATAGCAGCTTTCCCAGCATGATCAGATATATCAACTTGAGCATCATTTTGCAAGACAGCTATATGATTGTGCCTGTGATTGATAGAAGCCTTGGTATGAAAGAATTTGGTGTTTTCATCCCCAAACTTTACCCCTTTAATTGTTCCCCTCTGTTTCCAATAAAATTTCTGGTTCCCCAGAAGAATTAGTAAATGTTCTTTGAGAAGAATCCTACAATTCCACTCATAAGTGTCCAATTCTCTGAACTCCTCAAAAAAATCCCAAAGGAAAATGAGCTCATTGTTTTTTGCAATTTGAGTTTTAAGACAAGATAAAGATCTGGCCCACAACTTCAGAGCTCTCCTTAAGTTTTTGAACTTCGCATTCAAACTTTTGACAAAGCCAAGATTCCCCACTGGAATACTCCAAGCAGCATTAACCACCTATTTGAAATCTGAGTGATGCAACCAATAGTTCTCAAATCTAAAAACTCTTGCTTTGGGGATTGAAGTACCAACTTTGATGACACATGGTAAGTGATCTGAAATTGGTTTTGCAAGAGGTAGAACCATAGTGTTTGGGAATGTGGTCATCTAAGAGGCAGAAGTAAAAAACCAATCAAGCTTGACCAACAGAGGATTTTGCTGCATGTTACTCCAGCTAAATTTCCTTCCATGCAAAGGTAACTCCAGTAAACCTAGATTACTAGTTGCTTCATTGAACATAAGCATCTCATTAACATCTCCACCATGTCTATTTCTGTCTGATGGAGCCCTCATGAAATTGAAATCTCCCATAAGAATCCAATCCACATCATCAGGCATGTGAATATTCAAGAACCACTCAAAGAACTCAATTTTGTCCTGTGGGTCACATGGACCATAAATATTGGTGAGAATCCAAGACTGATTGGAGAGCAAACTTGTGAACTGAATGGAGAGTGAAAATCTATTTTGAGCTATTACTTCACCAGTAAATTGAGAGCCATTCCAAGCCACTAGGAGGCCCCCAGATGCTCCAACAGAAGGGAGGAAAGCAAACTTATTGATTCTATTGGGACAAATTTTTTTTAAGTAAGCAACATCAAAGTTTTCTCTCTTAGTTTCTTGTAAGCAGAAAATATTGCAGTCACTCTCATCTATTTTCTACCTTAAGGCCAACCATTTATCCTGTGAATTCATCCCTCGAATGTTCCAGTTAAGAATGTTCCAACTTCTATTTGTGCTATTCATGGGGACAAAGATGTATACTGCACCAGAGATCAAGCACCAGCACTTGATCCATAATTAATAGTGAGAAAAGATTACCAAGGACTCTGAACCAGAGCACATAACTGAACCAGCAACACATCCACAGGCCATACATCACAGAAGTTCCATTAAGATAGTACATCTCCAGGGGAAATAGTTGCTTAAAGTACCAGTATCCAAGGATTACATCATAAAAAGAACTGTCCAAAAGAGAGCATGAAGATCCAACCAAACTACCCCCCAACCACTATTCCAATTGTGTCCAGCAATCATCATGAAGATCTAGAAGTGTCCTCCTCTCCAGTAGCCAAGGGCACCTTGACCAACTCCTCATCAAGCTTTCTTCTTGGCTTCTTGGCCAGCTTGTCCTCCAGCTCCCCCTCAGCAACCTTACAGAAAGAGGCATTGAGGTTTCTAACAACTGAATTTTGAATGAGAGGAGGAACAACATGACAAGGTAGACAGCTATTATTTGAGCAAGAGTTTCTTTTATATCCATCATTATCTTTCTTAATTCTGTCACTCCTCCTTACCTCTGTTTCCACCAGGGGAGTTTTACCACTCCTTCTCTTTCTGAGATTGTCAGGGCCAAAAGCCTGCAGTAGAGCCCGAGACTCCATATCTTGCATGTTAGAAGCCACCTCAATATTCTCCTTGTCCTTTTCCTTTGCCAACTGTTCCTCCAGGACAATGGCCTGACAAATAGGAGCATGTGAAGCAGGACATTTATCAGGTATATGAAACAGTATAGCTTGTTCCATGTTCTCCACAGCAGAGGAAATTCCCACATTCCAGACTTAAGCATGGTGACAGTCCAATCAAATTTATCAGGAGTCAAGAGAAGGTGGACAATGAAATTGAACCAACTTACAGGAATGTTGGCAGAGAAAGAGTTTTTGTTATCCACAGGCTGCTCTTGAAAGTGTTTCTTCCAGAGCAAGAGACCTTCTTCAGAAACAATATGCTCATTATTAGCAGTTGCAGCAAGCTGAATACATTTCAAACCAAGAAAAGAGGGTGCCATGCTTAAATGCTCATTAGTTTGATTTACCCAGTTACCTTGAAGACCAGACTGAAGATTCTTAATGTTTGTGATAGGCTCAAGCCCTCCTCTAGAGGTATTAATATGATCAGGACTGCACTGAATGGCCTGGTCAGAAGAAACACCAACTTAAGCAAACAAGCCAGGCTCAGTACCTGGCACAGGATCTCCCTGAGGAAAGACAGGAGCCAAACTAGTCTCCAAAGCAGAACTCATATGCAACACATTGGAATGAGAGCCCAAAACTTGAGCTTCAGGGCTAGCAACTGCCTCTGCACCCCCACCAGGGTTAATATCATCCAAATATTGCAGCTGGCTTGCAACAACTTGAACAAGAAGGTCTTCAGCAACAATTGCAGCAGCCACATTTTGCTCATGCAACACATTGGGCTCCTCATCATCAGATTGATATGCCTGAATAATGTTCTGAAGGCCATTTGCAACCACATTGGCAGGAGGAGGCAGGCCGGAGTCCGGAACCACTGGAGGTTCCGGCGCAGTGTTTGGCTGAGAGCCGAACTTGGAGCCCATGGGAGTCTTGCTCCCTTTATGCCCAGGGTCCGAAAGGTCGCCTTGAGGCGCCTCCAGGACTACCTTCCCTCAGCTTGGTGCCTTCTTGAAGGAAATATGCCCTAGAGGCAATAATAAAGTTATTATTTATTTCCTTATATCATGATAAATGTTTATTATTCATGCTAGAATTGTATTAACCGGAAACATAATACATGTGTGAATACGTAGACAAACAGAGTGTCACTAGTATGCCTTTACTTTACTAGCTCGTTAAATCAAAGATGGTTATGTTTCCTAACCATAGACATGAGTTGTCATTTGATTAACGGGATCACATCATTAGGAGAATGATGTGATTGACTTGACCCATTCCGTTAGCTTAGCACTTGATCGTTTAGTATGTTGCTTATGCTTTCTTCATGACTTATACAAAGTTCCTGCAACTATGAGATTATGCAACTCCCGTTTACGGAGGAACACTTTGTGTGCTACCAAACGTCCACAACGTAATCGGGTGATTATAAAGGTACTCTCTGGTGTCTCCAAAAGTATATGTTGAGTTGGCATGAATCGAGATTAGGTTTTGTCACTCCGATTGTCGGAGAGGTATCTCTGGGCCTTCTCGGTAATACACATCACATAAGCCTTGCAAGCATTGCAACTAATGAGTTAGTTGTAAGATGATGTATTACGGAACGAGTAAAGAGACTTACCGCAGCGAGATTGAACTAGGTATTGGATACCGACGATCGAATCTCGGGTAAGTAACATACCGATGACAAAGGGAACAACGATGTCGTTATGCGGTTTGACCGATAAAGATCTTCGTAGAATATGTAGGAACCAATATGGGCATCCGAGGTTCCGCTTATTGGTTATTGACCAAGAATGGTTCTAGGTCATGTCTACATAGTTCTCGAACACAGCAGGGTCCGCACGCTTAACGTTTCGATGACAGTTCATTATGAGTTTATAAGTATTGATGTACCAAGGTTGTTCGAGTCCCGGATGTGATCACGGACATGACGAGGAGTCTCGAAATGGTCGAGACATAAAGATTGATATATTGGAAGCCTATGTTTGGACTTGAAATGTTCCGGATGAAAGCGAGAAGTTACCGGAACACCGGGGTTACGGAACCCCGGGGTCAATGGGCCTTGATGGGCCATAGGGAGAAGAGGAAAGGGCCGGCCCAGGCAGCGCCCCCTTCCTCTAGTCCGAATAGGACAAGGAGAGGCGGCGCCTTCCCACTTCCCTCCCAATCCTAATCCAACTAGGAAGGGGGAGTCCTACTCGGTGGGAGTAGGACTCCTCGGCCGCCCCTTGGGCTGGCCGCACCCCCTTGCTCCTTTATATCTGAGGCAGGGGGCACCCCATGACACACAAGTTGATCTACGGATCGTTCCTTAGCCGTGTGCGGTGCCCCCTCCACCATATTCCACTTCGTCATATCGTCGCGGAGCTTAAGGCGAAGCCTGCGCCGGTGAAGTCATATCGTCACGGAGCTTAGGCGAAGCCCTGCGTCGGTGGAGCATCATCATCGTCACTGCGCCGTCGTCTTGTGGAACTCATCCCCGACGCTTTCTTTGGATCGGAGCCCGGGGATCGTCATCGAGCTGAACGTGTGCTGAACTCGGTGGTGCCGTGCATTCGGTACTTGGATCGGTCGGATCGTGAAGACGTATGACTACATCAACCGCGTTGTTATAACGCTTCCGCTTATGGTCTACGAGGGTACGTGGACAGACACACTCCCCTCTCGTTGCTATGCCATCACCATGGTCTTGCGTGTGCGTAGGAAAAAATTTGAAATTACTACGTTCACCAACAGAGGCATCAGAGCCTGGTGTTATGCGTTGATGTCATATGCACGAGTAGAACACAAGTGGGTTGTGGGCGATATAAGTCATACCGCTTACCAAAGATGTCATACTTTGGTTCAGCGGTATTGTGAGATGAAGCGGCCGGACCGACATTACGCGTGCACGCTTACGCGAGACCGGTTTCACCGCTTGAGCACTTGTTGCTTAAAGGTGACGGCGGGTGTCTGTCTCTCTCACTTTAGTTGAACCGAGTGTGGCTCGCCCGGTCCTTCTGAAGGTTAAAACAGCACCAACTTGACAAACTATCGTTGTGGTTTTGATGCGTAGGTAAGAACGGTTCTTGCTCAGCCCGTAGCAGCCACGTAAAACTTGCAACAACAAAGTAGAGGACGTCTAACTTGTTTTTGCAGGGCATGTTGTGATGTGATATGGTCAAGACGTGATGCTATATTTTATTGTATGAGATGATCATGTTTTGTAACCGAAGTTATCGACGGCAATGGCGAGAGCCATATGGTTGTCGCTTTATTGTATGAAATGCAAAAGCCATGTAATTGCTTTACTTTATCACTAAGCGATGGCGATAGTCGTAGAAGCAATAGTTGGCGAGGCGACAACGATGCTACGATGGAGATCAAGGTGTTGCGCCCGGTGACAATGGTGGTCATGACGATTAGCCGGAGATGGAGATCACAAGCACAAGATGATGATGGCCATATCATATCACTTATATTGATTGCATGTGATGTTTATCCTTTATGCATCTTATCTTGCTTTGATTGGCGGTAGCATTATAAGATGATCTCTCACTAAAATTATCAAGAAGTGTTCTCCATGAGTATGCACCGTTGCTAAAAGTTCGTAGTACCCACACACCACGTGATGATCGGGTGTGATAAGTTCTACGTGCATCTACAACGGGTGCAAGCCAGTTTTGCACACGGAGAATACTCAGGTTAAACTTGACGAGCCTAGCATATGCAGATATGGCCTCGGAACACGGAGACCGAAAGGTCGAGCGTGAATCATATAGTAGATATGATCAACATAGTGATGTTCACCATTGAAAACTACTCCATCTCACGTGATGATCGGTTATGGTTTAGTTGATTTGGATCACGTAATCACTTAGATGACTAGAGAGATATCTGTCTAAGTGGGAGTTTTTAATATGATTAATTGAACTTAAATTTATCATGAACTTAGTACCTGATAGTATTTTGCTTGTCTATGTTTACTGTAGATAGATGGCTCGTGATGTTGTTCCGTTGAATTTTAATGCGTTTCCTTGAGAAAGCAAAGTTGAAAGATGATGGTAGCAATTACACGGACTGGGTCCGTAACTTGAGGATTATCCTCATTCTTGCCTGCACAGAAGAATTACGTCCTGGAAGCACCGGCTGGGTGCCGAACTCTTCTTGCGAGAACAACGCCGTAAGTTGTGAACGTCTGGCGAGCAAAGTCGATGACTACTCTATAGTTCGATGTGCCATGCTTTACGGCTTAGAACCGGGTCTTCAACGACGTTTTGAGCGTCATGGAGCATATGAGATGTTCCAAGAGTTGAAGTTAATATTTCAAGCAAATGCCCGGATTGAGAGATATGAAGTCTCCAATAAGTTCTATAGCTGCAAGATGGAGGAGAATAGTTACGTCGGTGAGCACATACTCAAAATGTCCGGGTATAATAATCACTTAATTCAGCTGGGAGTTAATCTTCCGGATGATAGTGTCATTAATGAAATTCTCCAATCATCGCCACCAAGCTACAAGAGCTTCGTGATGAACTATAATATGCAAGGGATGACTAAGACAATTCTGAGCTCTTCGCAATGCTAAAAGCAGCGGAGGTAGAAATCAAGAAAGAGCATCAAGTGTTGATGGTCAACAAGACCACTAGTTTCAAGAAAAAGGGCAAAGGGAAGAAGAAGGAAACTTCAAAAGAACAGCAAGAAAGTTGCTTTGCTCAAGAGAAGAAACCCAAGTCTGTACCTAAGCCCGAAATCGAAAGTGTTTTCTTTACCGCAAGGCATCGACACTGGAAGCGGAACTGCCCCAAGTATTTGGCGGATAAGAAGGATGGCAAGGTGAACAAAGGTATATGTGATATACATGTTATTGATGTGTACCTTACTAGAGCTCGTAGTAGCACACAGGTATTTGATACCGGTTACATTGCTAATATTTGCAACTCAAAGCAGGACTACTGAATAAGCGAGCACCGCAAAGGACGAGGTGACGATGCGCGTGGGAAAGCGGTTCCAAAGTCAATGTGATCGCGGTCGGCACGCTACCTCTACATCTACCTTCGGGATTAGTTTTAGACCTAAATAATTGTTATTTGGTGCCGGCGTTGAGCATGAACATTATATCTGGATCTTGTTTGATGCGAGACGGTTATTCATTTTAAATCGAGAGAATAATGGTTGTTCTATTTATATGAGTAATATCTTTTATGGTCATGCACCCTTGAAGAATGGTCTATTCTTGTTGAATCTCGGCGTAGTGATACACATATTCATAATGTCGAAGCCAAAAGATGCAGAGTTGATAATGATAGTGCAACTTATTTGTGGCACTTGCCGTTTAGGTCATATCGGTGTAAAGCATGAAGAAACTCCATACAGATGGACTTTTGGAATCACTTGATTATGAATCACTTGGTACTTGCGAACCGTGCCTCATGGGCAAGATGACTAAAACACCGTTCTCCGGTTGTATGGAGAGAACAGACTTATTGGAAATCATACATACGGATGTATGCGGTCCGATGAATGTTGAAGCTCGTGGCGGATATCGTTATTTTCTCACCTTCACAGATGATTTAAGCGGAATACGGGTATATCTACTTGATGAAGCATAAATCTGAAACATTTGAAAAGTTCAAAGAATTTCAGAGTGAAGTTGAAAATCATCGTAACAAGAAAATAAAGTTTCTACGATCCGATCGTGGAGGAGAATATTTGAGTTACGAGTTTGGTCTACATTTGAAGCAATGCGGAATAGTTTAGCAACTCACGCCACCGGGAACACCACAGTAATGGTGTGTCCGAACGTCGTAATCGTACTTTACTAGATATGGTGCGATCTATGATGTCTATTTCCGATTTACCGCTATCGTTTTGAGGTTATGCTTTAGAGACGGCCGCATTCACGTTAAATAGGACACCGTCAAAATCCATTGAGACGACACCTTATGAACTATGGTTTAGCAAGAAACCAAAGTTGTCGTTTCTGAAAGTTTGGGGTTGCGATGCTTATGTGAAAAAACTTCAACCCGATAAGCTTGAACCCAAATCGGAAAAATGTGTCTTCATAGGATACCCAAAGGAGACAATTGGGTATACCTTCTATCACAGATCCGAAGGCAAGACATTCGTTGCTAAGAATGGATCCTTTCTAGAGAAGGAGTTTCTCTCGAAAGAAGTGAGTGGGAGGAAAGTGGAACTTGATGAGGTAATAGTACCAGCTCCCTTATTGGTAAGTAGTTCATCACGTAAATCGGTTTACGTGACACCTACACCGATTAGCGAGGAAGATAATGATAATGATCATGAAACTTCAGATCAAGTTGTCACCGAACTTAGAGATCAACCAGAATAAAATCCGCACTGCAGTGGTACGGTAATCCTATTCGGAAGTCATGCTACTAGATCATGGTGAACCTACGAACTATGAAGAAGCGATGGTGAGCCCAGATTCCACAAAATGGCTTGAAGCCATGAAATGCGAGATGGGATCCATGTATGAGAACAAAGTATGGACTTTGGTTGACTTGCCCGATGATCGGCAAGCCATTGAGAATAAATGGATCTTTAAGAAGAAGACCGACGCCGATGGTAATATAACTGTCTATAAAGCTCGACTTGTTGCGAAAGGTTTTCGACAAGTTCAAGGGGTTGACTACGATGAGACTTTCTCACCCGTAGCGATGCTTAAGTCTGTCCGAATCATGTTAGCAATTGCTGCATTTTATGATTATGAAATTTGGCAAATGGATGTAAAACTGCATTCTTGAATGGATTTCTAGAAGAAGAGTTGTATATGATGCAACCGAGAAGGTTTTGTTGATCCAAAAGGTGCTAACAAAGTGTGCAAGCTCCAAATGATCAATTTATGGTGCAGTGCAAGCCTCTCGGAGTTGGAATAAACGCTTTGATAGTGTGATCAAAGCATATGGTTTTATCTGAGACTTTTGGAGAAGCACAGATTTACAAGAAAGTGAGTGGGAGCTCAGAGCATTTACGATATTATATGTGGACGACATATTATTAATTGGAAATGATATAGAATTTCTGGATAGCATAAAAGGATACTTGAATAAAAGTTTTTCAATGAAAGACCTCGGTGAAGCTGCTTACATATTGGGCATCAAGATCTATAGAGATAGATCAAGGCGCTTAATTGGACTTTCACAAAGCACATACCTTGATAAAGTTTTGAAAAGTTCAAAATGGATCGAGGCAAAGAAAGGTCATTTACCCGTATTTACAAGGTGTGAAATTGAGTCGACTCAATGCCCGACCACAATGCAGAAGATAGAGAAAATGAAAAATGTTCCCTATGCTTCAGCCATAGGCTCTATCATGTATGCAATGTTGTGTACCAGACACGACATGTGCTTAGCAATAAGTTTGGCAGGAAGGTACCAAAGTAATCCAGAGTGGATCCTTTGGACAGCGGTCAAGAACATCCCGAAATACACGAAAAGGACTAAGGATATGTTTCTCGTATATGGAGGTGACAAAGAGCTAATCGTAAATGGTTACGTCGATGCAAGCTTTGACACCGATCCGGACGATTCTAAATCGCAAACCGGATCGTATTTTTATTAAACGGTGGAGCTGTCGGTTGGTGCATTTCTAAACAAAGCGTCGTGGCGGGATCTACATGTGAAGCAGAGTACATAGCTGCTTGAGCGACAAATGAAGGAGTCTGGATGAAAGAGTTCATTTCCGATCTAGGTGTCATACCTAGTGCATCAGGACCAATGAAGATCTTCTGTGACAATACTGGTGCAATTGCCTTGGCAAACGAATCCAGATTTCGCAAGAGGACCAAGCATATCAAGAAACGCTTCAATTCCATTCGGGACCAAGTCCAAGTGGGAGACATAGAGATCTGCAAGATACATACGGATCTGAATGTTGCAGACCCGTTGACTAAGCCTCTTCCACGAACAAAACATGATCAGCACCAAGACTCCATGGGTGTTAGAATCATTACTGTGTAATCTAGATTATTGACTCTAGTGCAAGTGGGAGACTGAAGGAAATATGCCCTAGAGGCAATAATAAAGTTATTATTTATTTCCTTATATCATGATAAATGTTTATTATTCATGCTAGAATTGTATTAACCGGAAACATAATACATGTGTGAATACGTAGACAAGCAGTGTCACTAGTATGCCTTTACTTTACTAGCTCGTTAAATCAAAGATTGTTATGTTTCCTAACCATAGACATGAGTTGTCATTTGATTAACGGGATCACATCATTAGGAGAATGATGTGATTGACTTGACCCATTCCGTTAGCTTAGCACTTGATCGTTTAGTATGTTGCTTATGCTTTCTTCATGACTTATACAAAGTTCCTGCAACTATGAGATTATGCAACTCCGTTTACGGAGGAACACTTTGTGTGCTACCAAACGTCACAACGCAATCGGGTGATTATAAAGGTACTCTCTGGTGTCTCCAAAAGTATATGTTGAGTTGGCATGAATCGAGATTAGGTTTTGTCACTCCGATTGTCGGAGAGGTATCTCTGGGCCTTCTCGGTAATACACATCACATAAGCCTTGCAAGCATTGCAATTAATGAGTTAGTTGTAAGATGATGTATTACGGAACGAGTAAAGAGACTTACCGATAACGTGAGATTGAACTAGGTATTGGATACCGACGATCGAATCTCGGGTAAGTAACATACCGATGACAAAGGGAACAACGTATGTCGTTATGCGGTTTGACCGATAAAGATCTTCGTAGAATATGTAGGAACCAATATGGGCATCCAGGTTCCGCTATTGGTTATTGACCAAGAATGGTTCTAGGTCATGTCTACATAGTTCTCGAACCCGCAGGTCCGCTTGCAACAACGCTTTCAATGACAGTTCATTATGAGTTTATAAGTATTGATGTATCGAAGGTTGTTCGAGTCCCGGATGTGATCACGGACATGATGAGGAGTCTCGAAATGGTCGAGACATAAAGATTGATATATTGAAGCCTATGTTTGGACTTGAAATGTTCCGGATGAAAGCAGGAGATTCTGCGGAACACCGGGTTACGGAACCCCGGGGTCAATGGGCCTTGATGGGCCATAGGGAGAAGAGGAAAGGGCGGCCGGGCAGGCGCGCACCCCCTCCCCTCTAGTCCGAATAGGACAAGGAGAGGGGGCGGCGCCTTCCCTCTTCCCCTCCCCAATCCTAATCCAACTAGGAAAGGGGGAGTCCTACTCCGGTGGGAGTAGGACTCCTCGGCCCCTTGGGCTGGCCGCCTTTGTTGGAAATATGCCCTAGAGGCAATAATAAAAGTATTATTATTATATTTCCTTGTTCATGATAATTGTCTTTATTCATGCTATAAGCTGTATTATCCGGAAATCGTAATACACGTGTGAATACATAGACCACAATACGTCCCTAGTGAGCCTCTAGTTGACTAGCTCGTTGGTCGACGGATAGTCATGGTTTCCGACTATGGACATCAGATGTCATTGACAACGGGATCACGTCATTAGGAGAATGACGTGATGGACAAGACCCAATCCTAAGCATAGCACAAAGATCGTGTAGTTCGTTTTGCTAGAGCTTTTCCAATGTCAAGTATCTCTTCCTTAGACCGTGAGATCGTGTAACTCCCGGATACCGTAGGAATGCCTTGGGTGTACCAAAGCGTCACAACGTAATCGGGTGACTATAAAGGTGCATTACAGGTATCTCCGAAAGTGTCTGTTGGGTTGACACGGATCGAGACAGGATTTGTCACTCCGTATGACGGAGAGGTATCATCAGGCCCACTCGGTAATGCATCATCATAATGAGCTCAAAGTGATCAAGTGTCCGTCACGGATCATGCATTACGATGCGAGTAAAGTGACTTGCGGTAACTAGACTAAGCGAGGTATTGGGATACCGACGATCGAGTCTCGGGCAAGTAACATACCGTCTGACAAAGGGAATAGCATACGGGGTTGATTGAACCCTCGACATCGTGGTTCATCCGATGACAACATCGAGGAGCATGTGGGAACCAACATGGGTATCCAGATCCCGCTGTTGGTTATTGACCGGAGAGCGTCTCGGTCATGTCTGCATGTCTCCCGAACCCGTAGGGTCTACACATAAGGTTCGGTGGCGCTAGGGTTAATAGGAAGACAAGTATGTGATTACCGAATGTTGTTGAGTCCGGATGAGATCCCGGACGTCACGAGGAGTTCGAATGGTCCGGAGGTAAAGATTTATATATGGAAAGTGGTTAAACGGACTCCGGAAAGTTTGAGGGTATATCTGGGTAATGTCTGGGGGCCACCGGGAGAGTTCCGGAGGTCCACCGGGAGGCCACCCCTCGGGGGCCACATGGGCTAAGTGGGAGGGAGCCAGCCCCTGGTGGGCTGGGCGCACCTCCCCACCTAGGCCCATGCGGCTAGGGCTTGGGAGGGAAACCCTAAAAGGGCAAGGCGCCCCTTGGCTTGGGGGGCAAGCCACCCTTTCCTCCTCCCTTGGCCGCCCCCTCTAGATGCCATCTAGAGGGGCCGCCTCTCCCTTCCTCCTATAAATAGAGGGGTGGGGAGGGCTTCACACACCATTGAAGGCGCAGCCCTCCCTCCCCAACACCTCTCCTCCTCCGCACGCTTGGCGAAGCCCTGGGAGTATAGTCCCTCCATCTCGCATCACGCCGTCGTGCTGCCATTGGAGTGATCTTCCTCAACCTCTCCTTCCTCCTTGCTGGATCAAGAGGCGAAGGAGGCGCCCATCGTCCCGTCGTGTGTTGAGCGGAGAGGTGCTGTCCGTTCAAGACTTGGTCATCGGTGATCGGAATCACGTTGGGAACGTCTTCATCATCACCACTCCCTCGAACGCTTCCGTACTCGATCTACAAGTGGTATGTAGATGCAAACTATCTCTCATGACTCGTTGCTTAGTAGAACTCATAGATGGATCTTGGTGAAACCGTAGAAAAAATTTTATTTTCTGCAACGTTCCCCAACAGTGGCATCATGAGCTAGGTCTATGCGTAGTTCTCTTTGCACGAGTAGAACACAATTTAGTTGTGGGCGTGGATCTTGTCAATTTACTTGCCGCTACTAGTCTTATCTTGCTTCCGCGGTATTGTGGGATGAAGCGGCCGGACCAACCTTACACGTACGCTTACGTGAGACCGGTTCCACCGACTAACATGCACTAGATGCATAAGGTGGCTGGCGGGTGTCTGTCTCTCCTACTTTAGTTGGAGCGGATTCGATGAAAAGGGTCCTTATGAAGGGTAAATAGAAGTTGACAAGATCACGTTGTGGTTATTCGTGAGTAAGAAAAGCGTTCTTGCTAGAACCCAATTGTAGCCACGTAAAAGATGCAACAACAATTAGAGGACGTCTAACTTGTTTTTGCAGCAATTGACATGTGATGTGATATGGCCAAGTTGTGATGAATGATGAATGACACATTGTGATGTATGAGATCATGTTCTTGTAATAGGAATCACGACTTGCATGTCGATGAGTATGACAACTGGCAGGAGCCATAGGAGTTGTCTTTATTTTTTGTATGACCTGCGTGTCATTGAAGAACGCCATGTAACTTACTTTACTTTATTGCTAAATGCGTTAGCCATAGAAGTAGAAGTAGTCGTTGGCGTGACAACTTCATGGAGGCACAATGATGGAGATCATGATGATGGAGATCATGATGATGGAGATCATGGTGTCATGCCGGTGACAAGATGATCATGGAGCCCCGAAGATGGAGATCAATGGAGCTTTATGATATTGGCCATATCATGTCACTACTATATAATTGCATGTGATGTTTATTATGTTTATACATCTTGTTTACTTAGAACGACGGTAGTAAATAAGATGATCCTTACAACAATTTCAAGAAGTGTTTCCCCTAAGCGTGCACCGTTGCCAAAGTTAAATGGTTTCTAAGCACCACGTGATGATCGGGTGTGATGGATTCTTACGTTCACATACAACGGGTGTAAGATGATTTACACGCGAAAACACTTAGGGTTTACTTGACGAGCCTAGCATGTACGGACATGGCCTCGGAACACGAGACCGAAAGGTCGAACACGAGTCGTATGGAAGATACGATCAACATGAGAATGTTCACCGACGAGGACCGGTCCGTCTCACGTGATGATCGGACCACGGCCTAGTCGACTCGGATCGTGTAACACTTAGATGACTAGAGGGATGTCTAATCTGAGTGGGAGTTCATTGAAATAATTTGATTAGATGAACTTAATTATCATGAACTTAGTCTAAAACTTTTGCATAATATGTCTTGTAGATCAAATGGCCAACGCTCATGTCAACTTGAACTTCAACGCGTTCCTAGAGAAAACCAAGCTGAAAGATGACGGCGCAACTATACGGATCGGGTCCTAACCCGAGGATCATCCTCATAGCTGCCAGAAACAATATGTCCTAGAAGGACCGTTAGGTGGCAGCTCCGTCGAGAAGAACCAAGACATTATGAATGCTTGGCAAACTCGCCGATGATTACTCCCCGTTCGATGCGGCATGCTTTACTTATAACCGGGCTCCAAAAGCGCTTTTGAGCATCACGGAGCATATGAGATGTTCGAGGAGCTGAAACTTGTTTTCCAAGCTCACGCTTGGTCGAGAGATATGACATCTCCGACAAGTTCTATAGTTGTAAGATGGAGGAAAACAGTTACATCGGTGAGCACATCTTGAAGATGTCCGGGTTGCACAACCGTATGACCCAATTTGAACATTAACCTCCACGATGAGGCGGTCATTGACAGAATCCTCGATCGCTCCCACCAAGCTACAAGAGCTTTGTGATGAACTACAACATGCAGGGATGGTAAAGACCATTCCTGAAGTGTTCTCTATCTTTGAAGTCGGCCGAGGTTGAAATCAAGAAAGAACATCAAGTGTTGATGGTCAATAAGACCACTAAGTTCAAGAAGGGCAAGGGTAAGAAGAACTTCAAGAAGGACGGCAAGGAGGTTGCCGCGCCCGGTAAGCAAGTTGCCGGAAGAAGTCAAAGAATGGACCCAAACCCGAGACCGAAAGTGCTTTTATTGCAAGGGAGGGAGTCATGGAAGCGGAACTGCCCCAAATACTTAGCGGACAAGAAGGCCGGCAACACCAAAGGTATATTTGATATACATGTAATTGATGTGTACTTTGCCGATTACTGTAGTAACTCCTGGGTATTTGATACCGTGCCGTTGCTCATATTTGTAATTCACAGGAGAGCTGCGGAATAAGCGGAAATCGGCAAAGGACGAGGTGACGATGCGCGTCGGGAATGGTTCCAGAGTCGATGTGATCGCCGTCGACACGCTACCTCTTCATTTACCTACGGATTAGTTATGAACCTTAATAATTGTTATTTGGTGCCAAGTTTGAGCATGAATATTGTATCCGGATCTTGTTTAATGCGAGATGGCTACTCATTTAAATCCGAGAATAATGGTTGTTCTATTTATATGAGAGATATGTATTATGGTCATGCTCCGATGGTCAATGGTTTATTCCTAATGAATCTCGGCGTAGTATTACACATGTTTATAGTGTGAATACCAAAAGATGTAAAGTTGATAACGATAGTCCCACATACTTGTGGCAATCGCCGCCTTTGGTCACATTGGTGTCAAGCGCATGAAAAAGCTCCATCTTGATGGACTTTTGGAGTCTTTAGATTATGAATCATTTGACACATGCGAACCATGCCTCATGGGCAAGATGACCAAGACTCCGTTCTCCTAACAATGGAGCGAGCAACCAACTTGTTGGAAATCATACATACCGATGTGTGCGGTCCAATGAGCGTTGAGGCTCATGGAGGGTATCGTTATGTTCTCACTCTCACGTATGACTTGAGTAGATATGGGTATGTCTACTTGATGAAACACAAGTCTGAGACCTTTGAAAAGTTCAAGGAATTTCAGAATGAAGTAGAGAATCAACGTGACCGAAAGATAAAATTCTTACGATCGGATCGTGGAGGAGAATATTTAAGTCACGAATTTGGTACACACTTAAGAAAATGTGGAATCGTTTCACAATTAACGCCGCTGGAACACCTCGGTAATAATGGTGTGTCCGAACGTCGTGTCGCACTCTATTGGATATGGTGCGGTCTATGATGTCTCTTACCGATTTACCGATATCATTTTGGGGATACGCTCTAGAGACAGCTACATTCACTTTAAATAGGGCACCGTCTAAGTCCGTTGAGACGACACCGTATGAATTATGGTTTGGGAAGAAACCTAAGGTATCGTTTCTAAAAGTTTGGGGATGCGATGCTTATGTCAAGAAACTTCAACCTGAAAAGCTCGAACCCAAGTCGGAAAAATGCGTCTTCATAGGATACCCTAAGGAAACCATAGGGTATACCTTCTACTTAAGATCCGAGGGCAAGATCTTTGTTGCCAAGAACGGATCCTTTCTCGAAAAGAGTTTCTCTCGAAAGAAGTAAGTGGGAGGAAAGTAGAACTCGATGAAGTACTACCTCTTGAACAGGATAGTAGTGCTACTCGTGAAAGTGTTCTGTGATGCCTACACCAATCAAGAGGAAATTCATGATGATGATCAAGATACTTCGGATCAAGTTGCTATTGAACTTCGTAGGTCCACTAGGACACGTTCCGCACCAGATTGGTACGGCAACCCTGTCTTGGAAATCATGTTGTTAGACAACAATGAACCTTCGAACTATGAAGAAGCGATGGCGGGCCCAGATTCCAACAAATGGCTAGAAGCCATGAAGTCCGAGATAGAATCCATGTATGAAAACAAAGTGTGGACTTTGGTGACTTGCCGATGATCGGCGGCGATAGAAAACAAATGGATCTTTAAGAAGAAGACGGACGCGGATGGTAATGTCACCATCTATAAAGCTCGACTTGTCGCTAAGGGTTATCGGCAAGTTCAAGGGATTGACTACGATGAGACTTTCTCTCCGTAGCGAAGCTTAAGTCCGTCCGAATCATGTTAGCAATTGCCGCATACTATGATTATGAGATATGGCGAGATGGGCGTCAAAACAGCGTTCCTTAACGGCTATCTTAAGGAAGAGTCAGATATGATGCAATAGGAAGGTTTTGTCGATCCTAAGAATGTCGACAAAGTATGCAAGCTCCAGCGATCCATTTATGGGCTGGTGCAAGCATCTCGGAGTTGGAACATTCGCTTTGATGAGATGATCAAAGCGTTTGGGTTTATCTTGAGCACTTATGGAGAAGCCTGCGTTTACAAGAAAGTGAGTGGGAGCTCAGAGCATTTCTCATATTATATGTAGATGACATACTTTTGATGGGAAATGATATAGAATTTTTGGACAACATTAAGGCCTACTTGAATAAGTGTTTTTCAATGAAGGACCTTGGAGAAGCTGCTTATATATTAGGCATCAAGATCTATAGAGATAGATCGAGACGCCTCATAGGTCTTTCACAAAGCACATACCTTGATAAGATTTTGAAGAAGTTCAAAATGGATCAGTCCAAGAAGGGGTTCTTGCACAGATTGCAAGGTGTGAGATTGAGCTCAGCTCAATGCCCGACCACGGCAAAAGATAAAGAAGAGATGAGTGTCATCCCCTATGCCTCGACCATAGGATCTATTATGTATGCCATGTCAGTACCAGACTGATGTAAACCTTGCCGTAAGTTTGGTAGGAAGGTACCAAAGTAATCCCGGCAAGGAACACCGGACAATGATCAAGAATATCCTGAAGTACACAGAAAGGACAAAGGACATGTTTCTCATTTATGGAGGTGACGAAGAGCTCGTCAGAAGGGTTACGCCGACGCTTAGCTTCGACACGGTCTGAATGACTCTAAGTCACAAACCGGATACGTGTATATGTTGAATGGTGGAGCGATGAAGTCGGTGCAAAGCCGCAAGCGTAGCATCGTGGCGGGATCTACATGTGAAGCGGAGTACATGGCAGCCTCGGAGGCAAGACATGAAGCAATTTGGGTGAAGGAGTTCATCACCGACCTAGGAGTCATACCCAATGCGTCGGGGCCGATCAAACTCTTCTGTGACAACACTGGAGCTATTGCACTAGCCAAGGAGCCCAGGTTTCACAAGAAGACCGAGCACATCAAGCGTCGCTTCAACTCCATCCGTGAAAATGTTCGTGATGGAGACATAGAAATTTAGAAGTGCATACGGATCTGAATGTCGCAGATCCGTTGACTAAACCTCTTCCACGGGCAAAACATGATCAACACCGTAACTCTATGGGTGTTCGATTCATCACAATGTAAACTAGATTATTGACTCTAGTGCAAGTGGGAGACTGTTGGAAATATGCCCTAGAGGCAATAATAAAAGTATTATTATTATATTTCCTTGTTCATGATAATTGTCTTTATTCATGCTATAAGCTGTATTATCCGGAAATCGTAATACACGTGTGAATACATAGACCACAATACGTCCCTAGTGAGCCTCTAGTTGACTAGCTCGTTGGTCGACGGATAGTCATGGTTTCACGACTATGGACATCGGATGTCATTGACAAGCGGGATCACGTCATTAGGAGAATGACGTGATGGACAAGACCCAATCCTAAGCATAGCACAAAGATCGTGTAGTTCGTTTTGCTAGAGCTTTTCCAATGTCAAGTATCTCTTCCTTAGACCGTGAGATCGTGTAACTCCCGGATACCGTAGGAATGCCTTGGGTGTACCAAAGCGTCACAACGTAATCGGGTGACTATAAAGGTGCATTACAGGTATCTCCGAAAGTGTCTGCTGGGTTGACACGGATCGAGGCGGATTTGTCACTCCGTATGACGGAGAGGTATCATTGGGCCCACTCGGTAATGCATCATCATAATGAGCTCAAAGTGATCAAGTGTCCGTCACGGGATCATGCATTACGGATGCAGTAAAGTGACTTGCCGTAACGAGACTAAACGAGGTATTGGGATACCGACGATCGAAGTCTCGGGCAAGTAACATACCGTCGACAAAGGGAATAGCATACGGGGTTGATTGAACCCTCGACATCGTGGTTCATCCGATGACAACATCGAGGGCGTGTAGGAACCAACATGGGTATCCAGATCCGGCTGTTGGTTATTGACCGAGAGCGCCTCGGTCATGTCTCCATGTCTCCCGAACCCGTAGGGTCTACACACTTAAGGTTCGGTGGCGCTAGGGTTAATAGGAAGACAAGTATGTGATTATCGAATGTTGTTCGAGTCCGGATGAGATCCCGGACGTCACGAGGAGTTCGGAATGGTCCTGAGGTAAAGATTTATATATGGAAAGTGGTTAAGCGGACTCCGGAAAGTTTCGGGGTATACTGGGTAATGTCTGGGGCCACCGGGAGGGTTCCGGAGGTCCACCGGGAGGGGCCACCCCTCCCAGGGGGCCACATGGGCTAAGTGGGAGAGGGAGCCAGCCCCTGGTGGGCTGGGCGCACCTCCCCACCTAGGCCCATGCGGCTAGGGCTTGGGGAGGGGAAACCCTAAAGGGCAAAGGGGGCGCCCCCTTGGCTTGGGGGGCAAGCCACCCCTTTCCTCCTCCCCTTGGCCGCCGCCCCTCTAGATGCCATCTAGAGGGGCCGCCCTCTCCCTTCCTCCTATAAATAGAGGGGTGGGGGAGGGCTGCACACACCATTGAAGGCGCAGCCTCCCTCCCCAACACCTCTCCTCCTCCGCTGCACGCTTGGCGAAGCCTGCCGAGTACAGATCCCTCCATCTGCATCACGCCCGTCGTGCTGCCATTGGAGTGATCTTCCTCAACCTCTCCTTCCTCCTTGCTGGATCAAGGCAGAAGGAGACGCCATCGTCCCGTCGTGTGTTGAACGCGGAGGTGCCGTCCGTTCGAGACTTGGTCATCGGTGATCGGAATCACGTTGGGAACGTCTTCATCATCACCACTCCCTCGAACGCTTCCGTACTCGATCTACAAGTGGTATGTAGATGCAAACTATCTCTCATGACTCGTTGCTTAGTAGAACTCATAGATGGATCTTGGTGAAACCGTAGGAAATTTTTTATTTTCTGCAACGTTCCCCAACACGCACCCTCCCTTGCTCCTTTATATACGGGGGCAGGGGGGCACCCCATAACACACAAGTTGATCTACGGATCGTTCCTTAGCCGTGTGCGGTGCCCCCCTCCACCATATTCCACTTCGGTCATATCGTCGCGGAGCTTAGGCGAAGCCTACTGCCGATGAAGTCATATCGTCAGCGGAGCTTAAGGCGAAGCCTGCGTCGGTGGAGCATCATCATCGTCCTACCCGTCGTCTTGTGGAACTCATCCCCGACGCTTTCTTTGGATCGGAGCCGGGGATCGTCATCGAGCTGAGCGTGTCTTGAACTCGGAGGTGCCGTGCGTTCGGTACTTGGATCGGTCGGATCGTGAAGACGTACGACTACATCAACCGCGTTGTTATAACTCTTCCGCTTACGGTCTACGAGGGTACGTGGACAGACACTCTCCCCTCTCGTTGCTATGCCATCACCATGGTCTTGCGTGTGCGTAGGAATTTTTTTGAAATTACTACGTTCCCCAACACTTCTGAGACAACACCTCGGCGTTGTCCGTAGGGCAAGGGGTGGAGGCGGTCGGAAGTGAATCACTATTCATATCCGACGAGTCCAAAGAACCGTCCGACGAAGATACGTCGATACGGGCTCGGGACGGACTGCGTAATCATATTCGGTGTAAGGAGAAGCAGTGCAATATAATCATACTATGAATTACTATGGTATCTGGATACTTACGACTTCGCCAGGGGCTTGTCCCTGGGCAACCACTCGTTGTCACTATAGGCGGCGGTCGTGGAGCAGTCCGGAAGGAGGGTCCTTCCCTTCTTGGACCCTTCGGCTGTGGATCAGAGAGGGTACGTTGATGGTCCAGTTCCAACCCGATTAGGATTGGCCTTTTACCGTTGACATGCATACATTGGAGATACAGTAAAAAGGGACACACAAATAAATACAAGTGTCGTTCTATTATTGATTGAAAGACTTGACTGATGTCCAATTGATTTTCAGTCAAACGTCAAATAGACACTCAATCTTTAGAAGGCTGCCTCATGCTTGAAGGTATGAACCAATATCTATTCTTTCAAAGTTTTTCTCTTTTAACCATGAAGTGCAATAGTGTAGACGAGCGATCTTACGGAACTCCAGATCACCACATTTCTCAGAGAAATCCCCAGCTTAAAAATCTTGCTACTGGTATGCATCCACCACCCGATCCTCATTCTGAATTTGAGAATAAATTGATTTAACATCTGCTCTAATGTTCTTTATAACATCGTAGTACTTCATGTGTTATGAAAGTGTGAAACACCAGATGTCTTCATATGCAAAAATATAATGAAAGCTATAAAAGTTATTTTTAGTTATATGGATTAGCTAATGTCAAATGTAAATGCAGGTGTCTCCATGGTGAAAACTATTATAACAAAATATGTGAAGATATTTGCTGCCTGGATGAACAATATAACCCCATAGCCCACTATAACTTAATCAGCTTATAAGGTACAACTTAGTTAAGATGTCGTCAATAACCACTACTATTTTTTATTCGCTTGCATCGTTTTTTATCTAATAGAATGATAGAAATAGAGGTTTCCCAGTCCAAAAGAAGGATATGAACACAGAGTAGCTAAAGTAGAGGCATAGAACTGCCAATTATCATTGTTTTATTTCAGTACGATTGCTTTTGAGATAATAAATGAGCTAAGTAGTCCCGTCACAAATTAGTTTACATAGTCCCTATGTTTCTTTTTAGTCCGCATATATAAAATTTAGTCAAAGTGAAACTTTGTAAAATTTGACTAACTTTGTAGGAAAAAATATCAACATCTGCATTACTAAAGCTATATGATATGAAAATTAATTTCATGATGCATCTAATAATATTAATTTCATATTGTGAATCTTGATATTTTTTCCTATAAACTTAGTCAAAGTTGACAAAGTTTGACTTTTACCAAATTTTATATGCACATTAAAAAGAAAGGGAGGGATTACTCGATCTTTTCATGCAGATCTCCTAGATCCAAGAGTTTCTGAAGAAATATCATGTTTTCAAGATTATGGATCTAATTAGGAATAAGTGAATGAGATTACTTGGATAGTGTTCATATATTTGATCTGGTGATGTATGGTTATTATGTGCTTCTCTTGATTTCATTTGTATCTGTACATGTTAGATTAGTTCCTTTTCGGCCACCAGAACAAAATAAGCTTCTCAGATATTTTGATGTTCAAATTTTATAGTGGCTTTACACAACTATATCATTTTGCCCACCAAATTGTCGTCGTATTTTAGTAATTTGTTTGTTCATTGGCGTCCCTTGATAAGATATACTCCCTCCGTTCCTAAATACTTGCCTTTCTAGAGATTTCAACAAGTGACTACATACGGAGCAAAATGAGTGAATCTACACTCTAAAACATGTCTACATACATCCGTATGTTGTAGTCCATTTAAGATGGCTAGAAAGACAACTATTTGGGAACGGAGGGAGTAGCCTCACATGCATGAAAGTGGGGAAGCTGTAGATTGACATGTCCAAGTTTGCAGTTTTTCTACATCAGACTGCTTCCACGGAGGTCAAATACGAGGCATTGTCAACCCATGAAATGTTAAATTCTGAACGCACATATGTATATATTTGGATACTGAACTAACTGATGTAGGGAATTAGAGAGGCTGGAGTTAGTTGGTTGCAGAAGATAGAAAACAAGAATATTTTCCAATGCTTAATAAGGTGGGAGACAGAGAGAGTGAGACTAGAACATGTATGCCTATTGCAACGCATGAGCAATTAATTAGTTACATATATTTAAGGATTACAACTTCCGTGCCAAATTACTTGTCTTAGATTTATTTAGGTATATGGATGTATCTTGAACTAGGGCTACAAGGAAAAAGGAGCAACACTTGGAGAGGAAGCGAGCCAAAAAATTTATGTCCTGGTGCTTTCTTTCAAACTAAGGCAGTTGCTTTTTTCATGTGATCGTCTAATTTTGTCCCACTCAAATTTTTGATTTCCAGGGACCTATCTCTCTGGATTATGGTGAGCAAGAGGCGTCGCTTATATCCAAGTTGTTGCAAGGTGCCTTCCATCCTCAATGGTAAATTCAATGAATATTGATGTAACCAACAAAAAATAGGAATATAGATGTACTGTGGACGTATATGAGGTGATTCATGTACCACTATGGATTACTTATTTTCAGATGGCACATACTGTGTGTGCATATATGTGCTGTGTGTGCTTACATGTAATTTGATATGCGCAATCAGAACAAAAATATACATGTGAAATTTGATATGAATTGCGTTCATAGATGTAATGAAAAAAAAATAAATTAAAAATCCATGACAACGCACGGGCATTTTCCTAGAAGCGTAATGGCCCAAACTGCATACGGCCTCCTCGTAGACAAGTTTGCTGTACGCACAACCCTAAATCGATCGGGCTTGGTCTCTGGACGCCGCCGCCCACCCCCACCCCCTATGGCCTCCCTTGTAGACAGATTGCTGTACGCACAACCCTAAATCTATCGGTTTTGGTCTCTCTCGCCGCCGGATCGCCGGTCCCCAACCCCCACGGCCGCCTCCGTCAGTAAGGCATCGCCATGTCTGCCGCTCCAGAAGCTCCTCCTTCCGAAGGTCCTCCATCGTTCATCGCCATGTCTGCCGCTCCGGAAGCTCCTCCTTCCGAAGGTCCTTCATCGTCGGTAAGGCATCTCACCCTACAAATTCCTTTCGATTTGTCCTCACAGAGATCCCCCTAATTTGCTAATCTATTTCCAGGTCGCCATATCAACCTCCCCCTTCCCCAACTGGATACTGCTGGAGCGCTTTGTCTTCCGCAGGGACGACAAGAAGTCTTTTCCGGACGACACAAAGGCACCCATCAGGGCGTCCGGCATCACCTCCTGGAACGCTCCCTTCCGGATTGCCTTCTCCCTTGCCAAGCCTCCGCTCGCTTCCCGCCTCTATGCAAAGTTGCCACGCTTTCCAGATCCTAGAAAACAGACGCCTTTAGCCATAGTGGCGACCCACTACAATCTACTGCTGCTTCGCGTAGGTACCAAAACCCCTGCACTAGGGCTAGTGCAGGACTTCTTTATCTGCAATGCCTATGAACCTTCCACGCTCAAAGCTTTGCCTCCTTGTAGAGAGCCCTACACAGATTATAGCCGCAGCAGTGGTGACAACCTACCTCGTGGTCGACCCCTCCAGAAGGAGGAGCAACGCCTGCTTGAGGTTCGATCAATGGGGCTCTTGTGCGGAGGCGGGGATAAGTTTGCGGTGGCAGAGCTCTGCGTTTTCAAATCCATTCACTTAAAATCATATGCTGACATTTGTTTGCTATGCTCTCCCACATCAGCCGCCCCTGTCCTTGGCGGCAATTGGAACGCGTTCCGTGTACCAATCCTTGGCATTGACAGCAATGATCCATGGCACATTTGTTGCTGGGACACTGACACTGTCATTACTTTTAGGCACTGGCTGTGCTGGATCGATTATCATCGTGGTATTCTATTCTGCGACGTGTTCGGAGAGCCTGTCCCTACCGTCACATTCCTTGCTTTTCCTCTTGATGAGTATCCTTCCGCGCACACTCTCAAAGAGATCAAGCCATCCAGCCGGTTGTATCGTGGTGCGTCTGTCTTATTTGGTGGCAATATGATCAAATTTGTCAATGTCACCCGCCACGACGACATTGGTTATGGAGAACTCAAACCTCGTTCAGGCTTCACCATCACCTGCCACACCCTCAAGTTAGGCGACACCCCAGTGATAGGCAATGCAAGGTGGAAGTTAGACTACAAGATTACTTCTGATGAGCTTTGGTCCGCCAATCCTCCTGAGCATCTTCCACACAACATTCTCATGTTCCCTCAAATAGACTTAGACAGGCCACATCTAGTGCACTTTATCATCAGCGAGTTTGAATTCGTTATTAAGAAGATGTGGTTGGTGTCCATTGATATGAAAACTAAGAAGGTGAAATCATTTGCTCCGTACATCAGTGGGAAGGAAGGACTTGAAACAGACGACGCAGACTTGACCAGAGAAAGGTCTGCCGCTCCCATGCCCTTCCTACCCTGTGATTTCTCCGCGTTTCTCCGTCTCTCAAGGTGCTAGCTGCTATCCACCACTTTGTACTTAATAGTTTTTTGCGGTTCATCATTTTAATCTTGTTGGTATTTCAATTACATGGAATGCAGCCTCTTTCTCCAACCAGAACAATAATAATGTAGTGTTTTGTATTTATATACTGCAGGTTGAGCAAGGATATGGAATGACTCACGGTGTACATTTAAGTTCAGCTACCATGGTAAAAATACTATCTACTTACTCTCTTGTATGCATCTGCTTACCTTTAGTTCTTGCTGATTCATTGCTATATTACTGAATGGACAAAATGGAATACATGCTTTTAGTGCTGTCCTCTTCATCACTTTATTCTATATGTTCATATTTTTGGCTATGTCATAGTGCCGCTTTCACTTTGTTATAGTAATATATTAATTAATTGAATCATTTAATATATCGTTGCCATTTATCTTGTTTTGGCTGTTCAAGTGTTTTTAGGATTGAGCCGCCCCAGTTGCGCAGTTACACTAAACTTAATATCGATAATAAACAATAACAGCTTGCTGTTCTATCTTTTGCTCTTTATGGACTGTCCACTATCTATACATGTAGTTCTTGATTCATAACACAGCCTTCTGTTGCTACTAGCTTGCTGTGCTATTTTGAAGCAAACTCTAGGAACCACACTATTGTGATTGCTCTTGTAAAGCATAAAACATGATGGTTCTCCAATTTCTATATCGGAGCAAATGTCTATTATCTACAAACCTTTTAGCACACATTTTTCTATTGGTAAAAGTTTTAGAAGGTATTTTTTTGAATCTTTGGGTCAATCAGCTCACATCTTTGTCTGTTTCCATTAGGATCCTTCTGTTCCATATAGTGCGTTTTTTTATGTCGTGTAACTGGATACCAGGCCAGTGAAAAGCCATTCTCCCTGCATGAGAATTTTATTAGGTAAACTACTGTAGCATTAGCCTCGTTGGCCTTCTCATGTCATTACCACGTCTTCCTCTTGTTGTCATTACCACGTGAAACTTGATCAAGTACATGATTACGCTTACATTAATATTTAGGGTGAAACTGTCTTCTCTATTAGTTTTCCCCACTCTAATGCCATTTCTATTTCTTGTTTTTTTATTTCATTTTGAACTATTGTTTTGTACATTTTTAAATGGATTTTTAACTAGCAAACCCATCACACTAGGTTTAGCAATTCATCTTATGTGGCAATACTGCTCGCAAGCAGCATAGTCAGATGTTCAGATGCTCCCAAAATTTGTAACTGCCTTCTGAGGCTGCGCCGTGTCGCTTTCTTAGTAAGGGACTATTCTTCACCCCAGCCAGCTTATGCGCCCATGCTCAAAACAACAAACCGAGAGAAACATAACTTTTGTGAGGTAATATTATAGCGTTGAAGGAGGAACCAGTCCCCACACTAAAAGCACCGTAAACAAAAAGAGTGTAAGGTAATCTTACAGTTTGCATGCCAGTCAATTATGTCCTGTAGGTGAGGAACCAGCCCTGGCGCATCTTTCTGTAATTTTATGGCTATTCAGGTAATCTTACAGTAGGCAGGTGTTCCTGGCTTTTTTGATATGTAATGCTCCGTTCCTATATTTCAGGTATTTTTCGTTAGATCTATTAGTAGTATTTTTTATTGGACTGAGTACACAGGGTCTCTAGCAAAAATAATTATGGTAATTGATTTAAGTAACATAGGTCAGTATCGCAATTCTGTAGGAGGCAATTTTGACAACTGTAAGAAACATAGATCCCTAATTCTATTCTGTACATAAGGAATTTTTCTTTTTCCGAGGAAACAGCAGGAGCTCTGCCTTTGCATTAAGAAGAAGAGAATTTACCAGTTTATAAGGAAAACTGGCTGAAAACCGAGTACACGAGGAATTTTTGGTAACCCCAGATCAACAAAGCGGTCTAATAAATAGATTCCATGCAGTGGTTCTGGGAAATACATCACGTAACAAAAACCATCCTTAGGGTTACAAATAAAATTTGTTTGGACGAAATTAAACGCCACTTAGCACTAAGTAACCAGCATCATGAAAATTTCAGAAATCACTATTACAAAACTGAATACAACTGAGCTTGCACCGACTATTGCCGAACTTGATCTTTAAGTATCTTAATTTGCAGGTGGCCAGAGATTTTCCATCAACTTCATTTGTTCCTCAATCTCTCGAGCAACTGAAACATTCTTCTTAATAGTACCGTAGCCTTTAGGTTCACCTTTCTTCTCTGAATTTTGCTACTGGTTCTTACAAAAAGTGGGCCTGACATTTCAATTTAACATTACTCGTATCCACCACAAATATGAGGACATCTCTACCCCTCATACATTAACGGTCATCCACCTGAACAGATACCTGAAAACTAAATATTTTCAGTTGTTAGAAGTATACCAACACACAAGCACATATAACACTTGAGGATTAACAGACTTCACTACCTAGAATAGGAAATAGGTGGCTCTGCAAGATAGGAAATAGGTTAAATGTGAACAAAATCAATGTCTTATAGTATAGAAGAATCTCAAGCAAAATGATGGTGTGGATTTACTTTACAGTATCCATGCCTACTGAATAAATTTAATTGGTGGAGGCTAGCTAGAATCGCATGATTACTCCAAAAATAGCACATTCTCATCCGGTTTATGCTACAGAAAACAAACAAGCAATTAGTTGACTGAGGGAGGGTTAAACCAAAAAATTAGCAAAGATTGACAGGCTGGATGAGGGTCAATGTCCACCTCATGCAGTTAAAATAAATATAACTCAAATTTGCAGCTTACCTGAATATTGACAGGCTGGGAGAGTGTTAGTGTCCACCAACGTAAGGTTTCCAACCAGCAAAGTACGTAAATCTAATATACTGTACAGAGTCATCCCACATTTGCCAGCTGATGTAAATTTTTTGAGATAAGATAGGAGATATGGGGTCATCATAAAATAGGAGCATGTCCAACTAATTCATTTTCCAAGCCTGCATGCGACTAGATTGCATCTCTTGTTTACATCGATGTAAAACAGGAGCACGCCCAGCTATATCGTTCTGTCGAGTGTGTATCAATAAATAGCAATGAATAGGTACTTAACCATTCATCACTCACCTGAAGCAGTGTAAAAATATGATAACCGAACCTGAAAAAGTTCAGTGTACTCCAGGTGTATGCAGTGCTTTCACAGAGTTGACAAAGTGCTACAAATGTACCATGAATTGGAAAAAGAATACCTGATCCTGCATCTTGAAATTTTTGGTAGTTGCTACCATGTCTCACTTGTGTTATGGTCTGTACCTAGAGAATGTTCTGAAGCCTTCCACATGGAGACCCTCAACAACTACAGGTCAAAAGTGAAAATACATATTTTTATCAGGACGATTGAAGTTTAAGAAAAGTCGCATTTGTGTTCTTTAGCAATATTAGGTAACCGAAAGGCATGATCAGCCATGATGGCAGTGTTTCGACAACTCAACTAACAAAAAATTATACTCCCTATCAGCAAGTCAATGAAATTGTGCATTGAGATCATGGTTACTTGAGCTTAAATGATTGGTGATTATGAGGGTGCCACAAGCGCAGCTTGTTTTTCCACATTTTCAAGGTATGATCGGCCATGATGGCAGTGTTTCGACTAACTCATAACAGAGCATTATACTCCCTATCAGCAAGTCAATGACATTGTGTATTGAGATCATGGTTACTTGAGCTTAAAGGATTGGTGCTTATTAGGGTGTCATTCTCTGTTGCTCGTAGCGCGCAGCTTGTTTTAACATAATGGTTACTTGTACCTCTTTCCTGTTTCCTACTATGCCTTGTTCTGCAATAGAGCAGATTCACAATGATGGGATTGTCAACCTAATATAGTAGCAACATCCCAACTCGATTCTAAATTTAAATGGCCGGACATAGTACTTTTCAGTATCAGGGACAGTCTAATTCATTCAAAATAGTGGAGCTTATCCATAATAGAGAAGAAAAAAATAAAAAAATTGTTGCAGCCTATTAAAAAGAGACAGGGAGGTGGGCTGGGTTCTAGTCCAGGCACGGAACGTAAAATTACCTTGACCCAGATATAATTTTCCGGCTAGGGATGGTGGACTGGCTTTTCCCCAATCGCAAAACGGTGGCTTGGCTGGAGGCAATGTCTGGCTCGGTCTATCGACCATTAGTGTTTTGAGTTTTAGCCGCTCTAGTTGTGTAGGTAGACTATAAAAACTTCATATCGGTAATAAATACTACCTCCGTCCCAAATTAGTTGTCGCAGAAATGGATAAAAATGGATGTATTTATATCTAAAATACGTTTAGATACATCCATTTCTGCGACAAGTAATTCCGGATGGAGGGAGTAATACTTTATATAAGGTGTATTTGTTTTTCCAAAAGTCAAACGAGTGCATGTTTGACTGAGTTTTTAGAAAAATATATCATATCCACAATATGAAATTTATATCATTTGATCCATCATTAAAAGTAGTTCCATATTTTATCTATAATCTTTGGTCAAACATTCAAATGGTTTACTTGCACGGAGGTCAATACACCTTATATTCTGGAACGGAGAGAGTAATAGCTTGCTTCTTCTGCCATCAAGTTGTCCCTGAGAGTCATAAGAATCCTCTCCTTGTTGAATCTTTTGCTCGTTATGGAGCTGTCCACTATCTATACATGTGTAGTTCTTTATTCATTATGCAGCCTTCTGTTGGTACTAGTTTGGTGTGCTATTTTGAAGCAAAAAATCTAGGAACCACACTACGGTGATTGCTCTTGTAAAGCATAAAACCGTATGCTGATTTATTGCTATATATTGCTAAATGGTGCAAAATGGAATATCTGCTTTTATTGTCGCCCTCTTCATTGCTTTCTTGTAAAGCATAAAACTGGGTGCTGATTTTTATTTGAAATTGTGTTTTTACAGGATTGTGGTGTTTCAGTCGCGTGTGTGCAGGAAATGCTGATCTAGAGAATGGATGTCTTGGCGTGGGTTGGATGGAGAAGACCCCTTCTCGGGTCTATCTCACTTTTGTTGTGGCATGTCGCTTATGATACAGTGTTCTGTTCTGCCACTCCTGGATAACTCTAATGTAGTGTTAATCAACGACCAAGCAGTGCAATTAATATTTATATCAGAATGGATCTTGGCTTGTGCGTCCCATCTGTTTAGCTGTGTGTTGCTGGAGGATGTAAAAGCATGCTTGACTACTTTATTTCTTACGATTATGGATGCTGTACCATGTCTCCTTACCTGAATTTTACTTATGCATTATGCATGTCGATGCCGTGGTTCGTATCAATGCCTGTGTTCTACATATGCTTTTAGATTTGGATCGTATAGAATGCACACCGTACCATTTGAAATGGCAGTGAAGTGTCAGTGGTTTTTTGTAAGGGTATTGATCAGGAAACTGGGTCGTACTATTACATGTCTTTTTGTATGCTGATCAGTTTACTTGGTGCTATTGATGTAGGTTTTGGAACACCCCTGTAATTAACCTACAGTAATCCCTCTTGATTAATGAAGTCATCTCTTTTTTCTCGTAGCAATTGTCACTTGTTCCAAAGTCAAATTCAAAATCAAATTTGAATTGCAGATGAAAATAGAAGTTTCACAAACATGCAAACAAAAGTGTTCATAATTTTGCGAAAAATCACTAAGTAATTGTCTTGGAGAAACCAATATTATTTGAAATATTAAATTGCCCCTAACCTATTTAAAATGGCGTCGTATCAGGTGAATCCGGTATCCGTTGTGAATCCCTGCATCCTCTACCTTCGAGTCGCCCAAGCCATCCCAATGTTCAGTATGAGTTGCTTCAAGTTAACAAGGAAGGTGTGCAAGAGCCTGGCCTCTTGCTTAGCGAAATATTGGTGGAGTAGTTCCCTTGATCGCTGATCTTTGCACTGGAAGGCATAGAACTCTCTATCTAAACCGAAAGCGCAGTGCCGGATGGATTTTTGGGATCTTGAGATGTTCAATACAGCTCTCTCGGAAAACACGGATGGAGGCTGTTGACAAACCCAGAATCCCTTTGCGCTCGAGTTCTTAAAGGAAGATACTACCCCACCAGTGATTTTATGCAAGCCACAACTCCTCAATATTCCTCTTCAACTTGGCGTGCTATAATCGTTGGGAGGGATGCCTTGCAGATTGGTCTTCTCAAACGGATAGGAGACGGCTCTACGGTCTCCATTTGGCATGACAAATGGATCCATGGAACTTTATCTATCACGCCGGTCTGTAACATTGGCACTGCTCAGCTGAATGTGGTGGCGGACCTCATTGACCCCAGTAACTGGTCATGGAGGGATGGCGTGGTTCGTGAAAATTTCATACCCCCAGATGCAGATGCTATTCTTAATATTCCACTAAGGCAAGGAGGAGGTGATGATTCTTTGGCATGGGCTTTTGAAAAATCGGGTTGCTACACTGTAAGATCAGCGTATCGTGCTCTAATGACTCGCAACGAGCAGCTTGCTCTAGAGGAAGGGACGACTACCGAATCCTCAATGACAGACAAACAGTTGTGGTCTCGTTTGTGGAAACTCAAGGTCATACCAAGAGTGAGAGTTTTCTTGTGGAGGGTACTACATGGCATTCTTCCAGCAGAAGCAACTCTTAAACACTGTCATATTGCCAAGGTTAGTACATGCAAAATATGTCTTCACACTGATGAAGACATGATGCATGCCCTACTGGATTGTTCTCATGCTAGGCAGTTTTGGGATGCAGCTCCCGAGTGGTTGAATATCAGAAGGCCGGTACTGCATCCACTAACCTGGTCAAGAGATATCTTGTGCGATCATATGTTCTCAAAGTCAGAGAGAGCTATTCCAGTGACTGTAATGTGGACGATTTGGACCTCACGGAACAACATCACCCACGACAAATCTGCATACAACCCTATACAGTCTCTGAAGAGGGTTAGGGAGTCGCTTGCAGTTCTCGAGCTGCCGCGTGATCACGCCCGGATTCTGCCTGGCCATGGTTGGCGCCCACCTGAGTCGGGCTGGATCAAAATAAACACTGATGGACGTGTTGCGATGGATGCAAGGAGGGGGGGGGGGGGGGGGGTAGCTCGGTCCCAATCATCCCTCTTAGCGGCGTGGTGCAAACCCTACCCAGGGGTCACGGACCCGCTCATAGCCGAAGCTCTTGCTATACGAGATGGAGTCATCTTCGCTCATCTTAGGGGCTATACTCAAGTGGTACTGGAGTCTGATAATTTGGAGATTGTGAATCTCTGGAACTCGCATCACACCTCTCGCGAGGTGGTGGCGCCTATCTTTTCTGAAATTGGGAAGCATGTTCCTTCTTTTGAGTCTTTTGTAGGTCAACATATTGGTAGGGCAGCCAACGTCTCTGCTCATCTTTGTGCGAAGCAAGCAAGCACATTAGATGTTACACAGTGCTGGCTTGACACTACCCCAAGTTTCCTTGTAACTAGCCTCTTAGCAGACTCTGCTGGAGGTGTTGATGTTGAATAAAGAGCCCCGATTTACCCGCAAAAAAGAAAACCGCCAGATTAAAATCATGTGTATCTACTAAAATGGTGTCGTATCTTATGCATCCAGCATCCCTCGTGCATCCCTGTAGCCACTCAATGTCTGTCGTCCGATCCTAATCATCAGCCTTGCGTGCGTTGGCTCCTATTTTGCAGAAAAACGCCCGCCTGTGGCCCAATTAGGCGTGTGAATTTTCTTTAAACCCCCCGCTGAAGCTAGCTCTCCTAATTCCCTACTCCTGTGCGTGCTTGGGATCGGTGTATTCTAATGCGGAGGTGTTTATCTTACACCTGTATTTCCGGCCTCTGAATAGTTTTCCGCTGGAAACAAAACGACGGGGCGAGAGGTGTATCTTTTACAAGTGTATTTCAAAGTAGAACGACAATCCAAACAGGGTCTGATCGTTTTTCTCTACATCTCAGATCACACCTGCGACCCGTATCCCAACGACGGCCATGGCCAAGATCACTTGCATATGTGCGAATTAATCACCACGATGGTATGCATCTGTTCGGATGATCGCTGCGACGGCCACGACAGAGTGCATATCTCAACTCCGAATCATTGGTGGACAAATCCTCCTTGCGTGATACACTGCAACCAATCACCATGGCGGCTTCTGCAGTTAGGGCGGTGAATCTGCATCGACAGTGAACTTGCTTGCCGTCCTTCCTCCATAAATCATGTGGCTACCCTGAATTGGCCTCCCCATGTAGCCAACGGGAAGTCCGTCCGATTTTCCCTACTATGGCCGTCGAAGACGCTACCACTGCACAACAAGAACTGAACTTTAGTACATCACATAGAGCTTCAGGTAACAAACAAAAAAGAACTCAAATTTGTGTACGTTGTAATGGTTGAAAAACATGTCTTTTGTCAAATTGTCTGAGTAGGGCATTTTGGAGACCGAGCTCCATGGAGATC
The DNA here is from genome assembly GCA_021605145.1 of Aegilops bicornis. Lineage (NCBI taxonomy): Eukaryota > Viridiplantae > Streptophyta > Magnoliopsida > Poales > Poaceae > Aegilops > Aegilops bicornis. The sequence goes on from CM038673.1 coordinate 524,379,978, forward strand.
TTTATTTTGAAAAATTCAAAATTCATAAATTTCAGTTTCAAAAAATTCTGATTTTTTTTATACATGTATGCAAGGATGTAAAGTGTATGTGTGAGAAATTTCAGGATGAAATACCTTGAACCGCGAGCTGCACAAAAAAATAACAAAATCAGGGACTTTAAAGATATGAACAGTACATATGTTAATAAGCCTCATATTTGTCTTTTTTGTGTAGCTCACATTTTTATGTATTTCGACCTAAAAATTTGCACACATGTACATTATGTATCTAGGTATATGTGTATTTATTTTCAGAATTTTTTGAAACTGAAAAGTTTGAATTTTGAAGTTTTCAAATAAAGGCCTCCATGGAGCTCGGTCTCCGTTTGGCATTTTCGAAATTGTCTCTCTTATTTACTATGACTTATTGCGTATTGAATGGAGTATACCAAGTACCAGGAGCATCATTAATTCATTATACATTAAATTATGTACCAGATCATTGAGATCATTGTGCTTCAGCCCTTTCCATTGGCGTTCTTGGCTGAATACAGATTGGTATGTACTTTGTACTTCTTATGTCAAACATTGTGTCCTTTCTCTTGTTAATCTCAAACACTTATCATTTACCTGTTGGTGCTCGTCTTTTATGCCTGAGTGTGAAGATAATTTGAAGCCTACTGTGGGAATGTCATTTGAAGGACTGAAGGCTATGGAGGAGTTCCACAATTCTTATGCACATCACTCTTGTTTCGGAGTTTGTGTTGCACATCAAAAGAAGTTAGAAAATGAGGTAGTTCACACTAAATGATACATTTGTAATGGAGAAGGATTCAAGTTAGAAAAGGGTAACATGATTGACAATCCATCAAAGAAAAGGCGTAAGAACACAGACAGAAGGTGTGGCCGTGATGCACATATCTTTGTGAAGTTGTGTGCTAATGATACCTACGAGATAGAATCATGGGTCGAGCACCACAGTCATGGTCTTGTGTCACCTGATAAGCAACATTTGATCAGATCAAATCGTTGAGTGTTAGTGAGAGGGCAAAGAACACATTGTACACATGCAACTATTCCAAAAAAGGCATGGCTTATAAATACCATTATATTCAGTTCAGTGAATGTTTCATTTTATTTAACGGGTGCGAATTTGTATCAAGGTTCGGAAGCTTGTTTGTTATGAGTACAAAAGAAAATTTCCCATGCATCAAGTTTCCAAGGAGCAGTAGCTTATCCATGGTTTGTTTGTTCTGCTAGCTGCTATTAGCATGTATCAGGTGAAAAAATCACATCAGACTAGCAACATTAGGGATTGATTCCATGAATTCTTTGGGCTGCTAGCATGTATCACCTGCAAAACCTTCTAAAAATCACGTCATAGTAGCAGCTTTAGAGTTATATCTTTTTTTGAGACAAGACATATGGCTCAGCTTTTTCAAAACTATCAGGTTCAGTACAAGAGAAAAGGAAAAGCAAGAGAAGGGGCTTCCTGTTCCAATGATTACAACACGTGATAAGCTAGCAGTTGAACTGCAAAAGAGACCGGAAATCACTCCACTCACTCCAGTTATACTACATCATTTAGTATTATATAAGGAACAACTCAATTGCCAATAGGAATATAGCAATAAGAATTGCATACTTCATTCTGATATTTCAATACACAACATCTTGCATTCACTTGTTTCTGAAAACAAATATTCACCAATGATGTACCTTCACATTATAAATTCCGGAGCTACAAGTACACCCAACAAGCAACAATTACAGAATACAAGTGCACAATGTTAGCGATATTGTAGAGATCCTAACTACCTGACCGGATGTGTACCGCCCTTTGCTGTATAGATAAGCATGGACGTGTGCGTATAGTTGAGATTGTAACAACCTGATGTAATCTTCTCTTGATCGGCAAGTTTGCCCGTATATATAACAGAATCACTAATTCACATCTAGATGTTTTTTAAGGATGTCACATCTAACTGTTTTTTTTCTTCAACGCAGGTACAGCGATCCCATCCGAGATAGAGATCGGATGACCACGCGCACACGCTCTGTATATTCAGTCAGAGAGATTACAGGTACATTATATAGGCCGTGAGCCATGCCCTCCCGCATGCATAGGCACGTAGGCCTTGTGCGTGGAGTGGTGGTTATGATCCTGAAGACTAGGACTAGAGTACAACGTTACATGCAGTACACCTCATACACATACATACATACAGGTTAACCCCCCCCCCCCCCCCCCACAATCCGAACACCGCCTGGATGGATGTTCAGACTGGTACGGAAGTCCATGAAGACGACGAAGGGGAGTCCTTTGGTGAAGATGTCGGCAAATTGAGAGCCAGAGGGAACGTGCAGTACACGGGCTTCTCCCAGCGCGACACGATCCCGGACAAAGTGTAAATCAATCTCGACGTGCTTGGTGCGTTGATGCTGCACGGGATTGGAGGAGAGATATGTCGCGGAGATGTCGTCGCAGTAAACAACAGTCGCACGGGATGGCGGTCGGTGAAGCTCTCGGAGAAGTTGGCGAAGCCAAGTGGCCTCGGCAACGCAGTTGGCCACAGCCCGGTATTCGGCCTCTGCACTAGAGCGGGAGACAGTGTGTTGCCGTTTCAAAGACCAAGAGACAAGATTGGGCCCAAGGAAGATGCAGAAGCCAGAGGTGGACTTGCATGTGTCTGGGCACCCGGCCCAATCTACTCGGAGTAGGCAACGAGTTCATGCGACAGAGAGCGGTAGAACTGCAACCCGTAGTGGGAGGTGCCTTTGAGGTACCGAAGGATCCGCTTGACGAGCTGAAAATGAGCTGTGCGGGGAGCATGCATGAATAAGCAGGCTTGTTGGACAACGTAAGAGATGTCAGGCCGGGTGATGGTGAGGTACTGCAAGGCGCCGGCGAGGCTGCGGTAGTGTGTAGGGTTGGGGAGGGGATCACCATCAAAGGCAGAAACCTTGGCCGAGGTGTCGATGGGAGTGGAGATCGGGTTGCAATTCAGCATGGAGGCCCAATATAGTATCTCAAGGACGTACTGCTGTTGGGATAAGAAGAGGCCAGATGCAGAGCGAGTGACGTTGACGCCAAGGAAATGGTGTATGTCACCTAGGTCAGTCATGGCGAACTCGGCATTGAGGGAGGCGATGACGGAGGTGAGCAGGGAGGAGGTGCTGGCGGTGAGAATAATGTCATCAACGTACAGAAGCAGGTAGGCCATAGAGGATCCGCGGTGAAGGATGAAAAGTGATGTGTCACACTTGGAGGCAATAAACCCCAAGGAGAGGAGAAAGGACCGGAAACGCAAGAACCAGGTCCGGGGTGCTTGCTTCAACCCATAAAGCGATTTCTTGAGGAGACACACGTGGTTGGGATAGGAGGGATGGATGAAGCCTGTTGGTTGAGCGCAATATACGGTTTCACCAAGATCGCCGTGAAGGAAGGCATTTTTGACATCCAACTGGTGGATGGGACAAGAGCGGGCAGTGGCGATGCTGAGCACAACACGAACGGTGGCTGGTTTAACCATGGGGCTGAACGTGTCGGTGTAGTCGATGCCTTCCTTTTGAGTGAATCCCCGGAGCACCCAGCGGGCCTTGTAACGAGCCAAGGAGCCATCAGGATGCAATTTGTGCCGAAAAATCCACTTTCCAGTAACCACGTTGACACCTGCAGGTCTGGGAACCAAACACCAAGTTTTGTTCTTTATCAAAGCATTAAACTCGTCGAGCATAGCATCGTGCCAATGTGGGTCCTTAAGAGCAGATTTATATGTGGCAGGTAGAGGGGAGATATCAGGAGAGGAGGTTAGTGTGAAGAGACGGCGTGGTTGGGCAAAACCGCGTTTGGCGCGTGTTGTCATTTTATGTGAGTTAATTGGTGGAGCTACGGGAACAACTGGGCGACATGGCGGTGTAGGGGTGGTGGGTGCAGAACGCGAGGTGGATTCAGGAGAGGTGGCAGGCGAATCTGGTGGGGATCGGTGCGGGTTAGCTGGCGCAGCAGGCGAATCTCGTGAGGATTGATGCGGATCGGGAACAGACGGGCCAGGGGAATCGGGGTTGGGTGGTTCGTGGGGCGACGCGTGGGGAGAGGTGGGGCTCGGGGCTGGCCCAATCAAGGAAGTGGGGGAGCGTGGGAGCACGCGGCGCGGGGTGGCTGGTGGGACGGAGCGCGAGGCGGATCGGGTCGTCAGGCCACCGTTGGAGGGAGGGGGAATCCCGGAGGGGATTGCGCGCAGGTGGGGCACGGGATCCGTGGTGGGATCTGGTGTGGCAGGATGCAAAGTGACCGAGCGTGTGGGTGGTTCATAAGGAAAAGTGGACTCGTCGAAAATGACGTGCCGGGAGACGATAACTTTGCGAGTCTGGAGATCGAGACACCGATAACCTTTGTGTTCGAGAGGATAGCCAAGAAGAACACACCGAGTGGAGCGAGGGGCGAGTTTGTGAGGGCTTGTGGCATAGAGATTAGGGAAACAAAGGCACCCAAAAACCCTAAGATGATCATACGAGGGGTGCACGTCGGTGAGAAGAAAGTAGGGCGTGAGAGAGACCGTTGTGGTGGAGGGACGACGGTTGAGGAGGTGTGTAGCGGTGTGAAGAGCTTCAACCCAAAAGGTGGGAGGTAGCTTGGCGTTAAGAAGAAGTGTGCGGACGACGTCATTGGTCGTGCGGAGCATGCGTTCTGCTTTGCCGTTTTGAGGAGACGTATGGGGACAAGAGAGGCGATAGATGATGCCGTACGTAGAGAAGAAGGTGCGGAGGGAGGTGTTGATGAATTCGCCACCGTTGTCACATTGCATGCATTGGATTAACATGTGAAATTGGGTATAGATATAAGTGAAGAAGCGTTGTAGGGTAGAGGACGTTTCAGACTTGTGGCGGAGGGGAAAGGACCAGGAATAGTGAGAGTAGTCGTCAAGAATAATGAGATAATAGGTGTAGCCCGAAAAACTCACAATCGATGAGGTCCACAGATCACAATGGATTAATGGAAATGGTGCAGTGGTACAATTATTTGAAGAAGAAAAAGGTAAACGGGGTTGCTTCCCGAGCTGACAAGAACTACAAATGGTACTAAGTTGTTTATTACAATCGGGAAGAAGGGTGCGGGATAAAGAAGCTAAGGTGGCTTTGCTAGGATGGCCGAGCCGTCGATGCCACAAATCGCCGGAGGTGGTGACGAACGCGCCGGAGGTGCCGTAGAATGGATAGAGCGGGCCCGGGCTACTGGACGTCAGAAGAGGTGTCCGCGTGGGAAGTGCCTTCACAGAGAAACCATGAGGGTTAAAAGCGACTTCAACGTTGTTATCACAAGAAAGCTTACGAACAGAAATAAGATCTTTAATAATGCCGGGTGCAACGACAACATCACGGAGAGAGAGATTGGTGGGAGGGAGAGAAGTAGTGCCAGTGCCTACGATGGGAAGACGGTGACCACTGCCAACGATGACGCTCGACGGAAAATGCTTAGGTAAGGGACAAAACGAGGAGAGATTACCAGGGTTGCCGGTGACGTGCGTGGCGGCGCCGGAGTCGAGGATCCAGTCAGCGTTGGTGCCGGGAAGACCTTGCTGGCTGTAGGCGTGGTTGAAGAGCGCGGCGTGATCCCAGGAAGGAGCACCATATGCCACGGGAGGTGGCGGCTGAGGCGAAGACGATGAGCCCGGGAACATCAGCGGGTACGCCTGGGAGTGGACGCCGGGGCGAGGGCCGAGGACGCCGACAGCGTTGGGAGGGATCCAGCCAGGGCAAGGTTGAGGTAGAGCCATGCCGAACGGGGCGAAGTAGCCCGTCCACGGGGACGGCTGCTGAGACGAAGAACCGCGGCTAGCCGAGTCGAAACGGCCACGACCGCGGCCGCCACCACGACCACGACCACGTCCACGGTCACCAGAGGCGCGTCCACCCCCGGCGCCGCGGCCAGGCGGAGGCTGGCGATCACCGCGGTCACCGCGATCGGTGCGGTCGTTGGTGGAGGAGGAGCCGCCAGAGACGGTGAGGGCAGCGGCACTGGCCTCAGCAGCCCGCAGGTTGATGGTGTACTCCGCGAGATCCACACGGGAGCGCGCGACCTCAAAGGGAGGAAGGGGCACCGTGTCGCCGAGGATGGTGCGGATGGTGTCGAAGCGGGCGTCAAGGCCATGGAGAAACTGCATGGTAAGATCATCAGCGGATACCTTGTGACCAGTGTCGGCGAGGCCGTCCGCCAATGCCTTGAGACGGCGGGCGTACTCCGTGACGGTGAGGTCGCCCTGCTTCAGGTTCCGGTACTGGCGCATGAGGTGGAGGTATTGCGCCCCCTGGTTGGCGAGGAAGTAGTCGCGGATGCGTTGCCAGGCCGTGAACGCGTCGATGGCGCCGCCCATGATGAGCTCAAGGAGGGAATCCACCAAGGTGAAAAGCATCCAGAGGACGAGGCGCTGGTCGATGGCGAGCCAGGCCGCGTCGGGGTTGGGGGGAGGAGGACGGATGATGTGGTCCTGAAGGCGGTACTGGGTGAGGACGCAGGTGAAGAAGGTGCGCCATTTGATGTAGTTGTTTTCGGCAGGATCAAGTTTAAACTTGATGTGATTGGAGATGTGGTCGTTGTGGAAATTCTGAAGGAGGGGATCGGCGGGAGGGGGGAAGGAGGGGGCGAGCACGGTGGCGAGGGCAGTGGAGGCAGCGGGAGCCGGGAGGGAAGGTGAGGTCGCCGGAGGAGAAGACTGGGTGGAGGAGTGAGCAGCCGGGAGGGGGAGATCGCCAAAGAGGTCCTCGAAGGCCATGGCGACTGATACCAAGATAGAGATCGGATGACCATGCATACACGCTCTGTATATTCAGTCAGAGAAATTACAGGTACATTATATAGGCCGTGAGCCATGCCCTCCCGCATGCATAGGCACGCAAGCCTTGTGCGTGGAGTGGTGGTTATGATCCTGAAGACTAAGACTAGAGTACAACGTTACATGCAGTACACCTCATACACATACATACATACAGGTTAACAATCCGGCATCGCTAGCTCGCACCACAGCGATCGCATCCGGCATCGCTCGCTCGCAGCGCTGGCCTGTTGAGGGGTGGGCTTTCTTTATTTGTTGTTTTGGGCCGAGTCTGTTGCTGGCTTTACATTTTTTGTTTTTGGGCCGCGCCTGTTTTGCGGGCTTTCTTTCTTTTTGGGTCGCGCTTGTTGCGGGCTGTCTTTTTTTTGGCCGCGTCTGTTGCTGGTCGTTATTTTTCGTTTTGGGGCCATTTTTTTTATTTTTGGATATTCTTTTTTTTGCATACAACACATGAGACATTTTTTAAAAATAGATACATTTTTTACTCATTTTTTTTGTTTTTCTATTTTTTTCGTGGATATATAAAATGCCAGATAGGGTTGCTACAAGCTTGAACATCGTCAAAAAAGGGATGTCTAGGCTTCGTCTAGTCAATGGGTCCCCTATTGCATGTCAAGCATCGACTCACAACTAGGGTGTGTGTGTGTGTGTCTGTATGTGTGTTTTATTTGTGCCCCCCCCCCCCCCCCAGTTGCAAATTGATCATCAACTCGCAATTAGGGGACGTGTGTATGTGTGTCGAGGGTCCCTAATTATTGCATGTCGATAACCGACTTGCGACTAGAGTGTATGTGTGTGTGTGTGTGTGTGTGTGTTTTATTCATGGCCCCCAGTTGAAAGCTGACCACCAACTCGCAACTAGGGGATGTGTGTCCAGGATCTCCAATTGCATGTCGATAAATGACTTGCAACTAGGGTGTGTGTGTGTGTGTGTGTCTTTTTGTCAAGGGGTCCCGAGTTGCATGTCAAGCATCGACTTGCACTAGGGGGTGTGTGCCTGTATGTGTGTTTTATTTTGTGGCCCCCCAGTTGCAAGTTGACCATCAACTCGCAACTAGGGGATGTGTGTGTGTGTGTGTGTCGAGGGTCCCCAATTGCATGTTGATAACCGACTTGTAACTAGAGTGTGTGCGTGTTTGTCATTTTGTCAAGGGGTCCCCAGTTGCATGTCAAGCATCGACTCACAACTAGGGGGATGTGTGTGTTTGTTGACGACCCCTAGTTGCAAGTTGACCATCGACTCGCAACTAGGGGTGTGTGTGTGTATGTGTGTGTGTGTCTTTATTCGTGGCCCCCAGCTGCAACTTGACCATCAACTCGCAACTAGGGGTTGTGTGTCTATATGTGTGTTTTGTTTGTGGCCCCCCAGTTGCAAGTTGACCATCAACTCGCAAATAGGGGACGTGTGTGTGTGTGTGTGTGTCGAGGGTCCCCAGTTGCATGTCGATAATCGACTTGCAACTAGAGTGTGTGCATGTTTGTCATTTTGTCAAGGGGTCCCAGTTGCATGTCAAGCATCGACTCGCAACTAGGGGGATGCGTGTGTTTGTTGATGACCCCTAGTTACAAGCTAACCATCGACTCACAACTAGGGATGTGTGTGTATGTGTTTTGTCGTGGGTCCCCAGTTGCATGTCGACCACTGACTGCAACTAGGGTGTGTGTGTCTGTATGTGTGTTTTATTTGTGGCCCCCAGTTGCAAGTTGACCATCAACTCGCAACTAGGGGATGTGTGTGTGTGTCGAGAGTCCCCAATTGCATGTCGATAACCGACTTGCAACTAGAGTGTGTGCGTGTTTGTCATTTTGTCAAGGGGTCCCCAGTTGCATGTCGAGCATCGACTCGCAACTAGGGTGTCCGTGTTTGTTGAGGACCCCCAGTTGCAAGTTGCCCATCAACTCGCAACTAGGGGTTGTGTGTATGTATGTGTGTTTTATTTGTGGCCCCCCAGTTGGACGTTGACCATCAACTCGCAACTAGGGGATGTGTGTGTGTGTGTGTTGAGAGTCCCCAATTGCATGTCGATAACCAACTTGCAACTAGAGTGTGTGCGTGTTTGTCATTTTGTCAAGGGGTCCCCAGTTGCATGTCAAGCATCGACTCGCAACTAGGGTGTGCGTGTTTGTTGAGGACCCCCAGTTGCAAGTTGCCCATCAACTTGCAACTAGGGGTTGTGTGTATGTATATGTGTTTTATTTGTGGTCCCCCAGTTGCAAGTTGACCATCAACTCGCAACTAGGGGACGTGTGTGTGTGTGTGTGTGTCGAGGGTCCCCAATTGCATGTCGATAACCGACTTGCAACTAGAGTGTGTGTGTGTGTGTGTGTGTTTATCATTTTGTCAAGGGGTCCCCAGTTGCATGCCAAGCATCGACTCGCAACTAGGGGGATATGTGTGTTTGTTGATGACCCCTAGTTGCAAGTTGACCATCGACTCGCAACTAGGGTGTGTGTGTGTGTGTGTGTGTGTGTGTGTGTGTGTGTGTGTGCGTGTGTGTCTTTATTCGTGGCCCCCAGTTGCAAGTTGACCATCAACTCGCAACTAGGGATTGTGTGTCTATATGTGTTATATTTGTGGCCCCTAGTTGCAAGTTGACCATCAACTCGCAACTAGGGGATGTGTGTGTGTGTGTGTCGAGGGTCCCCAATTGCATGTCGATAACCGACTTGCAACTAGAGTGTGTGAGTGTTTGTCATTTTGTCAAGGGGTCTCCAGTTGCATGTCAAGCATCGACTCGCAACTAGGAGGTGTGTGTGTGTGTGTGTTTGTTGACGACCCCTAATTACATGCTAGTCTAATCTGTTTGTGCTTTTTTTCACGCTCGAGTGATTGCACGCGTCGCAATCGATCTGTGTCTCGTCGTATTGTCTTGTCGGACTGGGAGGCCTACAACGGAGTGCGACTATTTTTTTTGTTGGGCCGCCATCACCTTGGTTTGATATGGGCTGTTTTAAAATACGAAGAGTCTAGCCCCAGAGTACATTAAATCGATACGGCAGCCTCCACCGAGTTTTTCACTCTCCTTTTGCCTGTTCCCCTCACCCTGTTGTCCCGTTCCCCTCCCTTGTTCTTCCATTTTTTTTCATTTGTTTTTGTTTCAAAATCTGAAGAAGAACATCGACTCGCAACTAAAGAAGGAGGGGGGGGGGGGGTGGTGTATGTGTGTTTATCGATGGCCCTAGTTACAACTCCATAATCGACTCGCGACTGAAGTTGTACCATCAACCCACAACTGGGGGGTGGTGTTTGTGTGTGTTTGTCGCGGTCCCCAATTGCATGTCGCCCATCGACTCGTGACTAAGGATGTGTGTGCTTGTCGAGGGCCCCCAGTTGCAAGTCAACCATCGACTCGCAATTGGGGGGGGGGGGGCGTTGTCAATGTGTGTTTGTCGAGGGCTCCCAGTTGCAAGCGAACCATTGACTCACTACTCGGGAAGGGGAAGGGGACTATGTTTCTATGGGTCCAGCTGCATGTCAACCATCGACTCACAACTAAGGGTGTGTGTGTTTGTTGGGGGCCCCCGGTTGCAAGCAGACCATCGACTCGCAACTAGGCGAGTCTGTGTTTTGTCGAGGCTCCCCAGTTTCATGTCGACCATCGACTCACAACTAAGGGTGCTTTTTGTGTGTTTGTCGTGGTCCCCAGTTGCATGATGACCATCGACTTGCAACTAGGGTGTGTGTGTATTTTGTCGTGGGTCCCCAGTTGCATGTCGACCATTGACTCGCAACTAAGGGTGTATGTGTGTGTGTTTGTCGAGGGTCCTCAGTTGCAAGCCGACCATCGACTCGCAACTAGAGGGTGTGTGTGTTTGTCGAGGGTCCCCAGTTGCATGACGACCATCAACTCATAACTAGGGGTGTGAGTGTTTGTCGAGGGTCCCCAGTTGCAAGCAGACCATCGACTCGCAACTAGGCGAGTCTGTGTTTTGACGAGGCTCCCCAGTTTCATGTCGACCATCGACTCACAACTATGGGTGCTTTTTGTGTGTTTGTCGTGGTCCCCAGTTGAATGACAACCATCGACTTGCACTAAAGGTGTGTGTGTGTTTTGTCGCAAGTCCCCAGTTGCATGTTGGCCATCGACTCGCAACTAAGTGTGTGTGTGTGTGTGTGGGGGGGGGGGGGGGTGTCGAGGGTCCCCAGTTGCAAGCCGACCATCGACTCGCAACTAGAGGGTGTGTGTGTTTGTCAAGGGTCCCCAGTTGCATGACGCCCATGGACTCGCAACTAGGTGTGTGTGTGTGTGTGTTTGTCGATGGTCCCCATCTGCATGCCGACCATCCAGTCACAACTAGGGGGTGTGTGTTTTGTCGTTGGTCCCCAATTGCATGTGGACCATCGACTCGCAACTAAGGATGTGTGTGTTTGTCAAGGGTCCCCAGTTGCAAGCAGACCATCGACTCGCAACTAGGGGCGTGTGTGTTTGTCGAGGGTCCCCGGTTGCAAGCAGACCATCGACTCGCAACTAGGCGAGTCTGTGTTTTGTCGAGGCTCCCTAGTTTCATGTCGAACATCGACTCACAACTAAGGGCGCTTTTTGTGTGTTTGTCGTGGTCCACAGTTTCATGACGACCATCGACTTGCAACTAGGGGTGTGTGTGTGTGTGTGTTTTGTGGTGGGTCCCCAGTTGCATGTCGACCATCGACTCACAACTAAGTGTGTGTGTGTGTGTGTGTTTGTCGAGGGTCCCCAGTTGCAAGCTGACCGTCGACTCGCAACTAGAGGGTGTGTGTGTTTGTCGAGGGTCCCCAGTTGCATGACGACCATGGACTCACAACTAGGGATGTGTGTTTTGTCGAGAGTCCCCAGCTGTATGCCGACCATCGACTCACAACTAGGGGGTGTGTGTTTTGTCGTGGATCCCCATTTGCATGTCGACCATCGACTCGTAACTAAGTGTGTGTGTGTGTGTGTGTGTGTGTGTGTGTGTGTCGATGTGTGTTTGTCGAGGGTCCCCAGTTGCAAGCACACCATGGACTCGCAACTAGGTGAGTCAGTGTTTTTTCGAGGCTTCCCAGTTTCATGCCGACCATCGACTCGCAACTAAGGGTGTGTGTGTGTGTAGAGGGTCTCCAATTGCATGTCTACCATCAACTCGCAACTAAGGGTGTGTGTGCTTATCGAGGGTCCCCAGTTGCATGTAAATTATCGACTCGCAACTACAGGGATGTGTCTTTGTCGAGGGTCCCCAGTCGCATGTCGACCATCGACTCACAACTAGAAGTGTGTATGTTTGTCGAGGGTCCCCAGTTGTAAGCCAACCATCAAACTCGCAACAAAGGAGTGTGTGTGTTTGTCGAGGGTCCCCAGTTACATGACGAACATGGACTCGCAACTAGGGGTTGTGTATTTTAATTTTTAACATATATTAGAACTGAAAGAAAACTACACCTGAAAGAAAAAAGAAAAAAATAGAAAATAAAAGAAACAAAAGGAATAGAAAGCACAAATCGTTACTACGTACGATCGGCTACAGCTACAGGCCGTAGAGTGAGCAAGCGTGTGAGGCACGCTGGGCCTTGCCCATGCGAGCGTGCTATGGTCACGCTGGTCACACACAAAGAAAAGACAAGGCCCTGGCGATCCAATAACAAAAAGGAAAAAGAACAAACAAACAAATAAAAGGCTATAAACATATGATGATTTTAACTTAGATGTGACATAGTTATATTACATCTAGATGCGTCCTAGACGGACCCTATATATAAACTGCAGCCGGCATCGCTCCAGATGCACGGAACCAATCCATTGTCATCTACTCTTTCATGGTAATAGAGCCTCCTTCTCTAAAACCTTGAGACGTCCAACACCATGACTACCCCTTCCACCAACTCATCCACCACTGGTGCGCTCCTTGGGCAGACGTCCGGCGCCATCACTTCCACCTTCGCCGGTGCCATGGCATCGCCATCTGTATCCGTCCCCAACTTTGCCCAGCTGGTCACCGTCAAGCTCGCCGGCGCCACGTACCTGCTATGGAGGGCGCATACCGTTCCGATCTTGCGAGGCCATCATCTGTTTGGCTTCGTCGAAGGGTCTTCAGTTGCTCCCCCCAGGCATGTGCAGGCATCATCTGAAGCCAACGCCGAGCTGGTTGATAACCCAGCCCATGGCGTCTGGGCTGCACAGGAGGCGTTCGTCCTCTCGGGCCTCCTGTCGACGCTCGCTCCTGAAGTGCTAGCGAGGGTGGCGCTACACACCTCACTGGCCACCATCTAGACGACACTGGAGCGGATGTTCGCCTCGCACTCCAAGGCGAGGATCATGCAGCTGCGTAAGCAGTTGGCCACAATCCATAAGAAGGACCTGACGGTGACGGAGTATTTTGGCCGCGTCAAGACTCTCTCCGACATGCTCGCCTCCGCCGGCCGCCCCGTCGGAGACGACGACCTCGTCACATATCTGCTCACAGGGCTGGACAATTCCTATGACCCGCTCGTTACGTCGGTCACCACTCAGGCGGGGGATGTCACCGTTGACGACCTCTTCGCACACATGCTCGACTTCGAGCTCCGGCAGGAAGGCAGTGGAGGCGACTAAAACATCTCTGCCAATAGCGGTAGTGTAAGTGCATCTAGTGCCACCCCTAGTTGGTTTTGGAGTATTGACGACGAACCTGGTTGAGGGACTAATGTGTTTGTGAGAATTGCAGGATAACACATGTAGTAGTCCCTCATTAATTCATTTTACCTACCGGAGATGACCCCTAAAAATGTGTGAAGACATTGAAGACAATGGTGGTCTGTGAAGATATTCACATTGAAGACTATGACATGAGAAGACATCGCATGAAGACTATGGAGCGCGAAGACTTAGTTGTTTCGTTGTTTCCTTTTCTTCTTTGTTGAGTCATAGGAACCACCGTACTGTTAAGTGGGGTCCAAGTGAACAAAGTCAGAGTGATCAAGTGATGCTCAACCAAATCCTATGTCTTTGAGCGAAGACAATGAGAGCAAATCTTATCCAGAGTCGGATAAGTCAGCTTTACTTGTAGCCAAAGTCAAGCTGCCGCGTGTGTTTGAAATCTGACCATTGGAACACGTGTCAGTTCCTTAGTGACCCAGGGTCATTTCGGACAAATCAGGTCGGGTTGCCTCCTGGCTATAAATAGCCCACCCCCTACATCATAAATTGGTGGCTACTCAGAGTTAGTGCACGGCTTTTGTCGTTTGAGAGCTACCCACCTCCGAAGCTTTTGAGAGAGAGAGAGATCCTTGCGAGGACAAAGCCCAAAACACCTGTAAGTGCATCTAGTGCCACCCCTAGTTGGTTTTGGAGTATTGACGACAAATCTGGTTGAGGGACTAATGTGTTTGTGAGAATTGCAGGACAACACAGGTAGTAGTCCCTCATTGATTGATTTACCTACAGGGCGACCCACGAAAATGTATGAAGACATTGACGACAATGGTGGTATATGAAGATATTCACATTGAAGACTATGACGTGAGAAGACATTGAGTGAAGACTTAGTTGTTTTGTTGCTTCCTTTTCTTCTTTATTGAGTCATAGGTACCACCGTACTGTTAAGTGGGGTCCAAGTGAACAAAGTCAGAGTGAATGAAGTGATGCTCAACCAAAATCCTATGTCTTCAAGCGAAGACAATGAGAGCAAATCTTATCACTACTAGGAAAAGGGCTATAGATGAAATTGACACTAATGGCGCACCAGAGAAGTGGTGCGCCACTACTATATACTAATGGCGTACCATGTGCTGATGCGCCATTAGTGTGGAAGACACTAATGGCGCACCAGACACAAGGTGCGCCACTAGTCACAATTTTTTTTTCATTTTTCCAAACATACTAATGGCGCATCCAGGCAAAGTGCGCCATTACTATTTCTAACTAGTAATGGCGCATCAGCCACAAAGTGCGCCACTACTGTATTTTATTTTTTATTCTTTTTTTGCAAAACTACTAATGGCGCACCGTGGCACAGTGCGCCATTACTAGTTTAAACTAGTAATGGCGCACTATGCCACGGTGCGCCATTAGTATATATATATATATATATTTGCAAATCTACTAATGGCGCACGGCCAGGAGGTGCGCCATTAGTATGTTGGGTTACTAATGGCGCATGGATTGGTGGTGCGCCATTAGTAACCTGGGACCAGCTAGATATTTTGGACAGCCACACCTAAACACTCACTTTCCCCACTTCATTCCCTCCATCTCCTTCTCCAAGCTTGTCGGCTGCCTCCTCCTCCTCACCTCATTTGCACCATAGATTCATCAAAATAAAGTGGTTAAATTACCTTTTTTTATAAGTAAGTAAGGGAAAGCTATTTTCATGTTGTAGATCTACTTTTTTTCTCCCAAGCACGCTCCAACAACGTGCACATGCACTTTTTGTGGTCTAGCTAGATCTATGTATGTTTGTGGTGTTGCATATGTTTGTGGTGTTGCATATATGTTTGTGTTTGCAGGTACCGGTATTTGAAATGCGATAGTTGCCAATATTTTGCCGGAATGTTGATTCATTTCCGTTTCGGCGAGAATTTTGGCATTATGCATTCTTTTTGGTCCTATTTTTAGGGAAAGTCATGCCAAATTTTTCTTGGTTCTAAAATATCGTTTTGCTCTACCCATGACGACCATGGTCCGCTCGATGACCGAAGGCATCGTGAATAGGTTTTTGAGCTCCGCGAAGGCCGATATGCTTCAAAAGAACGAGACGGAGATAAGATGCGTGTCGAAGATGCAAGCTGAAGAGCCTTATTGCGGACCCGGATTCCGGGCAGGTGCGGGACCAGCTGCTCTTGCGTGGTTTCATGGATGGCTATCGGTGGCAAGGTGATGAATATGACTATGAAGTCGTCCATGGGGGCCGGGCAAGAAATGAGGAAGGGCAGCAAGACAACCACTGCGGCTCGGGCGGGCGAGAAGATGAAGAATCTCCGTGACATGATCACGACGGTGATCTTTGTACGATCATCATGTAGAAGATGCCGGACATGATGATGAGGAAGATGCGGAGCGAACGAAGGCAGCATGATCATGAAGATGAAGATGCCGGCGGAGCGAGCGGCGATGGACCATCGATGGGCTGGGTGCAGGACCCTCATATTCAAGAGCTGCTTCTCAAGCGAACGGATAAGCGCAAGAGCTGCCACCCGAGAGAAAGCCAAGCTGGATCAAGCTGGAGATAGACGCGGTTACTCCATTGTATGAAGGATCTGAGACCGAGGATACCCGCTGAAAGTAATGCTCATGGCTCGGAGATGAAGGTAAAACACAAAATGAGCGGCGCATGCTTCGACGAGAACATGTCATTACAGCACGAACGTCTTCCCAAGGGGAACAAGTGCCCGACCAGTTTCGAGGAGGCGAAGAAAGTCGTGTGTCCTCTGGATTTACCGCACGTGAAATACCATGTGTGCATGAACAATTGCATCATTTATCGGGGCGGGCACGCGGAGTATACCATATGTCCGGTGTGCGGCGTCACTCGATACAAGAAGAGGAAGAAAGCTCCTCGAAAAGTGGTGTGGTACTTTCCGATCACTCCTACTTTGCAGCGGTATTTTGCAGACCCTAAGGTAGCAAAGCTCATGCGTTGGCACGCCGGATAGGGAGGATAAGAAGCGAAGATGACACAAATGATCCGGAGATAAATAAAAAGACAAGATCTTTGAGTCACCCTAAGGATGGGAGCCGGTGGCAAGCGTTGAACTTGAACACCCAGAATTTGGGAAGGATCCAAGGAACATCGTCTTTGGCGCAAGCACCAATGGATTCAATCCGTTTGGCAGCCGTAGAAGCACACATAGCACCTGGCCTGTGTTTGTGTGGATGTACAACCTTCCCCTGGTTGTGCATGAAGAGGAAGTACATTCACATGAGTATGCTAATTGAAGGGCCGAAACAACCAGGGAATGACATCAATCATATCTGGGGCTGCTTTGAAAGAGGAGCTAGACATCGCTGTGGAAAACGCCACCAATATGTGGGACGCCGCCAGAAAGAATATTTCCCTATGAGAGCTGCACTGCTCACGGCGGTGCACGACTATCTCGATTACGGATATCTCATGGGGCAGGTGGTCCACGGATTTTCCGGATGCGTCGGTGCATGGATGACACAACGTATCGCCAGCTAGATAGAGATCCCGGGTCTTGAAAACCGTGTTCATGGGACATCGAAGGTGGCTTCGCGGCGATGACCCGTGGAGGAAACGCAAGGATCTGCTCGATGGTGAAACCGAACCCGAAGACGCCCAGCGTCACGAGGAGCAGCGAGGAAATAGACGAGCTGTTGAAAAATTGGAAAGATTGCCTTGCCGGAAAGAAGCAAAAGGCGCGAGCCGGAAAGAAGCGAAAAGGCGCCAGAGCCGCTCTTGAAGGTATGGAAAATGAGGTCTTTTACGGGACTTGCCGTCTTGGAAGATCCACCGTGTGCCTCACAGCCTTGATGCCATGCATATCACGAAGAATGTGTGCGAGAGTCCTCTTGGTACCCTGCTCAACATGCCGAGAGGACCAAAGATGGGCGAAAGCAAGGGCGGACTTGAAATCAATGGGCATCGTGCAGAGCTTCACGCTAATGATGATGATGATGAGGCGGCAGGACCACGTAAAGTCGTCGCCAAAGGCAAAAAGGCCAAGAAGACCGGAAATGACTACCCTCGCGTGCTTCACTCTAAGTCGGGGAGGAGATCGAGCAGTTTTTCACCTGCCTCGTAGGAGTAAAACTTCCTTCTGATTCTGTGAGGAAGATAAGCGGATACCTAGACCCAGTGACGAAGTTCAGCGGGATGAAGTCTCACGGTATCACGTCTTGATGGCGCAGAATACTTCCGGTTGCAATCCGTGGGATCATGGACGCGCCGCGTCCGTGAAACGCTATTTGGCCTATGCAACTTTTTCGACGTCATCTCTCGGAAGTCGGTTGGCGTGAGGCTACTCGAAGGCTACGGGAAGAGATCGTGGTGATACTATGCGAGCTTGAGATGTACTTCCGCCCGCATTCTTCGACATTATGGTGCATCTGCTGGTCCATATCGTGGAGGATATCATCCAACTCGGGCCGGCGTTCCTGCACAACATGATGCCGTTCGAAAGGATGAATGGTGTCATCAAAGGATACGTTCGCAACATGTCATGTCCAGAGGGAAGTATAGCCAGGGGCTTTCTGACCGAAGAGTGCATCTCCTACTGCACGAATTATCTAGGCATCGAGAACCCTGTTGGTCTGCCCGTCAACAGGTACCTCGGCAGGCTCGCTGGATGGGGTTACCGTGAGGGTCGCCGCAAAATACATGTCGACTTCGAGGCTCGACTCGCCGACTTTGAAAGAGCAAACCTAGTCGCGCTACAACACATAGACGTGGTTGATCCTTGGGTGGTAGAGCACAAAACCTTTATTCAGAAGACGTACAATGACCGAGGCCAACAGAGGACGGACGGAGATATAATCAAAGAGCACAACTCATGTTTCACGCGTTGGTTCAAGCAGAAGCTTATGTCGTACCCTTTACATGAGAATTCTTCCGCGGAAGAACAACTCATATTCGCCTTGTCACAGGGCGCCGAGCACAACCTGATGACCTAGGAGGCGTCGATATCATGACTACACATTCTACACCGCGGACAAGGACATGAAGAGCGATGGTTATCAGAACTCCGGGGTAATGATGGAATCCTACACTGGTAACGACAAGGACAGATACTACAGAAGGATCAAGGAGATCTGGGAGTTGAGCTACGCTGGAGAGAAGGTCCCGATGTTCCGTGTCAGATGGGCCAAGAGCGTCCTAAAAGAAGACCGGTATTTCACCACCATGGTTATACCCGGAGCCTAATCCAAGATCATGGCGCATAAGCGTCACCGCGAAAAATGAGCCATGGGTACTGGCTTCCCAAGTGGACCAATACTTCTTCATTACCGACCCGTCAAAGCCCAGTCGTGTTGTCGTGAGGAGAGGCAAAAGGAAGATCATCGGAATGGATGGAGTAGCCAATGAGCAAGACTTCGACAAGTACGGCGACCCGTAGATCGAACATGACGACGACGATGAAGTAGCAGCATACACCACAAGAAGAAACAGGACCACCCTACCTAAAGGACGTCCGTTCCACAGAAGAACTCCATTTGCGAAAAAGAAGGGCAAGAAGATTGTGAACAGATAGCTAGCTAAGATCAATTGTATTTAAATCGTAGTCTTCATTTCTCGGGCACTTTTTGATATCATGAATATTTTTAAATTTCATGGGAACTTTTTGAATTCATGAATATATTTTCAAATTTGATGATATTTTTTCATATTCAATATGAAAAAATATTGAATATTCATGAGGACACTCGATCTCGACCCCCCTCCCTCTCGATAGCTATCCCCTCGCCAGATTCCCTCGCCGAGCACCCCCGCACCTCCTCCCGCTCCACCGCCCGCCGACGAACCCCGCACCCTCCCGCTCCACCGCCGACGACCCACCGCACCTCCCCGCTCCACCGCCACCGACGACCCACCGCACCTCCCCGCTCCACCGCCGCCACACACCCCGCACCTCCCCACTTTTTGATGATATTTTTAAATAACAAATTTGATGATATTTTCAAATAAGAAATTTGATGATATTTTCAAATAACAAATTTGATGATATTTTCAATTAAAAATAAAAAAACAAATTTGATGATATTTTCAAAAAACAATTTGATGATATCATCTGTTCTAGTCCTCATGAAAATAACAAATTTGATAAAAAACAAATTATTAGATGCAACAAGAAATAATGAAAAAAAGTTACTAATGGCGCACTAGAGGAGGGTGCACCATTGCTATCAGAAAAAAAACTACTAATGGCGCACCGGAGGAGGGTACGCCATTGCTATCAGAAAAAAAACTATTAATGGCGCACCAGAGGGTGGTGCGCCATTGCTATAGTGTCTAGCTGGATACCCCTTCGCCCGATCCCCCCTTCCCTCTTTCTCGCCAGATCCCCTTCCCTCCCCCGCCACAACCGCTCCGACG
Organism: Aegilops bicornis; assembly: GCA_021605145.1. Lineage (NCBI taxonomy): Eukaryota > Viridiplantae > Streptophyta > Magnoliopsida > Poales > Poaceae > Aegilops > Aegilops bicornis. Next base: position 524,399,771 of record CM038673.1, read on the forward strand.
ACCCCCGCGCCTGCTCCAGCTCACCCGCGCTCGCTCCGACGACCCCCGCGCCCGCTCCACACCCTAGCACCTCCCCACTCCCCTTCCCCTCGCACTGCTTCACCCGACTAGGCCGTCCCCGTCGACACCGCATCGTCCCCGCGACCACCGTCGTCCCCGCACCCCACCAAGGAGTCCAGGAGCTCTGCAGTGTTCTTCTACGTCATCTACGGCCAGCCGTTCGAGCTCGATGACTCTGCATCATGCAGATCGAGGTCTTCTTCCACCTCCGGCCACCACGGCCTCACCGTCGATCCGCGTCACCTCGTCAACCCCGGCCCCGCACGAGCTCGCCATCGTCTTCCTCTCGGTGAGCTGCTCCAGTTCCCCTCCCCCCCCTCTCGGTGACCTGGCTGTCTGGCTTAAGTTGGAGGCTGCAACGGAAGAGTTCATTCAGAAAAAAATAGGCTTTAAAGATGTTTGTGAGTTTCTAGTTCCAAGATATCAAGAGGAAGACAAGTCTTCTAGAATTGTTAAATCTAGTGATGCGATTAAAGATGACATTGCTACTGAACCTAGTGACACCGAAATAGCTAATGTGTCTAACAGTAATTAGTCTCTGAATTTTGACAGTGTAGACTACTTCTTTTCATACCTATGCAGCTTTATCTCGCCTCATAATTTGAGTTTATTTGTTTTACTGATGCTATTTGTAAAATTGTAATTGCGCTTACGGATAATGCCCCTTGATTTTGCTTTCTGCCTAGACTAACTCTGTCTACAACCTCTTGCATGTATTTTCCCCCGATGTTTATCTAAACTGGTTTTGTCCCTTTATTTATAAATAACCAAACAAGTTTCTTCTACTTATAAAGAGTGCTGGAGCTCATGGCCTTGCCTAAGAAAAACCATCTATAATTGCTAAGTTTAGAATAATAGGTGAGCAACTTTGTCTCGGGTATACAATGCAAACTTCCAGACCATAAGCTAGATACACAATGATTTTTTCTTACTATTGCCATGTTTTTTCAATTTATCAAGCTCCGGCACAAATATCCGATAGTATTTGGGCTGCAGTTAGTGTACTAATTAGTTGGATATTTGAGTAGTATTGTCAACAGCAATAACTTTTACATGTTTGCATTGCTTCCAAGAGTAACAACGTGCTTAGGACACCTTTAGGAGATCTGCTCATCTCTAATCATGCTACTCAAGGATAGGAACCGTAGGCTTCTATATATATTTTTTCAGTGTCCTTTATTGGTGGTTCTATGATGTAGTCCAGATGAAACCAATTGCATGCATTGAGAAATAGAGTATTAAAACAGAACTTGACGTGGTTTTCCACTTAGCTGAAGAATAAAATAGACCACATATCTGGGAAGTAGATTGATATAGGACAGCTTATTCAGGGGCTCGAGCTTGTATAGGACAGCTTACACATGATATGCTTGTGCTAGGTTGTTCTACAGTTCAAGATTTACTCCTTAACTGAATTCTGTAACTAACAAACCTAGCTCTTGCAAGTAACAACATGTTCAAGATCAAGGCTGACAGTATGTTCTGACAGTATAAGAGTAGGAATTCTGTGTTGTTTCTAAAAGCTCTACAATATCCAGATTTTATGATATTTGTACATCCAGTTTTTGTGGTTAGATATCTGACAATATAAGAGTATGTTCTGACAGTATAAGAGTAGTATAAGAGTATAAAAGTAGTATATCCAGTTTTTGTGGTTAGATATCTGAATTGAGAAAAAACATAGCTTTTGCGGTCTCCATATACTACTAATACTACTACTGTATTTCATTTCAAAGTTCAAAATGCTGGTACTGAGATTTTCATTTCCAATGAGTGATGTTTTTCCTAGCAGTAGAAAAATAGCAGTAGCCATGTACTAGGAGTGCATTTTTTCTAGGGTGATGGATAGATCTAGTGAGTACTGCATTGCTTTTGTCCCACTTTTGATAGGACCAAGGAAATGAGTGCTCGAAAGCATGCCCATGCTTTTTGCCCCCCTTCTCTTGGGCCTGGTCTTCTCCCCCTCTTTATGCCCTTTTCTTTTGAACAGGAAAAGAGGGTCATAACCCTTGTAATTATGCACAAGCTCTTTGCTTTTTACCCACAAAAAATGTTGGTTCATGGCTGGCTAACTGCAGGTCCAGCCAACTGGTAGGTGGGTGTAGATTCTTGAATTGCATAGGGCCAACTAACTGCCCCTTGAAGGGGGCAAACAAGATGTTCTTGATACATAAATGTAGTTTTCAGTATTCTGTCCAAACTGAAAACTGTTAAAAAGACCATGTGTTTTTTGGTCAAAATCTGCATGTAGTTAACTGTTATGGACAATTGTCAATTTTCTGTAATGATGATGGAACATTATAAAGCATTGTACTCCATTGTATATGAAGGATACAAAAAATTTAGCAACTTCTCTGATTTTATAAAGTTGTTCTTATATGGGTGAAACTTCACTTGTTTTTAGGCTAGTGCAGGTGTTGCTTCTTCCAGTATGAGCCAACTATGTCACAAATAAATTGTTCCTTCTTCTGAATTTGACAAGTAATGACTTGCAAAGATGATGATCATCTTGCTAGTTTGCTGGGTTTTGTCTCCGACCATTGTGTCGTGATGAATTTGCAGGTACCCCGTGAGGCCCTTGAGTTTGCCGAAATGTCGATTAACTTCCGTTCCGGCAAATTCGGGTACTCCATATGTCCTATTTTTAGCAAAGGTCATGCCGAAATTTTCCGTGAATTTTAGCATGACTTTGCTAAAAATAGGACATATGGGGTACTGCGACTAATGCATGGGCAGGTATCTTAGTACTTAGTTAAGTAGGATCAACTGCCCCGCCATTCTTCTTTGCATTAAACCATAGGTGGCAATAGAGCCAAGTGATTAGGCCCAACTTAGAATTCTCCTTAGCATCGATAAACCCTAGATGATAAACCCAACATAGGTGGCAATAGAGCCAAGTGATTAGTGCCAAGTGATTAGGCCCAACCTAGGGTGCCTCCGCATCGATAAACCCTAAATGATGAAAACTTAACTTGGCTTCTATAGGGTGCCTCGGTGTCGATGAGAACCTAAATGATGATACCATGATCTTGTTCCTTGACAATAACCAACTTTTTGACCAAACTTTTTTCCTATTTAGAGCGAAACATGGCCCACAACGATGAGGCCGGCGGTTCGGGCGGCAAGCCATTCTCGAGCTGTCCCAGAGTTGGAGGAAGAACCTCACCGCTATGAGGACGCCCGCAGAAGACACCGATCCTGACTACACAACCCCTAGTGGCGTCGGGGATGCCACCACCGATGGTGCCGCCGAGGATGCCACCATCGATGATGGCGGCAAGACGCATTTACGATGGCAGCCAACCGAAGAGGCAACGGAAGGACCGGCGCCCGGCGTGCTCGGCACCATCAAGGAGGAATTTCTTGAAGTGAACTCCGGCCGGGCATCCGACGGCGCCCAAAGAAGTAGTCAAGGGGTACTCGATTAAGCTCGGGTGCATTCTCCGGAGCACCGTCTCGATCAACACCGAGAACCTAAGGCATAAGGACCGAGGGAATTTGCGCAACCTCCTCTTCACGAAGCTGCACGAACGATACAAGTTCCCCGCTGAGTTTGTAAACACACGCCTCTCAGGTAATAAAGTGAACAGTGCCGCCCTCACGAGGATGAGCACGGCCCTGTCCACTTGGAGAAGCACGGTGAAGGCAATGATTGAAAAAGGTGATAGTTATGAGAAGATCAAGGAGAAATATCCTTTGAGGAACGAAGATGACTACAAGGAGCTCAAGATCTAGTGCGAGAGCAGCGCAACCTCCGAATCAAGTCAGTGGGGGAAAGAAATGCGGGAGTTGAACTTAGGGGTCCACCAACTCGGTCCCGGCGGTTACAGAGTGGCGGAGCCTATATGGGACAAGGAGGGCGCGGAGCGTGCCAAGCAAGGCCTACCGCCCCGCTTCGAGAAATACCATGACAAGCAGACCAGGAACTTTGTTAGGGCCCGATACAAGGAGGACCCTGTAACAAAGGAGCTTACCACGGAGCCGAAGACCAGGGCGCTTGAGCTTGTTCTGGTAAGGAATACACCCCCGCGTAATTAGCTCCATATGGTTGCATTCTAATTAATCCCCAATATTTCTAAATGGTTCACGTTCCTTCCGCAGGACAATGAAAGCAGTAGCGCGGGGTCGTCTCAGAGCTCCCCTTCCGACACCCCTTTAAATAGGGCGTTGAACGTAATGAAAAACAAGGACAAGCTCACTAAGCCGTCGTCAGTTGGTCGTGTGGCCGGCAAAGGCTTGTCCACAAAATGGTAGTCATACTATACCGCTGGTGGGCGAAAGGAGAAAAGGACCAGCTCGGAAAGCCAGTCACGCGAGGTTGAAGCACTCAAGGCACAAGTGGCGCGGATTCCGAAGATTGTCCAAGAGCAAGTGCAACAACAACTGGGAACGACGCTCAACGCCATGGTGCCTACATTGATTCATGGGCTGACGACGTGGATTGCAGGCGGCCAACAGGGGCCTCCCTCGGTTCCCAGCTTCACGGCCAGCAACTCGCACAACGCGCAGGCGGCGCCATTGGTGTCTCCGGTGGCGCAATTGGTGTCTTCGGAGGAGGCGGTATTCGTGTCTCCGGCGCTGGCACGGGCATTGGAGCTTAATGCACCCGGGTGTACGCCGGCCGGCACCTCGCCAGCAAGCGGCCCGTCCGTTAGTTGCACGCCCGCCGTTGGCGGTGCCTCTACATTAGCCGAGCTCGTCGGCATCACGCTAACTAAGCCTCTCGGCCGATGATTTCATCTCCTTGCCTTTGACTGGGCACCACTGATGCCCTACATGTTTTCGCAGGGCGCCGCTGACGTTCCTTGCACTCTCCTGCACTTTGTGGGCGGCGAGTTGGTCGATGTCGCCAAGGGCAGAATCGTTCAACCGGGCAACCCCGTGTTCCACGGTAATCCGATGCCACCCACAGTGTATAGGGTTGAAGTGGTTCGGGTGCTGCCAGTCTGCGACGAGCCGTTACCTCCGATTCGACCACCGGGCCAGCCGAAGAAGATGAGATGACCCTCAGCGCCTACGTAAGCTGGCCCCTGCTTTGGCCGAAGAGCCAGATTCGTTTGAGGGTGGGGACACCACCCCACAGACAAGACCGCCAGTCGTGCCGGCGTCAAGCCATGGCAAGAACGCCGCAACGCTACCGGACATGCCGGACATCCCTATGGCACAGGATCCGGACATGCATATGGCACAGGATCCGGACGACGACGACAACGACGACGGTACATTTACCAACGTCGATAAGTACTTTGCCGAACATGGGAACGGTGACGAGTTCTGCGAGCCTCCTTCTCAAGAACCCAACCAAGACGACCGCGGTCTAGCTGGTACGGCGGAGAAACCCAATTTTAACAGGCGTCGTCTGGCGTTTAGTTCTCAGGAGACGCCTCTAGCTGCCGCCATCACCGAGCCTCAGATAGCTGAGGTGCGAAATATTATCAGCCTCAACACGCTCAAGAAGGCGGTCTGTGAGCAGAACTCGGTCCCATTACAGCAGATCAATAAGAAGGGACGTAACCGAAAGACTAAAAAGGGCGCCGGTGCGAGCCAACCGGCACCGAGTGCGATCCATGCTCAGGACGGGCCACCTTCACCTAAGGATATCTCGAGGAGGGTGCATGTGGCGGGTAGGGCGATGCTACCGACAAATATGCTCAATGCTGCAACCGGTGCTATGCGGAGTCTGCATGACAGTGTTCTTTCTTTGGAGAAGCGGCGTCTCAGAGAGAATGATGTGGCATACCCGGTTTTCGTGGCCAAGGTGCCAGAGGGCAAGGGCTTTGTGGATGGCACCATCGGGGGTACGATCGTCCTGCGGTTTGATGACATCTTTGCTATGTTTAACCTTCATCCGCTGCACTACACCTTCGTTCGGCTGTTTTCGCTGAGTATGGAGATGCGGATCATTAGAGACAAGACCTCGGACATCGTGATAGTCGACCCCTTCTACATGCGCGCCAAGCTCTTGGGCGTACTGGGACCGCCAAGTCGCGAGTTCACACCTCGAAGGCGTCATTCTCGCAAACCAGATAAGGATAACTTCCTCGTGGCTTACTTTCCGAGTAAGTCATCCCTTAACCGCCCGTAACACATGATTTCTTAGATTTCGATCGTTCTTTTTTTCTAACATTCTCTGTTCCGTGCAGTGACACACATTGCACACTCATCCTCTTAAGCCCGAAATATTCCATGGCCACGTATTTCGACCCGAACCGTGACTCCAAGATAGACTACACAAATATCAAGAAAGTTCTTGATGATGTTCTCCCCGGCTACGCCAAATCTGGAGGCACCTTCACCAGGGCAGTTCGTAAGTATGGCAAGCACGTGTTCGCCCACAATACGACGTTCTGCTGCGTCAAGCAGCCGCCTGGTGGTCAGAAGGATGCCTACTATGCCCTCCATCACATGCGGACGATCGTAAGGGACCATCATCACCTTCTGCTACCAGATAATCTCAAAGATTGGGCCGCGAGCTTGTCGGCAATCCAGGACGCGGACATCAGACAAGAATTCTTTCGCATCCGATCGAGTTTGCGGACATCATCCATCAAGATGTCATTCATACCTCGGGGCAGTTCTACCTCAGATATCAACCGTCCAACAGTGAGATAGACGGAACGCTACAAATGCAGGCTGACAACGCCCGCGATTTCATGACCATCACGACAGACGGCGGCTTCATCCACGCTCCGGTCCCATGAGTCGAGTCGAAAATAGTGATGCTATGTGTAGTTCTGGAACATTGATCGGCTCATGTTGTAATTAAACTTTAATGAATTGTATGTCTCTTTGGTTTGGACAGTCGTTCAACTTAGATGTAATCGATGCTATTTATTAGTAGGACCATTAATCGTGCTATTAGTGTCTTGCTTTTCTTTTCCTATCCTTTTGTTGCATACTTATATATTGCTTATGTATTGTCTGTTGTTTGGCTTGTGCATAGAGATGACATCGTATGTCGTGTACAAGGGTAAGTTTCCTGGAGTCTACGACGACTGGGAGGAGTGTCAGAGACAGGTTCACCGTTTCAGCGATATGATTACAAAGGGTACACCACTAGGGCGGAGGCGGAATCTAGATACGCCCGCTATCTAGCGGGAGAGAGGAGGGAGCGTTGGAGGAACCGGATGAAGACCAATCTCATCGTGATGACCGCAGCTCTCTTCTACGTGATGGTAGTTTATATGATCGATTTCGAATTGTAATGTGAAGACAAACTCGATACTCGCGGTCTCGAGACTTGTAATGTTTTATCTTTGTTCGGTCTTTTGAATTCGGAGACTAATATGATGAATTGTATACGGAGACTAATCTTGTATTGTATTCGATGAATCTGTTGTTCTTTGTGTCTTTCTTGTCTATATTACATCCAATAATATTTTTTGTAACCTGTGCAAAAATAAAAAAATTAAAAAAATAAAACCTAATATTCATACTAATGGCACATCACCTCAAGGTGCACCATTAGTATGCCAAAGGATACTAATGGCGCATCACTATAGAGTGCGCCATTAGTATGCCAAAGGATACTAATGGCGCATCACCCCACAGTGCGCCATTAGTATGCCAAAGCACATGGTTAAATATGGCCCCCTGGGAGGCATACTAATGGCGCATGCTGTTCTATACTAATGGCGCACTGCGTGGTGCGCCATTAGTAAAAAATACTAGTGGCGTGATACTAATGGCGCACCAGTAGTGCGCCATTAGTAGGCAAAACTGGTGCGCCGTTAGTAGGCCTTTTCCTAGTAGTGTATCCAGAGTTGGATGAGTCAGCTTTACTTGTAGCCCAAGTAAAGTTGTCGTGTGTGTTTGAAATCTGACCGTTGGAACACGTGTCAGTTCCTTAGTGACCCAGGGTCATTTCAGACAAATCAGGTGGGTTGCCTAGTGGCTATAAATAGCCCACCCCTACACCATAAATTGGTTGGCTGCTCAGAGTTGGTGCACGGCTTTTATCGTTTGAGAGCAACCTACCTCCGAAGCTTATGAGAGAGAGAAATCCTTGCGAGGACAAAGCCCAAACACCCAGAGACAAAGAGTGTTAGGCATCACTGAAGTCTTTACATCAGCGTGACACGAAGACTTGTTACACTTGAGGACTGTGAATCCTCCGGCCGATTAGGCGTCGCGTTACGAGCATCCAAGAGTCATTGTGGATCGCGGTGAACGAAGTCTGTGAAGGTTTGGAAGTGCCTTGAAGACTTACCAGAGTGATTGGGCGAGGACTGGGTGTCCTTAGCTCAAGGGAATAAGGTGAAGACGCGGCCTTCGAGTTGAATCCGGCCTCCCTAACAGACGTCTGATTGTCACAAAGAATCGAACTGGTCCAACAAATCTGTGTCCTCAACAAGTGACCGGTTCTATCCTCTCCCTCTCTTTACTTAGAGTTTATCTTCGTGAAGTCATTTCTGTTGCTTTACCTATTTGTCTTCACTGTTTGACTACTATCGTTGTTTGGAATCATACCATCTTCCATCCTGATCCTTACTACCTAGCTGCTATTAGTCTTCATTGCATACCTGACTATGGCTTGCTTAGTGTAGTTTACCTTCCGCTGCATATCAATAGGGTCATTTCTATTGTTTGTCTTTGAAACTTCCATGTTCTGAAGACTTTCATAAAAATCACCTATTCACCCCCTCTAGTCGATAACTAGCACTTTCAATTGGTATCAGAGCAAGGTACTCCCTTGTTCTGTGCGATTCGGTTTAACCACCTGGAGTTTTAGCTATGTCGACTAAAGAATCAAAGTCTCCGCTGCTTGCCCCGTCTTCGATGGAATTGAATATCCCTACTGGAAGAATAAGATGCGCTTGCATCTTGAAGCCATTGATGTCGACCTCTGGTATGTCGTCAAGAATGGCGTTCCCCAAGACTGGTGAAGGTGTCACCCCTGCTGATGTCAAGAAGTTCATTCAACTGGATTTTACTGCCAAGAACATCATCTGTGGTCATCTGACCAAAGGACAGTATGGACGCGTGAGTGCTCTGGAAACGTCGAAGCTAGTCTGGGACCGGCTCTCCAAGGTCAACGAAGGCGTCTCAACCCAGAGAGATCAAAGGATCAGTGTTCTTCGCAACCTTTTCAACCGCTTCAAGAGAAACGACAATGAGAACGTCCAGCTCATGTTTGATCGCCTCACTGACATCACAAATGAGTTTTGTGCTCTTGGCGCCACTGAGATTACCAAGCATGAAATCGTCAAGTGAAAGTGCGTTATATCGACTAGAGGGGGGGGGGGGTGAATACGCGATTTTTATGAATTCTTCACTGAGGAATTTGCTAGTGAGGAAATTCCTTAGCGAAGAACTACTTGCAGCGGAATAAGTACTCAGAAGTAAACATAACAAAAGACAAGAATAGTCATCATGATGAAATGAAGACAAGCTGTCACGCCCAAGATGCGACCCTATCCTAAAGGAACTTGAAGGTCCCACCAAGGATAGAAGCGCATCTTGAAGACGCTTTTGCAAGGTGGATATCATTACATCAACATTACATAATAGTGGGGATACATCCAAGACATACAATTTCACATGAATACAACAATACATCATATACATAAGATCAACATCCGACTACGGATGAAACAGAAACAGAAACTCAAACAATATCCACCCTGCTATCCCAGGCTGCCGACCTGGAACCTATCCCCTGATCGAAGAAGAAGCAGGAGGAGAACTCCAAAACAAGCAAACATCGCTCTCGTATCATGATCATCGCATAACTTTGTACACTGCAATCGTTGTTGTAGTAATCTGTGAGCCACGAGGACTCAGCAATCCCATTACCATGGGTATCAAGACTAGCAAAGCTTAATGGAAAAGGAAGGGGTAAAGTGGTGAGGTTGCAACAGCGACTAAGCATGTATGGTGGCTAACTTACGAAACAAGAGCGAGAAGATGAGCTTAGCAAGCGGTCGTCAGCTAGTAATGATCAAGAAGTGATCCTGAACTCCTACTTACGACAAACATAACCCAGAAACCGTGTTCTCCTCTCGATCAACCCCGAAAAGAGACACTCACGGTTACGCACACGATTGGTGTATTTTAGAAGAGTTTACTTCAAGTTTACTACAACCGGACATTAACAAATTTCCATCTCGCCACATAACCGCAGACACGTCTCTCAAAAGTTTAAACCCTGCATGGTGTCCCAACAGCCCATGATAAGCTCTCGCGATCAACAAAGGATATTACTTCTCCGGGAAGACCCGATCGGTCTCGGAATCCCGGTTTACAAGACATTTCGACAATGGTAAAACAAGACCAAGAAGACCCTCCTGCAAGGCCGACACTCGATAGTAGCCGCCGTATCTCGTCTCGAGCCACGACCAGGATGAGCAAATCCATACAACTAAAACCAGACCTCGAGTTTCCCAGGAGGCGCAAGAAGGAGCTCTAGTTCGACCAACACTTAGACAAGCATTGGCCCTGGGGGCTAAAATAAAGATGACCCTAGGGATGCGCGACTCCCAAGGGAAAAGGTAATAGGTCGAGGCAAATGTAAAACCAATGTTGGGCCTTCTTTGGAAGAGTCTTATTCAAAAGCAAACCGTCGAGGGGTCCCATAAATCACCCAACCGCGTTAGGGACGCAAAATCCGGAACATAATACCGATATGACGGAAACTAGGGCGGCAAGAGTGGAACAAAACACCAGGCATAAGGCCGAGCCTTCCACCATTTACCAAATATATAGATGCATTAATAATATAAGAGATATTGTGATATCCCAACATAATCATAATCCAACATGGAGCAATCTTCATCTTCACCTGCAACTAGCGATTATATAAGAGAAATTTGAGCAAAGCGGTAACATAGCCAAACAACGGTTTGCTAGGAAGGGTGACAACGGTTAGGGGCTATCATGCAATTTGGGAGGCTTGAGCAAAGAAGTGGTGGGTAACGCAAAGATAGCGAAGCAACTAGCATAGCAATGATAGTAATAAGATCCAAGGTGACGGTCATCTTGCCTGAAATCCCGCTAGGAAGAAGAACGAGTCCATGAAGAAGACGAACGGGAGTAGTCAAACGGATCCTCACAATCGCAACGCTATCTAACTAAGAAGCAACACCGGAAAGAAAAAACAACATGGTAAATGCACAAGCATAAACATGGCATGATGCACAATCAAGTATGATGCATGTCCCGTTTAATGAGGCATGGCATGGCAAAGTGCAACAAACAATGCTACAAGTTAAGTGGAGCTCAATATGCAACGAGTTGCATATTGACAAAACACCACATGCAATTATTTAGTTTGATCTCGTTATAAGCTACTCAACAATATTAAATGTTGTTAAACATGGCAAGGGGTGAACCATAAGCAAACTAACTATTTAGGCAAGTTTAAATGAGGCCAGAACAACAAACAACAATTCCGGAAAATCCCCATATGCATATTTCGAATTTGCTACTGTTCTGCCCTAAAGGAAATTTTAATGTTGTTAAACAGCAAAATAAAGTGCACCACGTTAAACTAGGCATTTTTCCACCCCATTTACATATAAAGTTTATTAAAAATGGAGCTACGGTTATTTAGTTATGAAATAAATCATTTTAACATGGCATTTAGCAAAATAAATGCAAACAGCATTTTAAATATTTTTAACATGGATGAAAGTGGGATATTATGAAAGTGCATGAAAAACTGAGCAAGTTAACTATATGACATGTTTAAATCCGATCCACGGTTATTTAGTTGTGAGCAATTTAAGATCATGGCATTTTCTGAAATATGCATGTCCAGGATTTAATTGTTAAAACCGTAGCGCAGAAATAAAAAGGAAAACGAGCCGAACACCGCGCACTAAGCAAGCCCAGCAGCAGTTCCGGCCCAACGTGGCTGTGTGCGTGTGTGCAAGGTAAAAAGAAATAGGAAAGCAAATTAGAGGCGGCTGGGAATTGAACCCAGGACCTCCTGGATGTGTGCACAAGGGAAGAACCACTGGGCTAGTTGATCTGCTAGTGCTAGAACATGGTGGCAAATCGAAATATCCTCTAAGCGCCAGAACGGATCTAGGAAAGAACAGCGAAGTTTTAGATACGAGGGAAGTTGCTCACAGCGGGGAAACAACGAGGCATGCGGCCATGGCGATGTAGAGGAGCACGGGGCTTGGCGCCTGGGTCAACAACGGCAGCAGCGATTGGGGAGGAAACGTGCATCTCGTCCTCCTCGTTCGTTGCAGAGCAAGCGCGCTTTGGTAGCGGCGCCGGGCGATGCAGGAAGCAGCAGCGGACAAGGGCGGCTCCAAGAACTCGACGGGGCGGCGAGGCTGCAGGGTTTCTGGAGAGGAGAGACAGAGAACGAGGGGTGAGGCAACGGAGAGAGAGAAAGGAGAGGAAGGTGAAGGAGATACAGGGAGGAAGAGGGGCTCGACGGGGCGACCTGGATGCTCAACGACATGATCAAATGGCCGGATCCAGAGCTCCAGTGCAAATTGAGGGGCTGAAGGTGTTCATGGCAGCGGCGACCTTCATGGAGCTGTTCCTGTTCGAGGCAAAGAACAGAAAAACAGAGAGCTTAGAGGGAGATAGAGACAGGGGAAAACGGGACGAAGGAGAAGGATGGGCAGAGGCACGGCGACCTGCTGGTGGGTCTCCGGCGACGAGCTGCCGGTGGTGACGCGAGGTGGTTGAGGAGGCCGGCGTTGGGGAAGAGCTCGAAGGTCGGGGTCGCCGGCGGGTTCGTGGGATGCAGCACGGGCACGGCGGCATCCTCCTGGACTGCTGGAACGAGGGGGCTTGGAGTCTCCGAGCTGCGCGGGCCGAGCTCGGGATGGCCATGGCGCTGGAGCTCCTGTTGAGGTACAGAGAGATGAGGAGATTAGAGAGAGGGAGTTGCAGGGAAGAAGCAACAGAAGGAGAGGGTCGCGACGGGGACTCATCTGCTGGTCTCGGGAGGAGCTCGTCTCCCTGGTCGATGAGGAGAGCGAAGACGAGTTGGATCGAGGGGAGGCCTCGGGTGGAGTCTGGTTGGTGGGATTGGATCGGGGGGAATGAGGGGATCCCGAGGAAGAAAGGTAGGTGGGTGGCGGCGGGGATGGGAAGGATGGGACATGATCCCTAGATTCTAGGGTTGGACCTATATATATAGCAAGTGGTTTAGATTAGGGGTATTTAGTCCCTCCGATCGAAATCAAACGGCCAAGAATAAATAGGTTAGGGAGTTCAAATAAGAAAATGGAGATGTTTTATAGATGTTTGAAGATGATCCGGATTCATCGGTAACGACAGACCAGTTCGGGTTCGAGTAAGTTTCGGACACGCACACGAGGGGTCTGAGAGAGGTCAACGAGGACAAGGGTCTGACAAAATGACAACGGAGGCAAAGAGAGAAAGGGCAACTGCGAACGGCTACAAGTTTTATAAAAACATGTGGATGCAATGCACATGATGCCATGAACAAAAATGCAAAACAAAAGTCAAAAACCCAACCACGAAGGGGATATCATATCACATCTCCGGAAAAGGCAAGAGTTGGAGTTACGAATATGGAAAGTTGTATCCGGGGCGTTACACAAGCACAGAGTACAGAAAGCGTAATCACAGGATAACACAAGGCGAAGACAAACAGACTGAAGAAATTGAACTGAGGAAATTGAGAAAGTCTTTAGTCAAAGTCTTCAAACACAGATATGACAAGCGAACAACACAATACTGAGGAAATGAAAGAGTTGAGGAAATAGAACCAGTTGGCTTGTTGAAGACAATGATTTGGTAGACCAGTTCCAACTGGTTTCTCAGTTGTACATCTGGTTGGAGCGGCTAGGTATTTAATCCTGAGGACACACAGTCCCGGACACACAGTCCTCACCGTATTCTCGTTGAGCTAAGGTCACACAGACCTCGCCCAGTCACTCGTGGTAAGTATTCAGGTGACTTCCGAACCTTCACAAACTCGGCCATTCGGCGATCCACAATTCCTCTTGGATGCTCTAGACCATGACGTATAACCGTCTGGAAGAAGCACAGTCTTCAAAGGTAACAAGCGTCGGATCCACGCAGGATCAGTCTCTTCAGTGATGCTCAATCACTTTGGGTTTGTAGGTGTTTGGGTTTGGGTTTTCCTCACTCGATGATTTTCGCTCAAAGTCCTCGGAGGATGGGATGCTCTCAAATGACAAGTGTTAGTTTCTCATGAGCATCCAACCAGCGAGTGGTTGTAGGGGTGGCTATTTATAGCCTAGGGAGCAGCCCGACATGATAAGACATAAATGCCCTTCAATGATATGACCGTTAGGTGGATAAGATATTTTGGGACAGCTGGCGCGTAGCACAGCAACGGTCGGAAATTTGAGGTTCAAATTCCTCAGGGCTATCATGTTCCTCACTGTGTAGGCAATCCGCACTGGCGAATTCCTAACTCCTCAGTCAGAACAAATTCCTCAGAGACCAGAAGAACTTCGTCTCACATCAAGAAATTGACTGAATCAGTATGAGATTTCCAACGGCTTCACTCGAAGGGATTGGTAGGTGTAGGATTTTGAGTTGAGCATCACATGGAATTTTTTCCTTAGTATTTCCTCGACCCCCTTTAACAGTATGGTGTTTCCTATGACTCAAGAAAGAGAAAACGAAACTACGAAAACAAAAGTCTTCACGCTTCATGTTCCTCGAATGAATACCAAGTCTTCAAGTTCACACCAATTTCTGCACTTTCAAAGTCTTCAGAAAGTCTTTAGAATACCAAAGTCTTCAGTGGAAGAACTTCATTTTTAGGGGTCGACTTTCTCTATAACTTAGCAAAAAAAACACCCATATAATAGACCCTCTTGAAGACTAACTCCAAATTTCTCCCCCTTTGTCATCGAATGACCAAAAGGATCGAAACTGAGGACTAACGCCCCTGAAGATAATCAGGTTGATGAAGGAGCGCCAGCGTTTTCGGGGTCGGTTGTCGTAGTAGGGCCTGCCGCTGTGTCATCCAAGTCTTCATGTTCATCAGTGTCACGCGATGAAGAATAGGAGCTGGCTACTGAAAGTGCGTTATATCGACTAGAGGGGGGGGGGGTGAATAGGCGATTTTTATGAAATTCTTCACTGAGGAATTTGCTCGTGAGGAAATTCCTTAGCGAAGAACTACTAGCAGCGGAATAAGTACTCAGATGAAAGCAAAGCAGATCACAAGCATGGTCATCATGATGAAATGAAGACTAGCACAGAGTACAGAAAGCGTAATCACAGGATAACACAAGATGAAGACAGACTGACTGAAGAAATTGAACTAAGGAAATTGAGAAAGTCTTCAGTCAAAGTCTTCAAACATAGATATGATAAACGAACAGCACAATACTGAGGAAATGAAAGAGTTGATGAAATGGAACCAGTGAGCTTGGTGAAGACAATGATTTGGTAGACCAGTTCCAACTGCTGTCTCAGTTGTACATCTGGTTGGAGTGGCTGAGTATTTAAACTCGAGGACACACATTCCGGACACCCAATCTCGAAAGCACGCAGCTCGGGACACCAATCCTCACCGTATTCTCCTTGAACTAAGGACACACAGTCCTCGTCCAATCACTCGTGGTAAGTATTCAGGTGACTTCCGAACCTTGACAAACTCGGTCACTCGGCGATCCACAATTCCTCTTGGATGCTCTAGACCATGACGCTAACCGTCTGGAAGAAGCACAGTCTTCAAAGGTAACAAGCGTCCGATCCATGCAGGATCAATCTCTTCAGTGATGCTCAATCACTTTGGGTTTGTAGGTGTTTGGGTTTGGGTTTTGGATTTTCCTCACTTGATGATTTTCACTCAAAGTCCTCGGAGGATGGGATGCTCTCAATTGACAAGTGTCAGTTTCTAGCGGAGTAGCCAACCAGCTAGTGGTTGTAGGGGGCGGCTATTTATAGCCTAGGGAGCAGCCCGGCATGATAATACATAAATGCCTTTCAATGATATGACCGTTAGGTGGATAAGATATTTTGGAACAGCTAGCGCGCAGCACAGCAACGGTCGGAAATTTGAGGTTCAAATTCCTCAGGGCTATCATGTTCCTCACTGTGTAGGCAATCCGCCTGCCAATTCCTAACTCCTCGGTCGAACAAAGTCCTCAAGGACTAGAAGAACTGCATCCACATCCTTTGAAGAAATGGACTGAATCGTATGAGATTTCCAATGGCTTCACTCGAAGGGATTGGTAGGTGTAGGATTTGAGTTGAGCATCACATGGAAATTTTTCCTTAGTATTTCCTCGACCCCTTTAACAAAGACGGTGTTTCCTATGACTCAAGAAAGAGAAAATGAAAATACGAAAACAAAAGTCTTCACGCTTCATGTTCCTCGAATGAATACCAAGTCTTCAAGGTCACACCAATTTCTTCACTTTCAAAGTCTTCAGAAAGTCTTCAGAATACCAAAGTCTTCAGTCGAAGACCTTCATTTTTAGGGGTCGACTTTCTATGTAAATATTAAACTCCTCATAGACTTATAGACCTGTGTACACTCATAAACACATTAGATCCTTAACCTATAAGTCTTCAATACACCAAAATCACTAAGGGGCACTAGATGCACTTACAATCTCCCCCTTTTTGGTGATTGATGACAACATAGGTTAAGTTTTCAACGAGGATATATATATGAAGTGTAAATGCTAATATTGAGGAATTTGATTGCAAGATATAGAAGAACTCCCCCTGAAGTTGTGCATAGTGAGGAATTTGCTTTTGAAGCAATGCACACTTGAAGAGATGAATCATGGAGATCTCCCCCTATATCTTGTAATTCATACACGCATTTGATATATACTATGAAGAATTTGAAATGCATGATGAAAAATAGTGACTGACGTATTTTAGCATGCGTGCGATAATATTAACGAGGAATAAGCATGCAGAATAACGTAGCAGAAGTATCTGACCACCATCGGGTTTAAGTTTACAACTCGATCCAATAAAAGTTTTGGAAGAACGAGAGTTGTAACTTAGCAAAAAAAAGCCCAAATAAAAGACCCGCTTGAAGACTAACTCAGATTTCTCCCCCTTTGTCATCGAATGACCAAAAGGATCGAAACTGAGGACTAACGCCTCTGAAGATAATCAAGTTGATGAAGGAGCGCCAGTGTTGTCGGGGTCAGTTGTTGTAGTAGGGCCTGCCGCTGTGTCGTCCAAGTCTTCATGTTCATCAGTGGCACGCGATGAAGAATAGGAGCTGGCCACCAAGGAAGGAACCTTGACCTTCTTGAATTTCTTCGGTGGAGGTGAGGACCAGTGAAATTCTACCTTGAGACCCATTTTCTTTAGATCTTCAGCGCTGTAAACTTGAGACAGAACAACCCAGGTGCGGTTGAGGGTTTCATGGAGGTAGTAGTGGTTTTTCTTCACTGCATTGTGTGTTGAAGTCATGTTGTGAAGAATTGAACCAAACTGACGCTTGACCCATTTGTGATTGTGATCAACCTTCTGATGAAGACTGAGGAGTAACTCACGATCAGTCATCACCCTGGGTGCTGTGGCTTGAGGATTTTGCTTGGCATTGTTGGCGGCAGAGTCATGTGTGGCAGAATCATCATTGGTGGAGTAGGATGCAGCCTTGCGAAATTGACCATCCAATGGACGAATGCCTTCATCTATCACAGCAGCAGCCTTGCCTTTGTCATCAGCTGAGGAAAATGTCCTTTTGAGGACTTCAATTGGAGGCAAGTAGCTGCAGTGGTTCAGAGTGCCAGCTTTGTAGTTGAGTGAAGACCTTGTCCTGATGAATCTCATAATCCATGGCGCATAAGGCTTCAGCTCAAACGGTGACATAGCAATATTGGCCAGAGTCCTCATGAAGAAATCATGGAAGTTGACGGGAACGCCATGAATGATGTTGAAAAGCAGATTCTTCATGATGCCAACGACTTCTTCATCATTTGAGTCATGGCCTTTGATAGGACTCAATGTCTTCGTCAGTATGCGATAGATAGTCCGAGGCACATAGAGTAAGTCCTTGATGAGGAAATTGGTACGAGGGGCCTGCCCTGGCTTCAAAGTGTTGGGGAACGTAGCAATTTCAAAAAATTTCTACGCACACGCAAGATCATGGTGATGACATAGCAACGAGAGGGGAGAGTATTGTCTATGTACCCTCGTAGACCGTTAAGTGGAAGCGTTATGACAACGTGGTTGATGTAGTCGTACGTCTTCACGAATCGACCGATCCAAGCACCGAACGTATGACACCTCCGTGTTCAAAGACACGCCCAAATTTTGATGACGCCCCGGGCTCCAATCCGGTGAGCGTCGGGGATGAGTTCCTCAAAGACGACGGCATGGTGACGATGATGATGTTCTATCAAGCAGGCTTCGCCTAAACTCCACGACGATATGACCGAGGTGGAATATGGTGGAGGGGGGCACCGCACACGGCTAAGGAACGATCTGTAGATCAACTTGTGTGTCTATGGGGTGCCCCCCTGCCCCCGTATATAAAGGAGCAAGGGGGGAGGCCGGCCGGCCCAAGGGGGGCGCGCCAGGGAGGAGGAATCCTCCTCCTAGTAGGAGTAGGACTCCTCCTTTCCTACTCCTACTAGGAGGAGGAAGGAAGGGAGAGGGGATGGAAGGGCGCCGCCTCCTAGTCCAATTCGGACCAGAGGGGGAGGGGGCACGCGGCCCATGCTGGCCGCCCCTCTCTCCTTTCCCCAAAGGCCCATAAGGCCCATTACTCTCCGGGGTTCCGATAACCCTCCCAAGACTCCGGTTTTCTCCGAAATCACCCGGAACACTTCCGGTGTCCGAATATAGTCGTCCAATATATCAATCTTTATGTCTCGACCATTTCGAGACTCCTCGTCATGTCCGTGATCACATCCGGGACTCCGAACAAACTTTGCTACATCAAAACTTATAAACTCATAATTAAACTGTCATCGTAACGTTAAGCGTGCGGACCCTACGGGTTCGAGAACTATGTAGACATGACCTAGAACTATTCTCGGTCAATAACCAATAGTGGAACCTGGATGTTCATATTGGTTCCTACATATTCTACGAAGATTTTTATCGGTGAAACCGCATAACAACATACGTTGTTCCCTTTGTCATTGGTATGTTACTTGCCCGAGATTCGATCGCTTCGGATTCCAATACCTAGTTCAATCTCGTTACCGGCAAGTCTCTTTACTCGCTCCGTAATACATCATTTCATAACTAACTCATTAGTTATAATGCTTGCAAGGCTTAGGTGATGAGTATTACCGAGAAGGCCCAGAGATACCTCTCCGACAATCGGAGTGACAAAACCTAATCTCGAATTATGCCAACTCAACATGTACCTTTGGAGACACCTGTAGAGCACCTTTATAATCACCCAGTTTCGTTGTGACGTTTGGTAGCACACAAAGTGTTCCTCCAGTAAACGGGAGTTGCACAATCTCATAGTTGCAGGAACTTTGTATAAGTCATGAAGAAAGCAATAGCAACATACTAAACGATCAAGTGCTAAGCTAACGGAATGGGTCAAGTCAATCACATCATTCTCCTAATGATGTGATCCCATTAATCAAGTCATAACACATGCCTATGGTTAGGCATACTAGTGACTATATGTTTGTCTATGTATTCACACATGTATCATGTTTCCGGTTAATACAATTCTAGCATGAATAATAAACATTTATCATGAAATAAGGAAATAAATAATAACTTTATTATTGCCTCTAGGGCATATTTCCTTCAGTCTCCCACTTGCACTAGAGTCAATAATCTAGTTCAGATCACCATGTGATTAACACCCATAGTTCACATCACCATGTGATTAACACCCATAGTTCACATCGTCAAGTGATCAACACCCAAAGGGTTTACTAGAGTCAATAATCTAGTTCACATCGCTATGTGATTAACACCCAAAGAGTACTAAGGTATGATCATGTTTTGCTTGTGAGAGAAGTTTAGTCAACGGGTCTGTCCCATTCAGAGCCGTATGTATTTTGCAAATATTCTATGTCTATAATGCTCTGCACGGAGCTACTCTAGCTAATTGCTCCCACTTTCAATATGTATCCAGATTAAGACTTAGAGTCATCTGGATCAGTGCCAAAACTTGTATCGACGTAACCCTTTACGCATTTAACCTTTTGTCATCTCCATAATCGAGAAACATATCCTTATTCCACTAAGGATAATTTTGACCAATGTCCAAAGTGATCTACTCCTAGATCACTATTGTACTCCTTGCCAAACCAGGCAGAGTATACAATAGGTCCAGTTCACAGCATAGCATACTTTATAGAACCTATGACCGAGGCATAGGGAATGACTTTTCATTCTCTTTCTATTTTCTCGCTATGGTCGGGTCTTGAGTCTTACTCAACTTCACGCCTTGCAACACGTGCAAGAACTCCTTCTTTGACTGTTCCATTTTGAACTACTTCAAAATCTTGTCAAGGTATGTACTCATTGAAAATCTTATCAAGCGTCTTGATCTATCTCAATAGATCTTGATGTTCAATATGTAAGTAGCTTTACTGAGGTCTTTATTTTAAAGAACTCCTTTCAAACACTCCTTTATGCTTTGCAGAATAATTCTACATTATTTCCGATCAACAATATGTCATTCACATATACTTATCAGAAATGCTGTAGTGCTCCCACTCACTTTCTGGTAAATACAGGCTTCACCGTAAGTCTGTACAAAACTATATGCTTTGATCAACTCATCAAAACGTGTATTCCAACTCCGAGATGCTTGCACCAGTCCATAGATGGATCGCTGGAGCATGCACATCTTGTTAGTACCTTTAGGATTGACAAAACCTTCTGGTTGCATCATATACAACTCTTCTTTGAGAAAACCATTAAGGAATGCAGTTTTGACATCCATTTGCCAGATTTCATAAATTGTGGCAATTGCTAACATGATTCGGACAGACTTAAGCATCGCTACAGTTGAGAAAATCTCATTGTAGTCAACACTTTGAACTTGTCAAAAACCTTTCTGCGACAAGTCGAGCTTTGTAGATAGTAACACTACTATCAACGTCCGTCTTCCTCTTGAATATCCATTTATACAATATGGCTTGCCGATCATCGGGCAACTCCACCAAAGTCCACACTTTGTTCTCATACATGGATCCCATCTCAGATTTCATGGCCTTAAGCCATTTTGTGGAATCTGGGCTCATCATCGCTTCCTCATAGTTCGTAGGTTCATCATGGTCTAGTAACATGACTTCCAGAACAGGATTACCGTACCACTCTGGTGCGGACCGTACTCTGGAAGACCTACGAGGTTCTGTAGTAACTTGATCTGAAGTTTCATGATCATCATCATTAGCTTCCTCACTAATTGGTGTAGAAACCACTGGAACTGATTTCAGTGATGAAAATTTTTCCAATTCGGGAGAAGGTACAGTTAACTCATCAAGTTCTACTTTTCTCCCACTCACTTCTTTCGAGAGAAACTCCTTCTCTAGAAAGGATCCATTTTTTAGCAACGAATATCTTGTCTTCGGATCTGTGATAGAAGGTGTACCCAACAATTTCCTTTGGGTATTCTATGAAGACGCACTTCTCCGATTTGGGTTCGAGCTTATCAGGATGAAACTTTTTCACATAAGCATCGCAGCCCCCAACTTTAAGAAATGACAACTTGGGTTTCTTGCTAAACCACAGTTCATATGGTGTCGTCTCAACGGATTTAGATGGTGCCTTTTTAACGTGAATGCAGTTGTCTCTAATGCATAACCCAAAAACAATAGTGGTAAATCAGTAAGAGACATCATAGATCGCACCATATCCAATAAAGTGCGGTTACGACGTTCGGACACACCATAACGTTGTGGTGTTCCGTGTATGGAGCTGTGAAACTATTCCACATTGTTTTAATTGAAGACCAAACTCAGAAACTCAAATATTCGTCTCGCGATCAGATCACGTAAACTTTATTTTCTTGTTACGATGATTTTTCACTTCACTCGAAATTCTTTGAACCTTTCAACTATTTCAGACTTATGTTTCATCAAGTAGATATACCCATATCTGCTCAAATCATCTTGTGAAGGTCGAAAATAACGATAATTGCCACGAGCATCAACACTCATTGGATCGCATACATCGGTATGTATTATTTCCAATAAGTCAAGAGCTTGTTCCATTGTTCCGAGAACGGAGTTTTAGTCATCTTGCACAAAAGGCACAGTCATAAGCATCAAATGATTCATAACCAAGTGATTCCGAAAATCCATCTTTATGGAGTTTCTTCATGCGCTTTACACCGATATGACCAAAACGGCAGTGCCACAAATAAGTTGCACTATCATTATTGACTTTGCATCTTTTGGCATCAATATTATGAATATGTGCATCACTACGATCGAGAGCCAACAAACTATTTACGTTGGGTGTATGACCATTGAAGGTTTTATTCATTTAAATAGAACAACAATTATTCTCTGATTTTAAATGAGTAACCATATTGCAATAAACATGATCAAATCATATTCATGCTCAACGCAAACGCCAAATAACATTTATTTAGGTTTAACACTAATCCCGAAAGTATAGGGAGTGTGCGATGATGATCATATCAATCTTGGAACTACTTCCAACACTCATCGTCACTTCCTTCAACTAGTCTTTGTTTATTCAGAACTCCTATTTCGAAGTTACTAATCTTAGCAACCGAACAAGTATCAAATACTCGGGGCTACTATAAACACTAGTAAAGCACACATCAATAACTCATATATCAAATATACCCTTGTTCACTTTGCCATCCTTCTTATCCACCAAATATTCAGGGCATTTCCGCTTCCAAAGTGACCATTTCTTTTGCAAAGGTAAGCACTCAATTTCAGGCTTTGGTCCAGCTTTGGTCTTCTTCACGGGAGTGACAACTTGTTTGCCATTCTACTTGAAGTTTCCCTTTCTTTCCCTTTGCCCTTTCTTGAAACTAGTGGTCTTGTCAATCATCAACACTTGATGCTCTTTCTTGATTTCTACCTTCGTTGATTTCAACATCACGAAGAGCTCGAATCGTTTTCGTCATCCCTTGCATACTATAGTTCATCTCAAGTTCTAGTAACTTAGTGATGGTGACTAGAGAATTCTGTCAATCACTATCTTATCCGGAAGATTAACTCCCACTTGATTCAAGCGATTGAAGTATCCGGACAATCTGAGCACATGCTCACTAGTTGAGCGATTCTCCTCCATCTTTTAGCTATAGAACTTGTTGGAGACTTCATATCTCTCAACTCGGGTATTTGCTTGAAATATTAACTTCAATTCCTGGAACATCTCATATGGTCCATGATGTTCAAAACATCTTTGAAGTCCCGATTCTAAGCCATAAAGCATGGTGCACAAAACTATCAAGTAGTCATCATATTGAGCTAGCCAAATGTTCATAACGTCTGCATCTGCTCCTGCAATAGGTCCGCTACCTAGCGGTGCATTAAGGACATAATTCTTCTGTGCAGCAATGAGGATAAACCTCAGATCGCGGATCCAATCCGCATCATTGCTACTAACATTTTTCAACACAATTTTCTCTAGGAACATTCAAAATAAACATATGAAAGCAACAACGCAAGCTATTGATCTTACAACATAATTTGCAAAATACTACTGGGACTAAGTTCATGATAAATTTAAGTTCAATTAATCATATTACTTAAGAACTCCCACTTAGACAGACATCTCTCTAGTCATCTAAGTGATCACGTGATCCAAATCAACTAAACCATAACCGATCATCACGTGAGATGGAGTAGTTTTCAATGGAGAACATCACTATGTTGATCATATCTACTATATGATTCACGCTCGACCTTTTGGTCTCCGTGCTCCGAGGCCATATCTGCATATGCTAGGCTCGTCAAGTTTAACCTGAGTATTCCGCGTGTGCAAAACTGGCTTGCACCCGTTGTAGATGGACGAGAGCTTATCACACCCGATCATCACGTGGTGTCCGGGCACGACGAACTTTGGCAACGGTGCATACTCGTGGAGAACACTTCTTGATAATTTTTAGTGAGAGATCATCTTAAAATGCTACCGTCAATCAAAGCAAGATAAGATGCATAAAGGATAAACATCACATGCAATCAATATAAGTGATATGATATGGCCATCATCATCTTGTTCTTGTGATCTCCATCTCCGAAGCACCGTCGTGATCGGCGCGACACCTTGATCTCCATCGTAGCATCGTTGTCGTTTACGCCATCTATTGCTTCTACGACTATCGCTACCGCTTAGTGATAAAGTAAAGCGATTCTGATGCGTTGCATTTCATACAATAAAGCGACAACCATATGGCTCCCCGCCATTGCCGATAACTTCGGTTACAAAACATGATCATCTCATACAATAAAATATAGCATCACGCCTTGGCCATATCACATCACAACATGCCCTGCAAAACAAGTTAGACGTCCTCTACTTTGTTGTTGCAAGTTTTACGTGGCTGCTACGGGCTTAGCAAGAACCGTTCTTACCTACGCATCAAAACCACAATGATAGTTTGTCAAGTTAGTGTTGTTTTAACCTTCGCAAGGACCGGGCGTAGCCACACTCGGTTCAACTAAAGTTGGAGAAACTGACACCCGCCAGCCACCTGTGTGCAAAGCACGTCGGTAGAACCAGTCTCGCGTAAGCGTACACGTAATGTCGGTCCGGGCCACTTCATCCAACAATACCGCCGAACCATAGTATGACATGCTGGTAAGCAGTATGACTTGTATCGCCCACAACTCACTTGTGTTCTACTCATGCATATAACATCAACGCATAAAACCTAGGCTCGGATGCCACTGTTGGGGAACGTAGTAATTTCAAAAATTTCCTACGCACACGCAACATCATGGTGATGACATAGCAACGAGAGGGGACAGTATTGTCTACGTACCCTCGTAGACCGTTAAGCGGAAGCGTTATGACAACGCAGTTGATGTAGTCGTACGTCTTCACGAATCGACCGATCCAAGCACCGAACGTACGACACCTCCGTGTTCAGCACACATCCAGCTTGATGACGTCCCCCGGGCTCCAATCCAGCGGTTGCGTCGATGAGTTCCACAAGACGACGGCAGTGACGATGATGATGTTCTACCAGCGCAGGGCTTCGCCTAAACTCCGCGACGATATGACCGAGGTGGAATATGGTGGAGGGGGGCACCGCACACGGCTAAGGAACGATCCGTAGATCAACTTGTGTGTCTATTGTGTGCCCCCTGCCCCCGTATATAAAGGAGCAAGGGGGAGGCCGGCCGGCCCAAGGGGGGCGCGCCAGGGAGGAGGAATCCTCCTCCTAGTAGGAGTAGGACTCCTCCTTTCCTACTCCTACTAGGAGGAGGAAGGAAGGGGGAGAGGGGGAAGGAAAGGGGGGGCGCCGCCCCCCTCCTAGTCCAATTCGGACCAGAGGGGGAGGGGGCGCGTGGCCCATGCTGGCCGCCCCTCTCTCCTTTCCCCTAAGGCCCATAAGGCCCATTACTCTCCCGGGGGGGGGGGGGGGTTCCGGTAACCCTCCGGCACTCCGGTTTTCTCCGAAATCACCCGGAACACTTCCGGTGTCCGAATATAGTCGTCCAATATATCAATCTTTATGTCTCGACCATTTCGAGACTCCTCGTCATGTCCGTGATCACATCCGGACTACTGAACAAACTTCGCACATCAAAACTTATAAACTCATAATAAAACTGCCATCGTAACGTTAAGCGTGCGGACCCTACGGGTTCGAGAACTATGTAGACATGACCTAGAACTATTCTCGGTCAATAACCAATAGTGGAACCTGGATGTTCATATTGGTTCCTACATATTCTACGAAGATCTTTATCGGTCAAACCGCATAACAACATACATTGTTCCCTTTGTCATCGGTATGTTACTTGCCCGAGATTCGATCGTCGGTATCCAATACCTAGTTCAATCTCGCATTGCAAGTCTCTTTACTCGCTCCGTAATACATCATTTCATAACTAACTCATTAGTTATAATGCTTGCAAGGCTTAGGTGATGAGTATTACCGAGAAGGCCCAGAGATACCTCTCCGAGCAATCGGAGTGACAAAACCTAATCTCGAATTATGCCAACTCAACATGTACCTTTGGAGACACCTGAGAGCACCTTTATAATCACCCAATTACGTTGTGACGTTTGGTAGCACACAAAGTGTTCCTCCGGTAAACGGGAGTTGCACAATCTCATAGTTGTAGGAACTTTGTATAAGTCATGAAGAAAGCAATAGCAACATACTAAACGATCAAGTGCTAAGCTAATGGAATGGGTCAAGTCAATCACATCATTCTCCTAATGATGTGATCCCATTAATCAAGTGACAACACATGCCTATGGTTAGGAAACATAACCATCTTTGATCAATGAGCTAGTTCAAGTAGAGGCATACTAGTGACACTATGTTTGTCTATGTATTCACACATGTATCATGTTTCCGGTTAATACAATTCTAGCATGAATAATAAACATTTATCATGAAATAAGGAAATAAATAATAACTTTATTATTGCCTCTAGGGCATATTTCCTTCAGAAAGGCCTCATCAAAACTTGCATGTAGTGATTTGAAAGCTCAGGTTCATTATAGACACAATGTGCATCTTCGAGGGGAGGACTGAGTGGTAGGGCACGAAGCAATTCAGACGCTGGTGCCTTGTGATGAGTATTTTCAGACATCCAGTCGAGCACCCATGAATTCACATCTTTAGAGTCGCCTGTGATGTGCAGCATTGCGTAGAACTGAAGAATGAGTTCTTCATTCCAATCACATATGTCAGTGCAGAAGTTTAGCAGCCCAGCGTCGTGAATAACACTGAGGACTGGCTCGAAGCACGGCAGAGACTCAATGTCCACATGAGGAATGTGCATATGATCGAAGACTTTGTCTTTGTTGAATAGCACAGAGGAATAGAAATTTGCCTGGCTGGCAGTCCAGAAACGCCTCTTCCTAATGCGAGCAGATTCATATGGATTGTAATCAGTGAAGAATACGTGCTCGCCAAAGAAGTCTTCAGCCTTGAACTTTTGCTTCCTTGAGAATGGATCCTTTGGCTTTGGCAGAGGGGTGTCAGTGAGTTGCATCACGACCTCAGGAATCGCGATCTCAGGTTCATTGGTCTGAGGAATTTCTGGTTCCTCCTCAGGTGCAGTCTGAGTGGTCACATTTTCAGCAGCAACAGTTTCTTCAGCACTAGTGGCTGGAATGTCTTCATGCACAGATGCAGTGGGATGAGTTTCTTCGGAGCCCATTTGAACTGTTGGTGCAGGGGACTGAGGAATTTGCTGTAGTGGGGTGAAGAGTGGAGAGTTGGGATGCTGACTTTCCCAAAAGTCATCATTCATCACTGGCGTTGTGCTTCCAATGTCCACGTCTTCATCATTAATTTCTTCAACACCAGCCTCTTCAGCAGTAAACTGAGGCATTGGTGATGATACCACTGGGGTTGAAGGGATTGTATCCACTTCAATTTCCTCATCAATCTGCTCCGACGGGCAAAGAGATTGAGTTTCGCCATCGATCCGCTTGGGATCTCATATTCTTCACCAAAAGGAACAAGGTCCTTTGATGGCATGGTGGAAATCGAACAAAGATCGATAGGATTTTCATAAGAGCTGGTCATAGGCTTCATCTTCTTTGGAGCTGAAGATTCTGAAGCACTTGATGCTTTCCTTTTCTTCACTGCAGCTCGCTCTGCAGCCTTGGTCTTCTTCACATCTGATGCAGATGGAAGGATAGGAGTTGGTGTAGGCACGGGAGGAGCTGAGGAATCTGTTTGAATTTCCTCAAAGAATCGATGCAATTGCCTCGACTTCTTCAGCTTTCTTCAGCACACCACTAGTGGATGCCACAGCAATTTCTTCGGGCCGGAATGGAGTCATCAGCCCCGAACTAGCATTTTCTTCAAGCAACTGAAAGTCATCGGTGATCTTTGGCGTGTTCTTCAAATTGGGGTGGCGAAGCTTCAACTGAGGAATTTCTTGTTGCGATGGGGCTGCAACATTGTTGAACTTCTCAGTCAGTTTCACAAACCTGACTTTGGCTCCTTTCCACTCAGCATAGTATGAATCGAATTCGTCGCTGAGGGATTTGATGTCAGACTGAATTTTGATGAGTTCTTCAGTTGACATTTTGACCACGTTGGTCTTCAGAAACTTCTCTTTCTTGTACTGGGCCTTCTTGATCTGCCTGGCCTGGTCATACTTCCACTTCTCCTCTTTGATGAAGTGAGTCAGCATGTGACTTTGACCAGGTGTCAACTTGAAGTCTGGCATAGGAGTATTTGGGTCCTTGTGCCATAGGTCAATGTAGTCTAGGATCGCCCTTGGATCCAACAGCAGCGGCACAGGTGTGCCTTTGGCTCTAGCGGCCCTTACTTGCCTATCTCTGATGATTTCCGCAAGTTCATCATCATCAGCCTCATCATCTTCAGGTGGCTCTTAGAAGGCGACCTATTTCTTCTTGGGACTTGGCCGAGGACCTCGTCCAGCAGTTGCCTTAGTCTTCAGCAGAGTGGGGCCAGATGAAGAATTCGGTGCAGCTGAGGAACTTGCTGAGACACCAGAGGCAATTGAGATGCCTGCAGTCCTTTGGCACGTGGCAAGATGCACAGGTGCTGAGGACTTTGTCGGAACAGCTGAGGACTTTGGAGGAGCTAAGGATTTTGAAGGAGCAGGAGCAGCTTGAGGAATTGGTCTTGAAGATTTTGAAGTTCCTGGCCGTGAGGGCGCAGCTGAGGAACTTGGCCGTGAGGGCACTGTTGGTGAAGCACTTGGCTTACGAGCAGGCTTCTTAGGCATAGATTTCCTCGGCTTGACAGAGGCCTCAGTGGCAGCAGCAGCAGCAGAATCTTCGTTGAATTTCCTCACTGCTTCTTTGGCTTGTCTAGCCAATTTGGCTTGCCGTCTGGCCCATTCTTCAGGAAAATCCTCACCGCGTTTGACGCTAGTGGGATCAGCCACTTGGCCAGGTGCCAATGGGCTCTTGGGCATGGAGGGTTGAGAGCGAATTTCTTCATATATTTCGGAGTAACATATTTGTACTCCCTCCATTCTCTTGCCCATCTCCGTTCTATCCTCTGAATGCGCACCTTGCGCTGATTTTTGTTTCCTTTGCCAAACTTGGCTTCATCAGGCATGCAGTACTCTTTGTGAATGTCCTCAGGGATTTCAAACACAGTCATAACCTCAGGTTTCTTTCCTCCTTTCTGCGGTTTCTTACCATCTGCCATATTCTTTAGCAGAGGAATTTGAACAATTGAATTTTCTGAAGAAGTATGCAGTTTTTCTTCGAGGAACGTTGCAAATGAGTTAAGTTGATGAGAACCTAGTGATTCAGTAGCAGACATGTGTACCTGTGAACAGAGTATAGTTGCGAGGAATTTGGAGAGGTCATATGCGTTCTCAGAGGGTTTTTCAAAAAAGAACAAGTTTGAGGAATTTGACCAGATGCGTCTTGAAGAATTTCACTAAGCGTGCTTTGTCTTAGGTTCCAGAGTTGTATAGATCGAAGATCCACACAATTGAGGAATCTTGAAGAAAATGATGCTTAGAGAAATGAATCAAGAACAGACGACTTGTAAGGTGTTTTGTGTGTGAGGATTTGACGAATAAAACACCTTTGAAGATTTTCTAGAAAACTTACGAATCAAAGAGGGCAGTAAAAGTAACTTTTAATTACCCTGAATGAAGAACACGACGAACAGTGAGGTGAAACAGTGGAGTTCGTCGGTGTAGATCTTCCACGCCCTAACTTAGCGGAGGAAGACGTCTACGGCGGCGGCAGAGGTGAAGATTTCCGCGGTCGGCGCGAGTACGACGATGACGAGGTTGAGGCAGTGAAGCTCTTCCTTACCGGCGACGATTGAGTAGCGGCACGCTAGGGTTTGGGAAGCTCGAGCGGGAGAGAGAGATCGAGCGTAGTAAAGGAAGTGAGGAAGGGGTGAGGGGGTATTTATAGTGGCAGTGAAAAACTGTTCGCCCAAAGATTTGGGACGAACGTGCCCCTGACCCTTCTCCTTCGCACGACATGTGTCACCCACGTACAGAGAGGTGGAGATCGTGTTAGATCGTGGGTGAATAAACAAATGCATCGTGGGATGCGGAACGGTTTCAGCGGCAAAACCAAAAATTTGGATAAGATTAGTTTTAAAGTTCCGTTCGCAATTTCTTCAGCTGACAAGGACACAGTGAAGATTTTCAACGAGTTTCAAATAGAACGCACATGAGGAATTTGTGAATAGATTGGATTGAGTATAGCATAGAGGGGGAAGGGTCCGATCACATTCACTTAGCAGAAAACATCAACTTGAAGAAATAGCCATAAGTGAATCTTTGTCAGAGGACATAAACTCATATATATATATATATATATATATATATATATATATATATATATATATATATATATATATATATATAGCTAATGAAGGAAAACGACGGAAACAGTGAAGATTTTGAAAAATTGAAGAATTTGAACAACTGAGGAATTTCAAAAATGAGGAAAAACTCAAATTGAAGATTTTAAACTTTTGTGGTGGCGTGACCCACCGTATAAGAATGATGATTTCAGACACCGCGTACAATTGTCTTAGGGTTCTGAGAATCAAATTCTTCGTTAATTTCTTCACACTTAGAGTGTTATTCTTCATTGATTGAAGAAAAACATTTCTTCATGTGTTGCACATCTAAGTCATCAATTTTGCACAAGTGTTAGGATGAGTGCCTTTTCAAAGTACATTCGAAGACTCTAAGATATTTAGCTCACACCGCAACTTGCTAAATCTCTTCTTATCCAAGGGCTTTGTGAAGATATCGGCTAGTTGTTCTTCAGTCTTCACATGCTCAATAGAAATGTCGCCCTTCAACACATGATCACGAAGAAAATGATGACGAATCTGAATGTGCTTTGTCTTCGAGTGCTGAACTAGGTTGTGAGCAATCTTGATGGCACTCTCATTGTCATAGTGGAGAGACACATTCTTCACGTTGACGCCATAGTCCTTGAGCGTTTGCTTCATCCATAGCAGTTGAGCACAAAGAAGAACCAAAGAAGCAATGTACTCGGCTTCAAAGAAGAGATGTGATACGCAGTTCTGTTTCTTCGAGGACCAACAGACCAAAGATCGTCCGAGGAAATGACATGTACCAGATGTTGACTTGCGGTCCACATGATCACCAGCATAGTCAGAGTCAGAATATCCAACGAGATCAAAATCCGAACCCTTGGGATACCATAATCCTAGTGTTGGTGTGTGAGCTAGATATCGAAGAATATGCTTCACAGCCTTATGGTGTGATTCCTTCGGTGCAGCTTGAAATCGGGCACACATGCAAACACTAAGCATTATATCCGCCTAGATTCACATAAGTACAATAAAGAACCAATCATGGAGCGGTATACCTTATGATCGAAGTCAATACCATTTTCATCAGTGCATAGTTGACCATTTGTGGGCATAGGAATTTTGATGCCTTTGCAATCTTGCATGCCGAATTTCTTCAGGACATCCTTGAGGTATTTCTCCTGAGATATGAATATGCCATTGCGCTGTTGACGAATTTGAAGACCTAAGAAGAATTTCAACTCTCCCATCATAGACATTTGATATTCTTCACTCATCATATAGGCAAATTCATCACTATAACATTGGTCAGTACAGCCAAAGATGATATCATCAACATATATTTGGCAAACAAATAGTTCACCATCATAAGATTTAGTAAAGAGAGTAGGATCGAGTGAACCGGGTGTGAAGCCGTTCTTCATGAAGAATTCCTTCAAAGTATCATACCATGCCCGTGGGGCCTGCTTGAGGCCATAGAGGGCCTTATTTAGTCTGAAGACTTTGTCAGGATGCTTTGGATCTTCAAAACCTGGGGGTTGAGCAACATATACTTCTTCCTCAAGCTTACCATTGAGGAATGCACTTTTCACATCCATTTGATATAAGATGATATCATGATGGTTAGCATAAGCAAGTAATATGCGAATAGCCTCAAGTCTAGCAGCAGATACAAAAGTTTGATCGAAATCAACTCCTTCAACTTGTGTGTAGCCTTGAGCTACTAGACGTGCCTTATTCCTCACCACAAGGCTGTTTTCATCTTGCTTGTTGCGGTAGATCCATTTTGTGCCAATGATATTATGCTTGCGAGGATCTGGACGATTGACCAGTTCCCAGACATTGTTGATCTTGAACTGATGTAATTCTTCTTGCATGGCCTGAATCCACTCAGGCTCCAGAAATGCTTCATCTACCTTAGTGAGCTCTGTGATAGAGACAAAAGCAAAGTGCCCACAAAAGTTAGACAGATGTGAAGCTTTTGAGCGGGTGAGAGGACCTGGTGCTCTAATGTCATCGATGATATTCTCCACTTGCACTTCTTTTGCAACGCGAGGATGAGCTGGTTGTCATTGAGGAATTTGATCAGCATTTTCTTCAGCATCATTTTCCTCAGCATTTTCTTCAGGTGCATCATTTCGGCGTTCTTCACGCTCGAATGAATTCTTCACAGATTCTTCAAGAGGGAATGACATCTTCAAGAGCCTTGTGCTTGATAGAATCCTCGTAGGTGCTCTCTTTGCGAGCCATTAGTTTCATCGAATCAAGACATCTACGCTTTCAACAATCTTGTGAAGAACATTGTTGAAGACTCAGAGGTGTGCGAAGTCCTTTCCGTAACCAAGCATAAAACCTTCATGTGCTTTCGGTGCAAATTTAGAGTTGTGATGAGGATCTCTTACCCAGCATTTAGCACCGAAGACTTTGAAATAACTCACATTGGGTTTCTTTTCAGTGAGAAGTTCATAGGTAGTCTTCTTGAAGAATTTGTGAAGATACACTCTATTGATGATGTGGCACGCAGTATCAATGGCATCAACCCAGAAACGACGAGGCGTTTTGTACTCATCGAGCATAGTGCGAGCCATCTCAAAGAAGAGTCCTGTTCTTGCGCCCACGACGCCATTCTGTTGAGGAGTATAAGGAGCAGATAACTCATGAGTAATACCAAGTTCATCAAGATAGTCATCGAGACCCGAATTCTTGAACTCAGTGCCATTGTCACTTCTGATGTGCTTGATCTTCACACCAAAGTTGGTTGAAGCCCTTGAGGAAAATCATTTGAAGACTTCCTGCACTTCATGTTTGTAAGTAACAAGGTGTACCCATGTGTAACGAGAGTAATCATCAACAATAACAAAGCCATATTGAAATGCTTCATTTGAAACGACAGAATAATGATTAGGACCAAAGAGATCCATGTGAAGCAATTCAAATGGATGAGTAGTAGTCATGATAGTCTTAGCTGGATGCTTAGCCTTTGTCATATTTCCAGCTTCACAGGCACCGCATAAGTGATCCTTGAGGAATTTGACATTCTCAATGCCAATGACATGCTTCTTCTTTGCAAGCGTGTGCAAACTCCTCATGCCTGCATGACCAAGTCGTCGATGCCATAGCCATCCTTCTGAAGATTTTGCAAGTAGGCACACGGCTGGTTGTGAATCTACAGAGAAATCAACAATATACAAGTCTCCTCTCCTAAAGCCTTCGAAGACTTTGGAATTGTCAGCTTCCATAATCACAACACAACGATACTTGCCAAAGACAACAACCATATCAAGATCACAAAGCATTGAGACATACATAAGGTTGTATCCTAAGGACTCAACAAGCATGAATTTGTCCATGTGTTGATCCTTTGTGATAGCAACCTTACCTAGACCCAATACCTGACATTTGCTTTTGTCAGCGAAGATGATATGCTTCAGATGAGACGACGATAAGGGAGCATCCATCAATAGATTCTTGTCACCAGTCATGTGATTTGTACATCCACTATCGAGGACCCACTCAGTGGCTTTGGGTTGATCATCCTGCAGATGAATTAGTGCAACTTACGAACCTCATATACTTCAGCAGTGAAGAATATGATATCACAATTCATCAGATCAATTTCATCAAGCAGTAAGACAGATAAAGCAGTGTAAGGACGTGAGAAATGAAAATTCATTTCTTCATGATTAGCCTGCGTCCTTTCAGGCAACTTTCAGGTCTCCAGCAAATTCTTCAGACGTTTGAGCACGTCTGGAGACCTGACCCTGCAGAAGAGATTAGTTCTTTTTCTTCACCACCCACATCTGAAGGGGTGGCAAAGAGTTCATCACTCTGCGAGCTCCATATGAAAATGGTGGCATAGAGGCCAATCCATTTCGTTTCACATAAGAGTGGTTAGGGTAAGCATATGAATAAGCAGAGAAAGTCTTCGAGGACTTATGAACATAATAATTAGAAGAATAATGCTCATATTCGTAGCCCTTGGCTCTTCCCTGCGAAACAGAGTTGTTAGCACGATGATGTTCATATGAGGACTTTGATCCTTTTGAGGAATTTGATCCGCGTGAGGAATTTGGTCCGTATGAGGACTTGGATCCATATGAAGAATTTGGTCCATATGAAGAATTTGATCTGGAGTTCCTGTTCTTCACAGGTGGTGTCATGAGGACATTCACCTGAAGACTTTCAAGGCACTTTTTGGGAACCCAGATTTTCTTCATAGGGGAACCATTCCTGCAGTTAGTGCCAACATATCTAGCAAATACCTCACCATTCTGATTTTTGAACAGTTTATAGTTGGAGTCAAATGACTCATCAGAAGAATGAGAAGGTTCACATGTATAGCCAGATAAATTAGATGGATCAACTAGAGGTCCCTTTGCAGCAACCCATGAGGTTTTGGGGGAGTCTTTCGGGCTTCCAATATGTACCATCAAGATTGAGTCTCCTCTCAAAGGCAATACCCTCTTTCCTAGGGTTCCTGTTGAGGATCTGCTTTTAAGCACATCACAAAGAGTCTGATGCCCTTTGAGGCTTTTTGTACATGCACTGTCATGTACAATTCCTTCAAATTGCATCGTCAAGGATACTAGCAATGTCCTCGGATGAGGAATTAGTGATAGCAGAGGCAGGTGAAGAATTTGTAACATTAGAAGCATTTGAACATTCAGGTGAAGAATTAGCAGATTCTCGTTCAATGCATTTAAAACATGGAGGAATAAATTCTTCCTAAGCAGCGCTGATTTGTTGAGCAAGTAATGAATCGCGCTCCTTCTGAAGATCTTTATAACTCACTCTTAGCTTCAAGATCTTGCTTTCTTTGAAGAAATTCATAAGAAAGCTTCTCATGATAAGACAAGAGAGTGTTATGATGACCTTGAAGGGTGTCATACTTCGTATGAAGTCTCTGAAAACTTTCAGCCAAAGCTTTTGATTGATCCATTTCTTCACCCAACATATCATCACTTTTGTCTAGCATGTTTTGAACCTTTTCAAAAGCCCTTTGTTGTTTTACAACAATCTTAGAAAGTTTAGAGCAGATGGGCTTAAGATTTTCATCAGATTCATCTTCACTAGATTCAGAGGAGGTATATTTAAGTACCTTGGCAGCCTTTGCCATGAAGCAATAGGTGGGAGTGTAGTCATCATTGCCTTCATCAGCCATGTGGGAGAGGTCATTTTCTTCAGAGTTGAAGATAGACTTGCTGACGAATGTAGTAGCAAGGGCTAGGCTCGCCACACCAGACTCGGAGTCTTCAGATGCCTCCTCTTCCTCTTGTTCCCCAGATTCAGCTTCAGAGTCCATTTCCTTGCCAGTGAATGCCCGAGCCTTCTTGGAGCTGCTCTTCTTATGAGATGAAGACTTTGAGGATTTTGATGATGAAAATTTTGAGGATTTCTTCTTTTTCTTCGCATCATCAGAACTGTAGTCCTTATATTTCTTCTTCTTCGATTCCTTTTCCCACTGAGGACAATCTTGAATGTAGTGTCCAGGTTTCTTGCACTTGTGACAAAGCCTCTTCTTGTAGTCACTGGATGAGAAATCATTGCTCCTTAAGGGTCTTCCAAAGCGACCACGTCTTGAGAACTTCTGGAATTACTTCACGAGCAGTGCTAGATCATGAATCAGTTCTTCAGGGTCACCAAGGCTGCTACCAGAGTCTTCATCTTGGAATCGACATCGCCTTGGCCTTGATTGCACGTGATCTGCCATAGCTCGAACCATAGAGATCTCTCTTTTGACAAGTCGAACTCATGAGTATTTACACTCTCGAGGATATCAGCAAGGTCAAGTGACTTGTAATCAGCACGCTCTTGTATCATCAATGCCAGAGTATCAAATGAGGAATCAAGCGATCTCAACAATTTCTTCACCACCTCATGGTCGGTGATGTCAGTGGCACCAAGTGCTTGAAGCTCATTTGAGATGTCAGTGAGGTGATCGAAGGTTTGCTGAACATTTTCATTGTCGAGTATTTTGAAGCGGTTGAAGAGATTGCGAAGAACATCAACTTGAGAGTCACGCTGAGTTGAAACTCCTTCACTGACTTTGGACAGCCTATCCCAGATAAGCTTAGCAGACTCCAAAGCACTCACTCTTCCATACTGTCCTTTGCTCAGATGGCCACATACGATATTCTTCGCTTGAGAGTCGAGTTGCTTGAATCTCTTCACGTCGGTAGCGTTCAGTGAGGGTGAGACAGAAGGAACACCATTTTCCACAACATACCAGAGATCGTTATCAATTGCCTCAAGATGCATTCGCATCTTATTCTTCTAGTAGGGGTAGTCCGTCCCGTCGAAGGTAGGACACCCAGCAGAGACCTTGATCATACCTGCGGTCGACATAACTAAAACTCCGGTGTTAAACCAAAATCACACGTAACAAGGAGTACCTTGCTCTGATACCAATTGAAAGTGCGTTATATCGACTTGAGGGGGGGGGTGAATAAGCGATTTTTATGAATTCTTCACTGAGGAATTTGCTAGTGAGGAAATTCCTTAGTAAAGAACTACTTGCAGCGGAATAAGTACTCAGAAGTAAACATAACAGAAGACAAGAATAGTCATGATGACGAAATGAAGACAAGCACAGAGTACAGAAAGCATAATCAGAGGATA
This sequence comes from Aegilops bicornis, assembly GCA_021605145.1. Taxonomy (NCBI): domain Eukaryota; kingdom Viridiplantae; phylum Streptophyta; class Magnoliopsida; order Poales; family Poaceae; genus Aegilops; species Aegilops bicornis. Next base: position 524,436,750 of record CM038673.1, read on the forward strand.
ACACAAGGCGAAGACAAACAGACTGAAGAAATTGAACTGAGGAAATTGAGAAAGTCTTCAGTCAAAGTCTTCAAACATAGATATGACAAGCGAACAACACAATACTGAGGAAATGAAAGAGTTGAGGAAATAGAACCAGTTGGCTTGGTGAAGACAATGATTTGGTAGACCAGTTCCAACTGCTGTCTCAGTTGTATGTCTGGTTGGAGCGGCTAGGTATTTAAACCTGAGGACACACAGTCCCGGACACACAGTCCTCACCGTATTCTCCTTGAGCTAAGGTCACACAGACCTCGCCCAATCACTCATGGTAAGTCTTCAGGTGACTTCCGAACCTTCACAAACTCGGTCACTCGGCGATCCACAATTCCTCTTGGATGCTCTAGACCATGATGCCTAACCGTCTGGAAGAAGCACAGTCTTCAAAGGTAACAAGCGTCGGATCCATGCAAGATCAATCTCTTCAGTGATGCTCAATCACTTTGGGTTTGTAGGTGTTTGGGTTTGGGTTTTCCTCACTCGATGATTTTCGCTCAAAGTCCTCGGAGGATGGGATGCTCTCAAATGACAAGTGTCAGTTTCTCCAGGAGCAGCCAACCAGCTAGTGGTTGTAGGGGGCGGCTATTTATAGCCTAGGGAGCAGCCCGACATGATGAGACATAAATGTCCTTCAATGATATGACCGTTAGGTGGATAAGATATTTTGGGACAGGTGCCAGAGCACAACAACGATCGGAAATTTCAGGTTCAAATTCCTCGTACTATCATGTTCCTCATTGTGTAGGCAATCCATCTGGCGAATTCCTAACTCCTCGGTCGTAACAAATTCCTCAGAGACCAGAAGAACTTCGTCTCTGTCACTAAAGAAATTGACGGAACTGTATGAGATTTCCAATGGCTTCATTCGAAGGGATTGGTAGGTGTAGGATTTTGAGTTGAGCATCACATAGAAATTTTTCCTTAGTATTTCCTCGACCCCCTTTAACGATGCAAAGGTTTCCTATGACTCAAGAAAGAGAAAGCGGCTACGAAAACAAAAGTCTTCACGCTTCATGTTCCTCGAATGAATACCAAGTCTTCAAGGTCACGCCAATTTCTTCACTTTCAAAGTCTTGAGAAAGTCTTCGTATACCAAAGTCTTCAAATAAGAACTTCATTTTTAGGGGTCGACTTTCTCTGTAAATATCAAACTCCTCATAGACTTATAGACCTGTGTACACTCACAAACGCATTAGTCCCTTAACCTATAAGTCTTTAATACACCAAAATCACTAAGGGGCACAAGATGCACTTACATCAAGACACTACTGAGATCACTTGACAGCTCGTTCGACACCCTTGCCCTCATGATACAAGAACGCCCTGACTTCAAGACACTCGATCCGTCTGATATACTTGAGAGGCTCAACACACATGAGTTCTAGCTATCTGAGAAAAGAGATATCTATGGTCCCAATTACGGCCGAACTCGCGCTTTGAAGGCCAAAGCTATCTCCTCATATGAAGAAGAATCTGACTGCAGTTCTGATGATCCTGAAGACATTGGAAAGGAACTTGCTATGCTTGTAAAGAAGTTCCAGAAGTTCACTAAGAAAAAGGGCTTCAGAAAGTCTTCACGATCCAGCTCAAGAACTGATGAAGCTTCCACTCATGACTACAAGAAGAGAATATGTCACAAGTGCAAGAAACCTGGACACTACATCTCCGAGTGTCCACAATTGGACAATGAGAAGAAGAAGAAGAAGAGCAAGGAATATGATTCTGATGACAAGAAGAAGAAGAAATCCTCAAAGTCTTCTTCCAAGTCCTCATCCAATTCTTCATCTCATAAGAAGAGCTCATCTGGCAAGGCTCATGCTTTTGTTGGCAAGGAGATGGATTCAGAGGAGGAGTCTGCTTCTGAGGAGGCTGAGGAGGAGTCCGACCCTGGCGTTGCAAGTCTGGCTCTAGTCACAACCTATGTTGCCAAGTCTATCTTCAACACTGAAGACAATGGCTCTGTCACCAACGCTGAAGCTAATGACAAGGACGACTCTGCTCCCACCTACTGCTTCATGGCACATGGTGCCAAGGTAAAATCACACGATGCTTACTTTCAAACATCAAGTGAAGATGACTCTGATTGTGAATCCAAGCCCAGCTACAAAACACTTGCTAAAATTGCAATCGAACAATGTAAAGCTATGGAACATACTCAGAAACTGTTAGACAAAAGCGATGACCTGTTGGACGCGGAAATGACCCGTTCTCAGTCCTTAGTTGAAGACATAAAAAATCTTCATGCTAAGTACCAGGAACTTGAAAGTCGTCATGAAACGCTCTCAACCACTCATGAAAAGCTCTCCTATGATTATCTTCAAAGGAAGCAAGAGCTAGAGAATTGAAAGCGGCTCATGAAGATCTTCAAAAGGAGAATGAGTCACTTCGCGCTCAACAGATCAGTTCCGCTCAGGAAGGCTTTGAACCACCTTGTCTAAAATGCCTTGAGCATGACAACGCTACCTCTGTTGCTGAATGTTCTACTGCTCCTACTGCTGCATTCTCTTCAGCTGCTGATGTGGTAACTAACCCCTCTGCTGAGGATACCACTACTATTGCTGATGAAAATGCTAGGTTGAAGACATTGCTTGAAACAGGGATGTACAAAAGTCTGAAAGGGCATCGACATCGCATGCGATGTCCTCAAAAGCAGATTCGAACGAAACCCTAGGAAAGAGGGTGTTGGGTTCGAGAGGAAAATGAATGTTGATGGTTCCCTCTTTGGAAGCCGAGCAAAGACCCCAAAACCACATGGGTTGCTGCAAAGGGACCTTCAGTGGACCCATCCACCTTATCTGGCTTTACCTGTGCTAACCCCATTATCATTGATGAATCCTTTGATGCAAACTATAAACTGTTTAAAAATCAGAATGGTGAAGTGTTTGCCAGGTATATTGGTACTAACTGCAGGAATGGGCCACCTATGAAGAAGATCTGGGTTCCCAAAAGTTGTCTTGAGAATCTTCATGTGAATGTTATCATGACACCACCTAGGAAGAAGACAAACCCCAGGCCTAAGGCTTCATATGGCCCAAAGGCTTCATACAGACAAAGGACTCACCTGAGTCACCCTAACACCAATGTTTTGTAGGGAAACCATACTCAAACGTATGAATATGAGCGTGTGTCTTCAAACCGCTATGTTCATAAAACTAAGAACTTTTCTGCTTATTCATATGAGTATCGTTCTTCTCCTGCAAGGCTATTTGCTAGGGATCCAAAGCCGAAGTTCTCAGATGCTGCACTTAGACTCATTGCTTCTAAGCCACCCCTGAAGATGTGGGTGGTTAAGAAGAATTAAATTTCTTTTGCAGGGAAAGGTCTCCAGCCGGAAATCAAAGGCGTCTGATGCTATTGCCGGGGACCTAAAACATCTTGTAGGGCGCAAGATAAAATGCCCAAATGGTCTCACTATGTATTTTGTTCCTAAATCGTTTGCCATTCATCCTATCAGTCCTAATCTTGATCTGAGCTTCAATAATCCTCTTGCCCGTCAAATGTTTATGCTTCATAATACTCTTGGTGAAGCCTATCCCCCTAACTGTACTATAGGGTATGTCACCTCATGCTTCAGAATGGATTATGGATAGCGGATGCACTAATCATATGACTGGTGATCGAAGTCTTCTCATGGACTCAACTTTACGTCCATCTGACAAGAGTCACATCACATTTCTTGACCTTTGGTAAAAGCAAGGTGTTGGGTCTAGGTAGAGTTGCAATCTCAAAGGATCAACACATGGATAAAGTGATGCTTGTTGAATCCCTTGGTTTCAACTTAATGTCTGTCTCAATGCTCTGCGACTTGAACATGATTGTGATATTTGGAAAATATCGTTGTCTTGTACTTATGGAATCTAACAAGTCTCTAGTCTTTGAAGGGTACCGGAAAGATGATCTATACATGGTAGATTTCTCAGCAGGGCCACAACTTGCCATATGTCTTCTTGCAAAAGCTTCAGAGTGCTGGCTCTGGCATCAGAGGCTAGGGCATGCTGGCATGAGGAATTTACACACTCTCGCAAAGAAGAAGCATATCATAGGAATCGAGGGCGTCAAGTTCAAGAAGGATCACTTGTGCGGTGCCTGCGAAGCTGGGAAGATGACTAGGGCCAAGCATCCCTCGAAGACAATCATGACGACATCTCAACCCTTCGAGCTGCTACACATGGACTTATTTGGCCCTACTCACTACTCTACTCTCACTACAACTGCTTGTCTCTATGGATTTGTCATTGTTGATGATTATCCAAGATATACATGGGTTCACATAATTCTCTACAAGACTGAAGTGCAGGATGTCTTCAGACGCTTCACCAACCGTGCCATGAACAACTATGGCGTCAAGATCAAGCATATCAGGAGTGACAACGGCACTGAGTTCAAGAACACCGCCCTCGATCTTTACTTAGATACAATGGTAATCACTCATGCGTTCTCAGCTCCGTACACACCTAAGCAAAATGGCATCATGGAGCGCAAAAACAGAACACTCATTGAGATGGCTCGAACGATGCTCGATGAATACAAGACACCAAGAAAGTTCTGACCTGAAGCTATTGATACTGCATGTCATGTCATTAACCGTGTTTATCTTCACAAGCTTCTGAAGAAAACATCTTATGAACTCCTCACTGGTAAGAAGCCAAATGTCAGTTACTTCAGAGTATTTGGTGCTAGGTGCTGGATCAAGGATCCACATCACACTTCAAAATTTGCACCGAAAGCACATGAAGGTTTTATGCTCGGTTACGGAAAGAACTCGCACTCCTACAAAGTTTTCAACCTCTTTCTCTATAAGTGGTTGAAACTGTGGATGTGCGGTTCGATGAGACTAACGGCTCACAAAGAGAGCACCTGTCAAATGTGCTAGATGAAGCTCCACCCAGTGAATCTATCAAGCTAATGGGAACTGGTGAAATCATGCCGTCTGAAGCACAGCCTGAAGAGGAACTTATCCTTTCTGCACCTAATCAACCTGAAGACAATGCTCAGCCTGAAGACAATCCTACCAACGATGACAATGATCAGCAAGAGCAAAATCTTTGTCCAGTCCATCCGCGTGTTGCAAATGAAGTACAGTTTGAGAAGATAATTGATAGCATAAATGCACCCGGTACCACTCACTCGTTCAAGAGCAACACAACTAGCAAATTTCTATGGGCACTTTGCATTTGTCTCAATCTCTGAACCCAAGAAAGTTGCTGAAGCCTTCAAGGAACCTAAATGGATTCAAGCTATGCAAGATGAGCTTCAACAGTTCGAGCTGAACAATCTGTGGGAATTAGTCAAGCGTCCTGATCCTCGCATGCAAAACATCATAGGCACCAAATGGATATATCGCAACAAGCAAGATGAGAATGGTCAAGTTGTCAGAAACAAGGCTCGTCTTGTTGCTCAAGGATATACTCAAGTTGAAGGGATTTACTTCGATGAAACGTTTGCCCCGGTGGCTAGGCTTGAAGCCATTCGCATACTGCTAGCCTATGCCAACCATCACAACATCCTTCTGTATAAAATGGATGTGAAAAGTGCCTTTCTCAATGGCAAGATTGAAGAAGAAGTGTATGTCGCACAACCACCTGGCTTTGAAGACCCAAAACATCCTCATATGGTGTACAACCTAAAGAAAGCACTGTATGGCCTCAAACAAGCCCCTCGTGCTTGGTATGACACGCTCAAGGACTTCCTGAAGAGCAAAGGCTTCAAACCTGGTTCCCAGGATCCCACACTCTTCACGAAGACATATGATGGTGAACTGTTTGTGTGCCAAATATATGTGGATGACATTATCTTCGGCTGCACCAACCGTAAATACGGTGATGAATTTGGACACATGATGCAAGAGCAATATCAGATGTCCATGATGGGTGAGCTGAAGTTCTTCCTTGGTCTTCAAATTAGTCAGCAAAGCAATGGCATCTTCATATCTAAAGAGAAATACCTCAAAGACTGCTTGAAGAAGTTTGGAATGCAAGACTGCAAAGGTTACACGACGCCAATGCCAACAAAAAGTCATCTGGGTCCTGACGCCAATCGTAAAGAGTTTGATCAAAAGGTATACCGTTCCATGATTGGTTCTTTACTCTATTTATGTGCATCTAGGCCAGATATTATGCTTAGTGTTTGCATGTGTGCTCGATTCCAAGCGGCACCAAAGGAATCGCATCACTTAGTCATGAAGCGAATTCTTCGATATTTGGCTTACACCCCAACATTAGGATTATGGTATCCAAAGGGCTCGAGTTTGATCTGGTTGGATTCTCGATGTTGATTATGCTTTGGTGACAAGGTGGATCGCAAGTCCACATCGTGCACATGCCACTTTCTGGGATGATCACTTGTCTGTTGGTCTTCAAAGAAGCGTAACTGTATCACTCTCCACTGCTGAATCTGAATACATTGCTGCTGGATCTTGCTGTGCTCAGCTTCTATGGATGAAGCAAACTCTCAAGGACTATGGCATTCATCTGAAACAAGTACTACTCTATTGCGACAACAAAAGCGCCATCAAGATTGCCAACAACCTAGTTCAGCACTCGAAGACAAAGCATATTGAAATTCGTCATCACTTTCTCAGAGATCATGTCATGAAGGAAGATATTGATATCATACATGTCAACACTGAGGAGCAATTGGCAGATATCTTCAGAAAGCCCTTGGATGAGAAAATGTTTTGCAAGTTACGGTGTGAGCTAAATATCTTGGAATCCTCAAATGTCCTGTGATCAGGCACACATCCTAACACTTATGCATGTTGATGACTTAGATGTGCAACACACGAAGTAAAGTATATCTTCAATCAGTGAAGACATACATTCTAAGTGTGAATACATTAATGCGGAATTTGACTTCGGAGCGCCACGATAATTGTGCGCCGTGTCTGGGTCTAATACTTCCTATACGGTGGGTAACGCCACCACCAAATTCTTCTATTTGAAGTGTTTTTCTCATGGCGTTACATTTGCTATGTCTTCGCATTTGGCTTGTCGTCGATGTCATCGTGTCTTCTTGATTATCTTCACTATGTTGACTTGACTGCATTCTGATATATATATATATATATAAGTATTCTGTCCTCTACAACATTCACTTATAGCTATGTCTTATCGTTTGAATCTTTCGAACTAAGTGAATGTGATCAGACCTTAATCTCTCTATGCTTTCTACCTCAAACTCTATCTATCCAAGTCATATGCATTCTGTTGAAACTGTCAAATGTCTTCTCCGCGTCCTTGTCAGCAGAAGATACAGAGACAAACATCAAATCTATCTTAAATGCTCTATTCTTATTGCCTGAAACCCGGAGAGGCCGAAACGACCATCCGATAGTCCAGGTGGGCATGGGAACGTGGGACAACTCCAAGTATGTTGCATGTTCGCCACGTGTCCCTCAGATGTGAACCACCAGGGGCACCTGTGTAATTGCGCTGTGCCGTCCCTTTCCCTATAAATGCACATCCAATCACTGTCAAAATCTTTCTTCCACCTCTCCAGCTCGACAAACCCTAGCACCACAGCTAGCTCTCGACGACGCCGGCAACGAAGCGCTTAGCTGCCGCGACCTCTCCGGCGCCGTCTTCACGCCGGCCGCGAACATCGTCTTCTCCGCCGCCGCCGTAGGTGTCCTCCGTCGCCGAGTTAGGGCACGGAAGATCGAACTGCTCGGCCTCCTCTTCCACTTCGTCTAGCAATTCATCGTGCGGTAAATAAAAACCCTCTTTTTACCGTCTTTTTGAGCCTCTAGATCCATCCTTTTTACCAAAAGTAGTTTCTGGCTCCACAAAGTTGGATCTATCCTTTCTGCATCTCATACAAATGCCTAGTATATTCACTTATGCTTCACACATAGTTAGATTCCTCACTTGTACTTATTCTTGGATTCGTACAAATCTGGAACCAACTCTCAACATATAAGTGAATGTCTTCGGCTTATGAGGTCAATGTCTTCTAAACTGATTTATCTTCAAAATCTTACGAGAATGCATATGGCCTCTTCCCTTCCTCGCACCTCTAATGTCATCCACAGGTACATGTCCGTGGGAGAATCCGTTGGTTCTCATAGTCTGCATTCATTTGCAGAATTCTTACAACATCACATCAATTCTCCCGAAGCCAGTTCCTGTCTGACCAGCAGACGGAGGCCTTTGACAGTGTTGAAGCCTTTCAGTCTAAACTTCATGGCAACAGAGAAATCAACTAGGAAGGGTGGCAGACAGCGCCGTGGGAACACCTGAAGAGATTTGCCTCCTGACCTCTATGACCTGTACAAGACTGATCCAGAGGAGGACTACAATGAGAGAAAAACCCGAATCCAATGGATTCAAAGATATTGGGTAGAACAATGGTACAAGTACAGGTTCATGACCCAGGAATATGCTGAGAAGAATGCCATCAAGCGACCATGGGGAGACATTTTGTACAAAAATCTTCCACCTGGGTCTAGAGCTGAAGCCATTGAACAAGGCTTCTACCCTTGCATGGTCCGAGGGCCACAACCTGCTGATGCCGACCCATCGTCTTTGCTATGGTGTCGAGATGACAATCTGTTCAAGTGCAACTTTCAGTTTGCCAAGAACTCAGCCAAGGAAAACAAGAAGTCTTGGGGATTAGACTTCAACCCAGGCCCCTCTGCGCCTCGTGCTGATGGCACACGTGAAGCTGAACCAAATCTTGTTGGGCCCTTCTATAACTTAGAAGGTCTCATCACTCATATAAGGGTTCAAGGGGCAGATGTGGATCAACCTGTAGATGACGCTGAATCTGACGAAGCGCCTGCACCACCGAAGCTGAAGAAGTAGAAGAAACCTAAGGCTTCGAAGGTTTCCACTCCACCAAAAGCTTCACGAGTGAAGCCCTTGGCTACTGCTCCTCCTGCACCAAGTGTGCAGTCTGAAGATCTATCTCGCATATCCAAGACCGAGAAGAAAAAGAAGAAGCCCATGCACTCCTCTAGTCCTGCTCTGACTCCTGCTGCTGTGTTGAAAAACGAGAATGAAGGCATTGATCTGTCGCGTGACGATGATCTTGCTGATGATGCTCTTCAGCAATTGATAAAGAGCAAGCAAGAGGCAGAAATCTTCAATGACTTGCCTCTCTTTGACGTGGCTGTATTGTACAACTTCATTGATGAGTGGTTTGACACCCCCAATCTCAGCTTTGATGATCTGCAACTTCCAATTGGCTTAAGCGTCTCATTGCACGACACCATTGCTCCCGAGCTAGCTCTTGCTCAGAAAATTGTTGAGCTGAAGCACAAGATTGATTTTGAAAAGGCTTAGTTCAAGAAGCACATGGCCAGACTCAGCGTGGTAGATGTTCAGAACTTCAAGGTCATGCTGCATGAGCTCAAGGAAACGTTTCACAAGAAACGTGATGAAGCCAAAGGTTCTCATGAGCACATGAAGAATCTTGCTGCCAAGTACGTTCAAGCTTACAATGAGTTGAGATGCGCAAGGCTCTTGGGCGTCCTGGCATCGACCCCAGGATGGCTGCCAAAAAGAAGAAGCCATCTGTGGACCAAACTGAGCCATCCAGGCGGGAAGAGCCTCACATTGTCTTCCCTGCCAGCATGAGAGGCATGAAGCCTAAGGTCCCCTCAGTGGCTTCAGAGCTTCAGAAGACCAGGGCAGCTGAAGCCAAGGCCAAAAAGCGCAAAACCAAGGACACCACTGATGATGCTCCACCCACCAAGAAGCGCAAGTCCAAGAAAAGCAATCGGGCTGCTCCCAAAGAGCCCCTTGTAGTCGAGCCCATTTCTGTTGCTCATCCTGAATCTGCACACTAAGAAAGACGTATGATAGTTCATGAGCCTGCTTCCACAGAGGCTCCCCGGTGAAGATATTCCAAATTGACCCCACCGCAGCTGAAGACATTGGTCATCCAGACAATGTTGAAGATGATGAAGTCCTTCCTCAGATCGAGCACAATGTGGTATCATCGCCTGTTCTCATGAACAACAAACTCATCAGCATTGGACGTCCATTGACGCCAATTGCTCAGGATGACTCATGGGCTGATCACCCTCAAGAATCCCCACGTGATGAATAAACACCAGTTACTCCCCCAACACAGGTCACCACTCCGGTGGTTGACGATGGCGACTTTGAGGCCCAACCAACTCCATCTCCACAAGCGTTGCCAGTGTTTCGCAGGCTTCGCAAAGGACCCAGGCCACAAGTCAATCTGTCAAGTGTTCCAGAAGGAGATGAGCGTCAATCTGTTTCACGACAAGTGTTTCCTCAAACCTCTCCAACTGTGAACATCCCTGAGTCTGAAGCCAAAGCGGCTGAAGATATTCCGGCTGCATCAGCCGATGACCAAGAAGAAGAAACAAGAGAAGAAGAAGCACGTGTTGCCACACCCCCTACCAACCAAGTTGTTCTCAAGGAGAACATGTCCGACCCTCCACTCTCCCAAGTGGAGGTTACCAATCTTGGCGGCCACCAACACCAACATCAAGCCAATGGCGTTGTCATGGCGTAAGGTAATGTGGCGCCTGAAGTCAATGTGGTGCCTGAAGTGATAGCACCTGAAGCCAATGCTGCACCTGACGCCAATCAGCAGCCTGAAGTCAATGCCACTGCTCCTGTACCGCCTCCAAGGCCACATACCATTGAGCAAGCATACAACTATGGTCAGCTGGTCACTGTCAAATGGCCCATTCTGGTTCCTCCTCCTGCTGCTGGTCCCCAATTTGATTACCATGTCGAGCACAGGCCTCAGGTCCAGAAGCCAAAGCCAAGACTGCCCAGGTTCCCAGGTACTGCCACTTCACCAGGGTCCTTCAATGCAAATGGCTTCATAGCGCACAACACCTTCTTTGATAGCGCCAAAAACCCCTACTCAAGGGCAAGGATCTCTTTTGATCGGTTCTGGAGCTATCAGCAGTGCGACTATTATTCATGTGTTCTTTATGATCAAGGGCGCATCTTCCCTCATATGCGTCTTGACTCTGAAGCCATTGCTGGATTGCCTTGCCTTGAAGAGGCTCTTGATTGTTTCTGTGATGCGGGCTTGCTCAACTTTGTGACTGACAAGGAACATTGGAATGAAGAACTTCTGCTTCAATTTTATGCTACCCTCCACATTCAAGGATACAACAGGGATCCAAAGATTTGGGTCCTTGAGTGGATGACAGGCAATGTCCATCATGAAGCCAAAGCCTTTGACATCATTGAGCTTACCGGTCTGCCCACTCCAGGGGAATTATATGAACCTGGTTGTCAACTTCACCACAATGCCTTGGAGAGAATCTTCCATAAACCCGAGCCCAACATGAGCTAAATGCTGAGCATGATGAAGCCTCTGCCTTGTGACGCTGATTATCCAAAGGAATTCTTTGTCGAAGACCTAGAGTATCTGCCTCGCCCCATTTATCACATCATCAGGCGAACTCTATGGCCTGTCAAAGGACACTCCTCAGCATCAAAACTTGAAGGAGCAATGAAGACTTTGGTCTTTTATATCTTCAACGGCATCAGCTTCAATGCTCAAGACTTCTTTATTAGGCAATTGGCTGCATCCGGCTCTGATCTCTTTGGCGTGAAGTTCTATGCTCCATGGGTCATGCACCTCATCATGCTACACTCAGCTGTCAACTATCAGCCCTCAGCTCGCAACCATCTGATCTTTCTGCCAGAGGTTGATATGTCACTTGAAGCCATATACCCCGAGCCTGCCAAGGAGCCTGTTTGTCTTCACAATGCTGATCACCAAAGCTTCTCGCAACCCATTGAAGGGGTCCAAGCAGTCACTCGTGTTTATCCATTGGCTGGCAATACTCGCTTACCTCAGCGAGCTCAGACTGAAGCCACTGAGAGCACGATTGCCAAAAGGCCTCGGAAGCGCTCTCGTGTTCTAAATGATCGAGAACTTCTTGTGGCACTGCATCAGAAACAAGATAAGCATCATTTCTGGCTGAAGCGACAGATGCAAAGCCTCTTGGTGGACGTTAATCGCATTCGCAATCTTGCCACCAAGAATGCCTTTATTACACATGAAACCTGTCGGAGGTCATGGAAGAGTTTGACATTGCTCAGTGCTGAAGCAGATCTTCGAGATGATGGCTTCACTGAAAGATTCAAGTTTGACACCACTCCCCCAAGGAATGATGTCCTACGTCGAACTCCATCTGTTGAAGACTCTGACTATTCCTCCTTCGCTGCAACGGTGAATGCCAGAGTGATCGATGATCAAGATGATGCTACTTCAACACCCAGGACTTCAGCGCGTATCAACACTGCACCACGTTCGACTGCACCGCCAAACCCCGACACCAACCCTGCATCTTCTCCTACTCCTTCTGGGAACGAGTAGAAGCTCTATGTCTTCAAACCTTTTTGGTCCTTACTGACAAAAGGGGGAGAAGCATATGAGTTAATAGTCTTCAAGCGGGTTCACATGGGCGGTTGCTTTTTATTTTGCCTAGTGTTTACAACTCTCGCTTTTGATACATTTGGTTCTTTGAGTTGTAACACTAAAACTTGATGGTCGTCTGCTACGCTTTTTGCTACTTTGTGATGCGATGATAAATTCCGCATGTGCGATGTTAACTTCCGCACTTAGTGATTTTGCAGACGTCCATTTTTCATTATGCATGTCATTATCTTTGTTGTATCAAATCATGCATGATGAATTGTCATCATAAGTTGAAGAGGATCTCCAAAAGTACAACCTGCCATGTGCATTTGCATTCCAAAAGCAAATTACTTATATGCTCATCTTCAGGGGGAGCCTTTTGCTACTTATGAAGACAATACCTAAATCCCTACAATTTCACATACTTTATCCCCGTTGAAAACTTCAACCAGTTTGTCATCAATCACCAAAAAGGGGGAGATTGTAAGTGCATCTAGTGCCACCCCTAGTTGGTTTTGGAGTATTGACGACAAAACTGGCTGAGGGACTAATGTGTTTGTGAGAATTGCAGGACAACACAGGTATAGTCCCTCATTGATTCCGTTTACCTACTGGAGACGACCCCTAAAAATGTATGAAGACATTGACGACAATGGTGGTATATGAAGATATTCACATTGAAGACTATGACGTGAGAAGACATTGAGTAAAGACTATGGAGCGCGAAGACTTAGTTGTTTCGTTGTTTTCTTTTCTTCTTTGTTGAGTCATACGAACCACCGTACTGTTAAGTGGGGTCCAAGTGAACAAAGTCGAGTGGTCAAGTGATGCTCAACCAAAATCCTATGTCTTCAAGCGAAGACAATGAGAGCAAATCTTATCCAGAGTTGGATGAGTCAGCTTTACTTGTAGCCCAAGTAAAGTTGTCGTGTGTGTTTGAAATCTGGCCGTTGGAACACGTGTCAGTTCCTTAGTGACCCAGGGTCATTTCGGACAAATCAGGTCGGGTTGCCTAGTGGCTATAAATAGCCCACCCGCTACACCATAAATTGGTTGGCTGCTCAGAGTTAGTGCATGGCTTTTGTCGTTTGAGAGTAACCCACCTCCGAAGCTTATGAGAGAGAGAGAAATCCTTGCGAGGACAAAGCCCAAACACCCAGAGCCAAAGAGTGTTAGGCATCACTAAAGTCTTTCTGTGTGCGTGACCTGAAGACTTGTTACACTTGAGGACTGTGAATCCTCCAACCGGTTAGGCGTCACGTTCTGAGCATCCAAGAGGCATTGTGGATCGCCGGTGAACGAAGTCTGTGAAGGTTTGGAAGTCTGCCTTGAAGACTTACCAGAGTGATTGGGCGAGGACTGGGTGTCCTTAGCTCAAGGGGAATAAGGTGAAGACGCGGCCTTCTGAGTTGAATCTCAGCCTCCCTAACCAGACGTACAGTTGTCACAGCAACTGGAACTGGTCCAACAAATCCTGTGTCCTCAACAAGTGACTGGTTCTATCCTCTCCCTCTCTTTACTTAGAGTTTATCTTCGTGAAGTAATTGCCTGTTTGCTTTACCTATTTGTCTTCACTGTTTGACTACTATCGTTGTTTGGAATCATACCATCTTCCATCCTGATCCTTACTACCTAGCTGCTATTAGTCTTCATTGCATACTTGACTATGGCTTGCTTAGTGTAGTTTACCTTCCGCTGCATGTCAATAGGGTCATTTCTATTGTTTGTCTTTCAAACTTCCATGTTCTGAAGACTTTCATAAAAATCGCTTATTCACCCCCCTCTAGTCGATAACTAGCACTTTCAACCCCCAGAGCCAAAGAGTGTTAGGCATCACTGAAGTCTTTCTGTCCTCGTGATCTGAAGACATGTTACACTTGAGGACTGTGAATCCTCCAGCCGGTTAGGCGTCGCGTTCTAAGCATCCAAGAGTCATTGTGGATTGCCGGTGAACGAAGTCTATGAAGGTTCGAAAGTCTACCTTGAAGACTTACCAGAGTGATTGGGCGAGGACTGTCGGATTTCGGGTTCCGGCAGACCCTTAAGGTTCAAACACTGGGGTGCGCACGAAGATCTTTCCCCTACCGACTCGCATTTCGATGGCTCGCAAGAAATCTAGGCCGGAAAGAAGAACACAAAAGGGACATGAGATTTATACTGGTTCGGGCCACCGATGTGGTGTAATACCCTACTCCAGTGTGTGGTGTGGTGGATTGCCTCAGGGGCTGATGATGAACAATACAGGAGAAGAACGGCCTCGCGAGAGGTGTTCTTGAGCTGGTGCGGTGTGTTCTACTTGGCCCGGATCTCTCTCCCTCTGGATCTCTCGATGCCCCTTTTCTCGATCAATCCTCATCTCCTCTCCCCCCTTGTACTGTGGTGGCCACTACTACAAAAAGGGCTATAGATGGAATGGCCACTAATGGCGCACCTGTGATGTGGTGCGCCATTACTATATTCTAATGGCGCACCATGTCTCGGTGCGCCATTAGTAATATATTACTAATGGCGCACCTGGTGTGTGGTGCGCCATTAGTAGTTTTGAAAAAAAAACATAAAAATTTTTTTGTTACTAATGGCGCATCGTTGCATAGTGCGCCATTACTAATTGACATAGTAATGGCGCACCACATCCGTCGTGCGCCGTTAGTAGTTTTGAAAAAAAAGAAAAAAAAATAAAAAATTTTTGTTACTAATGGCGCACCATGTCTCGGTGCGCCATTACTAGTTTTAACTAGTAATGGCGCACTTTCCACTGGTGCGCCATTACTAAGTTTTTTTCAAAAAAAAATCAAAAAAATATCAATTTTTTATTTTTTTATTCAAAACTAGTAATGGCGCACCGTGGGTGTGGTGCGCCATTACTAGTTAAACTAGTAATGGCGCACCACCCCACGGTGCGCCATTACTAACTTGCCCCAACACCGAATGCACCCCCCCGGATCGCCTTTTCAGTTTTAAAAAAATAAAAGAAAATGATGGAAATGTCAAAAAAATAAAAGAAAATAAGTTTCCCATGTGATATGTGGTCTAGTTGTTGGGAAAATTTACAAATATGAATTTCGACTTTATTTGCAAAATCTCTCTAGAAATTTGTAAAATGGGCATAACTTTTGCATACAAACTCGGATGAAAAAGTTTTTTATATGAAAAATCATCTACTCGAAAAGTTACGGAAACCTAACAGAAAAAAAGTTAAACATTTTCAAAATCCCCAAAAACCTAACAGAAAAAAAGTTACGGGGCTTTCAAGATCTAGCAGCAAAAAAAATTCAAACTTACTAGTGGCGCACCGTGGATGTGGTGCGCCACTAGTAACAGAAAAAAAATTGGTTTTTAAATTTTTTTTTTGATTTTTTTTTCAAAAAATGATACGTAATATGATCGGGAAGTTTGAAATATTTTTCAAAATGTCATCATAGTCATGAACATGAACAAAGTCCTAGACATCAACAAGGTATAACAGGATTGATATGCTAGATATATCATCAAGTGCCTGTGAAGTGAGTCGCTCTTTGGGTTGGATAGAACTCTGAAGTTAAGCGTGCTTGGGCTGGAGTAGTGTGAGGATGGGTGACCTTTCGGTAAGTTTGACCACGGAGTGTGATTTGACCTGAGATTAAGCATATTGACCCGAGATTAAGCCATAGTGAACTGAGATTAAGAAAAAATTGAAAATAAAAATTGAAAAAAAATTTCTGAATTTTTTTTAATTTTTTTTAAAAATAATGTTACTAATGGCGCACTTCTATGT
This sequence comes from Aegilops bicornis, assembly GCA_021605145.1. Lineage (NCBI taxonomy): Eukaryota > Viridiplantae > Streptophyta > Magnoliopsida > Poales > Poaceae > Aegilops > Aegilops bicornis. The sequence goes on from CM038673.1 coordinate 524,452,903, forward strand.
GGTGCGCCATTAGTATACCAGATACTAATGGCGCACTTCTATGTGGTGCGCCATTAGTATACCAGATACTAATGGCGTACTTCTATGTGGTGCGCCATTAGTATACCAGATACTAATGACACACCATGGGCTATACTAATGGCGCACTACATGGTGCGCCATTAGTATACCAGATACTAATGGCGCACTACATGGTGCGCCATTAGTATACCAGATACTAATGGCGCACCAATGGTGCGCCATTAGTAAAAAATACTAATGGCGTGCTAGTAATGGCGCACCGGTAGTGCGCCATTAGTAGGCAAAACCGGTGCGCCATTAGTAGGCCTTTTTCTAGTAGTGGGCTAGTCCTATTTATAGAGGCCCTAGTCCTCTTCCCAAATAATGAGCGGGAAGGGCGCCAACAATTGGCCATTTTGAAGGGGAACATCCAGTACAAGTTATCCTGACCAAAGGGGTCTTCGGCTGCCAAAAGCACTGGCGATGACGCCGTCTTGGGCTCCACGGTGACCTCCGTCCTGCCGCTCTGCTGGTCTTGGTCTCGTTGCACCGGAATGGTAACCTTTGCCTGATGCCTTGGCCTGTGCTTGCTCCCTTTGCACCGAAGGGGAAACAAGGACACTGCGCAGGCCGGCGCCCGCCTGGCGCCCGCCTGATCTCGATCGTCATGGCTTGCGTCATGGGCTCCTCACGAGGTGCCCTTGCCTTGATCTCGCCGCCTCCTCGCGAGCCTTCCTGATGAGGCTGCTCCTGAGGAAGCTTCCCGTCATCCGCCCCGCGAGGCTTGGCCCCTCGCGGGGGTCTTGAGCTTGAGCTGATAAAGCTGGGCCGTGCTGGGCCCCCACTTGAGCCACGCCGCAGGCCGCAGGCATGGAAGTCTGGGGACCCCCGTTCTCAGAACGCCGACAGTAGCCCCCGGGCCCAAGGCGCGCCCGGGCTTGGCTTAGCAGAGAAGCGAAGGGGCAAGTGCGAAGCGCCACGGGCCCCAATAGCCTGCGGCCTTGGGTGCCGCGTGGCGATTGATTGGACGTGGGCGTCTCCGCTTCCCCACGACGCCTCGGCAACCGCACGACTTGACAAGTCCCTGCATGCAAAAAATGGGTCATGATTACCTGCGATCGTGGTGGCCGGCGGTTGGCCTTCTCCGGCTATAAGTACGGGACTACGTGAGCCTCTTCAGTCCATCCCTTCCTGCTACTCCTTTTCTTCTTCTTCCTCTTCCTTGCTTCTCCTTATGCCAATGGCACCAATCCGCCGGTTTTCTGCAAAAGAGAAGGGAAAGGTCCCCCGAGAGGGTCCTGACCCGCTTCCGCCGAAGAAACGGCTAGTCCTCTGCCGCCGAGATGAGGGTGCTTGGCAGGAGGCATCGAGGCCCTGGTACGAGCGGCCGCCGCCTGGGTTTCCGCTGCCCTTGTACGCCCGAGTCGAGGGCCCTGGGAAGAAGGCGTCGAGCGACACCGACGGTGCCGCCGCTGATGCCGACGAGTCACGATGGTGCGCGTCGTTCCTCCTGGAGCCCACGCCGTGGTATCCTCTTGCGAGCTCGTGCTTCACGCCGCCATGCCTCCATGCTCTTGGATCCGCCTTCCTCCCTCCTTCGCCTTCGAGATGCCGCCGAGCGGGTCTCTGGAGCTCTGGCTGCAGCACGCCGACTGCAGCACCCTCACACCGGAGCGGAGGTCGCGGTCGTCGCTCCGGGCAAGGTCTACATGACCCGGGGCTGGGGTGAGATCGCCCGGGTCTGCCGGATAGAGGGTGCCATCGTAATTCATCTTGAATACGATGGCGCCTCCTTGATATTCTTCAAGGTCTTCGATGCAGAAGGACGCCGACTGGAATGCTGCCCCAAGGAAAGCGGCCAGGGCATCGGACTGGCGAGGACCTGGCCTGCCCATCGGCCCTCCAGCAGCTCCTCAGGCGGCAACAGAGGAGTTAGGGAATCCAGCGGCTCCCCTGAGCTTCTCGCGACTCCGGAGACGAGCGGCGACAACTACGTGCCCCCGAGCTCACGCCATGCTTGGAGTAGGGAAACTACATCGGGCCGCCGACACCACTGATCTGGGTGGGGTTGGCGCCGGCGCCGGGCAGTCCACTGTTGATGACGGCGTCCCTTGTGAAGGTGCGAGCAATTAGCGTTCCTTAGGATTAGCACCCTTTTGTTCCCTGCGAGGAATCGAAGAAACACCCCGTGGGGGTATGTAAGGCGCCTGCCATGTCTTTTGTGAACATTATATCCTTAATATGAATCGATGCGAGATGCTTGTCCTGTCCCGGCTCGGCTCCCCCTTTCTATCCTCACGAGGAGTTAGCGCTCTACGCTGATAGGTCCAGGTCCCCACGCAGGCTTCAGCCGTCGCTGGTATGCCAGGTCGCGATGCCGTGGTCAAGGCCAGGAGGTGAGCGGCCCGAGGTCCGGTAAGAGCCCCCGAGTCGCGATGCTCGGGAGGTCCCCTTTAGCACTCGAGCAGCCCTCGCTGGGCGAGAAAGGAAGGCAATGTCACCATGGCAGAGCCGCACTAGGCGAGGGTTTGGCGTTGCGTTGGTCTAGCTCCTGTAGGGGTGTGACTTATCTTTTGAGTTTGGAGTAGTTCTTCGACGAGGTGCCTGGCCCGAGTGGCAGCAGCTGAGGTGCTGCTGGGTTAGGTCCTCGCGAGCTTCTTCCCACTTCCCCACACTTTCCTTAATGCTCTACGTCCTCAGGTCCCGGCCCTCGAGCGAGCTCAGCCGCCACTGGTATGATAGGTCATGATGCCGTGGGTCAAGGCCAGGGGGTGAGGGTTGGAGAGCCAGTAAGGGCCCATGAGTCGCGATGCTCAGGCGCCCCCCTTTTAACGTGCAAGCGGTCCGTGCTGAAGAGAGGGAGAGATAGCCCGCGACGTCCCCAACGTTGCCTCTGGAGTGGGTCCTGCATACCAATCATGAGGAGAGACAAGACCTGTCGTTACTGTTGCCAGCCAACCATTGGTCGCTTCGAGGGAGTGATTGGGGCACTAAGGGCCTGGTGAGGTGGAGCCTTGCGGGGCTGCCGCGGCCAGAGCTCGACCACTCAGATTTATCGGCGTTGCAGGGACGGACCCATATGCAAATGCCGTGCCAGAGCGAGCGGCTCCATAGGTAGGTGTCAATCGAGCAGGTGATTAGGTCAGGTATGTTAAGCACGAAGGAGCAAATCCATTTTAGGTAGATGCGGGAAAAGCAAACGCCGCTGGGCCAGGCCCGAGCAGCTTGGGGATGATGCAGCCCTGGGGCGCCCCCCCACAAGGTAGGTAAAGAGCATAAGCAAAACGGATACATGCCGCAGGGACGGACCCATGCGACCTGGGAATGACGTGGCCCTATGGGCGCTCCCAGCTAAAAATGGAACTTTGAAAGATGTCACCTGATGTCATTGGAGACAAAGTGATGCTGAAGAAGCGGGCGACGCGCGGTGAAGATGTCGACCCTCACAAGCCCCCAGGCCCAGGAGCCTCGGGAGGCTCCGGGGGCACAGGTGGGTCTTCGAGGGCCATCTCCATCTCCGCCAGGACCGCATAATGCCTGACCTCCTGAGGCTCCAGAATGCTCCTCAGCAGGCGCTGATGAGCGGCGACCACATTCGGCAGGCCGAAAGTCATGCGAACGTAGAGGTGAGGTGGACCCTCGCAACGCCCCACGCGCGAAGGCCAGAGGCGCTCCTGAGACGCGGCTCGGTTGAGCCCCCGACATCGCCGATGCAGACGCCAAGAGCCCACCATCCTCGCCTGGATGTGGGGCTACGGCGGGCAAGCGGCGGCTGCCGCGCATGACTCTCGACTCCTGTAGCTCCTGAGTGTTTCTTGCGATGAACTCCTGAGGGTTTGGCCCTCCTTGCCTCGTACCTTCCCGAGGGAAACGTGCCTTGAAGCACGCCTCCAAGTGGTGCCCGAGCGCCTCCATCGTGACCTTGGCAAAGTTGGTGGCTCTCCAAGAAAGAGCCCCCGAGCCCTGCCCGAGGGGGGCGCCGGGCGCGCCTTCCTATGCGACAGAGGGTGGCGCTTCTTGAACGGGCGTAAATCCTGACGCAACGCCTCCGAAGGCGCCTGCCTCCTAATGGCTCGGGCCAGGCGAAGCCTTGTTCTTCTTAGGGGTCGCCTCAGGAAGTCTTCCGCTCCTATGATCTGGGTCTTCAATTGCTGCGGCTTGGAAGGCACGCTCAAGAGAACACATCAAGTCCCTTTCCTCCACAGTCTTTGTGATGACTACACCGCTTCCTGGCATCTTGAGGACATTGTAGCCATGGTGAGTCACTGCCATGAACTTGGCCAGGGCTGGGTACCTGAGGATGGCGTTGTATGGCAGGCGAATGTGGGCGACGTCGAAGTCGATGAGCTCGGTGCGGTAGTTGTTGCGCTGCCCAAAGGTGACTGGAAGGCAAACCTGCCCTATCGGAACAGTGGAACCATCAGTGACTCCTGAGAAAGGCCTGGTCGGCTGAAGCTGGTCATACGGCACTTGGAGATTGTCGAACGTCTCGACGGATAGGACGTTGAGTCCTGCTCCGCCATCGATGAGGGTCCTGGTGACCTGCACATTGCTGATGACTGGGGAGCAAAGCATCGGGAGGACTCTGGCCGTTGCCGCTCACTTGAGCTGATCCGCTGAGCTGAACGTGATAGCACATGCAGACCACCTGAGAGAGCGCGTGGCCTCAAGCTTGGGGAGGACTGCATTCACCTCGCGAGCAAACTGCTTGAAGATGCGCTGTGAGGCTGGGGCCTGGGTGCTGCCCAAGATGCAAACGATTGCGTGCGGCTCCTGGAAGCCCACAACCCCCTCGTCCTGATGCTGGTCTTCATTCCTCCTTGGCGGTGGCGGTAAAGGAGGGAGGCCTGCGTTGCCGTGCGGGCGATCCTCACGAGGCTGATCCCTCCAGCCTCCCTCGCGAGGCTGGTCCTGCCAGCGATCCTCGCGAGGTCGGTCACGCCACCCTTGGCGAGGGCCACGGTCTTCCCATCGTCCTCCACCTCTTCCTCCTCCTCGGCCGATACGCCCATCTCGCACGGCCCTGAGCTCTTGGCATTCGTTGGTGTTGTGGGTGTGGAGGTCGTGGTACACGCAGTATCGGCTGCCCTTGGATTACTCAGGCTGATCCCTGCCTCGCTTGGTGTCTGGTTCCGCTGCGAGCACGACAGCTCCCTTATGCTTCACGTCCTTGACCTTGGGCTTTTTCTCTTACGGGTGCGCCACCGGGAGCTCGAGGAGGAGAGGCGCCTTCCTCAGCCTGGCGCACTTGGTCGCCAAGTTGAACAGCTCGAGGATGTGCACAGGTCTTCATGGATTGCTAGCTCCTCCTTCATCTTGATGCCGCGCACGCCATCGGAGAAGGCTGAGATAATGGCTTCCTCAGTCACCCTGGGGATCTTGAGGCGAGCGTTGTTGAAGCGCTGGATGTATTTCTGCAGGCTTTCCCCTGGCTGTTGCTTGATGCGGCGCAGGTCTCTCATGGCCGGAGGCCGGTCGCGAGTGCCCTAGAAGTTGGCGATGAAGCGAGTGCGCATCTCATTCCAGGAGGAGATCGTGCTAGGAGCCAGGTTCAGGAGCCAGGTGCGGGCGCCGTCCTTGAGCGCCATGGGAAATCAGTTCGCCATGACCTTTTTGTCTCCGTTGGCAGCTTCGATGCCCAGCTCGTAGAGCTGTAGGAATTCCGCGGGGTCCGTCGTGCCATCGTAGCGAGGGGGCAGTTCAGGCTTGAACTTGCCTGGCCATGCGATGCCGCGTACCTCGGGGGTGAAAAGCGCGGCCTTCTTTGTAGCCACCGGGCGCCCTTGCTTTGGTCTTTGGGCTTGCTCCTGGGAATTACCACGCGCCGCCTCTTGGAGCAGCGCGGGGTCTTGGCGTGGAGGCGCAGGGATGCGATCTTGGCGCGCCGGTGCTGGGAGCACGCGAGCACCTTCTTGGGGACAAGGAATCTCTTGGCAGCTCCTTTCTTGCCGCGTAGGCGCCGGGCGTGGAGGGTCTCACCCTGGGGCTGCGCGCCTTGGAGCCAGGGCGCCTTCTTGGGGAGGAGGTGGCGGAGGCGCCTCCTGATCCTCGCCTCCTGCACGGAATGAAGGGCGAGGCAATGAGAGGGATGGCAAAGGAGAGCCCCCTGCGGCGCTGACAAGCTCGGTGATGCGGGCGAGCCAGTCCTCTTAGAGGTCGTCGACATGGCGGTAGTGCAGGAGCTCTCTCGCCAGGAGCAGCGCAGCGTGCGCGTCCGTGGGGGCACGACGGGCGTGGGATGACGAACCGGCTGGAGTCAGCGATGGGGTGGCGGTGCGGCCTTCCCGCCGCACCGAAGGATGCAGGGACGAGGCCTGCTGCTCGTTCCCCGCAGCGCCGGCGGCAGCGTTGGCGGCAGGTGACGGGGAACGATGGAGGCGACCACCGACGGGCGCCGTCTGGGCGACGCGGGTGGCGAGAGCAGCCCGGCGGCCTGACGAGCGTCAGCCATGGACACGACGGAAGATCACACTTGAACAGCGGAAGAAAGATTCCGGCGCACCCCTACCTGGAGTGCCAAATGTCGGATTTCGGGTTCCGGCAGACCCTTAAGGTTCGAACACTATGCACGAAGATCTTTCCCCTACCGACTCGCGTTTCGATGGCTCGCAAGAAATCTAGGCCGGAAAGAAGAACACACAAGGGACATGAGATTTATATTGGTTCGGGCCACCGATGTGGTGTAATACCCTACTCCAGTGTGTGGTGTGGTGGATTGCCTCAGGGGCTGATGATGAACAATACAGGAGAAGAACGGCCTCACGAGAGGTGTTCTTGAGCTGGTGCGGTGTGTTCTACTTGGCCCAGATCTCTCTCCCTCTACACCTCTCGATGCCCCTTTTCTCGATGGTCTATCTCTCGATGGTCTCGATCCCCTTGTACTGTGGTGGCTAGTCCTATTTATAGAGGCCCTGGTCCACTTCCCAAATAATGAGCGGGAAGGGCGCCAACAATTGGCCATTTTGAAGGGGAACATCCAGTACAAGTTATCCTGACCAAAGGTGGTCTTCGGCTGCCAAAAGCACTGGCGATGACGCCGTCTTGGGCTCCACGGTGACCTCCGTCCTGCCGCTCTATTGGTCTTGGTCTCGTTGCACCGGAATGGTAACCTTTGCCTGATACCTTGGCCTGTGCTTGCTCCCATTGCACCGAAGGGGAAACAAGGACATTGCGTAGGCCGGCGCCCGCCTGGCGCCCGCTTGATCTCGATCGTCATGGCTTGCGTCACGGGCTCCTCGTGAGGTGCCCTTGCCTTGATCTCTCCACCTCCTCGCGAGCCTGCCTGATGAGGCTGCTCCTGAGGAAGCTTCCCGTCGTCCTCCCCGCGAGGTTTGGCCCCTCGCGGGGGTCTTGAGGTTGAGCTGATGAAGCTGGGCCGTGCTGGGCCCCCACTTGAGCCACGCCGCAGGCAGGCAAGTCTGGGGACCCCCGTTCCCAGAATGCCGACAAGGACTGGGTGTCCTTAGCTCAAGGGGAATAAGTTGAAGACGCGGTCTTCTGAGTTAAATCCCAGCCTCCCTAATCAGACATACAGTTGTCACACCAACTGGAACTGGGCGATCAAATCACTGTCCTCTCCAAGCTACCGGTTCTATCTCTTCCTTCTCTTTACTTTCAGTTTGTCTTCGTGAAGTCATTGCCTGCTTGCATTATGTGTTTGACTTCACTGTGTGACTACTTGTTCTGATTGGCTTCATACTATCTTCCATCCTGATCCATACTGCCTAGCTACTATTAGTCTTCGTGCTTTCACTTCATTGAATACTTGACTATGGTTTGCCTAGTGTAGTCTACCTTCCGCTGCATATCAATAGGATCATTTCTATTGTTTGCCTTTGAAACTACCATGTTTTGAAGACTTTCATAAAAGTCGCCTATTCACCCCCCTCTAGTCGATATCCAGCTCTTTCAATTGGTATCAGAGCAAGGTACTCCCTTGTTCTGCGTGATTTAGTTTAACCACCTGGAGTTTTAGCTATGTCGACTGCAGGGATAATCAAAGTCTCCGCTGCGTGCCCGGTCTTCGATGGCACTGAATACCCCTACTGGAAGAACAAGATGCGCATGCATATTGAAGCCATTGATGTCAACCTCTGGTATGTCGTCAAGAACGACATTCCCAAGACCGGTGAAGGTGTCACCCCTGCTGATGTCAAGAAGTTTGTTCAACTGGATTCCACTGCCAAGAATGTCATCTGTGGTCATCTGACCAAAGGACAGTATGGCCATGTGAGTGCTCTGGAAACATCGAAGCTAGTCTGGGACTGGCTCTCCAAGGTCAACGAAGGCGTCTCAACCCAGAGAGATCAAAGGATCAGTGTCCTTCGCAACCTCTTCAACCGCTTCAAGAGACATGACAATGAGAACGTCCAGCTCACATTCAATCGCCTCACTGATATCACAAATGAGCTTCAGGCACTTGGTGCCACTGAGATCACCAAGCATGAAATCGTCAATACACTCCTGAGATCACTTGACAGCTTGTTTGACACCCTAGCACTAATGATTCAAGAACGCCCTGACTTCAAGACTCTCGATCCTTCTGACATACTTGAGAGGCTCAACACACATGAGTTTCAGCTATCTGAGAAACGAGATATCTATGGTCCCAACTATGGCCGAACTCGCGCTTTGAAGGCAAAGGCTGTTTCCTCATCTGAAGAAGAATCAATTGCAGTTCCGTGATCCTGAAGACACTGGAAAGGTGCTTGCTATGCTTGTGAAGAAGTTCCATAAATTCACTAAGAAGAAAGGCTTTAGAAAGTCTTCGCGATCCAGCTCAAGTAATGATGAAGCTTCTACCCATGACCACAAGAAGAGAACATGCCACAAGTGCAAGAAACCTGGTCACTACATCTCTGAGTGTCCACAGTGGGACAATAAGAAGAAGAAGAAGAAGAAGAGCAAGGAATATGATTCTGATGACAAGAAAAAGTAGAAATCCTCAAAGTCTTTTCCAAGTCTACATCAAAGTCGTCATCACACAAGAAGAGTTCATGTGGCAAGGCTCGTGCTTTTGTTGGCAAGGAGATGGATTCAGAGGAGGAGTCTGCTTCTGAGGAGGCGGAGGTGGAGTCTAAGGAGGAGTCCGACTCTCGCGTTGCAAGTCTGGCACTAGCTACAGCCTACGTTGCCAAGTCCATCTTCAACACTGAAGACAATGGCTCCGTCACCAACGCTGATGCTAATGACAAGGACGACTCTGCTCCCACCTACTGCTTCATGGCACGCGGTGCCAAGGTAAAATCACGCGATGCTTACTTTCAAACATACAGTGAAGATGACTCTGATTGTGAATCCAAACCTAGCTACAAAACACTTGCTAAAATGCAACTGAACAACAGAAAGCTATGGAACATATTCAAAAACTGTTAGACAAAAGCGATGACCTGTTGGACGCGAAAATGACCCGATCTCAGTCCTTAATTGAAGACATTAAAAAATCTTCATGTTAAGTATGAGGAGCTTGAAAGTCATCATGAAGCGCTCTCAACAACTCATGAAAAGCTTTCCTACGATTATCTTCAAAGGAAGCAAGAACTTGAGAAATTGAGAACGATTCACGAAGATCTTCAAAAGGAGAACGAGTCAGTTCGTGCTCAACAGATCAGTCCCGCTCAGGAAGGATTTGAACCACCATGTCTAAAATGCATTGAGCGTGATAATGCTTGTAAGTGCATCTAGTGCCACCCCTAGTTGGTTTTCGAGTATTGACGACAAATGTGGTTGAGGGACTAATGCGTTTGTGAGAATTGCAGGATAACGCAGGTAGTGTCCCTCATTGATTCGGTTTACCTACCAGAGATGACCCCTAAAAATGTATGAAGACATTGAAGACAATGGTGGTATGAGAAGATATTCATATTGAAGACTATGACATGAGAAGACATTGCATGAAGACTATGGAGCGCGAAGACTGTGTGGTTTCGTTGTTTCATTTTCTTCTTTGTTGAGTCATAGGAATCACCGTACTGTTAAGTGGGGTCTAAGTGAACTAAGTCAGAGTGACTGAAGTGATGCTCAACTCAAATCCTATGTCTTCGAGCAAAGACAATGAGAGCAAATCTTATCCAGAGCTGGATGAGTCAGCTTTGCTTCTAGCCCAAGTAAAGTTGCCGCGTGTGTTTGAAATCTGACCGTTGGAACACGTGTCAGTTCCTTAGTGACCCAGGGTCATTTCGGACAAATCAGGTCGGGTTGCCTAGTGGCTATAAATAGCCCACCCCCTACACCATAAATTGGTGGCTGCTCAGAGTTGGTTACGACTTTTGTCGTTTGAGAGCAACCCACCTCGAAGCATTTGAGAGAGAGAAATCCTTGCGAGGAAAAAGCCCAAACACCCAGAGCCAAAGAGTGTTAGGCATCACTAAAGTCTTTACATGCATGTGACACGAAGACTTATTACACTTGAGGACTGTGTATCCTCCAGCCGGTTAGGCGTCGCGTTCTGAGCATCCAAGAGTAATTGTGGATTGCCGGTGAACGAAGTCGGTGAAGGTTTGGAAGTCTACCTTGCAGACTTACCAGAGTGATTGGGCGAGGACTGTGTGTCCTTAGCTCAAGGGGAATAAGGTGAAGACGCGGTCTTCTGAGTTGAATCTCAGCCTCCCCAACCAGATGTACAGTTATCACAGCAACTGGAACTGGTCCAACAAATCCGTTGTCTTCAACAAGTGACTGGTTCTATCCTCTCCAACCTTACTTAAGTTTGTCTTCGTGAAGTCATTGCTTATCTGTATATCTGTTTGACTTCATTGCTTGACTACTATTGTTGATTGGATTCACACTATCTTCCATCTTGATCCTTACTACCTAACTGCTATTAGTCCTGTACTTTCATATCATTACATACTTGACTATGGCTTGTTTGGTGTAGTTTATCTTCCGCTGCATATCAATTAGGTTATTTCTGTTGTTTGTCTTCGAAACTTCCAAGTATTGAAGACTTTCATAAAAATCACCTATTCACCCCCCCTCTAGTCGATACTAGCACTTTCAATTGGTATCATAGCAAGGTACTCCCTTGTTCTGTGTGATTCGGTTTAACCACCCGGAGTTTCAGCTATGTCGACTGTAGGATTGAGGGACATATCCTGTCCCGCCTTTGAGGTCATGAGTATCCCCGATGGAAGGCAATGATGAAGAAGCAACTCATGTCCATGGATAGCGAACTGTGGATCGTCACTGAGATTGGACTCACTGAACTATGCAAGATGGCAGAAGCTGATGACATTCGCAAGTACACTCTACTAAATCTTACAGCGAAGGATGTCATTTGCTCTCATTTGTCCCGAAATCAGTTTAGGAACGTTATGCACCTCAATCACGCGAAGCTAATCTGGGACCGGCTTTCTGCGGTATATGAAGGTCATCGCACTCGTCAAGATCCGTGGTTTGAGGACTACAAGGAATCTCTTAAGGAGATGACCTTTGTACCTGAATCATCATCATCCTCATCATGCCACATGGCAAGGGGTGATAAGGTAACTGAATGCTATCTCTCAGAATCTAGCGATGATGAATCAGGTGATGAATTTGGCCCTAGCTATGACCAGCTTGCTTCCCTTGCCACTAAACAACAAAGAATCTTAGAAAAGGTTCAAGACATGCTTAGTAAGAGCGATGATATGTTGGGTGAAGAAATGGATCAGTCAAAAGCTTTGGCCGATAGTCTTCAGAGACTTCATGCTAAGTTTGACGCTCTTCAAGATCAACATAATGTTCTCTTGTCTGATCATGAGAAGCTTTCTTCTGAATGTCTTCAAAGAAAGCTAGACCTTGAAAAGATAAGAGTGGATTATGAAGATCTTCAGAAGGAGCGAGATTCATTACTTGCTCAACAAATCAGCGCTGCTCAGGATGGATTTGAACCACCATGTCTAAGAAGCATTGAGCGTGATAACACTACATCTGTTGCTGAATGTTCCACTGCTGCTACTGTTTCATTGTCTTCACCTACTTGTTGTTACTAACCCCTCCGCGGAGGATACCACTGCTGTTGCTAATGAAAATGCTATGTTGAAGACATTGCTTGAAACAGGGATGTACAAAAGTTTGAAGGGACATCAGACTCTCTGCGATGTCCTCAAAAAGCAGATTCTAAACCGAAACCCTAGGAAAGAGGGTGTTGGGTTCGAAAGGAAAATGAATGTTTATGGCTCGTACTGGAAGCCTGAGCAGTACCCCAAAACCACATGGGTTGCTGCAAAGGAACCTTCAGTAGATCCATCCACGTTATCTGGCTTTACCTGTGCTAATCCTATTATCATTAATGAATCCTTTGATGCAAACTATAAGCTGTTCAAAATCAGAATGGTGAAGTGTTTGCCAGGTACATTGGTACTAACTGCAGGAATGGACCACCTATGAAGAAGATCTTGGTACCTAAGCGGTACATTGAGAATCTTCCTGTGAATGTCGTCATGACACCACCGAGGAAGAAGACAAACCCCAGACCTATAGCTTCATGTGGCCCAAAGGCTTCATACAGAATCTGAGGACTCACATGAGTCACCCAAAGCGCCAATGTTTTGCAGGGAAATCATGCTCGAGACTTATGAATATGAGCGTGTATCTTGAACCGCTATGTTCATAGGACTAAGAACTTTTACGCTTATTCATATGAGTATCATTCATCTCCTGCAAGGCTATTTGCTAGGGCTCCAAAGCCGAAATTCTCAGATGCTGCACTTAGACTCATTGCTTCTAAGCCACCCCTGAAAATGTGGGTGGTGAAGAAGAATTAACACTCTTTTGCAGAATGTGGTATCCAGCCAGCAATCAATGGCGTCCGATACTATTGCTGGGGACCTAAAACTGATTTAGGACGCACGATAAAGTGTCATTCTATATACTTCATCTGAATATCTTATCAGTCATACTATGTCCTAACCTTTATATAAGATGTGACTGTCCCTATATGTGTCAAATGCTTATGCTTCACAACACTCTTGTGAAGCCTATCCTCCTAACTGCACTATAGGGTACATCACCAAAAGCTTCAGAATGGATTATGGACAGTGGATGCACAAATCATATGACTGGTGATCGAAGTCTTCTCATGGACTCAACCTTACGTCCATCCGACAAAAGTCACATTACATTTGCTGACACTGGTAAAAGCAAGGTATTAGGTCTAGGTAGAGTTGCAATCTCAAAGGATCAACACATGGATAAAGTGATGCTTGTTGAATCCCTTGGTTTCAACTTAATGTTTGTCTCAATGCTTTGTGACTTGAACATGATTGTGATATTTGGCAAATATCGTTGCCTTGTACTAATGGAATCTGACAAATCTCTAGTCTTTGAAGGGTATCGAAAAGATGATCTATACATGGTAGATTTCTCAGCAGGTCCACAACTTGCCGTATGTCTTCTCACAAAAGCTTCAGAATGCTGGCTCTGGCATCGAAGGCTAGGACATGCTGGCATGAGGAACTTACACTCACTCGTCAAGAAGAAGCATGTCATAGGCATCGAAGATGTCAAGTTCAAGAAGGATCATCTGTGTGGTGCCTGTGAAGCTGGAAAGATGACAAGGGCAAAGCACCCCTCGAAGACAATCATGACAACATCTCAACCCTTCGAGCTGTTACACATGGACTTATTTGGACCCTCGCTTTACTCCACCCTCACAACAACTGCACATCTCTATGGCTTCGTCATTGTTGATGACTACTCAAGATACACATGGGTTCATATAATTCTTTACAAGACTGAAGTGCAAGATGTCTTCAGGCGCTTCGCAAATCGAGCAATGAACAACTATGGTGTGAAGATCAAGCACATCAGAAGTGACAATGGCACTGAATTCAAGAACACTAGACTTGATCTGTATTTGGATACAATGGGAATCACTCATGAGTTCTCTGCTCCATACACACCTCAGCAAAATGGCATCGTTGAGCGCAAAAACAGAACCCTCATTGAGATGGCTCGAATAATGCTAGATGAGTACAAGACACCAAGAAAGTTCTGGCCTGAAGCTATTGACACAACATGTCACATCATCAACCGTGTGTACATCCATAAGCTTCTGAACAAAACGTCATATGAGCTGCTTACTGGCAAGAAGCCAAACGTTAGCTACTTCAGAGTATTTGGAGCTAGATGCTGGATCAAGGATCCCCATCACAAGTCAAAATTTGCACCTAAGGCTCACGAAGGCTTCATGCTTGACTATGGAAAGGATTCACACTCCTACAGAGTCTTCAACCTTTTTCTCTACAAAATCGTTGAAACTATGGATGTGAAGTTTGACGAAACCAATGGTTCACAAAGAGAGCTACTGCCAAGCACACTAGATGAAGCTTCACCCAGCGAATCTATCAAGCTGATGGGAACTGGTGAAATCATGCCCTCTGAAGCACAACCTGAAGAGGAACTTATCATCTCTGCACCAAATCAACCTGAAGAAAATGCTCAGACCGAAGACAATCCTCCCAATGATGACAATGATCAGCCAGAGCAAAATCTTCGTCCTGTTCATCCTCGTGTTGCAAATGAAGTTCAAATAGAGAAGATTATTGACATCAATGCACCTGGTCCGCTCACTCGATCAAGAGCAACACAGCTAGCAAACTTCTGTGGGCACTTTTCATTTGTGTCAATATCAGAACCCAAGAAAGTTGCCGAAGCTTTTATGGAACCTGACTGGATTCAAGCCATGCAAGAAGAACTTCAACAATTCAAACTGAATAATGTCTGGGAACTTGTCAAGCGACCTGATCCTCGCAAGCATAACATTACTGGAACAAAGTGGATATATCGAAACAAGCAAGATGAGCATGGTCAAGTCATCAGAAACAAAGCTCGTCTTGTGGCTCAAGGATACACTCAAGTTGAAGGAATTGACTTCGATGAAACATTCGCTCCTGTTGCTAGGCTTGAAGCCATTCGAACACTGCTAGCCTACGCTAACCATCACAATATCTTGCTATATCAAATGGATGTAAAGAGTGCATTTCTCAATGGCAAGATTGAAGAAGAAGTATATGTCACACAACCACCTGGCTTTGAAGATCCAAAACATCCTGATATGGTGTACAAGCTAAACAAGGCACTGTATGGCCTCAAACAAGCCCCTCGTGCCTGGTATGATACAATCAAAGACTTCCTGAAGAGCAAAGGCTTCAAACCTGGATCCCTCGATCCCACACTCTTCCGAAGACATATGATGATGAACTGTTTGTGTGCCAAATATATGTGGATGACATAATCTTCGGCTGCACCAACCAGAAGTACAGTGATGAGTTTGGGTACATGATGCAAGAGCAATATCAAATGTCCATGATGGGCGCACTGAAGTTCTTCCTTGGTCTTCAAATCCGTCAGCAAAGAAATGACATCTTCATATCTCAAGAGAAATATCTCAAAGATTGTCTGAAGAAGTTTGGAATGGAAGACTGCAAAGGCTACACGACGCCAATGCCAGCCAAACACCATCTTGGTCCCGACGACAATGGTAAAGAGTTCGATCAAAAGGTATATCGCTCCATGATTGGTTCTTTGCTTTATTTATGTGCATCTAGGCCATATATTATGCTTAGTGTTTGCATGTGTGCTCGATTCCAAGCGGCACCAAAGGAATCGCATCACTTAGCTGTGAAGCGAATTCTTTGATATTTGGCTTACACCCCAACACTCGGATTATGGTATCCCAAGGGCTCAAAATTTGATTTGGTTGGATTCTCGGATGCTGATTATGCTGGTGACAAGGTGGATCGCAAGTCTACATCTGGCACATGTCATTTTCTTGGTCGATCACTTATGCATTGGTCTTGAAGAAGCGAGCGTGTATCACTCTCAACTGTTGAATCTGAATACATTGCTGCTGGATCCTGTTGTGCTCAGCTTCTATGGATGAAGCAAACTCTCAAGGATTATGGCATCAACTTGAATCAAGTACCTACAACGAGAGTGCCATCAAAATTGCCAACAATCCAGTCCAACACTCGAAGACAAAGCACATTGAAATTCGTCATCACTTTCTCAGAGATCACGTTATGAAGAAAGATATCGATATCATTCACGTCAACACTGAAGAGCAACTGGCAGATATCTTCACAAAGCCCTTGGATGAGAAAAGGTTTTGCAAGTTACGGTGTGAGCTAAATATCTTGGAATCCTCTAATGTCTTGTGATCAGGCACACATCCTAACACTTATGCATGTTGATGACTTAGATGTGGAACACACAAAGTAATGTATATCTTCAATCAATGAAGATTTACACTCTGAGTGTGAATACATTAACATGGAATTTGACTTCGGAGCACCACGATAATTGTGCTTGGTATGCAGGTCTAATACTTCCTATACGGTGGGTAACGCATACCACCAACTTTCCTGTTTGAAGTGTTTCACTCATGGCGTTATTTTTGCAATGACTTAGCATTTGGTTTGTCTTGATTTCAATTTGTCTTCATGACTTTCTGCACTATGATGATTTGATTGCTTTTCGATATATATATATATATATATATATATATATATATATATATATATATATATATATATACTAGTGTTACATCCTCTGACATTCACTTATAGCTATGTCTTCAAGATTGGATCTTTTGAACTAAGTGAATGTGATCGGACCCTAACCTCTCTATGCTTCCTATCTCAAAATCTATCTGTCCAAATCATATGCATTCTATTGAAACTGTCGAATGTCTTCTCTGCGTCCTAGTCAGCAGAAGGCAAAGAGACAAACATTCAATCTGTTTTAAATGGCTTATCTTTACTGTTGAAATCCGGAGAAGCCGGAACAACTCTCCGACATGCCTGGCGGGCATGGGAACGTGGGACAACTCTGAGTATGTTGCATCCTTGCCACGTGCCCCTCAGATGTGAACCGCCAGGGGCACCAGCGTAATTGCGCTGTGTCTCTCACCTACTTATAAATACTTGTCCCCTGCGGTAAAGAAATCATTCTTCCACCTCTCCACCTCCGTCAAAACCCTAGTGCCACCGCTAGCTCGCGCCGACGCCGACGACGAAGCGCTTAGCTGCCGCGACTTCTCCGACGCTGTCCTCACGTCGGCCGCGGACATTGTCCTCTCCGCCGTCGCTGTAGGTGTCCTCCATCGCCCAAGTTAGGGCACGGTGGGCTGAACTGCTCGGTCTCCTATTCTTCCCATCTAGCAGTTCATCGTGCGGTAATTATAACTCTATTTTTACCACCTTTTTGATCTTCAAGATTCATCCTGTTTACCGAAAGTAGTTTTTGTCTATTCAAGCTAGATCTATCCCGTCTGCATCTCATACTGCTTAGTTGATTCACTTAGATTTCTTGTCTAGTTTGATTCCTCACTTGTACTTATTCACGAATTGGTACAAATCTGGAACCAACTCACCTATATAAGTGAATGTCTTCGCATCATGAGGTCAATGTCTTCAAACTGATTTATCTTCAAAATCTTCTGAGAATGCATATGACCTCTTCCCTTCCCTCGCATCTCTAATGCTTTGTCACAGTACATGTCCGTGGGAGAATCCCTTGGTTCTCATAGTCTCGCATTCGCTTGCGTAATACTTACGACATCATATAAATTCTCCTGAAGCGGTTCACCTTGACCGACAAGCGTAAATCTACAAGCCTTTGAGCGTATTGAAGCCTTTCAGCTTGAAGTTCATGGCTGCGTAAAAATCAACAAGGAAGGGTGGCGGAAAGACGTAGAAGGAACATCCAAAGATCTACCCGAAGACTTAGCCGAACTGTACAAAACAGATCCTGAAGAGTCTTATCATCAGCGCAAGACACGAATCCAATGGATTCGATGCTATTGGGCTGAAGAATGGTTCAAGTAGAAATTCGTGACCAAGGAATATGCAGAGAAGAATGCTATCAAGAGTCCTTGGGGCGATATTCTCTATCGAGGCCTTCAACCCAAGAACAGAGCTGAAGCTATTGATCAAGGCTTCTATCCTTGCATGGTCCGTGGACCTCAACCTAAGAGTGCCGATCCCACATCATTACTCTGGTGTCGTGATGATGCCCTCTTCAAGCGCAACTTCCAGCACGCTAAGGCTTCGGCCAAGGAAAACAAGAAATCATGGGGATTAGACTTCAACCCTGGTCCCTCTGCTCCTCGTGCTGACGGCTCTCGAGATGCAGAACCAAATGTCATTGGCCCCTTCTCCAACCTTGATGGCCTCATCACTTACATCTTGGTCCAGGGTGCCAAGGTAGATCATTCTGATCATGATGCTGACACTGATGAAGCCCCAGCTCCTCCTTCGAAGCCACAGAAGCAAAAGAAGCTAAAGGCTTCCAAATCAGCACCTCCAAAAGCTTCTCGTGCGAAGCCACTGGCCACTACACCTCCTGAAGCCAGTGTGCAGTCTGAAGATCAATCCCGTATCTCCAAGAAGACGGAGAAGAAAAAGCAACTTGTCAGGAATACTGATCAAGCCCTGACTCCTGCCGCTATTCTGCGCGATGATCCCATTGATCTGTCAAGTGATGAAGATCTTGCTGATGATGCTCTTGAGCTGCTAATAAAGAGCAAAGAAGAAGCAGAAATCTTCAACAACTTGCCTCTCTTTGATGTGGACATCATCCACAATTTCATTGATGAATGGTTCGACACCCCCAACGTCAGCTTTGAAGATTTACAGCTTCGCATTGGCCTCGGTGTCGCCTTCAATGGCGCCATTGCTTCTGAGCTAGCTCTTGCTCAACGCATAGTTGAGCTCAAGAACAAGATTGATTATGAGAAGGCTCAATTCAAGAAGCATGTGGCCAAGCTAAGTGTTCAAGACGTCAGAAACTTCAAGGTCATGCTGAATGAGCTTAAAGAAGCTTTTCTCAAGAAACGCCAAGAAGCTCAAGGCTCTCGTGAGCGCATGAAGAGTTTGGCTGATAAGTGTGTGCTTGCTTATAATGAGGCTGAGAAGCGAAAGTCACTTGGCCGTCCTAGCATTGACCCCAGGATGGCTGCAAAGAAGAAGAAGAAGCTCTCCGCTGAACAGCCTGAACGTTCAAGCCAAGAAGCCCCTCGCATTATCTTCCCCAGCAGCATGACTGGCTCAAAGCTAAAGGTCACTACAACCGCTTCAGAGCAGAAGAAGACAAAGGCTGCCGAAGCTGAAGCCAGAAAGAGAAAGAACACTGAAGCCTCTGATGCCGCTCCCCTCAAGAAGAAGCGCGAGACCAAGAAGATTAGGGCTGCTTCCACAGAGCCCCTCGTTGTTGAACCCATCTCAATGGTTCGCCCTGCGTCTGAACATCATGAAAGACAGATGATAGTTCATGAGCCTGCTCCCACAGAGGCTCATGAAGTTGAAGATATTCCAGCAGCTGAACCCAACGCTGTTGAAGACATTGGTCATGATGACAATGTAGCTGATGATGAAGTTCTTCCTCAGATCGAACATGACGTGGTATCATCGCCTGTTCATACGAACAACGAACTCATCAGCATTGGTCGTCCTTTGACGCCAATTGCTCAGGATGCATCGTGGGCTGATCACCCACAACAACAACAACAAGACTCCCCCAGTACTCCCCAACAACAACAACAAGCTACACCCCCAGTGCAAGAAGAGGATGAAGACTTTGAGGCCCAGCCAACTCCATCACCAAAGGCGTCGCCCGCATTACACAGGCTTCGCAAAGGACAAAGGCCTCAAGCCCCTCTCTCGAGCGTTCTAGAAGGAGAAGTGCACCACCAACCTGTTGCACGTCAAGTGTTTTCAGAACCCACTCCAACTGTGAACGTCTCCGTGTTTGAAGCCAAAGCTGCTGAAGACATTCCGGCTGCATCAGCCGAAGAACCCCAAGACGAAGAAGTGCGTGTACCAACTCCCCCAGCGATTGTAGAAGAAGCAGTTCATGATCTGAACGTGCCTGTGCCCGACCCTCCTATTCGTCAAGAGGAGGCTGACAATGTTGAGGTTGCCACCACCACTGCCAATGAAGCCAGTGACGTAGTCATGGCTGACGCTAATGTGGAGCCTGCGCCAACTAGTGTGCCTAAAGCAAATGTGACTGCTGCCCCTGAAGTCAATGAGGATGCTGCACTCAATGAGGATGCTGCACCTGAAGCTAATACGACAACTGCTCCCGAAGCACCTGTTGTGCAGTATGATGCCTCAGCTGTAGCCACTGCTCCTGTTCCGCCACCAAGGCCTCACACAATTGAGCAAGCGTACAACTATGGTTGGCTAATCACTGTCCGATGACCCATTCTGGTCCCTCTGCCTCATGCCACTGGTCCTTAGTTTGAATATCACATTGGGCATAGGCCTCAGGTCCAGAAGCCAAAGCCAAGACTGCCAAGGTTTCCAGGCACAGCCATATCTACTGGGTCTTTCAATGCCAATGGCTTCAAGGCCCACAACACCTTCTTTAACAGAGCAAAGAACCCCTACACCAGGCCAAGGATATCATCTGATCGCTTCTGGAGTTATCAACAGCGAAGCTATTACTCCTGTGTTCTGTATGATCAAGGGCGCATTTTCCCTCATATGCGCCTCGACACTAAAGCCATTGCCGGACTGCTGTGCTTAGAAGAAGCACTTGACTGCTTTCGAGATGCAGGTCTGCTTGGTTTTGTCACAGACAAAGAACACTGGAATGAAGAGCTTTTGCTTCAATTCTATGCTACACTCCACATCCGCGGCTTCTACAGAGACACGAAGACATGGGTTCTCGAGTGGATGACTGGCAATGTTCGTCATGAAGCCAAAGCTATGGATATCATTGAGCTCACTGGCCTTCCCACTCTCGGAGAACTGTTTGAACCAGGTTGCCAACTTCACCGCGATGCTCTAGAGAGCATCTTTCATAAGCCTGAGCCCAACATGATGAAGCCTTTGCTGCATGATGCTGAATATCCTCAGGAATTCTTTGTTGAAGACCTTGAGTATCTGCCTCGCACCATATATCATATCATCAGGCGGACTCTATGGCCTATCAAAGGACATTCTTCAGCGGCCAAGCTAGAAGGAGCTATGAAGACTTTGGTCTTCTACATTCTCAATGGCATCGACTTCAACACACAAGAGTTCTTCATCGTGCAACTTGTCGCTTCGGCTCGACCTATTTGGTCCAAGTTTTATGCTCCATGGGTCATGCGCCTCATCAAGCGACACTCATCATCAACTATCAGCCATCCGCCGCAATCATGTGATCTTTTTACCAGAGGTTGATATGTCAGTTGAAGCCATATACCCTGATCCTGCCAAGAAGCCTCTTTGTCTTCAGAATGCCGAGCACCAAAGCTTCACTCAACCCATTGAAGGTGTTCAAGCAGCGACACAAATCTATCCACTGGCTGGAAACACTCGTCTGCCTCATCGTGCACCCACTGAAGCCACTGAAAGCACCATTGCCCAAAGGCGTCCGAAGCGTTCTCGTGTTCTCAATGACCGAGAACTTCTTGTGGCCCTTCATCAGAAACAGATAAACATCACTTTTGGCTCAAGAGACAAATGCAAAGCCTCTTGGTGGATGTGAATCGCATTCGCAACCTTGCCACCAAGAATGCCTTTGTTACTCACGAAATCTGTCGGCGGTCATGGAAGAGTTTGACCCTACTCAGTGCTGAAGCAGATCTTCAAGATGATGGCTTCACTGAACGCTTCAAGTTTGACTCCACTCCTCCACGGAATGCAGTCCTACATCGCACTCCATTTCTTGAAGACTCTGACTATTCTTCCTCCGCGTCAATAGTCAATGCCAGAGTAATCGATGATGAAGCCGATGCTACTTCACCACCTCCTACTACTGCGCGCATCGACACTGCACCAAGCTCGTCTGCACCGCCAACCAACAACGACAACCCTGCTGCTTCATCTACTTCTTCTGAGGACGAGTAGCTGCTCTATGTCTTCAAACCTTTTTGGTCATTACTGACAAAAGGGGGAGAAGCATATGAGTTTGATAGTCTTCAAGCGGGTTCATATGGGCGGTTGCTTTATATTTTGCCTAGTGCTTACAACTGTCGCTTTTGAAACATTTGGTTCTTTGAGTTGTAACACTTAAACTCGATAATTAAATGCTACTTATTTGCTTTAGTATGATGCGATGATAAATTCCGCACGTGCGACGATAACTTCCGCACTTAGATCATCCTGCAGACGTCCATTTTTCATTATGCATGTCATTCTCCTAGTTATATCATTTCATGCATGATGAATTATCTTCATAAGTTGAAGAGGATCTCCACAAGTACAACCTGCCATGTGCATTTGCATTCAAAAGCAAACTACTTATATGCACATCTTCCGGGGGAGCCTTTACTACTTATGAAGACAATTTCCTATCCTTTACAATTTCACATACTTTATCCCCATTGAAAACTTCAACCAGTTTGTCATCAATCACCAAAAAGGGGGAGATTGTAAGTGCATCTAGTGCCACCCCTAGTTGGTTTTGGAGTATTGACGACAAATGTGGTTGAGGGACAAATGCGTTTGTGAGAATTGCAGGATAACGCAGGTAGTGCCCCTCATTGATTCGGTTTACCTACCGGAGATGACCCCTAAAAATGTATGAAGACATTGAAGACAATGGTGGTATGAGAAGATATTCATATTGAAGACTATGACATGAGAAGACATTGCGTGAAGACTATGGAGCGCGAAGACTGTGTGGTTTCGTTGTTTCCTTTTCTTCTTTGTTGAGTCATAGGAACCACCGTACTGTTAAGTGGGGTCCAAGTGAACTAAGTCAGAGTGACTGAAGTGATGCTCAACTCAAATCCTATGTCTCTGACGAAGACAATGAGAGCAAATCTTATCCAGAGTGGATGAGTCACTTTGCTTGTAGCCCAAGTAAAGTTGCAGCGTGTGTTTGAAATCGACCGTTGGAACACGTGTCGGTTCCTTAGTGACCAGTGGTCATTTCGGACAAATCAGGTCGGGTTGCCTAGTGGCTATAAATAGCCCACCCCTACACCATAAATTGGTGGCTGCTCGAGTTAATTCTGGCTTTTGTCGTTTGAGAGCAACCCACCTCGAAGCATTTGAGAGAGAGAAATCCTTGCGAGGAAAAAGCCCAAACACCCAGAGCCAAAGAGTGTTAGGCATCACTGAAGTATTTCTGTCTGTGTGACCTAAAGACTTATTACACTTGAGGACTGTGTATCCTCCAGCCGGTTAGGCGTCGCATTCTGAGCATCCAAGAGTAATTGTGGATTGCCGGTGAACGAAGTCTGTGAAGGTTTGGAAGTCTACCTTGAAGACTTACCAGAGTGATTGGGCGAGGACTGTGTGTCCTTAGCTCAAGGGGAATAAGGTGAAGACGCGGTCTTCTGAGTTGAATCTCAGCCTCCCCAACCAGATGTACAGTTTTCACAGCAACTGGAACTGGTCCAACAAATCCTGTGTCTTCAACAAGTGACTGGTTATATCCTCTCCAACCTTACTTAAGTTTGTCTTCGTGAAGCCATTGCTTATCTGTATATCTGTTTGACTTCATTGCTTGACTACTATTGTTGATTGTCTTAACACTATCTTCCATCTTGATCCTTACTACCTAACTGCTATTAGTCCTGTAATTTCATATCATTACATACTTGACTATGGCTTGTTTGGTGTAGTTTATCTTCCGCTGCATATCAATTAGGTTATTTCTGTTGTTTGTCTTCGAAACTTCCAAGTATTGAAGACTTTCATAAAAATCGCCTATTCACCCCCCCTCTAGTCGATACTAGCACTTTCAATGCTACATCGGTTGCTGAATGTTCTACTGCTGCTACTATTGCAATATCTTCAACTGCTGATGTGGTAACTAACCCCTCTGCTGAGGATACCACTACTTTTGCTGATGAAAATGCTAGGTTGAAGACATTGCTTGAGATAGGAATGTACAAAAGCCTCAAAGGGCATCAGACATTATGTGATGTCCTCAAAAAGCAGATTCTGAACCGAAACCCTAGGAAAGAGGATGTTGGGTTCGAAAGGAGAATGAATGTCGATTGTTCTTACTGGAAGCCTGAGCAGTACGCCAAAACCACATGGGTTGCAGCAAAGGAACCTTCAGTGGATCCATCCACCTTATGTGGCTTCACTTGTGCTAACCCTATTATCATTGATGAATCCTTTGATGCAAACTATAAACTGTTTAAGAATCAGAATGGTGAAGTGTTTGCCAGGTATATTGGTACTAATTGCAGGAATGGGCCGCCTATGAAGAAGATCTGGGTACCCAAAAGTTGTCTTGAGAATCTTCCTGTGAATGTCATCATGACACCACCTGGGAAGAAGACAAACCCCAGACCAAAAGCTTCATATGGTCCAAAGGCTTCATACAGATAGAGGACTCACCTGAGTCACCCTAACGCCAATGTTTTGCAGGGAAATCATACTCAGACCCATGAATATGAGCGCGTTTCCTCAAACCGCTATGTTCATAGAACAAAGAACTTTTCTGCTTATTCTTATGAGTATTATTCTCCTCCTGCAAGGCTATTTTCTAGGGCTCCAAAGCCGAAGTTCTCAGATGCTGCACTTAGACTCATTGCTTCGAAGCCACCCCTGAAAATGTGGGTGGTTAAGAAAACTTAACTCCCTTTTGCAGGGAAAGGTCTCCAGCCGGAAATCAAAGGCGTCCGATGCTATTGCTGGGGACCTAAAACATCTTGTAGGGCGCAAGATAAAATGCCAAAATGGACTTACTATGTATTTTTTTCCTGAATCGCTTGCCAGTCAACCTATTAGTCCTAACTTGGATCTAAGCTTTCATAATCCGCTTGTTCGTCAAATGTTTATGCTTCACAACACCCTTGGTGAAGCCTATCCCCCTAACTGCACTGTAGGGTATGACACCAAAGTCTTCAGAATGGATTGTGGACAGTGGATGCACTAACCACATGACTGGTGATCGAAGTCTTCTGATGGATTCAACACTATGTCCATCAGACAAGAGTCACATCACATTTGCTGACACTGGTAAAAGCGAGGTATTGGGTCTAGGTAGAGTTGCAATCTCTACGGATCAACACATGGATAAATTCATGCTTGTTGAATCCCTTGGTTTCAACTTAATGTCTGTCTCAATGCTTTGTGACTTAAACATGATTGTGATATTTGGAAAATATCGTTGCCTTGTACTAATGGAATCTGACAAGTCTCTAGTCTTTGAAGGATATCGGAAAGATGATCTATATATGGTAGATTTCTCAGCAGGACCACACATGTCCGTATGTCTTCTAGCAAAAGCTTCAGAGTGCTGGCTTTGGCATCGAAGGCTAGGGCATGCTGGCATGAGGAACTTGCACACTCTCGCAAAGAAGAAACACTTCGTAGGCATCGAGGGCGTCAAGTTCAAGAAGGATCATCTGTGTGGTGCCTGCGGAGCTGGGAAGATGACTAGGGCCAAGCATCCCTCGAAGACAATCATGACGACATCTCAACCCTTCGAGCTGCTACACATGGACTTATTTGGCCCTACTCACTACTCTACTCTTACTACCACTGCTTGCCTCTATGGCTTCGTCATTGTTGATGATTATTCAAGATATACTTGGGTGCATATAATCCTCTACAAGAATGAAGTGCAGGATGTCTTCAGACGCTTCGCCAATTGTGCCATGACGAACTATGGCGTCAAGATCAAGCATATCAGAAGTGACATTGGGCATCACTCATGAGTTCTCTGCTCCGTACACACCTCAGCAGAATGGCATCGTGGAGTGCAAGAATAGAACTCTCATGAGATGGCTCGAACGATGCTTGATGAGTACAAGACTCCAAGGAAGTTCTGGCCTAAAGCCATTGATACTGCATGCCATGTTATCAACCAAGTTTATCTTCACAAGCTTCTGAAGAAGACATCCGATGAACTCCTAACTGGTAAGAAGCCAAATGTCAGTTACTTCAGAGTATCTGGTGCTAGCTGCTGGATCAAGGATCCACATCACACTTCAAAATTTGCACCGAAAGCACATGAAGGTTTTCTGCTTGGTTACGGAAAGGATTCACACTCCTACAGAGTCTTCAACCTCTTTCACTCTAAAGTGATTGAAACTGTGGTTGTGCGGTTCGATGAGACTAACGGCTCGCAAAGAGAGCACCTGTCAAATGTGCTAGATGAAGTTCCACCTAGTGAATCCATCAAGCTCATGGGAACTGGAGAGATCATACCTTCTGAGGCTCAGGCTGAAGACGAACTTATCATTTCTGCACCTAATCAACCTGAAGACAATGCTCAGCCTGAAGACAATCCTCCAAATGATGACAATGATCAGCAAGAGAAAAATCATCGTCCAATTCATCCTCGTGTTGCAAATGAAGTACAGATTGAGAAGATAATTGATATCATCAATGCACCTAGTCCACTCACTCATTCAAGAGCAACACAGCTAGCAAATTTCTATGGGCACTTTGCATTTGTCTCAATCTCTGAACCCAAGAAAGTTGCTGAAGCCTTCATGGAACCTGAATGGATTCAAGCTATGCAAGAAGAGCTTCAACAGTTCGAGCTGAACAATGTGTGGGAATTAGTCAAGCGTCCTGATCCTCACAAGCACAACATCATAGGCACCAAATGGATATATCGCAACAAGCAAGATGAGCATGGTAAAGTTGTCAGAAACAAGGCTCGTCTTGTTGCTCAAGGATATACTCAAGTTGAAGGGATTTACTTCGATGAAACGTTTGCCCCGATGGCTAGGCTTGAAGCCATTCGCATACTGCTAGCCTATGCCAACCATCACAACATCCTTCTGTATAAAATGGATGTGAAAAGTTCCTTTCTCAATGGCAAGATTGAAGAAGAAGTGTATGTCGCACAACCACCTGGCTTTGAAGACCCAAAACATCCTGATATGGTATACAAGCTCAACAAGGCACTGTGCGGCCTCAAACAAGCCCCTCACGCCTGGTATGACACACTCAAAGACTTCCTGAAGAGAAAAGGCTTCAAACCTGGTTCCCTGGATCCCACACTCTTCACAAAGACATATGATGGTGAACTGTTTGTGTGCCAAATCTATGTGGATGACATTATCTTTGGCTGCACTGACAAGAGATACAGTGATGAGTTTGGTCACATGATGCAAGAGCAATATCAGATGTCCATGATGGGTGAGCTGAAGTTCTTCCTTGGTCTTCAAATTCGTCAGTAACGCAACGACATCTTCATATCTCAAGAGAAATACCTCAAAGATTGCCTGAAGAAGTTTGGAATGCAAGACTGCAAAGGATACACGACGCCAATGCCAACCAAAAGTCATCTAAGTCCCGACGCCAATGGTAAAGATTTCGATCAAAAGGTATACCGCTCTATGATTGGTTCTTTACTTTATTTATGTGCATCTAGGCCAGATATAATGCTTAGTGTTTGCATGTGTGCCCGATTCCAAGCGGCACCAAAGGAATCGCATCACTTAGCTATGAAGCGAATTCTTCGATATTTGGCTTACACCGCAACACTAGGATTATGGTATCCAAAGGGCTTAGAGTTTGATCTAGTTGGATTCTCAGATGCTGATTATGCTGGTGACAAAGTTGATCGCAAGTCCACATCCAACACATGTCACATTCTGGGACGATCACTTGTTTGTTGGTCTTCAAAGAAGCAGAACTGTATCTCTCTCATCTTTGAATCAATACATTGTTGTTGGATCTTGCTGCGCTCAGCTTCTCTGGATGAAGCAAACACTCAAGGACTATGGTGTCCATCTGAAGCATGTGCCACTCTACTGCGACAATGAAAGCGCCATCAAGATTGCCAACAACCCAGTTCAGCACTCGAAGACAAAGCACATTGAAATTCGTCATCACTTTCTCAGAGATCATGTTATGAAGGAAGATATTGATATCATTCACGTCAACACTGAAGAGAAACTGGAAGATATCTTCACAAAGCCCTTGGATGAGAAAAGGTTTTGCAAGTTGCGGTGTGAGCTAAATATCTTGGAATCCTCGAATGTCCTGTGACTAGGCACACATCCTAACACTTATGCATGTTGATGACTTAGATGTGCAACACACAAAGTAATGTATATCTTCAATCAATGAAGACATACACTCTAAGTGTGAATACATTAATGCGGAATTTGACTTCAGAGCGCCACGATAATTGTGCGCCGTGTCTGGGTCTAATACTTCCTATACGGTGGGCGCCGCCACCAAACTTTTGTTTGAAGTGTTTCTCTTGGCGTTACTTTTGCAAAGTATTCGCATTTGATTTGTCTTCAACATTGTTTTGACTTCTTAATTAATCTTCACTTTGATGATTTGGTCTTACTCAGATATATACATATACTTGTGTTCTGTCCTCGACAACATTCACTTATAGCTATGTCTTCTTGTTTGAATCTTTTGAACTAAGTGAATGTGATCGGACCCTAACCTATCTATGCTTCTACCTCAAACTCTATCTATCCAAGTCATATGCATTATGTTGAAACTGTCAAATGTGTTCTCTGCGTCCTTGTCAGCAGAAGATACAGAGACAAACATTAAATCTATTTTAAATGCTCAATCCTTATTGCCTAAAACCCAAAGAAGGCCGAACAACCACCCCGACAGTCCAGGTGTGCGTGGGAACATGGAACAACTTCCAATGTGTTGCATGTTCGCCATGTGTCCTTCAGATGTTAACCGCCAGGGGCAACAGCGTAATTGCGCTGTGCTGTCCCTTTCATTATAAATACACATCCCATCGCGATCAAAATCTTTCTCCCACCTCGCCACCTCGCACAAAATCTAGCGCCATCGCTAGCTCGTGACGACGCCGGCGACGAAGCGCTTAGCTGCCGCGACCTCGTCGACTTCGTCCTCACGCCGGTCGCGGACCTTGTGTTATCCGCCACCGCCGTAGGTGTCCTCCATCTCCAAGTTAGGGCACGGAAGATTGAACTACTCGGCATCCTCTCTACTCCGTCTAGCAGTTCATCGTGTGGTAACTAAAACTCACTTTTTACTGTCTTTTTGATCTGTTGGATTCATCTTTCCTTACCAAAAGTAGTTTCTGCTTCCACAAATCTGAATCTATCCTATTCTGCATCTCATTACTCGCTGGGTATATTCACTTATGCTTCACAACAAGTTAGATTCCTCACTTGTACCTATTCTTGGATTCATACAAATCTGGAACCAACTCTCACCAAATAAGTGAATGTCTTCGCGCTATGAGGTCAATGTCTTCAAACTGATTTATCTTCAAAATCTTCTGAGAATGCATATGACCTCTTCCCCTTCCGTCGCATCTCTAATGCTGTCATAGGTACATGTCCGTGGGAGAATCCCTTGGTTCTCATAGTCTGCATTCATTTACAAAATTCTTACAGCGTCACATCAATTCTCCCGAAGCCAGTTCTTGTCTGACCAGCAGACGGAAGCCTTTGACAGCTTTGAAGCCATTCAGTAAAAACTACATGGCAATAGAATAGTCAGCAAGAAAGGGAGGCAGACATCGCCGTGGGAACACATTAAGGATTTGCCAGCAGATCTGTATGAGCTGTACAAGACTGATCCAGAAGAGGATTACCATCAGCGCAAAACTCGAATCTAATGGATTCGCAGATACTGGGTTGAACAATGGTTCAAGTACAGATTAAATCCTTCTTGAATATGCTGAAAAGAGTGCCATCAAGCGACCTTGGGGAGATATTCTCTATAGAAATCTTCCACCCAGGTCCAGAACTGAAGCTATTGCTCAGAGTTTTTAGCCTTGCATGGTCCGTGGACCACAGCCTGTTGATGCCGACCCATCGTCTCTATTGTGGTGTCGCGAAGACAATCTGTTCAAATGCAACTACAAGTTTATAAAGGACTCAGCCGTGAAAAACAAGAAAGAATTTGGACTCGACTTCAACCCCGGTCCATCTGTTCCTCGGGCTGATGGCACCCGTGATGCTGAACCCAATATCGTCGGGCCCTTCTACAACCTCGAAGATCTTCTCACTCACATTGCTGTTCAGGGGGCAGCCGTGGATCAGTCTGGAGATGAAGCTGATTCTGATGAAGCTCCCGCTCCGCCGAAGCCACAAAAGCAAAAGAAATCAATGGCTTCGAAACCTGCTGCACCAAGCGATTTGCGTGTGAAGCCTCTGGCCACTGCTCCTCCTGACCAAGTGTGCATTCTGAAGATCTATCTCGCGTCTCCAGGAAGAAAGAGAAGCCCCAAACGAAAATTGTCAAGAGTTCTGGTCAAGCACTGACCCGAGCTGCTGTTCTGAGGAATGAGAACAAAGCCATTGATCTGTCTAGTGACGACGATCTTGGCGATCATGCTCTTGAGCAGCTGATAAAGAGCAAGCAAGAGGCGGAAATTGTAACACCCACGATGCGACTATATCTCCCACGTGTCGGACCACGACTTAGAGGCATAACCGCATGGTGGTTTTGTCGCAAGAAGGGTCATCTTCACACAATCTCATGTAATGAACAAGAATGGGATAAGGAGTTGGCTTACTATCGCCACTTCACACAATACATAACTTAAACAATCATCATACAGAGTACAATCAAGGTCCGACTACGTAACCAAAATAAAGAAGACAACCCCAAATGCTAGATCCCCGATCGTCCCAACTGGGCTCCACTTCTGATCATCAGGAAAGGAAGCATAGTAACGGCCACGTTCCTCGTCGAACTCCCACTTGAGCTCGGTTGCGTCATCTACACTGGCATCATCGGCACCTGAAACTGTTTTGGTAGAATCTGTGAGTCACGAGGACTCAGTAATCTCACACCCGCAAGATCAAGACTATTTAAGCTTATAGGAGGGAAGGGGTAATGAGGTGGAGCTGAGGCAAGCACTAAGCATATATAGTGGCTAACATACGCAAAAGAGAGCGAGAAGAGAGGCAAAGCACGGTCGTGAAGCTAGAAGTGATCCTGAAACTACTTACGATCATGCATAACTCAAACCATGTTCACTTCCCGGACTCCGCCGAAAAGAGACCATCACGGTTACACACGCGGTTGATGTGTCTTAAATAAGTCAAGTGTCAAGTTCTCTACAACCGGACATTAACAAATTCCCATCTGCCTCATAACCCATGAGCACGGCTTTGAAAAGATAATACCTGCAGGGTGTCCCAACTTAGCCCATTATAAGCTCTCGGGGTCAACGAAGGATATTCCTTCTACCGGAAGACCCGATCGATCTCGGAATCCGGCTACAAGACATTTCGACAATGGTAAAACAAGACCAGCAAGACCACCCGACTGTGCCGACAAATCCCGATAGGAGCTGCACATATCTTGTTCTCAGGGCACACCGGATAAGCGAAGCGTACAGGTACCAACGTGACCCAAGTTACCTAGGGACGGTCCCGCACGGTGCTCTAGTTTGGACCAGCACTCAGAGGAGCACTGGCCCGGGGGTTAAAATAAAGATGACCCTCGGGCTCGCGAAAACCCAAGGGAAAAAGGCTTAGGTGGCAAATGGTAAAACCAAGGTTGGGCCTTGCTGGAGGAGTCTTATTCAAAGCGAACTGTCAAGGGGTCCCATAAATCACCCAACCGTGTAAGGAACGCATAAAATCAAGGAACATAACACCGGTATGACGGAAACTAGGCGGCAAGAGTGGAACAAAACACCAGGCATAAGGCCGAGACTTCCACCCTTTACCAAGTATATAGATGCATTAATTAAATAAGAGATATTGTGATATCCCAACATATCCATGTTCCAACATGGAACAAACTTCAACTTCACCTGCAACTAGCAACGCTATAAGAGGGGCTGAGCAAAAGCGGTAACATAGCCAAACAACTGTTTGCTAGGAAAGGATGGTTAGAGGCTTGACATGGCAGCATAGGAGGCATGATATAGCAAGTGGTAGGTATCGCAGCATAGCAAAAGAGCGAGCAACTAGCAAGCAAAGATAGAAGTGATTTCGAGGGTATGGTCATCTTGCCTGCAAGGTTCTCAGAGTTGTCGAAGGCTTGATCTTCGTAAGCGTTCTCAACAGGTTCCTCGGTCACGTACTCATCTCCTGGCTCTACCCAAAGCAAGAATACAAGCAAAGGAACAACTATCAACCACGATGCAATGCACAAACAACATGATGCAAAACATGGCATGATATGCGAGATTTGATATGCAATGCATATGCGTGCACCGGAAGGGAAAAGATGAACAAGGCATCAACTTGGCCAACCAAGTATGCCGCTGGAAAGATGAGATGATTTCGGATGAAATCGATATAAAGATCACCGGAATCGGATGCACGATTTGCAAATGACAAGCAAAACAAGGATGGCATAATCTGCGATTAACAGCATGATGGCACTTAGAATGCAACAAGAAACTAAGATACTGCACTCAAACATAACAACAAAGCATATGGCAGTGATCTATTCAAGATGCTTGACAAAACATGAACACTAAGCTACGGCTAAAACACACCAGAGCAGGTACAAACAAGCATGTCAAAAGTGCAAAAGATATCAGCTTCACAGACTTGGTGAAAATAACATGCCTGAAATTAACATCAGGAAACCATTTTTAGAGCAAGCAAACAACATGCTACAGGAAAATAACATTGCAAAACAAGGCATAGAATGAATCTACTCAGAGCATAGAACAAAGTCCCTTACTTACCATGAGCCAAAAAGGATCAGAATATACGATGGCTCCCATGTAAACATAGCAAGTTTCGTTACAGATTTCAGACAGCAGAAAACTGGACATGGCAAAAACAGTAACATGAAGGCATCTTCGCGAGCTCGATTCACTCACTACAAGAAATTGCATGATAAACTAAGCATACTACCAGCAAAAAGACATGTTCATGAATCTAAACATGGCAGGAACAACAACATAGCATGCACGGATCAATAGCAACAACCTCGACAAAATCGCTAAACAAGTTAACAATCTGCCAGGCACATTTTATAGCAAAAGTAGAGCAAGATTGAGTCTTGCTATGGCACTCTATAATTGCCAAAAGGACCATGGATGGATAGAGCATAACCATAAGAACAAAACACCCTTACTGAACATGCTCACAAGAGGCATGGATCTCTCTGTAGCAACATGAATACATGGCATAAAATTAACAGCAGGGAAAAACTTAATGAAATTCTAAGTCCCTAAAATCAGCAACATCACGATGCCTAGTTTGCATGCTTGTGCTATTCACCACATAGATCACAAAAATACATGGCATACACCCCTGTAAATATGGCATGGCATAGACTAAAACACATGTAGAGCTCAAGATCATAGGATGCACACATCAATCATGGTAAAAATGACAAATGTCCAAATACTGATATGAATCTGAAACTAACAGAAACTAGCACTATTCCAACAGCATTTGGGGAATCAATATGGACTCAAATGAACATGATGCAATGGAATGCAATGATGTACTCGTCGAGTCGAACAATTTGATATGCTACACGCCCAAAACGGAGCCACGGATGCAGAGATATGATGCGATGAACATTGCATAAAAATAATAGGAAAAATGACTTGGAGGAAAAAATGACCTCCGAGAATTTCGGATCTAGGGTTCGTCCGAAGAACGGAAAATGATCTTGTGGCCTTGAGCTTCACGGAGTTGCGTGGGGAGCCGGATCCGGGCGGCGGAGAGGCCACGTGGCGGGCCGGCGGCGCGGGGGCGGCGGAGAGGCCACGTGGCGCAACACCAGTGGCTGCGGGCGGCGGGCGACTTCGTCCGGCCGGACCGGACGTGTCCGGCGCGGCGAGAGGGAGAGGAGCGAGGTTTAGGGTAGGGGAGACTCGAAAATTTCGGAGGGGGAGGTGTATTTATAGGTAGAGGGAGCTAGGAAGCTCCAAATGAGGTGCGGTTTGCGGCCACACGATCGTGATCGAACGACCTAGATGATGGAGGGGGTTTAGGTGGGTTTTGGGCCACTTTGGAGGGGTGTTGGGCTGCAACACACACGAGGCATTTTCGGTCCCTCGGTTAACCGTTGGAGTATCAAACGGGCTCCAAATGGCACGAAACTTGACAGGCGGTCTACCGGTAGTAAACCAAGGCCGCATGGCAAATCTCGGTCCAATATGGAAATGTTTAACACTCGCACACGAAAATAGGTAAAAAGAGGGCGCTGGAGGACGTAGGAGTGCCGGATTGTAAAACGGACAACGGGGAAAATGCTCGGATGCATGAGACGAACACGTATGCAATGCGATGCACATGATGACATGATATGAAATGCATGACATGGACAAAATACAAAATGAAGAAGAACCCAACCACGAGGGAAATATCATAACTTAGTGTCGAAAATGGCAAGAGTTGGAGTACAAATATGGCAAGTTACATCCGGGGTGTTACAGAAATCTTCAACGATCTTCCCCTCTTCTATGTGGAAATCCTGAACAAGTTCATTGATGATTGGTTTGACAGCCCCAACCTTAGTTTTGATGATCTTCAACTCCCGATTGGCCTCAGCATCTCCTTCCATGGAGCCATTGCTCCTGAGCTGGCTCTAGCTGAGAGAAATGTTGAACTGAAGCACAAGATTGACTATGAAAAATCCTAGTTCAAGAAGCATATGGCCAAGCTCAGTGTGACTGATGTCCAAAACTTCAAGCAAATGATGCATGAGCTCAAGGAGGCGTGGAGCCCCCGGTGCGGATCGAAGTCATGACCTTTCACAAGAAACGTGAAGAAGCCAAAGGTTCACGAGAGCACATGAAACATCTCGCTGCCAAATGTGTTCAAGCTTACAATGAAGCTGAGAAGCGCAAGGCACTTGGGCGTCCTGACATCGACCCCAAAATGGCTGCCAAGAAGAAGAAGCCTACTGTGGCCCCAGCTGAAGCATCCAGGCGGGAAGAACCTAGCATTGTCTTCCCCGCCAGCATGACAGGCATGAAGCCTAAGGTCCCCACAATGGCTTCAGAACTCAAGAAAGCAAGAACAGCCGAAGCCGAAGCCAGAAAGCGCAAGAACAAGAACACCACTGATGATGCGCCACCAACCAAAATGAGAAAGTCTAAGAAGAAAGATCAGGCTGCTCCCACAGAGCCCCTTGTCGTCGAGCCAATTTCAGTTGCTTGTCCTGTGTCTGCACACCAAGAGCGTTGTTTGATAGTTCATGAGCCTGCTACCAAAGAGGCTCTTGAAGCTTAAGAAGATCCAGTTGTTGACCACACCACAGCTGAAGACATTGGTCCCCAAGACAGTGTAAATGATGATGAAGTCCTCCCTTAGATCGAGCTCCCAACGATATCATCGCCTGTTCTCACGAACAACAAACTCATCAGCATTGGTCGTCCTTTGACGCCAATTGCTCAGGATGATTCATGGGCTGATCACCCTCAAGTCTCCCCCCGCCAAGAAGAATTACCACGCTCTCCCCCAACTCAAGTCACCTCTCCGGTACTTGATGATGATGACTTTGTGGCCCAGCAAACTCCCTCTCCACAAAAGTCGCCCGCATTTTGCAGGCTTCGTAAAGGTCCAAGGCCACAAGTCGCTCAGTCGAGCATTCTAGAAGAAGAAGAGCACCACCACTCAGTCTCACACCAAGTGTTTCCTGAAGCCTCTCCATCTGCGAACGTCTCTGTGTGTGAAGCCAATGCTGCTGAAGATATTCTGGCTGCATCAGCCAATGAACAAGAAGAACCCCGTCAAGAAGAAGAACGTGTTGCTACACCCCATCCAACCCTGAAGTTGTTCTCGAGGAGAACTTGTCCGACCCTCCACCTACTCAAGTGGAGGTTGATAATGCTGAGGCGGCCACAAACACCAATACTAAAGCCAATGACGTTGTCATGGCTGAAGCTAATGTGGCGCCTAAAGCCAATGTGGTGCCAGAAGTGAATGCCTCTGAAGTCAATGTTGCACCAGAAGCCATTGTACCACCTGCAGCTCAAGTCAATGCCGATGCTCCTGTACTGCCTCCAAGGCCACACACACTATCGAGCTAGCATTTGATAGCGGCCAACCTGTTATGGTTCGCTGGCCCATTCTGGTTCCTCCACCTGCTGCCGGTCCACAATTTGACTATCATGTAGAGCACATGCCTCAGGTCCAGAAGCCTAAGCCAAGGTTGCCAAGGTTTCCAGGTACTGCAACTTCACCAGGATCCTTCAATGTGAATGGCTTCATTGCACACAACACCTTCTTTGGCAGCGGCAAGAACCCATACTCAAAGCCAAGAATTTCATCTGATCGATTCTAGAGCTACCAGCAGCGCAGTTACTATTCATGTGTTCTTTATGATCAAGGGTGCATCTTTCCCCATATGCGTCTAGACTGTGAAGCTATTGCTGGACTGCCCTGCTTAGAAGAAGCCCTTGATTGTTTCGTAGATCTTTGATGCCGCTGCAATTTGTGACTGATAAAGAGCATTGGAATGAAGAGCTTCTGCTACAATTCTATGCCACCCTCCACATTCGCGGCTACAACAGGGATCCGAAGACATGGATCCTTGAGTGGATGACAAGCAATATCCATCATGAAGCCAAAGCTCTTGATATCATTGAGCTAACTAGCCTACCCACTCCAGGCGAACTATATGAACCTGGTTGTCAGCTTCACCGCAATGCTTTGGAGAGCATCTTCCAGAAGCCTGAGCCCAACATGAGCCAAATGTTGAGCATGATGAAGCCTCTGCCTCGCGATGCTGAATATCCAAAGGAATTCTTTGTTGAAGACCTAGAGTATCTGCCCCACACCATTTATCATATCATCAGGCGAACTCTATGGCCTATCAAAGGACATTCTCCTGCAGCAAAGCTTGAAGGAGCAATGAAGACATTGGTTTTGTACATTCTCAATGGCATCAGCTTCAATGCTCAACACTTCTTCATTAGGCAATTGGCTGCATCTGGTTCTGATATCTTTGGTCTGAAGTTCTACACTCCATGGGTTATGCGCCTTATCAAGCTTCATTCTACTGTGAACTATCAGCCGTCTGTTCGCAATCATTTGATATTCTTGCCAAAGGTTGATATGTCTATCGAAGCCATCTACCCAGAACCTACTAAGGAGCCTGTTTATCTTCACAATGTTGATCGCCAAAGCTTTACACAACCCATTGAAGGAGTTCAGGCCGTAACTCGTGTTTATCCTTTGGCTGGCAATACACGTGCTCCTCACCGTGCCCATACTGAAGCCACTGATAGCACAATTGCTCAAAGGCCTCGGAAGCGTTCTCATGTTCTCAATGACCGAGAGCTTCTCGTCGCCCTGCATCAAAAACAAGATAAGCATCACGACTGGCTGAAGCGTCAGATGCAAAGCCTCTTGGTGGATGTTAATCGCATTCGCAACCTTGCCACCAAGAACGCCTTTGTCACTCATGAAACCTGTCGGAGGTCGTGTAAGAGTCTGACATTGCTTAGTGCTGAAGCTGATCTGCAAGACGATGGCTTCATAGAGAGATTCAAGTTTGATACCACTCCTCCCAGGAACGCTGTCTTGCATCGGACTCCCTCACTCGAAGACTCTGAGTACTCCTCCTCCGCAGCAACTGTTAATGCTCGAGTCATTGATGACCAAGATGATTCTACTTCACCACCTCCAACTTCGGCGTGTATCGACACTGCACCAAGTTCTTCTGCACCACCGAACCTCAATGACGACCCTGCTACTTCACCTACTCCTCATGGGAACGAGTAGAGGCTCTATGTCTTCAACCCTTTTTGGGCCTTACTGACAAAAGGGGGAGAAGTGAGTTGATAGTCTTCAAGCGGGTCCATATGGGTGGTTGCCTTATATTTTGACAAGTGTTGACAACTCTTGTTTTGATACATTCGGTTCTTTGAGTTGTAACACTTAAACTTGATGGTCGTCTGCTACTTTTTCTGCTATTCTGTGATGCGATGATAAATTCCGCATGTGTGATGATAAATCCCACACGAAGTCATATGCAGACGTCCATTTTTCATTATGCATATCATTATCTCCGTTATATCCTTTATGCATGATGAATTTTCTTCATAAGTTCAAGAGGATCTCCACAAGTACAACCTGCCATGTGCATTTATCTTCCTTTATGCATGATTTGTCTTTTTTGTGTAGCTCACGTTTTTATGTATTTCGACCTAAAAATTTGCACACACGTACATTATGTATCTAGGTATATGTGTATTTATTTTTAGAATTTTTTGAAACTGAAAAGTTTGAATTTTGAAGTTTTCAAATAAAGGGCTCCATGGAGCTCGGTCTCCGTTTGGCATTTTCGAAATTGTCTCTCTTATTTGCTATGACTTATTGCGTATTGAATGGAGTATACCAAGTACCAGGAGCATCATTAATTCATTATACATTAAATTATGTACTAGATCATTGAGATCATTGTGCTTCAGCCCTTTCCATTGGTGTTCTTGGCTGAATACAGATTGGTATGTACTTTGTACTTCTTATGTCAAACATTGTGTCCTTCCTTTTGTTAGTCTCAAACACTTATCATTTACCTGTTGGTGCTCGTCTTTTATGCCTGAGTGTGAAGATAATTTGAAGCCTACTGTGGGAATGTCATTTGAAGGAAAAGGCTATGGAGGAGTTCCACAATTCTTATGCACATCACTCTTGTTTCGGAGTTTGTGTTGCACATCAAAAGAAGTTAGAAAATGAGGTAGTTCACACTAAATGATACATGTGTAATGGAGAAGGATTCAAGTTAGAAAAGGGTAACATGATTGACAATCCATCAAAGAAAAGGCATAAGAACACAGACAGAAGGTGTGGCCGTGATGCACATATCTTTGCGAAGTTGTGTGCTAATGATACCTACGAGATAGAATCATGGGTCGAGCACCATAGTCATGGTCTTGTGTCACCTAATAAGCAACATTTGATCAGATCAAATCGTCGAGTGTTAGTGAGAGGGAAAAGAACACATTGTACACATGCAACTATTCCAAAAAAGGCATGGCTTATAAATACCATTATATTCAGTTCAGGAATGTTTCATTTTATTTAGCGAGTGCGAATTTGTATCAAGGTTTGGAAGCTTGTTTGTTATGAGTACAAAAGAAAATTTCCCATGCATGAAGTTTCCAAGGAGCAGTAATAAGCTAGCTTATCCATGGTTTGTTTGTTCTGCTAGCTGCTACTAGCATGTATCAGGTGAAAAAATCACATCAGACTAGCAACATTAGGGATTGATTCCATGAATTCTTTGAGCTGCTAGCATGTATCACCTGCAAAACCTTCTAAAAATCACGTCATAGTAGTAGCTTTAGAGTTATATCTTTTTTTGAGACAAGACATATGGCTCAGCTTTTTCAAAACTATCAGGTTTAGTACAAGAGAAAAGGAAAAGCAAGAGAAGGGGCCTCCTGTTCCAATGATTATAGCACGTGATAAGCTAGCAGTTGAACTGCAAAAGAGACCGAAAATCACTCCACTCACTCCAGTTATACTACATCATGTAGTATTATATAAGGAACAACTCAATTGCCAATAGGAATATAGCAATAAGAATTGCATACTTCATTACGATATTTCAATACACAACATCTTGCATTCACTTGTTTCTGAAAACAAATATTCACCAATGATGTACCTTCATATTATAAATTCCGGAGCTACAAGTACACCCAACAAGCAACAATTACATAATACAAGTGCACAATGTTAGCGATATTGTAGAGATCCTAACTACCTGACCGGATGTGTACCTCCCTTTGCTGTATAGATAAGCATGGACGTGTGCGTATAGTTGAGATTGTAACAACCTGATGTAATCTTCTCTTGATCGGCAAGTTTGCCTGTATATATAAACTGCAGCCGGCATCGCTCCAGATGCACGGAACCAATCCATTGTCATCTACTCTTTCATGGTAACAGAGCCTCCTTCTCTGAAACCTTGAGACGTCCAACACCATGACTACCCCTTCCACCAACTCATCCACCACTAGTGCGCTCCTTGGGCAGACGTTCAGCGCCATCACTTCCACCTTCGCCAGCGCCATGGCATCGCCATCTGTATCCGTCCCCAACTTCGCTCAGCTGGTCACCGTCAAGCTCGCCGGCGCCACGTACCTGCTATGGAGGGCGCAGATCGTTCCGATCTTGCAAGGCCATCATCTGTTTGGCTTCGTCGACGGGTCTTTGGTTGCTCCCCCCAGGCGTGTGTCGGTATCATCTGAAGCCAACGCCGAGCTGGTTGATAACCCAGCCCATGGTGTCCGGGCTGTACAGGAGGCGCTCGTCCTCTCGGGCCTCCTGTCGACGCTCGCTCATGAAGTGCTAGCGATGGTGGCGCTGCACACCTCACCGGCCACCGTTTGGACGACACTGGAGCAGATGTTCGCCTCGCACTCCAAGGCGAGGATCATGCAGCTGCGTAAGCAGTTGGCCACAATCCATAAGAAGGACCTGACAGTGACGGAGTATTTTGGCCGCGTCAAGACTCTCTCCGACATGCTCCCCTTCGCCGGCTGCCCCGTTCAGAGACGACGACCTCGTCACATATTTGCTCACAGGGCTGGACAATTCCTATGATCCGCTCGTTACGTCGGTCACCACTCAGGCAAGGGATGTCACCGTTGACGACCTCTTCACACACATGCTCGACTTCGAGCTCCGCCAGGAAGGCAGTGGAGGCGGCTAAAACATCTCTGCCAATAGCGCTAGTGTAAGTGCATCAAGTGCCACCCCTAGTTGGTTTTGGAGTATTGACGACAAACCTGGTTGAGGGACTAATGTGTTTGTGAGAATTGCAGGATAACACAGGTAGTAGTCCCTCATTAATTCGGTTTACCTACCGGAGATGACCCCTAAAAATGTGTGAAGACATTGAAGACAATGGTGGTCTATGAAGATATTCACATTGAAAACTATGACATGAGAAGACATCACATGAAGACTATGGAGCGCGAAGACTTAGTTGTTTCGTTGTTTCCTTTTCTTCTTTGTTGAGTCATAGGAACCACCGTACTATTAAGTGGGGTCCAAGTGAACAAAGTCAGAGTGACTGAAGTGATGCTCAACCAAATCCTATGTCTTTGAGCGAAGATAATGAGAGCAAATCTTATCCAGAGTCGGATAAGTCATCTTTACTTGTAGCCCAAGTCAAGCTGCCGCGTATGTTTGAAATCTGACCATTGGAACACGTGTCAGTTCCTTAGTGACCCAGGGTCATTTCAGACAAATTAGGTCGGGTTGCCTCCTGGCCCCCCTACACCATAAATTGGTGGCTGCTCAGAGTTAGTGCATGTCTTTTGTCGTTTGAGAGCAACCCACCTCCGAAGCTTTTGAGAGAGAGAGAGATTCTTGCGAGGCCAAAGCCCAAAACACCCAGAGCCAAAGAGTGTTAGGCATCACTGAAGTCTTTCTGTCCGCGTGATCTGAAGACTTGTTACACTTGAGGACTGTGAATCCTCCAGCCGATTAGGCGTCGCGTTCTGAGCATCCAAGAGTCATTGTGGATTGCCGGTGAACGAAGTGTGTGAAGGTTCGGAAGTCTACCTTGAAGACTTACCAGAGTGATTGGGCGAGGACTGGGTGTCCTTAGCTCAACGGGAATAAGGTGAAGACGTAGTCTTCTGAGTTAAATCTCAGCCTCCCTAACCAGACGTATAGTTGTCACAGCAACTGGAACTGGTCAATCAAATCACTGTCCTCTCCAAGCTACTGGTTCTATCTCTTCCTTCTCTTTACTTTCAGTTTGTCTTCGTGAAGTCATTGCCTGCTTGCATTATCTGCTTGACTTCACTGTGTGACTACTTGTTCTGATTGGCTTCATACTATCTTCCATCCCAATCCATACTGCCTAGCTGCTATTAGTCTTCGTGCTTTCACTTCATTGAATACCTGACTATGGTTTGCCTAGTGTAGTCTACCTTCCGCTGCATATCAATAGGATCATTTCTATTTTTTGTCTTTGAAACTACCATGCTTTGAAGACTTTCATAAAAATCGCCTATTCACCCCCCTCTAGTCGATATCCAGCTCTTTCAGCTAGCCGTGGCGGTGGTGGAAACTGCGGTCAGTATCGCGGCAATGGCAACAACGGGGGCGGCGGCAATGGCAGCGGCAACGGTGGCAGCCGCGGCTACAACAACCAAGGCAAGAAGCAGCAGCAACCACACAGCTCCAACAACAGCAGAAGCCGCGGCCACAGCAACCGTGGATACCTAACTCTTACACGCCCAGATATTGCTTTCGCTGTCAACAAGGTGTGCCAATTTCTTCAGACACCGACTGATCAACACTGTCAGCCGTAAAACGCATCTTGAGATATGTGAAGCACACGTCTGGGGTTGGCCTGCATATTCGACGTTCAGCCTCCACACACATCAGCGCATTTTTTGACGCAGACTAGGCAGGTTCAGTTGCTGACAGGCGGTCCACAAGTGGCTTCCTAGTGTTTCTCGGTTCCAACCTTGTTACATGGAGTTCGAGGAAGCAACAGATTGTTTCACGGTCGAGCACCGAAGCTGAGTACTAGGCGTTGGCAAATGCGACAGCGGAGATCATTTGGTTGCAATCGTTGTTGGGGGAGCTTGGCGTATATCAATCTCG
Source organism: Aegilops bicornis (assembly GCA_021605145.1). Classification (NCBI taxonomy): domain Eukaryota; kingdom Viridiplantae; phylum Streptophyta; class Magnoliopsida; order Poales; family Poaceae; genus Aegilops; species Aegilops bicornis. The sequence goes on from CM038673.1 coordinate 524,495,273, forward strand.
AGCCCCAATGTTGTGGTGCGACAATCTTGGCGCTACATACCTAGCTGCCAATCCCATCTTCCACGCTCGCACAAAAAAAATTGAGGTGGACTTCCACTTTGTTCGCGAGAGAGTGTCACGCAAGACCCTGGAGATACGGTTCATCTCAACATAGGATCAGCTGGCGGATGGCCTGACGAAACCAGTTGGGGTTCAGCAGCTTCGCACGCTATGTCACAATCTCAACCTATCGGGTTGTGATTGAAGGGGGTTGTTAGCGATATTGTAGAGATCCTAACTACCTGACCGGATGTGCACCTCCCTTTTCTGTATAGATAAGCATGGACGTGTGCGTATAGTTGAGATTGTAACAACCTGATGTAATCTTCTCTTGATCGGCAAGTTTGCCCGTATATATAAACTGCAGCCGGCATCGCTCAAGATGCACGAAACCAATCCATTGTCATCTACTCTTTCACAATCCACAACAGATGGTCCCTTAACTTTAAAACCGGCAACAAAGGCGATTTTATTGTACGTGTATAAAGTTTGGTGGAAGCGTTGAACCCTTTGCTCGGGCCGCATCTCTATTTATATCATATGTGTGAAGTGGCTTACAAGAGATTGAGAGAGATAGATCACGATCGTTACAGGAGATCTGGGAGGTTACAACAGAAGAAGAGATAGAAAGATACAAGTTTTAAACACCTCTCCTACCTCTATACAATATCATCTAACACTCCCCCTCAATCTAAACCTCAATAAACTTTCGCAAGGTTAAGATTGTACTTGAACTCGTCCAACCTCCTCATAGTAAGAGGTTTTGTGAAGCCATCAGCAAGTTGATCTCTGATACATCTCCAACGTATCTATAATTTTTTATTGTTCCATGCTAATTATATTCTGTTTAGGATGTTTATTGGGATTTATTATACACTTTTATATTATTTTTGGGACTAACCTATTAACCGGAGGCCCATCCCAAATTGTTGTTTTTTTTGCCCGTTTCAGTGTTTTGCAGAAAAGAATAACAAACAGAGTCCAAACGGAATGAAACCTTCGGGAATGTGATTTTCAGAACGAACATGGTCCAGAGGACTTAGAGTCTAAGCAAAGCAACGAACGAGGAAGGCACGAGGTAGGCGAGCGTGCCTACCCCCTGGGCACGTCCTCCACCCTCGTGGGCCCCTCGTTGCTCCACCGACGTACTTCTTCCTCCTATAAATACCCATGTACCCGGAAAACATCAGAGAAGGAGGCAAAACCCTATTTCCACCGCCGCAACTTTCTGTACCCGTGAGATCCCATCTTGGGGCCTTTTCCGGCGCTCCGCCGGAGGGGGCATTGATCATGGAGGGCCTCTACATCATCTCCAAGGCCTCTCCGATGAAGTGTGAGTAGTTTACCTCAGACCTTCGGGTGCATAGTTATTAGCTAGATGGCTTCTTCTCTCTTTTTGGATCTCAATACAATGTTCTCCCCCTCTCTTGTGGAGATCTATTCAATGTAATCTTCTTTTGCGGTGTGTTTGTTGAGATCCGATGAATTGTGGGTTTATGATCAAGATTATCTATGAACAATGTTTGAATCTCATCTGAATTATTTTATGTATGATTGGTTATCTTTGCAAGTCTCTTCGAATTATCAGTTTGGTTTGGCCTACTAGATTGATCTTTCTTGCAATGGGAGAAGTGCTTAGCTTTGGGTTCAATCTTGCGGTGTCCTTTCCTAGTGACAGCAAGGCACGTATTGTATTGTTGCCATCGAGGATAAAAAGATGGGGTTTATATCATATTGCATGAGTTTATCCCTCTACATCATGTCATCTTTCTTAATGCGTTACTCTGTTCTTCATGAACTTAATACTCTAGATGGATGCTGGATAGCGGTCGATGTGTGGAGTAATAGTAGTAGATGCAAGCAGGATTCGGTCTACTTGTCACGGACGTGATGCCTATATACATGATCATACCTAGATATTCTCATAACTATGTTCAATTCTATCAATTGCTTGGCAGTAATTTGTTTACCCATCGCAATACTTATGCTATCTCGAGAGAAGCCACTAGTGAAACCTATGGCCCCCGGGTCTATTCTCTATCATATTTATCTTCTGTCAACAAGCTATTTATGGCACCGTTTATCTTTGCATTATTTACTTTTACTCATTATCATAAAAATACCAAAAATATTATTTTATCATCTCTATCAAATCTCACTCTCGTAAGTGACCGTGAAGGGATTGACAACCCCTTTATCGCGTTGGTTGCGAGGTTCTTGTTTGTTTGTGTAGGTGCGTGGGACTCGCGTGTGGCCTCCTACTGGATTGATACCTTGGTTCTCAAAACTAAGGGAAATACTTACGCTACTTTGCTGCATCACTCTTCTCTCTTCAAGGGAAAACCAACGCAGTGCTCAAGAGGTAGCAAGAAGGATTTCTGGCGCCGTTGCCGGAGAGTCTACGCACAAGTCAAGACATACCAAGTACCCATCACAAACTCATCTCCCTCGCATTACATTATTTGCCATTTGCCTCTCGTTTTCCTCTCCCCCACTTCACCCTTGCCGTTTTATTCGCCCTCTCTTTTTCATTCGCCTCTTTTCTGCTTGTCTCCTATTGCTTATTGCCCCTATGGCCCTGCCTAGCTTTGGTGATCTTGACCTTTAAAGGATGGAAGAGATTGAAAACAATGTCCAAAGTTTTATGACTTTACAATTTGAGCACAATAATTTCTTTAGAAACGAGTTTAAGGAACAAAAATGCTTTATGGAATACATGAATAAAGAGCTTGATGATATGTCTAACGAATTTTATGGTTCAAAATCTCAAATTGCTCATCTTGAAAAATTAATCGCGGAAGTATCGGATAAGAAGGCCACCTTAGTCAATAAGATGGCCGCCAAACCGGAATTTTTTTATGAGAATAAAGATGAAGATCTAAAAGTTATTGATGTGTCTCCTATTAAATCTTTGTTTTGCAATATGAATCTTGATAATGATGGGACTGAAGATGAGTCACCTTTACCTAGAAGGCGTTCTAAAAATTCAGAGTTTTTAGATCTTGATGCAAAATTTGGTAGAAGTGGGATTGAAGAAGTTAAAACTTTAGATATCAATGAACCCACTATTTTGGATTTCAAGGAATTTAATTATGATAATTTCTCTTTAATAGATTGTATTTCCTTGTTGCAATCCGTGCTAAATTCTTCGCATGCTTATAGTCAAAATAAGGCTTACTAAACATATCGTTGATGCTTTGATGCAATCTTACGAAGAAAAGCTTGAGTTGGAAGTTTATATCCCTACAAAACTTTATGATGAGTGGAAACCTACAATTAAAAACTAAATTAAAGATCATGAGTGTTATGCTTTGTGTGATTTGGGTGCTAGTGTTTCCACGATTCCGAAAACTTTGTGTGATTTGCTAGGTTTCCATGAACTTGATGATTGCTCTTTAAATTTACACCTTGTGGATTCCACTATCAAAAAACCTATAGGAAGAATTAATGATGTTTTATTGTTGCAAGTAGGAATTATGTGTCCGTAGATTTTATCATTCTTGATATAGATTGGAATCCTTCACGTCCTATTATTCTTGGTAGACCTTTTCTTAGAACGATTGGTGCAATTATTGATATGAAGGAAGGAAATATTAGATTCCAATTTCCGTTAAGGAAAGGCATGGAACACTTTCCTAGAAAGAAAATAAAATTACCATATGAATCTATCATGAGAGCCACTTATGGTTTGCCTACCAAAGATGGCAATACTTAGAACTATCCTTGCTTTTATGCCTAGCTAGGGGCGTTAAACGATAGCGCTTGTTGGGAGGCAACCCAATTTTATTTTAGTGTTTTGCCTTTTGCTTCTGTTTAGGAATAAATATTTGATCTAGCCTCTGGTTAGATTCGTTTTTATGTTTTAATTAGTGTTTGTGCCAAGTAAACCGTTAGGATAACCTACGGTAATAGTTATTCAATTCTGCTGCAGAAAACAGAAACTTTGCGCGCACGAGATTAGTTTTAATAAATCACAGGAACGTGCTTTTCAGTTGATTATTTTTGCTGTAGATCAATAAACAAATTATCTAGAACTTCCTAATTTGGTGGAATTGTTTGCGTTCCAGAAGTTTGCGTTAGTTACAGATTACTACAGGCTGTTCTGTTTTTGACAGATTCTATTTTTTGTGTGTTGTTTGCTTATTTTGATGAATCTATGGCTAGTAAAATAGTTGATAAACCATAGGGAAGTTGGAATACAGTAAGTTTAACACCAATATAAATAAAGAATGAGTTCATTACAGTACCTTGAAGTGGTGTTTTGTTTTCTTTCGCTAACGGAGCTCACGAGATTTTCTGTTAAGTTTTGTGTTTTGAAGTTTTCAAGTTTTGGGTAGAGATTTGATGGATTATAGAACAAGGAGTGGCAAAATCCTAAGCTTGGGGATGCCCAGGGCACCCCAAGATAATCTAAGGACACCAAAAAGCCAAAGCTTGGGGATGCCCCGGAAGGCATCCCCTCTTTCGTCTTCGTCTATCGGTAACTTACTTGGAGCTATATTTTTATTCACCACATGATATGTGTTTTGCTTGGAGCGTCTTGTATGATTTGAGTCTTTGCCTTTTAGTTTACCACAATTGTCCTTGCTATACACACCTTTGGAGAGAGACACACATGATTCAGAATTTATTAGAATACTCTATGTGCTTCACTTATATCTTTTGAGCTATATAATTTTTGCTCTAGTGCTTCACTTAAATCTTTTAGAGCACGGTGGTGGATTTGTTTTATAGAAACTACTGTTCTCTCTTGCTTGACTTATATTATTTTGAGAGTCCTACAAAACAGCATGGTAGTTTGCTTTAATCATGAAATTAATCCTAATATGCAAGGTATTCAACTTTAGTAAAAAAATCTCTTATGAGTGCGTTGAATACTAAGAAAAGTTCGATGCTTGATGATTGTTTTGAGATATGGAGGTAGCAATATTAAAGTTGTGCTAATTGAGTAGTTGTGAAATTGAGAAATACTTGTGTTGAAGTTTGCAAATCCCGTAGCATGCACATATGGTAAACGTTGTGTAACAAATTTGAAAGATGAGATGTTCTTTGAGTGTCATCCCTTGTGTGGAGGTCGGGGGCGCGCGATGGTTAACTCCTACCAACCCCCCCCCCCCCTAGGAGCATGCGTGTAGTGCTTGGTTTTGATTACTTATATATTTTTGCAATAAGTATGTGAGTTCTTTATGACTAATGTTGAGTCCATGGACTATACACACTATCACCCTTCCATCATTGCTAGCCTCTTTGGTACCGTGCATTGCCTTTTCTCACCTTGAGAGTTAGTGCAAACTTCGCCGGTGCATCCAAACCCCGTGATACGATATGCTCTATCACACACAAACCTCCTTATATCTTCCTCAAAACAGCCACCATACCTACCTATTATTGCATTTCCATAGCCATTCCGAGATATATTGCCATGCAACTTTCCACCGTTCCGTTTATCATGACACGTTTCATCATTGTCTTATTTCCTTGCATGATCATGTAGTTATCATAGTAAGTGTCACTCTTGATTCATTGCCCATCCCGGTACACCGCCGGAGGCATGCATATAGAGTCATACTTTGTTCTAGTATCGAGTTGTAAATGAATAGAAGTGTGATGATCATCATTCATAGAGCATTGTCCCAAAAAAAGGCCAAAATAAAAAAAGAGGCCCAAATATATATATATATATATATATATATATATATATATATATATATATATGGGCAATGTTACTATCCTTTTCCATACTTGTGCTTCAAAATAGCACCATGTTCTTCATGATAGAGAGTCTCTTATTTTGTCACTTTCATGTACTAGTGGGAATTTTTTGTTATAGAACTTGGCTTGTATATTCCTAAAATGGGCTTCCTCAAATGCCCTAGGTCTTCATGAGCAAGCAAGTTGGATGCGCACCCACTTAGTTGCATTTTGTTGAGCCTTCATACATTTATAGCTCTAGTGCATCCGTTGCATGGCAATCCCTACTCCTCACATTGATATCTATTAATGGGCATCTCCATAGCCCGTTGATACGCCTAGTTTATGTGAGACTATCTTCTCCCTTTTTGTCTTCTCCACAACCACCATATTCTATTCCACTTATAGTGCTATGCCCATGGCTCACGCTCATGTATTGCGTGAAAGTTGAAAGAGTTTGAAAATTCTAAAGTATGAAACAATTGCTTGGTTGAAACCGGGGTTGTGCATGATTTTAGTATTTTGTGTGACGAAGATGGAGCATAACCAAACTATATGACTTTGTAGGGATGAACTTTCTTTGGCCGTGTTATTTTGAGAAGACATAATTGCTTAGTTAGTATGCTTGAAGTATTATTACTTCTATGTAGATATTAAACTTTTATCTTGAATCTTTCAGATCTAAATATTCATACCACAATTAAGAGGGTTACATTAAAAACCATGCCAAGTAGCATTCCACATCAAAAATTCTGTTTTTTTATCATTTACCTACTCGAGGACGAGCGGGAATTAAGCTTGGGGATGCTTGATACGTCTCCAACGTATCTATATTTTTTTATTGTTCCATGCTATATTATAGTCTGTTTTGGATGTTTATTGGGCTTTATTATACACTTTCATATTATTTTTGGGACTAACCTATTAACCGGAGGCCCAGCGGAAACTACTATTTTTTTGCCCGTTTCAGTGTTTCGCAGAAAAAGAATATCAAACGGTCCAAACGGAATGAAACCTTCGGGAACGTGATTTTCGGAATGAACGTGATCCAGAGGACTTGTAGTCTACGCAAAGCAACGAACGAGGAAGGCACGAGGTAGGGGGGCGCGCCTACCCCCCTGGGCGCCCCCTCCACTCTCGTGGGCCCCACGTTGCTCCACCGACGTACTGCTTCCTCCTATATATACCCATGTACCCGGAAAACATCAGAGAAGGAGCCAAAACCCTATTTCCACCGCCGCAACTTTCTGTACCCTTGAGATCCCATCTTGGGTACTTTTCCTTTCACTTGAAGGGGCATTGATCACGGAGGGCCTCTACATCATCTCCAAGGCCTCTCGATGAAGTGTGAGTAGTTTACCTCGGACCTTCGGGTCCATAGTTATTAGCTAGATGGCTTCTTCTCTCTTTTTGGATCTCAATACAATGTTCTCCCCCTCTCTTGTGGAGATCTATTTGATGTAGTCCTTTTTTGCGGTGTGTTCGTTGAGATCCGATGAATTGTTGGTTTATGATCAAGATTATCTATGAACAATATTTGGATCTCATCTGAATTATTTTATGTATGATTGGTAATCTTTGCAAGTCTCTTCGAATTATCAGTTTGGTTTGGCCTACTAGATTGATCTTTTTTGCAATGGGAGAAGTGCTTAGCTTTGGGTTCAATCTTGCGTCGTCCTTTCCTAGTGACAGTAGGGGCAGCAAGGCACGTATTGTATTGTTGCCATCGAGGATAAAAAGATGGGGTTTATATCATATTGCATGAGTTTATCCCTCTACATCATGTCATCTTTCTTAATGCGTTACTCTGTTCTTCATGAACTTATTACTCTAGATGCATGCTGGATAGCGGTCGATGTGTGGAGTAATAGTACTAGATGCAGGCAGGAGTCGGTCTACTTGTCGCGGACGTGATGCCTATGTAATCATACCTAGATATTCTCATAACTATGCTCAATTCTATCAATTGCTTGACAGTAATTTGTTTACCCATCGCAATACTTATGCTATCTCGAGAGAAGCAACTAGTGAAACCTATGGCCCCCAAGTCTATTCTCTATCATATTAATCTTCAGTCAACAAGCTATTTCTGGCATTGTTTGTCTTTGCATTATTTACTTTTACTCTTTATCATAAAAATACCAAAAATATTATCTTATCATCTCTATCAGATCTCACTCTCGTAAGTGACCGTGAAGGGATTGACAACCCCTTTATCGCGTTGGTTGTGAGGTTCTTGTTTGTTTGTGTAGGTGCGTGGGACTCGCGTGTGGCCTCCTACTGGATTGATACCTTGGTTCTCAAAACTGAGGAAAATACTTACGCTACTTTGCTGCATCACCCTTTCCTTTTCAAGGGAAAACCAACGTAGTGCTCAAGAGGTAGAAAGAAGGATTTCTGGCGCCGTTGCCGGAGAGTCTACGCACAAGTCAAGACATACCAAGTACCCATCACAAACTCATCTCCCTCGCATTACATTATTTGCCATTTGCCTCTCGTTTTCCTCTCCCCCACTTCACCCTTGCCGTTTTATTCGCCCTCTCTTTTTCGTTCGCCTCTTTTCCGCTTGTCTCCTGTTGCTTATTGCCCCTATGGCCCTGCCTAGCTTTGGTGATCTTCACCTTAAAAGGTTGGAAGAGATTGAAAACAATGTCCGAAGTTTTATGACTTTACAATTTGAGCATAATAATTTCTTTAGAAATGAGCTTTAGGAACAAAAAGGCTTTGTGGAATACATGAATAAACAACTTGATGATATGTCTAAGGAATTTTATGGTTCGAAATCTCAAATTGCTCATCTCGAAAAATTAATCGCTGAAGTATGGGATAAGCAGGCCACCTTAGTCAATAAGATGGCCGCCAAACCGGAATTTTTTTATGAGAATAAAGATGAAGATCTAAAAGTTATATATGTGTTCCCTATGAAATCTTTGTTTTGCAATATGAATCTTGATAATGATGGGACTGAATATGAGTCACCTTTACCTAGAAGGTGTTCTAAAAATTCGGAGTTTTTAGATGAGCCTCCTGCGCGGAATGAAGTGCGATGCAACGAGAGGGATGGCAAAGGAGAGCCCCCTGCGGTGCTGACGAGCTCGGCGATGCGGGCGAGCCAGTCCTCGTAGAGGTCGTCGACGGGGCGGTAGTGCAGGAGCTCTCTCGCCAGGAGCAGCGCGGCGTGCGCATCCGTGAGGGCGCGACAGGCATGGGACGACGAACCGGCTGGAGTCAGTGACGGGGTGGCAGTGCAGCCTTCCCGCCGCACCGAAGGATGCAGGGACGAGGCCTGCTGCTCGTTCCCCGCCGGGCCGGTGGCGGCGTTGGCGGCAGGCAACAGGGAACGACGGGGGCGAGCGCCGACGGGCGCCGTCTGTGCGACACGGGTGGCGAGAGCAGCCCGGTGCTTGGCGCGGGCCCGACGAGCGTCAGCCATGGACACGACGGAAGATCACACGTGAACATCGGAAGAAAGATTCCGGTGCACCCCTACCTGGCGCGCCAAATGTCAGATTTCGGGTTCCGGCAGACCCTTAAGGTTCGAACACTGGGGTGTGCACGCAGATCTTTCCCCTACCGACTCGCGTTTCGATGGCTCGCAAGAAATCTAGGCCGGAAAGAAGAACACACAAGGGACACGAGATTTATATTGGTTCGGGCCACCGATGTGGTGTAATACCCTACTCCAGTGTGTGGTGTGGTGGATTGCCTCAGGGGCTGATGATGAACAATACATGAGAAGAACGGCCTCGCGAGAGGTGTTCTTGATCTGGTGCGGTGTGTTCTACTTGGCCCGGATCTCTCTCCCTCTGGATCTCTCGATGCCCCTTTTCTCGATGGTCTGTCTCTCGATGGTCTTGATCCCCTTGTACTGTGGTGGCTAGTCCTATTTATAGAGGCCCTGGTCCTCTTCCCAAATAATGAGCGGGAAGGGCGCCATTAATTGGCCATTTTGAAGGGGAACATCCAGTACAAGTTATCCTCACCAAAGGTGGTCTTCGGCTGCCAAAAGCACTGGCGATGACGCCGTGTTGGGCTCGACGGTGACCTCCGTCCTGCCGCTATGCTGGTCTTGGTCTCGTTGCACCGGAATGGTAACCTTTGCCTGATACCTTGGCCTGTGCTTGCTCCCTTTGCACCGAAGGGGAAACAAGGACACTGCGCAGGCCGGCGCCCGCCTGATCTCCATCGTCATGGCTTGCGTCACGGGCTCCTCATGAGGTGCCCTTGCCTTGATCTCTCCGCCTCCTCACGAGCCTGCCTGATGAGGCTGCTCCTGAGGAAGCTTCCCGTCGTCCGCCCCGCGAGGCTTGGCCCCTCGCGGGGGTCTTGAGGTTGAGCTGATGATGCTGGGCCACGCAGGGCCCCCACTTGAGCCACGCCGCAGGTCGCAGGCAGGCAAGTCTAGGGACCCCCGTTCCCAGAACGCCGACAAGGACTGGGTGTCCTTAGCTCAAGGGGAATAAGGTGAAGACACGGTCTTCTGAGTTAAATCCTAGCCTCCCTAATTAGACGTACAGTTGTCACAGCAACTGGAACTGGTCGATCAAATCACTGTCCTATCCAAGCTACAGGTTCTATCTCTTCCTTCTCTTTACTTTCAGTTTGTCTTCGTGAAGTCATTGCCTGCTTGCATTATCTGTTTGACTTCACTGTGTGACTACTTGTTCTGATTGGCTTCATACTATCTTCCATCCTGATCCATACTGCCTAGCTGCTATTAGTCTTCGTGCTTTCACTTCATTGAATACTTGACTATGGTTTGCCTAGTGTAGTCTACCTTCCGCTGCATATCAATAGGATCATTTCTATTGTTTGCCTTTGAAACCACCATGTTTTGAAGACTTTCATAATAATCGCCTACTCACCCCCCTCTAGTCGATATCCAGCTGTTTCAATTGGTATCAGAGCAAGGTACTCCTTTGTTATGTGTGATTCAGTTTAACCACCTGGAGTTTTAGCTATGTCGACTGCAGGGATAATCAAAGTCTCCGCTGCGTGCCCGGTCTTCGATGGCACTGAATACCCCTACTGGAAGAACAAGATGCGCATGCATCTTGAAGCCATTGATGTCAACCTCTAGTATGTCGTCAAGAACGGCATTCCCAAGACCGGTGAAGGTGTCACCCCTGCTGATGTCAAGAAGTTTGTTCAACTAGATTCCACTGCCAAGAACATCATTTCTGGTCATCTGACCAAAGGACAGTATGGCCATGTGAGTGCTCCGGAAACATCGAAGCTAGTCTGGGACTGGCTCTTGAAGGTCAATGAAGGCGTCTCAACCCAGAGAGATCAAAGGATCAGTGTCCTTCGCAACCTCTTCAACCGCTACAAGAGTCACGACAATGAGAACGTCCAGCTCACATTCGATCACCTCACTGATATCACAAATGAGCTTCAGGCACTTGGTGCCACTGAGATCACCAAGCATGAAATCGTCAACACACTCCTGAGATCACTTGACAGCTTGTTTGACACCCTAGCCCTGATGATTCAAGAACGCTGAGGGAGTCCTGGATTCGGGGGGTGTCCGGATGGCCGAACTATCATCTTTGGGCGGACTCCTGGGCTATGAAGATAGAAGATTGAAGACTTCACCCCGTGTCCGGATGGGACTTTCCTTGGCGTGGAAGGCAAGCTTGGCGATACGGATATGTAGATTCCTACCATTGTAACCGACTCTGTGTAACCCTAACCCTATTCAGTGCCTACATAAACCAAAGGGTTTTAGTCCGTAGGACGAACAACAATCATACCATAGGCTAGCTTCTAGGGTTTAGCATCCTTGATCTCATGGTCGATCTACTCTTGTACTACCCATACCATCAATATTAATCAAGCAGGAGTAGGGTATTACCTCCATCGAGAGGGCCCGAACCTGGGTAAAAACATCGTGTCCCTTGTCTCCTGTTACCATCCGCCTAGACGCGATTCGGGACACCCTACCCGAGATCCGCCGGTTTTGACACCGACATTGGTGCTTTCATTGAGAGTTCCTCTGTGTCGTCACCTATAGGCCCGATGGCTCCTTTGATCATCAGCAACGACGCAGTCCAGGGCGAGACTTTTCTCCCCGGACAGATCTTTGTATTCGACGGCTTTGCACTGCGGGCCAATTCACTAGGCCATCTGGAGCAGATTGAAAGCTACGCCCCTGGCCATCAGGTCAGATTCGGAAGTTTGAACTATACGGCCGATGTTCGCGGAGACTTGATCTTCGACGGATTTGAGCCACGGCCGATCGTGTCGCGCTGTCTCGATGGGCATGATCTAGCTCTGCCGCCGAACAGTGCACTGGAGGCCGCATCAATGCCCGCTCCGACTCTCAATCCGGGCAAGCGGCCAATCGAGGGCGGCTGGTTGGACAGCGCCTCGGGGCTGAAATCTCTCTGGCGCCGAGCGAACACCATCCACCTCGCTGCGAAGCTCATGACTCCCGGGTGCCGGACTCCCTCCCGGACTCCGAACCCCCCGCGCCTCTACCAGTCGAGTCCGACTGGGCGCCGGTCATGGATTTCACTGCCGCAGACATCTTTCAGCACTTGCCTTTTGGCGATATCCTGAACTTATTAAAGTCTCTCTCTTTGTCAGGGGAGCCCCGGCCGAACTATGGTCGGGAAGGTTGGGGTTCGGACGACAAAGAAATTCAACGTCCACCCACCACCCACTTTGTAGCCACTGTCGATGATTTAACCGACATGCTCGACTTCGACTCCGAAGACATCGGCGGTATGGGACGGCGATGTGGAGACGGTCAAGAGCCAGCGCCCACGGGGCACTGGAAGGCCACCTCGTCATATGACATATACATGGTGGACATCCCAAAAGATGGGAACGGCGATGGAACAGCGGAGGATGACCACTCCAAGAAACAACCGAAGCGCCGACGTCAGTGGCGCCGCTCTAAATCCCGCCACAGTAAAAATGGTGATTCCGGCACGGGAGACAATAATACCCCGGACAGTGCCGAAGATGACCCCCCTCCAGCAGGATTCAGCTCAGGAGGAGGGACAAGAAAGTCCGCACAATAATGCGGCAGATAGAGAGGCAGAGGACGAAAATTATGCGCCTCCCTCCGAAGACGAGGCAAGCCTCGACGACGATGACGAATTCGTCGTGCTAGAGGATCCCGTCGAACAAGAGCGTTTTAAACGCAGGCTCATGGCCACGGCAAGTAGCCTCAAGAAAAAGCAGCAACAGCTTAGAGCTGACCAAGACCTGCTAGGCAGCGGATGGACAGAAGTCCTTGCAGCCGAAGAGTATGAACTCGAACGCCCCTCCAAAAGCTACCCCAAACGAAGGCCGTTGCCTCGATCAGAGGAGGAAGCACCCGAGTCACCAGCGCAAGACATGGCAGACCGGCCACCCCGTGGCCGCGACAGAGAAGTCTCTCGACCCTCTGCTCAAGCCACGCCCCGACGCCGCTCAAAAGGTACCAAGGCACGGGAAAACGCACCGGACTTGCGAGACATATTGGAGGATAAGGCAAAACATACAAGATCGATCTACAGATCGCGTGGGCGCCCAACGACTCGGGACGATTACCGTCACGCCGGATACAGCAACCCCGGCCGGGCCGAACATAGTAGACAAAGCTCATACGAGCTACGTCGTGACATAGCCCAATACAGAGGCGCCGCACACCCACTATGCTTCACAGATGAAGTAATGGATCATCAAATCCTTGAGGGCTCCAAACTCGTAAACATCGAATCATACGATGGCACCACAGTTCCAGCGGTCTGGGTCGAGGATTATCTCCTCCATATCCACATGGCCCACGATGATGATCTACATGCCATCAAATACCTCCCACTCAAGCTTAAAGGACCAGCTCGGCATTGGCTCAATAGCCTGCCAGCAGAATCAATTGGTTGTTGGGAGGACTTGGAAGCCGCATTCCTCGAAAACTTCCAGGGCACATATGTTCGACCACCAGACACCGATGACCTCAGCCACATAATCCAGCAGCCAGAAGAATCGGTCAGACAATTCTGGACGCGGTTCCTAACAAAGAAAAATCAGATCGTCGACTGTCTGGATGCAGAGGCGCTAGCAGCCTTCAAACACAACATCCGCGACGAATGGCTAGCCTGGCACCTAGAACAGGAAAAGCCGAAATCCATGGCAGCCCTCACTACACTCATGACCCGCTTTTGCGCGGGAGAGGACAGCTGGCTAGCTCAAAGCAACAACTTGGACAAACCCCCTGGTAGTTCGGATACCAAGGACAGCAACAGCAGGTCACGTTGCAACAAGCATAAACGCCGCATTAACGGTGATAATGCTGAAGATACGGCAGTAAATGCCGGATTCAGAGGCTCTAAACCCGATCGGCGGAAAAAGCCGTTCAAAAGAAATACCCAGGGCCCGTCCAACTTGGACTGAATACTCGATCGCTTGTGCCAGATACACGGCACCCCAGAAAAACCAGCCAATCACACAAACAGGGATTGTTGGGTGTTCAAGCAGGCAAGCAAGTTAATTGCCGAAAACAATGACAAGGGGCTGCATAGTGATGACGAGGAGGAGCCCCGGCCGCCGAACAATAGAGGACAGAAGGGTTTTCCCACACAAGTGCGGACAATGAACATGATATACGCAACCCACATACCCAAAAGGGAGCGGAAGCATGCACTAAGGGACGTATACGCGATGGAGCCAGTCGCCCCGAAGTTCAACCCATGGTCCTCTTGCCCGATCACTTTCGATTGAAGGGACCACCCTACTAGCATCCGTCACGGCAGTTTCGCCGCATTGGTTCTTGACCCAATTATCGACGGTTTCCACCTCACAAGAGTCCTTATGGACGGCGGCAGTAGCCTAAACCTGATTTACCAGGACACAGTGCGAAAAATGGGCATAGACCCGTCAAGAATCAAACCCATGAAGACGACCTTTAAAGGCGTCATCCCAGGTGTTGAGGCCAACTGTACTGGCTCAGTTTCACTTGAAGTGGTCTTCGGATCCCCGGATAACTTCCGGAGCGAGGAGTTAATCTTCGACATAGTCCCGTTCTGCAGTGGCTATCACGCACTGCTCGGACGAACCGCATTCGCAAAATTCAATGCGGTGCCGCACTATGCATACCTCAAGCTCAAGATGCCAGGCCCTCGAGGCGTAATCACGGTCAACGGAAACATCGAGCGCTCCCTCCGAACGGAGGAGCATACGGCTGCCCTTGCGGCAGAGGTGCAGAACAGCCTCTTAAGGCAATTCTCCAGTCCGGCCAATAAAAAATTGGACACTGCCAAGCGCGCCCGGAGTAACCCATAGCAAGACCGTCCGGCACGCTCCGAGCAGGCATAGTAATGCGGCCCCAAACCCAGCCCTCGCGAACTCGCGACGCCAGTACTACTCGTACCTAATTACGCTCTGGAAGCACCATGGGCATGGGGGATGGGCCGCGACCACGGCATACCCAGAATGCGGCTAGACCGCACTAGGGGCTCCTGTTTGTGTCATTTGTTTTTTCCTTTCTTTTTACTTTTAGGACTCTGTTCTCCAGAAGCCCTGTTCGGCATTCGCGCCGAACACACGATACAACAGCCAGGGAAGCAGAAAACCGCGTCGAGTGCCTAGGTGGTCTCTATCATGAGCAGTATACTTGTTTACATACCACACCGCAAACGTACCCCTGGAAGGGGGGGCATGTCAAAAGTCCCGTACCTTGCTTATCGCACTATTTGTATCGTTCTGCTTTAATTTGCAGTTTCTTTTGAATAAACAATATATAGCTTTTGCCTATTATTGCATCCTTTCCCATTATATATGTTCACTTATGACATGTTGCATCCGTACACTTTGGTACGGCCAAATACACCAGGGGCTTAAGTTCCCCACATTATGGTGTGATAAGTCCGAACACTTTCACAAGTGCGGCACCCCGAACTTATAGCATTATGTGCATCGGCTCCGAATCATGTCTTGGGTCAATAGTTGGGTTTGCCCGGCTCCCATGTTTTGGTACCTTACGTTCCGTTGTATCGGCTAAGGTAGCGCTGGGAGAACCATCGCGATTGCGCCCAGCTTGAGCCGGGCGAGCGCCTCAGTGGAGAAAGCTAAAACTGACCGTCATGATAAGGCGAGAGCTGGTCGCTGTTCGAGAGGTTTTTTCTAGTCCCTAAAGACTTATGCCACTTAGAGCGAGGAACCGGCTTTGTCCGGCCCAGGCGTGGATAGCGCCCCGAACTCGGTCTTCCGAACACTAGGGGCTTCGCCGAAATTTAAAATTATAGAATTTTATGGCTAAGTGAGAGTGTTCAAGCATTATAAGTCCGGTTGCCTCGTTCGTTGTGTTGAGCGCCTCCCTAGATGGACCCAAACATGGGAACAAGAGCGCTCAAGTTTATCCCGAACACCCCAAAGACTTTCGTGGCATGGGGGGAAATTTGAAGCCGACGACTTGCCATCTCTCGATTTGATAAACGGCCGCACGTAAGGTAATATTTTAAATTAACAAGCGTTGCTTAGCGCATATGAACAAAGTTTTCAGCGCACAGGATAACAAAATGCGAGTCTACTCAAATATTACATCTTTGGAGCACTCACCCGCAATCATGCGGGCACCCTTCAGGACACTCTTATAATACATTTCGGGCGTACGATGCTCTTTGCCCGCCGGTGGCGCGTCTGTCACAAGCTTCTCAGCGTCCATCCTGCCCCAGTGCACCTTTGCACGGGCAAGGGCCCGACGGGCACCTTCAATACAGGCGGAGTTCTTGACGACTTCAACCCAGGGACACGCATCCACCAGCCGCCGCACCAGGCCGAAGTAGCTCCTGTGCATGGCCCCGGCCTGGCCGAACTATGAGGCCCTTCATGGCCTGTTCGGCCACCTTGTGGAGCTCGACCAGCTGCTTCAGCTGGTCGCTAAGGGGCACCGGATGTCCGGCCTTAGCATACTGAGACCAGAAGACCTTCTCCGTCGAGCTCCCCTCCTCGGCCCGATAGAAAGCGGCAGCATCTGACACGCTACGGGGCAGATCTGCGAACGCTTCTGGAGAGCTCCGAATTCGGGTAAGTAATATATAATTCACATTCACATGCTTGCTTTGCATGAAAAATGCCTTACCCGCCGCTATCTTCTCCGACGCCTCAATCTCCTGGAGGGCCTTGTGGGCTTCGGCCTTTGCGGCTTTGGCAATCTCAAGAGCCGACGCAAGCTCGGACTCTCGAGTCTTCGAGTCACGCTCCAAACTCTCGTGCTTTTCCACGAGAGCCTGGAGCTCTTGCTGTACCTCCGCCACCTGCGCCTCCTGCTTCTCTCGCTCAGCTCGTTCGGCGGCCGCATTGCGTTCGGCCACGGACACCGCCTCCTTCAGGGTTGCCACCTCGTTCGTAGGCCATGGAGTACCCACGTTATCCTTGTTATTTCTCTTGCAACCAAATCCTTTTCTGTAAGGTACAACTTTAATATGGTGTTACTCACCTTCCTTGTCCTCGAGCTGCTTCTTGGCTTGGCCGAGCTCGTTCTCGGACTGCTCGAGACTCTCCTTCAATGCATTGACCTCCGCAGTCAGTGCGGCAGAGGTCAGCAGGGCAGCCTGCATTCCCATATTGACACAATTATGTTAGACTCCTGCGTATATCTTTTTAGATCCTCAGTCCGGCTTTTCTTTCCGAACACCGAACTAAGCATCAGGGGCTACTGTCTATGCGGTATTATATTACATATCTTAAAATTCTTACCTCAAAGCCTGTTAGAAGGCTGCTGTAGGCTTCAGTCAGTCTGCTCCTGGCGGACTGCACCTTCTGGATCACCACACTCATAATAGTGCGGTGCTCCTCTTCGATGGAGGCACTGTTAAGCGCCTCCAGTAAGCTATCCGGTGCCTCCGGTTGGACGGAGGACACCGGCGTCTTACCCTTCTTGCGAAGGAGCCGCTTGCCGGACTTCGGAACCACTGAAGGTTCCGGTATGGAGTCCGGACAAGGGTTGGGCTTAGAGCCCCCAGGGGTTTTGCTCCCCTCGTGCCTGGAGTCTGGGAGGCTGCCTTGTGGCGCCTCCTGCATCACCTCCTCTTGGCCAGGCCCCCCTTGGGGCCCCACCTCGACGTCGGCGGGCCTTGGGCGAGGAGGCGGCCGGGAGAGAAGTACTCTCCATTTCGGACGAATTCAGGGACCCGCTCGATGAAGCGGCAAGCTCGTCCTTGGGCGGGCTGCGTGATTGTTCGGCATCAGAGAACATTATGCAGTAAATAAAACAGAAATCCATGAGCATCCGGACACTTACTATCTCGCTAGGGGCTTGGCCCTCGTGGGCCACTCCTCCTCGCCATCGTTGGCGGTGGCGGAGACATCCGGATGAAGGGTCCTCCCCTTCTTGGACCCACCGGCCTCCCCAGATGGGGCGGCCTTTCTCTTCTTCTCTCCCCCCTGCCGGGGGGGAGGCTTCTTTTTCCTCCTCCTCGTTTTCACGGGAGGAGTCCGCCTCTGAGTCATCGGACAATGAGTCCGACAACACTTGGCGCCGGGCACTCCGCCGAGTCCCCGTGGCCTTCTTCTTGGCCTTCTTCTCCGGCACCACGTAAGGCACCGGAGCCAGCAGCCCCGCCAAGCGGGCGTCTACTGGATCTTCTGGCAAAGGAGACGGACAGTTAACCCGTCCGGACGTGTTCAGCCAGTCCTGTCAAAGGCAAGGGAGTTTAGATCCCGCATAGAGTCAGACTATGATAAGCAAGATTCCCATAAAGGGCAAAATGATTTACTTCGGTAGCTTGACGCTGCGAGCTGAATCCGCGATCTTCTGTAGCGGATGAGGGAGCTTCGGCGCCCTTGAATAGCGCCTTCCAGGCATATTCGTACGTAGTGTGGAAGAGCCTCTTCAGGGTCGTATGCTGAGCCGGATCAAACTTCCACAATTTGAAGGCCCGTTGTTGGCACGGGAGAATCCGGCGGATGAGCATGACCTGGATCACGTTGACGAGCCTGAGATTCTTGTTCACCAAGGTCTGCATGCAGGTTTGGAGTCCGGTCAGCTCTTCTGAATCCCCCCACGCCAGGCAGGTCTCCTTCCAGGAAGTGAGCCTCGTGGGAAAACCAGACCGAAATTCGGGGACCGCTGCCCATTCGGAGTCGCGCGGCTTGGTGATATAGAACCACCCCGATTGCCACCCCTTCACGGTCTCCACAAAGGAGCCGTCAAACCATAAGACGTTGGCCATCTTGCCGACCATGGCGCCCCCGCACTCCGCCTGGCGGCACTTCACAACCTTCGGCTTGACGTTGAAAGTCTTTAGCCATAAGCCTAAGTGGGGCTGGATGCAGAGGAAAGCCTCGCACACGATGATGAATGCCGAGATGTTGAGGATGAAGTTCGGGGCCATATCGTGGAAATCTAGGCCGTAGAAGAACATGAGCCCCCGGACGAATGGGTGAAGTGGGAAACCCAGTCCGCGGAGGAAGTGAGCAAGAAAAACGACTCGCTCATGGGGCTCAGGGGTGGGGATGAGCTGCCCCTCGTCGGGCAGCCGATGTGCGATGTTGTCGGACAAGTATCCGGCCTTCCGCAGTTTCTTTATGTTTCCCTCCGTAACGGAGGAGGCCATCCACTAGCCTCCCGCTCCGGACATGGCTGGAGAAGGTCGAGGTGAGATGTGCGGACTTGGGCGTTGGAGCTCGAGTGCGCGGAGATGGATAAGCAAAGGAGGAAGAAGGCGTAGGTAAAAAGGTGGATCCTTATCCCCTTATATATGGGCGGACAAAAACTATGAGTCCCCACCTGCCTAATAAAACTCGCTTATCTCCCAAGCGCCGTAATCAATGGCGCAGTTGGGTTACCCACGTCCGTGTTGATGAGAATCCCGGAATAAGGGGGAACGATCTATGCTTTGATAAGATGTGCCAAGGAAACCGCCTCGCTAAATGCGCTGAGGTGGGGCAGTAAAAAACAATTTGAATAAGAGCCTGGCCGTGGTGTGATGTCACGCCGCGGAATACGTCAGCAGATCTGTGCAAAAATTATTCTCTCTATGGTGTTATGTGGAACTTGTTTTGCAGAGCCAGACACTATCCATGTGTTCAGAACCTTCTAAGTATTCAGAGGAGGAAACCCGCCTTGCAATGCCGAAGACAATATCTTGCCGGACTAAATCGTTATTGAAGCTGGTTCGTGGGCTCTTGAGGAGTCCTGGATTAGGGGGTGTCCGGATGGCCGAACTATCATCTTTGGCCGGACTCCTGTACTATGAAGATAGAAGATTGAAGACTTCACCCCGTGTCCGGATGGGACTTTCCTTGGTGTGGAAGGCAAGCTTGGCGATACGGATATGTAGATTCCCTACCATTGTAACCGACTCTGTGTAACCCTAACCCTATTCGGTGCCTATATAAACCGAAGGGTTTTAGTCCGTGGGGACGAACAACAATCATACCATAGGCTAGCTTCTAGGGTTTAGCTTCCTTGATCTCGTGGTAGATCTACTCTTGTACTACCCATATCATCAATATTAATCAAGCAGGAGTAGGGTATTACCTCCATCGATAGGGACCGAACCTGGGTAAAAACATCGTGTCCCTTGTCTCCTGTTACCATCTGCCTAGACGCACAGTTCGGGACCCCCTACCCGAGATCCGCCGGTTTTGACACCGACAAACGCCCTGACTTCAAGACTCTCGATCCGTCTGACATACTTGAGAGGATCAACACACATGAGTTTCAGCTATCTGAGAAACGAGATATCTATGGTCCCAACTATGGCCGACTCGCGCTTTGAAGGCAAAGGCTGTTTCCTCATCTGAAGAAGAATCTGACTGTAGTTCTGGTGATCCTGAAGACATTGGAAAGGAGCTTGCTATGCTTGTGAAGAATTTCCATAAATTCACTAAGAAGAAAGGATTTAGAAAGTCTTCACGATCCAGCTCAAGTAATGATGAAGCTTCTACCCATGACCACAAGAAGAGAACATACCACAAGTGCAAGAAACCTGGTCACTACATCTCTGAGTGTCCACAGTGGGACAACGAGAAGAAGAAGAAGAAGAAGAGCAAGGAATATGATTCTGATGACAAGAAAAAGAAGAACTCCTCAAAGTCTTCTTCCAAGTCTACATCGAAGTCTTCATCACACAAGAAGAGTTCATCTGGCAAGGCTCGTGCGTTTGTTGGCAAGGAGATGGATTCAGAGGAGGAGTCTGCTTCTGAGGAGGCGGAGGTGGAGTCTAAGGAGGAGTCCGACTCTCGCGTTCCAAGTCTGGCACTAGCTACAGCCTACGTTGCCAAGTCCATCTTCAACACTGAAGACAATGGCTCTGTCACCAACGCTGATGCTAATGACAAGGACGACTCTGCTCCCACCTACTGCTTCATGGCACGCGGTGCCAAGGTAAAATCACGCGATGCTTACTTTCAAACATCAAGTGAAGATGACTCTGATTGTGAATCCAAACCTAGCTACAAAATACTTGCTAAAATGCAACTGAACAACAGAAAGCTATGGAACATATTCAAAAACTGTTAGACAAAAGCGATGACCTGTTGGACGCGGAAATGACCCGATCTCAGTCCTTAATTGAAGACATTAAAAAATCTTAATGTTAAGTATGAGGAACTTGAAAGTCATCATGAAGCGTTCTCAACAACTCATGAAAAGCTTTCCTACGATTATCTTCAAAGGAAGCAAGAACTTGAGAAATTGATAACGATTCATGAAGATCTTCAAAAGGAGAACGAGTCACTTCGTGCTCAACAGATCAGTCCCGCTTAGGAAGGATTTGAACCACCATGTCTAAAATGCATTGAGCGTGATAACGCTACATCGGTTGCTGAATGTTCTACTGCTGCTACTATTGCAATATCTTCAATCACCGATGTGGTAACTAACCCCTCTGCTGAGGATACCACTACTTTTGTTGATGAAAATGCTAGGTTGAAGACATTGCTTGAGACAGGGATGTACAAAAGCCTCAAAGGGCATCAGACATTATGTGATGTCCTCAAAAAGCAGATTCTGAACCGAAACCCTAGGAAAGAGGGTGTTGGGTTCGAAAGGAGAATGAATGTTGATGGTTCTTCTTTGGAAGCCCTGATGCGCCAAAACCACATGGGTTGCGGCAAAAGGAACCTTCAGTGGATCCATCCACCTTATGTGGCTTCACTTGTGCTAACCCTATTATCATTGATGAATCCTTTGATGCAAACTATAAACTGTTTAAGAATCAGAATGGTGAAGTGTTTGCCAGGTATATTGGTACTAACTGCAGGAATAGGCCACCTATGAAGAAGATCTGGGTACCCAATTGTATTGAGAATCTTCCTGTGAATGTCGTCATGACACCACCTGGGAAGAAGACAAACCCCAGACCAAAAGCTTCATATGGTCCAAAGGCTTCATACAGATAGAGGACTCACCTGAGTCACCCTAACGCCAATGTTTTGCAGGGAAATCATACTCAGACCCATGAATATGAGCGCGTTTCCTCAAACCGCTATGTTCATAGAACAAAGAACTTTTCTGCTTATTCTTATGAGTATTATTCTCCTCCTGCAAGGCTATTTTCTAGTTCTCCAAAGCCGAAGTTCTCAGATGCTGCACTTAGACTCATTGCTTCGAAGCCACCCCTGAAAATGTGGGTGTTAAGAAAACATAACTCCCTTTTGCAGGGAAAGGTCTCCAGCCAGAAATCAAAGGCGTCTGATGCTATTGCTGGGGACCTAAAACATCTTGTAGGGCGCAAGATAAAATGCCAAAATGGACTTACTATGTATTTTTTTCCTGAATCGCTTGCTACCAACCTATTAGTCCTAACTTGGATCTAAGCTTTCATAATCCGCTTGTTCGTCAAATGTTTATGCTTCACAATACCCTTGGTGAAGCCTATCCCCTAATCGCACTTTGTAGGGTATGACACCAAAGTCTTCAGAATGGATTGTGGACAGTGGATGCACTAACCACATGACTGGTGATCGAAGTCTTCTGATGGATTCAACACTATGTCCATCAGACAAGAGTCACATCACATTTGCTGACACTGGTAAAAGCGAGGTATTGGGTCTAGGTAGAGTTGCAATCTCTACGGATCAACACATGGATAAAGTCATGCTTGTTGAATCCCTTGGTTTCAACTTAATGTTTGTCTCAATGCTTTGTGACTTAAACATGATTGTGATATTTGGAAAATATCGTTGCCTTGTACTAATGGAATCTGACAAGTCTCTAGTCTTTGAAGGATATCGGAAAGATGATCTATATATGGTAGATTTCTCAGCAGGACCACAGATGGCCGTATGTCTTCTAGCAAAAGCTTCAGAGTGCTGGCTTTGGCATCGAAGGCTAGGGCATGCTGGCATGAGGAACTTGCACACTCTCGCAAAGAAGAAACACGTCGTAGGCATTGAGGCCGTCAAGTTCAAGAAGGATCATCTGTGTGGTGCCTGCGGAGCTGGGAAGATGACTAGGGCCAAGCATCCCTCGAAGACAATCATGACGACATCTCAACCCTTCGAGCTGCTACACATGGACTTATTTGGCCCTACTCACTACTCTACTCTTACTACCACTGCTTTGCTATGGCCTCTGTTCGTCATTGTTGATGATTATTCAAGATATACTTGGGTGCATATAATCCTCTACAAGAATGAAGTGCAGGATGTCTTCAGACGCTTCGCCAATTGTGCCATGACGAACTATGGCATCAAGATCAAGCATATCAGAAGTGACAATGGCACAGAGTTCAAGAACACCGACCTCGACCTTTACCTGGATACATTGGGCATCACTCATGAGTTCTCTGCTCCGTACACACCTCAGCAGAATGGCATCGTGGAGCGCAAGAATAGAACTCTCATCGAGATGGCTTGAACGATGCTTGATGAGTACAAGACTCCAAGGAAGTTCTGGCCTAAAGCCATTGATACTGCATGCCACGTCATCAACCGAGTTTATCTTCACAAGCTTCTGAAGAAGACATCCTATGAACTCCTAACTGGTAAGAAGCCAAATGTCAGTTACTTCAGAGTATCTGGTGCTAGCTGCTGGATCAAGGATCCACATCACACTTCAAAATTTGCACCGAAAGCACATGAAGGTTTGATGCTTGGTTACGGAAAGGATTCACACTCCTACAGAGTCTTCAACCTCTTTCATTATAAAGTGGTTGAAACTGTGGATGTACGGTTCGATGAGACTAACGGCTCACAAACAGAGCACCTGCAAATGTGCTAGATGAAGTTCCACCTAGTGATTCCATCAAGCTCATGGGAACTGGAGAGATCATACCTTCTGAGGCTCAGGCTGAAGACGAACTTATCATTTCCGCACCTAATCAACCTGAAGACAATGCTCAGCCTGAAGACAATCCTCTAAATGATGAGAATGATCAACAAGAGCAAAATCTTCATCCAGTTCATCCTCGTGTTGCAAATGAAGTACAGATTGAGAAGATAATTGATATCATCAATGCACCTGGTCCACTCACTCATTCAAGAGCAACACAGCTAGCAAATTTCTATGGGCACTTTGCATTTGTCTCAATCTCTGAACCCAAGAAAGTTGCTGAAGCCTTCATGGAACCTGAATGGATTCAAGCTATGCAAGAAGAGCTTCAACAGTTCGAGCTGAATAATGTGTGGGAATTAGTCAAGCGTCCTGATCCTCGCAAGCACAACATCATAAGCACCAAATGGATATATCGCAACAAGCAAGATGAGCATGGTCAAGTTGTCAGAAACAAGGCTCGTCTTGTTGCTTAAGGATATACTGAAGTTGAAGGGATTTACTTCGATGAACGTTTGCCCCGGTGGCTAGGCTTGAAGCCATTCGCATACTGCTAGCCTATGCCAACCATCACAACATCCTTCTGTATAAAATGGATGTGAAAAGTGCCTTTCTCAATGGCAAGATTGAAGAATAAGTGTATGTCGCACAACCACCTGGCTTTGAAGACCCAAAACATCCGGATATGGTATACAATCTCAACAAGGCACTGTGTGGCCTCAAACAAGCCCCTCACGCCTGGTATGACACACTCAAAGACTTCTTGAAGAGCAAAGGCTTCAAACCTGGTTCCCTGGATCCCACACTCTTCACGAAGACATATGATGGTGAACTGTTTGTGTGCCAAATCTATGTGGATGACATTATCTTCGGCTGCACTGACAAGATATACAGTGATGAGTTGGTCACATGATGCAAGAGCAATATCAGATGTCCATGATGGGTGAGCTGAAGTTCTTCCTTGGTCTTCAAATTCGTCAGCAACGAAGCGACATCTTCATATCTCAAGAGAAATACCTCAAAGATTGCCTGAAGATGTTCGGAATGCAAGACTGCAAAGGATACACGACGCCAATGCCAACCAAAAGTCATCTAAGTCCCGACGCCAACGGTAAAGATTTCGATCAAAAGGTATACCGCTCTATGATTGGTTCTTTACTTTATTTATCTGCATCTGGGCCAGATATAATGCTTAGGGTTTGCATGTGTGCCCTATTCCAAGCGGCACCAAAGGAATCGCATCACTTAGCTGTGAAGCGAATTCTTCGATATTTGGCTTACACCCCAACACTAGGATTATTGTATCCAAAGGGCTCAGAGTTTGATCTAGTTGGATTCTCATATGCTGATTATGCTGGTGACAAAGTTGATCGCAAGTCCACATCCGGCACATGTCACTTTCTGGGACGATCACTTGTCTGTTGGTCTTCAAAGAAGCAGAACTGTGTATCTCTCCCTACTGCTGAATCTGAATACATTGCTGCTGGATCTTGCTGCGCTCAGCTTCTCTGGATGAAGCAAACTCTCAAGGACTATGGTGTCCATCTAAAGCATGTGCCACTCTACTGCGACAATGAAAGCGCCATCAAGATTGCCAACAACCCAGTTCAGCACTCGAAGACAAAGCACATTGAAATTCGTCATCACTTTCTCAGAGATCATGTTATGAAGGAAGATATTGATATCATTCACGTCAACACTAAAGATCAACTGGCAGATATCTTCACAAAGCCCTTGGATGAGAAAAGGTTTTGCAAGTTGCGGTGTGAGCTAAATATCTTGGAATCCTCGAGTGTGTTACACCCTGATTTTCATGCCACAACACTTAAGCTGATAAATCATGATAAAATGTGGTTTGACAAAAACTTTTGAGTGTTTTGGACTTTGCCTTGATTGGATTTTATCTGTTGTTTGCAAGTGCTCTAAAAATAAAATAAATCCTCCAACTCTTATACTCCTTCTCCTTGATCCAAAAATATTTCCCAATGATCATGCCATGTGTATAGGACATAAAAATAATTTCTTACAAAAATAATTTGGCCAAATAGTATTTTCAAAAATTAGTTTTCCAAAAACCCCTGAATTGAGCTTTGCACTGCAAGTACTTAATTAAGGGCAGTAAAAATCTTTCCAAAAATATATTTGACTCCTATTAGATATAGGATACCCAGAAACCATAAAAATATAATTTTAAAAGTTATTTTACTATTTTATTTAAAAGCTTTTTCTTAAGGCCAGAAATGGTCTTTAATAGGGAAAAATTATTTTATTGTTTCAAAAATATTTGACAAAATTTAGGGAAACTCATAGGACATATATTGTCCATATATAAGAGTTTCAACACATGGTCATGTTCAAAATATTGGTCAAATCCCTTAAAAACCCTTTCTGGATATTTCAAGCTTTTGAAATATTTACAAAGGAAATATTCTCCAAAAATTCCAAGAAAATTCTAGAATGTCACATATGACATATTAGATGATATTGCCAAGTCTCATGACTTGGAGAACAACATAACATCATCCAATCCCCTCAAAACCATTTCTGTCCATTTTGAAGTTTGAGCAACTTTACATTGCCAAACATGTCCAAATGCTCTCAAACCTTGTGAACATGCTCAAATGGTCTAATAACTCATCTAGACCAAATGGCACAAGTAGGAGAACAAGTTAACTTGATGAAAGTGTGCCAAAACCCTTCCTGTCCAGAACCAAATTTGAACAACTCTACATTGGCAACTTTCTCTTTTTGATCTCAACTTTTGTGGGCATGTTCAGAACCTCAAATGATGACACTACACCAAGTGGTGCATCAAGGAGAATTGATTTGCATGACTAAATCTTGGAAAGTCCATTTCTGTTGATTTCTAGGGTTCACAAAAGTTGCATTGGCTACTTTTCCCAAATGAGCTCAATCTTGGTGGAACCTCTTATTTTCTCATTCTATTTTACCCTGTCAAGCCTCATGACAAGGGAAGACCATTTGCTTGCCCAAACCACCATCAAACACCTTCTGGCAGAAACTTAAAATGCATGCTTTGGCCATTTCCACTAATCTCCATCATCTGAACTTCTTCCCACAACCTCTCCTAGTCCCCCTCTACACATGGTGTGCTCCCCTGCCCGAGAGGCAATGATGAAGGGGGGCATGGATCCACTTTCCTTCTCTGGACAGCAGCATTTTCGCTCTCTCTCCACCCTCCTCTCCTCTACTGGCTCCCCAAGGCATCCAATGCCCTTTGCCACATTGTTTACTCCCCCTCTGCAGCCACTAGACACAAGTGGACGCGCGAGTGCGCGCGGAAAAGCCGCGCATGCCGGCCAAAGATGCGCTCTGGAGCACGCTATCGTGCTCCCGACCGTTGACACGGTGTTCCAGTCCACCTCGAGCCTCCCCCTCACGCCAGTCGAGGTCCTCGACGTCCGCAACACGACAGCCGTGCAGGCCCATCTCTCTCCCTCTCTCTCTCACCCCCTGCTGCTCGTGCCCGACGCCGCCCGTCTCGGCCAATGCCCGGCTTCAGACGCTGAGCACCGTGAGCCTCGCCCCGCTCCCTCTCTCTCTTCCTGGCACCCTACTCGACGCCCACGAGCGCCGCAGACAGCCCCAAGCCTCCTCCCGTGGCCACCACGGCCATTTCCGCGGATGCCCGTAGGCCTCGTCCACGGTGAACAATGGCTTTGCTATATAAGGCCGCCCGAGGCCTCTCTCTGGAGCCCTTTCGCTCTCTCTCCCTCCCGTACGTCACCCAGACCCAACCAACCCTCTCACCGAGCCCTCCGTCGCTCCCCATGGCCGGAGCCGAGCCGCCAGATTCCGCCTAAATTCGCGCCCACCTCTCCTCCTCCTTCCCTCTGGACCGCACTAGAGCATCACCACCATCACCGCGAGCCCCTCCCGTGCTTCTCCCTCTCCTCCCGGTGGCCGTAGCGCCGTAACCGCCGCCGCCGCGGCCAACGCCGTGCTCGACCCTGCTACTCGGAGGTCGTGCCACCCATGGATGGGCGCGACATCACCTCCTGAGCACACCGGTGGTCAGAACATCGCCGGAGGCGCCCTGTAGCGCCGGCGACCGGCGTCGAGCGCCTCCTCTATCTCCTGTCGCACCCACGCGGGAGGTGGAGGACGAACCTGACAGGCGGGCCCCGCTCGTCAGTGGCCCAGCCACGGGGCCACGCTTTCAAGTGGAGGCGCATTCGGTTTCTCCCGTGTCCCCGCAGCGAAGGCGTACTTCGGCTGGGTGCCTTCGACGTTGCCCCTATCACCCACGCGGCCGAGCAGTTGGGCCGGCCCACGGCTATCTCTCGCCGGTGCGCAGGATAAGGGTAATGCCCTATATTTCTTTTTATTATTTTTTCAGTGAGTTTCTAAAATCCATAAATAAATCAACAGAGCTCCAAATTTGATGATTCAAATTTCTAGTGACTCTATAAATCATGATCTACCTGGTGATGCAACATGCACATTTTTCCAGAAACCTTTCCTTCACAAATATTTATCAAAACCTACTTTTCCTATTCCTGTGATGATCTTTAGAAAATAACAGAGAGCTCAAAGTTGATCCAAATGCCATGATTCAAATTCCTAGATGCTTCTAAGTTTATAACTTAGGTTATGAACATTTTTATTAATACTTTCTGTACCCCACAATATAATGAGCCATTTCTTCATATTTGTCAACTTTGCAAATTCATAGGGAATTCATTTGAACTCCAAATCCAGTGAAACCAACTCCTAGATGCTTCTAAAATCATGATTTGTTAAATGGGTGCCTTTGCTCATTTTCCAAATATATATTTCTGGACACTTCTTGCAAATCCATAAACCCCTTGGTTCCATCATATCAAAATGTTCAGAGATATCCACTGATCCAATTCCAATGAAACCACTCTGGTTATTTTTCATATGACCAGAGTATCCTAGAAAAGTCCAACTCATATTTTTAGAGCACTTTTATTTCCTGCCTTGTTGTGTTGCTTATTATGGTTGCTTTCGACGATAGTTGACGAAGTGGACGAAATGCTCGAAGTTGTACCAGAGATATTTGAAGACCTCGAAGACTTTGTTAAAACAGGCAAGCAGCCCTTTGACCATGTCTATGAAACCCTTTTTATGCATGACATATAGCTCTTTATTATTGTTGCATTGCAATCATGATGATATGGTGAACCACGTGGTTTGGTTGCCTCTGTTACTTCCTCGTTGATACTTGCATTGTGCATGACCCTACCTTCTTATGAGGGTTATGCCGGTGGGAGTAGATAGGATGCTAAAGTAGTTGCTACGCAAAAAGGGACGGGTTTATGCATGGTGAAGGAGACAAAGTATTTTCAAAAGACTTTTCGAAAACCTCATCGGGTGCCACTTATGCCCGAGAGAGATGATGAGATGGGTAACCACTTGATGACGAAGTGGTGTACCGAGGCAAGTGTGTGTGTTGTTTTCGAAAACGGATTAGATTTAAGATTTGATGACCGTCCCAACCTTACATGCGCAACCACTCTACCCTTATATGGGAAAGGGAATTATTGATTACCTAGGACGATACAGCTTGGAGCCCGCATAACTAGTGACGGGGGAGAGTTGGTGCTCTCTCTCGGGACGGGGTCGTGCCAGGTAGGGCGGCCATGACTGTTTTCACAGGGCACCGGACACACAGTTGGTACCCCGTGCCAGTGGTATGTGATAATTATCGTAGCAAGGCTCCATGAAAGTGTTTTGTGAAATGTTGGGCACGAGGGTTACTGCCAATCGAGTGGACTCCATGTTAGTGTCGTCTAGGGAAAGGTAGTGATCGGGTGCTTACCCCGGGTACTTGAGGTATCGCGGGTCGTGGATGACACGGAAGTTCCCGGATCTTGTGGAGTACAGTGTGCAACCTCTGCAGTGTAAAACTATTGAATAGCCGTGTCCACGGTCAAGGACAGTTGGGCGGTGCTGCTTAAACTATGTCCAGAGTTTACAAACCAGTGTGTGTGTTTGGATAACTACTTGGGTCAAGTCGAAGGACTTGACGTGTTTGAGAATGGTTGGTGCCCACTCTATTTATTTTGATACCTGTAACCTGTCCTCATGGTTACTTAAATTCTCTTGATGCATGTCTTACAAGTTGTTGAACATGTCCTTGCACTCAAAACTAGCTTTCTGCAAAAAAAAATACCTATATCATGCATTGTTGTATCTTGAACCAAAACATGGGTTGCTTGCGAGTACATTCAAAGTAATCATTGGCTTGCCACTGGTTATTTTATTGACCAGGCACGAAAGAACGGGATATGATGAAGAACACTTCGGTGACGAACATGCGAGCTAGGACACTTCCCAGCCAGAATGCCTGTAGGGTTAAGGCAGATGGCATGGGTCCAAGTTATCAACGAAGATTTCCACTGCGATGATATACTCAAGACTTGACCATAATGGTCCTACTTGTGTAAAACGGTACGTATGGATGTAAGACTCTTGTTATTCAGCTTCTGTGTGTTCAGTGAGCATTGATCTCTGGGATCACTGTACACGTGCATTCGGTGATCACGACTTATGAGTCGGGGTCCCCACAGAGCTGGTATCAGAGCCATCCTGACTGTAGGAAGCCTTAGTTAGCATGGTCGTTAGTTAGGGTAAAACTATTTCCAAAACTACTACTAGTTTTTCAAAACTATCTGTACTTCTCTTCCCTTCTCAGTTTTTCGAAAACTAGGGTATACTTTCCTTATTGATCTCTTCCCCTTCAAAACCTTTGGTCGCTAGAACCCTTATGCCCCTGGCCACTGGATTCCTTGTAATCCTCGTAGATAATCTAGAGGGAAGATGCCTTGCCAGACATTCACCCACACCTCCTGAACACAAGATTGGTGACATCACAACAAGACGATACCAACAGAAGATACATCCTCGAGGAATGAGGACCTGAACACCCAGGAGATGGTGACACCCTTGAAACTGCCCCAAGATGATGCAACCTTAGCCTACGATGATCAGGGCATAGAATATGCAAGATCATGATATACATCGCTAATAGAGTAACCCTGTCACTACCGTTGTTGTATCGGCAACCACCGATGGATGAGAACCTAGCCATTTGGTCTGCCTCACCATAGTGAGCAGGAAAACAGTTCTCCTCGCCCCCCGCTCTTGGTGTCGATGTTGTCATCAATGTAACTGACATGATGGACCTCTATTACGTCCTGATAATGTCATTGCATAAAGGATTACCTACCTGGTACCATCTATGGCTTAGAAGACAAAAAGGGATCGTCGTGATTAAGAAGACAATAGAAGACCAAGTCAATGCCAGTTACGAGGAGCCACCTTCACCCCATCACTTCAACAGGCGAGAAGTTGTTGAAGAATCTTCAGGCTCAACCCGGATTGTTTCATCGAACAACTACAAGAGACGTAGCAACACCTGAGGAAAACTCAGAAGACTGCATGAGGCACAAGGCACGACTACTGAGTCCGAGAACCCCTAGGGTAGGATGAGTCGTGTACCCCCTATGCGCAGTCGAGTCCGTATGATAGTTCGAATAGAACCATGTTGAGTGTTGCTTGTTTTTATTTGTTTGTGTTTTGATATAGGTCGCACTTTTGCCCTAGGCGACAAGTATGCGACTATATCACCTTTCTCACCTTGTTTCTTTTGTTTGGCCCTCTTTGCGCCTGTTTGTTTGCACTAGCACTATAGAACCCCCTTTAGGCAACCCACCTCCTCTATGCTACTTTTCCCTCTCATCTCTCTCCTCAACTGAAGACAAGCAAGACAATATGCACCAAGGATTCCACCTCGGCGACCAACAAGCACTGAAGACTTTTGCTACAACCTCCTCGACCAAGTGCAGCCCCTTAGAGTTATGGTTGCCCCTCAAGATTAGAAACCCATTCCTAGACCCTTCGAGACTTCATAAGATACCCTAGCTCGAATCCTTAATCATGTGCTTAACCCACAGAATTGCAAAAGCATCAGTTAAGCCTCCGTAACCTTGCACAACCATGGGTCCGTCATGGGACTAGTGGACATAGTGAACTAGCACATTATCATGCTAAGATAGCACCAAAACTAACGATGCCATAGGGAGGACCAATCTGAGGATATAGGAACAGAGGACAAATGACTTGGTGAGTTTATATCAATGACTTGAAGAATTATATGAGACTATTTGGTGGACTTACTATAATAGAGACATCCCTTTCAAGTATCTGGGGATTACAAGACTTTAGGAGATCACGTGGAACACCATAAACTTTGGATTGGTAGAATTAATGGATTGTGTAGTGATTGATGTGACTTAATGGTTTGTTGGGGTTGACTCATAGGAAGGAAACGAGATCTTGGAGTGACATATGACGTGTTTCCTTAGGGTAGGGATGCACTATCTTGGACCTTGGAAGGATAGGCTGAGCACTTGGATTGTCATGACTGATTCAAGCTTGGAAGCTTGTATATTCTGCTCATGGATTTTTGCATAGGGATAGCCATACACATGAGTTTGGGGATAGTTGACGTGTATGATTTTTGTTACCTCCTCTCGAGGGTCAGGAGGACATGAATAGTATGAGTGATGATTGGAGTTGACCTATACGAAATGATGCTTCCAGCAGTATAAGGTGATCTGTTTGGAGGACTAAGTAGAGCAATTGGCATCTCAGGAACTGTGCTCACGGATGGGAGGATAAACGTTCACTTGCACCCTAGAATCCTTGAAACCCTTAAGCCCTACCAAGCCACAACATGGTCGAGTCCTGACCTTGGGCCTTGGCTCTAGATCGAGAATACCTTGTCCAATGCTCAACCGTGACCATCACCAATGCCTCAACCCACTTTACGTACCCCATAGACTTCATGGAGTACTTGGACAAGTTAGTTGTCATCTTTCTTTGATGACATACTTGTCTACCCGAAGACGGAAGAAGGATCACTGAGCTGGTCAAGGAACATCTGAAGATCGCCATGTCCAGGAGGAAGAACTACACCAACCACCATCGTCAAGAAGTAAACCTCCGCATCGAAGACTAGGCATATCTGCAAGCCATTTATCTCTAAGGAACCAAGCATTTCCATGACAAGGAGACCCACACCAAGATTCATCGGCCCCCTTCGAGATCACTCCAAGATTTAACAACCCCCTCTGAGATCACTACAAGACGAAGAGAAGACAGTTACCAGCTGGAATTGCCACCTGAGTTACCTGATGTGCACATTGCTTTCCATGCATCACAACCCCGGAAGTGTTTCCAACTCCCGATCTCTACGAGGGCATTAACCACCGAGCCATTAACCCCTAGCCCAATCTAACCTACCGCAAGCTACCCATTAGCAACCTGGATCAAGAAGAGCGTCATACACGAAGCCGCGCCATCAAGTACTTCAAGCTCAATGGAGCACTACACGGAAGCAGAAGAAACATGAGGACTTGAAGACTACCACGGATCCAGATTTCATATTCCTTTCCACGTCTAGTTTGGGAATCTCGGGGACGAGATTCTTGTAAGGGGGGTAGGTCTGTCACACCCTGATTTTCATGCCACAACACTTAAGCTGATAAATCATGATAAAATGTGGTTTGACAAAAACTTTTGAGTGTTTTGGACTTTGCCTTGATTGGATTTTGTCTATTGTTTGCAAGTGCTCTAAAAATAAAATAAATCCCCCAACTCTTATACTCCTTCTCCTTGATCCAAAAATCTTTCCCAATGATCATGCCATGTGTATAGAACATCAAAATAATTTCTTACAAAAATAATTTGGCCAAATAGTATTTTCAAAAATTAGTTTTCCAAAAACCCCTGAATTCAGATTTGCACTGCAAGTACTTAATTAAGGGCAGTAAAAATCTTTCCAAAAACATATTTGACTCCTATTAGATATAGGATACCCAGAAACCATAAAAATATAATTTTAAAAGTTATTTTCCTATTTTATTTAAAAGCTTTTTCTTAAGGCCAGAAATGGTCTTTAATAGGGAAAAATTATTTTATTCTTTCAAAAATATTTGACAAACTTTAGGGAAACTCATAGGACATATATTGTCCATATATAAGAGTTTCAACACATGGTCATGTTCAAAATATTGGTCAAATCCCTTAAAAACCCCTTTCTGGTTATTTCAAGCTTTTGAAATATTTACAAAGGAAATATTCTCCAAAAATTCCAAGAAAATTCTAGAATGTCACATATGACAAATTAGATGATCTTGCCAAGTCTCGTGACTTGGAGAACAACATAACATCATCCAATCCCCTCAAAACCATTTCTGTCCATTTTGAAGTTTGAGCAACTTTACATTGCCAAACATGTCCAAATGCTCTCAAACCTTGTGAACATGCTCAAATGGTCTAATAACTCATCTAGACCAAATGGCACAAGTTGGAGAACAAGTTAACTTGATGAAAGTGCCCCAAAACCCTTCCTGTCCAGAACCAAATTTGAACAACTCTACATTGGCAACTTTCTCCTTTTGATCTCAACTTTTGTGGGCATGTTCAGAAACTCAAATGATGACACTACACCAAGTGGTGCATCAAGTAGAATTTATTTGCATGACTAAATCTTGGAAAGTCCATTTCTGTTGATTTCTAGGGTTCACAAAAGTTGCATTGGCTACTTTTCCCAAATGAGCTCAATCTTGGTGGAACCTCTTATTTTCTCATTCCATTTTACCCTGTCAAGCCTCATGACAAGGGCAGACCATTTGCTTTCCCAAACCACCATCAAACACCTTCTGGCAGAAACTTAAAATGCATGCTTTGGCCATTTCCACTAATCTCCATCATCTGAACTTCTTCCCACAACCTCTCCTAGTCCCCCTCTACCTGTGGTGTGCTCCCCTGCCCGAGAGGCAATGATGAAGGGGGGCATGGGTCCACTTTCCTTCTCTGGACAGCAGCATTTTCGCTCTCTCTCCACCCTCCTTTCCTCTACAGGCTCCCCAAGGCATCCAATGCCCTTTGCCACATTGTTTACTCCCCCCTACAGCCACTAGACACAAGTGGACACGCGAGTGCGCGCGGAAAAGCCGCGCATGCCGGCCAAAGACGCGCTCTGGAGCACGCTACCGTGCTCCCGACCGTTGACACGGCGCTCCAGTCCACCTCGAGCCTCCCCCTCGCGCCAGTCGAGGTCCTCGACGTCCGCAACATAACAGCCGTGCAGGCCCCTCTCTCTCCCTCTCTCTCTCACCCCCCTGCTGCTCGTGCCCGACGCCGCCCGGCTCGGCCAATGCCCGGCCTCGCACGCGCGAGCACCAGAGCCTCGCCCCGCTCCCTCTCTCTCTTCCTGGCACCCTACTCGACGCCCACGAGCGCCGCAGACAGCCCCAAGCCTCCTCCCGTGGCCACCACGGCCATTTCCGCGGATGCCCGTAGGACTCGTCCACGGTTAGCCATGGCTTCGCTATATAAGGCCACCCGAGGCCTCTCTCTGGAGCCCTTTCGCTCTCTCTCCCTCCCGTACGTCACCCAGACCCAGCCAACCCTCTCGCCGAGCCCTCCGTCGCTCCCCATGGCCGGAGCCGAGCCGCCGGACTCCGCCTAAATTCGCGCCCACCTCTCCTCCTCCTTCCCTCTAGACCGCACTAGAGCGTCACCACCATCACCGCGAGCCCCTCCCGTGCTTCTCCCTCTCCTCCCGGTGGCCGTAGCGCCGTAACCGCCGCCGCCGCCGACCTCCTCCGCCGCGGCCAACGCCGTGCTCGACCCTGCTTCTCGGCGGTCGTGCCACCCATGGATGGGCGCCGCATCACCTCCTGAGCACGCCGGGGGTCAAAACATCGCCGCAGGCGCCCTGTAGCACCGGCGACCGGCGTCGAGCGCCTCCTCTATCTCCTGTCGCACCCGCGCGGGAGGTGGACGATGAACCTGACAGGCGGGCCCCGCTCGTCAGTGGCCCAGCCACGGGGCCACGCTGGCAAGTGGAGGCGCATTCGGTTTCTCCCGCGTCCCCGCAGCGAAGGCGTACTCCGGCTGGGTGCCTTCGACGTTGCCCCTATCGCCCACGCGGCCGAGCAGCTGGGCCGGCCCCCGGCTATCTCTCGCCGGTGCGCAGGATAAGGGTAATTCCCCTATTTCTTTTTATTATTTTTTAAGTGAGTTTCTAAAATCCATAAATAAATCAACAGAGCTCCAAATTTGATGATTCAAATTTCTAGTGACTCTATAAATCATGATCTACCTGGTGATGCAACATGCACATTTTTCCAGAAACCTTTCCTTCACAAATATTTATCAAATCCTACTTTTCCTATTCCTGTGATGATCTTTAGAAAATCACAGAGAGCTCAAAGTTGATCCAAATGCCATGATTCAAATTCCTAGATGCTTCTAAGTTTATAACTTAGGTTATGAACATTTTTATTAATACTTTCTGTACCCCACAATATAATGAGCCATTTCTTCATATTTGTCAACTTTGCAAATTCATAGGAATTCATTTGAACTCCAAATCCAAGTGAAACCAACTCCTAGATGCTTCTAAAATCATGATTTGTTAAATGGGTGCCTTTGCTCATTTTCCAAATATATATTTCTGGACACTTCTTGCAAATCCATAAACCCCTTGGTTCCATCATATCAAAATGTTCGTAGATATCCACTTATCCAATTCCAATGAAACCACTCTGGTTATTTTTCATATGACCAGAGGTATCCTAGAAAAGTCCAACTCATATTTTTAGAGCACTTTTATTTCCTGCCTTGTTGTGTTGCTTATTATGGTTGCTTTCGACGATAGTTGACGAAGTGGACGAAATGCTCGAAGTTGTACCAGAGATATTTGAAGACCTCGAAGACTTTGTTAAAACAGGCAAGCAGCCCTTTGACCATGTCTATGAAACCCTTTTTATGCATGACATATAGCTCTTTATTATTGTTGCATCGGAATCATGATGAGATGGTGAACCACGTGGGTTGGTTGCCTCTGTTACTTCCTCGTTGATACTTGCATTGTGCATGACCCTACCTTCTTATGAGGGTTATGCTGGTGGGAGTAGATAGGATGCTAAAGTAGTTGCTACGCAAAAAGGGACGGGTTTATGCATGGTGAAGGAGACAAAGTATTTTCAAAAGACTTTTCGAAAACCTCATTGGGTGCCACTTATGCCCGAGGGAGATGATGAGATGGGTAACCACTTGATGACGAAGTGGTGTACCGAGGCAAGTGTGTGTGTTGTTTTCGAAAACGAATTAGATTTAAGATTTGATGACTGTCCCAACCTTAGATGCGCAACCACTCTACCCTTATATGGGAAAGGGCATTATTGATTACCTAGGCCGATACTAGCTTGGAGCCCACATTACTAGTGACAGGGGAGAGTTGGTGCTCTCTCTCGGGACGGGGTCGTGCCAGGTAGGGCGGCCATGACTGTTTTCACAGGGCACCGGACACACCGTTGGTACCCCGTGCCAGTGGTATGTGATAATTATCGGAGCAAGGCTCCATGAAAGTGTTTTGTGAAATGTTGGGCACAGGGGTTACTGCCAATCGAGTGGACTCCATGTTAGTGTCGTCTAGGGAAAGGTAGTGATCGGGTGCTTACCCCGGGTACTTGAGGTATCATGGTCGTGGATGACACGGAAGTTCCCCGGATCTTGTGGGTACAGTGTGCAACCTCTGCAGAGTGTAAAACTATTCGAATAGCCGTGTCCACGGTCAAGGACAGTTGGGCGGTGCTGCTTAAACTATGTCCATAGTTTACAAACCAGTGTGTGTGTTTGGATAACTACTTGGGTCAAGTCGAAGGACTTGACGTGTTTGAGATGGGTTGGTGCCCACTCTATTTATTTTGATACCTGTAACCTCTCCTCATGGTTACTTAAATTCTCTTGATGCATGTCTTACAAGTTGTTGAACATGTCCTTGCACTCAAAACTAGGTTTCTGCAAAAATTTACCTATATCATGCATTGTTGTATCTTGAACAAAAACATGGGTTTCTTGCGAGTACATTCAAAGTACTCATTGGCTTGCCACTGGTTATTTCATTGACCAGGCACAGAAGAACAGGATATGATGAAGAACACTTCAAAGGATTTAACATGCGAAGCTAGGGCGCTTCCCGGCCGAGAATGCACCGTAGGGTTAAGGCGGATGGCATGGGTCCAAGTTATCAACGAAGATTTCCGCTGCGATGATATACTCAAGACTTGACCATAATGGTCCTACTTGTGTAAAACGGTACGTATGGATGTAAGACTCTTGTTATTCAGCTTCTGTGTGTTCAGTGAGCATTGATCTCTGGGATCACTGTACACGTGGATCACGACTTATGAGTCGGGGTCCCCACAGAATGTCCTGTGACTAGGCACACATCCTAACACTTATGCATGTTGATGACTTAGATGTGCAACACACAAAGTAATGTATATCTTCAATCAATGAAGACATACGCTCTAAGTGTGAATACATTAAAGTGGAATTTGACTTCGGAGCGCCACGATAATTGTGCGCCGTGTCTGGGTCTAATACTTCCTATACGGTGGGTAACGCCGCCACCAAACTTTTGTTTGAAGTGTTTCTCTTGGCGTTACTTTTGCAAAGTATTCGCATTTGATTTGTATTCAACATTGTTTTGACTTCTTAATTAGTCTTCACTTTGATGATTTGGTCTTACTCAGATGTATACATATACTTGTGTTCTGTCCTCGATAGCATTCACTTATAGCTATGTCTTCTCGTTTGAATCTTTTGAACTAAGTGAATGTGATCGGACCCTAACCTCTCTATGCTTCTACCTCAAACTCTATCTATCCAATTCATATGCATTATGTTGAAACTGTCAAATGTCTTCACTGCGTCCTTGTCAGCAGAAGATACAGAGACAAACATTAAATCTATTTTAAATGCTCAATCCTTATTGCCTAAAACCCGAAGAAGGCGGAACGACCACCCCGACAGTCCAGGTGTGCGTGGGAACATGGAACAACTTCCAATGTGTTGCATGTTCGCCATGTGTCCTTCAGATGTGAACTGCCAGGGGCAATAGCGTAATTGCGCTGTGTTGTCCCTTTCCTTATAAATACACATCCAATCGCGATCAAAATCTTTCTCCCACCTCGCCACCTCGCACAAACCCTAGCGCCACCACTAGCTCGCGATGACGCCGGCGACGAAGCGCTTAGCTGCCGCGACCTTGTCGACGCCGTCCTCACGCCGGCCGCGGACCTTGTCTTCTCCACCATCGCCGTAGGTGTCCTCCTTCTCCAAGTTAGGGCACGGAAGATCGAACTACTCGGCATCCTCTCTACTCTGTCTAGCAGTTCATCGTGTGGTAATTAAAACTCACTTTTTACTGTCTTTTTGATCTGTTGGATTCATCTTTCCTTACCAAAAGTAGTTTCTGCTTCCACAAATCTGAATCTATCCTGTTCTCCATCTCATAGCTCGCCGGGTATATTCACTTATGCTTCACAACAACTTAGATTTCTCTCTACTCCGTCTAGCAGTTCATCATGTGGTAATTAAAACTCACTTTTTACTGTCTTTTTGATCTGTTGGATTCATCTTTCCTTACCAAAAGTAGTTTCTGCTTCCACAAATCTGAATCTATCATGTTCTGCATCTCATATCTCGCCGGGTATATTCACTTATGCTTCACAACAAGTTAGATTCCTCACTTGTACCTATTCTTGGATTCGTACAAATCTGGAACCAACTCTCACCAAATAAGTGAATGTCTTCGCACTATGAGGTCAATGTCTTCAAACTGATTTATCTTCAAAATCTTATGAGAATGCATATGACCTCTTCCCCTTCCCTTGCATCTCTAATACTGTCACAAGTACATGTCCGTGGGAGAATCCCTTGGTTCTCATAGTCTGCATTCATTTACAGAATTCTTACAGCGTCACATCAATTCTCCCGAAGCCAGTTCTTGTCTGACCAGCAGACGG
This sequence comes from Aegilops bicornis, assembly GCA_021605145.1. Lineage (NCBI taxonomy): Eukaryota > Viridiplantae > Streptophyta > Magnoliopsida > Poales > Poaceae > Aegilops > Aegilops bicornis. The sequence continues at coordinate 524,535,092 of CM038673.1, forward strand.
AAGCCTTTGACAGCTTTGAAGCCATTCAGTAAAAACTACATGGCAATAGAATAGTCAGCAAGAAAGGGAGGCAGACAGCACCGTGGGAACACATCTAAGGATTTGCCAGTAGATCTGTATGAGCTGTACAAGACTGATCTAGAAGAGGATTACAATCAGCGCAAAACTCGAATCTAATGGATTCGCAGATACTGGGTTGAACAATGGTTCAAGTACAGATTCGTCACTACTGAATATGCTGAAAAGAGTGCCACCAAGCGACCTTGGGGAGATATTCTCTATAGAAATCTTCCACCCAGGTCCAGAACTGAAGCTATTGCTCAGAGTTTCTACCCTTGCATGGTCCATGGACCACAGCCTGCTGATGCCGACCCATCGTCTCTATTGTATTGTCGCGAAGACAATTTGTTCAAACGCAACTACAAGTTTGCCAAGGACTCAGCCGTGAAAAACAAGAAAGATTTGGACTCGACTTCAACCCCGGTCCATCTGCTCCTTAGGCTGATGGCACCCGTGATGTTGAACCCAATATCGTCGGGCCCTTCTACAACCTTGAAGGTCTTCTCACTCACATTGCTGTTCAGGGGGCAGCCGTGGATAAGTCTGGAGATGAAGCTGATTCTGATGAAGCTCCCGCTCTGCCGAAGCCACAAAAGCAAAAGAAATCAAAGGCTTCGAAACCTGCTGCACCAAGCGATTAGCGTGTGAAGCCTCTGGCCACTGCTCCTCCTGCACCAAGTGTGCATTTTGAAGATCTATCTCGCGTCCCCAAGAAGAAAGAGAAGCCCCAAAAGAAAATTGTCAAGAGTTCTAGTCAAGCACTGAACCGAGCTGCTGTTCTGAGGAATGATAACAAAGCCATTGATCTGTCTAGTGACGACGATCTTGGCGATGATGCTCTTGAGCAGCTGATAAAGAGCAAGCAAGAGGCGGAAATCTTCAATGATCTTCCCCTCTTCGATGTGGAAATCCTGAACAAGTTCATTGATGATTGGTTTGACAGCCCCAACCTCAGTTTTGATGATCTTCAACTCCCGATTGGCGTCAGCGTCTCCTTCCATGGAGCCATTGCTCCTGAGTTGGCTCTAGCTGAGAGAATTGTTGAACTGAAGCACAAGATTGACTATGAAAAAGCCTAGTTCAAGAAGCATATGGCCAAGCTCAGTGTGACTGATGTCCAAAACTTCAAGCAAATGATGCATGAGCTCAAGGAGGCGTGGAGCCCCCGGTGCGGATTGAAATCACGACCTTTCACAAGAAACGTGAAGAAGCCAAAGGTTCACGAGAGCGCATGAAACATCTCGCTGCCAAATGTATTCAAGCTTACAATGAAGCTGAGAAGCGTTAGGCACTTGGGCGTCCTGGCATCGACCCCAAAATGGTTGCCAAGAACAAGAAGCCTACTGTGGCCCCAACTAAAGCATCCAGGCGGGAAGAACCTAGCATTGTCTTCCCCGCCAGCATGACAGGCATGAAGCCTAAGGTCCCCACAGTGGCTTCAGAACTCAAGAAAACAAGAACAGCCGAAGCCGAAGCCAGAAAGCGCAAGAACAAGAACACCACTGATGATGCGCCACCAACCAAAAGGAGAAAGTCTAAGAAGAAAGATCAGGCTGCTCCCACAGAGCCCCTTGTCGTCGAGCCAATTTCAGTTGCTTGTCCTGCGTCTGCACACCAAGAGCGTTGTTTGATAGTTCATGAGCCTGCTACCAAAGTGGCTCTTGAAGCTGAAGAAGATCCAGTTGTTGACCACACCACAGCTGAAGACATTGGTCCCCAAGACAATGTAAATGATGATGAAGTCCTTCCTCAGATCGAGCTCCCAACGATATTATCGCCTATTCTCACGAACAACAAACTCATCAGCATTGGTCGTCCTTTGACGCCAATTGCTCAGGATGATTCATGGGCTGATCACCCTCAAGTCTCCCCCCGCCAAGAAGAATTACCACGCTCTCCCCCAACTCAAGTCACCTCTCCGGTGCTTGATGATGATGACTTTGTGGCCTAGCAAACTCCCTCTCCACAAAAGTCGCCCGCATTTCGCAGGCTTCGTAAAGGTCCAAGGCCACAGGTCGCTCAGTCGAGCATTCCAGAAGAAGAAGAGCACCACCACTCAGTCTCACACCAAGTGTTTCCTGAAGCCTCTCTGTCGGTGTCAAAACCGGCGGATCTCGGGTAGGGGGTCCCGAACTGTGCGTCTAGGCGGATGACAACAGGAGACAAGGGACACAATGTTTTACCTAGGTTCGGGCCCTCTTGATGTAGGTAAAACCCTACGTCCTGCTTGATTAATATTGATGATATGGGTAGTACAAGAGTAGATCTACCACGAGATCAAGGAGGCTAAACCATAAAAGCTAGCCTATGGTATGATTGTTGTATGTCGTCCTACGGACTAAAACCCTCCAGTTTATATAGACACCGGAGAGGGTTAGGGTTACACAAAGTCGGTTACAATGGTAGGAGATCTAAATATCCGCATCGCCAAGCTTGCCTTCCACGCCAAGGAAAGTCCCATCCGGACACGGGACGAAGTCTTCAATCTTGTATCTTCATAGTCCAGGAGTCCGGCTGAAGGTATAGTCCGGCCATCCGGACACCCCCTAATCCAGGACTCCCTCAGTAGCCCCTGAACCAGGCTTCAATGACGACGAGTCCGGCGCGCAGATTGTCTTCGGCATTGCAAGGCGGGTTCCTCCTCCAAGTACTTCATAGAAGATTTTGAACACAAAAGAAAGTGTCCGACTCTACAAAATAAGTTTCCACATATCGCCGTAGAGAGAATAATATTTACACAAATCTAATCTGCTGACGTATTCCGTAGCGTGACATCACACTATGGCCAAGCCTCTATTCGAATCGTTTTTACTCCCCCACCTCAGCGCATTTTGCGAGGCGGTTTCCTTAACGCGTCTTGTCAAAGCAGATCGTGTCCCCTTATATCTGGGATTCTCATCAATACGGACGTGGGTAACCCAACGCGCCATTTATCCACGGCGCTTGGGAGATAAGCGAGTTTTACGGGCTGGTGGGGCGGCTTAACCGCATCCGCCCATATAAGGGGATAAGGATCCACCTTGTTACCCTCGCCTTCTTCCTCCTTTGCCTATCCATCTTCCGCCAAGACTCGAGCTCCAAATACCAAGCCCGCACTTCCCACCTCAACCTTCTCCAGCCATGTACGGAGCAGGAGGCAAGTGGATGGTCTCCTCCGTCACGGAGGGCCATATCAAAAACTGAGGAAAGCCGTATACTTGTCTAACGACATCGCGCACCGGCTTCCCGAAAAGGGGCAGCTCCTCCCCACCCCAAGGCCCCATGAGAGGGTTGTATTCCTTCCCCACTTCCTCCGCGGACTGGGTTTTCCTCTCCACCCATTCGTTCGGGGGCTCATGTTCTACTATGGCCTGGATTTCCACGATCTGGCCCCGAACTTTGTCCTCAACATCTCGGCGTTTATCGTGGGTATGCGAAACTTTCCTCTGCATCCGCCCCCATTTCGGCCTATGGCTCAAGACTTTCAACGTCAAGCCAAAGGTGGTGCGCGGCAACCAGGTGGAGTGCGGAGGCGCCATAGCGGGCAAGATGGCCAATGTCCTATGGCTTGAGGGCTCCTTTGTGGAGACCCTGAAGGGGTAGCAGTCAGGGTGGTTTTACATAACCGAGCCGTCCGACCCTGAGTGGGTCGCAGCCCCCGAGTTCCAGTCCGGACCCCCTACACGGCTCACGTCTTGGAAAGAGACGGGCCTGTCGTGGGGCAACAGAGGAGAAGTAACCGGACTGCAAAAATGCATCCAAACCCTGGTGAACAAGCAACTCAAGCTTGTCAATGTAGTCCTGGTTATGCTCGTCCGCCGGATCCTCCCGTGTCAACAACGGGATTTCAATCTGTGGGCGTTTGACCCGGCGCAACACCCGACCCTGAGCAGGCTCTTCGACACGTCGTACGAAGACGCCTAGAAGGTGCTATTCAAAGGCGCCGAGGGCTCCCGCATCCGCTTCCGAGGACCGCGGATTCAGCTCGCAGCGTCACGCTGGCGAGGTAAGCTATTTTTACCTTTTACAGGATGTTGGTTCTACATAGTTTGACTCTATGCGGGATCTAAGCTCCCTTTCCTTTGACAGGATTGGCAGGCGAAGTCCGAACAGATCGACTGTCCGGCCCCTTTGCCTGAAGACCCAGCCAACGCTCACTTAGCGAAGCTGCTGGCTCCGGCACCTTACGTGGTGCCAGAGAAGAAGGCCAAGAAGAAGGCCACAGGGACTCGAAAGAGTTCCCGGCGCTTGGAGGTGTCGGATTCATCATCCGACGAATCCGAGACGCGCTCCTCCCGTGAAAACGAGGAGGAGGAAGAAGAACCCTCTCCCCCTCCAGCGGGGGGAGGAAAGAAGAGAAAGGCCGCCCCACCAGGGGAGGCCGAGGGGTCCAGGGAGGAGTGGACCCCTCCTCCGGACTACTCCGCCAACACCAACGTCGGCGAAGAGGAGTGGCCACACAGGGCCAAGCGCCCGGCAAGATCGTAAGTTATTCGGATGCCGGAGTAATTTATGTTACTCTTTTATGGCACAGCCTTTCCTTATGTCGAATATGATCATGCAGTCCGCCCAGAGCCGGGCTCGACGAGTCGTCGAGCGGCTCCCTAGATTTGTCGGACGTGAATTCCCTTCCGATGGCTACCTCCCCCCGCCCTACGGACGACGCCGAAGTGTTGTCCCAACAGGTTCCAAGCCAGGAGGAGGTGGTCCTGGAGGCGCCACAAGGCGACCTCCCGGACTCCAGGAGTAAATGGGATAAGACCCCCCAGGGCTCCAAGTCCGGTCTTGAGCCGGACTCCGCGCCGGAATCGTCAATGGTTCCGGACCGCGGTAGGCGAACTCCTTCCAAGAGGAGCAAGCCTACTGAGCCGGCGGCCCCCGTCCAACCGGAGGCGCCGGACAATCTGCTGGAGGTTCTTAAAGGCGCCTCCATCGACAAGGAGCACTGCACTGTTATGAGTGCGGTGATCCAGAAGGTTCAGTCCGCCAAGAGCGGACTGACTGAAGGTTGTGCCAGCCTTCTAACAGGCTTCGAGCTAAGTACAAAATGTGTAAAAAATATTACCGCATAGACAGTAGCCCCTGATGCTCTGTTTGGTGTTTGGAAAGAAAAGCCGAATAGAGGATCTAATTAAATTCACAGGAGTCTAACAGAAAAAGAGTCAATATACGTATGCAGGCTTCGCTGCTGGCGACCGCCACACTGACTGCGGAGGTGGGCACATTGAAGCAGGGCCTCGAGCGGTCCGAGCAAGAGCTCGGCCTTGCCAAGCGGCAACTCGAGGAGAAAGAAGGTAAGAGATACCTTATAGAAAGAAAAAAAATATAAAAGTGCAATTGCGAAAATATGATAGGATTAACATGGCTATTGTAGGGGCCACAACTGAGGTGGTGACCCTTAAGCAAGCGCTAGCCGAGGCCGGGAAGAGAGCGGCCGCGGAGCGCACCGAGCGGGAGAAATATGAGGCGCAGGTTGGCGAGGTGTGGCAAGAGCTCCAGGTTCTCATGGAAAAACATGAGAGTTTGGAGCTTTACTCAAAGACGCGAGCGTCCGAGCTCGCGGTGGCTATTGAAAATGCCAAATCTGCCAGGGCCGAATCCCAGAAGGCCCTCCAAGAGTTGGATGCGGTGAAGAAGATAGCGGCGGGTAAGGCATTTTTTATGCAAAGCAAACATGTAAAAGTGAGCTTCTTGTTACTTACCCGAATCCGAAGCTCTCCAGGAGCATTTGCAGATCTTCCCCGTAGTGTGTCCGATGCCGCCGCATTCTACCGAGCCGAGGAGGGAAGCTCGACGGAGAAGGTGTTTTGATCTCAGTACGCTGAGGCCGGACACCCAGTGCCCCAGAGCGACCAGCTGAAGCAGCTGGTCGAGCTCCACAAGGTGGCCGAACAGGCCATGAAGGGCCTTATAGTTCGATTGTGGCCCGGAGAGGCTCTTCCTGGGACCTACTTCGGGCTGGTGCGCCGGCTGGTGGAGGCCTGTCCAAGGCTCGAAGTCATCAAGCGCTCCGTCTACATTGAGGGTGCCCGGAGGGCCCTTTCCCGCGCTAAGGTGCACTGGGGCAAGCTGGACGGTGAGAAGCTTGTGAAGGACGGGCCACCGCCGGGGAAAGAGCATCGCAAGCCCGAGAAATATTATAAGGACGTTCTGAAGGGTGCCCGCCTTATGGCGGATGAATGTACCAGGGATGTAATTTTTTGAGTAAACTTGCTCGTATTGTCCCGTGCGCTGAAAACTTGTTCGTATGCGCTTAAGCAATGCCTTTTTAATTTAAAATATTACTTTCTGTGCGGTTGTTTATCAAAATTGAGAGATGGCCAGTCGTCGGCTTCTGCCCCCGTGCCACTAGTGCTGGGGTGTTTGGGATAAACCTGAGCGCTCCTTTTCCCATGTTTGGGTCCTTCGAGGGAGGCGCTCAACACAACGAACAAGGCAATCAGACTATAATGCTTGAACACTCTCACTTAGCCATAGAACTCTATAATATTAAATTTTGGCGAAGCCCCTAGTATTCGGAAGACCGAGTTCGGGGCGCTATCCACGCCTTGGCCGGACAAAGCCGGCTCCTCGCTCTAAGCGGCATAACTCTTTAGGGACTCGAAAAACCTCTCGAACAGCGACCAGTCTCTCGCTTCATCATGACAGTCAGTTTTAGCTTTCTCTACTGAGGTGCTCCGCCCAGCTCAACTGGGGCACAATCGCAGTAGTTCTCCTAGTGCTACCTTAGCCGATAAAACGGAACGTAAGGCACCAAAACATAGGAGCCGGGCAAACCCAACTATTCACCCAAGACATGATTCAGAGCCGATGCATATAATGCTATAAGTTTGGGGTGCCGCACTTGTTAAAGTGTTCGGACTTCTCACACCATATTGGGGGGGGGGGTACTGAAGCCCCTGGCGTATTGACCATACCAAAGTGCACGGGTGTAATATGTCGTTAATGAACATATATTTGTAAAAAAAGAGTAATGCAAAAATAGACAAAAGCTATGCATTGTTTATAGAAAGGCTGCGATCAAAGCCGAACGATACAAATAGTGCTATAAGCAAAAGCGGGACTATTTAACATGTCCTTTCCAGGGGCAGGCTGCGGAATAGTATGCAAAACAGGTATATTGCTCGTGATAGAGACCACCTGGGAGTTCTATAATGCAGTGTAGCTCTTGGAAATATGCCCTAGAGGCAATAATAAATTGGTTATTATTATATTTCCTTGTTCATGATAATCGTTTATTATCCATGCTAGAATTGTTTTTGATAGGAAACTCGGATACATGTGTGGATACATAGACAACACCATGTCCCTAGTAAGCCTCTAGTTAACTAGCTCATTGATCAATAGATGGTTACGGTTTCCTGACCATGGACATTGGATGTCGTTGATAACGGGATCACATCATTAGGAGAATGATGTGATGGACAAGACAATCCTAAGCCTAGCACAAAGATCGTGTAGTTCGTATGCTAAAGCTTTTCTAAATGTCAAGTATCATTTCCTTAGACCATGAGATTGTGCAACTCCCGGATACCGTAGGAATGCTTTGGGTGTGCCAAACATCACAACATAACTGGGTGGCTATAAAGGTGCACTACGGGTATCTCCGAAAGTGTCTATTGGGTTGGCACGAATCGAGACTGGGATTTGTCACTCCGTGTGACGGAGAGGTATCTCTGGGCCCACTCGGTAGGACATCATCATAATGTGCACAATGTGACCAAGGAGTTGATCACGGGATGATGTGTTATGGAGCAGTAAAGAGACTTGCGATAGCGAGATTGAACAAGGTATCGGATACCGACGATCGAATCTCGGGCAAGTACAATACCCATTTGGACAAAGGGAATTGAATACGGGATTGATTGAATCCTCGACATCGTGGTTCATCCGATGAGATCATCGTGGAACATGTGGGAGCCAACATGGGTATCCAGATCCCGCTGTTGGTTATTGACCGGAGAGTCATCTCGGTCATGTCTGCATGTCTCCCGAACCCGTAGGGTCTACACACTTAAGGTTCGGTGACGCTAGGGTTGTAGAGATATTAGTATGAGGTAACCCAAAATTTGTTCGGTGTCCCAGATGAGATCCTGGACGTCACGAGGAGTTCCGTAATGGTCCGGAGGTAAAGATCTATATATAGGAAGTCCTATTTTGGCCACCGGAAAATGTTCGGGGTTTTTCGGTATTGTACCGGGAAGGTTCTAGAAGGTTCCGGAGTGGGGCCCACCTGCATGGGGGGACCCACATGAACGTGGGTAGTGGGGGCAAGGCCCCACACCCCTGGTCAAGGCGCACCAAGATCCCCCTTAGAAGGAATAAGATCATATCCCGAAGGGATAAGATCAAGATCCCTAAAAAGGGGGATAACAATCGATGGGGAAGGGAAATGATGGGATTTCTTTCCCCACCTTTGCCAACGCCCCAATGGACTTGGAGGGCAAGAAACCAGCCCCTCCACCCCTATATATAGTGGGGAGGCGTGGGAGCCGCACCCTAGCCCTGGCGCCTCCCTCTCCCTCGTAACACCTCTCCCTCTCGTGAGCTTGGCGAAGCCCTGCCGAGATCCTCGCTTCCACCACCACGCCGTCGTGCTGCTGGATCTCCATCAACCTCTCCTTCCCCTTGCTGGATCAAGAAGGAGGAGACGTCTTCCCCAACCGCACGCGTGTGTTGAACGCGGAGGTGCCGTCCGTTCGGCGCTCGGTCATCGGTGATTTGGATCACGACGAGTACGACTCCATCAACCCCGTTCTCTTGAACGCTTCTGCTCGCGATCTACAAGGGTATGTAGATGCACTCCTCTCTCTCGTTGCTAGATGACTCCATAGGTTGATCTTGGTCATGCGTAGAAAATTTTAAAATTCTGCTACGTTCCCCAACAGTGGTATCAGAGCTAGGTCTATGCGTAGTTTCTATGCACGAGTAGAACACAAAGTAGTTGTGGGCGTCGATTTTGTCAATTTACTTGCCGTTACTAGTCTTATCTTGATTCAGCGGCATCCTGGGATGAAGCGGCCCGGACCGACCTTACACGTACACTTACGTGAGACAGGTTCCACCGACTGACATGCACTAGTTGCATAAGGTGGCTAGCGGGTGTCTGTCCCTCCCACTTTAGTCGGATCGGATTTGACTAAAAGGGTCCTTATGAAGGGTAAATAGAAATTGGCATATCATGTTGTGGTTTTTGCATAGGTAAGAAACGTTCTTGCTAAGAAACCTATAGCAGCCACGTAAAATTTTGCAACAACAATTAGAGGACGTCTAACTTGTTTTTGCAGCATATGCCGTGTGATGTGATATGGCCAAAAGGATGTGATGAATGATATATGTGATGTATGATATTGATCATGTTCTTGTAATAGGAATCACGACTTGCATGTCGATGAGTATGACAACCGGCAGGAGCCATAGGAGTTGTCTGAATTTATTTATGACCTGCGTGTCAACATAAACGTCATGTATTTACTTTACTTTATTGCTAAACCGTTAGCCATAGTAGTAGAAGTAATAGATGACGAGACAACTTCATGAAGACACGATGATGGAGATCATGATGATGGAGATCATGGTGTCATGCCGGTGACGATGATGTTCATGGCGCCCCGAAGATGGAGATCAAAAGGAGCAAAATGATATTGGCCATATCATGTCACTATTTGATTGAATGTTATGTTTATCATGTTTCACATCTTATTTGCTTAGAACGACGGTAGCTAAAATAAGATGATCCTTCGCAATAATTTCAAGAAAAGTGTTCCCCCTAACTATGCACCGTTGCGAAGGTTCGTTGTTTCGAAGCACCATGTGATGATCAGGTGTGATAGATTCTAACGTTCGAATACAACGGGTGTAAGCCAGATTTACACACGCAATACACTTAGGTTGACTTGACGAGCCTAGCATGTACAGACAAGGCCTCGGAACGCGGAAGACCGAAAGGTCGAACATGAGTCGTATAGAAGATACGATCAACATGAAGATGTTCACCGATGATGACTAGTCCGTCTCACGTGATGATCGGACACGGCCTAGTTGACTCGGATCATGTATCACTTAGATGACTAGAGGGATGTCTATCTAAGTGGGAGTTCATTAAATAATCAGATGAACTTAATTATCATGAACATAGTCAAAAGGACTTTGCAAATTATGTCGTAGCTTACGCTTTAGTTCTACTGTTTTAGATATGTTCCTAGAGAAAATTTAGTTGAAAGTTGATAGTAGCAATTATGCGGACTGGGTCCTAAACAGAGGATTGTCCTCATTGCTGCGCAGAAGGATTATGTCCTTAATGCACCGCTCAGTGAACTGAACCTCGAACGTCGGTTGTGGATGTTGCGAACATCTGACATACATGTTTTGATGACTACATGATAGTTCAGTGCGTAATGCTAAATGGTTTAGAATTGAGGCACCAAAGACGTTTTTGAAACATCGCAGAACATATGAGATGTTCCAAGGACTGAAATTGGGATTTCAGGCTAGTTCCCGCGTCAAGAGGTATGAGACCTTTGACAAGTTTCTTAAGCCTGCACACTAAGGAGAAAAGATCAATCATTGAGCATGTGCTCAGATTGTATGAGTACTACAATCGCTTGAATCGAGTGGGAGTTGATCTTCCAGATGAGATAGTGATGGTTCTCCAAAGTCACTGCCACCAAGCTACTAGAGCTTCGTGATGAACTATAACATATCAGGGATAGATACGATGATCCTTGAGCTATTCGCGACACCGCGAAAGTAGAAATCAAATAGGAGCATCAATTGTTGATGGTTAGTAAAACCACTAGTTTCAAGAAGGGCAAGGGAAAGAAAGGGATACTTCATGAAACGACAAATCAGTTGCTGCTCTAGTGAAGAAACCCAAAGTTGAACCCAAGCCCGAGACTAAGTGCTTCTGTAATAAGGGGAACGGTCACTGAAGCGGAACCACCCTAGATACTTGGTAGATGAGAAGGCTGGCAAGGTTGAAAGAAGTATGTATTGGACATACATTATATTAAATGTGTACTTTACTAGTACTCCTAGTAGCAGCAGAGTATTAGATACCGGTTCGGTTGCTAAGTGTTGGTAACTCGAAATGAAAGGCTACGGAATAAACTAGACTAGTCAAAGATGAGACGATGATATGTGTTGGAAGTGTTTCCAAGGTTGATGTGATCAAGCATCGCACGCTCCGTTTACCATCGGGATTGGTGTTATTTGGTGTTTGCGTTGAGCATAGACATGATTGGATTATGTTTATCGCAATACGGTTATTCATTTAAGGAGAATAATGGTTACTCTGTTTATTTGAATAATACCTTCAATGGTCTTGCACCTAAAATGAATGGTTTATCGAATCCCGATCGTAGTGATACACATGTTCATGCCAAAAGATATAAGATAGTAATGATAGTACCACATACTTGTGGCACTGCAATTTTAGTCACAATGGTATAAAATGCATGAAGAAGCTCCATGTTGATGGATCTTTGGACTCACTTGATTTTGAATCACTTGAGACATGCAAATCATACCACATGAGCAAGATGACTTGAAGGCCCCGTTTTCAGTAAGATGGAACAAGAAAGCAACTTGTTGGAAGTAATACATCTTGATGTGTGCAGTCCAATGAGTGCTGAGGCATGTAGTGGATATCGTTATATTCTTACTTCACAGATGATTTGAGTAGATGATAAGTATATTTACTTGATGAATCACGAGTCTGAATTATTGAAAGGTTCAAGTAATTTCAGGGTGAAGTTGAAGATCGTCGTGACAAGAGGATAAAATATCTATGATATGATCATAGAGATGAATATCTGAATTACGAGTTTGGCACGAAATTAAGACATTGTGGAAATTGTTTCACAACTAATATAGCCCAGAACACCATAGTGTGATGGTGTGTCCGAACATCATAATCGCACCCTGTTGGATATGATGCATACCATGATGTCTCTTATCGAATTACCATGATAGTTTATGGGTTAGGCATTAGAGACAACCACATTCACTTTAAATAGGGCACCACGTAATTCCGATGAGATGACACCGTATGAACTATGGTTTAGAGAAACCTAAGTTGTCATTTCTTAAAAGTTTGGGGCTGCAACGCTTATGTTAAAAAGTTTCAGGCTGATAAGCTCGAACCCAAAGCGGATAAATGCATCTTCATAGAGTACCCAAAACAGTTGGGTATAGCTCATGTCTCAGATCCGAAAGCAATAGGGATTGTTTCTAGAATCGGGTCCTTTCTCGAGGAAAAGTTTCTCTCGAAAGAATTGAGTGGGAGGATGGTGGAGACTTGATGAGGTTATTGAACCGTCACTTCAAACAGTGTATAGCAGGGCACAGGGAGTTGTTCCTGTGGCACCAACACCAATTGAAGTGGAAGCTTATGATAGTGATCATGAAACTTAGGATCAAGTCACTACCAAACCTCGTAGGACGACAAGGATGCGTACTACTTCAGAGTGGTATGTAATCCTGTTTTGGAAGTCATGTTGCTAGACGACAATGAACCTACGAGCTATGGAGAAGCGATGGTGGGCCCGGATTCCGAAAATTGGCTCAAGGCCTTAAAATCCGAGAGAGGATCCATGTATGACAACAATGTGTAGATTTGGAAGAACTGCTTGATGGTCATAAGGCTGTTGGGTACATATGGATTTTAAAAGAAAGACAGACAATGGTGGTAAGTATCACCATTAAGAAAGCTCGACTTGTCGTTAAGATGTTTTCCGACAAGTTCAAGGAGTTGACTACGATGAGACTTTCTCATTCGTAGCGATGCTAAGAGTCTGTTGGAATTATGTTAGCAGTTACTGCATTGTTTATGAAATCTTGCAGATACGATGTTAAAATATTGTTTCCTTGACGATTTTCTTGAGGAAAGGTTGTATGTGATACAACCAAAAGGTTTTGTCAGTCCTGAAAAATGCTAACAAGTATGCAAAGCTCCAGCAATCCTTCTAAGGACTGGAGTAAGCATCTCGGAGTTGGAATGTACGCTTTGATGAGATGATCAAAGGTTTTGGGTTTATACAAAGTTTATGAGAAACTTGTATTTCCAAAGAAGTGAGTGGGAGCACTATAGAATTTCTGATGAGTATATGTTGTTGACATATTGTTGATCAGAAATGATGTAGAATTTCTGGAAAGCATATAGGGTTATTTGAAGAGTGTTTTCAGTGGAAAACCTAGATTAAGCTACTTGAACATTGAGCATCAAGATCTATAAGGATAGATCAAAACGCTTAATGGTACTTTCAAATGAGCACATACCTTGACATGATCTTGAAAGTGTTCAAGATGGATCAGTCAAAGAAATAGTTCTTGCCTGAGTTGTAAGGTATGAAGTTATGAAGTTAAAGCTCGACCACGGCAGGAGAAAGAGGAAGGACGAAGGTCGTCCCCTATGCTTTTGTCATAGGCTCTATACAGTATGCCATGCTGAGTACCACACCTGATGTGTGCCTTGCCACATGTGTGGCAAGAGGGTACAAAGGTGATCTAGGAGTAGATCACCAGATAGCGGTCAAAATTATCCTTAGAGGAATAAGGATATTTTTCTCGGTTATGGAGGTGATAAAGAGTTCGACGTAAAGAGTTACATCGATGCAAGCTTAACACCTATCCGGATAGCTCTGAGTAGAGATACCGGATACGTATAATGGAGCAACAATTTAGAATAGCTCCAAGTAGAACAGTTATTTGAAATGGCTCCAAATACAGCGTAAGATTTGCGAAGTACATACGGATCTGAATGTTGCAGACCCGTTGACTAAAACCTCTCTCACAAGCATAACATGATCAAACCCAGCACTCATTGAGTGTCAATCACATAGTGATGTGAACTAGATTATTGACTCTAGTAAACTCTTTGGATGTTGGTCACATGGTGATGTGACCTGTGAGTGTTAATCACATGGCGATGTCAACTAGATTATTGACTCTAGTGCAAGTGAGAGACTGTTGGAAATATGCCCTAGAGGCAATAATAAATTGGTTATTACTATATTTCCTTGTTCATGATAATCGTTTATTATCCATGCTAGAATTGTATTGATAGGAAACTCAGATACATGTGTGGATACATAGACAACACCATGTCCCTAGTAAGCCTCTAGTTAACTAGCTCGTTGATCAATAGATGGTTATGGTTTCCTGACCATGGACATTGGATGTCGTTGATAACGGGATCACATCATTAGGAGAATGATGTGATGGACAAGACCCAATCCTAAGCCTAGCACAAAGATCATGTAGTTCGTATGCTAAAGCTTTTCTAAATGTCAAGTATCATTTCCTTAGACCATGAGATTGTGCAACTCCCGGATACCGTAGGAATGCTTTGGGTGTTCCAAAGCGTCCACAACGTAATCGGGTGTCTATAAAGGTGCACTCACGAGTATCTCCGAAAGTGTCTATTGGGTTGTACGAATCGAGACTAGGATTTGTCACTCCGCAGACGGAGAGGTATCTCTGGGCCCACTCGGTAGGACATCATCATAATGTGCACAATGTGACCAAGGAGTTGATCACGGGATGATGTGTTACGGAACGAGTAAAGAAACTTGCCGGTAACGAGATTGAACAAGGTATCGGATACCGACGATCGAATCTCGGGCAAGTACAACACCGCTGGACAAAGGGAATTGAATACGGGATTGATTGAAACCTCCACATCGTGGTTCATCCGATGAGATCATCGTGGAACATGTGGGAGCCAACATGGGTATCCAGATCCCGCTGTTGGTTATTGACCGGAGAGTCGTCTCGGTCATGTCTGCATGTCTCCCGAACCCGTAGGGTCTACACACTTAAGGTTCGGTGACGCTAGGGTTGTAGAGATATTAGTATGCGGTAACCCGAAAGTTGTTCGTTGTCCCGGATGAGGTCCTGGACGTCACGAGGAGTTCCGGAATGGTCCGGAGGTTAAGATTTATATATAGGAAGTCCTATTTTGGCCACCGGAAAATGTTCGGGGTTTTTCGGTATTGTACCGAGAAGGTTCTAGAAGGTTCCGGAGTGGGGCCCACCTGCACGGGGGGCCCACATGAACGTGGGTAGTGGGGGTAAGGCCCCACACCCCTGGTCAAGGCGCACCAAGATCCCCCCTTAGAAGGAATAAGATCATATCCCGAAGGGATAAGATCAAGATCCCTAAAATGGGGTGAAAACAATCTTTGGTGAAGGGAAATTATGGGATTTCTTTCCCAACTGTTGACAACTCACCAATGGACTTGGAGGGCAAGAAACCAGCCCCCTCCACCCCTATATATAGTGGGGAGGCGCATGGGAGCCGCACCCTAGCCCCTGGCGCCTCCCTCTCCCCTCGTAACACCTCTCCCTCTCGCTGAGCTTGGCGAAGCCCTGCCGAGATCCCCGCTGCTTCCACCACCACGCCGTCGTGCTGCTGGATCTCCATCAACCTCTCCTTCCCCCTTGCTGGATCAAGAAGGAGGAGACGTCTTCCCCAACCGTACATGTGTTGAACGCGGAGGTGCCGTCCGTTCGGCGCTCGGTCATCGGTGATTTGGATCACGACGAGTACGACTCCATCAACCCCGTTCTCTTGAACGCTTCCGCTCACGATCTACAGGGGTATGTAGATGCACTCCTCTCTCTCGTTGCTAGATGACTCCATAGATTGATCTTGGTGATGCGTAGAAAATTTTAAAATTCTGCTACGTTCCCCAATAGTAGCTTCACTGCTTCCCTGGTTCTTGCATCGTTTGTGCGGCAGTTGGATTTCCGAACAGGTCTTCCGAAGTATGGAGTCCTGAAAGTAAGAGAAAATAAAGAAATCGGCAGCCCCTAGTGCTGTTTAAGCGATGTTTCGGGCGTGCCATAATGGTGCCCCTCCCCCTGCGCCCATGGTATTTCGAGAGCGTAATTATGTACGCGAAGCACTGGATTCGCTATTTCGCAAGGGCTGGGGTTGGGGACGCGTTGCTACGCCTTCTCGGAACGTGCCAGGCGGTCTTGTTGTAGGTTACTCCGGGCGCGCTTGACAGTGTCCGGACGTTTAACGGCCGGACTGGAAAGCTGCCTTGAGAGGCTGCTTTGTACTTCCGCTGCGAGGGCTGCCGTGTGCTCCTCCGTTCGGAGGGAGCGTACGGTGTTTCCATTGACTGTGATTACTCCCAGAGGGCCTGGCATCTTGAACTTAAGGTATGCGTAGTGCGGCACCGCATTGAACTTTGCAAATGCGGTTCGCCCGAGCAGTGCATGATAGCCACTGCGGAACGGGACTATGTCGAAGATTAACTTCAAGTGTGAATGAGCCTGTACAGTTGGCCTCTACACCTGGTATGACGCATTTAAAGGTCGTTTTGGTGGGCTTAATCCTCGAGGGATCTATGCCCATTTTCCGCACTATATCCTGGTAAAGCAGGTTCAGGCTGCTGCCACCGTCCATAAGGACTCTTGTGAGATGACATCCGTCAATAATTGGGTCTAGAACCAATGCGGCGAATCCGCCATGACGGATGCTAGTGGGGTGGTCCCTTCGATAGAAGGTGATCGGGCAAGAGGACCATGGGTTGAACTTTGGGGCGACTGGCTCCATCGCATAGACGTCCCTTAACGCACGCTTCCGCTCCCTCCTGGGGATGTGGGTGGCATATATCATGTTCACCGTCCGAACTTGTGGGGGAAAAGTGGTTGGAAAAAGCGGTAGGCGTAAGCGAGGCGGTTGCCCTTCGCCTAGTGCCTAGGCGGTGCCTAAGCGCCCTAGGCGTGGCCTAGGCGGTAATATAGTTTTTACTCGTAGTGTATTTGTGATTATTATATGGGTGTTGATATTAGTTTAGGGCATATAAAAGGTCAATTCCGTCTCATCGCCATTGAAATATAACCCGTTTGGCATATCGATGCAGTATGTGGCATGATTTCTTACTTAGGTAGGAAATTCCTCGCTTGCCCTGCCTAGACCTCCATTTATGCCCTAGGCGAGGCGTTTGGCCATTGCCTAGCGCCTAGGCGTGCCTAAGCGCCTCCTAGGCACTGCCTTTTCCAACAGAGGGGAAAACCTTTCTGCCCACTGTTGTTCGGCGGCCGGGGCTCTTCCTCGTCATCGCTAAGCAGCCCCTTGTCTCTATTTTTGGCATTTAACTTGCCTGCCTGCTTGAACACCCAACAATCCCTGTTGGTGTGATTGGCTGGCTTTTCGGGGGTGCCATGTATCTGGCACAAGCGGTCGAGTATTCGGTCCAAACTGGACGGGCCCTGAGTATTTCTTTTGAATGGCTTTTTCCGCTGACCGGATTTGTAGCCTCTGAATCCGGCATTGACTGACGTATCCTCGTTGCTGTCGCTGTTAACGCGGAGCTTTTGCTTGTTGTGACGTGACCTGCCACTTTTGTCCTTGGTGTTCGAATTACCAAGGTTCTTGGTCAAGTTGTTGCTACGAGCTAGCCAGCTGTCTTCTCCCGCGCAAAAGCGGGTCATGAGTGTCATGAGGGCTGCCATAGATTTCAGCTTTTCCTGTCCAAGGTGCCGGGCAAGCCACTCGTCACGGATATTATGCTTGAAGGCTGCTAGGGCCTCTGCGTCTAGACAGTCGACTATTTGGTTTTTCTTTGTTAGGAACCGTGTCCAGAATTGCCTGGCCGATTCCTCTGGCTGCTGAATTATGTGGCTTAGGTCATCGGCGTCTGGTGGTCGCACATAGGTACCCTGGAAATTGTCGAGGAATGCGGCTTCCAGGTCCTCCCGACAACCGATTGATTCTGCCGGCAAGCTGTTAAGCCAATGCCGAGCTGGTCTCTTAAGTTTGAGTGGGAGGTATTTGATGGCGTGTAGATCGTCGCCACGGGCCATGTGGATATGAAGGAGATAATCCTCGATCCATAACGCGGGATCTGTTGTGCCATCGTATGATTCGATGTTCACGGGTTTGAAACCCTCAGGGATTTGATGATCCATTACTTCATCTGTGAAGCATAGGTGGTGTGCGGCGCCTCTGTATTGGGCTATATCACGATGCAGCTCAAACGAGCTTTGCCTATTGTGTTCGGCCCGGCCGGATTTATTATATCCGGAGTGACGATCGCCGTCACGTGTCGTGGGGCGCCCGCACGATCCGTAGATCGATCTTGTTTGCCTCTCCTTGTCCTCCAATATGTCTCGCAGGTCTGGCGCGTTTTCCCGTGCCTTAAAATGTTTTGAGCGGCGCCGGGGTGCGGCTTGAGTGGAGGGCCGAGAGGCCTCTCTGTCGCGGCCACGAGGTGGCGATCGGCCGTATCATGCGCTGGTGATGTAGGTTTAGGTGCTTCCTTCTCTAATCGGGGTAGCAACCTGCGCTTTGGGTAGCTCTTGGAGGGGCGTTCGAGTTCATATTCTTCGGCCGCAAGGACTTCAGTCCATCTGTCGGCTAGTAGATCTTGATCAGCTCTAAGCTGTTGCTGTTTTTTCTTGAGGCTGCTCGCCTTGGCCATAAGCCTGCGTTTGAAACGCTCTTGTTCGACGGGATCCTCTGGCACGACGAATTCGTCGTCGTCGAGGCTTGCCTCGTCTTCGGAGGGAGGCATATAATTATCATCCTCGACCTCTCTGTCTGCCGCTCTCTCATGAGGGCTGGCTTCTCCATCCTCCTATGCTGAATCTTGCTGGAGGGGTGTCCTTGGGTGCTATCTAGAGTATTATTATCTCCTGTGCCGGAATCATCGTTTTTGCTTTGGCGGGATTTAGAGCGGCGCCGCTGACGCCGGCGCTTAGGTTGTTTCTTGGAGGGGTCATCCCCCGCCGTTCCATCGCCATCCCCTTCGTTTGGGGTATCCACCATGTATATGTCGTCATTTACGAGGTGGCTTTCCAGTGCCCTATAGGTGTTGGTTCTTGATCGTCTCCTGCATCGGCGTCCATACCGTCGATGTCTTTGGAGTCGAAGTCGAGCATGTCGGTTAAATCATCGACAGTGGCTACACAGTGGGTGGTGGGTGGGATTTGAATTTCTTCATCGTCCGTATCCCAACCTTGCTGACCACAGTCCGGCCAGGGCTCTCCTGATAAAGAGAGAGACTTTAATGACTTCAGAATATCGCCAAAGGGCGAGTGCTGAAAGATGTCCGCGGCGGTAAACTCCATGATCGGCGCCCAATCGGATTCCATTGGCAGGGGCGTGGAGGGCTCGGAGTCCGGATAGGAGTCCGGCCCCTCGGAGTCACGGGCCTTGCAGAGTGCGGGGCTGGTGTTCGGCTCGATCGCCGTTGGGATCGCAGCCCCCGAGGCGGCGTCCAACCACTCATCCTCGATCGACGCAGTTGGTTCCGAATCAAGGGTCGGAACCGATGCGTGTGCGGCCTCCAGGGTACTGTTCGGTGGCAGAGCTAGATCATGCCCATCGCGACAGTGCGGCGCGCTCGGCGGTGGCTCGAATCCGTCGAAGATCAAGTCCCGCGGATGTCAGCCGTGTAGTTTAAACTTCCAAATCTGACCTGATGGCCAGGGGCATAGCTTTCGATCTGCTCCAGATGGCCAAGCGAATTGGCCTGTAGTGCGAAGCCGCCCAGCGAAGATCTGTCCGGGAGAAAAGTCTCACCTGGACTGCATCGTTATTGATGATCGGAGGAGCCATTGGGCTGGCGGCGACGGAGGAACTCTCAATGACAGCCCCAATGTCGGTGTCAATTCCGGCGGATCTCGGGTAGGGGGTCCCGAACTGTGCGTCTAGGCGGATGGTAACAGGAGACAAGGGACACAATGTTTTACCCAGGTTCGGGCCCTCTTGATGGAGGTATAACCCTACGTCCTGCTTGATTAATATTGATGATATCGGTAGTACCAGAGTAGATCTACCATGAGATCAAGGAGGCTAAACCCTAGAAGCTAGCCTATGGTATGATTGTTGTATGTCGTCCTACGGACTAAGACCCTCCGGTTTATATAGACACCGGAGAGGGTTAGGGTTACACAAAGTTGGTTACAATGGTAGGAGATCTAAATATCCGCATCGCCAAGCTTGCCTTCCAGGCCAAGGAAAGTCCCATCCGGACACGGGACGAAATCTTCAATCTTGTATCTTCATAGTCCAGGAGTCCGGTTGAAGGTATAGTCCGGTCATCCGGACACCCCCTAATCCAGGACTCCCTCACTCTCCATCTGCGAACGTCTCTGTGTCTGAAGCCAATGCTGCTGAAGATATTCCGGCTGCATCAGCCGATGAACAAGAAGAACCCCGTCAAGAAGAAGAACGTATTGCTACACCCCCATCCAACCCTGAAGTTGTTCTTGAGGAGAACTTGTCCGACCCTCCACCTACTCAAGTGGAGGTTGATAATACTGAGGCAGCCACAAACACCAATACTAAAGCCAATGACGTTGTCATGGCTGAAGCTAATGTGGCGCCTGAAGCCAATGTGGTGCCAGAAGTGAATGCCTTTGAAGTCAATGTTGCACCAGAAGCCATTATACTACCTACAGCTCAAGTCAATGCCGATGCTCCTGTACTGCCTCCAAGGCCACACACTATCGAACTGGCATTTGATCGCGGCCAACCTTTTATGGTTCGCTGTCCCATTCTGGTTCCTCCACCTGTTGCCGGTCCATAATTTGACTATCATGTAGAGCACATGCCTCAGGACCAGAAGCCTAAGCCAAGGTTGCCAAGGTTTCCAGGTACTGCAACATCATCAGGATCCTTCAATGTGAATGGCTTCATTGCACACAACACCTTCTTTGGCAGCGGCAAGAACCCATACCCAAAGCCAAGAATTTCATCTGATCGATTCTAGAGCTACCAGCAGCGCAGTTACTATTCATGTGTTCTTTATGATCAAGGGCGCATCTTTCCCCATATGCGTCTAGACTGTGAAGCTATTGCTGGACTGCCACCTTAGAAGAAGCCCTTGATTGTTTCGGAGATGCCGATGCTGCTGCAATTTGTGGTGATAAAGAGCATTGGAATGAAGAGCTTCTGCTACAATTCTATGCCACCCTCCACATTCGCGGCTACAACAGGGATCCGAAGACATGGATCCTTGAGTGGATGACAGGCAATATCCATCATGAAGCCAAAGCTCTTGATATCATTGAGCTAACTGGCCTACCCACTCCAGGCGAACTATATGAACCTGGTTGTCAGCTTCACCGCAATGCTTTGGAGAGCATCTTCCAGAAGCCTGAGCCCAACATGAGCCAAATGCTGAGCATGATGAAGCCTCTACCTCGCGATGCTGAATATCCAAAGGAATTCTTTGTTGAAGACCTAGAGTATCTGCCCCACACCATCTATCATATCATCAGGCGAACTCTATGGCCTATCAAAGGACATTCTCCTGCAGCGAAGCTTGAAGGAGCAATGAAGACATTGGTTTGCTACATTCTCGATGGCATCGGCTTCAATGCTCAAGACTTCTTCATTAGGAAATTGGCTGCATCTGGTTCTGATATCTTTGGTCTGAAGTTCTACACTCCATGGGTTATGCGCCTTATCAAGCTTCATTCTCATCGCCAACTATCGGCCGTACATTACGCAATCATTTGATATTCTTGCCAGAGGTTGATATGTCTATCGAAGCCATCTACCCAGAACCTGCTAAGGAGCCTGTTTATCTTCACAATGTTGATCGCCAAAGCTTTACACAACCCATTGAAGGAGTTCAGGCCGTCACTCGTGTTTATCCTTTGGCTGGAAATACACGTGCTCCTCACCGTGCCCATACTGAAGCCACTGATAGCACAATTGCTCAAAGGCCTCGGAAGCGTTCTCGTGTTCTCAATGACCGAGAGCTTCTCTTCGCCCTGCATCAGAAACAAGATAAGCATCATGACTGGCGGAAGCATCAGATGCAAAGCCTCTTGGTGGATGTTAATCGCATTTGCAACCTTGCCACCAAGAACGCCTTTGTCACTCATGAAACCTGTCGGAGGTCGTGTAAGAGTCTGACATTGCTTAGTGCTGAAGCTGATCTGCAAGACGATGGCTTCACAGAGAGATTCAAGTTTTATACCACTCCTCCCAGGAATGTTGTCTTGTGTCGGACTCCCTCACTCGAAGACTCTGAGTACTCCTCCTCCGCAGCAACTGTTAATTCTCGAGTCATTGATGACCAAGATGATGCTACTTCACCACCTCCAACTTCGGCGCGTATCGACACTGCACCAAGTTCTTCTGCACCACCGAACCTCAATGACGACCCTGCTGCTTCACCTACTCCTCATGGGAACGAGTAGAGGCTCTATGTCTTCAAACCTTTTTGGTCCTTACTGACAAAAGGGGGAGAAGCATATGAGTTGATAGTCTTCAAGCGGGTCCATATGGGTGATTGCCTTATATTTTGCCAAGTGTTCACAACTCTCGTTTTGATACATTTGGTTCTTTGAGTTGTAACACTTAAACTTGATGGTCGTCTGCTACTTTTTCTGCTATTCTGTGATGCGATGCTAAATTCCGCATGTGTGATGATAAACCCCACACGAAGTCATATGCAGACGTCCATTTTTCATTATGCATATCATTATCTCCGATATGTCCTTTATGCATGATGAATTGTCTTCATAAGTTCAAGAGGATCTCCACAAGTACAACCTGCCATGTGCATTTATCTTCCTTTATGCATGATTTGTCTTTTTTGTGTAGCTCACATTTTTATGTATTTCGACCTAAAAATTTGCACACACGTACATTATGTATCTAGGTATATGTGTATTTATTTTCAGAATTTTTTGATACTAAAAAGTTTGAATTTTGAAGTTTTCAAATAAAGGCCTCCATGGAGCTCGGTCTCCCTTTGGCATTTTCGAAATTGTCTCTCTTATTTGCTATGACTTATTGCGTATTGAATGGAGTATACCAAGTACTAGGAGCATCATTAATCCATTATACATTAAATTATGTACCAGATCATTGAGATCATTGTGCTTCAGCCCTTTCCATTCGCGTTCTTGGCTGAATACAGATTGGTATGTACTTTGTACTTCTTATGTCAAACATTGTGTCCTTCCTCTTGTTAATCTCAAACACTTATCATTTACCTGTTGGTGCTCGTCTTTTATGCCCGAGTGTGAAGATAATTTTAAGCCTACTGTGGGAATGTCATTTGAAGGACTGAAGGCTATGGAGGAGTTCCACAATTCTTATGCACATCACTCTTGTTTCGGAGTTTGTGTTGCACATCAAAAGAAGTTAGAAAATGAGGTAGTTCACACTAAATGATACATGTGTAATGGAGAAGGATTAAAGTTAGAAAAGGGTAACATGATTGACAATCCATCAAAGAAAATGCATAAGAACACAGACAGAAGGTGTGGCCGTGATGCACATATCTGTGTGAAGTTGTGTGCGAATGATACCTACGAGATAGAATCATGGTTCGAGCACCACAGTCATGGTCTTGTGTCACCTGATAAGCAACATTTGATCAGATCAAATCATCGAGTGTTAGTGAGAGGGCAAAGAACACATTGTACACATGCAACTATTCCAAAAAAGGCATGGCTTATAAATACCATTATATTCAGTTCAGGAATGTTTCATTTTATTTAGCGAGTGCGAATTTGTATCAAGGTTTGGAAGCTTGTTTATTATGAGTACAAAAGAAAATTTCCCATGCATCAAGTTTCCAAGGAGCAGTAATAAGCTAGCTTATCCATGGTTTGTTTGTTCTGCTAGCTGCTAATAGCATGTATCAGGTGAAAAAATCACATCAGACTAGCAACATTAGGGATTGATTCCATGAATTCTTTGAGCTGCTAGCATGTATCACCTACAAAACCTTCTAAAAATCACGTCATAGTAGCAGCTTTAGAGTTATATCTTTTTTTTAGACAAGACATATGGCTAGCTTTTTCAAAACTATTAGGTTCAGTACAAGAGAAAAGGAAAAGCAAGAGAAGGGGCTTCCTGTTCCAATGATTACAACACGTGATAAGCTAGCAGTTGAACTGCAAAAGAGACCGAAAATCACTCCACTCACTCCAGTTATACTACATCATGTAGTATTATATAAGGAACAACTCAATTGCCAATAGGAATATAGCAATAAGAATTGCATACTTCATTCTGATATCTCAATACACAACATCTTGCATTCACTTGTTTTTGAAAACAAATATTCACCAATGATGTACCTTCACATTATAAATTCCGGAGCTACAAGTACACCCAACAAGCAACAATTACAGAATACAAGTGCACAATGTTAGCGATATTGTAGAGATCCTAACTACCTGACCGGATGTGTACCTCCCTTTGTTGTATAGATAAGCATGGACGTGTGCGTATAGTTGAGATTGTAACAACCTGATGTAATCTTCTCTTGATCGGCAAGTTTGCCCGTATATATAAACTGCAGCCGGCATCGCTCCAGATGCACGGAACCAATCCATTGTCGTCTACTCTTTCATGGTAACAGAGCCTCCTTCTCTGAAACCTTGAGACGTCCAACACCATGACTACCCCTTTCACCAACTCATCCACCATTGGTGCGCTCCTTGGGCAGACGTTCAGCGCCATCACTTCCACCTTTGCCTGCGCCATGGCATCGCCATCTGTGTTCGTCCCCAACTTCTCCCAGCTGGTCACCGTCAAGCTCGCCGGCGCCACGTACCTTCTATGGAGGGCGCAGATCGTTCCGATCTTGCGAGGCCATCATCTGTTTGGCTTCGTCAACGGGTCTTCGGTTGCTCCCCCCAGGCGTGTGTCGGCATCATTTGAAGCCAACGCCGAGCTGGTTGATAACCCAGCCCATGGCGTCCGGGCTGTACAGGAGGATCTCGTCCTCTCGGGCCTCCTGTCGACGCTCGCTCATGAAGTGCTTGCGATGGTGGAGCTGCACACCTCACCGGCCACCGTCTGGACGACACTGGAGCGGATGGTTGCCTCGCACTCCAAGGTGAGGATCATGCAGCTGTGTAAGAAGTTGGCCACAATCCATAAGAAGGACCTGACGGTGACGGAGTATTTTGGCCGCGTCAAGACTCTCTCTGACATGCTCGCCTCCGCCGGTCGCCCCGTCGGAGACGACGACCTCGTCACATATCTTCTCACAGGGCTTGACAATTCCTATGATCCGCTCGTTACGTCGGTCACCACTCAGGCAAGGGATGTCACCGTTGACGACCTCTTCGCACACATGCTCGACTTCGAGCTCCGCCAGGAAGGCAGTGGAGACGGCTAAAACATCTCTGCCAATAGCGCTAGTGTAAGTGCATCTAGTGCCACCCCTAGTTGGTTTTGGAGTATTGACGGCAAACTTGGTTGAGGGACTAATGTGTTTGTGAGAATTGCAGGATAACACTGGTAGTAGTCCCTCATTAATTTGGTTTACCTACCGGAGATGACCCCTAAAAATGTGTGAATACATTGAAGACAATGGTGGTCTATGAAGATATTCACATTGAAGACTATGACATGAGAAGACATCGCATGAAGACTATGGAGCGCGAAGACTTGGTTGTTTTGTTGTTTCCTTTTCTTCTTTGTTGAGTCATAGGAACCATCGTACTATTAAGTGGGGTCCAAGTGAACAAAGTCAGAGTGACTGAAGTGATGCTCAACCAAATCCTATGTCTTCGAGCGAAGACAATGAGAGCAAATCTTATCCAGAGTCGGATAAGTCAGCTTTACTTGTAGCCCAAGTCAAGCTGCCGCGTGTGTTTGAAATCTGATCGTTGGAACACGTGTCAGTTCCTTAGTGATCCAGGGTCATTTTGGACAAATCAGGTCGGGTTGCCTCCTGGCTATAAATAGCCCACCCCCCTACACCATAAATTGGTGGCTGCTCAGAGTTAGTGCACGTCTTTTGTCGTTTGAGAGCAACCAACCTCCCAAGCTTTTGAGAGAGAGAGATCCTTGCGAGGACAAAGCCCAAAACACCCAGAGCCAAAGAGTGTTAGGCATCACTGAAGTCTTTCTATCCGCGTGATCTGAAGACTTGTTACACTTGAGGACTGTGAATCCTCCAGCCGATTAGGCGTCGCGTTCTGAGCATCCAAGAGTCATTGTGGATTGCCGGTGAACGAAGTCTGTGAAGGTTCGGAAGTCTACCTTGAAGACTTACCAGAGTGATTGGGCAAGGACTGGGTGTCCTTAGCTCAAGGGGAATAAGGTGAAGACGTGGTCTTCTGAGTTAAATTTCAGCCTCCCTAACCAGATGTATAGTTGTCACAGCAACTGGAACCGGTCGATCAAATCACTCTCCTCTCCAAGCTACTGGTTCTATCTCTTCCCTCTCTTTACTTTCAGTTTGTCTTCGTGAGGTCATTGCCTGCTTGCATTATCTGTTTGACTTCACTGTGTGACTACTTGTTCTGATTGGCTTCATACTATCTTCCATCCCAATCCATACTGTCTAGCTGCTATTAGTCTTCGTGCTTTCACTTCATTGAATACTTGACTATGGTTTGCCTAGTGTAGTCTACCTTCCACTGCATATCAATAGGATCATTTCTATTGTTTGTCTTCGAAACTACCATGTTTAGAAGACTTTCATAAAAATCGCCTATTCACCCCCCTCTAGTCGATATCCAGCTCTTTCAGCTAGCCGTGGCGGTGGTGGAAACCGCGGTCAGTACCGCGGCAACAGCAGCAACGGGGGCGGCGGCAATGGCAGCGGCAACAGTGGCAGCCGCGGCTACAACAACCAAGGCAAGAAGCAACAGCAGCCACACAGCTCCAACAACAGCAGCAGCCGCGGCTACAGCAACCGTGGATACCTAACTCTTACACGCCCAGATATTGCTTTCGCTGTCAACAAGGTGTGCCAATTTCTTCAGACACCGACTGATCAACACTAGTCTGCCGTAAAACGCATCTTGAGATATGTGAAGCACACGTCTGGGGTCGGCCTGCATATTCGACGTTCAGCCTCCACACACATCAGCGCATTCTCTGACGCAGACTGGGTAGGTTCAGTTGCTGATAGGCGGTCCACAAGTGGCTTCCTGGTGTTTCTCGGTTCCAACCTTATTACATGGAGTTCGAGGAAGCAACAGATTGTTTCACGGTCGAGCACCGAAGCTGAGTACAAGGCATTGGCAAATGCGACAGCGGAGATCATTTGGTTGCAATCGTTGTTGGGGGAGCTCGGCGTATATATATCCTGAGCCCCAATGTTGTGGTGTGACAATCTTGGCGCTACATACCTAGCTGCCAATCCCATCTTTCACGCTCGCACAAAACATATTGAGGTGGACTTCCACTTTGTTCGCGAGAGAGTGGCACGCAAGACCCTGGAGATACGGTTCATCTCAACATAGGATCAGCTGGCGGATGGCCTGACGAAACCAGTTGCGGTTCAGCAGCTTCGCACGCTATGTCACAATCTCAACCTATCGGGTTGTGATTGAAGGGGGGTGTTAGCGATATTGTAGAGATCCTAACTACCTGACCGGATGTGTACCTCCCTTTGCTGTATAGACAAGCATGGACGTGTGCGTATAGTTGAGATTATAACAACCTGATGTAATCTTCTCTTGATCGGCAAGTTTGCCCGTATATATAAACTGCAGCCGGCATCGCTCAAGATGCACGGAACCAATCCATTGTCATCTACTCTTTCACACAATCCACAGCAGATGGTCCCTTAACTTTAAAACCGGCAACAAAGGCGATTTAACCATACGCGTATAAAGTTTGGTGGAAGCATTGAACCCTTTGCTCGGGCCGCATCTCTATTTATATAATATGTGTGCCATGGCTTACAAGGGATTGAGAGAGATCGATCACGATCGTTACAGGAGATCTGGGAGGTTGCAACAGAAGAAGAGATAGAAAGATAAAAGTTTTAAACACCTCTCCTACCTCTATACAATATCATCTAAAACTCCCCCTCACTCTAAACCTCAAGAAACTTTCGCAAGGTTAAGATTGTACTTGAACTCGTCCAACCTCCTCATAGTAAGAGGTTTTGTGAAGCCATTAGCAAGTTGATCTCTGATACGTCTCCAACGTATCTACAATTTTTTATTGTTTCATGCTATATTATATTCTGTTTTGGATGTTTATTGGGCTTTATTATACACTTTTATATTATTTTTGGGACTAACCTATTAACCGGAGGCCCAGCCCAAATTGTTGTTTTTTGCCCGTTTCAGTGTTTCGCAGAAAAAGAATAATAAAAATAAGTATGTGAGTGCTTTATGACTAATGTTGAGTCCATGGACTATACGCACTCTCACCCTTCCGTCATTGCTAGCCTCTTTGGTACCGTGCATTGCCTTTTCTCACCTTGAGAGTTAGTGCAAACTTCGCTGGTGCATCCAAACCCCGTGATACGATATGCTCTATCACACATAAACCTCCTTATATCTTCCTCAAAACAGCCACCATACCTACCTATTATGGCATTTCCATAGCCATTCCGAGATATATTGCCATGCAACTTTCCACCGTTCTGTTTATCATGACACGTTTCATCATTGTCATATTGCCTTGCATGATCATGTAGTTGACATAGTATTTGTGGCAAAGCCACCATTCATAATTGTTTCATACGTGTCACTCTTGATTCATTGCCCATCCCGGTACACCGCCGGAGGCATGCATATAGAGTCATACATTGTTCTAGTATCGAGTTGTAAATGAATAGAAGTGTGATGATCATTATTCATAGAGCATTGTCCCAAAAAAAGGCCAAAAGAAAAACAAAGAGGCCCAAATATATATATATATATATATATATATATATATATATATATATATATATATATAAATGGGCAATGTTACTATCCTTTACCATACTTGTCCTTCAAAATAGCACCATGCTCTTCATGATAGAGAGTCTCTTGTTTTGTCACTTTCATGTACTAGTGTGAATTTTTTGTTATAGAACTTGGCTTGTATATTCCTACAATGGGCTTCCTCAAATGCCCCAGGTCTTCATGAGCAAGCAAGTTGGATGCGCACCCACTTAGTTGCATTTTGTTGAGCTTTCATACATTTATAGCTCTAGTGCATCTGTTGCATGGCAATCCCTACTCCTCACATTGGTATCTATTAATGGGCATCTCCATAGCCCGTTGATACGCCTAGTTTATGTGAGACTATCTTCTCCCTTTTTGTCTTCTCCACAACCACCATATTCTATTCCACTTAGAGTGCTATGTCCATGGCTCACGCTCATGTATTGCGTGAAACTTGAAAGAGTTTGAAAATTCTATAGTATGAAACAATTTCTTGGTTGAAACCGGGGTTGTGCATGATTTTAGTATTTTGTGTGACGAAGATGGAGCATAACCAAACTATATGACTTTGTAGGGATGAACTTTCTTTGGACGTGTTATTTTGAGAAGACATAATTGCTTAGTAAGTATGCTTGAAGTATCATTACTTCTATGTCAATATTAAACTTTTATCTTGAATCTTTCGGATCTAAATATTCATACCACAATTAAGAGGGTTACATTAAAAACCATGCCAAGTAGCATTCCACATCAAATATTCTGTTTTTTTTATCATTTACCTACTCGAGGACAAGCAGGAATTAAGCTTGGGGATGCTTGATACGTCTCCAACGTATCTATAATTTTTATTGTTCCATGCTATATTATATTCTGTTTTGGATGTTTATTGGGCTTTATTATACACTTTTATATTATTTTTGGGACTAACCTATTAACCGGAGGCCCAGCCCAAATTACTATTTTTTTTGCCCGTTTCAGTGTTTCGCAGAAAAAGAATATCAAACGGAGTCCAAACAGAATGAAACCTTCGGGAACGTGATTCTCGAAACGAACGTGATCCAGAGGACTTGTAGTCTACACAAAGCAACGAACGAGGAAGGCACGAGGTAGGGGGCGTGCCTACCCCCCTGGGCGCCCCCTCCACCCTCATGGGCCCCTCGTTGCTCAACTGACGTACTTCTTCCTCCTATATATACCCATGTACCCGGAAAACATCAGAGAAGGAGCCAAAACCCTATTTCCACTGCCGCAACTTTCTGTAACCTTGAGATCCCATCTTGGGGCCTTTTCCGGTGCTCCGCTGAAGGGGCATTGATCACAGAGGGCCTCTACATCATCTCCAAGGCCTCTCCGATGAAGTGTGAGTAGTTTACCTCAGACCTTCGGGTCCATAGTTATTAGCTAGATGGCTTCTTGTCTCTTTTTGGATCTCAATACAATGTTCTCCCCCTCTCTTGTGGAGATCTATTCGGTGTAATCTTCTTTTGCGGTGTGTTTGTTGAGATCCGATGAATTGTGGGTTTATGATCAAGATTATCTATGAACAATATTTGAATCTCATCTGAATTATTTTATGTATGATTGGTTATCTTTGCAAGTCTCTTCAAATTATCAGTTTGGTTTGGCCTACTAGATTGATCTTTCTTGCAATGGGAGAAGTGCTTAGCTTTGGGTTCAATCTTGCGTCGTCCTTTCCTAGTGACAGTAGGGGCATCAAGGCACGTATTGTATTGTTGCCATCGAGGATAAAAAGATGGGGTTTATATCATATTGCATGAGTTTATCCCTCTACATCATGTCATCTGTCTTAATGCGTTACTCTGTTCTTCATGAACTTAATACTCTAGATGCATGCTGGATAGCGGTCGATGTGTGGAGTAATGGTACTAGATGCAGGGAGGAGTCGGTCTACTTGTCGCGGACGTGATGCCTATATACATGATCATACTTAGATATTCTCATAACTATGCTCAATTCTACCACTAGTGAAACCTATGGCCCCGGGTCTATTCTCTATCATATTAATCTTCCGTCAACAAGCTATTTTTGGCACTGTTTATCTTTGCATTATTTACTTTTACTCTTTATCATAAAAATACCAAAAATATTATCTTATCATCTCTATCAGATCTCACTCTCATAAGTGACCGTGAAGGGATTGACAACCCCTTTATCGCGTTGGTTGCGAGGTTCTTGTTTGTTTGTGTAGGTGCGTGGGACTCGCGTGTGGCCTCCTACTGGATTGATACCTTGGTTCTCAAAACTGAGGGAAATATTTACGCTAGTTTGCTGCATCACCCTTTCTCTTCAAGGGAAAACCAACGCAGTGCTCAAGAGGTAGCAAGAAGGATTTCTGGCGCCGTTGCCGGAGAGTCTACGCACAAGTCAAGACATACCAAGTACCCATCACAAACTCATCTCCCTCGCATTACATTATTTGCCAATTGCCTCTCGTTTTCCTCTCCCCCACTTCACCCTTGCCGTTTTATTCGCCCTCTCTTTTTCGTTCGCCTCTTTTCCGCTTGTCTCCTGTTGCTTATTGCCCCTATGGCCCTGCCTAGCTTTGGTGATCTTCACCTTAAAAGTTTGGAAGAGATTGAAAACAATGTCCGAAGTTTTATGACTTTACCATTTGAGCATAATAATTTCTTTAGAAACGAGCTTAAGGAACAAAAAGGCTTTATGGAATACATGAATAAAGAGCTTGATGATATGTCTAAGGAATTTTATGGTTCGAAATCTCAAATTCCTCATCTTGAAAAATTAATCATTGAAGTATCGGATAAGCAGGCCACCTTAGTCAATAAGATGGCCGCCAAACCGGAATTTTTTTATGAGAATAAAGATGAAGAAAAGTTATTGATGTGTCCCCTATTAAATCTTTGTTTTGCAATATGAATCTTGATAATGATGGGACTGAAGATGAGTCACCTTTACCTAGAAGGCGTTCTAAAAATTCAGAGTTTTTAGATCTTGATGCAAAATTTGGTAGAAGTGGGATTGAAGAAGTTAAAACTTTAGATATCAGTGAACCCACTATTTTGGATTTCAAGGAATTTAATTATGATAATTTCTCTTTAATAGATTGTATTTCCTTGTTGCAATCCGTGGTGCTTCTTGCATTGATCATGTTGGACTAATCCTGATGCCTATGAACTTGAACCTTAATATTAATTTGAAGCATGTAATCTGTACTTTGAGTGCATATCAAGTTTGTGTCCATATGTTTCCTGTAGCATGTTGTTTTCTTGATTGCAAAGTGCCTAGTTGATGTTTTGGACAGCTTGTCCTTTAAACTTGTATTGAGTGTATGTGTTGAACCGTTGCTCCGTTTTGAGCGTGCTCTATATGTAACTTGCTTGGTTTTGCATGTAGTTTCATGTGACCTTATTGCATCCTTGTTTTGGAGTGTTTGTGATGTTATTTTGCTTGCATTTGCATGAATGCCAGTTTAACTTGTTTTGCTCATATCTTCTAGGCCTTAGCTCCGAATTAAATGAACTTTATATGTAATGTCGTGGATTTGTCACGACAGATGTCCTAGTGTGAGGACTTAGTCGTGAGGGCAGCGCATCTATGTGGTAGCTTGAGAGGGGTTGATCAGGACGAGAGACATGAGGCGGATCATCACACAAGACGAGGATTTAGACAGCTTCGGGCCCCGGGAAACATCATCCGGAGTAGCCCTACATGTTGTTTGTGGCTAGGTCTCATTATGCTCATGAGAGGAGTCGCTGTAAGCCAGCTCTCCTGATTATGTCTAGCCATGGATTATTCAACCTCTCCCTCTTGGGGTGCCCCCCCTCCTTATATAAGCTGAAGGGGCGGGTTACATGTAGAGTCCAAGTCGGACTTAAGACTTAACCTATTTTGACGTCTTTACCATGGGCCTCTCTCCATGGGCTTCTTAACATCTTGGGCTTCTTACAATCTGACTTACAATCTAACTTACGATCTGACTTACCATCTAGCTTACCATCTGGCTTACCATCTGGCTTAACATCTGCCGACTTAACTGTCCGGCTTACATGACTGTGTCTGCCGGGTTACATGAGTATGTCTGCTGGTTTACATGACTGTGTCTGCCGGGTTATATGACTGTGTCTGCCGGGTTATCTGACAATGCTTAACTGTTCCGCCGGCTTATAGTCTGCAGGGTCACCAATGAAACATCAAGTCCCAGCCGGGTCATATCTCCGGTCGGGTCATACCGCAGGGTATATCCCCAACATTAGGCCCCAGATTGACTGTGAAGAATAATTCATTTAACTCAGCTCCCAATGCTTAAAAATATTGGTCTTGAAATACTCATGTGACCTTCAACCGGCTTAAAGATGAAAAAACTTGCCGGGTTATAAATAGATGATGCCGAGTCATAATTGTTGCCGACACCGGGTCAAAACTGAGAGTTTTGAAGATTTCTGTCCCTCATATCTATATTACCTGGAGCCCCCAAGTCTTGAGCAGAACAAAGTAATGACTTAAGACTTGCTTCGACAAAAATATTATCACTTTGAAGAAATCCATGTTGTTTATCTCAATCACTAGTCAAAACTGAGTATTCCACATATGTAGCCCCCAAGTGCCAGGTTGTCATGCTTGCGGTAACCTGGGACTTGAAATTGCTTTATGCTCATAAAAACTTCAACCAGTGTAGCCCCCAAGGCCGACCTCATCTGATCTGTCAGATGAGCGATCACCGGGACCCGAGCCGGATGTGCACCAGGCAGATGCCCCATGCGGATGTGGCGCACATGGTGAACCACATCGCGAACTGCGAGCTCGCGGCTGACTGGGAGTTCGGCAAGGAGCCGTACTCGCGCGCCAACCCTCCGCCTGCGGTAAGTCAAATCTTTGCTCTTCTGCTTTTTCTTTGTAGCCGAATCCGACTTTTGATTTTTCCTTTGGTTTCTTCCGAGTCAGAACCCCCTCATGCAGCCCACAGCCAGCGCCACAGGGCCGCCCTGGAGTTCGTCCCTGACCGCGCGGAGAGCGATGTCGATGACCCCGACTCGGGGGCGGCGGCGATGGAGGCCGACGCCGAAGGCGGAGGAGGAGGAGCGGAAGGCGGCTTCCGGCCCTCGGTGACCTTCGCCAACTGGCCAGAAGACGAGGGCGAAGGGGAAGTCGTCCCGCGCCGCCAACCGAAGCCGGCCATCCAGGCGCGAGTTCCTCTCCGGCTTGGCTGGTCACGTCGGCGCGAAGAAGCGCCGGGCTGCGCCGAGCTCGCTCGGTGGCCGACCCAAGAAGTTCAAGGGAGCGGCCGCCGCGACCAAGCGGGAGGAGGCGGTCGTGAAGGCCAACCGCTTCCGCAAGGAAGTGAAGAAGCCGCCGCTAGTCTCTGCGTAAGTGTTCACTTCCTTTATCTTGTTTTCTTCGACGAATCTTTTACGAGTCTTTATATTTGCTTCTTTGCTTCAGGGCCCCTCTTTCTCTCGAGAGGGTCGCCGTCCCCTCTGTCATGGGGTCGGCCGAGACGTCCGCCAATACTCGGCGGATTGACCCCGCCGCCGACCTTCGGGAGGCGACGGAGCACAACGCGCGGGAGAAGCGCGACGAGGAAGAGGCCGACCGTCTGGCGAAGGCGCAGGCCGAGAAGGCGGCAGCTTCTGCCCAGAGGAAGCTGGAGGAGGCCGAAGCCGCCGTCGCGGCCCAGCGGCGGGCCGAGGAAGCCGCGCGCCTCCAGTCGGCTCTGCTCGTTACCCCACTGAACTCCGTGCGGCCGCCCCAGAGTTCACGGGCAGACTGGAGAAGTCGGCGGAGAGCTCTCCGTCGCGGAGAAGGATGGTGGTGAGGCATCCGCGTCGGGCACGGCCACGCCGCCACCGCCGCCTCCGCCGCATGGCAAGCAGCCGGCGGGCCCGCTAGTGCCACCGACTGAGGACGAGGCGGTGGCGAGGCTGCTTCTTCAAGTCGCCTCACCAGCGCGCCGGCACCATGCCCCTTGGAAGCCGGCGCCGCTAGCTCGGCCATTACAGATGCTGAGGCAACAAGCACTGCGCCTACTGGATGGGTGCGAGGAGGCGGCGATGGTCCGCTGAACCAGGCGCTCCTGGACATGCAGGCAAAACTGCCGGCTGAAGGTGAAGCCATCCAGGGCTGTACCAGGGTGCACCTGGCGTCGCTAGCGTCTATCTGGGTATGTTTTCTTTTTTGACTTTATCTTTTCTCATTCTTCTCTGTGTGGGCGCGCCAGCGCACCCACTGGGTGTAGTCCCCGAGTTTCGGGCCGGCTGCTGAGCAGGCGGCCCGGAACTCAATCTGGCGAGTTCCTCATTTTGGTCTTTGTCTGATTGTTTATCACAGGAGTATCACAACCTCCGCGTCACCGCCTTCAACCGCAATGTTGAGCTGCTGGGGAAGCGGACTGCCGACTTGTCGGAGAGCCGTAGTAAGTTCTTCTTCTTTTTCGCGGGGGCGCGCTGGCGCACCCGCGGGCTATAGTCCCCGAGATTCGGGCCGACTGCTGAGCAGTCGGGCCGGATCTTCCCGGCGACCTTCCTTGTTGACGACTTAGCGTCTTTTCTTTTTGTTCTTCAGAGGCCAATGCCGCTCTTCAGGAACGGTTGGGCGAAGTCAGCACGGCCCTACGCACCAAGGAGGAGGAGTGCGGCAAGCTCGCCACAGAGCGCGACTTGCTGGCCGCGCAGTTGGCGGAGCAGAAGGAGCTGCTTAAGGCGGCTCAGGACGAGGCGGGGAAGAAAGAGACCGCTCTCCTGGCCGAGTTCGAGATCGAGCGCTCCTCCTGGACTGACAAGGAGGCGATGCTGACTTCCGGCTTCCACGAGATCGAAGACATTGTCGACGGTGAGTTTCTCTGCTTTCTTTCTTGAACCGCCGATCGCAAGTCAAGCGATTCTCGATTCTTTCTTTTGCTTCTTTCTGTTTTGGGCAGACTTCTTCCCTGGCCACTCGCAGGCGGCCATCCAAGCCATCGAGGCCGATCGCGAGGCGCGGAGGGAAAATGGCGAGGAGATCGCCGCCAACGCCCCCCTGACCATCAACGAGCAGCTCCTGAGCATCGAGACTCGCCTGCGGCCGGCCCATCAGCTGTTGCGCCGGCTTCAACGCTGCCGGGGCCCGGCGATGTCCGCCTGTGGCTGTGCATGCCGGTCTCGCACTCCCAGTTGGACTGCCGACTGGCTGGAGGTCGCAGCTGGGCGTCTTGAGGCTTGGAAGGGTTCCTCGGCCCGGGCTGGAGCGCGCCGGGCCTTGGAGTTCGTCTAGGCTTGGTATCCAGGGCTGGACCTGGACCGGCTGGCCGCGTTCCGGTCAGAGGCCCAGGCAGAGCTGGCGGCTGTGGAAGGCGCCCTCGTCAAGCGTGCTGCGGCGATCTCCGACTACACCGACACCAGCGTCTTCGTTCCTGAGCGGGCCGCAAACGGCGAGGAGGTGCCTCCAGAGTGGTTCGGGATGAACCCGGACTACGACAAGGACTCGGCGGAGGTGATCGGCTCCAGCACCGAGGAGGAAGACGAGGCGGGGGACGGGGACGAGACGGAGGCGCCAGAAGGCGGAGCGGACGACCAGCCTCAGCTCGACCGCGCCTCCAGCAATGAGCCGCGTCCGACCGGGCCGGCTGTCGCCGGAGATGATCAAGCCGAGATTGCCCAACCGGCCGCTCCAGCGCCTGACATCGCCGTCTCCATCGACCCTCTGAACCCGTCTGCCGCTTCTTAGGCTTCCGTCCTGTCTTTTACTTTATCTGCTTGCATAGTCTTTGAAGAAGTTGTTAATTTGCACAATTCCACCCGTGGGGTGTATTTTGAACTTGGCCAGAGGCCTATGTTATGTAAATATCTATCCGACTTCTATCCTTCCTTGCTCACCGCTCTTTTGGCTTTTACCTTTGCCGCCTTTCCATAGTCGCTGTTTTGCCAGACGAACAACCGCTCTGCGGACTGCCGCTAGGTCAAATGCTTGGCTACTTTAGGGAAGGCAAGTACTTGGCCTTTTTAGAGTCTTTTAACAAGTTAGATAGAAGGCGGCAAGCCCTCTATTCGAGAGCCAGCTCTGCGAAGAGCGGCTGGAAGCCGGCTTGGGCTATGCTCTATGCTTTGAGTCCTTAGCCATTTTTTTGTGTGTGCGCTCGTTCTTGCTTACTCTCTGCCTACCAACAGTTGCTCTGTGAGCTGCGGCTTCCGACAGGAGATGGCTTAAGCACGGCACACTACTTGTCTGACTGCAGGAAGCATTTCATAGCGCAAGACGACGAGTCCCCGGGCCGACTAGTCGAACCCGGTGCCAAGCGGCATAACAAAGAGTAGCATACTCGGAGGCATAACTCCTATCATACAGATAACAAAAAAGGGCAGTCCCCGAGCTCGTCTCGGGGGGCCCAAAGTCTCGGTACATTAACACAAAGGACAGCATGATACATACTGCATCAACTATAAAATCTTCGGAGAAGATTTGCGTTCCATGGTCGTTCCGACTCTTTGCCGGAGTCGTCCCTCTTGCGTGCTCGGGGCTTCTGAGCGTCGATTAGGTAGTAGGAGTCGTTGCCCAGTACTTTGCTGACGATGAAGGGGCCTTCCCAAGGCGCCGACAACTTGTGCTGGCCGGCTGTTCGCTGAATCAGCCGGAGCACAAGGTCGCCCTCTTGGAAAGATCTCGGCCTGACCTTCCTGTTGTAGTATCGGCGCAGACTCTGCTGGTAGATGTTGGACCGGCTGAGTGCCAACAGCCGGCCCTCTTCCAGCAGATCGACACCGTCTTGACGTGCTTCTTCTGCTTCCTCTTTGGTGTACATGGTGACTCGTGGAGAGTCGAATTCTATGTCCGTCGGGATGACGGCTTCAGCACCGTAGACGAGGAAGAAAGGCGTGAAGCCGGTTGACTTGTTTGGAGTCGTGCGCAGACTCCAGAGGACGGCTGGCAGCTCCTCGAGCCAATAGCCGGCCAAACGCTCGAGTGGTTCGATCAGTTGAGGCTTGATGCCGGACAGGATGAGGCCGTTTGCTCGCTCCACCTGGCCGTTTGACTGCGGATGGGCAACGGACACTAAGTCCAGTCGGATGCCCTGCGTCACGCAGAAACGGGCCAAGGCACCTTTGGCAAAATTTGTGCCATTGTCGGTGATGATGTTGTGCGGTATGCCGTACCGCACGGTGATGTCGGCGATGGAAGTCATTGCAGTCGGATCGTTCAACTTCTTGATGGGCTTTGCTTCTATCCACTTGGTGAACTTGTCCACCGCGACCAGCAGATGAGTTAGGCCGCCTCGGGCCGTCTTGAATGGTCCCACCATGTCCAGGCCCCAAACTGCAAAGGGCCAGGTGATGGGGATTGTCTTCAGCGCGGAAGCCGGCTGAAGCGGCTTGGAGCGGAACTTCTGGCACCCCTTGCATTTTTGGACTAATTCCTTGGCCTCTTCTAGGGCCGTCGGCCAAAAGAAACCGTGTCGAAAGGCTTTGGCGACGAGTGCTCTTGAGGCCGCATGGTGGCCGCACTCGCCTTGGTGGATGTCTCTGAGAATTGCTTGGCCTTGCTCGGGCTCCACGCAGCCCTGGTAGACACCAGTAATGCTGCACCTGACCAACTCTCTGTTGATTATGGTGTAGGCTGCCGCTCGGCGTTGCACTTGCCGAGCCAAGATTTCATCAGTTGGCAGCTCTCCGTTCACTAGAAACTTGAGGATGGGCTGCGCCCATGAGGGTGCTGCTATTTCTTCAACCGCCACCACTGCGACTTGGACAAGGGCGGCTGGGCTGGGAGGCAGCGGGCTGGAGTCTGCGGCCGCTTGCTGGATTGACGAAGTCCCTGGGCCGACTGGCGCAGTCCCCGGGCCGACTAGCGCAGTCCCCGGGCCGGCTTCAACTGTGATTTTCTTGGGGCCGTCTGCTGGGGCTCTTGAGTCGGATCCGACTTCTTCGGGGGGGAGCCGGCACAAAGATGGAGTCTGATTCTGGTGAAGGCTTGATAGACTGCTTAAGGAGGCGCTGAAGAGCGATGCCGGATGGTATCGCTTGGCGGGTGGAGCCGACTCGTGCCAAGGCGTCTGCTTGTTCGTTGTCGTTTCTTGGCACGTGAAGGAACTCGCACCCTTCGAAGTATCCGCTGAGTTGCTACACCAGGAAACGGTAGCTCGCCATGTTTGCATCTTTGGCGTCGATCGCCGGATGATTTCTTTGGACCACCAAATCGGAGTCGCCGTAGCACAGGATCCGGCGAATGCGAGTTCTTTGGCAAGACGAAGCCCGTGAATGAGCGCCTCTTATTCAGCGACGTTGTTGGAGGCGGCGAAACGGATCTGCAACA
The DNA here is from genome assembly GCA_021605145.1 of Aegilops bicornis. Lineage (NCBI taxonomy): Eukaryota > Viridiplantae > Streptophyta > Magnoliopsida > Poales > Poaceae > Aegilops > Aegilops bicornis. Next base: position 524,574,014 of record CM038673.1, read on the forward strand.
CATACTTGAGCTTGTCGCCTTTAGGGGAGGTGAGGACGACGCCGGCTCCCAGGCCGGTGCGCATCTTGGAGCCGTCGAAATGCATCCGCCAATGAGTGGAGTCAGGCGCTGGCGGCAGGTACTGGGTCTCGGCCCAGTCGACGAGGAAGTCGGCCAGCGCCTGCGACTTGATGGCGGTAAAAGGGCTGGTAGTAGATGGTGTAGGGAGCCAAATCTATGGCCCATTTGGCTACTCAGCCAGAAGCGTCTCGGCTCCCAATGATCTCGGCCAACGGGGCTATGCAAACCACAGTGATTGGATGCTCTTGAAAGTAAGGTTTCAGCTTCTTGGCGGCAAAATGCACACCGTAGCACATCTTCTGGTAGTGGGGGTAGTTCTGCTTGGAGGTCGACAGTACCTCGCTCAGGTAATACACCGGTCTCTGGACAGGGAGCGCCTTGCCTTCCTCTTTGCGTTCGACTACAATGACTGTGCTGACTACTCGGCTGGTGGCGGCAATGTATAGGAGCATGGGCTCTTTAGGAGTCGGAGCCGCCAGCACAGGAGGAGTAGTCAACATCTTGTTCAGCTGGAGAAATGCTTCATCCGCCTTGTGGTTCCACTCAAAAAAGGTGGTCTTCTTCATCAATTGATACAAAGGGAGAGCTTTCTCGCCCAGCCGGCTGATGAATCGGCTGATGGACGCCAAGCAGCCGGTGAACTTCTGCACATCTAACAGTCGGCTGGGTACCTCCATCCTCTCGATGGCCTTGATCTTTACGGGGTTGCACTCTATGCCGCGTTCAGAGACCAGGAAGCCAAGGAGTTGGTCGGCTGGTACCCCAAAAATGCACTTCTCAGGGTTGAGCTTGATCTGGAATCGGCGCAGGTTCTCAAAGGTTTCCTTGAGGTCTTCCAGCAGTGTCCCACGCTTCTCCGTCTTCACCACCACATCATCCACGTAGACGTGGGCATTTCTGCCGAGTTGCTTGAGGAGGAACTTCTGCATGCAACGCTGAAAGGTGGCGCCAGCATTCCTCAAGCAGAACGTCATGGTCAGGTAGCAGAAGGCCCCAAACGGCGTGATGAAGGCGGTCTTCAGTCTGTCTTCCGGGTTCAGCTTGATCTGGTGATATCCCGAATATGCATCTAAGAAACTCAACAGCTCGCATCCGGCTGTGGAGTCTATCACCTGATCGATTCTTGGCAAAGCAAAGGGGTCCTTGGGGCAAGCTTTGTTGAGGCTTGTGTAATCAATGCACATCCGCCATTGCTTTTTTTTCTTCAGTACCAAGACCGGGTTTGCCAACCACTCTGGAAAAAACACCTCCATAATGAAGCCGGCCGCCAGGAGCCGGGCTATCTCTTCTCCAACAAATCTTCTCTTCTCTTCTGACAGGCGGCGCGAGGGCTGCCTGATGGGCTTCACATCAGGTCGGACATGTAACTTGTGCTCAGCGAATTCCGTCGGTACACCCGACATGTCTTTAGGGGACCATGCGAAGATGTCTCGATTCTCACGGAGGAAATCGACGAGCTCGCCTTCCTATTTGCTATCAAGGTTTGTACCCAGGACAGCGTACCTCTCTGGGTGCTCCGGGTCCAAGGGTATCTTCTTCGTCTCCTTAGCTGGCTTGAACGAACCCTCAGCTTCCGACTCCTTGGGGTCGGGCAACATCTCTAGCTGCTTTCCGGCCATCGCCACGACCCGATCAAGGAGCCGCTTCTCAGCTGCGATCACCAGGGACTCGGCCAGCCGACTGCTCTCGGCCGCGCAAGCGGACGACTTCCTGTAGTCGCCGGCTACGGTCAGAATTCCCTTGGAACTCGGCATCTTCATATTGAGGTAGGTGTAGTGGGGGACTGCCATGAACTTGGCCAAAGCAGGTCGGCCAAGTAATGCATGGTAGGGGCTTTCGAGGTCCACCACTTCAAACCAGACTGGCTCTCGGCGGAATTGATCTTTGTCTCCGAATAGAACGTCTATCATGATCTTGCCGATTGGTGAGCAGGAAAGGCCAGGTACGATGCCGTGGAACACAGTCTGGCTGCTCTGCAGCTGTCTTTGCTTGATTCCTAGCTTCTCCATAGTATCCTTGTACAGGATGTTGATGCTACTGCCTCCATCTATTAGTACTCGCGAAAAGCGGGCGGCCCGCCTATCAGTGGCCAAGGTGGCACTCAGGACCAAGGAATAGGAGCCCAGATTCGGCATCACCTCTGGGTGATCTGCTCTGCTCCAGCTGATAGGCTTCTCGGACCAGTGCTTGAACTCTAGGGTATCAGAAGCTACTGTGTTTACTTCCTGCTGCTGCAGCCGCTTGCTGCGTCGATCATCAGCCATACTGGTGAACACTATGTATGCTCCGTGCTCTTCCGGGTACTCGTCTTTGTAATCGGTAGCCGACCGGGTTCGACAGCCGGGTCTGGGCGGCGGCGGAGGCCGCGCCCAAGAAAGCGGGGAGGCTGAGGCCTTCGCTCGGGCGATTCTGGTGAGCCAGTGGCACTTTCCGGTAGTGTGGTTGGACGGCTTCGCGCCGCTGTGAAACTTGCAATGACCATCTAGAGTCTGCTCATAGGAGAAGGTCGTCAACCAGTTGGACTTGCCGCCTTTCTGTCGCTTGGCCGGAGGCTGCCCCTCCGGCTGCTGATCTTCGACTATTGCAACCTGCCGACTGCTGGAAGTTGGCTGTTGGGCCTTGCATTTGTTGTCGTTCTGCTGTTGTCGCCGACTGGCGTCTCCAGCCGGAGTTCTGGGAGACTGAGGGGCCGCCTTGCTAGTCACGCTGACTTGATTCTCCGTCTTCATGGAAGAGTCGGCTGTGGCGTACTTGTCTGCTATGATCAGCAGCTCGTCGAGGGTCTCCGGCTCGTCACAGAGGAGCTTGTGCTTGAGGAGGGTGCCTTCTCTGCACCCGGCCGTGAAGTATTCGATGGCCTGCACCTCGTGCACGCCCTCGCAGGAGTTCCGGAGCTCGGCCCAACGCGTGAGGTAGTCGCGAGTGGACTCGTCGGGGCCTTGCACACACAAGGACAGTTGGCGAGGCTTGGGAGGTCGCTTGTAGGTGCTCGTGAAGTTGCGGACGAAGGCTTTGGTGAAGTCGACCCAGCTGTTGATGTTGTGGGGCTTCAAACTGTTCAACCATGTCCGGGCCGTGCCCTGGAGCATGAGTGGAACATACTTCACGGCAACTCGCTTGTTGCCGTTCGCTATGTTGACGGCCGTGGAGTAATCAACTAGCCAGTCTTCCGGCTTCACGGAGCCGGTGTACTTGGGCGTGACTCGGGGGAGCGTGAACCCTTTGGGAAAGGGCTCGTCTCGAATGCGAGGTCCGAAATAGGGAGGACCCAACTCGTCTTCTTCTTCCAGTGCCAGGGATCGATGGAGTCGGTCGATCCGGTGGCGGGCGTCGTTCTCTCCGACTCCCTCTCGGCGGCCAAGGCGGTCGCCGAGAGTCGGATGCTCAACGGGTGGCGGGGTGACTCGCCTCTCTCTGCGAGGAGGAGGAGGCAGATAGTCGTCCCGCCGCTCCACTGCTCTGGGGCGGCCGTCTTGGTCGCGTTCGATGGTGAGGTGAGTCCGACTGTGACTGACAGCCGGATCCTTGTTTTTTCTCCCGCGGACTCCCCCAGTCAGCGTCCGAGACGTCGCGCTTCGATCTCGCCGGGAGGCGGAGTCGTCATTTCATGGTTGCTGGCGCCTCGGCGGCAGCCGATTTCATTTCGCGGCAGCCGTGATCGAGGAGCTGCTGGACTCGCTCATTATCCGGGCGGCGCTCTTCGCCTTCAATGTTGTCGAGCTCGTCCGCCGCCGCCTGGGCGGCGCGGATGTTCTCTGCAGGCGTGGCGTACATGGGGCGATTGGCCCCGAACAGGTTGGCGATGGCCATGCCACGCTGCTGGACAGCGCCTAGGCGACTGGGCCCAGTCGGAGCCGGCGAGCCGCCCACGGCACGATCCATCTCGCGCTGATAGGCTTCCGACAAGCGTCTCATGCTTGCCAGCTTCTTTGCGCCTTCAACGATATGTAGGCGACGCGTCTCCAGCGTCTCGGCGTCGGCGTCTTTGGGGACAGGCGCGGTCAGGTCTCGTAGGGTCGCGTAGGCGGCCGGCCAAGGAGGGCTCGCCATGACTGATGACGAGCACCTCCGTGACGGCGCTTCCGCCGCTCCCCTCGCAAGGGAGCGGCTCATCGTAAACCACCACGTTGGTGGGGAACGCGTCGAGCGACGCGGTGTCGGAGTCGACCAGCATCGGGTCGGTGGAGCCTACGGACTCCAAGTCCACGGCAGACTTGCTGGCGACATGGAGTTGGTCGAGGAGGCCCGCGAGGAGGCTCTCGGGGCCGCTCGCGCCTGCATCGGAGGCAGGCTTGTCGGAGAGGCAAACCTCGCCGACGAGCTCGGCGAGGCGGCTGGCCGCGTAGGCGACCTTCGCGCCATGCAGCGCGTCGATGCAGACGCCATCGGGCGTGCCTGGCTGGCTGCGCTCGCCAGTGAGGAAGAGGGTTCCTGTCCAGAACAAGTCTCCGGACGACGGTGCACCAGGCCCCACGGTGGACGCCAAATGTCGGGGGTTGGGAGTGACATATGCCAAAGGATGGCTTATCATGGTGGGGGCGAGTAGAACGTCGCCGTTGCCTGGAAACGGGATGAGGCGAAGACATGCACGCCGGCGGATCTTACCCAGCTTCAGGGCTCTCCGAGGAGATAACACCCCTACTGCTGCTCTGTGGGGTCTCCGCATGGTCACTATGGCAAAGTGAATACAAGGTTGCTCCTAGAGCTGTTTCTGGAAGAAGGAGAAGGCAAGGCTCGCTCCCTCCTTCCGATAAGGTCTGTCTAGTGCTAGATGGTTCCGAACCCTTTGCATGGGTGCCCTGGGGGTTTATATAGGCCTACCCCCCAGGGTTACAATGGTAAAACCGGCTGGGTGCGGGTCCCAGTCGTCTGTCTCTCAGGCGCCGTCTTCTCCGCTGACTCCTGGGGCCCGGCGACTGGTGGGTCCCGCCGACTGGCCTGGTACGAGGGCGTCGGCCACCGCTGGCCCACCGGGCGTGGTCTTGCCGGTCTGCAGACATCGTAGCCGTGCTTCTAATGACGCGGGCTTGGTAATGGGGTTATGCCAACAGTGCCGCTGCCTGGCGGGCGATCACTGTGGCCATCCCCCGTCTCGTCTTGGTTAATGGCGTGTGGGGCCCGTGGGAGGGGCCGGCCGACTCCCAACGGGTCCGACTCGTGGCGCTCTCGCCGTCTTCAAAGACTCCTCACGACCGGTAGGCCTCATTGTCTCGGGCCGCATACACAGTCGTCGTGGGCACAGGGCCCCGCCCCAAGAGCTGATGTCAGGGCTGGCATGGCAACAGTGCCGCGCCGGGCGGAGATCTCCGTGGGTATGGCGCACTGTGGCCATGCCTGCCTTTAATTATCGGGGTGGTTGGAGTCGCGGGCCGACTCCCCATAGTCGGCTTTCTTGGAGTCGCCTCTGGGACTCGGCTTGAATGGGAGTCGCCTCTGGGACTCGGCTCATCTTGGAGTCGCCGTAGGTACTTGAGGGGCGCAGTCTGCCCCGATGTCTTGAAAGGTTCCGGGGCTCGGGTTAGCCTACCTGTGGCCCATTACTCCGACATCAACCAAAGTCCACACTTTGTTCTCATACATGGATCCTGTGGAGGATATTGCTACTAAGTATAAACCGGCCAGGAGGGCCCGGTTCACCTTAGACTGTGCTGAAGCCCATGAAGGTCTTGAAGATGTTCAACTAGTCAGCTTGGAAGCCCACGGCCCAAAGGAGGATTAGGGCCCGTAGTGGTAAACCGCCATAATTATGTAAACTTGTATTGAAAGTTAGGAATAGAGAGAGACCAACACGGATACGAGTATGAACCGGTGTTGGGACTCTATGGACCGACGGGCGTCACCCGTGTGAAGGAAATATGCCCTAGAGGCAATAATAAAGTTATTATTTATTTCCTTATTTCATGATAAATGTTTATTATTCATGCTAGAATTGTATTAACCGGAAACATGATACATGTGTGAATGCATAGACAAACATATAGTCACTAGTATGCCTCTACTTGACTAGCTCGTTTATCAAAGATGGTTATGTTTCCTAGCCATGGACAAAAGAGTTGTCATTTGATTAACGAGATCACATCATTAGAAGAATGATGTGATTGACATGACCCATTCCGTTAGCCTAGCACTTGATCGTTTAGTATACTGCTATTGCTTTCTTCATGACTTATACATGTTCCTGTAACTATGAGAATTATGCAACTCCCGTTTACCGGAGGAACACTTTGGGTACTACCAAACGTCACAACGTAACTGGGTGATTATAAAGGAGTACTACAGGTGTCTCCGAAGGTACATGTTGAGTTGGCGTATTTCGAGATTAGGTTTTGTCACTCCGATTGCTCGGAGAGGTATCTCTGAGCCCTCTCGGTAATGCACATCACTATAAGCCTTGCAAGCAATGTGACCAATGAGTTGGTTACGGGATGATGCATTACGTAACGAGTAAAGAGACTTGCCGTAACGAGATTGAACTAGGTATTGGATACCGATGATCAAATCTCGGGCAAGTAACATACCGATGACAAAGGAACAACGTATGTTGTTATGCAGTTTGACCGATAAAGATCTTCGTAGAATATGTAGGAACCAATATGGGCATCCAGGTTCCGCTATTGGTTATTGACCGAGAATAGTTCTAGGTCATGTCTACATAGTTCTCGAACCCGTAGGGTCCGCACGCTTAACGTTACGATGACAGTTTTATTATGAGTTTATAAGTTTTGATTTAACGAAGTTTGTTCGGAGTCCCGGATGTGATCACGGACATGACGAGGAGTCTCGAAATGGTCGAGACATAAAGATCGATATATTGGAAGCCTATATTTGGACATCGGAATCGTTCCGGGTGAAATCGGCATTTTACCGGAGTACCGGGAGGTTACCGGAACCCCCCGGGGGGTTATTGGGCCTACATGGGCCTCGAGGGAGAAGAGAGAAGGAGGCAGGAGGGGGCCGCGCGCCCCTCCCCTTCCTAGTCCGAATAGGACAAGGGAAGGGGGGCGACGCCCCCCCTTTCCTTCCTCTCTTCCTCCTCCTTCCCCCCTTCTCCTACTCCAACTTGGAAAGAAGGGAGTCCTACTCCCGGTGGGAGTAGGACTCCCCCCTTGGCGCGCCCTCCTTGGCCGGCCGCCTCCTCCCCCCTGGCTCCTTTTTATACGGGGGCGGGGGGGGGCACCCTAGACACACAAGTTGATCTACGGATCGTTCCTTAGCCGTGTGCGGTGCCCCCCCTCTACCATATTCCACCTCGGTCATATCGTCGCGGAGTTTAGGCGAAGCCCTGCGATAGAACATCATCATCATCACTGCACGTCGTGCTGTGGAACTCATCCTCAAGCTTTGCTGGATCGGAGCCCGGGATCGCCATCGAGCTGAACGTGTGCTGAACTCGGAGGTGTCGTGACGCTCGGTACTTGGAACGGTCGGATCGTGAAGACGTACGACTACATCAACCGCGTTGTCATAACGCTTCCGCTAACGGTCTACGAGGGTACGTGGACATACACTCTTCCCTCTCATTGCTATGCCATCACCATGATCTTGCGTGTGCGTAGGAATTTTTTTTGAAATTACTACGTTACCCAACAGTGGCATCCGAGCCAGGTTTTATGCGTTGATGTTATATGCACTAGTAGAACACAAGTGAGTTGTGGGCGATACAAGTCATACTGCTTACCAGCATGTCATACTTTGGTTCGGCGGTATTGTGAGATGAAGCGGCCCGGACCGACATTACGGGTACGCTTACACGAGGCTGGTTTCACCGTTACGAGCACTCATGCTTAAAGGTGGCTGGCGGGTGTCTGTCTCTCTCACTTTAGCTGAATCGAGTGTGGCTATGCCCAGTCCTTGCGAAGGTTAAAACAACACCAACTTGACGAACTATCATTGTGGTTTTTATGCGTAGGTAAGAACGGTTCTTGCTAAAGCCCGTAGCAGCCACGTAAAATTTGCAACAACAAAGTAGAGGACGTCTAACTTGTTTTTGCAGGGCATGTTGTGATGTGATATGGTCAAGACGTGATGCTATATTTTATTGTATGAGATGATCATGTTTTGTAACCGGTTATCGGCAACTGGCAGGAGCCATATGGTTGTCGCTTATTGTATGAAATGCAACGCTTCAGAATTGCTTTACTTTATCACTAAGCGGTAGCGATAGTCGTAGAAGCAATAGATGGCGTAACGACAACGATGCTATGATGGAGATCAAGGTGTCGCGCCGGTTACGATGGTGATCACGACGGTGTTACGAAGATGGAGATCACAAGCACAAGATGATGATTGCCATATCATATCACTTATATTGATTGCATGTGATGTTTATCCTTTATGCATCTTATCTTGCTTTGATTGATGGTAGCATTATAAGATGATCTCTCACTAATTATCAAGAAGTGTTCTCCTCGAGTATGCACCGTTGCGAAAGTTCTTCGTGCTGAGACACCACGTGATGATCGGGTGTGATAGGCTCTACGTTCAAATACAACGGGTGCAAAACAGTTGCACATGCGGAATACTCGGGTTAAACTTGACAAGCCTAGCATATACAGATATGGCCTCGGAACACGGAGACCGAAAGGTCGAGCGTGAATCATATAGTAGATATGATCAACATACTGATGTTCACCATTGAAAACTACTCCATCTCACGTGATGATCGGACATGGTTTAGTTGATTTGGATCACGTGATCACTTAGAGGATTAGAGGGATGTCTATCTAAGTGGGAGTTCTTAAGTAATATGATTAATTGAACTTAAATTTATCATGAACTTAGTCCTGGTAGTATTTTGCAAATTATGTTGTCGATCAATAGCTTGCATTGTTGCTTTCATATATTTATTTTGATATGTTCCTAGAGAAAATTGTGTTGAAAAATGTTAGTAGCAATGATGCGGATTGGATCCGTGATCTGAGGTTTATCCTCATTGCTGCACAGAAGAATTATGTCCTTGATGCACCGCTTGGTGACAAACCTATTGCAGGAGCAGATGCAGACGTTATGAACGTTTGACTAGCTCAATATGATGACTACTTGATAGTTTAGTGCACCATGCTTAACGGCTTAGAATCGGGACTTCAAAGACGTTTTGAACGTCATGGACCATATGAGATGTTCCAGGAGTTGAAGTTAATATTTCAAGCAAATACCCGAGTTGAGAGATATGAAGTCTCCAACAAGTTCTATGGCTAAAAGATGGAGGAGAATCGCTCAACTAGTGAGCATGTGCTCAGATTGTCTGGGTACTACAATCGCTTGAATCAAGTGGGAGTTAATCTTCCGTATAAGATAGTGATTGACAGAATTCTCTAGTCACCATCACCAAGTTAGTAGAACTTTTTGATGAACTATAGTATGCAAGGGATGACGAAAACAATTCCCGAGCTCTTCGTGATGTTGAAATCGACGAAGGTACAAATCAAGAAAGAGCATCAAGTGTTGATGATTGACAAGACCACTAGTTTCAAGAAAAGGGCAAAGGGAAAGAAAGGGAAACTTCAAGTAGAATGGCAAACAAGTTGTCACTCAAGTGAAGAAGCCCAAGTCTGGACCTAAGCCTAAGACTAAGTGATTCTACTGCAAAGGGACTGGTCACTGGAAGTGGAACTACCCCAAGTATTTGGTGGATAAGAAGGATGGCAAAGTGAACAAGGGTATATTTGATATACAGGTTATTGATGTGTGCCTGACTAGTGTTTATAGTAGCCCCTGAGTATTTGATACTTGTTCGGTTGCTAAGGTTAGTAACTCGAAACAGGAGTTACAGAATAAACAGAGACTAGTTGAAGGGGAAGTGACGATGAGTGTTGGAAGTAGTTCCAAGATTGATATGATCATCATCGCACACTCCCTATACTTTCGGGATTAGTGTTAGACCCAAATAAATGTTATTTGGCATTTGCGTTGAGCATGAATATGATTTGATCATGTTTATTGCAATACAGTTATTCATTTAAAGTCAGAGAATAATTGTTCTGTTTACATGAATAAAACCTTCAATGGTCATACACCCAATGAAAATAGTTTGTTGGATCTCGATCGTAGTGATACACATATTCATAATATTGATGCCAAAAGATGCAAAGTTAATAATGATAGTGCAACTTATTTGTGGCACTACCGCTTGGGTCATATCGGTGTAAAGCGCATCGAAGAAACTCCATAAAGATGGATTTTTGGAATCACTTGGTTATGAATCATTTGATGCTTGCGAACCGTGCCTTTTGGGCAAGATGACTAAAACTCCATTCTCCAGAACAATGGAACAAGCTACTGACTTGTTGGAAATAATACATACTGATGTATGCAGACCAATGAGTATGAAGGCTCGTGGCAAGTATCGTTATTTTCTGACCTTCACAAGATGATTTGAGCAGATATGGGCATATCTACTTGATGAAACATAAGTATGAAATAATTGAAAGGTTCAAAGAATTTCAGAGTGAAGTGGAAAAATCATCGTAACAAGAAAATAAAGTTTCTACGATCTGATCGCGGAGACGAATATTAAGTTAAAAGTTTGGTCTTCAATTAAAACAATGTGGAATAGTTTCACAGCTCACGCCACCTGGAACACCACAACGTTATGGTGTGTCCGAACATCGTAACCGCACTTTATTGGATATGGTGCGATCTATGATGTCTCTTACTGATTTACCAATATTGTTTTGGGGTTATGCATTAGAGACAGCTGCATTCACGTTAAAAGGGCACCATCAAAAACCGTTGAGACAACGCCTTATGAACTGTGGTTTGGCAAGAAACCAAAGTTGTCGTTTCTTAAAAGTTTGGGGCTACGGTGCTTATGTGAAAAAGTTTCATCCTGATAAGCTCAAACCCAAATCGGAGAAGTGCGTCTTCATAGAATACCCAAAGGAAACTGTTGGGTACACCTTCTATCACAGATCCGAAGGCAAATCATTTGTTGCTAAGAATGGATCCTTTCTAGAGAAGGAGTTTCTCTCGAAAGAAGTGAGTGGGACGAAAGTAGAACTTGATAAGGTAAATGTACCTTCTCCTGAATTGGAAAATCGTTTATCACTGAAATCAGTTCCAGTGATTCCTACACCAAATAGTGAGGAAGCTAATGATGATGATCATGAAACTTCAGATCAAGTTACTACAGAACCTCGTAGGTCTTCCAAAGTACAGTCCGCACTGTGAGTGGTAAGTAATTCTGTTCGGAAAGTCATGTTACTAGACCATGATGAACCTACGAACTATGAGGAAGCGATGATGAGCCCAGATTCCATGAAATGGCTTGAGGCCATGAAATCTGAGATGGGATCCATGTATGAGAACAAAGTGTGGACTTTGGTGGAGTTGCCCGATGATCGGCAAGCCATATTGTATAAATAGATCTTCAAGAGGAAGACAGATGCTGATAGTAGTGTTACTATCTACAAAGCTCGATTTGTCGCAAAAAGGTTTTTGACAAGTTCAAGGAGTTGACTACAATGAGATTTTCTCAACTGTAGCGATGCTTAAGTCTGTCCGAATCATGTTAGCAATTGCCACAATTTATGAAATCTGGCAAATGGATGTCAAAACTGCATTCCTTAATGGTTTTTCTTAAAGAAGAGTTGTATATGATGCAACCAGAAGGTTTTGTCAATCCTAAAGGTGTTAACAAAATGTGCAAGCTCCAGCGACCCATCTATGGACTGGTGCAAGCATCTCAGAGTTGGAATATACGCTTTAATAAGTTGATCAAAGCATATAGTTTTGTACAGACTTACGCTGAAGCCTGTATTTACAAGAAAGTGAGTGGGAGCACTACAACATTTCTGATAAGTATATGTAAATGACATATTGTTAATCGTAAATAATGTAGAATTATTCTGCAAAGCATGAAAGGATACTTGAATAAGAGTTTTTCAAAGAAAGACCTCGGTGAAGCTGCTTACACATTGAGCATCAAGATCTATATAGATAGATCAAGACGTTTGATAAGATTTTTCAATGAATACATACCTTGATAAATTTTTGAAATAGTTCAAAATGGAACAGTCAAAGAAGGAGTTCTTGCCTATGTTACAAGGTGTGAAGTTGAGTAAGACTCAAGACCCGACCATTGCAGAAAATAGAAAGAGAATGAAAAGTCATTCCCTATGCCTCAGTCATAGGTTCTATAAAGTATGCTATGCTGTGAACCAGACCTATTGTATACCTTGCTCTATGTTTGGCAAAGGAATACAATTTTGATCTAATAGTAGATCACTGGACATGGGTCAAGAATATCCTTAGTGAGGACTAAGGAGATGTTTCTCGATTATGGAGGTGATAAAAGAGTTCGTCGTAAAAAGTTACAACGATGCAAGCTTTCACACCAATCCAGATGACTCTAAGTCTCAATCTGGATACATATTGAAAGTGGGAGCAATTAGCTTGAGTAGCTCCGTGCAGAGCATTGTAGACATAGAATATATGCAAAATACATACGGCTCTGAATATGACAGACCCGTTGACTAAGCTTCTCTCATGAGCAAAACATGATCACACCTTAGTACTCTTTGGGTGTTAATCACATAGCGATGTGAAATAGATTATTGACTCTAGTAAACCCTTTGGGTGTTGGTCACATGACGATGTGAACTATGGGTGTTAATCATATACAGATATGAATATTGGTGTTAAATCACATGGCGATGTGAACTAGATTATTGACTCTAGTGCAAGTGGGAGACTCAAGGAAATATGCCCTAGAGGCAATAATAAAGTTATTATTTATTTCCTTATTTCATGATAAATGTTTATTATTCATGCTAGAATTGTATTAACCGGAAACATGATACATGTGTGAATACATAGACAAACATATAGTCACTAGTATGCCTCTACTTGACTAGCTCGTTTATCAAAGATGGTTATGTTTCCTAGCCATGGACAAAAGAGTTTTCATTTGATTAACGAGATCATCATTAGAAGAATGATGTGATTGACATGACCCATTCCGTTAGCCTAGCACTTGATCGTTTAGTATACTGCTATTGCTTTCTTCCTGACTTATACATGTTCCTGTAACTATGAGAATTATGCAACTCCGTTTGCGGAGGAACACTTTGGGTACTACCAAACGTCACAATGTAACTGGGTGATTATAAAGGAGTACTACAGGTGTCTCCAAAGGTACATGTTGAGTTGGCGTATTTCGAGATTAGGTTTTGTCACTCCGATTGTCGGAGAGGTATCTCTGGGCCCTCTCGGTAATGCACATCACTATAAGCCTTGCAAGCAATGTGATCAATGAGTTGGTTATGGGATGATGCATTACGTAACGAGTAAAGAGACTTGCCGGTAACGAGATTGAACTAGGTATTGGATACCGATGATCAAATCTCGGGCAAGTAACATACCGATGACAAAGGGAACAACGTATGTTGTTATGCGGTTTGACCGATAAAGATCTTCGTAGAATATGTAGGAACCAATATGGGCATCCGTGTTCCGCTATTGGTTATTGACCGAGAATAGTTCTAGGTCATGTCTACATAGTTCTCGAACCCGTAGGGTCCGCACGCTTAACGTTACGATGACAGTTTTATTATGAGTTTATAAGTTTTGATGTAACGAAGTTTGTTCAGAGTCCCGGATGTGATCACGGACATGACGAGGAGTCTCGAAATGGTCGAGACATAACGATCGATATATTGGAAGCCTATATTTGGACATCGGAATCGTTCCGGGTGAAATCGGCATTTTACCGGAGTACCGGGAGGTTACCGGAACCCCCCGGGGGGTTATTGGGCCTACATGGGCCTCGAGGGAGAAGAGGGAAGGAGGCAGGAGGTGGCCGCGCGCCCCTCCCCTTCCTAGTCCGAATAGGACAAGGGAAGAGGCGGCGCCCCCCTTTCCTTCCCCTCTTCCTCCTCCTTCCCCCCTTCTCCTACTCCAACTTGGAAAGAAGGGAGTCCTACTCCCGGTGGGAGTAGGACTCCCCCCTTGGCGCGCCCTCCTTGGCCGGCCGCCTCCTTCCCCCTGGCTCCTTTATATACGGGGGGGGGGCACCCCATAGACACACAAGTTGATCTACGGATCGTTCCTTAGCCGTGTGCGGTGCCCCCCTCCACCATATTCCACCTCGGTCATATCGTCATGAGTTTAGGCGAAGCCCTGCGCCGATAGAACATCATCATCGCTACCACGCCGCCGTCTTGACGGAACTCATCCCCAAGCTTTGCCGGATCGGAGCCGGGGATCGTCATCGAGCTGAACGTGTGCTGAACTCGGAGGTGCCGTACGTTCGGTACTTGGATCGGTCGGATCGTGAAGACGTACGACTACATCAACCGCGTTGTCATAACGCTTCCGCTAACGGTCTACGAGGGTACGTGGACATACACTCTTCCCTCTCGTTGCTATGCCATCACCATGATCTTGCGTGTGCGTAGGATTTTTTTTTGAAATTACTATGTTACCCAACACCGTGTATATAAGGGGATGACCCAGCGGCGGTTCAGGACAGACAACAACTCGAGGCCTAGGCGAAGCTTATTTGCTCCCTAGTCATCGAAACCACATCAATCCCATCACAAATAGACGTAGGCTTTTACCTTCATTGAAGGGGCCGAACTAGTATAAACCCTTTTGTCTTTGTGTCCGCTTTAACCCCTTCAAGTTAACCCGTAGCAATGGCTCCACGACTAAGTCCTTTCACGAGGACATCTGCCGTGACAAAACCACGACAGTTGGCGCCCACCGTGGGGCTATCGCACGATGGTTTGACGATCTTGGAGGGCAAGTTCGAAGGACTCGAAGGCTATGCAATAGGCCGGATGACCAAGAGTCGTCGTGGCAAGCTCTACATCGATGACGCAGGATGGGGCCCCAAGGCCGGCTCAATTGAGTACGGGTACCGGGTCCCCTTTGGCAGCATACACGTTTTCATCGGCAAGATCGGTGAGCCAGGGCCTGAGCCGGACATCTGCACCGACCTCGTCGAGACGGCTCAGCGTGCGAGATCTACCCAGGTTAAACCGGCCGTGAAGCGTGCCTTCGTGGGGGTCATCCACGGAGGAGAACATGAGGACGAATCGGGATATGGTAGCGAGACCATCGCCTATTCCGGCGACGAGTCCTCGACCGGAGAGACCGAATCGTTGTACCAGTTGCAAGACGACCAGATTAGGGGCTGTTCCAATGGCGACAGTATTTCGGACCCCTCCGATCAGATCAACCGGGTTGGAATACTCAGGGCCGGTACGCAGGCGGCGCTTCACTCTTCGACCGCGGTAGCAGCCGGGGCAGTAGGTCCTGTGCGCCCACCGGTTCAAGTTTTATCTGACCTGTTCGATGCACTAGTTGTACTTATGGCGGAGGCCAATCCGGCGGATCAGGAGGCCCACAATGCAGAGATTGCAAAGGTGAGAGAGCAGATCGTGCAGGCCAAAACCGACCTGGCGGCAGAGAATGACAGGATGGTCGTAGAGCGGGCCGCTTTGGACGCCCAGGCCTATAGGCTCATGCTTGACCAGAACGCATCACATGAGGTCTTGAAGCGGAAGTACAAGTCACGTCTCCCAACAATTTTGACGCTACAAATCTCTTTCACACCCCGGAAGCTGGAACCAGTAATCCGCCGTGGCACCGGGAGGTAAACCGGGCTGAAGCACCGGGTCCGGGGGCGCCGGTCCAACCCCGCCTGATGGAACCTCCTCGGCAGAACTATGTGGTACCTCCGCCGGTCCAGACACCTCCGGGCCATTATTCTAATCCTATGGACAATATTGTCGCAGCTGCTTCACGATTAGAGGCTATCCCGATCAAAGGAGACTCCCCGCAAGCGATAGAGACGCGCCGGGTTAAGGAGCTTCTCCGGACTGCTTTGATCCAACAGGAGGCATACTCATACAGCCGTGACCGGATTCATTCCACACCTCGTCCAAGCCGGAGATACAGTAGGCGCATGGATGAGCCGGCCGTGTCAAGAAATGCACGGAGCCGTGAAGCGGCCCGTGGCAATAACCCGGCAGGTGGTGTTTGTGATGCTCAGGAAGTGGTGGACCGGGCCCGGGCACGAAGGGAGGCCGAGTTAGCAGCACAGAACGAGGCATGTCAGCTTACGCCGGTCCGTCCCACCACCTCAGTCGAGCCAGGGGTCGCTTCTAGTTTGGGGGTGCCCTGTTTAATCCCCGCTTTACGCAATGTGCGCCTGCCCAAAGATTTCAAGGGTCCGCGCTAGGTGGCAAATTACACTGCTGATTTATCTCCAGAAGCATGGATAGAAAGCTATGAGATGGCCATGGAGATGCTGGATGTAGATGAGGCCGCGTGTGCAAAGTACTTCACCATGATGCTCGAAGGCACGGCCCGTACTTGGTTGAAGAGCTTGCCGCCCAATTCTATCAGCTCATGGGCCCAGTTGCGGACTCGGTTTATCCAGAATTTCAAAGATACGTGTAAGCAGCCCATGTCCATAGTGGACTTGGCGGCTTGTGTCCAGGAGGAAGGAGAATCAACAACCCATTGGGTACGCCGCGTCTCGGAAATCTTGCACTCGTCAGACCGGATCAATGCTGACTCTGCGATCTTAACCCTGGAGGGCAACTGCCGGTTTAAGCCTCTAAAGTTGAAGTTGGGGCGTATGAAGCGATTTTGTAATGACATGGGAACTCTCATGGGTGCTTTAGTGAAGTATGCTGATTCTGATAGTACCAAGGATCCCGAGTCTGAGGATGACGAAGCAGGGAAGGGAAAGAAGAACAACAACTCCAAGGGGCATCAACACAAACCAGCAGGCCATGGGAACGGAGGCAAACGTAAAGCGGATGGCAGCATGGACTTTGTGGCCAATACTAATGCGCAGGACAAGGGTCAGCGACGCAGAGGTAAAGCGGCGAATCATGGTGGGGCTCCGAATCCCAACCCGGATCGCCTAAATTATTTGTTGAATCAGCCTTGTCCAAAGCACGGGACGAAGGAGGTGCCGGCCAACCACCTTTGGAAAGATTGTTACATTATGCAGGAGTTAAAAAATTCTAATGCCTTCCGATATGACCATGGGTCAGGTGGTGGTTCCGGATCCGGTTTCCATGGGCCGGGTCACGATGGAGCCTTCGGTTCAGGCTTCAATCAGGGCGGACATAACAATCATAATAATCAGAATAATCAAGGAGGCTACAACCAGCAGCAGCAGCAGCAGTCGGGGTATCAGAGCCATCCGAAACAGTTGAATAGTGGGCAGTATCATGTTTTCACAACTAGCTTGGATAAGCTGGTGTATGGAGTCTTCATGGCAAGCCGGAAGCTGAAGCAGTATTTCCAAGGGCACCCCATCACAGTGGTCAGTTCGGCTCCCTTGGGCTATATCATACAGAACCGGGAAGCGACTGGCCGGATTACTAAGTGGGCTATAGAACTTGGGCCGCACGGATTGAAGTACGTGCCTCGGACGGCGGTGAAGTCTCACGCACTTGTTGATTTCATCAATGATTGGACAGAGTTGCAGGCACCTGAGGAGAAGCCGGATCACACATATTGGACTATTCATTTTGATGGATCCAGACAATTGGAGGGCTTGGGGGCTGGAGTCATATTAACTTCCCCACGAGGTGACAAGTTCTGTTATGTTCTCCGCTTAATGTTCCCTTGTACTAACAATGCAGCTGAGTATGAAGCCTTGCTCCATGGTCTCCAGATGGCTAAGGAGATGAATCTAAGCCGGGTTAAGTGCTTCAGTGACTCAGACCTGGTGGCTCAACAGGTGTCTGGCACTTGGGATTCCAAGGATCGCCTCATGGCAGCCTATCGTCGTGAGGTGGACATTGTTGCAGGTCACTTTAAGGGTTATCAAGTGGATCATGTGGACAGACGGAAGAATGAAGTGGCGGATGCTTTAAGCCGGCTAGGCTCGCAGCGTAAACTGGTCCCGCCTAATGTCTTTTTAGATGTTTTGCATAACCCGTCCGTCAAGCTCCCTGGTGAAGCGGATTTGGCTATTCCTGATCCGGAGGCGCAATTGGTGGCAGCCCTGCATGTTATACCGGATTGGACAATTCCTTATCTTGCATACATGAACCGGGGCGAGTTGCCAGAGGATGAGACTCTGGCCAGGCAGATAGTCCGGCGATCCAAGTCCATGACCATTGTCAATGGCGAATTGCATCATTGCAAAGGTGTCGTGCATCGCCCAACGCTGTGTGTCCCCTGAGGAAGGTTGTGAAATTTTACGCGAAATCCAAGAAGGGGATTGTGGTCACCACACCGGTTCAAAGTCTCTGGTGGCTAAGGCGTTTCGTCACGGATTTTACTGGTTGACGGCTCATGCTGATGCGGAGGACCTAGTTAGACGATGTGATGGCTGTCAGAAATTTTCACGGCGTGCTCATGTGCCGACTCAAGAATTGAGGATGATTCCAATTACTTGGCCGTTTGCGACTTGGGGGCTGGATATGGTTGGACCTTTCAAAAGGTCCAAGGACAAGAAGACCCACCTCTTGGTGGCGGTTGACAAGTTTACCAAGTGGGTTGAAGCGGAGCCTGTTAGCAAGTGTGATGCAGCTACAGCGGTTAAGTTCATTAAAAAGGTGATTTTCCGGTTTGGCTTTCCACATAGTATCATTACTGACAATGGTACCAACTTGTCCAAGGGCGCTATGAAGGAGTTCTGTGAGCGTGAGCACATCCGGCTTGACGTATCATCAGTGGCTCACCACCAGTCCAATGGACAAGCAGAACAGGCTAATCAAGAAACCATGCGTGGCATCAAACCCCGGCTTATGGTTCCTTTGCAGAGAACACCGGGTTGTTGGGTAGAAGAGCTACCGTCTGTGTTATGGAGTATCAATACTACGCCCAACAGATCCACAGGATACACACCGTTCTTCATGGTCTACGGAGCGGAGGCGGTTCTCCCTAGTGATATCCGTCATGATTCACCTCATGTGGCGGCTTATGTTGAAGCGGACAACGAGACGGCACGACAAGACGCTTTGGACCTATTGGATGAAGAATGTGACATAGCAGCTGCCCGCTCGGCGATTTACCAACAGGATCTTCGTCGTTATCACAGTTGCCGAGTCAGAACCAGAACTTTTCAAGAAGGAGATTTGGTGCTTCGACTCATCCAAGACCAGACTGATATGCACAAGTTATCCCCACCTTGGGAGGGACCTTTCGTGGTCAGCAAGAATCTGCACAACTGGTCGTACTATCTGATTGATATTCGAGAGCATAAAGACTCACGCACATCAGAGGAGGAGACCAACAGGCCGTGGAACATAGCTCATCTTCGGCCTTACTATACTTGAGCCATCAGCTCTACCTATGTACATATTATGACAGTGTATATTATTATCAATACAATAAAACCGGAGCCTCAGCTAAAGCGGGGTCTCTGTTTCTTTTATATCATGTGTGGTTACATGGAGTTGTTCTGTCTTAAAGCGGCCTCCGGTTTACCCCTTGAATTTGCTTTTTAAAAGCTTTGTGAGATCACTAGGGGGCTTGGTCGTGTCTGAACCAATGCAACACCTTTTTATAGGCGAAAGCCACCAGATCACTTGGGGACATGGTCAAGTCTGAACCAGTCACGCCTCTTGATCGGCCTAAGGCCACTGAATCACTTGGGGGCTTGGTCGAACCCGAACCAATGCCATGCCTTTTGATCGGCATAAATGCCACGGTTTCATTTGGGGACCTGGCTGACTTGAACCATCGCCACACCTATTGGGGGCTTGGTCCTGTCCGACCATGGTAACACCATCTGATCAGCTCAATAAAGCATCTTTTTGGCAAACGGCATTATCATTGCCTTTGCTTCAGTCTTTTTTATTAAACAAATATTGTTTTTTTGCGTTTTTTAAACCGACAAGCGTTTTTAACCGGTTCAAAACTGTCAATTGATGGAACACGGTCTATCTTTAATCCGGAGGAAATTTCTGCCCAGTTTGAATTTTTCTGTTAACATCTCATTATGGAGAAGCAGCATGTTCATCATAACAGAGCACAGTTTACATGATAAACCGGCTTGATATACACAACAGATGTTTTTTCTTTGACGGTATAGGTTCATAAACCTCCGCTTCAAGATTGGCATGGCCAATTCCAATGGCTTACGGTGGCAGGTATCCACATATTGTTGTATTTGATTACATGTTTAGTTTAAGAAATTATTCTTAACTTCATCCATATTATGACCCGTCTGGTGGTACAACCACAACGGCGCTTTAAGATTTTCTTTGCAGATGATAGTGTCATTGACAATTCAACGGGAAGCATAAGTTGCAGAAAGTATGCACGAAGGCATATCAGTACCACAGGTAGCAGCTAGTTTATTACAAGCCATTCAGAGGCCCAAAAATTTGGAATTGTTTCATAACAGGGTCTCCGACGTATCAACTGATTTGACGGATTAAGCTTCATTGGAAAAGGCCTACTAATGGCGCACCTAATTTGGCCATTAATGGCGCATTAGTGGTGCGCCATTAGTGCCACGCCATTAGTATCTTTTACTAATGGCGCACCACTGGTGCGCCATTAGTATCTGGTATACTAATGGCGGACCTCAGATGCGCCATTAGTATATACAACAGTGCGCCATTAGTATGCCTCCTGTGGGGCCATGTATACCAGGTGCTTTGGCATACTAATGGCGCACAACAACAAGATGCGCCATTAGTAACTTCGGCATACTAATGGCGCATCGCTTAATGATGTGCCATTAGTATCCTTTGGCATACTAACGGCGCATCGTGATCTGATGCGCCATTAGTATGAATATTAGGTTTTTTATTTTTTATTTTCTGTTTTTGCACAGGTTACAAAATGTATAATTGGACAAAATATAGACAGCACACATCAACAACAGATTCATCGAATACAATAGAAGATTAGTCTCTGAATACAATTCATCATATTAGTTTCCGAATACAACTCATCATATTAGTCTCCGAATGGAAAAGACCGAACAAAGATAGAACATTATATTACAAGTATCGAGACCGCGAGTAGCGAGTTTGTCTTCACATTACAAGTCGATATCGATCATCTAAACTACCATCACATAGAAGAGAGCTCCGGTCATCATGATGAAACTCGTCTTCATCCGGTTCCTCCAACGCTCAATCCCCTCTCCCGCTAGATAGCGGGCATATCTAGATTCGGCCTCGGCCCTAGTGGTGTACCCTTTGTAACTGTTACCGCTGAATCGGTGAACCTGTCTCCGACACTCCTCCCGCCGTCAGAGACTCCATGAACCTTACCCTTGTACACGACATACGACGGCATCGCTATGCACTAGCCAAATGAAGCGTTAGTACCAATTCACGCACAATACATAAGCAATATATAAGTATGCAAATGTAACGATCGGAAGAGAAAAGCAAGACATTAATAGCATCGATTACATCTAAGTTGAACGACTCTCGAAACCAAAGAGACATACTACAAGTTCATTAAAGTTTAATTACAACATGAGCCAATCGATGTTTCGTAACTAGACACAGGATCACTGCTTTCGACTCGACTCAAGGGACCGGAGCGTGGATGAAGCCGCCGTCTATCGTGGGAGTCATGAAATAACGGTCGTTGTCAGCCTGCATTTGTAGCATTGTGTCGATGTCACTGTTGGACGGTTGATTTCTAAGGTAGAACTACCCCGAGGTACGAAGGACATCTTGATGGATGATTTCCGCAAACTCCGACTGGATGGCATGACAGTCATCGTCTCGTGTTGGTGCGTGCCCCCGTGACCCGTATATCGATCTTGCATGTTTTGCCTTTCTTTCCAATACGTCTTGTAGGTCCTGCGTGTTGCCCTGGGCCTTGATATATTTGTTTGAGTGGCGGCGGGGTGCAGGCTGATCTTCGGGCTTAAACGCCTCTCTGTCTCGGCCACGAGGTGGCCGGTCAGCCGCATCGTACGCTGGTGATGTAGGTTTCAATGCTTCCTACCTGAGTCGAGGTAGCGACCTGCGCTTTGGGTAACTCTTGGAGGGGCGTTCGAGTTCGTATTCCTCGGCCTCAAGGACTTCGGTCCATCTGTCTGCTAGCAAATCTTGATCAGCTCGAAGATGTTGTTGCTTTTTCTTCAGACTATTTGATGTGGCTATAAGCCGGCGCTTAAAGCGCTCCTGCTCGACGGGATCCTCAGGCACGATAAATTCTTCATCACGGAGGCTCACCTCATCTTCAGAGAGAGGCATGTAATTGTCATCCTCCGCCTCTTCATCTGCTGCCCGTTCTGGAGGGCTAGCTTGTTCATCTTCCCGCTCTAAATCTTGCTGGAGGGGACTGTCGTCGTCTGCGGCACTATCCGGAGTGTTATTGTCTCTTGTGCCGGTACCACTACTTTTGCTATGGCGGGACTTAGAGCGGCGCTGCTGACGTCGGTGCTTGGGTTGCTTCTTGGAGGGGTCATCCTCCACTGTCTCATCGCCATTGCCTTCTTTGGGGGTATCCACCATGTATATATCATATGATGAGGTGGCGGTCCAGTATACTGGGCGGTGGTTCCAATTGCCTCCTACATCGTCGTCCATACAATCGATGTCTTGAGTCAAAATCGAGCATGTCGGTTAAATAAATCGTCGATGGCTACTAAGTGGGTGGTGGGTGGGGAGCGAATTTCTTCGTCGTCCGCATCCCATTCTAGCCGGGCATAGTCCGGCCAAGGTTCTCCTGACAGGGAGAGAGATCTTAATGAATTGAGCACATCGTCGAAAGGCGAGTGCTGAAAGATATTCGCGGAGGTAAACTCCATGATCGGCGCCCAGTCGGATTTGATAGGCACGGACGCAGGTGGCTTGGAGTCCGTGGCCGGGGACGAATCCAGTAGTTCGGCAACACGGCTCTCGTAAGGGGTGAATTCAGTATCCGGCTCTATCGCCGCTGAGAGTGTGGCCTCCATGGCAGGGTCTATCCACCCGTCCTCGGATGGCGCAATTTACTCCGGATTGAGGGCCGGAGTAGCTGCAGGCGTGATCTCCAGAACACAGTCCGACGGCAGAGCTAAATCATGCTTGTCGTGATCATGTGGCGCACTTGGCATTGGCTCGAATCCGTCGAAGATCAAGTCTCTGCGGATGTCGGTAGTGTAGTTCAAGTTTCCGAACCTGACCTGGTGGCCAGGGGCGTAGCTCTTGATCTGCTCCAGATGGCCAAGCGAGTTGGCCCGCAGTGCGAAGCCGCCGAATACGAAGATCTGTCCGGGGAGGAAAACCTCCTCCTGGACCGCATCGTTACCGATGATCGAAGGAGCCATCCAGCCCTACGGCGACGACACAATGGAACTCTCAATGAAAGCACCAATGTCGGTGTCAAAACCGGCGGATCTCGGGTAGGGGGTCCCGAACTGTGCGTCTAAGGCGGATCGTAACAGGAGGCGGGGGACACAATGTTTACCCAGGTTCGGGCCCTCTCGATGGAGGTAATACCCTACTTCCTGCTTGATTATCTTGATGATATGAGTATTACAAGAGTTGATCTACCACGAGATCATAGAGGCTAAACCCTAGAAGCTAGCCTATGGTATGATTGTTGTTGTCCTACGGACCAAACCCTCCGGTTTATATAGACACCAGAGGGGGCTAGGGTTACACAGAGTCGGTTACAAGGGAGGAGATCTACATACCCGTATTGCCAAGCTTGCCTTCCACGCCAAGGAGAGTCCCATACGGATACGGGACGAAGTCTTCAATCTTGTATCTTCATAGTCCAACAATCCGGCCAAAGGATATAGTCCGGCTATCCGGAGACCCCTAATCCAGGACTTCCTCAGTAGTTCTTAACCCGCCTGAAGTAGGCCGATTTCTTATCATCATCATTGGGAAAGTGGCCGCTACCCATAGGAGGACCATTTGCATTCTTGAATTAATTCACAAATCCAGTCAATGCTTGCATTCGACAGGTTCCGGGCCAAAGCTCCTCCGGAAAATGCCCCCAAAATGATGGTTTTTCTAAATCATGATGATATACCACCCAATCTCCTGAATTTGGATCCTGTAGTCAACGAGGGATTATGACATCATGAACAGTAGATTTCATGCATGAGAAGATCATAAATAATTTCAATTAGCAAGAATTTATGATTTCTCATACTGTAATATTTCTTTCTACATAATAAAATACCACAACATATTACTTAATAACCATTAATGGAAACTCATTGTATAATTCATTTTAATATTCATAAAATCCATGCTTTTCAATTGTAATTATCACATTTATAAGCTTGTAAATACATATTATTCTCTAGACTAGGAGAAAGGGTGCACCTTGATTAGGCTAAGCCTAATGTAGTGGTCTTGTTCGCCATAAATTGATGGAGGGGCAATGGCTTGCCCAGGCACCAATTCAGCTCCACTTATGAGCGAGGTACTATAGAACTTAATAAAATGGCACCGATTACACTTATAGTCCAATATGCAAAGAATCGAATATCTCAGTTATTGTACAAAGAGGGGGAGACCTGCAAGCAAAACCACGTTTTGAGATGGCAGTTTCATGGAAAAGCATTTGAGTTTACCAGAATGGGTGATATGTTTGTACATGAAATCCAATTTGAATTCAGTTGTATTTTTCTGCATCTTGACAATAAATCTGTAAGGATGCTCCAGATTCTTGAGAGTTCTCTTGATTTGGTGAAGCCCATATACTCAATTTCAGCTCAGAGGCCATAGAATTTTCCTGGATCTGTGTGCCCCATTGCATACTAGTGATAAAAATTAAAGTTCAAATTAGTGAATAACCAAAAAAAATAGTAGAGCATAATATAATAAATAAGTGAGGATGTGTCTTCTTGGCCAAACAAGTTTTACAGGGTTCTCCTACCCGATGTTTACAATGGGAATTTTGTATCCTCCTTTGGAGCTAGTATAATTTTTTGATGGCCTTGTGAGTTTCTCATACTAGATCTAGCATGATCCATGTGGAGTGATGTCATTCCTATGCAATTGGACCTTTTTTAGTGTGCGTACAATAGTTCATGTGCTTTGCTGATAGTGTTTCTCGGTCATTTGGGTTGACGACATTTTCTCTCCGCCTTGTGGAAGGGGTAAAACAACATTTAACCCTGTCTCTCTCCTTTACCTCAGATGTGAAGTGTATTGTTAGCACTGTATTGGTATGCTAGGATAAGTCTTCTATAGAGCATGGCTTAGGTGCCTTTCCAAATCTGTCGGTATCGATATGTTGGTAGCATTGTTTGTCTATTTATCGAGCTTAATTTCTGCTAATTAATTAGGAAAATATTTTATTTTCAATAAAATACAGAGCTCATTCCTCTTGCGATAATTATCTTTTTGAACTGAGAGTTGCAAGGGGCTACTAAAACATGGCACCACCTTGTTACTTTAACCACTTATATGATTTAGCTAGGCCAATTATGATTTAGGTGAGTTAGTAACGAATGTGGATTTCCATGTTTGTTTCTTTGTGATTTAAGTATGGGATGTTAAACTTAAAAAGTAACTCGAATTTACCTTTCAATATATCACATGCCATTTTGGCATTTTTATGGTCAATTCTCGCCAATTAAAAAGCAAACATGGATTCAAATCTAACACGTGAAAAGGCAGAGGTGAGATAGAGATACATAGATAGATAAATAGAGAGAGAGAGAGAGTACATGAGAAACAATGTTGGTTCCTACATCCGTGATATTGACTCTCCATGGAGACTGAAACATGGAAATTCCAGTTCATAGTTAGCAATATAATTGTCATACAAACTCGCCGATAGATACTTATTTGTTTCCACATGTGGTTCCCTAGATTTCAATTAGGCACACAAGTAACTGAAAATAGTAACATATGACTACAACCAATAGTAGTTCTTCATTAATTGGTCAAGTAGATACCAGAATGACACAAATGCATAAACCGGCTGAGAAAGAGTTGCATGTGTAAAGGAAAAAGTATTTTTTACCTTCTCATGATTGCCATCGATATCTATTGATTCAACCAAGGTGAGGTAGAAAGGTATGAACAAAAAGCATAGTATGACCGATTGGATAACATAGCCCATTGGTACAAGGAATTGTGTTTCTTCCATGAAACATGTAACTATGTGATTCCTTACTTATATGTCATGCATATAGAGAACACAACTTATATAGAGCTGATCGACATGTTGTTTTTGGTAGCTTTATATTGCATCTTACTTGTGTATTACTCAACATTTATTGAATAGTCATTCGATGCACCATTCTTTCTTGAGTAGATATACAAAGCAATCGCTTAATCAATGTTCATTAACTAAGGACTTGATTTACATCCAATTAATGATTGTTTAATGACCTATCTGCCTTATATGGATATAGATCAATTTAAGCATCAGTATAATTAATAATGGACTTGGTTTAGACACAAAGAATGGATGGATGTATGATAATATATATTTTCTTATATGGAAAGGAATTAGTTGTGATGTCAATGTACCTTGTAGAACATTACTCCTACAAAATATGCTGGAGTACTAACCTTCCTAGGCGCTTCATGGGCGACAGCCCTTTGTGCCATCCGTTTGTTGCTGGCGTGCAGCGGAAACCTCTCAGGCGACTTTGTGCCGTCTGATCTGCCCGAAGGGTGGGAAGTCCATGAAGGATGGACCGCGTGTCACACCCGGGGCCACCATCATTTGTCGGCATCGATGTCGGAGCTAAATCCGGCAGATCTCGGGTAGAGGCTCCCGAGCCGGTGATCTCGGCTTGATGGTAACATGAAGTAGGGAGACACGATATTTCCCTAGGTTCGGGCCCTCTCAAAAAGGTAAAACCCTACGTCATGCTTGTATTGTATTGATTGTGGATGGGTACAAAGTACAAGATGATCTACCTCGAAATCGTATGAATGAATCTAACCCGCCTTTATGGACTAAAACACTTGGCTTATATAGGGCCCGAGGGGTACCTAGGGTTACACAGGATCGGTTGCATCTAGAGATAAACATGCCAAATATTTTAATATGCCTTGAAGTATACGCCAAGTCTTCGAAGGATTCCATCTTGAGCACGCCAATGGAAATAGCTTATGTGGCCCATTCTTCAGTCGTCGGCGGTCCTTGGTGTCGGGGATATACCCCGCTGAGGATGACCCGACGCTTAGACCAAAGGTTGAGACCCGATGAAGATCCCGAAGGACAGGGCCGGCTTACCCTTGGAGCCACCAGAGCCGAAGGACAGAAGCCCAGAAGGAAACCCGACCCAGGTAGCGAGGCTGGCTTACGGAAGTTCCAATGCCAGAAGGAGTCCAACCTAACTTGGAAGACATAGAAGGTTTACAGGACTTAGAGCATGACTTTGACTATGGGTAGAACCCGATATCCACTGTATTTCCAAGAACCCGACTATTATATAAAGTGGGTTCCTGGGACGTCCAAAGGGACAGACAACTTAGAATCTCTCGGAATCTAGGTAGCAAAACAACACCCTTGTAATCGAGATCATCATCATCAATAGCAATCAAGCAGGAGTAGGTTTTTACCTCCACAGTGTGCCAGCAACTTTCCCCGTCAAGTCCAATCAGTGGGCAAAGGGCGCATCTTGGAGCGAGCGAGGAGCCATGCCCCTAGTCCTATGCGTAGATTGCTTAGCGAAGGGCTTGCCTCATACCCACTCACGCTGCCCACTAGTTGATCAGTCAATCAAGTAATCAATGGCCTTGACACATGGCATTGAGATCCCGTCAGGGGCAGGAATCAAATCTTTTGACTCCTGCCACTACGGGTTTGAACACGTGGTGCCCGCGTGTAGTCACTCATCTTTAGTTCGCCTCGGGGTTCATACCAGCGTAGGAGAAATTATGCCTCATGCCATTAAACCCCACTTTGCGAGTTGATGCGTCCAGCGGGCGTTTGAGGCACAAGCTCGTTGGTGGCATGTGGGTCTTTGTTCAAAAGACCTACGTGCCCATCAAACGAGCCTAAGTCAAGAAGGAAGCTAGATCGAAGCACTCGGCAATGCCCCTATCGTCCAAGACCCAGGAATGGCCTCCCCCGGCAACAACCATCGCACCCCCAACTAGCCCACACCTAGCAAGCCTTCAATAACAAGCTATCGCCTCACCCACGCATGTGATACGTCTTCGTCGTATCTACTTTTCCTAACACTTTTACTCTTGTTTTGGACTCTAATTTGCATGATTTGAATGAAACTAACTCGGACTGATGCTGTTTTCAGCAGAACAACCATGGTGTTGTTTTTGTGCAGAAATAAAAGTTCTCGGAATGAAACAAAACTTTTTGGAGAATTTTTAGGGAATGATAGAAAAATACTGGAGCCAAGAACCACCAGAGGGGGGCCCTTGGGTGAGCACAACCCACCAGGCCCCCCCTCTAGGCGCGCCCAGGTGGGTTATGTCCACCTGGTGGCCCCGCAGACCCTGATTTCAACTCTATAAAATCCTATTTTTGGAGAGAAAAATCAAGGAGAAAGAATTATCGTGTTTCACGAGACGGAGCCACCGCCACCCCCCGTTCTTCATCTGGAGGCTAGATCTGGAGTCCGTTTGGGGCTCCAGAGAGGGGGATCTTCAATCTTCGTCATCACTAACGCTTCTCCATCACCAATTCCATGATGCTCCCCATCGGGAGTGAGTAATTCCTTCGTAGGCTCGCTGGTTGGTGAGGGAGTTGGATGATATTCATCATGTAATTGAGTTAGTTTTGTTAGGGCTTGATCCCTAGTATTCATTATGTTCTAAGATTGATGTTGCTATGACTTTGCCATGCTTAATCCTTGTCACTTTGGGCCCTGGTGACATGATTTCAGATCTGAACCGTTTATGTTTTCACCATTATATCTATGTTCTAGATCCGACCTTGCAAGTTATATGCACCTGTTACGTGTTATGATCCGCAAATCCGGAGTGACAGTATTCGGTATACTTTCCGGTGATGACCGTAGTTTGAGGAGTTCATGTATTCACTATGTGTTAATGCTTTGCTTCGGTTCTCTATTAAAAGGAGGCCTTAATATCCCTTAGTTTACATATGGACCCCGCTTCCACGGGAGGGTAGGACAAAAGATGTCATACAAGTTCTTTCCATAAGCACGTATGACTATTTACGAAATACATGCCTACATTATATTTATGAACTGGAGCTAGTTTTGTATCGCCCTAGGTTATGACTGTTATATGATGAATATCATCCAACGAATTCATCGATCCAATGCCTAGGAGTTTTTCGCATATTGCTTTACCTAAGTTACTATTGTTATTGCTGTTGTCACAACTGCTACAAAACTATTGCTATCACTGTTACCGTTACTATTACTGTTATTACTGCTATCAAAATTATCATACTATTGTGCTACTTGTTGGGGATATTACTACTGGGTGTAAACCGGCCTGTCTGGGCCGGGTTAACTTCGTCAGTAGTTAAAGAATGTTAAAAGCCCAAGAAGGCAGATGAGGGCCTAAGGCCCGTAGTCGGCTTAGAGCCTGTAGCCGTAAACCGGCGTTGGTATGTAAACTTGCATTGTAAGGTAGGAGTAAATAGAGACCAAACCGGACACGTCTATGAGCCGGTGTTGGGACTCTGTAAACCGACGGGCGTCACCCATGTATATAAGGGGACGACCCGGCGGCGGTTCAAGGACAACAGACAACAACTCGAGACTTAGGCGAAGCTTGTTTGCTCCCTAGTCATCGAAACCCCATCAATTCCATCACAACTAGACGTAGGCTTTTACCTTCATCGAAGGGGCCGAACTAGTATAAACTCTCTTGCGTCCCTGTGTCCGCTTTAACCCCTTCAAGTTAACCCGTCACGATGGCTCCATGACTAAGTCCTTTCATGAGGACATCCGCCGTGACAAAACCATTTACGCTTGGCGCCTTTGTGGGGCTATCGCACGATGGTTTCAAGTTCTTGGAGGGCAACTTCAAGGACTCAAGGGCTACGCTGTGGGCGGATGACCAAGAGTCGTCATGGCAAGCTCTACATCGACGATGCAGGATGGGGCCCCGAGGCGGCTCAATCGAAATCTGGTACCGGGTCCCCTTTGGTGGCATACACGTCTTCATTGGCAAGATTGGTGAACCGGGCCCTGAGCCGGACATCTGCACCGACCTCATCGAAACGGCTCAGCGTGCACGATCTGCCCAGGTTAAACCGGCCGTGAAGCGTGCCTTCGTAGGAGTCATCTATGGAGGAAATCATGAGGATGGATCGGAATATGGTGGTGAGACCGTCGTTTATTCCGGCGACGAGTCGTCAACCGGAGAAACCGAATCTTTATATCAGCTACAAGATGGCCGGAGCGGGGGCTGTTCCGATGGCGACAGTATTCCGGACCCCTTTGATCTGCCAAACCGGGTCGGAATATTCATGGCCGGGACACAAGCGGCGATCCACTCTTCGACCGCGGCAGCAATAATCTCCGGATCAGGAGCGGCGACGGCAGCCGGGGCAGGAGGCCCTGTGCACCCACCGGCTCAAGTCTTATCTAATCTGTTTGATGCATTGGCTACGCTCATGGCAGAGGCTAATCTGGCAGATCCGAACGCCCATGACGCGGAAATTGCAAAAGTGAGGGATCAGATCACTCAAGCCAAGGCCGACCTAGCAGCTGAGAATGCCAGGATGACCGCAGAGCGGGCCGCTTTGGATGCGCAAGCTTATCGACTTATGCTAGATCAGAATGCATCCCATGAGGTCCTGAAGCGGAAATATTGGTCTCGTTTGCCTCAGGTTTTCAAAGATAGAGATCTCGTCAACACCCCAGGAGCAGGAACCAGCAACCCGCCGGTGATAACCCGGGCGGAAGCGCCAGGGACCGGCGCGCCGGTTCACCCTCGCTTGATGGATCCGCCTCGTCAAAACGCTATTGTCCCTCAGGCTGTCCCGACACCTCCGGGTCACTATTCCAACCCAATGGATAACCTTGTTTTTTTACTGTAAAGACAGTAGGAAAGGTTCCTACTGCATATGTATTACCAAAACCTCAGGGGGTACAATTACATGTGTGTGTTACATACATGGGTGGTGATGGCACCACAAAAAAGCACCCTAGTTTACAAAGCACCTATTGTATGGATTCAAGTATGGCAGTAACAATATGCTCTTTGGAGGGTTTCACTCTGTATCTAAGATTGGAGAAGTCCAACTTAAACCTCTGTTTCCAGGATGTGACCGAAGGCTTGATTTTCCTGAAGTGGTGGTTGTTTCGCTCCTTCCAAAGACTCCAGGCTGACGTCAAAAATATATCCATCCACATCTTTCTAGGCTGCATTGTTTTTTGATGTTTGATCATATCAAGCCTGTCATGCTGCATTGTCCAGGTGAAACCAAGATATTGCCAACATTCCTGACTGAACGTGCAATGAAAGAATAGATGTTCCACTGTTTCTTCAACGTGTTGGCCACATAAGAGGTAGTCCGTGTTTGTCCCAATGTTGTAGCGCCTCCTCTTGAGCATGTTCCTGGTGTTGAGATGATCAACAAGTAGGAACCATCCGAATGTCTTAAGCTTGGGAGTACATTTTGATTTCCACAACCAGCCGAAGGCTTCATGGGCAGTTACATCTCTGAAGTAGAATTTGTAATAAGAGGATGTTTTGAAAGTTTGGCCGCCCCAAATACACTGCCAGGTGTCATGGTCTTCCTAAGAGTGGTTTCGGCCACTTCAGTTTGGATGGATCGCAGCTCATCACGGGCTTGAGTAGAGAGTGGGAGTTGAAAGGTTTCATGCAGATTGGTGGACGTCAGGAGCTGTTTGACCGAGATGTCTTCCAACAGAGTATATGAGTAAGCCCTGGGGCAACTATCAGCATATATGGACTGGCTCCAATTATCTTTCCGAGCAGTCTGAAGATCCATTCCCAATTTTTATACGTGTCACACCGCGAAATGTGGGCATTAGCTGGGTTAGGTCTTTCCACCAGAAGGAGCCACACGAGTCATGAGCATGTGGGATGGTGTCATCGTAGTAAGATTCCCAGATTAGATGGACCCAAGGGATATCATGCCTGTTATAAAACTTGTGGAGAAACTTAAGCAGCAGGGCATCATTCTGTATTCTGAGGTTAACAACACCCAGTCCACCATTTTTCTTGGGCATGCAGACCATGTTCCAAGCAGCAAGAGAGTTGCTCTTAACCCCATCATCAGTCCGTTTTTGCCATAGCCAATGCCTTCTGATCTTGTCCAGTTGAGCAACAATTTTTGGTGGGAGACGGATGGTGCCCATGGTGAACATGATAAGGGAGGTTATCATCGAATTCATTAGAGCAAGTTTCCCCGCATACGACATTAGAGACATAGCAGCCGTAATGTTTCTTTCTGCTTTGCAAACGAGAGGAGCCAGATCTTGTACGGTCGGACGAGTGGCGCCTAGGGGCAGACCAAGGTATGTGAACGGCATGGACCCCATAGTGCATCCTAACAGATCAGCCAGTTCTTTGCATTTGTGAGGAGGCGTGTTAATTGGCACTAGTGTGGACTTATGGAAGTTGATCTTGAGCCCTACTGACGTGGCATAATCCTCTAGAATTTCCTTAACCTTGGTAAGTTGGCGGGTGCAGGCTGGCAGGATGATGAGCGTGTCATCCGCATATTGGATAACGGGGTAATCCCCGTTAGTGTTGCGTCGGATAGGTAAGTCCAGGAGATTATTGCGAAGTGCCTTGTTAATTGCAGACTGGAGGAGGTCGGCAGCTATAACAAAAATCAGAGGCGAGAGGGGGTCACCTTGTCGTACACCACATTTGCATTGGAAAGGTTTTCCCGGAGTACCATTTAGTAGGACTGAAGATTTGCCAGAATTGAAGATGCTTTGCATCCATTGGAGCCATTTGTCATTGAAACCCACCTTTTTCATAATGTGGAGCATAGCAGAGTGTTGGATAGTGTCAAAGGCTTTGGCGAAATCTAACTTCAGCAGGATAATCTCATTTTGTGAGGCTTGACACCGTGAATGTATTCGAAGCCCACGCTTAAATAAATATGTATGGATCGACCACGTAAGAACCCGTACTGATTACGGTGGACGATCTGCAAGATGATTTTTTGAAGACGATTGGCCAGCAGTTTTGTGATCAACTTAAGGCAACAATTTAACAAAGTGATCGGACGGAAGTCATTGACCGTCTCTTGTGAGGAGTTCTTTGGGATCAAGGTGATATATCCATAGTTTAAGCATTCAAGATTGAAATCTCCTCCATGAAATTCATTGCACAAATTGTAGAAGTCATTTTTAATGATAGGCCAACATGCTTTCATAAAGGCTCCATTGAAACCATCTGGGCCTGGTGCTTTGTCCGGGGGCATCTCCTTAACCACAGCATCAATTTCATCCTGTGTGAACGGGGTAGTGAGGCTATAGAAATCAACTTGCTGTCGGAGCAAAGACGAGAGGTTAAACTTCATGTTTGGTTCCGAGCATGAACCTAGCCTTTGTTTGAAGGCTTGGAACAAAATAGCTTCTTTGCCTGCATGATCCTCCACAACATGCCCATTTTCAGTTTTTAGGGTAGCAATGCAGTTTCTTCTGAATCGTTCCGTAGCAACAACTTGATTTTTTTTTGAGTTTTCGTCGCCAAACTTGATCCAGCGGATCGTGCATCTTTTCTTCCAGTATTCCTTTTGGTAGCTAAGAAGTCTTAGGAGGTGTTTTTTGAGAATGTTTCTAAAGTTATGTTCAGGGATCGAAAGTGCACGTCGCTCTTCAATACCATCAAGCTCAAGAAGGGCTTTATTTGAGTTTTCAATGGCAATTTTTAGGCGGGAAATCTTTTTGCTCCATTGGGATAGGGCATAATGGACAACCTTCAGCTTTTGACAGAGAATGGAAGCTGCATTTTTGTCTTTGCCAAATTTTAGGGGCTTGTTCCAAGCTTCCTCAACAACCTGCATGAATCCTGGGTGCGCAATCCAGTAGGTTTCAAACCTGAAGATCTTGCTCTTGGGGATTTTGGATTGAATGACCACAGAGCAGGGTATATGGTTGGAGACCGGGCGGCCCAAAGGATTTATCAGGGTATTAGGAAAAGATGTCGTCCAATTGAGTGAGGTGAAAAACCAGTCAAGTTGTTCGAGCAATGGGTTGAGCTGCATATTAGACCAAGTGTAAGCACGACCTTTAATGGGAAGTTCAGTTAAATCTTGCTCACGGATGAAGTCGTTGAAAGTGCGTTTTCGCCTGGTAGGTTACGATTTTCAGGTGATCGAATGAAGTTGAAGTCCCCAAGCAGAAGCCAATCTTCAGAGGGCGGGATTGAAAGGTCAAACAACCATTTAGTGTATG
Source organism: Aegilops bicornis (assembly GCA_021605145.1). Taxonomy (NCBI): domain Eukaryota; kingdom Viridiplantae; phylum Streptophyta; class Magnoliopsida; order Poales; family Poaceae; genus Aegilops; species Aegilops bicornis. Next base: position 524,608,263 of record CM038673.1, read on the forward strand.
TGTTGCGCTGCTCCCCTTGACGCGGGCCGTAGATATTAACCAACGTCCAATTATGCGCATTTTGGGTTGAAGTGAAGTTGATGCCTAACACAAATTGTTCCTCAAAAGTGACCGTACCAGTGAAAAGAGCGCTATTCCAGATCGTAACAATTCCCCCCGACGCGCTAACGGACGGGATATACGCAAATCTATCAAAGCGTTTAGGGCAGAGCTACTTGAGAGTGGTAGCATCAAACGTCTGCATTTTAGTTTCTTGAAGACAGATAATCGCACATCCACTAGACTGGATCGCATTAGATAGAGCTAAGCGTTTTTTGTCCGCATTAAGACCATGAATATTCCAACAAAGGACGTTCCACGACTGCAAAAGCACCATTAAACGAAGAAGTAAAGCGAGGAATCAAGTTTAGGTTGATGAAGAAGTCCCCGCCGGGTCTTCAGTGAGAGCGGCAATTGTGAGCTCCTCCTCCGGGATGGCACATAGATTTGTGCCAATGGCTTGTATTGCAGCAATGTCAGTTGGAGGTGGGATTTCTTCAGTGAGCATCTGAGTTGAAGCAGCAGCTGCGGAACCAATGGAGGCGGCTGAAGGAACAGTGCGCGGCTTCACCTTGGATTTGGAGGCCTTGGCTTCAGACAGAGAGGTGGTGCGAAATCCATCATACTTGTTAGTACGGTTGCTTTGCGGACGGGAAGTGTCAATGGGGCTGGCACTTTTCCTTTGCGTTCTGGTGAGGAACCAACCGCACTGATTGCAGGTTCAGAGATGGCACCAGTCACAATCTGAGGCAGACCGGTCTGAGTTTCAGAGTGATATGCAGCCAGGTCCGTGAGATGTGAATATGCGTCCGTATCAGAACTCAAATGAAGGGATTCAACTACACCATTTGCAGATCCCTGAGCATCATCAGAAAGCACAACAGAAACTTCCATGGGGCCCTGAGGTTCCTGCCTGGACTGACCAACAAATGATGGCTGGCGGTCAGAAATTTCCTCAATGGTCACATCGGAAGGAGTGACCGGAGCAAGCAGGTTATTCTGTGTGAATTGGAGGCCTGTAGGGCCAGCGGCCACCTGATATTCAAAGTGCATAACATCGTTTCTAAACCCAAAACCAGCATCCCATGGACCCCTTGTAGCAAGCAGAGGACGGATAGCATTGAAAAGTGCAGTGTTGAGTTGCTGTCGGGGTATAGGATTGGACAGAAGGATTTCTAAGAGGGAATCACCTTGAGCAGATAAGCCAAAACGCATACCTTGGTCATGGATGTCTACAGAAATGGTAACCACGTCAGCAACCGCAGTTGGAGTCACTAGAGCAGCGCCATTAGTTCCTGGAGGGGTCATTGGCAGAAGAAATAAATCTGATTCAGTGGCAGCAGAGTCTTCAGAGGAAGTATATTCAGAAGAGGCAGTAACAGCCTCATGCCAAGCTTGCATAGGATTGTCAGTAATATTGTTGTCAGGAACCACTCCATGCATAACAGTTAAGCCCTGAGAAGCCAGCCAAGCCTAATAATTCATTAGGTGAGGTGGCATAGGAGGATCTGGAGGTTGAGGCCAAGGAGCCCATCCTTGATTGGGAGCTTCTGCATTGTTGTGCTGAGCAGGGTGATTGGGGGCAGCATTAGAAGGCGGCTGCTGAACGGCTGGAGGCCATCCCAATTGAAGGTGATTCGCCGCAGGCGGTAGAAACGCTCCGGGTTAAGGAGCTTCTTCGGACAGCTCTGATCCAGCAGGATGCGTACTCATACAGTCGTGACCGAATTCACTCCACCCCTCGTCCAAGCCGGAGCTATAGCAGGCGGATGGATGAACCGGCTGTGTCATGCTCAGGAAGTGGTGGACCGGGCCCGAGCGCGCAGGGAGGCCGAGTTAGCAGCACAGTATGAGGCTCGCCAGCTTACGCCGGTTCGTCCAACTATATCGGTCGAACCTGGCGTTTCTTCTAGTTCTTTGGGGGTGCCTTGTCTTGTCCCCGCTTTACGCAACGTGCGCCTACAAGGTGCCAAATTACACCGCTGATCAGCCTCCAGAGACATGGATAGAAAGCTATGAGATGACCATGGAGATGCTGGATGTGGATGATGCGGCGTGTGCAAATTACTTCACCATGATGCTTGAAGGAACGACCCGTACTTGGTTAAAAAGTTTACCGGCCAACTCTATCAGTTCATGGGCCCAATTGCGAGCCGGTTTATCCAGAACTTCAAGGATACATGTAAACAGCCCATGTCCTTAGTGGACTTATGTAACGCCCCGGATCCGATGCGCCAGGTGTCTGCCATTTATTTGCCGTCCTTGCCATGTCTGCTGCTTGCGTGTTGCACATTGCCATGTCATCATATGTTTTTCATATCATGTCATCATGTGCATTTAATGCATCCGAGCATTTTCCCCGTTGTCCGTTTCGCGATCCGGCACTCCTATGTCATCCGGCGTTCCCCTTTTGTTTCTCGTTGTGTGCAGGTGTTAAACTTTCTCGGAATGGACCGAGGTTTGCCAAGTGGCCTTGGTATAGCACCAGTAGACCGCTTGTCAAGTTTCGTGCCATTTGGAGGTCGTTTGATACTCCAACGGTTAACCGGGTAACCCGAAAGCCCTCTTTTGTGTGCAGCCCAACACCCCTTCCAAAGTGGTCCAAAACCCAGCTAACTCCCCTCCATGCTCTCGGTCGTTCGATCACGATCGTGTGGGCGAAAACCGCTCCTCATTTGGACTCTCCTAGCTCCATCTACCTATAAATATGTGTCCCTCCCGAATTTTTCGCGCAGTCCAACCCAAGCCCCGCTCCTCCCCGCGCCGCCGGACACGTCCGGGCGCAACCGGACATGTCCGCCTCCGCCGCCCGCCGAATCCCGTGCTGCCACATGTCTCCCGCCGCCGCCCCGTGCCGCCGGCCCGGCGAGGCCCGGATCGGCCCCCCCGAGCCCATCTCCCTCAGCCTTGCCCAGCAACAACCCGCCCGAGCCGCCGCCTTTCTCACTGCCTTCGCCGGCCGGACCTCGTCCGCCGCCCGCCCGCGCCCGAGCCAAGCTCCTCCGGCGCCTCGTATTCCTTCGCCCATGGGACCCGCGCCAGCGACCGCACCCGGCCGGATCCGGCGCCCCCTCGCCGGCGCAGCCCCGTCCCCGTTCGTCGTCCTCCACTCCGGCGAACCTCGGGTTCCGTGCCCCCTCTTCGGCGCCGCCCCAGCCTCCTCCGCCCCCGCGCCCTGTCTCCGGCCACCTCCTCTTGTGCTCCGGCGAGGACCCCGGCCGCCCTCGGCAACCGCACCCATATCTGAAACCGACTAGGTTGACCCCCGAAATTCCTCCAAGTCCCTGACATTATCATGCCATGTTCATCGCATCATATCTCTGTATCCGTAGCTCCGTTTTGTGCGTGTAATATGTCAAATTGTTCGCCTCGACGAGTAATTCATTCCACTCCATTGCATCATGTTCATTTGAGCTCATCTTGATGCTCGAAATGCTGTTGGAAGAGTGCATGTTGATGTTAATCTGCTGAAACTGTTATAACTTGATGATTTGTCATTTTTTCCATGATTGATGTGTGCATCCTATGAGGTTCATGTCTACATGTGTTTTGATCTATGCCACGCCATCTTTCCAGAGGTGCTATCCATGTATTTTTGTGATTCGTGTGCTGAGTGCATCGAGCTTGCTAAGTAGAGTACTTGCTGTTGCTGATTTCAGTCCCTGTTCTGCTGATATTTTTTATGCCATGTAAACTTGATGCTACAGAGAGATTCATGCTTATTTTGAGATACTTCAGTAAGGATGTTTTGTACATATGGTTATTATCTATCGATCCATACCCTTGGTTGCATTTATAGCTTGTTGTAGGCTGTTGTAATCTTGCTCCAAACTTGTTAAATGATGTTCTTTGTCGACTGTTAACATGAAGTTCAGTTTTGGCCATGTGCTTTTCTAGTGATCCATGCACCCTATGAACTTTCTATTGCCATTGTTAGCTTCATAAACATGCCTTATTACTATTGGTTGCCTTGCCATTCCATTTATTGCTCTGTGGTGAGTGGTTCAAGCTCACCAACATGTCTACTTATTTTTGTTCCTGCCATGTATGATTCTGTCATATAACTTGCTATGTTTAGTTGGGTGCCATCATATTTTCTGTTCCGTTTTGGCTCTTGGTCAGTAAGAGACTTTTGTTCTATTCAATTAGTAGATTCATGTCATGCCTTTTTTGCCATGATAAGTTCCTGTAACGTGTTGTTTGATAGCGCTAAACATTGCAACCTGATGTTATTTTTTGTAAAGTCTGAACTGTTATTATTTGCAATCTTTCCATGTGTGTTTGAGCATGTTCTAGTGATTTCTGGAGATAGCTCAGTGTTCATGTTTTGTTATGATTTACCAGTACTTAATGATCATGCCTTTTGTTTTCATATTGAGATGCCGTAGCATGTTGTTTTGATGCTTGCAATATGCCTACTTGCTGTTTTGGACAGATTGTTGTTATGACTTGTATAGTGTATGTGTTGAACCGTTGCTCCGTTTTGAGTGTGCTCTATATGAAACTTGCTTAGAATTGCATATAGTTTCATATTATCATGTTGCATCCTTGTTTTGGTGTGTTTGCTTGATGTTTGGGTGTCTTTTACATCAATGCCATGTTTAACTTGTTTTGCTCATATCTTCTAGGCTGTAGCTCCGAACTAAATGAACTTTATATGTAACTTGACTAGAATCTCGTGTAGATCATCTTGGTGCATCTTAACTTGCTGTTTAACAACTTCAACTTAAGGTTTATTCAGTTCTGGACCCATTTCGAAATATGCATATGAGGACTTACCGGAATTGTTATATGTTGCTTCCGGCCTCATTTAAACTTGCTTTGATGTGTTGATCTTGTATGCATCATCTCTTGCCATGAGTAGCTTCATGTAGCTTTGTCATGCATCATGCTTGTTGTGCATCATGTCTTGTCATTGTGTGGTGTGTTTACTATGTTGTGTGCTTCTTTTCGATAGTTCCTGTTTCGTTGCGATCGTGAGGATTCGTTCGTCTACGCATGGTTCGTCTTCGTGGCTTCATCCGTTCGTCTTCTTCATGGACTCGTTCTTCTTCCTAGTGGGAATTCAGGCAAGATGACCGCTACCCTGGATCTCACTACTATCATTGCTATGCTAGTTGCTTCGTTCTATCGCTATGCTGCGTTACCTATCTTTTGCTCTTCAATCCTCCCAAATTGCCATGTCAGCCTCTAACCTTTTCACCCTTCCTAGCAAACCATTGTTTGGCTATGTTACCGCTTTGCTTAGCCCCTCTTATGGCGTTGCTAGCTGCAGGTGAAGTTGAAGTTTGCTCCATGGTGGACAGGATTATGTTGGGATATCACAATATCTCTTATATTATTAATGCATCTATATATTTGGTAAAGGGTGGAAGGTTCGGCCTTATGCCTGGTGTTTTGTTCCACTCATGCCGCCCTAGTTTCCGTCATACCGGTGTTATATTCCCGGATTTTGCATTCCTTACGCGGTCGGGTGATTTATGGGACCCCCTTGACAGTTCGCTTTGAATAAAACTCCTCCAGCAAGGCCCAACCTTAGTTTTACCATTTGCCTCACCACCACCTACTTTTCCCTTGGGAGTAATTAACTCGAGGGTCATCTTTATTATAGCCACCCCGGGCCAGTACTTGTCTAAGTGTTGGTCCAAACTAGAGCACCGTGCGGGACCATCCCTTGGCGACTTGGGTTACGTCGGTACCTGTACGCTTAGCTTATCCGGTGTTGCCCTGAGAACAAGATATGTGCAGCTCCTATCGGGAGTGTCGGCGCATCGGGCGGTCTTGCTGGTCTTGTTTTACCATTGTCGAAATGTCTTGTAAACCGGGATTCCGAGTCTGATCGGGTCTTCCTGGGAGAAGGAATATCCTTCGTTGATCGCGATAGCTTATCATGGGCTAAGTTGGGACACCCCTGCAGGGTATAATCTTTCGAAAGCCATGCCTGCGGTTATTGGCAGATGGGAATTTGTTAATGTCCGGTTGTAGATAACTTGACACCAGATCCGAATTAAAACGCATCAACCGTGTGTGTAGCCGTGATGGTCTCTTTTCGGCGGAGTCCAGGAAGTGAACACGGTTTTGGGTTATGTTTGGCGTAAGTAGGAGTTCGTGATCACTTCTTGATCATTGCTAGTTTCACGACCGTTCCTTTTGCTCTCTTCTTGCTCTTATTTGCGTATGTTAGCCACCATATATGCTTAGTCGCTGCTGCAACCTCACCACTTTACCCCTTCCTTTCCTATTAAGCTTTGCTAGTCTTGATACCCATGGTAATGGGATTGCTTTGAGTCCTCGTGGCTCACTGATTACTACAACAACAGATTGCGGTATAGGTTTTGCGATGATCTTGACGCGAGAGCGATGTTTGCTTGTTTGGAGTTCTTCTTCTGCTTCTTCTTCGATCAGGGGATAGGTTCCAGGTCGGCAGCCTGGGCTAGCAGGGTGGATGTCGTTCGAGTTTCTGTTTGTGTTTCGTCCGTAGACGAATGTTATTCTCATGTATTGATGTGATGTTGTATTCGTGTGGCATTGTATGCCTTATGTATGTATCCCCATCTATTATGTAATGTTGATGTAATGATATCCACCTTGCAAAAGCATTCCAATATGCGGGTCTATCCTTGGTGGGACCTTCGAGTTCCTTTTGGATAAGGTCGCATATTGGGCGTGACAAGTTGGTATCAGAGCCTCGCCCGACCCTAGGAGCCCCCTTGATTGATCGTGTAGTTTGGCCGTTGTTGAGTCTAGAAGAAAACTGTTTTCGGAGTCTAGTTATATCGAAGAGTAGGAATTCTTTTTACTCCCCAGCCCCTTCGTCGCTCTGGTGAGGAATCTTGACGTAGGTGTTTTGAATTACTCCTCTTCCCCTTCAAATTTTCTTTAGGTTCACGCGGTTAGTTTTCGTTCGTTGTTCCTCAGCTCTTTTTCATCCGGTGCATTTCTCGTCAAGTTGACTCGAGCCTCTTCATCGTTGCCAAGTTCAAACCTCAGTTGTCTTCTTTTCCCACCCGCCCTCCCTTCTTCTCAGAGTTGGAGTCCATAATCAAGTATCCATCCTACTCGTGTGAAGTCTTTGCTTTCTTTCCTCAATCATTTCAACCGGTGTTTTCTCTTCAAGATATTCGTCAGCTTTCCCCTTCCAAGTTGCCTTTGTTTTCCCGCCCTCCCACCCTTTTTCTTCCCGGAGTATGAGTCTGTTTCGAGTATCATTTTCATTCGTGCGGAACCTCTTCAGTCTTCCCTCAATTATCTCAACTGGTGAATTCTCGTCTCGTTCGTCATTCTTCATCTCTTTTTCTTTTCCGGTGGACTCAATTCAAGTTTTTCGGGTTGATCACATTCTTTTCCTTGGATCAAGTGTTCTCCTTGCTCGTTCGCCTCTCGCTAGTTTATCCTTCCGGAGTGTTCAAGACATCTCAGGAGATTCGTCTGCGTTCCAATTAATTCGAGGTTGCCACCTCATTCAAATATTTCAATTGTTCTGGTGCATCATCTATCTGTTCAACATCCGTTTCCAACGGTGTTTTTCACTTCAGTGGGCCCTAACCCACAGGTCTTTTCCCAGGATCTTACCTGACTCTTCTAATTTCCCCGGAGTTATTCTCAAATTCTTTTCAAAGTGTGACGTAAGAATGGATTTCATCAGTCAGATGCCATCTCCAAGATAGCTTTCAAATTCTTTTCATCTCGGGCTCTACCTTTCCTCTTTTTCATTCTTCCGGAGTGTCTCAGTAATGTTGGTAGTGTTTCCCGTCGTCATTTGAAGACCGAAGAAGAGTTCCTCTTAAATCTTGTTCATTATCTCGAAGTTTCGCGGTTCTATCCTCATGTTATCCTCTCGAATTATTCCATTTGTCAGATATTCTTTTCTTACCCATCCGGAGTTTGTCAGGAGTTGTTTTTTTTCATTTCTTTTCACCGGAGGCCATCATTCCAGTTATCGTTCTCTATTTTTCCTGGTGCTTCGTTCAAGTATTCTTCAATCAGTTCGCGATATCTTTGTTCTCTTGCATTTTAATTCCCTCAAGTATCTTCGTGCTTCTCTAACTCTTCCCGGTGATTCATTCTCTTTCGTCAGTCTTTTCCGGATTCTTACGGTGGTTTGTTCAAGATTATTTTCCTTGTTTATCATATTAATCCATTTGTTCTTTCGAATCCTACCGGTGGTTCATGAAGACTTTCTCAAAGTTTTGTGCGATATTCCCCTTAATCCTTTTCGACAAGAATAAGTAGTATGAAAAATCCTTTGCTTGTCATCAATTTAATTTGATGAAGGTTAAGCATACAATAAATCTTATTCTTATTTCATCCAAGTGAGTAATCCCTTCCTTTAGAGTTTGTTCTTGATGAATAAATTCTAGTTCCAAGTGTTTTCATCTTTTCTTTTCCGGAGTTCAAATCTCCTCGGTCATTTCATCGGAACCTCCATTAAATCACCGCAAGGTTTAATTTTATTATTTCATCCTTCATTCCTATCTCATCATCCTTTTGTCACCGGAGTTCTTCATGGTGGTTCCACATGATTTAATTCATTCCTCAAGAGTTCATCAAGTATCAATCCTTCCTCTCTAGCTCGTGTTCTATTCCTTCCATGTTCAGCTGGAGTGCTACCTAAATCCTTTCAGTCTTATTCGTTTCTTATCTCATTCTAACTGGAGTATTTTCTTAGTCTATCTGATTCCGTGAGCTTTCGATTCTCGTCATTCTCGTCGTTCCTCTCTTCTTCTCGAGTGCTCTCGATTCTTTGCTTCTTCTCTTGAGTTCTTGTTTCACCTAATCCCTTTTCCCTTCCGTCTCGGTCCTAAGATCTCGGGACGAGATCTCTTGTTAGTGGAGTTGTGTTGTAACGCCCCGGATCCGATGCGCCAGGTGTCTGCCAGTTATTTGTCGTCGTTGCCATGTCTGCTGCTTGCGTGTTGCACATTGCCATGTCATCATATGCTTTTCATATCATGTCATCATGTGCATTTCATTTTGCATACGTGTTCGTCTCATGCATCCGAGCATTTTCCCCGTTGTCCGTTTCGCGATCCGGCACTCCTATGTCATCCGGCGTTCCCCTTTTGTTTCTCGTTGTGTGCGGGTGTTAAACTTTCTTGGAATGGACCGAGATTTGCCAAGTGGCCTTGGTATAGCACCGGTAGACCGCCTGTCAAGTTTCGTGCCATTTGGAGGTCGTTTGATACTCCAATGGTTAACCGGGTAACCGCAAAGCCCTCTTTTGTGTGCAGCCCAACACCCCTTCCAAAGTGGCCCAAAACCCAGCTAACTCCCCTCCATGCTCTCGGTCGTTCGATCACGATCGTGTGGACGAAAACCGCTCCTCATTTGGACTCTCCTAGCTCCCTCTACCTATAAATATGTGTCCCTCCCGGATTTTTCGCGCAGTCCAACCCTAGCCCCGCTCCTCCCCGCGCCGCCGGACACGTCCGGGCGCAACCAAACATGTCCGCCTCCGCCCGCCACGAATCCCAGCTGCCACTTGTCTCCGCCGCCGCCCGCGCCGCTGGCAGGGAGGCCGGATCGGGTCCCCGAGCCCATCTCCTCAGCCGCCGCCCGCGGCAACCCGCCCGCCGCCCGCGCTCCCAGCGCCGGCCGGACCTCGTCCGCCGCCTGCCGCCGGACTCGCCTCGCGTTGCCGCCCTCGTCCACCGGAGCCGCCGCGCGCGCCCGGAGCCGAGCTCCTCCGGCGCCTCGTCTTCCTTCGCCGCCCTCACGCGGAGACCCGCGCCGACCGACCGCGCCCAGGCGGATCCGGCGCCCCATGGCCTTGGCCAGTCCCGTTCGTCGTCCTCCACTCCGGCGAACCTCGGGTTCCGTGCCCCCTCTTCGGCGCCGCCCCAGCCTCCTCCGCCCCCGCGCCCTGTCTCCGGCCACCTCCTCTTGTGCTCCGGCGAGGACCCCGGCCGTCCTCGGCAACCGCGCCCACATCTGAAACCAACTAGGTTGACCCCCGAAATTCCTCCAAGTCCCTGACATTATCATGCCATGTTCATCGCAACATATCTCTACATCCGTAGCTCCGTTTTGTGCGTGTAATATGTCAGATTGTTCGCCTCGACGAGTACTTCATTTCATTCCGTTGCATCATATTCATTTGAGCTCATCTTGGTGCCCGAAATGCTGTTGGAAGAGTGCATGTTGATGTTAATATGCTGAAACTGTTATAACTTGATGATTTGTCATTTTTGCCATGATTGATGTGTGCATCCTATGAGGTTGATGTCTAAGTGTTTTGATCTATGCCATGCCATCTTTCCAGAGGTGCTATCCATGTATTTTTGTGATTCGTGTTCTGAGTGCATCGAGCTTGCTAAGTAGAGTACTTGATGTTGCTGATTTCAGTCCCTGTTCTGCTGATATTTTTATGCCATGTAAACTTGATGCTACAGAGAGATCCATGCTTATTTTGAGATACTTCACTAAGGATGTTTTGTACATATGGTTATTCTATATCCATCCATACCCTTGGTTGCATTTATAGCTTGTTGTAGGCTATTGTAATCTTGCTCCAAACTTGTTAAATGATGTTGCTCTCAGCCTGTTAACATGAAGTTCAGTTTTGGCCATGTGCTTTTCTAGTGATCCATGCACCCTATGAACTTGCTATTGCCATTCTTAGCTTCATAAACATTCCTTCTTACTGTTGGTTGCCTTGCCATTCCATGTGTTGCTCTGTGGTGAGTGGTTCAAGCTCACCAAGATGTCTACTTATTGTTGTTCCTGCCATGTGTGATTCTGTCATATAACTTGCTATGTTTACTTGGGTGCCATCATATTTTCTGTTCCTTTTTGGCTCTTGGTCAGTAAGGAACTTTTGTTCTATGCAATTCGTAGATTCATGTCATGCCTTTGTTTGCCATGATAAGTTCATGTAACGTGTTGTTTGATAGCTCTAAACATTGCAACCTGATGTTATTTTCTGTAAAGTCTGAACTTTTATTATTTGCAATCTTCCCATGTGTGTTTGAGCATGTTCTAGTGATTTCTGGAGATAGCTCAGTGTTCATGTTTTGTTATGCTTTACCAGTACTTCATGAACATGCCTTTTGTTTTCATATTGAGGTGATGTAGCATGTTGTTTTGATGCTTGCAATATGCCTACTTGCTGTTTTGGATAGATTGTTGTTCAGACTTGTATAGTGTGTGTTGAACCGTTGCTCCGTTTTGAGTGTGCTCTATATGAAACTTGCTTAGAATTACATATAGTTTCATATTATCATGTTGCATCCTTGTTTTGGTGTGTTTGCTTGATGTTTGGGTGCCTTTTACATCAATGCCATGTTTAACTTGTTTTGCTCATATCTTCTAGGCCATAGCTCCGAACTAAATGAACTTTATATGTAACTTGACTAGAATCTCGTGTAGATCATCTTGGTGCATCTTAACTTGCTGTTTAACAACTTCAACTTAAGGTTTATTCAGTTCTGGACCCATTTCGAAATATGCATATGAGGACTTACGGAATTGTTATATGTTGCTTCCGGCCTCATTTAAACTTGCTTTGATGTGTTGCTCTTGTATGCATCATCTCTTGCCATGAGTAGCTTCATGTAGCTTTGTCATGCATCATGCTTGTTGTGCATCATGTCTTGTCTATGTGTGGTGTGTTTACTATGTTGTGTGCTTCTTTTCGATAGTTCTTGTTTCGTTGCGATCGTGAGGATTCGTTCGTCTACGCTTGGTTCGTCTTCGTGGCTTCATCCGTTCGTCTTCTTCATGGACTTGTTCTTCTTCCTAGCGGGATTTCAGGCAAGATGACCGCTACCCTGGATCTCACTACTATCATTGCTATGCTAGTTGCTTCGTTCTATCGCTATGCTGCGTTACCTATCTTTTGCTCTTCAAGCCTCCCAAATTGCCATGTCAGCATCTAACCTTTTCACCCTTCCTAGCAAACCATTGTTTGGCTATGTTACCGCTTTGCTTAGCCCCTCTTATAGCGTTGCTAGCTGCAGGTGAAGTTGAAGATTGCTCCATGGTGGATAGGATTATGTTGGGATATTACAATATCTCTTATATTATTAATGCATCTATATATTTGGTAAAGGGTGGAAGGCTCGGCCTTATGCCTGGTGTTTTGTTCCACTCTTGCCGCCCTAGTTTCCGTCATACCGGTGTTATGTTCCGGATTTTGCGTTCCTTACGCGGTCGGGTGATTTATGGGACCCCCTTGACAGTTCGCTTTGAATAAAACTCCTCCAGCAAGGCCCAACCTTGGTTTTCCCATTTGCCTCACCACCACCTACTTTTCCCTTGGGAGTAACTAACCAGAGGGTCATCTTTATTATTGCCCCCCGGGCCAGTGCTTGTCTAAGTGTTGGTCCAAACTAGAGCACCGTGCGGGACCATCCCTTGGCAACTTGGGTTACGTCGGTACTTGTACGCTTAGCTTATCCGGTGTTGCCCTGAGAACGAGATATGTGCAGCTCCTATCGGGATTGTCGGCGCATCGGGCGGTCTTGCTGGTCTTGTTTTACCATTGTTGAAATGTCTACTAAACCGGGATTCCGAGTCTGATCGGGTCTTCCTGGGAGAAGGAATATCCTTTGTTGATCGCGAGAGCTTATCATGGGCTAAGTTGGGACACCCCTGCAGGGTATAATCTTTCGAAAGCCGTGCCTGCGGTTATTGGTAGATGGGAATTTGTTAATGTCCGGTTGTAGATAACTTGACACCAGATCCGAATTAAAACGCATCAACCGTGTGTGTAGCCATGATGGTCTCTTTTCGGCGGAGTCCGGGAAGTGAACACGGTTTCTGAGTTATGTTTGACGTAAGTAGGAGTTCAGGATCACTTCTTGATCATTTCTAGTTTCACGACCGTTCCTTTTGCTCTCTTCTTGCTCTTATTTGCGTATGTTAGCCACCATATATGCTTAGTCGCTGCTGCAACCTCACCACTTTACCCCTTCCTTTCCTATTAAGCTTTGCTAGTCTTGATACCCATGGTAATGGGATTGCTGAGTCCTCGTGGCTCACAGATTACTACAACAACAGTTGCAGGTATAGGTTTTGCGATGATCTTGACGCGAGAGCGATGTTTGCTTGTTTGGAGTTCTTCTTCTGCTTCTTCTTCGATCAGGGGATAGGTTCCAGGTCGGCAGCCTGGGCTAGCAGGGTGGATGTCGTTCGAGTTTCTGTTTGTGTTTCATCCGTAGACGGATGTTATTCTCATGTATTGATGTGATGTTGTATTCGTGTGGCATTGTATGCCTTATGTATGTATCCCCATCTATTATGTAATGTTGATGTAATGATATCCACCTTGCAAAAGCGTTCCAATATGCGGGTCTATCCTTGGTGGGACCTTCGAGTTCCTTTTGGATAGGGTCGCATATTGGCCGTGACAACTTAGCAGCCTGTGTTCAGGAAGAAGGAGAGTCAACAACTCGGTGGGTGCGCTGAGTCTCACAAATTCTACACTCATCAGACCGTATCAATGCCGACACAGCGGTTATAACCTTGGAAGGCAACTGCCGGTTTGGGCCTCTAAAGTTGAAATTGGGACGAATGAAGCGCCATTGCAATGATATAGGGACCCTCATGGCTGCGTTAGTGAAGTATGCTGATTCTGATAGTACCAAGGATCCCGAGTGTGATGACGACAAGGCAGGGAAGGGAAAGAAGAACGGCAACTCCAAAGGACAGCAGCATAACCCGGCAGGTCATGGAAATGGAGGCAAGCATAAAGCGGATGGCAGCATGGACTTTGTGGCTAATACCAACGCGCAGGACAAGGGCCAGCGACGTAAGGGTAAAACACCAAATCGCAGTGGAGCGCCTAATCCTAATCCGGACCGCCTGTCTTATCTATTAAACCAGCCCTGTCCAAAGCATGGGACGAAGGAGGTGCCAGCCAATCACCTCTGGAAGGACTGTTACATTATGCAGGAGTTCAAGAACTCTAATGCTTTCCGGTATGACCACGGATCAGGTGGTGGCTCAGGATCTAGGCCGGGTTACGGCGGAGGAAATTCCGGTTCAGGGTTTAATGATAATCAGGGCGGACATAACAATCAAGGTCATCAGAATGGCCAAGGTGGTTACAACCAGCAGCAGCAGCAGTCGGGTTATCAGAGTCACCCAAAGTAGTTGAATAGTGGGCAATATCATGTTTTCACCACTAGCCTGGACAAGCGAGATCAGAAGCTTCATAACCGAGCAGTAAACTCTGTTGAACCGGCCGTGCCCCGTTATCTACGCTGGTCTGAACAGCCAATCCTATGGAGCAGAGAGGATCACCCTCCCCGGGTTGATAATCTGGGTCAGCTAGCGTTGGTGGTGGCACCTCAGGTGGGAGGTTATAAGTTCACTAAAGTACTCATGGATGGAGGAAGCAACATCAATATCCTATATTATGAGACCTTCCGTCGTATGGGGTTAACAGATAAAAATCTTAAACCGTCCAATACGGTATTCCATGGTGTGGTACCTGGTAAGTCAGCATATCCTGTTGGCAAGATAGCTCTGGAAGTAGCCTTTGGAGATGATCATGATTCCAGGTCAGAGACTTTGACTTTTGAGGTGGTAAAGATCCAGAGCCCTTATCACGCCCTGTTTGGGCGGCCGGCTTACGCCAAATTTATGGCACGGCCCTGTTATGTGTATTTGCAGATCAAAATGCCGGGTCACAAGGGGACAATAACGGTTCATGGAAGCCGTAAGATCGCTTTGGAATGTGAAGAAGGTGATGCTGCCTACGCAGAGTCGGTTTGTGCCACGGAGGAGCTGAAGTATTACAAGGACAATGTTGATCCGGCAGACATGACTCCGTTGAAGAAGCCAACTACGGAGCATGATCCAGCCCTGAAGTTCAAATCGGCCGCTGAGACTAAATTTGTTGACTTCGTACCTGGCGATTCGTCCAAGCAGTTCAGCATCAGTACCAATTTGGATCCGAAATAGGAAAGCGCGCTCATCGAGTTCATCCGTGAGAATCGGGACATTTTTGCATGGAAGCCTTCTGACATGCCAGGTGTACCGAGGCAACTCGCTGAGCACACTCTTAATGTGGATCCTAAGTACAAACCGGTGAAACAGTTCCTCCGCCGGTTTAATGAAGAAAGGCGCAAAGCTATTGGGGAAGAGGTGGCCAGGCTCTTAGCAGCTGGCTTTATTGTTGAAGTTTTCCATCCTGAATGGATGGCTAATCCGGTGCTGGTCCTTAAGAAAAATGGCACCTGGGGCATGTGTGTGGATTACACAGATCTTAACAAGGCTTGTCCAGCAGACCCTTTTGCCCTCCCCCGTATTGATCAAATTATTGATGCTACAGCGGGTTGTGAGCGTTTGAGTTTTCTGGATGCATATTCTGGTTATCATCAGATCAAGATGGCGGTTAAGGACCAGGAGAAGACAGCGTTCATAACTCCCTTTGGAGCCTTCTGCTATGTATCTATGCCCTTTGGGCTCAAAAGAGTGCCCAGGCAACTCACCAACGGTGTGTGCAGAATTGCCTTCATAAACAGATTGGCCGTAATGTACACGCCTATGTGGATGATATTGTGGTTAATTTAAGGGAGAAGGAGACTCTGGTTGACGATTTGAAGGAAACCTTTGATAACCTGAAGACGTACAAGATGATGCTCAACCCGGCCAAGTGTGTCTTTGGTGTACCGGCAGGAAAATTATTGGGTTTTCTTGTGTCCAATAGGGGAATTGAGGCTAATCCGGAGAAGATCACAACAATCACCTCCCTGGCTAAGCCAAAGTGTATCAATGATGTCCAACGCTTGGCAGGTCGGACTGCCGCATTGAGCCGGTTTATCAGCCGCCTTGGTGAGAAGCCGATCCCTTTGTATCAGATGTTGAAGAAGACGGATCAATTCGTCTGGAGTTCTGCTGCTGATAAAGCGTTTGAGGATTTAAAGCGGCAGTTGGCCAATCCGCCTGTGCTTGCCGCTCCAATTGATAAGGAGCCGTTACTGCTATATGTCGCCGCTAATGCTCGTGCGGTCAGTGTGGCTATTGTGGTGGAATGAAAGGAGACAGGCAAAGAGCATCCGGTTCAGCGCCCGGTTTACTATATCAGCGAAGTGCTCATTGAGTCCAAGCAAAGGTATCAGCATTGGCAGAAGCTGGTATATGGAGTTTTTATGGCAAGCCGGAAGCTTAAGAAGTACTTCCAAGGACACCCCATCACAGTGGTCAGTTCCGCTCCCTTGGGAGATATAATCCAAAACCGAGAAGCAACTGGCTGGATTGCCAAGTGGGCTATAGAGCTTGGGCCGCACGGATTGAAATACGTGCTTCGGACGGCGGTCAAGTCTCAAGCACTTGTCGGTTTCATCAATGATTGGACAGAACTGCAAACACCTGAAGAGAAGCCGGATCACACATATTGGACTATCCATTTTGATGGGTCCAGGCAATTGGAGGGCTCGAAATTTGGAGTCGTGTTAACTTCCCCACGAGGTGATAAGTTTTGTTACGTTCTACGCTTAATGTTCCCTTGTACTAACAATACAGCTGAGTATGAAGCCTTACTCCATGGTCTCCGGATGGCTAAGGAGATGAATCTAAGCCGAGTTAAGTGCTTCGGTAACTCGGACCTGGTGGCTCAGCAGGTGTCTGGCACTTGGGATTCCAAGGACCCGCTCATGGCAGCATATCGTCGTGAGGTGGATGTTGTTGCAGGTCACTTCAAGGGTTATCAGGTGGACCACGTGGACCGCCGAAAGAATGAAGCGGCGGACGCTTTAAGCCGGTTGGGCTCTCAACGCAAACCGGTCCCGCCCAATGTTTTCCTAGATGTGCTGCACAACCCGTCGGTCAAGCTTCCTGGTGAAGAGGATTTGGCTATTCCTGATCCGGAGGCTCAATTGGTAGCAGCTCTTCATATCATTCCGGATTGGACGCTTCCTTACCTTGCGTACTTGAACCGGGGCGAGTTGCCAAAGGATGAGACTCTGGCCCGGCAGATAATCCGGCGATGCAAGTCCATGACTATTGTCAACGGCGAGTTGCATCATTGCAGTGTGCCAGGGGCGTTTCAACGCTGTGTGTCCTCTGAAGAAGGCTGTGAAATCTTGCGTGAGATCCACGAAGGAGATTGTGGTCACCACGCCGGTTCAAAATCTTTGGTGGCTAAAGCGTTTCGCCACGGCTTCTATTGGTTGACTGCTCATGCTGATGCGGAAGATCTGGTCAGACAATGTGACGGTTGCCAAAAAATTTCAAGACGTGCTCATGTGCCGGCTCAAGAGTTGAGAATGATTCCAATCACTTGGCCGTTTGCGACTTGGGGGCTGGATATGGTTGGGCCTTTCAAAAGGTCCAAGGACAAGAAGACCCATCTTTTGGTGGCGGTTGACAAGTTTACAAAGTGGGTGGAGGCAGAACCCGTTAGCTAGTGTGATGCGGCCACGACGGTTCAATTCATCAAGAAGGTGATTTTCCGGTTTGGTTTTCCACATAGCATCATCAATGATAATGGTACCAACTTGTCCAAGGGTGCTATGAAGGAGTTCTGTCAACGTGAGCACATCCGGCTTGACGTTTCATCGGCTCACCCCCAGTCCAATGGTCAAGCAGAGAGGGCTAATCAAGAGATCTTGTGAGGCATCAAGCCCCGGCTTATGGTTCCTTTGCAACGAACGCCGGGTTTTTGGGTTGAAGAGTTACCATCTGTATTATGGAGCATCAACACTACGCCCAACAGATTGACAGGATATACGCCGTTCTTCATGGTCTATGGAGCGGAGGCGGTTCTCCCTAGTGACATCCGTCATGATTCACCTCGTGTAGCGGCTTATGTTGAAGCGGACAACGAGGTAGCACGGAAAGATGCTTTGGACTTGTTGGATGAAGAGCGAGACATAGCGGCCGCCCGTTCGGCGATTTACCAGCAAGATCTTCGTCGTTATCATAGTCGCCGAATCAGAACCAGAACCTTTCAAGAAGGAGATTTGGTACTTTGGCTCATCCAAGACCAGACTGATATGCACAAATTATCCCCACCTTGGGAGGGACCCTTTGTGGTCAGCAAGAATCTGCACAATGGCTCATACTATCTGATTGATATTCGAGAGCATAAAGACTCACGTACATTAGAGGAGGAGACCAACAGGCCGTGGAACATAGCTCATCTTCGGCCTTACTATACCTGAGCCATTGGCTCTGCTTATGTACATATTATGACAATGTATATATTATGATTAATACAATAAACCGGAGCCTCAGCTAAAGCGGGGTATCTGTTTCTTTTTACATCATGTGCGGTTACACGGAGTTGTTCTGTCTTAAAGCGGCCTCCGGTTTACCCCTTGAATTAGCTTTTCAAAGCTTCATGTTATATCACTTGGGGGCTTGGTCGTGTCCGAACCAATGCAACACCTTTTGATAGGCGAAAGCCAACAGATCACTTGGGGACTTGGTCACGTCTGAACCAGTCATGCCTCTTGATCGGCCTAAGGCCACATAATCACTTGGGGGCTTGGTCGAACCCGAACCATTGCCACGCCTCTTGATCGGCATAATGCCACTGTTTCATTTGGGGACCTGGCTGACTTGAACCATAGTTATGCCTATCGAGGGCTTGGTCGTGTCCGACCATGGTAACACCACTTGATCGGCGCAATAGCCTCTTTTTGCAAAAGGTCTTATCATTGCCTTTGCTTGAAATTTTCTTTGATAAATCTCTTTTTTGTTGCGTTTTAAACCGCCAAATTTTTAAACCGGTTCAACTGTCAATCGACGGAACACGGTCCATTTTTAATCCGGAGACTATTTGCCCGGTTTGATTTTTTGTTAATATCCTATTACGGAGTAACACGGTGTTTATCATAACCCGGCACGGTTTACATGGTAAACCGGCATTATATATATGCAGGAGCTGTTATCTCCACCAACAGTGTGGGTTTATAAACCTCTGCTTCAAGATTGGCCAAGCCAACTTCATGCCCAACGATGGCAGGTATTATATATCACAAAGATTTGATCATATGCTTAAATTTCAGATATTTTGATTTCACATATGCAGACATCATAATCCGCCTGACGGTACAACTGCGGTGGCACTTTAAGATTTTTTGATTGCAGAAAATACTTCGGAAAGTTCATCACCCAAAGGAAGCACAAGTTGAAGTAATTATGCACGAAGGCATATCAAAATCAAGAGTATCGGCTAGCCTATTACAAGGCAACACGGTGCCCAAATAAGATCATTGTTTTTTTTGCAAAGGAGAAGCAGTTTAAACCGGCTTCCAGTTCAAGCTTGGTCACCAGCCTGGCCTGATGGTTGTGGGTCATCCCGCGCCGCTTCAACCTCTGCTTCTCTACCCAGCGGCTAGAAATCAACAGTTGTCCAGTCGATTCCCATTAATGCTTGAAAGACAGCTTCATCATGGATCAGCAACAACGGTTCAATATCGGGGGCGTAAGTATGCTTACGGATTGGAGGGATAAGATTTTTCGCTTCAGGAATTGGTGCAGCTACTCGCTTGTTTTGATCGTCATATTGGGCTTGATAATGAGACAAGTCTGCCTCTTCAGCCAATTGACAAGCGAGAGGACGCACCTCCCGGTTTATTGCTCGCAGATCCGCTTCACTAAACTCTAACCCGTCTTCCTTCAAGCTGGGATAGCCCTGAGCCGCTTCAACAGGATCAAAATCCGGCACCCAAGCTTTTGCCCGGATTAAGGCATTGATAGCACCGGTTCGAGCAGCAGATTTCTTCAGCTCTTCAACCCGGGCAGGAAGCATCGACAGTCTCTTCAGAGTGTCCTGAATCAAAGTGGGCGCCGGATTATTGTGGGAGGAAGTAGAAATTCTTCGCTGCGCACCAGTTTACAATTGCTCGATCAATGTGTAGGCGGCCTTCAATTTCTTCCGCACGTCCGACCCCAAGTGACCAATGCGTGTTCCTGAAATATTGCAAAGAGTTAACAAACTGAAAGCTACATAAGAAGGCTGAGTCACTCCAGAAGTCAAATCGGCTTACCGAAGATAGCAGCAGTCATGGCATGCACTTGCCGCTTTATGTTGGTCAGTTCGTCCACCACCGGTTTGAGGGCAGCCTCGGCATTTTCTGCTCGCTTAGTTAAAGCGGACTTTTCGGTGGCCCAATCCGCCTGCTCCTTCTGGAAGCCCTCCTTCAGCAGTTCCATGGCGCTTAAAGCACTGGTCAATTCCTCTTTGGCTTTGGAGGTTTCAGCCTGTTGAGACTTAAGATTTTCCTGCAAATCGGCGATTTGGTTTTCTCTTTTGCTCGTCTCAGTGTACATATAGACAATAATATGATACAGATGAGGGTACAGAAGTGAAGCACCAACCACATAACAAGTTATGCCCTCGGTACTTGGGGGCTAATGCTTATTTGATCTTCATCTTACAATTTTTATGAAAGTCCCAAGCTCAATACAAGTATTCAACTTGGCACTTGGGGGCTAATAGCTATTTGCTCAATAATTATTGATACTTTTTACCTAAAAAGTCCCGGTTTAACTAGTTAAGTTGAACCGGCCCTTGGGGGGTACATCAGCAAAATTCAAATACATCGAAGTTCATATTGAAAAAGTCACCGGTTTAAGATGATATCTTAAACCGACACTTGGGGGCTATTGGAGTTGACGGATTACAAGCAGAGGAGTATGTGGAAATTACCTCATATTTTTCCTTCATCATATTAACCAGACCGGCTTCATAGTCACGGCTGGTGTATAACCGGTTCAGATAGCCGGAATGGAGATCCTGAGGAGACAGAGCGGCATAAGTTGACAAATCGACATTCCATTTGCCCTTGCCAATTGCAGCAAATTCTTCTTTGGCAGTGTGTTTTGATAAAGCGATAGGATTGCCAGGCTCGATTCGACCAATGCCAATAATAATAACATCATCATCTTTGTCTTCACCGGTTTGCACTGGGGCCGTTGGTTTATCAGTAGCCTTTGATGGACTGGTGGATTTCTCAATCCGGATGGGACTTGTGGGCTGGTCAACAGGACCGGAGGTGTCAACATGTCTCTCTTCAGCAATAAAGTCATCATCTTGCGGTGGTGGGTCGTTTGGCTCATCTTCACGAATAACCGCTTCTGGACCCGGTGTCTTGTCCGGTTCAGGAACAGTATCTTCTTCGGCCACTTTATCTAGGCGAGCCTTCTTGCTTGGCCTAGGCTTGGCCCTGAAAGAAATAAAAAGGATCAATACAGTATATGTTCTAATGTAATACATCAGAAACATCATAAGAAATATGACTCACCCAAGCACCGTTTTAAGTGGTGGCAGCTGGGTGGCCGATGACTCGCCAGATGATGAATGGGAAGTGCCCTGATAATCGGAGTCAGACGGATTAAGAGGTTGACGAAAACAGCCCGCTTTAGGACAAGCATTAACAAGAGAGTTAGAGACCTCTGAACGGCGTTTCCGAACCGGACTGTTCGGTAAACCGGCGGAGGTGACTACCTGGCCGCTGTGCCGGGTTGTGCGACGGGCTTCATGCTGTTGTGTCTTCATAAGAAAGTTTGGATCCAAATAAGCAAGAGGATGAGAAAATTTAACTTTCCGGTTTGCCCGATGGATTTTTAGTGAAGGTAAAAGGCTTGAATCGGAGGACAGAGTGATTACCTCTAAAGCATCAGCCTGACTGCCTTCCGCATCATCCTGACAATGGTCATTATCAATAAGACGTGTGAAAAATAATCCAAGGGAATCAAGTTCTACTTCTGGGTCCGGATTACCCACATCATCATCAGCTACCGGATCAGAAGACGTGGTGGTTTTCTTCCTGTTAGCTGGCCTCTTAACAACTCTGGTCTTGGGCCGGTTTGGCCTCTCCGGTTTCTCTGGCTTCTCCGGTTTCTCCTGTGGAAGTTTCTTGCTCCAAAACGGATCATCACCCTATTTGAAAGATGATGATGTTAAATAAGGGGTAAATGGAGCAAAGACAGATTCAATAAAAAGTAAAGTATAAATCTTACAGTTGGCGGTTTGTTGGTGGCACAAAAGGGATGCAAGCCGGTTCGAGCACAGACGGCCTCCGGTTCGTTCAAAATCTTCTTCACAACTTCAGTGACTTCGTCATCTGTGAGCTGGATGTCAATGTGTCGCAACGGGTCGCTGACACTGCCAATATACTCGCACATCAAACCGGAGCGCTGGCTGAGGGGCAGTATGCTACAAGATATCCAACAACGAGCAAGATCAACTCATGTTAAACCGTTAGCCATAAAGGCCCTGAGCTTGGATAGTTGAGCAGCATAGTTGCTTCTTTCTTTGGCAGTCAACCTTTGTGGAAAGGGATGCGTGTTGCTAAGCCGTTCTGGACGGTAATCTGGTAAAGGATTTTCGTCAGAAGGAGAAGTATCTTTACAGTAGAACCATGTTTGATTCCACTCTTTGGGGTGACTGTGCAGTTTGGCGTGAGGATAAGTGACCTCCTTTCTCTTTTGGATCACCATACCGCCTAGCTCTGTGTTGGCACCGTCAGTAAATTCAGTACGGCGGTTTAGATGGAAGCAATCTCTGAACAATTCAACTGTGGGTTCCTCTTGAAAGACAGAGCACTTGGAAGTGACATATGTTGGTTATAGAGTTTGGCCCAATGTCTTGCGGGCGGAGTTGGAAATTGACTAAGACATCCCGGTAAAATTTTGAACCGGGAGGATCGAAGCCCCGGGCTAGGTGATCCGCGAAAACGACAACCTCTCCCTGTTGGGGCGTGGGAGGACATTCTGTACCCGGGACTCTCCAATGAATAACCTTTTTACAGCTCAAAGCGCCAGTTATGACTAAATTGTTCAGCTGAGTCTCGGTCACACGAGAGGGAACCCAGTTGCACTCGTACACTTGTTTAGCCATGACGCAATCTACAAAGTCAGCAATTCCGGTTCAAGAAGATGTTGGACAAATACGCACTGGTGCATACATTGTTAACCCGGAGGCAGTTATTTCTATACCAGAGTTTTGTGAAGCGGCAGTGACTGGCTAAGGAACTCTAGCGGTTCAACAAGGGGATTAATGGTATATACCAATTTGATAATTTTATACAAAGTTAAACCGCCTGATTTAAACATGGAGACAGTTGATATTGCGGATAAACAAGTATGCAGAAATGGATTTCACAAGATTCTTCTACAGCATTGGATCTAAAGCATGTTCAGAAAATCAGTAAAATATTCAAAGGTTCAAAACAGAACAGTACTGAATCAATGGGCAGAGGTATATGTGGATCTATGGTCTTGAGGCATGAAACTGAAGGCGAATGCTAAAAACTACCGCTACACAGAGAAAGGATTCACAGATGCATCTAGGAACTATCGTATGAACACGAGACAGGCGATGAACACTAGAAGAAGCGTGAAATCCTAGAACAGATCTGTATTGAAAAGAACAGAAGACTTACTGGAGATGAGGAAGACGCGGAAGGTCGCCGCGGTGCTCTGGTGCACTCAGGTTGATGCAGCGGCCAAAGTTGATGCAGAAGCTGACGGTGGCGGCGGAGCTCCGAGGTTGGGCGATGCGAGGAAGACGAAGCAGAAGTGCACGAAGGGGAAAGAAAGGAAATGACCCTTCGGTCCTATTTATAAAGAAAGGAACATGTGTCAGGCGCGAGAATCAAGGGGCCACGAGTTTGGAAACGGAGCTGTCGCCTCGATTGTCACTGATCTATTAAACAAAAAAGGTATCATGGATAAGTGTCTTTATGACAGATGACGTCACTCCGGTTTACAACAACTAGAGAAGGTGACATCACGACGGTTCAACAAACTACAAGAAGATATTGAAGATGAAGATTTTTTTT
Source organism: Aegilops bicornis (assembly GCA_021605145.1). NCBI lineage: Eukaryota > Viridiplantae > Streptophyta > Magnoliopsida > Poales > Poaceae > Aegilops > Aegilops bicornis. Next base: position 524,632,043 of record CM038673.1, read on the forward strand.
GCTAAGGATTGACATGAACCTGTTCAAATCAATCTGGGGCCTAATGTTGGGGATATTACTACTGGGCGTGAACCAGCCTATCTGGGCCGGGTTAACTTCGTCAGTAGTTAAAGAATGTTAAAAGCCCAAGAAGGCAGATGAGGGCCTAAGGCCCGTAGTCGGTTTAGAGCATGTAGCCGTAAACCGGCGTTGGTATGTAAACTTGCATTGTAAGGTAGGAGTAAATAGAGACCAAACCGGACACGTCTATGAGCCGGTGTTGGGACTCTGTAAACCGACGGGCGTCACCCATGTATATAAGGGGACGACACTGGCGTGATTCAAGGACAACAGACAACAACTCAAGACTTAGGCGAAGCTTGTTTGCTCCCTAGTCATCGAAACCCCATCAATTCCATCACAACTAGACGTAGGCTTTTACCTTCATCGAAGGGGCCGAACTAGTATAAACTCTCTTGCGTCCCTATGTCCGCTTTAACCCCTTCAAGTTAACCTGTCGCGATGGCTCCACGACTAAGTCCTTTCATGAGGACATCTGCCGTGACAAAACCACGACACTACTGATCATATTGCTGTAGATAATTAATCTCCGGGTGTGGTTGAATTGACAACTCAGGTGCTAATACTTGCAAATATTCTTTGGCCCCCCTTGTGTCAAATCAATAAATTTGGGTTGAATACTCTCGCCTCGAAAACTGTTGCGATCCCCTATACTTATGGGTTATCTTCATGGTGCGGTTGATCTACGTTCGCATGACCTATGAGTCATGCGGCGGGTCGGCAGGCGGGCCAGGGGTTGGACAAGACACAAGGGGTGAATCATTCACCCATGCCACACCTGTACCAAGACGTGTCATGCCCCACGTAGTGGTCACCATGGTTGGTAGTGACAAGACAGGCATTCGTTCCCGAAAGACAGAAGGCATCGACACTTCACCCAAGCATTTAATACGCTCACCTACTTGGTTGGACCCAGGCTCGTTCCTTAGCATCAAAGCCATTTTGTTATCCGTTGAGATATAGAAGGAGGACCAGGCTGTAGAGAGAGACATCTTTTGGAGCGGTAAAAAAGAGAGTTGGCCTTTTCTAGAGAAGAAGGTTGGACACTTGGTAGAACACCAGGAGGAGCACACAACGCTTCCCATTCCCGAGAAGGACTTGTAGCTCGCAATCTATCAACATATCCCGAGGCGTCATCAATATTAGGATCAGACTATCAGGGATCGCCAAGGCCAAGGTGCGCGCACCTGCATCGACAAAAGCCGAGAAACTCGTCGACAGTCCGATGCGCTTGTGAACCTTGAAGATGTAGAATGCTTCGATGAGGACGTGGAGGACTTGCCTTGTGGGGGCAGGTTGTGCCGCGTTCACCCTGGAGTTACACTGCATCAAGTGGGCGAGGCAGTTACATCCAGATCTTTCTGTTCAATACGATGGGAAGACCAACCCTGCTGAGTTCCTTAGCATCTACACCATCGCTATTGTGGCTGCTGGCGGCAGGAAGCGAGCACTTGTCAACTGGTTCCCATGGCGCTCAAGCCCATCGTTCGCTCATGGCTCATGAATCTTCCAGAGAATTCCATTTCATCTTGGGATGATCTGTGCAAGCAATTCGTGGGCGCCTTCCAAGGAGGGTTCAAGCGACCAGGGATGCCTAACAATCTCCACCTCCTTGTGTAGAGGTCGGGGGAACCATTGCACAAGTACATACAACACTTCAGCCATTGCAGCATAACATCCCCGATATTGACCTAACTACAGCCATCACTGCGTTCCATGCGAATGTTCGTCAGCCCAAGATCGGGGAGAAGCTCGACACTCGCAAGGTGCGCATCATTGCCTAGCTCTTTGATCTTGCCGACAAGTGTGCTCGGGCGAAGGAAGGAAGGAGGACACCTGGACATGGCATGAACCCAGTCATCACGGTACTGATAGTTGCATAAATTATAGATAATAAGCATTAAACATACAAAATTATTGATACATATCCAATGTATCATAGCTCCAAACTGCATAGCCCTACCCACAATCACCCATCGGCCTTATATAGCCCCCATATGGGAATCTCCATGTTTGTATGTTTGTCATGCGAGGGTAGGAGCTTGCACCGAATTGGTGTTCAACATGTTGATGCTTCCACGTATCCCACATGGATTCCTAATACATCATACTAATAATATCCATTAGTCGGTGGTGTTCTACCTAGGTTCCCTAGCGCTTATTTGGGCCCAGAGAGGTCCATTCATACGGTCTTTGCTGCGCTGAGCCTTTTATAATTTGACTTATTATGGTCACCAGGCACCTGCCACAAGTGTCATGTTGGGAATGGCTTGAGTGGGAGGTGAAAACCAACAATATAAACTAGACATGATCATGATAATAACTATCAATATGAAGCTAGAGTTTGACAAAAATAAATAGAATAAAGGTTAATATTTGACCATGAAGTAACACAATTTTATTTATTCAATACAAATGGAAATACAACTTTTGTTTTCAACCAATACAACCACTTGGACCACCATAATTGAATGTATAACCCTTCTTAAATTCAATAAATAAATCATTTGCATCATAACAATCTGGCCTATCAACTAACTTGGCCACCTTAGTCCAAAAGGGGTCAAAAGCTTGACCCTTGGAGTTGTAGTTCTTAATGTGGTTGAAGTAGGCAGATTTCTTCTCATTATAATCAGGGAAGTGGCCACTACCCATTGGAGGACCATGTGCATTCTTTAAGTAATTCACAAATCCGGTCAATGCTTGTATACGTTTTGTTCCGAGGCAAAGCTCCTTTGGAAAATGTCCCAAGAATGATGGTTTTTCTAAATCATGACGGTACACCACCCAATCTCCAGAGTTTGGATCCTGTAGTTAATGAGGGATTGATAACATTTGTGAACAATAAATTTCATGCACAAGAAGTTTATAAACACTTTGTAATTTCGAACAATCTTGGGTGGTGTACAATTCCTATATGGTTCAATGTTCCATACTTTCATAATGAAATACCATAGCATATTAAATTGTAACCATGTGAATTTAGGCATAACTAATATCATATTCATAAAATCCCTCTTTGTTATTTTTAACCCTCCATTTTAAATAGTTGCAATCCACTAACTAATATTCCTATTCATGTAGCAAAACCACATTAGCAAGGCATGCATGTTAGTTATAAGTTCAATTGTTTGTACTACTTTAATTTCTATCCATGCAACCATGCCACATCAGCAAGTCATGCATGTTAGTTATAAGTTATATTTTTCACAACGCTAGTTTTTCACTTTTTCTATCCATGGATCCTTGCCACATCAACAAGTCAAGCATGTCCTCATAAATTACAATTTTTGCATTAATTTTTGGTTTATCATGAATTTATATGTGTTGGACACTCGGAGAATACCTATGTAGTCCGCTCTTCTGGTCTGCTGCAGTCCTCTTGATAGTTTCAACTATGAGGCTCATGACTTTGAATTTTTTAGGCACATCAAAAATGTGAAGAAAATTGATTGCATGCCCTCTGATCATGTTGTGATCACCTGATTTGGGCAAATGAGTGTGCCACAGGATCCAGTTGATTGTAGGCAGCCCTGACACAAGATAATGAACTGATCCAAACTTGAAAGGCTCAAGTGCATCATCTGGGATTTCCTTGTACATGTGTGACATTGAGTTGTGTCCCATCTTCTTCTTGACATAAATGTCCAAGTCATCTTCATCTTCCTTTGGGGCATTGATCAGACTTGCCCATTCCTCTATGGTTGACTGATATCGTGTTCCTTCAGACATCCAAACTATCCTGCCATCTGGATAGAAATGTGCTGTGGAGTAGAATTGCATTACGAGCTTGTCATTCCAATTTGTAAGCTTCTGCCCAACAAAATCTGCAACTCCACAAGCACTGAAGCTGTCATACACTCCAGGATAGTGTTCTGCGTTCTCCTGAATGTAGGTCCAGTCGATCCACCTCATATCACAAACTATGGGCTTCTTATCCAATAAGATGGTCTCATAGAAGTCCTGCTGTTCCTTGGTGTGGAACCTGTAATCCACAACAGTCCTTCTCCTGGTGGCATATGAATCTGACTCTCTCCATAGCCTCCACCCTTGATCTCTCCTGATCTTCATGTTCTCAGCCACAGGATAAGCATCATTGTGGTCTGGGATCTTGGGTTTGAGCTTCCTTAGGACCTGCCCTTCTTCATCTTCCTCGGCATCAACCTCAGGCATTGGAGCCTTGTTCTTCTCAGTTGCTGGTATACTTCTGGTATTTCTCTTTGGTGCACTCTTGGGCTTGGGGGCAGCTTTGGTCTTTGAAGTTGCAGCCCCTGATTTTATGGCATCACCCATCAGCTTTTGTGCCTTGGGTGCAGGCTCATCAACCTCTTCTTCTTCCTCTTCCTACATCATAGATGGTTTCCCAATCACTCTGGCCATGGTCTTCTTGACCCTTTCCTTCCTTTTCTTTCCTTCATCAGCAGCAGGTTCTTTGGGTTGGGATTCCAAAGAAGCTTGAGTGGAGACTCTGGCTTTGGACATTGGTTGTCTACCTGTTGGCCTTTTGATCCTCATTCCAGGCTTAACTGCTGTTGAGTTGTACTCTTTTTTGAGCACTTTCTTCTTGGAACTGGCCTCATCCTCAGCTGCCACATAATCCTCATCCTCAGACTCTGAGGTCTTCTTCTTCCTTGTCCTTGTGGCAGCCTTGGGCAAATTGCTGGGAGTGTTTCTGCTCCCCTCATCTGAGCTGCTAGAGGAACTAGTGACCTCACTCATTTGAATATGCTCTTCTGACCTGTTCTGGCTGTCACTTTGGTCTGACATGCTGCTTACACTGACTGCTGACCCTGTGAATAGTTATAGATGAGGTAGAGTGGATGAGCATCACAAAATGCAGAGATTTTTGAGAAAGAATGATTCAGAAAACTTAGTTTTAGTTTTCCACAGAAAGCATTTCGGATCTACCGATTTTCAAACTTCGGTGATACCGAAGCAGTTTTGGAACCTAAACTAGTGAACTCGGTCGAGGAGTCACGGTTGATGCACCGAGACTGCTAGGGTTTCACAAAGTACTAAAATCGGTCACACCGATTTGTAATCCTCGGTCAGACCTAGACTTACTAGTGCAATGGCGTTAGCCAAATCGGTGGGACTGAGTTTTTCAACTCGGTGGGTCCGAGATGGTTTCATGAAACCTAACCCTAAATTTTCGAATCATACCTATTCTAAGGATTGTTTTGACTGGATAGAAGTGATTCAATCATGGCAAGATGCATTACGAATACAATGTGCTGAGAATCGGACGAGGATAGCATAGTGATCGAGTTCATACCCTAGTTCGGCGGTGAACTCGCTACGGCGGCAACGGCGGAGGAGAATTCCGTTGACGGCGGCGGAGACCAGCTGACGGAGGTGGTGGCGGCAAGTCGATGATCCGTAGACCTGGTAGGCGAGAGCGAGCTATCTGCTGGCAAGAAGTTTCAGAGAAAGTTTTCCAAAAATTTCCGTGTGTATATATAGCCCGACATCGCCGGTGTGACCGAAGTTGAACAACTCGGTGGCACCGAGATGCATAACTGATATGATTCTGACAACTCGGTGTGACCGAAAAGTTAAAATCGGTTGCACCGAGAATTGAAAACCTAGATCGACTTAGTAATCTCGGTATCACCGAAATGGAGGAACCGGTCAGACCGAAGATCACAAAGAAGTTTTGGAAGTTTAAGTCTATGACGAATCGGGGACTATGAGTGCTCCTCACACAGAGTGGTTCGAATCTGACTTGATCAAATTTTGTGATGTAGCATGAATAGAGTTTGAGACGAGAAAAGCATAGATAGCTAGAGAAGGTTCTTAGGCATTCTTGTCCATCCACTTGGCAAAAGAAAAAGAAACCAATCAATCGAACAACAAGTGGATGTCCTCGAATGAGTAAAATATGCAACCAACATGCTCACACAATAAAATGACAAATGAAATATGTGACAAAGCATGCACAACCAATTCTAGCATCTATCAAACAATTGGCGATGACTAGGTCATCTATATATGAGTATATTGACTTAGGAGTCAAATGAGAACATTTGATCATAGGTCATACTCATCGTTTAAGCTCAAGTGGGGTTACCACTTTTACATAAAGCATTTATGTGTTCACATCATTAGAGTTGCTTTGACTCAATTCTTAAAGTTAAGCTCCCCCTATATGTGAGATCCCCCCTTAGAGGGATAAACTAACCTTGGGTTGTCGTTGATGACTTCATGTAGGTGTTGAAGATGTGGATGCTCAAAGTTGATGTAGATCTTTTGGAGCAATTCTTTGGAGTGAGTTGTACTTTCAATACCTACACGGGTTAGTCCCACAAGGAACAAACAAGAATATCCATAGACATAGAGTGATGCACACACAAAATGATGTCCATGAAAACATTAGGTTACCTTGTCCCTTGTCTTACCAACATGAGGGTTTGTGACTCCTTGAACTAGTGCAAGATATGGAAGTTGATTGCACTCGTCCTCGCCATAATGATATGAGTGAAAAATGTTGGCGGAGTCACCCTCAAGAACTCTCTAGTTCTTCTTCTTCGGGATCCACATCATCTTGATGGGAATCCTTGGTGTAGTAGTTGTGCTTGATGAAGTAGAACTTGACGTAGTCTTGGGAACCCACTTGACCGAGGCATTAGGTGCTTCTTCAAATGCATCAATCTCCTCTTGAAGCTTGTCCTTGCCTTTGCTCTTGTGGTCTTGTGGTGGAAGATCATCTTGATCTTGTGTTCCCTTGAAGGAAGTAGGATCATACTTCTCCTGTTGAGGAACAAACTTCATCTTGGGGTATTGATCTTCTTCCCACTCAACTCCATTGGCATTGAACTTTCGTTCAAAACCAACACCTTGATTCTTCCGGTGCCTTCCTTGCTTGCGTACAATTTCCTCAAATTGCTTACTCCCGGCAAGGCTCTTGTATACACCTTTCTCTATAATTCCCTTCAATAAGCTGTTTTCTTGCTCAAGTGTAACTTGGCTAAGAGAATCATTAGTGGAATCAAGAGAAAGCAACAATATTGGGTTTAGCATTGTTATTGTTACTACTAGAAGAAGAATCCTTTTTGTTCTTGTTACTAGACTTGACTTGAGGTATGTAAGTAGATAAGAGTAAACGCTTGGCAATGTAAGAAGAACTTTTCTTACAAAGATCATCATTGATCGCTTTTAGGAACTCATGCTCTTGCTCAAGGTTGAGCTTTTCAAAGCGTAACTTCTCATGAGCCTTTAAAAGTTCTCGATGATCTTCGAAGATAGTTTCATGAGCTAACTTAAGAGTGTTTAGTTCTTTAGTTAGACGCTCAATTTTCTCCTTATCATTGTCATTCGTTTCATCCTGATTAGCATGATTAATTGACGTTTCATCATAGTATTCATCACTAGAGTTGTCAACAAGTAAATCATCATCACCTAGCAAGTCATCTTCATCACTATTAAAATCAACATACTGGGTGTGTTACCTTAGGACCTTTGGCCATGAAGCATCTTCCAATTCCTTCATTTGGTGATTCAAATATGTCGTAGGAGTTGGTTGACACAAGTGCTAAACCGGCAACACCTTCATCTTGAGTGTGTTCAGAGTCGGAGTGATAGCTTCTCTCGGAGTGATTGTCGGAGTTGGAGCCGGATACCCATTCACCACCATGAGCTTGATGTCTTCGTTTTGTGTAGCTCTTTGATGACTTGTCCTTCCTTTCTGAATCCTTGCTTCTCCGTGAGGGTCTTCGTTCATAACGATCATCTCTACTCCTTCTCTCTCTTGGTGGTGATTCTTATCTTCTACTTCTTCTCTTGGGAGAATCTTCTCTTCTTTTTGTAGGGTGCCGTACACTCATTGGAATAGTGTCCGGGTCTCCCACAATTGTAGCAATTGCGCTCTCGACTAGAAGATCTTTTGTCATTGTAGGACCTTGACTTGGAGCTTCTTTCTTTGCTTCTACTCTTGTAGAATTTGTTGAAGTTCTTCACCATTAAGCTCAATTCTTCATTGAAGGTTTGTTTCTCACTTGATGATGTGAGGGCTTCACATGAGGCTTTGTAAGCACCACTTGACTTGTTGTGGAGTTCCTCCTTATCCTTGAGTGACATCTCATGAGCAACAATTCTTCCAATGACTTCCGTTGGCTTGAGATCTTTGTAATTTGGCATCATTTGGATCAATGTGCACACGGTATCATATTTTCCATTCAATGCTCTTAGGATCTTCTTGATGATGAATCATCGGTCATCTCTTCACTTCCTAAGCCGGCAATCTCATTTGTGATAAGAGCAAGCCTAGAGTACATTTCAGCGACACCTTCACCATCCTTCATTTTGAACTTGTCAAGCTGACTTTGGAACACATCCAACTTGGATTCCTTGACGGAGTCGGTACCTTCATGCATAACAATCAAAGCATCCCAAATTTCCTTTGCATTCTCAAGACAGCTGATTTTGTTGAATTCTTCGGGCACAAATTGTTGAAGAGGATATCACAAGCTTGAGCGTTGTATTGCAACATCTTCAACTCTTCCGCACTAGCTTCACGGTTCGGTTCTCTCCCATCAAAGAATTCACCTTGCAAGCCAATACACACAATAGCCCAAACGGCGGGGTTATGTCCGAGAATATGCATTTTCATCTTATGCTTCCAACTAGCAAAATTAGTGCCATCAAAGTAAGGACCTCTATGGTGATAATTCCCCTCGCTAGACGCCATACTCTCCTAGGTTGTGAAACTAAGGCTATGACCACCAAAAGCTATGGAAATCAAAGCAAATGGAGACCAAAGCTCTGATACCACTTGTAGGACCTTGAAGTATGTCTAGAGGAGGGTGATTAGACTACTTGACCAATTAAAAGCTATGCCTTTTCCCAATTTTAGACTTTGGCAGATTTTAGCTATCCTTAAGCAAGTCAAGCAATCTTCACGCAATTCAAGCAAGCATGCAAAGAGTATATAGGCAGCAGAAAATAAAGCATGCAACTTGCAAGAATGTAAAGGGAAGGGTTTGGAGAATTCAAACGCAATTGGAGACACGGATGTTTTTGTCGTGGTTCCGATAGGTGGTCCTATCGTACCTCCACGTTGATGGAGACTTCAACCCACGAAGGGTAATGGTTGCGCGAGTCAACGGAGGGCTCCACCCACGAAGGGTCCATGAAGAAGCAACCTTGTCTATCCTACCATGGCCGTCGCCCACGAAGGACTTGCCTCACTAGCGGTAGATCTTCACGAAGTAGGTGATCTCCTTGCCCTTACAAACTCCTTGGTTCAACTCCACAATCTTGTCGGAGGCTCCCAAGTGACACCTAGCCAATCTAGGAGACACCCCTCTCCAAGAAGTAACAAATGGTGTGTTGATGATGAACTCCTTGCTCTTGTGCTTCAATTGATAGTCTCCCCAACACTCAACTCTCTCTCACAGGATTTGGATTTGGTGGAAAGAAGATTTGAGTGGAAAGCAACTTGGGGAAGGCTAGAGATCAAGATTCATATGGTTGGAATGAAATATCTTGGCCTCAACACATGAGTAGGTGGTTCTCTCTCGAATCGGCAAGTTGGAAGCGTAGGTTTGTTACGGCGGCTCTCTCCACGAATGAAGAGGAGGTGGAGGGGTATATATAGCCTCCACACAAAATCTAACTGTTACACACAATTTACCAAACTCGGTGGGACCGAATCATCAAACTTGGTCGGACCGATTTAGTAAACCTAGTGACCGTTAGGGTTTTCGGTGGGACTGACAAGCAACTCGGTAGGACCGATATGGTTAGGGTTAGGGCATAACATAATCTCGGTGAGACCGATTACACAAACTCGGTGAGACCGAATTTGGTAATTAGCTAACCAGAGAGTTGGTCAGGTAAACTCGGTGGGACCTATTCGCTCTTTCGGTGAGACCGAAAAGTTATGAAAGGGAAACTGAGAGTTTACATTGCAATCTCGGTGGGACCGATCGCTCACTTCGGTTAGACCGAAACGTTACAAAGGGAAACAGAGAGATTACAATCTCATCTCGGTGAGACCGAGATCCCTATCGGTGAGACCGATTTGCCTAGGGTTTGTGGCAGTGGCTAAGACATCTGAACTCGGTGGCGCCCGGATAGAAAGAATCGGTAGGGCGAGTTAGACTTTAGGTTTAGGTCATATGTGGATGTGAGAAAGTAGTGGAGGGTTTTGGAGCATATCACTAAGCACATGAAGCAAAAGGCTCATTAAGCAACACCTCATCCCTCCTTGATAGTGTTGGCTTTTCCTATAGACTCAATGTGATCTTGGATCACTAAAATGTAAAATGTAGAGTCTTGAGCCTTTGAGCTTGAGCCAATCCTTTGTCCTTGATCTTTTGAGGGATCTGTTGGGGAACGTTACAGAAAATAAAAAATTTCCTACGGTTTCACCAAGATCCATCTATGAGTTCATCTAAGAAACGATTGATAGGAGAGAGTTGCATCTACATACCACTTGTAGATCGCGTGCGGAAGCGTTCAAGGGAACGGGGATGATGGAGTCGTACTCGCCGTGATCCAAATCACCGATGACCAAGTGCCGAACGGACAGCACCTCCGCGTTCAACACACGTCTTTGGCGGATGACGTCTCCTCCTTCTTGATCCAGCAAGGGAAGGAGAGGTTGAGGAAGAAGGCTCCAGCAGCAGCACGACGGGCGTGATGATGGTGGAGAGGCAAGATACTCGGCGTGGCTTCGCCAAGCACTTAACGGAGGAGGAGAGGTGTTGGGGAGGGGAGGGGCTGCGCCATGGATCAGGTGTTCAGCCCTCCCCTCGCCCCTCTATTTATAGGGGAAGGGGAAGGGGGCCGGCCCCCACAAGATGAGATATAGAGGGGGCGGCGGCCCGAGGGGGCTTGCCCCCAAGCAAGGCGCCCCACCTGGTTCCCCCAACCCTAGGCGCATGGGCCCAAAGGGGGGCGCCCAGCCCTCCAGGGGCTGGTTCCCTGCCCCCTATGTCCCATGAGGCCCTCCGAGAGGGGTGGCCCCTCCCGGTGGACCCCCGGAACCCCTCCGGTGGCCCCGGTACAATACCGATATGCCCCTGAAACTTTCCTGTGATCGTATGACAGCTTCCCATATATAAATCTTCACCTCCGGACCATTCCAGAGCTCCTCGTGACGTCCGGGATCTCATCCGGGACTCCGAACAACATTCGGTAATCACATACAAGTCTTCCTAATAACCCTAGCGTCACCGAACCTTAAGTGTGTAGACCCTACGGGTTCGGGAGATATGCAGACATGACCAAGACGGCTCTCCGGTCAATAACCAACAGCGGGATCTGGATACCCATGTTGGCTCCCACATACTCCTCGATGATCTCATCGGATGAACCACGATGTCGAGGATTCAAGCAACCCCGTATACTACTCCCTTTGTCAGACGGTATGTTACTTGCCCGAGATTCGATCGTCAGTATCCCAATACCTCGTTCAATCTCGTTACCGGCAAGTCACTTTACTCGTAACGTATTGCATGATCCCATGACCAGACACTTGGTCACTTTGAGCTCATTATGATGATGCACTACCGAGTGGGCCCAATGATACCTCTCCGTGTCTGGAGTGACAAATCCCAGCCTCGATCCTGTCAACCCAATGAGACACTTTCGGAGATACCTGTAGTGCACCTTTATAGTCACCCGATTACGTTGTGACGTTTGGTACACCCAAAGCACTCCTACGGTATCCGGGAGTTACACGATCTCATGGTCTAAGGAAGAGATACTTGACATTGGAAAAACTCTAGCAAAATGAACTACACGATCTTGTGCTATGCTTAGGATTGGGTCTTGTCCATCACATCATTCTCCTAATGATGTGATCCCGTTATCAATGACATCCAATGTCCATAGTCAGGAAAGCATGACTATCTATTGATCAACGAGCTAGTCAACTAGAGGCTCACTAGGGACATATTGTGGTCTATGTATTCACACGTGTATTACGATTTCCGGATAATACAATTATAGCATGAATAAAAGACAATTATCACGAACAAGGAAATATAATAATAATCCTTTTATTATTGCCTCTAGGGCATATTTCCAACAGTCTCCCACTTGCACTAGAGTCAATAATCTACTTACATTGTGATGAATCGAACACCCATAGAGTTCTGGTGTTGATCATGTTTTGCCCGCGGAAGAGGTTTAGTCAACGGATCTTCGACATTCAGATCTGTATGCACTTTGCAAATTTCTATGTCTCCATCTTGAACATTTTCATGGATGGAGTTGAAGCGGCAACTTGATGTGCCTGGTCTTCTTATGAAACCTGGGCTCCTTGGCAAGTGCAATAGCTCCGGTGTTGTCCGCGAAGAGTTTGATCGGCCCCGACGCATTGGGTATGACTCCTAGGTCGGTGATGAACTCCTTCACCCAAATTGCTTCATGCGCTGCCTCCGAGGCTGCCATGTACTCCGCTTCACACGTAGATCCTGCCACGACGCTCTGCTTGCAGCTGCACCAGCTTACTGCTCCACCATTCAACATATACACGTATCCGGTTTGTGACTTAGAGTCATCCAGATCTGTGTCGAAGCTAGCGTCGACGTAACCCTTTACAACGAGCTCTTCGTCACCTCCATAAACGAGAAACATGTCCTTAGTCCTTTTCAGGTACTTCAGGATATTCTTGACCGCTGTCCAGTGTTCCATGCCGGGATTACTTTGGTACCTTCCTACCAAACTTACGGCAAGGTTTACATCAGGTCCGGTACACAGCATGGCATACATGATAGACCCTATGGCTGATGCATAGGGATGACACTCATCTCTTCTATATCTTCTGCCGTGGTGGGACATTGAGCCGAGCTCAATTTCCCACCTTGTAATGTCTGAGGCAAGAACCCTTTCTTGGACTGATCCATTTTGAACTTCTTCAATATCTTATCAAGGTATGTGCTTTGTGAAAGACCTATGAGGCGTCTCGATCTATCTCTATAGATCTTGATGCCTAATATATAAGCAGCTTCTCCAAGGTCCTTCATTGAAAAACTTTTATTCAAGTAGGCCTTAATGTTGTCCAAGAGTTCTATGTCATTTCCCATCAAAAGTATGTCATCTACATATAATATGAGAAATGCTACAGAGCTCCCACTCACTTTCTTGTAAACGCAGGCTTCTCCATAAGTCTGCATAAACCCAAACGCTTTGATCATCTCATCAAAGCGAATGTTCCAACTCCGAGATGCTTGCACCAGCCCATAAATGGATCATTTGGAGCTTGCATACCTTGTTAGCTTTCTTAGGGTCGACAAAACCTTCCGGCTGCATCATATACAGTTCTTCCTTAAGATAGCCGTTAAGGAATGCCGTTTTGAAGTCCATTTGCCATATCTCATAATCATAGTATGCGGTAATTGCTAACATGATTCGGACGGACTTCAGCTTCGCTACGGGAGAGAAAGTCTCATCGTAGTCAACCCCTTGAACTTGCCGATAACCTTTAGCGACAAGTCGAGCTTTATAGATGGTAACATTACCATCCGCGTCCGTCTTCTTCTTAAAGATCCATTTGTTTTCTATCGCTCACGATCATCGGGCAAGTCTGTCAAAGTCCATACTTTGTTTTCATACATGGATCCTATCTCGGATTGCATGGCTTTAAGCCATTTGTTGGAATCTGGGCCCGTCATCGCTTCTTCATAGTTCGAAGGTTCACCGTTGTCTAACAACATGATTTCCAGGACAGGGTTGCCATACCACTCTAGTGTGGAACGTGTCCTTGTGGACCTACGAAGTTCAGTAGCAACTTGATCCGAAGTACCTTGATCATCATCATTAATTTCCTCTCCAGTAGGTGTAGGTACCACATGAACATTTTCCTGAGTTGCACTACTTTCCGGTTCAAGAGGTAGTACTTCATCGAGTTCTACTTTCCTCCCACTTACTCCTTTCGAGAGAAACTCTTTTTCCAGAAAGGATCCGTTCTTGGCAACAAAGATCTTGCCTTCGGATCTAAGGTAGAAGGTATACCCAATGGTTTCCTTAGGGTATCCTATGAAGACGCATTTTTCCGACTTGGGTTCGAGCTTTTGTTTCTTGACATAAGCATCGCATCCCCAAACTTTTAGAAACGACAGCTTAGGTTTCTTCCCAAACCATAATTCATACGGTGTCATCTCAACGGATTTAGACGGTGCCCTATTTAAAGTGAATGTAGTTGTCTCTAGAGCGTATCCCCAAAATGATAGCGGTAAATTTGTAAGAGACATCATAGATCGCACCATATCCAATAGAGTGCGATTCTGACGTTCGGACACCTTTATTCTGTTGAGGTGTTCCAAAGTGGCGTGATTTGTGAAACGATTCCACATTTCCTTAAGTGTGTACCAAATTCGTGACTTAAATATTGTCCTCCACGATCTGATCGTAAGAACTTTATTTTTCGGTCACGTTGATTCTCCCCCTCATTCTGAAATTCCTTGAACTTTCCAAAGGTCTCAGACTTGTGTTTCATCAAGTAGACATACTCATATCTACTTAAGTAAATGCAGTGAGAGTGAGAACATAACGATATCCTCCGCGAGCCTCAACGCTCATTGGACCGCACACATCGGTATGTATGATTTCCAACAAGTTGGTTGCTTGCTCATTGTTCCGGAGAATGGAGTCTTGGTCATTTTTGTTGGGGAACGTAGTAATTTCAAAAAAATTCTACGCACACGCAAGGATCATGGTGATGCATAGCAACGAGAGGGGAGAGTATTGTCCACGTACCCTCGTAGACCGTAAGCGGAAGCGTTATAACAACATAGTTGATGTAGTCGTACGTCTTCACGATCCGACCGATCCAAGTACCGAACGTACGGCACATCCGAGTTCAGCACACGTTCAGCTCGATGACGATCCCCGGACTCCGATCCAGCAGGGTGTCGGGGATGAGTTCCACAGCGACGGGCGTGGTGACGATGATGATGCTCTACCGGCGCAGGGCTTCACCTAAACTCCGCGACGATATGAACGAGGTGGAATATGGTGGAGGGGGGCACCGCACGCGGCTAAGAGATCCAAGGGATCAATTGTTGTGTGTTTGGTGCTAGCCCTGCCCCTCTATTTATATGTTGAGCCCCGGGGTTGAAACTTGGAGCAAAAGCCTCCTCAAAGTCGGTTTTGCCCGAAAGGCAAGAGTCCCACTCGGACTCCAGGACCAAACGCCACAATCCTTGGCGTCTGGCCCAGATGCCATGGGCCTCGGCGTCTGCCCAGGGGCGACGCCAGGTCTCCGGCGTTTGGCCCCGGCCTCCGCAAAACTCCTTTTGCACCGACCTAAAGCCTCATGGGCTTGACCCCTTGGCCTAAACATATCATCCAATATATGAATCTTTATGTATCGACCATTTCGAGACTCCTAGTCATGTCCCCGATCTCATCCGGGACTCCGAACTCCTTCGGTACATCAAAACTCATAAACTCATAATATAAGCATCGCCGAAACCTTAATCGCGCGGACCCTACGGGTTCGAGAACTATGTAGACATGACCTAGAACTATTCTTGGTCAATAACCAATAGCGGAACCTGGATGCTCATATTGGCCCCTACATATTCTACGAAGATCTTTATCGGTCAAACCGCATAACAACATATGTTGTTCCCTTTGTCATCGGTATGTTACTTGCCCGAGATTTGATCGTCGCTATCCAATACCTAGTTCAATCTCGTTACTGGAAAGTCTCTTTACTCGTTACGTAATGCATTATTCCGTAACTAACTCATTAGCTACATTGCTTGCAAGGCTTCTAGTGATGTGCATTACCGAGAGGGCCCAGAGATACCTCTCCGACAATCGGAGTGACAAAACCTAATCTCGAAATACGCCAACCCAACATGTACCTTTGGAGACACCTGTAGTACTCCTTTATAATCACCCAGTTACGTTGTGACGTTTGGTAGCACCCAAAGTGTTCCTCCGGTAAACGGGAGTTGCTAAACGATCAAGTGCTAGGCTAACGGAATGGGTCATAGTTACAGGAACATGTATAAGTCATGAAGAAAGCAATAGCAATATACTAAACGATCAAGTGCTAGGCTAACGGAATGGGTCATGTCAATCACATCATTCTCCTAATGATGTGATCCCATTAATCAAATAACAACACATGTCTATGGTTAGGAAACATAATCATCTTTGATTAATGAGCTAGTCAAGTAGAGGCATACTAGTGACTATATGTTTGTCTATGTATTCACACATGTATCATGTTTCCGGTTAATAAAATTCTAGCATGAATAATAAACATTTATCATGAAATAAGGAAATAAATAATAACTTTATTATTGCCTCTAGGGCATATTTCCTTGATCTCCCACTTGCACTAGAGTCAATAATCTAGTTCACATCATCATGTGATTCAACACTAATATTCACATCGTATGTGATTAACACCCATAGTTCACATCGTCATGTGACCAACACCCAAAGGGTTTACTAGAGTCAAAAATCTAGTTCACATCGCTATGTGATTAACACCCAAAGAGTACTAAGGTATGATCATGTTTTGCTCGTGAGAGAAGCTTAGTCAACGGGTCTATCACATTCAGAGCCGTATGTATTTTCCAAATAT
Organism: Aegilops bicornis; assembly: GCA_021605145.1. NCBI lineage: Eukaryota > Viridiplantae > Streptophyta > Magnoliopsida > Poales > Poaceae > Aegilops > Aegilops bicornis. The sequence goes on from CM038673.1 coordinate 524,648,655, forward strand.
TCTATGTCTACAATGCTCTGCACGGAGCTACTCTAGCTAATTGCTCCCACTTTCAATATGTATCCAGATTGAGACTTAGAGTCATCTGGATCAGTGTAAAAAGCTTGCATCGATGTAACTCTTTACAACGGGCTCTTTTATCACTTCCATAATCGAGAAATATTTCCTTAGTCCTCACTAAGGATGTTCTTGACCAATGTCCGATGATCTACTCCTAGATCACTATTGTACTCCTTGCCAAATTCAGAGCAAGGTATACAATAGGTCTGGTACATAGCATAGCATACTTTATAGAACCTATGGTGAGGCATAGGGAATGACTTTCATTCTCTTTTCTATTTTCTATCGTGGTCGGGATTTGAGTCTTACTCAATTTCACACGTTTGCAACACAGGCAAGAACTTTTCTTTGACTGTTCCATTTTGAACTACTTCAAAATCTTGACAAGGTATGTACTTATTGAAAAACGTATCAAGCGTCTTGATCTATCTCAATAGATCTTGATGCCCAATATGTAAGTAGCTTCTTGAGGTCTTTCTTTAAAGAACTCCTTTCAAATACTCCTTTATGCTTTCCGGAAAAATTATACATCATTTACGATCAACAATATGTTACTCACATATATTTATCAAAAAACGGTAGTGCTCCCACTCACTTTATTGTAAATACAGGCTTCACCGCAAGTCTGTATAAAACTATATGCTTTGATCAACTTATCAAAGCGTGTATTCCAACTCTGAGATGCTTGCACCAGTCCATAGATGGATCGCTGGAGCTTGCACATTTTGTTAGCTCCTTTAGGATTGACAAAAACTTCTGGTTGCATCATATACAACTCTACTTTAATAAATCCATTAAAGAATGTTGTTTTGACATCCACTTGCCAGATTTCATAAAATGTGGCAATTGCTAACATGATTCGGACAGACTTTAAGCAACGCTAGAGTTGAGAAAATCTCATTGTAGTCAACACCTTGAACTTGTCGAAAACCTTTTGCAACAAGTCGAGCTTTGTAGATAGTAACACTACTATCAGTGTCCGTCTTCCTCTTGAAGATCCATTTATTTAACTTGACTTGCTGATCATCGAGCAGGTCAACCAAAGTCCCCACTTTGTTCTTATATATGGATCCTATCTCAGATTTTATGGCCTCAAGCCATTTCGCGGAATTTGGGCTCATCATCGCTTCCTCATAGTTCGTAGGTTCATCATGGTCTAGTAACATGACTTCTAGAATAGGATTACCGTACCACATTGGTGCAGATCTTATTTTGGAAGACCCTACGAGGTTCGGTAGTAACTTGATCTCAAGCTTCATGATCATCATCATTAGCTTCCTCACCGATTGGTGTATGAATCACGAGGAACTGCTTTACGTGATGAACTACTTTCGATTCGGGAGAAGGTACAATTACCTTATCAAGCTCTACTTTCCTCCCACTCACTTCTTTCGAGAGAAACTTCTTCTCTAGAAAGGATCCATCTTAGCAACAAATATCTTGCTTTCGGATCTGTGATAGAAGGTGTACCCAATAGTTTCCTTTGGGTATTCTATGAAGACGCACTTCTCTGATTTGGGTTTGAGCTTATTAGGTTGAAACTTTTTCACATAAGCATCGCAATCCCAAACTTTAAGAAACGACAACTTAGGTTTACGGCTAAACCATAGTTCATACGGTGTCATCTCAACGGATTTAGATGGTGCCCTATTAAACGTGAATGCAGCTGTCTCTAATGCATAACCCCAAAACGATAGTGGTAAATCGGTAAGATACATCATAGATCGCACCATATCAAAATAAAGTACGATTAGGACGTTCGGACACACCATAACGTTGTGGTGTTCTAGGTGGCCTGAGCTGTGAAACTATTCCACATTGTTTTAATTGAAGACCAAACTCGTAACTCAAATATTCATCTCCACGATCAGATCGCAGAAACTTTATTTTCTTGTTGCGATGATTTTCCACTTCACTCTGAAATTCTTTGAACTTTTCAACTATTTCAGACTTATGCTTCATCAAGAAGATATACGCATATCTGCTCAAATCATCTGTGAAGGTCAGAAAATAATGATACTTGTCGCGAGCCTTAATATTCATCGGACCACATACATCAGTATGTATGATTTCCAACAAATCTGTTGCTCGCTTCATTGTTCCGGAGAACGGAGTCTTAGTCATCTTGCCCATGAGGCATGGTTCGCAAGCATCAAGTGATTCATAATCAAGTGATTCCAAAAGTCCATTAGCATGGAGTTTCTTCATGCGCTTTACACCAATATGACCCAAATAGAAGTGCCACAAATAAGTTGCACTATCATTATTAACTTTGCATCTTTTGGCATCAATATTATGAATATGTGTATCACTACGATCAAGATCCAACAAACTATTTTCATTGGGTGTATAACCATCGAAGGTTTTATTCATGTAAACAGAATAACAATTATTCTTTAACTTTAAATGAATAACTTGCAATAAACATGATCAAATCATATTCATGCTCAACGCAAATGCTAAATAACATTTATTTGGCTTTTAACACTAATCTCGAAAGTATAGGGAGTGTGTGATGATGATCATATCAATCTTGGAACTATTTCCAACACTCATCGTCACTTCCCCTCAACTAGTCTCTGTTTATTATGTAACTCATGTTTCGAGTTACTAATCTTAGTAACCGAACAAGTATCAAATACTCGGGGCTACTATAAACACTAGTAAGGCACACATCAAACACCAATATCAAATATACCCTTGTTCACTTTGCCACCCTTCTTATCTACCAAATATTCAGGTCATTTCTGCTCCCGGTGATCATTTCCTTTGCGGTAGAAGCACTCGGTTTCAGGCTTTGGTCCAGCTTTGGGCTTCTTCAAGGAGGCGACAACTTGCTTGTCATTGTACTTGAAGTTCCCTTTCTTTCCCTTTGCCCTTTTCTTGAAACTAGTGGTCTTGTCAACCATCAACACTTGATGCTCTTTTCTTGATTTCTACCTTCGTCGATTTCAGCATCACTGAGGGAGTCCTGGATTAGGGGGTGTCCGGATAGCCGGACTACCATCATCAGCCGAACTATCATTTGCCGGACTATCATCATCGACCGGACTCCAAGACTATGAAGATACAAGATTGAAGACTTCACCCCGTGTCCGGATGGGACTTTCCTTGGCGTGGAAGGCAAGCTTGGCGATACGGATATGTAGATCTCCTACCATTGTAACCGACTCTATGTAACCCTAGCCCTCTCCCGTGTCTATATAAACCGGATGGCTTTAGTCCGTAGGACTACAATCACAACAACCCTTACAATAATACCATAGGCTAGCTTCTAGGGTTTAGCCTCCTTGATCTCGTGGTAGATCCACTCTTGTAAACATCCACAATATCAATATCAATCAAGCAGGACGTAGGGTTTTACCTCCATCAAGAGGGCCCGAACACAGGTAAACATCGTGTCCCTTGTCTCCTGTTACCATCCGCCTAGACGCACAGTTCGGGACCCCCTACCCGAGATCCGCCGGTTTTGACACCGACATTGGTGCTTTCATTGAGAGTTCCTCTCTGTCGTCACCGATAGGCTTGATGGCCTCTTCAATCAACAACGACGCAGTCCTGGGTGAGACTTTTCTCCCCGGACAGATCTTCGTATTCGGCGGCTTCGCACTGCGGGCCAACTCCCTTGGCCATCTGGAGCAGATCGAAAGCTACACCCCTGGCCGTCAGGTCAGGTTTGGAAGCCTAAACTTCACGGCCGACATCTGTGGGGACTTGATCTTCGATGGATCTGAGCCACAGCCAAGCGTGCCGCGCTGTCTCGATGGGCATGACCTAACTCTGCCGCCGGACAGCACCTTGGAGGTCGCCCACGAATCCGCTCCGACCCATAGTCCGGAGCCGATCGCTCGAATCGAGGACGGATGGCTGGACACCGCCTCGGGAGCCGCAATTTCCACGGCGATGGAGCCGAACACTTACCTTGTCCCACATAAAGCCCATGACTCCGAGGTGCCGGACTCCGAACCTCCTGCGCCCCTGCCAGTCGAATCCGATTGGGCACCGATCATGGAATTCACCGCTGCGGACATCTTTTAGCACTCGCCCTTCGGCGATATCATAAACTCACTGAAGCATCTCTCGCTATCCGGAGAGCCCTGGCCGAACTACGGCCAGGACGGTTGGGACACGGATGACGAAGAAATTCAGATCCCACCCACCACCCACTTCGTAGCCACCGTCGATGATCTAACCGACATACTCGACTACGACTCCGAAGACATCAACGGTATGGACGACGATGCCGGAGACTACCAAGAACCAGTGCCTACGAGACCGGAAGACCACCTCGTCATACAACATATACATGGTGGACACCCCAAAAGATGGGGACGACGAAGAAGCAGCGGAGGCCAATTCCTTAAAGAAACAGCCCAAGCGCCCGGCGTCGTGGCGCCGCTCTAAATCCCGCCACGGCAAGAATGGAGATTCCGGCAGAGGAGATAATAACACCCAGAAAGTGCGAAGACAACTCCCTCCAAAGACGATCCAAGCGAGGAGGGGCAGAAGCAAGCCCTCGGGAGAGGGCGGCGTGACGAGAGGTCGAGGATGACAATTACTTACCTCCCTCCGGAGAGCGAGGCAAGCCTCGGCGACGCATTCGTCGTGCACGAGGATCCCGTCGAACAAGAGCGTTTCAGGCGTGGGCTAATGGCCACGGCAAACAGCCTAAAGAAAAAGCAACAACAGCTTCAAGCTGATCAAGACCCTCTTGGCCGACGGATGGACCGAGGTCCTCGCGGCGAAGAGTATGAACTCGAACGCCCCTCAAAAGTTACCCAAAGCGCAAGTTGCTCCCCGATTAGAGGAGGCAGCATCACCGGTATCGATACGGCAGACCGACCACCTCGTGGCGCGATAGAGAGGCGTGCAAGCCCTCCACCAAAATCGCATTCCCGGCATCGCTCTAAAAGCAGGAAGCCACGGGGGCAGCGCGGACTTGCGAGATATATTGGAGGACAAGGCAAGAAAATCCAGATCTATCTATGGATCACGTGGACGCCCACGACCCACGCATTTAATACCGTCGCACGGATACAACTACTCCGGCGGGCGAACACAGCGGAACAACGCTCTCTCGAGCTACGTCGCGATATTGCTCAATACAGAGGCGCCGTACACCCACTATGCTTCACTGACGAAGTAATGGATCATCAAATCCCCGAAGGGTTCAAACCCGTTAATATCGAATCCTACGATGGCACAACAGACCCTTGATGCGGATTGAGGATTATCTCCTCCATATACACATGGCCCGCGGCGGCAATCTTCACGCCATCAAATATCTCCCGCTCAAGCTTAAAGGACCAGCTCGGCATTGGCTTAACAGCCTGCCCGCAGAGTCAATTGGATCTTTGGGAAGACACGGAAGCCGCATTCCTCGACAACTTCCGAGAACGCGTATGTGCGACCACCGGAGGCAGATGACCTAAGCCACATAATCCAGCAGCCAGACGAATCGGCCAGGCAATTCTGCACACGGTTCTTAACAAAGAAAAATCAAATCGTCGACTGTCCGGATGCAGAGGCACTCGTTGCCTTCAAACATAACATCCGCGACGAGTGGCTGGCCCGGCACCTAGGGCGGAGAAGCCGAAATCCATGGCAGCCCTCACATCCCTCATGACCCGCTTACATGCGGGAGAGGATAGCTGGCTCGCTTCGCGGTAACAACCTCAAAGAAAAACGCCGGCAGTCAGATACCAAGGACCGCAATGGCAGGTTGCGTCCAAACAAAAACAAACGCCGCATTAACGGCGACAAGAATGAGGATACGGCGGTCAACGCCGGATTCGAGGCTCCAAACCCGTCAATGTAAGAAGCCATTCAAAAGAACCACTCCGGGCCGTCCAATTTGGACCCGAATACTCGACCGCTCTTGTCAAATACATGGAACCCCGAAAAGCCAGCTAACCATACCAAACAGAGATTGTTGGGTATTCAAGCAGCGAGCAAATTAATCGCCGAAAACAATGACAAGGGACTACCACGGCGATGATGAGGAAGAAGACCGACGCCCGAACAACGAGGAAGGACAAAGGATTCCCCCCTCAAGTTCGGACGGTAAACATGATATACGCATAGCGCATATTCCCAAGAGGAGGCGAAGCGTGCACTAAAGGGGCGATATCTGGCGATGGAGCCGATCGCCCCAAAATTCAACCCATGGTCCCCTTGCCCGATCACTTTCGATCAAAGAGACCATCCGACCGATATCCGCCATGGCGGATTCGCCGCATTGGTTTTAGACCCAATCGTTGATGGATTTCACCTCACGAGAGTCCTGATGGACGGCGGCAGTAGCCTGAACCTGCTTTATCAGGATACAGTGTGCAAGATGGGCATAGACCCTTCAAGGATTAAACCTACAACGACGACCTTCAAAGGAGTCATACCAGGTGTCGAGGCCAATTGTACAGGCTCAGTTACACTGGAAGTAGTCTTCGGATCCCCGGATAATTTCCGAAGCGAGGAGTTAATCTTCGACATAGTCCCGTTCTGCAGCGGCTATCACGCTCTGCTCGGACGAACCGCGTTTGCAAAATTCAACGCGGTGCCGCATTATGCATACCTTAAGCTCAAGATGCCAGGCCCTCGTGGAGTCATCACGGTCAATGGAAACACGGAATGCTCCCTCCGAATGGAGGAACATACAATGACTCTCGCGGCAGAAGCTGAGCAGCCTTTTAAGGCAATTCTCGAAGTCCGGCCGTTAAACGATCGACATGACCAAACGCTACCGGAGCAACATCAACCAAGACCACCGCACGCCCGTTCGGCATCGCCAGAGTAATGCGGCCCCAACCCCAGCCCTCGCAAAATTGCAAGACAAACTCTTCGCGTACATAATTACGCCCTGGAGATACCATGGGCATAGGGGGAAGGGCACAACCACAACAGACCCAGAGTGCGGTTCGACCACACCAGGGGCTCCCAAGTGTGTCGCTCTTTTTTGTTTTATTTTTCTCTTTTTTATACAGAACTCAGTCCGGCGGCGAACCTGCCGAACTCATGATGCAATAGCCAGGGAAGGACAAAGGCCGCGACGAACACTCAGGTGGTCTCCATCACGAGCATTAAATTTGTTAAAATACAACATTCCGCGGCCTACCCACGAGGGAGACGCCTTTAATTCGTCCAATCCCTTGCTTTCCGCACTATTTGTATCATTCCGCACTGATAGCATATCTTCTCGAATAAAATGCAGCACTTTTTGCCTATAATTGCATTACTTTATATATATATATATATATGTTCATTTACGACATGTTGCACCCGTGCATCTTGGTACGGCCAAACACACCAGGGGCTTATGTCCTCCGCTTTATGGTGTGATAAAGTCCGCACACTTTCACAAGTCCGGCACCCGAACTTATAGCATTATATGAATCAGCTCCGAATCCTGCCTTGGGTCAATAGTTGGGTTTGCCGGCTCCCATGTTCGGCACCTTACGTTCCGTTCTATCGGCTAAGGTAGCACCGGGAGAACCACTGCGATTGCGCCCGGTTGAGCCGGGTTAACGCCTCGATGGAGAAAGCTAAAACTGACCGGCATGATAAGGCGAGAGATCGGTCGCTGTTCGAGAGGTCCTTCGGGTCCTTAAAGACCTCGCCGCTTGAGCGAAGTTCGGATTATGTCCGATGAAAGGCGTGGATAGCGCACCAATTCGGTCTTCCGAATACTAGGGGCTTCGCCGAAATTTAAAATTATAGAATTCTATGGCTAAGTGAGAGTGTTCAAGCACTATAAGTCCGGTTACCTTGTTCGTTGTGTTGAGCGCCTCCATAGATGGACCCAAAAATGGGAACAAGAGTGCTCAAGTTTATCCCGAACACCCCAGCACTCGTGGCATGGGGGCTGAAGCCGACGACTTGCCGTCTCTCAGATTTAATAAACGGCCACACAGAAGGTAATATTTTAAATTAAACAAGCGTTGCTTAGCGCATATGAACAAGGTTTTCAGCACACAGGATAACACATTGCGAATTCACTAAAAAATTACATCCCTGGGGCACTCATCCACAATCTTGCGGGCACCCTTCAGGACAGCCTTATAGTAAATTTCGGGCGTACGATGCTCCTTGCCCGCTGGTGGCGCGTCAGTGATTAGCTTCTCCGCATCTAGCTTGGCCCAATGCACCTTTCTTGGCGGGCAAGGGCCCGACGAGCACCTTCAATACAAAGGCGGAGCGCTTTGATAACCTCCACCTGTGGGCACGCATCCACCAGCCGTCGCCGAGGCCGAAGTAGCTCCTGTGCATGGCCTCTCGAGGCCCTGACGGACTATGAGGCCCTTCATGGCCTGCTCGGCCACCTTGTGAAGCTCGACCAGCCGGTTCACCGGTCGCTAGGGGGCACTGATGGACGGCCTCGGCAAAGATACCGAGACCGTAAGACCTTCTCCGTTGAGCTCCCTCCTCGGCTCGGTAGAATGCTTGGCGGCATCGAGACACGCCATGGCAGATCTGCAAACGCCCCTGGAGAGCTCCGAATCCGGGTAAGTAACACGTAATTTACATTCACATGCTTGCTTTGCATGAAAAATGCCTTACCCGCCGCTATCTTCTTCATCAATTCAACCTCCTGAAGGGACTTATGGGCCTCGGCCTTGGCGGTTTTGGCACTTTCGAGAGCCGAGGCAAGCTCGGACTCTCGAGTCTTTGAGTCACGCTCCAAACTCTCATGCTTTTCCATGAGAGCCTAGAGCTCTTCTTTGAACCACCGCCACCCGCGCCTCCTGCTTTCTCGCTCCCCCGTTACGTGGTCGCATTGCGTTCGGCGTGACACGGCCTCCTTGAGGCCGCCACCTCGTTAAGTGGCCCTGCAGTACCCATGTTATCCTTGTTATTTTTTGTCGCAACCTAAATCTTTTTCATGAGGTACAAATTCAAAGTGGTGTTACTCACCTTCTTTGTATTGAGCTGCTTCTGGCGCTGCCGAGCTCTTGCCGGACCGCTCGAGCTCTGCTTCAACGCACCGACCTCCGCAAATAATGCGGCAGAGGTCAGCAGCTCGCAACCCATATTGACATAATTTTTAGCAACCCTGCATATATCTTTTTAAGATCCTCGGTCGGCTTTTCTTTCCGAACACCGAACCGAGCATCGTGGGCTACCGTCTATGCGGTATTACATTGCATATTTTAACTTCTTACCTCAAAGCCTGATAGAAGGCTATTGCGAGCTTCGGTCAGCCCGCCTTTGGCGAAGCTGCACCTTCAATCACCGCACTCATAATAGTGCGGTGTTCTTCTCGATGAAGCGCTCTGCGGCGCCTCCAACAAATTGCCCGGCGCCTCCGGTTGGGCCGGAAGCCGCGGCGTCCGCAGTCTTGCCCTTCGATCGAAGGGGCCGCCTGGCGGACTCCGGAACCTCTGCGGGTTCTGTTTTGGAGTCCGGCGCAAAGTCCGGGAGGACGCCTTGTGGCGCCTCCGGAGCCTCCCCCCGACGGGTCCCTTCTTGGGTTCCCACCTTGGCGTCCTCGGTGGCGAGGTGGAGGCGGTCGGGATGGAGTCTACATCCGACGAAGCCAACGACCGCTCGAAGAAGCGGGAGATCATCACCGCCGGACTACAGGCGTTATGCGGCATTAGAATGACACTATGTGGCCTTGAAAAGAAATTATAAATCATTCAGGAATCTGGATACTTACGATCTTGCCGGAGGCCTGGCCCTTGAAGGCCATTCTTCCTCGCCCACATTGATGTTGGCAGAGCTGTCCGGGGGAATAGTCCTTCCCCTCTTGGACCCTCCGGCCTCCCCTGTTGGGGAAGCCTTCCTCTTCCTCTCTCCCTCCTCTGGGAGAGAGTCCTCTTCCTCCTCCTCATTTTCGGGAGAGGAGTGCCCCGGAGTCGTCGGACACACAGCAGGCACTCTTTCGAGCACCCGTGGCCTCCTTCTTGGCCTTCTTCTCCGGCACCACGTGCGGTGCCGGAACCAGCAGCCTCGCTAGACGAGCGTCTACTGGGTCTTCTGGCATAGGAGCCGGACAGGTAATCTGCTCCGCCTTCCTCATCCAGTCTGTCAAAGGAAAAGGGAAATTAAAACCGCATAGAGTCAAACTATGAAAAACAAGTATCCCGTAAAGGGTAGAATCACTTACCTCGTCGACTGGCCATGAGTGAAATCTGCGATCTTGATCGCGGATCACGAAACTTCGGCGCCCTTGAACAGCACCTTCCAGCGCCTTCAGTGCGTTGTGTCGAAGAGCTTGTTCAGCGCTGGTGCTGTTCGGATCGAACTCCCATAGATTCAATGCCGCTCTTGGCATGGGAGAATCCGTGACGAGCATGACTGGACCACGTTAATCACTGAAGCTTCTTCACCAGCTTCTTGATACGGGCTTGGAGTCCCGTCGGCTCCTTCAAACTACCCCACAAGCCCTTCTCTTTCCGGGAGGTGAGCTGCGTGGGGATACCAGATCTAAACTTCGGGGCCGCCCGCCCACTAAGGGTCACGCTGCTCGGTGATATAGAACCACCCGATTGCCACCCTTGGCCGGATTCCATGAAGGCCCCTTCAAACCAAAGGGCGTTGGGCATCTTGCCCAACATGGCGCCCTCCGCACTCCGGCTTGAATGCCCTTCACTACCTTCGGCTTGACATTGAAGGTCTTGAGCCACAAGCGAAGTGGGGCTGGATGCGAAGGAAGGTTTCGCATACACGCACGATAAACGCCGAGATGTTGAGGATGAAGTTCGGCGCCAGATCATGGAAATCCAGGCCGTAGTAGAACATGAGCCCCGGACAAAGGGGTGAAGTGGAAAGCCAGTCCATGGAGGAAGTGGGAAAGAAAGACAACTCTCTCATGGGGCACAGGGGTGGGGATGAGCTGCCCCTCGTCGGACAGCCGGTCTTGCGATGTCGCCGGAGAGGTATCCGCGCCCTTGATTTAGCGATTTGCTCCTCCTTAACGGTGGAGGCCAACCATTTACCTCCCGCTCCGGACATGGTCGGAGAAGGTTGAGACGAGATCTTGTGAACTTGGGCGCTGGAGCTCGAGTGTGCGGAGATGGATAAGCAAAGGAGGAAGAAGGCGTGGGTGAGAAGGTGAATCCTTATCCCTTATATGGTGAGGCGAAGTCTTACGCGTGCCCCACCGGCCTGGTAAAACTCGCTTATCTCCCAAGCGTCACCATCAATGACGCGGTTGGGTTACCCACGCCCGTATTGATGAGAATCCCTGATTATGGGGAAACACGATCTCTGCTTCAACAAGACGTGCCAAGGAAACCGCTTCGCTAAATGCGCTGAGGTGGTAAAGTAAAAAACGATTCGAGTAATGGCTTGGTAGTGGTGTGACGTCCTGCCACGGAAAACGTCAGCAGATTGAACTTGTGTATATATTGTTATTCTCTCTACGGTGGAATGTGGAATTTATTTTGCAGAGACGGACACTATCCTGGTGTTCACAATCTTCTATCATTTGGAGGAGGAACCCGCCTTGCAATGCCAAGCAATATACACGCCGGACTTATCGTCATTGAAGCCTGGTTCGAGGCTACCGAGGAGTCCTGGATTAGGGGTGTTAGGATAGCCGCACTACCATCATCGGCCGAACTATCATTTGCGGACTATCATCATCGACCGGACTCCAAGACTATGAAGATACAAGATTGAAGACTTCACCCGTGTCCGGATGGGACTTTCCTTGGCGTGGAAGGCAAGCTTGGCGATACGGATATGTAGATCTCCTACCATTGTAACCGACTCTATGTAACCCTAGCCCTCTCGGTGTCTATATAAACCGGATGGCTTTAGTCCGTAGGACTACAATCACAACAACCCTTACAATCATACCATAGGCTAGCTTCTAGGGTTTAGCCTCCTTGATCTCGTGGTAGATCCACTCTTGTAAACATCCACAATATCAATATCAATCAAGCGGGGCGTGAGGTTTTACCTCCATCAAGAGGGCCCGAACCTGGGTAAACATCGTGTCCCTTGTCTCCTGTTACCATCCGCCTAGACGCACAGTTCGGGACCCCCTACCCGAGATCCGCCGGTTTTGACACCGACAATCACGAAGAGCTTGGGAATTACTTTTGTCATCCCTTGCATATTATAGTTCATCACGAAGTTCTACTAACTTGTTGATGGTGACTAGAGAATTCTGTCAATCACTATCTTATCTGGAAGATTAACTCCCACTTGATTCAAGCGATTGAAGTACCTGCATAATCTGAGCACATGCTCACTAGTTGAGCGATTCTCCTCCATCTTTTAGCTATAGAACTTGTTGGAGACTTCATATCTCTCAACTCGGGTATTTTCTTGAAATATTAACTTCAATTCCTGGAACATCTCATATGGTCCATGACGTTCAAAACGTCTTTGAAGTCCCGATTCTAAGTCGTTAAGTATGGTGCAGTAAACTATCAAGTAGTCATCATATTGAGCTAGCCAAACGCGTTCATAACGTCTGCATTTGCTCCTGCAATAGGTCTGTCACCTAGCGGTGCATTAAGGACATAATTCTTCTGTGCAGCAATGAGGATAAACTTCAGATCACGGATCCAATCCGCATCATTGCTACTAACATTTTTCAATACAATTTTCTCTAGGAACATATTAAAATAAACATATGAAAGCAACAAACATAGGGAAGCAACAACGGGAGCTATTGATCTACAACATAATTTGCAAAATACTACCAGGACTAAGTTCATGATAAATTAAAGTTCAATTAATCATATTACTTAAGAACTCCCACTTAGATAGACATCCTCTAATCTTCTAAGTGATTACGTGATCCATATTAACTACCCCATGTCCGATCGTCACGTGAGATGGAGTAGTTTCAACGGTGAACATCAATATGTTGATCATATCTACTATATGATTCACGCCGACCTTTCGGTCTCCGTGTTCCGAGGCCATATCTGTTATATGCTAGGCTCGTCAAGTTTAACCTGAGTATTCAAGCGTGCGCAACTGTTTTGCACCCGTTGTATATGAACGTAGAGCTTATCACACCCGATCATCACGTGGTGTCTGGGCACGACGAACTTTGGCAACGGTGCATACTCAGGGAGAACACTTCTTGATAATTTTAGTGAGAGATCATCTTAAAATGCTACCATCAATCAAAGCAAGATAAGATGCATAAAGGATAAACATCACATGCAATCAATATAAATGATATGATATGGCCATCATCATCTTGTGCTTGTGATCTGCATCTCCGAAGCACCGTCGTGATCACCATCGTCACCGGCGCGACACCTTGATATCCATCGTAGCATCGTTGTCGTTACGCCATCTATTGCTTCTACGACTATCGCTACCGCTTAGTGATAAAGTAAAGCAATTACAGGCGTTGCATTTCATACAATAAAGCGACAACCATATGGCTCCTGCCAGTTGCCGATAACTTCGGTTACAAAACATGATCATCTCATACAATCAACTATAGCATCATGTCTTGACCATATCACATCACAATATGCCCTGCAAAAACAAGTTAGACGTCCTCTACTTTGTTGTTGCAAGTTTTACGTGGCTGCTGCGGGCTGAGCAAGAACCGTTCTTACCTACGCATCAAAACCGCAACGATAGTTTGTCAAGTTGGTTCTGTTTTAACCTTCGCAAGGACCGGGCGTAGCCACACTCAGTTCAACTAAAGTGAGAGAGACAGACACCGCCGGTCACCTTTAAGCAACGAGTGCTCGCGGCGGTGAAACCAGTCTCAGCGTAAGCGTCTGGCGTAATGTCGGTCCAGCCACTTCATCTCACAATACCGCTGAACCAAAGTATGACATGCTGGTAAGCAAGATGACTTATATCGCCCACAACTCACTTGTGTTCTACTCGTGCATATGACATCTACGCATAAAACCAGGCTCGGATGCCACCGTTGGGGAACGTAGTAATTTCAAAAATTTCCTACGCATTAACGCAAGGATCATGGTGATGCATAGCAACGAGAGGGGAGAGTATTGTCCACGTACCCTCGTGAGACCGTGGCGGAAGCGTTATGACAACGCTGCGGTTGATGTAGTCGTGCGTCTTCACAATCCGACCGATCCAAGTACCGAATGTACGGCACCTCCGAAGTTCGACACGTTCAAATTTCGATGACGATCCCGGACTCTCGATCCACACTACAAGAAATATGTCAACTTATGACCTTCTCGGTGACCTGGAAGAATTGGTCATAGATTTATGACCATTTGAGACCAATTGGTCAAAGCTGTTCGAGGGCTCCAAACCCTAAACCATTGCGACCATTTTGGTCAGAAAGGTCATAATTTCCTTACATGAAATGGTCATAAAGCTAACAGTGCTAGTCCGCTGCCTTATTTCTAGTTGTTAACGACCAATATAGATGGTCATAGCCTTGTAAATTGTGGTGGGTTGCTATGACTAGGCGCCACCTCATCAGTTTTGCCTATGTGTCATGTCCATGTGGAAGTTTTTGCCCTAGGTTGTGAAGCAACCTATATTTCTGTCATTCCCAAAATTCTCAAAAAAATATCATAAATTCTTTGGGTCATATCTTCGTCAAATATGTAAAAACCTTCCTTTCCTAGTTCAAAAATAATTCAAAAATATTCATTTTCCTATTCTGTTCAGAGTAACAGTTTGTGAAGGAAGTACCACTTTGGCATGTCCAAATAGTATCCATTTTCTACAGTGCTTTCCTATGCCCAAATAACCATCCTCCACCAAATGCCAGCTCAATCCATTCATTATTTTGAGCCGAGCTTCAACATTCAGATTTATGTCCAAAGTGTGGTGGTTTGCAAAGCAAGTACCACCTAGGCTCCTCCTTTTGAGCTGAAAATTTGTGAAAACGGTCTTCTTAGTAACTGAGTCATCCTCATCCAAAACTCACGCCCATTAGCCATTTACATTTCCCGTGCAGCTAATCAAACACTTGGTCGCTAATTCATGTTTGAGCATCGATCGGTCTCCTCGTGAGAATCTTATGTTGTAATTTTCTTCCTAGCACCAACATGGGGAGTGACCAACCCAATCGACATGCCTAGGCCGCCCAGAACACATGGCAACGCCACGGTCACGCGGTGACCACGCGGCGGGCATGCGAGTTTACGCGCTCTAGAGTTGGGGCCCTCGGCCACCGCCCAATCCTCGACGTATCGCCACCAAACCATGTATTTATGATTAAATAGGTCCTTATGTAACTAGAAATGATTTTTGGAAAAAATAAAAAGCAAACTATGAGGCAGCTACAGTTCAAATTTGACCCGTTTCCACCTGAATCGATGACAATTTGTCTTTTTCATCAAAGGTGGATCAAAACTTTTTCACCCAACCATTTTGTCAATTGTGCATTAAATATGGCCTAGTATTTTATAAAAATGATTTGGTCCAATTTTGCAACAATTATTTGGTAGTTCCTTCACAAAAAAACCTCCTTTCGGGCACTCGAAAAATGAAAAATGGTTTTCCGTCCAAAGAAAATGAAAACTTCCTTAGGCAACATTGTTTGCCATTCCAATATGCACCCTTGTGCACAATATGAGATCATTTGAACAAACTATGCCATGAATGTGGCCATAAGATTGATCATTTGGCTTGAAAGCCATGAATCTTCACACTTGATAGCTCATTTCGAGAACACTTTTTAAAATAATTACCGTATTAAAAGTTTATTATTTTTCCTGGAAACTTGGTCACATATAATGACAAAATGCGAATGTTTTCAAATTTTTTGATTTTTTTTGAATTTTTTATGCCCGTTTCAAAATGCGGTCAAAACGGCGGGCTTGACCGTTCCTAGCTAGTGGTTGAATCTTGGAATTTTTTTTGGTGTTTCTATGATTAAATATATACTTATGTACCAAGAAATGATTTTTGGAAAAAATAAAGAGCAAACTATGAGGCGGCTATAGTTCAAATTTGACCCATTTCCAACTGAACCGACGACAATTTGTCTTTTTCATCAGAGGTGGATCAAAACTTTTTTCACCCAACCATTTTGTCAATTGTGCATTATATATGGCCTAGTATTTTAGAAAAATGATTTGGTCCAATTTTGCAACAATTATTTGGTAGTTCCTTCACAAAAAAACCTCCTTTTGGGCACTCGGAAAATGGAAAATGGTTTTTCGTCTCCAACGAAAATGAAAACTTCCTTAGGCAACATTGTTTGCCATTCCAATATGCACCCTTGTGCACAATATGAGATCATTTGAACAAACTATTCCATGAATGTGGCCATAAGATTGATCCTTTGGCTTGAAAGACATGAATCTTCACACCTGATAGCTCATTTCTGAGAACACTTTTTTAAAATAATTACCGTATTACAAGTTTATTATTTTTCATGGAAACTTGGTCACATATAATGACACAATGCGAAGGTTTTCCAATTTTTGATTTTTTGAATTTTTATGCCCGTTTCAAAATGCGGTCAAAACGGCGGGCTTGACCGTTCCTAGCTAGTGGTTGAATCTTGGAATTTTTTGGTGTTTCTATGATTAAATAGATAGTTATGTACCTAGAAATGATTTTTGGAAAAATAAAGAGCAAACTATGAGGCAGCTACAGTTCAAATTTGACCTGCTTCCAAATTGAATCGATTTACAATTTGTCTTTTCATCGAGGTGGATCAAAACTTTTTCACCCAACCATTTTGTCAATTGTGCATTATATATGGCCTAGTATTTTAGAAAAATGATTTGGTCCAATTTTGCAACAATTATTTGGTAGTTCCTTCACAAAAACCTCCTTTTGGGCACTCGGAAAATGGAAAATGGTTTTTCATTCCAACGAAAATGAAAACTTCCTTAGGCAACATTGTTTGCCATTCCAATATGAACCCTTGTGCACAATATGAGATCATTTGAACAAACTATGCCATGAATGTGGCCATAAGATTGATCATTTGGCTTGAAAGCCATGAATCTTCACACTTGATAACTCATTTCTGAGAACACTTTTTTAAAATAATTACCGTATTACAAGTTTATTATTTTTCCTGAAAACTTGGTCACATATAATGACACAATGCAAAGGTTTTCCAACTTTTTGATTTTTTTTGAATTTTTTATGCCCGTTTCAAAATGCGGTCAAAACGGCGGGCTTGACCGTTCCTAGCTAGTGGTTGAATCTTGGAATTTTTTTGGTGTTTCTATGATTAAATAGATACTTATGTACCTAGAAATGATTTTTGGAAAAATAAAGAGCAAACTATGAGGCAGCTACAGTTCAAACTTGACCCGCTTCCAAATCGAATCGATTTACAATTTGTCTTTTTCATCGTAGGTGGATAAAAACTTTTTTCACCCAACCATTTTGTCAATTGTGCATTATATATGGCCTAGTATTTTAGAAAAATGATTTGGTCCAATTTTGCAACAATTATTTGGTAGTTCCTTCACAAAAAAACCTCCTTTCGGGTACTCGGAAAATGGAAAATGGTTTTTTCGTCCAACGAAAATGAAAACTTCCTTAGGCAACATTGTTTGTCATTCCAATATGCACCCTTGTGCACAATATGAGATCATTTTTTGAATTTTTCATGTGAAAAAGTAGAAAAAAAGAATGCTCAGGGATTCTTTTTTGAAACATAAATTGTCTTTTTGATGAGAGGTGAATCAAAAGCATTTTACATTTTAAGATTTGGTCAATTGTACATAAAATGTTGTCTTATAGTTTTGGAAAATGGCGTGGTGCCATTTTGAAAGAAATATTTGGTAGATTCTTCACAAAAAAAGAATTTTGTCACTCCAAAAATAGAAAATGATTTCCCCCTAAAAACTCATTTCTCATAACACTTTTTAAAGATATTTGTCTTATTCCAATTCCAAGTTTGTTAGTTTTCCTAAAAAACTAGGTCACATTTGCTGACACAATGAGAATGTTTTTATTTTTTTGAATTCTCATATCATAAAACTGTTTATATGATTCAACATCTTATATTTAATTGATTAAGACCAATTTAGATGGTCATAACGTGTCTTTGGGCTCTGATTGGTCCATGAGCATGTCACGCGGATCGTGCCTTCAGCGCCGTCGGATGCTCCTCTCCAGATCCAGATCCGACAGCAGCCCTTTCTCCCTCACCCCCTCTTTGTCTGAAAAAAAGGAAACTCCCTCCCGCACGCGAACCCTAGCATCGTCTCCCAACCCCTCTCCAGATCCAGATCCGCCACCCCTCTCCCTCTCCCCTCTCCGCCTCGCCTCCCCTCTCCCTCTCCCCTCATCGCCTCGCCTCCCCTCGCCGCCGCACCACCCATCGCCTCCCGCACCCCCCGCCCGACCTTCTCCCCCCTGCCCTCCCCTCCCCTCCCGTGTCCCCATCCCGTCGAAACCCTAAGCGGCGGCAGCCACCATGGTGAAGGGACGCACGGGGCAGCGCGTCAGGCTCTACGCCCGGGGCACCATCCTCGGCTTCAAGAGGTGAGCAGCCACGTTCTTGGCCGGATCTGGCGATTCATTTCATGGTGAGATTGGGCGGCGCGTTGATGGTGATGTGGGGGTTGATCTGCAGGTCGAAGTCGAACCAAGTCTGAGCACGTCATTGGCGCAGTCGAGGGTGAACACCAAGGAGGACGTGCTGTGGTCAGGTGTCGCCGCGACGGAAGAAGCCTCCTCTGCTCTGCTCTGCTCGCCGGTACGGACTCCCCCCCAACCCCTTCCTCCTGCCCTGGCCGGCCGGCCGAGGTTCCGATCGGACCCCCTCTCGTGCTTCAGGGACACGGCGCGAGAAGCTCTTCGGTCAAGCTTAGCTGTCAAGGATTGATTTATGGATGATTCCTTTGGGAACCTTGTTTAAGTTACAGTCTTGACATAGTAGCTCTTACTCTACCTGTGTGGCAATCATATTGTGTTTGAATGTAGCATAGTATCCGATTATGGTGTTTTTTTAGGTATTTATCTTCAGAAAAGGGATGTGTACAGTATTAGTATTTCCAGGAATCTGATTATGACACCCTGCTATCATGCCCCCCTAAAACACATGAATTTGTTTTACCTTTCCATGGTGTATATACCTGTCCATGGTGTATATATGAATGTCCTGAAATCAAATAACCTTCATAGGATAGGAAATTGGTAGTTTAGCTCATATAGATGATCTTATAGTGAATTGCTTCAGTTGTTTGATGCATGTTGCTGCCATTTATCGCTGCATCTATGTTCATTCAGTATTAGTAGCTCCTTGGATCTGTGCCCATGCATTGTATGCTCTTCTTTCCATATATGTGCTGCATTTCTATATGGCAATGAGCTTACCCTCTGCTGTCCTGTTTCCATGGCGCATAAACTGTCTTGATCTTCTTTGTGGCTCCTGGTGGCGGTGAGCGTGAAGTCAGGCGGCGCCACATCGCCCACAACACGGTGGAGCTGATGGAGAGGTGTCTGCCAAGGACGACTTCCCTGAGTACTACGACGGCAAGGCAGGCGGTACATCGGGAAGCAGTCGCGCAAGTTCCAGACGTGGTTGGTGGTGGGCTACCTGGTGGCCAAGATGCTCCTGGACGACCCCTCCAACCTCCGCGCCGTCTCCCTGGAGGACGAGGGCCACATCCGAGAGGGACGACACCCACTACCGCTGCCTCTGGGGCAAGATCACCCGCCCGCACGGCAACTCCGGCGTCGTCCGCGCCCAGTTTAAGTCCAACCTCCCTGCCGAGTCCATGGTCAGTGCCTGCCCGCCCTTAGTTTCCTTGATGGTGCTTTTTTGCTGAGGCTGTTTGTTGCTTTGCGTTGTGTGCAGGGGCGCAAGGTCAGAGTGTTCATGTACCCGAGCAGCATCTAAAGTTAGCATCTGCTGCACTATCGCTGATGATGTTTGTTTAAGGCTGTTGCTTTGCTCTGTGTGATTTTTCTCTAGCATGTGTGTTGCATTTTGTCCTGCACCTTGAGAATGACTAGGATTTATGTTATAGAATTCCAAGTGTAGTCGCAATATATAACATGCCTAAAGTATATGGACTTGTGCAGTGTGTCCATCGAGAGTAGATAGACTATTTCTTTCATGATTCATCTATATATGCTGCTCTTATATGCAAGTTTGCATCTGGATGTCTTATGCATGATGTAAGTTTGTGAAATGCAATGTTTTTACATTGTTGTGGTGCATTTGATGGGGATTGATGCACATGTAGGTCATATCTCTGTGTGTTTGGACCGAGGGAACAACACTAGCTTATTAGCTTACTTTTCATCAAGTACTAGTATTAGTTGAGATGTAGATGGACTGTTTCTTTCATGATTTTATCGATATACAGTTGTTTACATGTTTTTTATCTGGATGTCTTATACATGACAGAAGCTTGTGAATTGAAATGTTTCTTTTGTGGTCTGTCCGATGAGGATCGATGCATGTGTGGATCATATCCTTGTGTGTTTTGGATCTAAGAACTAGCTTATTAGCATACCTTTTTATCAAGTACTACTAATTTAGGTGTAGATGGACTATTTCTTGCATGATTCATCAATATGCAGATATTCTGCTGTTACATGCATGCTTGTATATGGATGTCTATTGGTGTATATGGACTATTTCTTTCAAGATCCATCAATATGCAGTTATATACATGTTTGTATCTGGATGTTTATATTACATCATGAGGTTTTCTACAAATTAGTAAGGTAGTGGTTTCAAATTTCTTGCATTGTTGCTGATATTTGATACTACACAATGTGACTGGAGTTTATTGTGATTTGCAGAAGATAGAATCTGGATGCAATTGCTTTGATATTCCTGTTTGGCCCCCAGGCTCCAAAATAAAGCTCCAATTAAGTATGGTATTTTGTTTTTATTTCATGCTCTTTGTAGCTGACGGGTTGGGCTGTGCTTGGATGGGCCATGTTGTAGCTTACAGACATTCTGCATACTAACTCAGCCTCCGTATTACAAGTTTAAAAGAATTGCTGCGTAGTTCACAAACCTGGGACTAAACATTTCATTATTTTTGCTCTTGACGACTTTTACTTGGACTTTCAGTTTCAATAAGCCACATCCTTGTATAAAACTTAACACTGTCATGCACCTGTTTGCGCGTATGCCTATGATAGGGTTAGGACCTGCCGCACCTTTAGAGTTGAAAATGTGATGATTTAGCTCACTTTCTTAACGTGATGTTGCTGCTGTACTCCATAAATTACTGAACATTTGTTAAAACTCCAAAATACAGTATTTGCTCGGCCTATTAGTGTTAGCGATATTTGCATTTGGAGTATTTAGAGATTTAGTTTCCTACTCCAAATTTTGTATGTTTTTGATGTGAAATGCTTATGCATGACTAAGTGTTAAGTTGATACAATTTTGAGTCACCTTCTTTGTATGTTTTTGATGTGAAACACTTATGCATGACTAAGTGTTAAGTTGATACAATTTCTTTGATAGACAAGCATGGAAATATGTATTAACTTTCTGAAAGTAGATAAGCATGACAATTACATTTCAATTCTGATTTCTTTTGTAGTCAAATTATGTTCAACTGATTTCTGAATATTTACGATGTGACACGTGGCCGTGTACCAGAGGCGATCGGCATCCTCCTGGTGGCGCTGCTCCTCACAAAGTGTTGAAGTTGGATTACCGCCTCATGTTGATGGCATTGTTTCTTTTTGGTGATCTAATGTCGCTTAGGTTGCTACTGCTGTGATGGAAGCGCACAACAACTTTAGTTGATGTGTATCTGTTTTTGCTTGTTTTAGTTGAGGTTGGACGTGCAGACTTGTATGTGCTGTTGTGTGTATTTGGATGAATGATTTCTGAATTTAATCATTTAATTGAGAGAATTATTGAGTGTTTGCTGTTCAAATGTGTAAACTCGAAATCAGGGAATAATAAAAAGACCAAATGGTCTACTGGATCAAAAATGCTACAGCCCAAATAATGGTGGGCTGGAATATTGTGCATTTCTGTAAAACCTTACAAAAAGGCCTAATGAAATGGTTTGCAAAAGGGCCATGGCCTAGAAAATTAAAAGGCCGAATTTTAGGGCATGGCCCATGTAGCCGACCAAAAATTCACATGAAAAAAACAATAAAAAGGCCGAATTAATGGGCTCGGCCCATGTAGAAAACTGAATTGGACCGGGCTGAATCTTGTGCCACATCAGCTTGCCACGCTGGATGCCTACGTGGCCTGAGGAGGTTGCTAGTGACCAAAACGCCATAAGAGGGAATATTTTGGTCGTAACGTCTTTGACCATTCCGGAAGAAAGGTCGCTATAGTCGGGTTCTGACGCCCAGCTTTTGACCTTCTGTTTTGGTCACAAAAGGTCATAAATGGAAATTTGTGACCTTTCAAAGGACCAATAGTGGTGGTCATAAGTTGACATATTTCTTGTAGTGCCGGCGGTGTCGGGGATGAGTTAAAATCGGCCAAGACGGCGTGGTGACGATGATGATGCTCTACCGGTAGCAGGGCTTCACCTAAACTCCGCGACGATATGAACGAGGTGGAATATGGTGGAGGGGGGCACCGCACGCGGCTAAGAGATCCAAGGGATCAATTGTTGTGTGTTTGGTGCTAGCCCTGCCCCTCTATTTATATGTTGAGCCCCGGGGTTGAAACTTGGAGCAAAAGCCTCCTCAAAGTCGGTTTTGCCTGAAAGGCAAGAGTCCCACTCGGACTCCAGGACCAAACGCCACAATCCTTGGCGTCTGGCCCAGATGCCATGGGCCTCGGCGTCAGCCCGAGGGCGACGCCCGAGGTCTCCGGCGTTTGGCCCCCTGGCCTCCGCAAAACTCCTTTTGCACTGACCTAAAGCCTCATGGGCTTGACCCCTTGGCCTAAACATATCATCCAATATATGAATCTTTACGTATCGACCATTTCGAGACTCCTAGTCATGTCCCCGATCTCATCCGGGACTCCGAACTCCTTCGGTACATCAAAACTCATAAACTCATAATATAAGCATCGCCGGAACCTTAAGCGTGCGGACCCTACGGGTTCGAGAACTATGTAGACATGACCTAGAACTATTCTTGGTCAATAACCAATAGCGGAACCTGGATGCTCATATTGGCCCCTACATATTCTATGAAGATCTTTATCGGTCAAACCGCATAACAACATACGTTGTTCCCTTTGTCATCGGTATGTTACTTGCCCGAGATTTGATCGTCGGTATCCAATACCTAGTTCAATCTCGTTACTGGCAAGTCTCTTTACTTGTTACGTAATGCATTATTCCGTAACTAACTCATTAGCTACATTGCTTGCAAGGCTTCTAGTGATGTGCATTACCGAGAGGGCCCAGAGATACCTCTCCGACAATCGGAGTGACAAAACCTAATCTCGAAATACGCCAACCCAACATGTACCTTTGGAGACACCTGTAGTACTCCTTTATCATCACCCGATTACGTTGTGACGTTTGGTAGCACCAAAGTGTTCCTCCGTAAACGGAGTTGCATAATCTCATAGTTACAGGAACATGTATAAGTCATGAAGAAAGCAATAGCAATATACTAAACGATCAAGTGCTAGGCTAACGGAATGGGTCATGTCAATCACATCATTCTCCTAATGATATGATCTCATTAATCAAATAACAACACATATCTATGGTTAGGAAACATAACCATCTTTGATTAATGAGCTAGTCAAGTAGAGGCATACTAGTGACTATATGTTTGTCTATGTATTCACACATGTATCATGTTTCCGGTTAATACAATTCTAGCATGAATAATAAACATTTATCATGAAATAAGGAAATAAATAATAACTTTATTATTGCCTCTAGGGTATATTTCCTTCAATTTTTCCCATAAGGCATGGTTCGCATGTGTCAAATGATTCATAATCGAGAGACTCTAAAAGTCCATCAGAATGGAGCTTCTTCATGCGCTTGACACCAATGTGACCAAGACGGCAGCGATTACCACAAGTATGTGGGACTATCGTTATCAACTTTACATCTTTTGGTATTCACACTATGAATATGTGTAATATTACGTTCGAGATTCATTAAGAATAAACCATTGACCATCGGAGCATGACCATAAAACATATCTCTCATATAAATAGAACAACCATTATTCTCGGATTTAAATTAGTAGCCATCTCGCATTAAAAGAGATCCTGATACAATGTTCATGCTCAAACTTGGCACTAAATAACAATTATTGAGGTTTAAAACTAATCTCGTAGGTAAATGTAGAGGTAGCGTGCCAACGGCGATCACATCGACCTTGGAACCATTCCCCGACGCATCGTCACCTCGTCGCTTCGCTAGTCTCCGTTTATTCCGCAGCTCGATGTGAGTTACAAATATGAGCAACGGCACGGTATCAAATACCCGGGAGTTACTACGAGTCTTTGGTAAGGTACACATCAATTACATGTATATCAAATATACCTTTAGTGTTGCTGGCCATCTTGTTCGCTAAGTATTTGGGGCGATTCCGCTTCGAGTGACCCTTCCCTTTGCAATAAAAGCACTCGATCCTCGGGCTTGGGTCCATTCTTTGACTTCTTCCCGCAATCGGCTTATCGGGCGCGGCAACATCCTTGCCGTCCTTCTTGAAGTTCTTCTTACCCTTGCCCTTCTTGAACTTAGTGGTTTTATTAACCATCAACACTTGATGTTCTTTCTTGATTTCAACCTCTGCTGACTTCAGCATTGAGAATACTTAAGGAATGGTCTTGACCATCCCCTGCATATTGTAGTTCATCACAAAGCTCTTGTAGCTCGGTGGGAGCGACTAACGGATTCTGTCAATGACCGCCTCGTCCGGGAGGTTAATGTCCAGCTGGGACAGGCGGTTGTGCAACCCAGACATTTTGAGTATGTGCTCACTGACAGAACTATTTTCCTCCATTTTACAACTATAGAACTTGTCGGAGACTTCATATCTCTCGACCCGGGCATGAGCTTGGAAAACCATTTTCAGCTCCTCGAACATCTCATATGCTCCGTGTTGCTCAAAACGCTTTTGGAGCCCCGGTTCTAATCTGTAAAGCATGCCGCACTGAACGAGGGAGTAATCATCAGCACGAGACTGCCAAGCATTCATAATGTCTTGGTTCTGCGATGGGTGCTTCACCTAGCGGTGCTTCTAGGACATATTGTTTCTTGGCTGTTATGAGGATGATCCTCGTGTTAGGACCCGATCCGAATAGTTGCTGCCATCATCTTTCAGCTTGGTTTTCTCTAGGAACGTTGAAGTTCATGGTGACATGAGTGTTGGCCATTTGATCTACAAGACATTTTGCAAAGATTTTAGACTAATGTTCATGATAATTAAGTTCATCTAATCAAATTAATTAATGAACTCCCACTCAGATTTGACATCCCTCTAGTCATCTAAGTTTTACATGATCCGAGTCGACTAGGCCGTGTCTGATCATCACGTGAGACGGACTAATCATCATCGGTGAACATCTCCATGTTGATCGTATCTACCATACGACTCATGTTCGACCTTTCGGTCTCTTGTGTTCCGAGGCCATGTCTGTACATGCTAGGCTCGTCAAGTTAACCCTAAGTGTTTTGCATGTGTAAAACTGTCTTACACCCGTTGTATGTGAACGTAAGGATCTATCACACCCGATCATCACGTGGTGCTTCGAAACGACGAACTTTAGCAATGGTGCACAATTAGGGGGAACACTTTCTTGAAATTATTATAAGGGATCATCTTATTTACTACCGTTGTTCTAAGTAAACAAGATGCATAAACATAATAAACATCACATGCAATTATATAAAGTAGTGACATGATATGGCCAATATCATATAGCTCCTTCGATCTCCATCTTCGGGGCTCCATGATCATCTTCGTCACCGACATGACACCATGATCTCCATCATCGTGTCTTCATGAAGTTGTCACGCCAATGACTACTTCTACTTCTATGGCTAACACGCTTAGCAATAAAGTAAAGTAATTTACATGGCGTTCTTCAATGACACGCAGGTCATACAAAAATAAGACAACTCCTATGGCTCAGCCGCTAGAACTACTCATCGACATGCAAGTCGTGATTCCTATTACAAGAACATGATCTCATACATCACAATATATCATTCATCATTCATCACAACTTCTGGCCATATCACATCACATGAAGAAACAGACACCCGCTAGCAAGAACAAGTTAGACGTCCTCTAATTGTTGTTGCATCTTTTACGTGGCTGCAATTGGGTTCTAGCAAGAACGTTTTCTTACCTACGAATAACCACAACGTGATTTTTGTCAACTTTTATTTACCCTTCATAAGGACCCTTTTCATCTAATCCGCTCCAACTAAAGTAGGAGAGACAGACACCCGCTAGCCACCTTATGCAACTAGTGCATGTCAGTCGGTGGAACCTGTCTCACGTAAGCGTACGTGTAAGGTCGGTCCGGGCCGCTTCATCCCACAATACCGCTGAAGCAAGAAAAGACTAGTAGCGGCAAGCAAGTTGACAAGATCTCGCCCACAACAAAATTGTGTTCTACTCGTGCAATAGAGAACTACGCATAGACCTAGCTCATGATGCCACTGTTGGGGAACGTTGCGTAAAATAAAAATTTCCTACGGTTTCACCAAGATCCATCTATGAGTTCATCTAAGCAACGAGTGATAGGAGAGAGATGCATCTACATACCACTTGTAGATCGTGTGCGGAAGCGTTCAAGGGAACGAGGATGATGGAGTCGTACTCGCCGTGATCCAAATCACCGATGACCAAGTGCCGAACGGACAACACCTCCGCGTTCAACAAACGTATGGAGCGGATGTCGTCTCCTCCTTCTTGATCCAGCAAGGGGGAAGGAGAGGTTGAGGAAGAAGGCTCCAGCAGCAGCACGACGGCGTGATGATGGTGGAGAGGCGATCTCGGCGGGGCTTCGCCAAGCACTTAACGGAGGAGGAGAGGTGTTGGGGAGGGGAGGGGCTGCGCCATGGATCAGGTGTTCAGCCCTCCCCTCGCCCCTCTATTTATAGGGGAAGGGGAAGGGCCGGCCCCTCTAGATGAGATCTAGAGGGCGGCGGCTGTGAGGGGGCTTGCCCCCAAGCAAGGGGCGCCCCACTAGGGTCCCCCCAACCCTAGGCGCATGGGCCCAAGGGGCACCCAGCCCTCCAGGCTGGTTCCCTGCCCCTTCTGGCCCATGAGGCCCTCCGAGAGGGGTGGCCCCTCCCGGTGGACCCCCGGAACCCCTCCGGTGGCCCCGGTACAATACCGATATGCCCCCGAAACTTTCCGGTGACCGTATGACAGCTTCCCATATATAAATCTTCACCTCCGGACCATTCCGGAACTCCTCTTGACATCCGGGATCTCATCCGGGACTCCGAACAACATTCGGTAATCACATACAAGTCTTCCTAATAACCCTAGTGTCACCGAACCTTAAATGTGTAGACCCTACGGGTTCGGGAGATATGCAGACATGACCGAGACGGCTCTCCGGTCAATAACCAATAGCAGGATCTGGATACCCATGTTGGCTCCCACATACTCCTCGATGATCTCATCGGATGAACCACGATGTCGAGGATTCAAGCAACCCCGTATACTATTCCCTTTGTCAGACGGTATGTTACTTGCCCGAGATTCGATCGTCGGTATCCCAATACCTCGTTCAATCTCGTTACCGGCAAGTCACTTTACTCGTGCCGTAATGCATGATCCCGTGACCAGACACTTGGTCACTTTGAGCTCATTATGATGATGCACTACCGAGTGGGCCCAGTGATACCTCTCCGTAATACGGAGTGACAAATCCGATCTCGATCCGTGTCAACCCAATGAACACTTTCGGAGATACCGTAGTGCACCTTTATAGTCACCCGATTCGTTGTGACGTTTGGTACACCCAAAGCACTCCTACGGTATCCGGGAGTTACACGATCTCATGGTCTAAGGAAGAGATACTTGACATTGGAAAAGCTCTAGCAAAACGAACTACACGATCTTGTGCTATGCTTAGGATTGGGTCTTGTCCATCACATCATTCTCCTAATGATGTGATCCCGTTATCAATGACATCCAATGTCCATAGTCGTGAAACCATGACTATCTATTGATCAACGAGCTAGTCAACTAGAGGCTCACTAGGGACATATTGTGGTCTATGTATTCACACGTGTATTACGATTTCCGGGTAATACAATTATAGCATGAATAAAAGACAATTATCACGAACAAGGAAATATAATAATAATCCTTTTATTATTGCCTCTAGGGCATATTTCCAATACGATCCACTTTCATCATCCATGTCATGCCATTCATTGAGCTTTCCTGAAATATTTGTCTTGGAATAGCATTAGCTCAGTGAGCTATATGTTGTTATGAATTACCAAAACCATCTAGGGATAGCTGCACTTTCACTAACGGAATGGGTCAAGTCAATCACATCATTCTCTAATGATGTGATCCCGTTAATCAAATGACAACTCATGTCTATGGCTAGGAAACTTGACCATCTTTGATTCAACGAGCTAGTCAAGTAGAGGCATACTAGTGACACTCTGTTTGTCTATGTATTCACACATGTACTAAGTTTCCGGTGAATACAATTCTAGCATGAATAATAAACATTTATCATGAAATAAGGAAATAAATGATAACTTTATTATTGCCTCTAGGGCATATTTCCTTCAGGCTACGGGCAACAGGGTTGTGCGGCATTGCCGCTCGAGGGGAGCGGTGGTATGTCGGGGCGGCGGCCCCGGAAGGCGGTGCCGGTTGATTGCGTTGGGCGCGGCGGAGCGGTGGATGTCGGGGCGGCGGCCCCGAGAGAATCTCTATGGCGACCAGACTTCTATGGCAACAATGATGGTGGGAGCGATGTCGGCGACGCGGCAATGGTTGCGGTAGTCGGCTCTTCTCTGTTGTGTCCACGGTTTTGCCTCGGTTTGTTTGTTGCTGTGGAGTTGAAGCTCCGGCGGCGGGGCCCTGTGGTGTACGATGACTGGCTACAGGTGGCCCGTTCGGCAATCTTCCATGGCGTCAACCGTGCCTGGTTTCTTCTCAGTTCTCCGTCAGAGTCGGAGCTGCGTTGTTTGGCCGTAGGCTGACATGTCGTCGATAAGGATGGGCTTTGCCCTGAGTGTTTTAGTCTATGGGAGTGGGCTTGATCCTTGTTGTTCTGGTTTTTGCCCGGTTTTCCATAATTAACTGAGCAATTCTCTTCTGCTTATTTAATAGATGAGGCAATATTTGCCTCTGTTTAAAAAAAAACTAGTTTTGCAACGTTCTTGGTGTATGGTCTTCCATGTATTTCGGCTGCGGGTAAACACGTATTTGACCCTATCTCAACATGTATTTTGGAAAAAGAAAAAAAAAGGAGCACCTGGAACTCAGTTAGCTGAGATTTATCTATGGTCTCATTCACATGACATCATCATATATGTTGGCTGGATTTTTTTCCCTCTCCCCACGATTTGCACATGCCGTGCCATTTTTTGGGGCTTGGTTTATGTCTCCTGTCACTCATGCTAAAACAAACATACGAACCCATAAGAGAAGCACATACGTCTTAGTGGGCTCGCCTGCACAACATATTTTTAGTTGCCATAACACAGTTGTGGAGAGTGTTTCCTTTGTTGTTTTTTTTAGTTGTGACCCAGTTCAGCAGTAATCACCAGCATGATGCCTCTGGCGCACAAGATCTATCCTAGTCTTGTCCCATGCATTATTTATTTATCTATTTATTAAAAATCCATCTTTTTTAATTGATGGAGCCTGCAGTCACAACTAGCTATGAAAACTTGCAGTTGCGACACACTAGAAAATTTGCAGTTGTGATCCAACTTTGAAAATTGGCAATTGCGACCCGACTACAAAACTTGTACTTGCACCTCTCTTTTAATACATGTTGTTGCGGCCCTACTTGAATACTCGTAGTTGCGACCCGACTTTGGGAACTTGCAGTTGCAACCCGACTTTGGAAACTTGCAATTTCGACCCGACTTTGGAAACTTGCAGTTGCGACCCGACTTTGAAAACTTGCAGTTGCGACTCGACTTTGGAAACTTGCAGTTGCGACCCGACTTTGAATACTTGCAAATGCGACCCGACTTTGGTCACTTGAAGTTGCGGCCCGACTTTGGTAACTTGCAGTTGCGACCCGACTTTGAATACTTGCAGTTGCGACCCGACTTTGAATACTTGCAGCTGTGACCCGACTTTGGAAACTTGCAGTGGTGACCCGACTTTGGAAACTTTCAGTTGTGACCCGAGTTTGAATACTTGCAGTTGCGACCCAATTTTAAAAACTTGCAGTTGCGACCCGACTTTGATTACTTGCAGTCGCGGCCACATTTGAAAAAATGGTAGTTCGCGATCAATTATTGGCAAACTCGCGGTTGGGACTTCATCTCAAACCTAACAGTTGCAACCCGGCTTGATAGATTATAATTACGACCCAATTTAAAAGACTTGTACTCCCTCCGTTCCTAAATAATTGTCTTTCTAGAAATTTTAACAAGTGACTACATACGGAACAAAATAAGTGAATCTACACTCTAAAACATGTCTACATACATCCGTATGTTGTAGTCCATTTGAGATGGCTAGAAAGACAATTATTTGAGAACGGAGGGAGTAGTTGTGACCAAAAGTTGTTACAAAGAGCTGACCCTGGAAGCCACGGTCAACAAATGACCCTAACATGATTTAAAAAAGAAAACAAGTGACAATAACATGCAAGGAATAATGCAATTAGCTAGCAACGATTCACATCCTTCATCATATCCTCTTTGTCTTTTTTGGCTGGGTAAAAAAGAAGAAGAAAAGCCCATATAGCCAGAGAAAGACAAAAAAGCGTAGTACTCATGCACATGGGCTACGTCCTGTGCGAGACTAGCTAGAGGCGCTTCGTTTGGACAGAACGCACAACGACTACAATCTAATGTGCGACGATCGGACGGTAAAAAAGTGATTGAGACCATAATTAAAACTCAGCTAGCTGAGTTTGAGCAAAACCCGAAAAAAAAAAACCATGTAAAAGCCCATGCTCGGCCAGACCGCCCTAGTCTCGTGGAAGTTGGGTTCTCCCGTGATTAGCGTGTACGTGTGATTATCCGCACACTACTAGAAAAACCCCTACTAATGGCGCACCTAGTATGGCTATTAATGGCGCATCTGTGGTGCGCCATTAATAGCACGCCATTAGTAATTTTTACTAATGGCGCACCACCTGGTGCGCCATTAGTATCTGGTATACTAATGGCGCGAAATGCGCCATTAGTATAAACCAGTGCGCCATTAGTATGCCTCTCAGGCCATGTATACCAGTGCTTTGGCATACTAATGGCGCACCACCTCTTGATGCGCCATTAGTAATTTGGCATACTAATGGCGCACTACCCGATGATGCGCCATTAGTATGCACTGTCATACTAATGACGCACTGTCATGTGATCGCCATTAGTATGAATATTAGGTTTTTTTATTTTTTATTTTCTGTTTTTGCACAGGTTACAAAATGTATAATTTGACAAAATATAGACAGCACACATCAACAACAGATTCATCAAATACAATAGAAGATTAGTCTTTGAATACAATTCATCATATTAGTCTCCGAATACAATTCATCATATTAGTCTCCGAATTGAAAAGACCGAACAAAGATAGAACATTATATTACAAGTCTCGAGACCGCGAGTAGCGAGTTTGTCTTCACATTACAAGTCGATATCGATCATCTAAACTACCATCACATAGAAGAGAGCTGCGGTCATCACGATGAGCATCATCACGATGAAACTTCGTCTTCATCCGGTTCCTCCAACGCTCCCTCCCTCTCCCGCTAGATAGCGGGCGTATCTAGATTCGGCCTCGGCCCTAGTGGTGTACCCTTTGTAATCATATTCGCTGAATCGGTGAACCTGTCTCCGACACTCCTCCCGATCATCGTGAGACTCCGGAAACCTTACCCTTGTACACGACATACGTCGGCATCGCTATGCACTAGCCAAACGAAACGTTAGTACCAATTCACAGACAATACATAAGCAATATATAAGTATGCAATATAACGATCGGAAGAGAAAAGCAAGACATTAATAGCATCAATTACATCAAAGTTGAACGACTCTCGAAACCAAAGATACAAAATACAAGTTCATTAAAGTTTAATTACAACATGAGC
This sequence comes from Aegilops bicornis, assembly GCA_021605145.1. Lineage (NCBI taxonomy): Eukaryota > Viridiplantae > Streptophyta > Magnoliopsida > Poales > Poaceae > Aegilops > Aegilops bicornis. The sequence continues at coordinate 524,680,744 of CM038673.1, forward strand.
CAATCGATGTTTGAGAACTGAACAACTCGACTCAAGGGATCGGGCGTGGATGAAGCCGCCGTCTATCGTGGGAGTCATGAAAGAACGGGCGTTGTCATCCTGCATTTGTAGCATTGTGTCGATGTCACCGTTGGACGGTTGATTTCGAGGTAGAACTGCCCCGAGGTACGAAGGACATCTTGATGGATGATTTTCGCAAACTCCATTTGGATGCGAAAGAATTCTTGTCGGAGGTCCGCGTCTGGATTGCCGACACGCCGCGGCCCAATCTTGGAGTTTACTCGGTAGCGAAGTTGATGATGGTCCCGTCACGATCGCCGCATGTGATGGATGGCGTAGTAGGCACCCTTCGACCGCCCGGTAGCTTGGCAGCGCAGCGAGCGTCGTATTGTGGGAGAACACGTGCTTGCCGTGCCACGAATAGGTCGGTGAAGGTGCCTCCAGATTTGGCGTGGCAGGGAGAACATCATGAAGAACCTTCTTGACATTTGTGTAGTCTACGTTCGACTGACGGTCCGGGTCGAAATACGTGGCCATGGAATATTTGGGGCTTAGGAGGATGAGAGTGCAACGTGTGTCACTGCAGAAAACACGGAATGTGAAAATAGGAACGATCGAAATGTAAGAATACATAAGTTGCGGGCCGGTTGAGGGAGGACTTACTCGGGAAAGTAAGGTACGAGGAAGTTATCCTTATCTTGGTTTGCCGAATGACGCCTTCGAGGTAAGAACTTCGCGACTTGCGGTCCCCAGCTGCCCAAGATCTTGGCACGCATGTAGAAGGGGTCGACTATCACGATGTCCGGGGTCTTGTCGCGAATGATCCGCATCTCCATACTCGGCGAAAATAGCGAAAAGAAGGTGTAGTGCAGCGGATGAAGGTTCAACATAGCGTGGATGTCATCAAAAGCAGCGGAGACGATCGTGGGTCTGATGGAGTTATCCACAAAGCCCTTGCCCTCGGCACCTTGGCCGCGAAAACCGGGTATGCCACATCCTTCTCCACGAGACGCCGCTTCTCCAAAGAAAGAACACCATCATGCGAGACTCCGCATAGCACCGGTTGCAGCATTGAGCATATTTGTCGGTAGCATCGCCCTACCCGCCACATGCACCCTCCTCGAGATATCCTCACGGTGAAGGTGGCCCGTCCCGAGCACCGGATCGTACTCGGTGCGGTGGCTCGCACCCTTCTTAGTCTTTCTTTTGCGTGCCTTATTCTTCTCCTGTAATGGGACCGAAGTTTTGCTCACAGACCGCCTTCTTGAGTGTGTTGGGGCTGATAATATTTCGCACCTCGCCTATCGAGGCTCGGTGAAGTCGGCAGCTGGAGGCGTCTCGAGAGCTGAACGCATGACGGCGCTGTTGCAACTTGGCTTCTCCGCGATGCGAGCTAGATCGCACACGCCTTTTGTTGGGTTTGGTTCTTGAGAAGGAGGCCCCATGAAGTCGCCATCGCACCCATGCTCGGCAAAGTAATCTTGATCGACGTTGCCAAATGTATCATAGTCGTCGTCGTCGTCGTTCTGATCCTGTGCCATATGCATGTTTGGATCAAGTGGCATAGGGATGTTCGGCACCGTTACGGCGGTCTTGCCATGGGGCCGACTTGGCGCCGGCACGACTGGCAGTGTTGTCTTTGGGGTGGTGTCCCCCGCCCCCAAACAAATCTGGCTCTTGACCAAAGCGAGGGCCAGCTCAGGCGGCCCGAGGGTCATCACGTCATCATCGTCGGCCCGACGGGTCGATTCGGAGGTAATAAGTCGTCGCAGCCTGGCAGCACCGAACCAGCTTGAACCCTAAACAAGTTGGGTGGCATCTGGGTACCGTGGAACAAGGGGTTGCCGGTTGAACGATTTTTCCTTGGCGACATCGACCAACTCGTTGTTCACGAAGTGGAGGAGAGTGCAGGAACGTCGGCGGCGCCCTGCGAAAACATGTAGGGCGTCGAGGATGCCCGATCAAAACAAGGAGATGAAGTCCTCGGCCGAGAGAGGCTTAATTAGTTACCGTGATGATGGCGTCGAGCTCGGCTAATGTCGACGCACCGCCAACGGTGGGCGTGCAGTTGACGGAGGGGTCGCTTGCTGAAGAGGTGCCGGCCGGCGTACACCCGGGTGCACTAAGCTCCCGTGCCGGCGTCGGAGACACCAATGCCGCCTCCGCCGGAGGCACCAATAACCCGCCATCGCATTATGCGAGTTGCTGGCCGTGAAGCTAGGAATCGGGGGCGGCCCCTGTTGGCCGCCGCAATCCACGCACTCAACCCCGAGATCAAGGTAGGCACAAGGGCGGTGATCGTCGCTCCGAGTCGTTGTTCCACTTGCTCTGGACAATCTCCGAATCCGCGCCACCGTGCCTTGAGTTCTTGAACCTCTCGCGCTGGCTTTCCGAGTTGGTCTTTTTCTCCTTCCGCACACCAAATGTATAGTATGACCCCATTTTGTCGACAAGCCTTTGCGGCCACCACGACCGGTGACGTCGACTTCGAGCTTATCCTTGTTCTTCATTACATTCAACCCCCTATTTAGAGTGGTGTCCCAAGGGTTGCTCTGAGTCGACCCAGCGCCGCTTTCGATGCGCTGCGGAAGGAATGTGAACCATTTAGAAATTTGGCTTCATTAATTAGAATGCAACCATATGGAGCTAATTACGCGGGGTCTATTCCTTACGTAACAAGCTCAAGCCGCTTTGGTCTTCGGATCCGTGGTAAGCTCCTTTGTTTTCGGTCCTTCTTGTACCGGGCCCGACAAAGTTCCTGGTCTGCTTGTCACCGTATTTATCGAAGAGGCGGTAGGCCTTGCTTGGCACGGTCCGCCTCCTCCTTGTCCCATATAGGCTCCGCCACTCAGTAACCGCCGGGACCGAGTGTGTGTTCCCCTATGTTCAGCTCCCGCATTTGTTTCCCCCACTCACTTGATTGGGAGTTTGCGGTGCTCGAGCAATTGATCTTGAAGTCGTTGTAGTCATCTTCGGTGATCGAAGGATTTTTCTCCTTGATCTTCTCATAACTCTCACCTTTCTCGATCATTCTCTTCACATTGCTTTTCCAAGTAGACAGGGCCTTGCTCATCTTCATGAGGGCAGCATTGTTCACTTTATTCCCTTTGAGGCTTGTGTTTTCGAAAGCAGCGGGGAACTTGTATCGTTCGTGTAGCTTCGTGAAGAGGAGGTTGCGCAAATTCCCTCGGTCAGGATGCCTCAGGTTCTCGGTGTTGATCGAGACGGTGCTCCGGAGAATGCACCCGAGCTGAAGCGAGTACCCCTTGACTATTCGTTCGGTAGCGTTGGATTCCGTCGGAGTCCACTTGATAACTTCCTCCTTGAGGGTGCGGAGCACGATCAGGCGCCAGTCCTTCCGTTGCCTCTTCTGTTGGCTGCCATCATGCGTGCGCCGCCATCATCGATGGCGGCATCCTCGGCGGCACCATCGGTGGTGGCATCGATGTGGTCATCCTCGGCGGCACCATCGGTGGTCTCGGGATCGGTGGGGAAAGGCGGCCTCATACAAGTGAGGTTGTTCCTCCATCTCTGGGACAGCTCCTAGAATGCCTTGCCGCCCGAACCCCGGCCTCATCATTGTGGGCCATGTTTCTCTCTAAATAGAAACAAAGCTTGGTCAAAAGTTGGTTATTGTCAATCGAACAAGATCATGGTCTCATCATTTAGGGTTTGTCGACACCGAGGCATCCTAAAATCTAAGCTTTTATCATTGAGGGTTTTTCGACGCCGAGGCACCCTAAAAGCCTAAGATTTCATCATTTCGGTTTTTATCGACACCGAGGCACCCTAAAAGCCATGCATTAGTCACAAGTACGCCGGGGCACTTGATCCTACTTAATTAACTACTACGATACCCCGGCCCATGCATTAGTCACAAGTACCCCATATGTCCTATTTTGAGCAAAGTCATGCTAAAATTCACGGAAAATTGCAGCATGACCTTTGCTGAAAATAGGACATATGGAGTACCCGAATTTGCCGGAACGGAAGTTAATCGACATTCCGGCAAACTAAAGGGCCTCTCGAGGTACGCAAAATCATTATCCTGTGGACATGGATGCAATGTCACATGTCACATGGATCCCACACCCACAGGAGCTGGTGAAGCTTCATGTGTATTTCACGAAAACCAGCCTGACTAAAGAGCTTTATGTAGAAAACAAATCACTCCACCAGCTCACACGGGATCATTGGTCACAACCCCTTTAATCTCTCTCGTCTACTTTTTCTAAAACAAAGGCACAAATAATTCTGCAAGACATTACAAATAATTCAAGAATTTGAGAATAATCAGAGGAAATTAATCAACTTGTAAACTGATAAAGAACAAGGTGCCATGGACAACCGCACTTCTGAAGATGCAAAAATGCACTTCTGAAGATGCCATGGACAACCTCGACTATCAAACTAAAAGATAAGTTACTAAAAACAGAATAGGTTCATTTTAAATGTAAGTTTGTAAATAGACATTTACAACAAACATGGTAATATTATTATTAATATATCAAGCTGAAATCAAAACTTCACACGAAACAAACAGTTTCCAAAAATAGTGATGCATTGACTATTTCCTGAACATGCATTAAATCATAATGTATATTCAAGTGACGATAACATCAGGACATAACTATGATTTACCAAAGCTCAAGGAAAGTGGCACACCTTTAAAAATAAAATACTAATACCATGCCATTTTAGATGCGAGATAGTTTTATGCATCAAGACAAACACTCAAGAACAAAACTCCACACAATATCTTTTAGAAACAAAACTCCAAAACACCCCATGTAGTAAAATAAGTTGGCTAAGTAAAAAGAGAGCAAATATTCGACATGCCCGACATTGACAATACTACGAAATATCACGGCACTTTGTCAACATCAATTCTCTTCACGGAAACATTACCTTCACTTAGGGATACTATTAGCTTAGATTACATTATGGCACAACATCGGAGCATGATTCGGCGTATAAGCACGTTCAAAATGTGACAGGTAATTCAATGTGAAAATGAATCAACTTCACAAAGCAACGCAACACAAACTGATCCATCAACTACTAAACAGCTCATTAATTTTCGAAGCGGTAACACTTAACAGAATATCCAGATTCATTCTTGACAACAACTGCAGAATTATAAAAGTACTTCCGGCCAGAAATCAACACAAGACAAATGCCGGGTCCTTCACCAATTATGTCGATCCTGATCGACTCAAAGCAAATTAATTCCGGCCCCTCGGATCACCTCTTGAGGTCACGAGAAAGATACAAGCACAGGAATCCATAGAGATAGTCAAGAGAGAAAGAAAGTTTTACCTTGAGGAACAACACACGCCACGAGTTCCTTTCTTCCTGCTCTTTGGGGAAGGCAAGCTGCTTTGCATCTGCTGCCGCCGAGCCGCTCCTTCCTCTTGGAGGCCTGAAAGACATGTCATTTTTTAGTTTTAGAAATAAGCTAGAAATTCAGTTTCAAGATCAAACATGATGCAACAGACATAAGATGCAATAACACCAGATTCAGCCGCTCACCGCTTCTAAGGCTGTGACTCCTTGAAACGTGTCTTGGTGCGTTTGCTAGAGGATGTCTTGGTACTTCTGCTGCAGAGGGTACTTGATCGCCCTTTCCTTCTTGTTACGTGATCAAAACCACGATGAGAATGCAATACACACCAAAGAATATCATATACAAGAATTGCGAGAAATTAAACAAGGTCGGACCCACACTATCTATTCTTTCTTCATGGCAGAATATCATATACAAGCGATACGTAATATCATATACAAGCCGATTGGATCAATATTAGGAAGATCCTCGGATACCAAGTGGCCCATCTCAAAAGGTAATGACACCAAGAGGTAATATTGTGATCACAAAAGTTTACGAGCTTATCGATATGAAAAATAGAGTGTGGGATAAACAGTTGATAACGGAGTTGTTTTGGCCCTATCGATGTGCAACACATTTTAAATATTCCAATCGGCTTTGGGAATGGCCAATGATTTTGTCTCGTGCACTTTAACATAAGTGAAATTTTCTCGGTCAGATCGGCATTACTATGACTATGAAGAGCGGGAGCATCTTGAGGATGACTAACTCTATACAAGTCTCAAGTCTTAAATATTCCTTCTGTTTTACTAGTAGTAATTTGTTCTATGCCTTTTTTCATTGTGTTTCTACATTTCCAATTTCTCGTGCAGCATTTTGAGTTGGACTTCAAGGTACTTCAGGAAACTGAATCTATGTCAAGATTTCTCACTTAATTTAGTCGAGCAACATTTGTTTGCTAACTAAATTTAGTCGGTACTCCTCACTTAATAATTTGAGAGGATATATAGATAGCCTAAGCATGGATTTATCTAACCGGCGACTAGCTCCTCCTCGGCCTCCACGGTCTCAGAGACTACCTCATTTGTGCCGGCGACGGTGAGGTGGCAGGTGTCGGCGGGTAGGCAGGAGGAGCGGAGGCGGGGGCGCCACAGTGAAGAGAAGGGGTCGGGTCAATGAGGCGGCAGACGGAGGAGGGGGAGGAGCTAGACATGGACGGCAGGCGCCATGGCCAAGGTCCTCGGATATGGATGCCTAGCCGGGCCGCCGTGCAAAAATCCAAGCTTCAGCAAAAGTCCAAGCTTCGAACGAGGCATGGGGAAAGAAAGCTTCAGCAAAATTTTCAGCTTACCTTGGAGGAGCGGGCCGGGTGGGGTCGAGGCAGCTGGGCGGGCGCTGGGCGGCGGGCGGCGCCGAGGCGCGCTTGGGCGGCGGGGCAGCTGCCGAGGCGGCGGGCAGCAAGGCTGGAGAGGAGAGGGGAAGGGGATCTAGGGGCGAGGGAGAGGGCGAGGGAGAGGGAAGGCGAGGAGAGGGCGAGGGAGGGAGAGGGCGAGGCGAGGGCGGCGGTGGGTCAGGCAAGCGGCGGGCGCGCGGTGGATCGAGAGGGAGAGGGAACTGGCGGGGAGAGGGAAGGGGGATCGGGCGAAGGGGAGAGGGAAGGGGATCGGGCACAATACTAATGGCGCACCTCACCGTGGTGCGCCATTAGCATCCCATACTAATGGCGCACCTCACCGTGGTGCGCCATTAGTATTTTTTTAATTTCAACTCGAGCCAACAGGTTATGTACCACCGTAATCGATCCACATCAAGTCCTCTACTAGCTCGACCGGGTCGCTAACCAGTTCTCACACTGGGGTCTGGCTTCGACTCCCGGGCTCCACAAATTTTTTTTAGCATTTAAAAAGCTGTTTGATACTTATTTGTGTTTAAATATGTTCAAACTTGTTTAAATAATAACAGTAATATTTTTTATAAGACAGTAGCATTTAAAAAGCTGTTTGATACTTATTTTTTATAAGACGGTCTTGCGGGTGCAGGGGGGTCGGCGGCAGTTGAGTAGGGGAATCGAGGGTGCGGGGGTTTGCGGCGGCGGCCGGTGGATCGGGGTGCTCGGCGAGGGGACCGGATCTGGCGAGGTGGGATAGCGATCGAGATGGAGGGATCGAGGTGGGCCCCACAAATTTTTTAGCATTTAAAAAGCTGTTTGATACTTATTTGTGTTTAAATATGTTCAAACTTGTTTAAATAATAACAGTAATATTTTTTATAAGACAAGAGCATTTAAAAAGCTGTTTGATACTTATTTTTTTATAAGACGGTGCTTGGAGTGCGGGGTCGGCGGCGGTTGAGTAGGGAATCGAGGTGCGGGGGTCAAGTGCGCGGCCGATGGATCATGGGGTGCTTTCGGCGTAGGGACCGGATCTGGCGAGGTGGGATAGTTCAAAAAGTACCCATGAAATACAATCGAGAAATGAAGGCTACGATTTAAATACAATCGATCTTAGCTAGCTATCTGTTCACAATCTTCTTGCCCTTCTTTTTCGCAAATGGAGTTCTTCTGTGGAACGGACGTCCTTTAGGTAGGGTGGTCCTGCTTCTTCTTGTGGTGTATTCTGCTACTTCATCATCGTCGTCATGTTCGATCCTCTGGTCGCCGTACTTGTCGAAGTCTTGCTCATTGGCTACTCAATCCATTCCGATGATCTTCCTTTTGCCTCTCCTCACGACAACACGACTGGGCTTTGGCGGGTCGGTAATGAAGAAGCATTGGTCCACTTGGGAAGCCAGTACCCATGGCTCATTTTTCAGCGGTGACGCTGCGCCCATGATCTTGGATTTGGCTTCGGGTATAACCATGGTGGTGAAATACCGGTCTTCTTTTATGACGTTCTTGGCCCATCGACACGGAACATCGGACCTTCTCTCCGGTAGCTCAGCTCCCAGATCTCCTCGATCCTTCCGTAGTATCTGTCCTTGTCGTTACCGTGTAGGATTCCATCGTTACCCGGAGTTCGATAACCATCGCTCTTCATGTCCTTGGCCTCGGTGTAGAATGTGTAGCCGTTGATATCGTGCGCCTCATAGGTCATCAGGTTGTGCTCGGCGCCTGTGACAAAGGCGAATATGAGTTGTTCTTCCGGAAGAATCCTCATATAAAGGGTACGACGAAGCTTCGCTTGAACCAACGCGTGAAACATGAGTTGTGCTCTTTGAGTATATCTCCGTCATCCTCTGTTGGCCTCGGTCATTGTATGCGTCTTCTTAATAAAGGTTTTGTGCTCTACCACCCAAGGATCGACCACGTCTATGTGTTGTAGCGCCGACTAGGTTTGCTCTTTCAAAGTCGGCGAAGTCGACCCTCGAAGTCGACATGCATTTCGCGGCGACCCTCACGGTGACCCCATCCAGCGAGCCTACCGAGGTGCCTGTTGGCCGGGCAGACCAACAGGGTTCTCGATGCCTAGATAATTCGTTCGGTAGGAGATGCACTCTTCGGTCAGAAAGCCCCTGGCTATGCTTCCCTCTGGACGTGACATGTTGCGAATGTATCCTTTGATGACACCATTCATCCTTTCGAACGGCATCATGATGTGCGAGGAACGCCGCCCGAGTTGGATGATATCCTCCACTATATGGACCAGCAGATGCACCATAACGTCGAAGAATGCGGGCGGAAGTACATCTCAAGCTCGCATAGTATCACCACGATCTCTTCCTGTAGCCTTCGAGTTGCCTCACGCCAATCGACTTCCGAGAGATGACGTCGAAGAAGTTGCATAGGCCAAATAGCGTTTCCGCGGACGTGCGCGTCCATGATCCCACCAGATTGCAACTGGAAATGTCTGCGTCATCGGCGCGTGGCGGTCGTGAGACTTCATCCCGCTGAACTTCGCTTGTTGGGTCTAGGTATCTCGCTTATCTTCCCAGCGTAATCGTAAGGAAGTTTTACTCCTAGGAGGCAGGTGAAAAACTGCTCGATCTCTTCCCGACTTAGAGTGAAGCACGCTGGAGGGTAGTCATTTCCGGTCTTCTTGGCCTTTTGCCTTTGCGACGACTTTACGTGTCCCGCTTCGCCTCATCATCATCATCATCATCATCATCATCATCATCATCATCATCATCATCATTAGCGTGAAGCTCTGCTCGATGCCCATTGATTTCAAGTCTGCCCTTGCTTTCGGCCCATCTTTGGTCCTCTCGGCATGTTGAGCGGTACCAGCGGACTCTCGCACACGTTCTTCGTGATATGCATGACATCAAGGCTGTGAGGCACGGTGGATCTTCCAAGACGGCAAGTCCCGTAAAATGCACCTCGTTTTCCATACCTTCAGTAGCGGCTCTGGCGCCTTTCGCTTCTTTCCCGCCTCTGGCGCCTTTTGCTTCTTTCCCGGCAGTGGGCAGTCTTTCCAATTTTTCAATAGCTCATCTATTTCCTCGCTGCTCCTCGTACACGGGCGTTTTCTGGTTCGGTTTCACCATCGAACAGATCCTTGCGTTTCCTCCACGGGTCATCATCGCGAAGCCACCTTCGATGTCCCATGAACACGGTTTTGAAGACCCGGATCTCTATCTAGTCAAGCGATACGTTGTGTCATCCATGCACCTTACGCATCCGTAAAATCCGTGGACTACCCGCCCGCGAGATATCCGTAATCGAGATAGTCGTGCACCGTCGTGGCGGTGCGGCTCTCATAGGGAAATATTCTTTCTGCGGCGTCCCACGTATTGGCTGGCGTTTTCCACAGCGTGTCAAGCTCCTCTTCAGAGCCCCAGATACTGATTGATGTCGTTCCCTGGTTGTTTCGGCCCTTCAATTAGCATACTCATGTGAATGTACTTCCTCTTCATGCACAAACTGGGGAAGGTTGTACATCCACACAAACACAGGCCGGTGCTATGTGTGCTTCTCTGGCTGCCAAACGGATTGACTCCATCGGTGCTCGCGCCCAGACGATGTTCCTTGGATCGCTCCCAAATTCCGAGTCTTGAAGTTCAACGCTTGCCAGCGGCTCGCATCCTTAGGGTGACTCAAAGATCTTGTCTTTTTATCTATCTCCGGATCATTTGCGTCATCTTCTCGCTTCTTCTCCTCCCTATCCGTGTGCCAACGCAGGAGCTTTGCTACCTTAGGGTCCGCGAAATAGCGCTGCAGACGAGGAGTGATCGGAAAGTACCACACCACTTTTCGAGGAGCTTTCTTCCTCTTCTTGTATCGAGTGACGCCGCACACCGGACATATGGTAGACTCAGCGTGCTCGTCCCGATAAATGATGCAATTGTTCATGCACACATGGTATTTCACGTATGCGGTAAATCGAGAGGACACACGATTTTCTTCGCCTCCTCCAAACTGGTCGGGCACTTGTTCCCCTTGGGAAGACGTTCGTGCGAATGACATGTTCTCGTCGAAGCATGCGTCGGTCATTTTGTGTTTTACCTTCATCTCCGTGAGCCATGAGCGTTACTTTCAGCGGGTATCCTCGGGCCTGCATCCTTCATACAATGGAGTAACCGTCTAACTCAAGTTGATCCATCTTGGCTTTCTCTCGGGCGGCTCTGGCGTTATCCGTCGCTTGAGAAGCAGCTCTTGAATATGAGGGTCCCGCACCCAGCCCATCGATGGTCCAGCCGTCGTGCTCCGTCGGCATCATCATCTTCATGATCATGCTCGTCGCCTGCTCCGGCATCTTCCTCATCATCATGTCCTGCATCTTCTACATGATGATCGTATACAAGATCACCGTCGTGATCATCTCCTGGGGATTCTTCGTCTTCTCGCCCGCCCGAGCCGCGGTGGTTGTCTTGCTGCCCTTCCTCATTTCTTGCCCGGCCCGCATGGACGACTTCGTAGTCATCTTCATCACCTTGCCACCGATAGCCATCCATGAAACCACGCAAGAGCAGGTGGTCCCTTTTGCCGGAATCCGGGTCCGCAATAAGGCTCTTCACTTGCATCTTCGCACGGACATCTTATCTCCGTCTCGTTCTTTTGAAGCATCTCGGCCTTCGCGGACCTCAAAACCTATTCACGATGCCTTCGGTCATCGTATGGACCATATGGTCGCCTGAGGTAGAGCAAAACGATATTTTAGAACCAAACAAAAATTTGGCATGACTTTCCCTAAAAATAGGACCAAAAGAATGCTTAATGCCAAAATTCTCACGAAATGGAAATGAATCAACATTCCGCAAAATATTGGCAACTATCGCATTTCAAATACCGGTACACCTCCAAACACAAACACATATGCAACACCACAAACATATGCAACACCACGAACATACATAGATCTAGCTAGGCCGTAAAAAGTGCATGTGCACATTGTTGTAGGGAGAACAACATAAATATAGCTTCCCCTTACTTACCTATTAAAACAAGGTAATTTAACCACTTAATTTGAATGAATCTATGGTGGAAATGAGGTGAAAAGAGGAGGCACCGAGACAAGGAGGAGGTGGAGAGAATGAAGTGGGGAGAAAGTGAGTGTGGGTAGGAGAGGCTGTCCCAAGTATCTTGTTGCTGCCCACTTACTAATGGCGCACCTCTTGCATGGTGCGCCATTAGTAGTTACAACTACTAATGGCGCACTTCATCCGGATGCGCCATTAGTATGTTTGGACAGCGCAGTAGTTCAAAAAAAGTTTCTATACTAATGACGCACCTGCACAGTGCGCCATTAGTAGTTACAACTACTAATGGCGCACTTAAGCAGGATGCGCCATTAGTATGTTTGGACAGGCGCACTAGTTCAAAAAAAATCTATACTAATGGCGCACCTTGCTGGTGCGCCATTAGTAGTTACAACTACTAATGGCGCACTTGAGCAGGATGCGCCATTAGTATGTTTGGACAGGCGCACTAGTTCAAAAAAAATTTTGATACTAATGGCGCACCCTTTGCATGGTGCGCCATTAGTAGTTTAAACTCTAATGGCGCATCAGAAGGTGGTACGCCATTAGTATATACTAATGGCGCACCATCTTTCTGGTACGTCATTAGTGTCAATCCCATTTATAGCCATTTTTCTAGTAGTGGCAGCTGCCGCCGTCCATGCCCTTGCCGCCCGCCTGCCTCTGCTCTTCGATCGTGCTCATCTGCTCACCATCTGATTCATACAACGAGTCCGTCTGATTCATACGGCGAGTCAGACGCAACCTAGTTCGCCACTCCAGCCAACGAACTGGCCAAAGGTCAAGGCATCACACTCTATTAATCTCTCCCAATTCTCATCTCGAAACTGTAGATCCGATTTTACTTGTTTTTTTCGTGTGCTGGGATGCTATGAAGAGTGCATATCATGTACGTCTCCTATAGATCGTCATAATGCAAATCATCTTATTCGAGTTCCTATCTGTATATGCCAAAATTTCATGTGTCCAACTTATACAATATGGTAATTCTGAGATTGCAATTCACAAGTTATGAAGAGTTTAGGAATTGTATATAAAAGTGCTGCCAAACACTGTTAAGATTAATTTGTTTTTGACCCTCTTGCTTCCGGTTCTCAACCTACTGAAATTGTTAACATGGTTGATGTGCACCGGATTTTTTATCAAGTTGGCTTAATTTTAGGGTCCCGATAACTGCCACACGTGTGATGTATCGGGTAGTTGTGCCACACGCCTCGTGTGACATGAACAGCAACCAGCCCACACACCTACGTGTGGGCAAAACAACTAATGCCCACATATATTTTTTTTCCCCTCCCGAACCCTCTCACACGCGTGCGTGTGAGCGAAGTTGATAACGCCCACACGTCCGTATGTCAGGCCTCGTACCCTCCTGTTCCCTTGACGCGACGCTGCGTGGCGCCCACCGCGCCGCTACCAGCTTGCCATGGTCCGACACTCGTCCATGTTCGTTTATCTGCAGCTGCCATGTCATCGAACTACGGTTGCCATGTCGGACAACTGCAGTTGCCATGGTTGCTCAACTGCAGTTGCCATGTATGGTCTGATCTAATGTAGTTGCCATGATTTCATAACTTTAGGAGTTGCCACATACTAACACTAGGCAGTTGAGAGAGTTGCCATGTGCTCACAAGCATGCTAAGGCAGTTGCCATGTAAAAAGGAAGAGTTGCCATCTGCTTACGTGCACGTTAGGGCAGTTGCCATGTACGTGCACGTTGGGGCAGTTGCCATGTACCATGCAAAAACACATGGCAACTCGGTAAAAGAGAGTTGCCATCTGCTTACGTGCACACTAGGCAGTTGCGTACCCTACAAAAACACATGGCAACTCGGGTAAAAAAAGAGAGTTGCCACCTGCTTATAAAACACACTAGGGGCAGTTGCCATGTGCGCTGCAAAAACATATGGCAACTAGCAGCTTGGGTGTGGGAGAAAGCGTGTGGGCGAGATGACAAATGCCCACACACCAGCCCTTGTGCGTGACTGAAAACTAGTGTGTGAGTGAACTGCTAAACGCCCACACACCGGCCCCTCCGTGTGGTAAAACGGATGTGTGGGCGAATTATGTCACAAACCACACACACGCCTTGTCCTACGTGACACAGAAAATCAACCAGATTGTGCCAAGATTCGTGCATATAGTACTGGACGGTGATGAATGCGTGTGGTCGAGATGGTCAACGCCCACACATGTGGATGTTAACATTCTGTAATTTTATCAACGAGTTGACTGAGACCTAGCCAAACTGATATCCAAATCCTGACTCCCCCAGGACCCCGTACGTACGTCTAGCATTTTTGCTGGAATCCGGTTTCCCTGTTGATTTGGAATCCAACCTGGATCGTTGTTCCTCATAACTCTCTGTATAGTACGTCATACAGATATCCCGTGTATATCTATGTATCAAATTTCATGATCGTTCTCTGAGTTAAGCTACAACACCAGGACACATACGATGGGCGACGCCGATTGCGAGTTGGACTGCGGCGACATCGATTGCGGCGACTGCCTCTCCGTGTGCTGCAGCAGCGCCTGCGACGGCGGCGGCGGCTACGGAGGAGGCGCGTGGCCCTACTATTCCTACCACCGCCACAGCTCCGCCGGCGACCGCTGCACCTGCCTCTGCTGCTGCCTTCTCCTGGTCATCCTCGTGGTCCTGCTCGTCGTGCCCTACTTCGTCGTCTGCCCCGCCCACGTCACCGTCGAGGACGCGTCCCTCGCCCGGCTCGCCCTCGCCGGGCCCAACGGCACCGCGCTCGCCTACGACGTCTCGCTCGCCGTCGCCGTGCACAACCGCAACTGGGCCTCGCTCGCCAAGCTGGGCGCCGTCGACGCAGAGCTCCGCTTCGCCGGCGCGCGCATCGCCGGCGTCAGGATGCAGGGCCAAGGGAGCTCGCGCGAGATACAGCCGGCGAAGACGGACGTGTACCACATCGCGGCGGCAGGGGAGAGCGCGCAGCTGGGGAGCGATGGGGTGGCGGAGTTCGTGAAGGAGAGCGCGGCCGGGGGCGTGTTCCGGTTGGAGCTCGAGCTCTCTGGGGAGGTCAGGTACCCGCCGCACACCCGCGTACACAGGCTGGAGGCCACCTGCCCGCTGGAGTTGCGTCTGTCGTCGCCGGCGCTCACGAAGAAGGTCAAGTGCGTCTAAGCATGCATGTATAGATCCATCGGGTATGTACACCGGTTGCCGGCAAGCCATGCATGGATCGATGCGGTCTCTCGAGTAGTACACGTTACATACTCCCTCCTTTCCGAAATGTAGGTCTATTCCACTATCAACTACATACGGATATATAGATGCATTTTAAGTGTAGATTCATTCATTTTGTTTCGTATGTAGTCTATATAATGAAATCTCTACAAAGACTTATATTTAGGAAGGGAGAGAGTACCTGCAAAGAGTTTTTTTATGACAATACTTGTCTCATTTATATCATAAGAATCATAGTATACAGTACAAGTCATGTACTTAGTGATGTAACAAAACTAAAAAAACAACATAACACTAGCATTTGCACATAGGACCACAAGTCAAGAAATGAAAAATACAAACAAGACTAAAAAATTATCAGAGTTTGACATCAACACCTAGCATCTGCCTCTAGCATCACCATAGCAGCCGCCAAAGAAAACAACGAGGACCACCTTCACTCCCGAGCTCGATGCGACTCCATCGCTGAGACGCAGCTTTGCGGACCTCCAAGGTGGCTCGTCAATAGAGGCAAAGCCATTGCCGTCGAACGAATTAGACTGAGGCAACACCTCGTACACGCCATCGAACTTTAAATCTGGCACCCCGCACGACTAAGACATCGGAGGAGGAAACCATACCCGCCTGCCATGAACCACGAACCCAGCACACGATCCATCATCTTCTAGCTGATGCAGATGCAGACCAAAATCTCCGCACCGGCGCTGGAGCAAACGTCGTCGCAATGGCAGAGCCCGAGGATATAGGTCCACCACGTGGATGTCGTCGCCGCCGTACCATCCTTGCTTGAACAGACTGGTTTCCAAATCCAACCCCAATGCAGATCGCCTCTTCGGAAAAGGATTTGAAGATTTTTTATTCGGCGTTGCCATCACCACTGCCAAGCCAAAGATGATAAATAACCCAAACCCTGAGCTGCTAATAGTCCCAAAACGATCCAGATACGTGGATCCGACGACCCCCCTTCCTATCGACAACCGTGTGGATTCGATGACCCCCTCACCACCAACGATCGAGGTCGTCGGCGAAGGGGAATCGCTGGAGGACGGTGGCAGAAGGAAACCCTCTAACGAGGCGGAGGCTAGATTGTAAGGAAGACAGAAAACGATACCTGTCCTAGTCAGATGAAAGAAGGAGGCGATGATTCCGACATAGAAGAGATGATTTTGGACGACAACGTTGACCACCTAGTGTTATTGCAACTCGTCGACAAATTTGAAGCCGACCTGAGGAGAAAGCACCGCAGATCGACGTTAGCCGGCTTTGCATTCCGCGTAACCGAGCTCTCTTGATGATCTTATTGAGCATCAATGGCAACTGTATGGGAGATAGACTCCCATTTTATTCAATAAATTTTATATGTATTTGTCTCTGATTTGAACAATTATTTGCCTTCCGGATCATTTGTTGTTGTATTAATTATTTGAATTTAAACATTTGTTGTAATGGAGATGATTGTTGTATTTGTATGATGCTAAAACATTTATAAGTTTGATTTATATTGTGATTCTATTAAGTTTATATTTTTGAAAATCATGAATTTGCAAAGCTTCAATTTTTTTGGCGGCACCGCGAGGCCTCTAGGTGGAACAAATCTTGTAAACTTGTCCCACAAAATTTTACCGGACGAGTTTACAGGATCTGTTCCGTTGGAGGCCTCATGGTAGGGGACGGGGAAAATAGTGTATTTGCTAGAGTTGCTTACTAAAATAATTATAATATTCATTTTCTTGGTTTCCTTCTGACGTGTGAAGAAAATGTCATCTCAACTTGAACAAGTTTCTCTTCTTTGACTATGCACATCGTCGACACATCAACATGCATGAACTTAACATTTACTAGTGCTTGTTCGTCTCCATAACTTAGCCGCAGGTGCTCCAGTGTACACAAAACAACAACGACCTTAGTATTTAAATTATTACGAGGGGTCGTATCACAACATCAACCCTTCTATCGTAAAACCAAACCCTAGAGCATACTTGTATTACATTAAATCGTTCATTCATTATTAACATGAACACCATGATGAAGTTTATTGTTTCTATGTCTGAGTAAATCCCCCTAGTTCTCGAGGATATGGAGGAACTACTATATGTATGAGTCGAACTTCAACAAGTACATTATTTTCTTTATATGTTTGTGTTAGTTGTTCTTATGATGTTGCGTGAAATCGACCTCACAACATTTACCTATATGGACTTGAAGTATGTTACTATCATTGTCATCGGAGATGAGGATGTATTGCGGTGATAAAAGCTATCTCTCTCTTTTGCGGAACTACGGTAAGGGGAATAAACGGAGATCTGAGAGTCTTAAGCTGTCCATGGGGAGACCCTTAATCATCGTTGCCTTCACCCGTTAAGTCCTTAAGAGTAGGGACGGTGGTGGCGTGCATGATACGGAGTTGCGGTTGTCTGCAAATATATTTATTTGGCTTCGCCCAAACATAAACATATATAAAGTGGATTAGTAATATGAACCTATAATTGTGCATTTTGAAGACATAGGTGTTCGATTATTGAACTTTTCGACAAGTAATAGTGTCACACTCAACAAGGATTAGAATGAATTGGTCTATAAAAATTAGTACGAAATTACTGTAAAGGCAGAAAAGATTATTTGAATGTCTATTTGAATGATAGATCCTTAATTGTAACAATAGTAAATTGTAACAAAAGGAAAAAGTGCAGCAAGTAACCCAATCCTTAATTGTTTTAAGGTCAAGCTGGTGGTATTTCTTATATGTTATATGGATCAAATCATTCTCGGAGATAACGAGTATTTCACCAAGTTTTTTCGCCTTGCAATTAATTTAACTTTCATTGCCTTGATAATTGTTGTTTGGTGGAGCCTACACTTATGTATTGTCCTTAATTGAACAACATACACACTTATGATTATAATATCTACGCAAGCATCTACAAATATAACAAGAATAATTATGATATATTTAAATTTAATCATAAAATTAAAATTTAGGGTCCCATTAACTCTTCTTGCAACAATTCATAAAAACTCAAGGCCCGGTAATATCTGCCATCCCAACCATCCATCATAAACAAAATAATCACATAATGCTCTTCGCCCTTTATAGGTGAAGTGTGCAGTCGATGTTCACCCATCACCGCTAGAGAATTACACCACAACATAATGTCAAAACATTAAACTCCATTCAATTTCACATGGTTAGTAACAACAAGATTTCTCCCAAATCCTAAAAAACGTTGCAAACAACTCACAAGACATTATTAGGAACATAATTAGTGGGGTAATGATATGGTAACAATCCGAACACACATATCTTTCACCAAATAATCACAAGCATCAACTACATGGAAGTAATTAACATCAGAAAGTGACCCCAACAACATAACTGCATAGCTATTTGGGCCTGGCCCAGTTGATGCAAAAAATACCTTCTCAACCAGACTGAGAGATACACACGACTCAATCGTTCCATGGACGCAATTGCTAGATCTCGCCTATTGAGAGAGCAAAGCACGACTCGCCTCTGGTGCTCTCGCTAGTAGACCAGTCCACTAACGTGCGTACTGTAGCTTCATTGGAGCAGTTTTGGGATGCTTCTGCATGTGTTTTTTTCTTTTTGGTTTCAGTATTTTTTCACCGGTTTTTATTGGGTTGTCTTCTATTCTTTTTCTTCTTCTTCTTCTTCTTCTTCTTCTTCTTCTTCTTCTTCTTCTTCTTCTTCTTGTTTTCTTTATTCTTGTCAAATACATGTTGATTTTTTTAATACAAGTTGAAAAAAATGTATACACACTGAACATTTTTTAAATACATGTTGAATATTTTATTCAAATACATGTCGAACATTTGTCAAATGCACAATGAACATTTTTCAGATGGACGTTGAACATTTTCCAAATACACGATGGACATTTTTACGAATAAATGTTGAACATTTGTCAAATGCACGTTGAACTTTTTTTGAATACACATTTAACATTTTCCATAATGACTTGAACAGTTTTAAAAACACGTGAAACATTTTTTTATGTGTTACTTACATTTTTCTAAATGTTACAAACTTCTTTTTTAATGGTACGAAATATTTTTCCAAAATCATGAAATGCTTTTGTAGATTGAACATTTTTAATGCACAATGATCTTTTTTAGAAATTATGCAAATTCCAAAGTAAACTAATATAAATATATTTAAAATATTTCAAGTATAAACAAAACAAAATAAAAATGAACGAAAAACAAAGAGCGAAAGAAGCAAAGAAAACAAACCATCCTGTGTTCCCCACATTTGCTCTCGCCCGCACCACGCCCGCCTCCGCTGCCACCGCCGGTCCTCCCATCCCCTCCGTCCGCCCTAAGATTCGCCGCCGCCGCCTTCTCCTCCTCCTTCGACCGGTCCCCAGATTCGCCTCCGTCGCCCTGAAGGAGGGCCGCCGCCGCCGGCGGCTCCTTCTGCTCCTTTGCCGCCATTGAGATCCAGGAGCCGGAGGGGACCTCACCAGCCCTCTTCTACTTCTCCGCCGCCGCCGTTGGGAGGTGGTAGCCGGCCTCCTCTCCAAAAAAATCTAGCTAGCTTCTCTCACTCAGATTTGTTATGGTTGTTTCTATATAATAAATGGTGATTATATTTTTGTTGGTAATGTATTTCTAGTGGCACAGAATTGATATGAATTCTTGTAAAAGAAAATACGGGAATTGATAAGCACATTTGGATTTGGCCTTGTACTAGTTTGCTCATGAGGACTGATGATAATTTAAATTTGATGCCAAAGATGATGTGTTATGTATATATCACTTTGCACCTTGGTTGGTGGTTCGCATCTCATACCGATCAGAAGTTTTTCTACTAGGTGCAACCTACCAAACAACATCTGCTAAATACATCATCTCTCATACACCCTTAGTAGAAAGAAACAACCAAACAACATCTCTGCTCAGCCTGCCCCAAAGCATATAGGCCACCAAACACACATCTGAGCTTATCTTTGCATCAACTCGGCCAGGATCCCAGATACGATGCAGGTTGGAGTAATGTGAACAACCAAACACACCCAATTTTCTGTTCCACGGTGTCAGAATATAGCAGAGAGCTGTTTAGACATTTGCATACTACTGTAGCTACTGAAACTTACAAAAGGTGCATAAATTGCTGTCTATAACCGGTCCTATTTGTCGCTGATGCAGTTTTGCTGCTTGATTCTGGAGTTCGTACGTCTTTTCTAATGCCAAAAAATGCGTTATCTGCTTGTGTTGTCCAGTGTCACAATGTAAACTATTTCTAAGTTGTCTGGTTGTTGCGTTGATGCACATAATTGTTGAGGAGAGTCATTTGCGGCGTTTGGCTAAAATTGTATGGTGAGTTTTAGCGGTGTCATTCATACTCGCTTTGTGTTTGATATATGCATATTGATATGTACTCCCTCCGTTCGGAATTACTTGTCTCGGAAATGGATGTATCTAGATGTATTTTAGTTCTAGATACATCCATATCCGAGACAAGTAATTCCGAACGGAGGGAGTATTTCACCATGCTTTTAGTAATAAGCTAGCTTGATTTTTCAACTTTGTAGGCATCATACATATATTGATTTGTTTGTGGTCATTAATCAATAGCCATACAGGGCTCCATATTTGTAAGGCCTGCCGCATATTTCCTTCTTTACCAATTCTAAGAAGATAAACTCAAACATCTGTTAAACTTCACCTAAACTTCATGTTATTTTCCTGTAAATTACTTCAAACGTAATCACTATTCAGTTTGCCCTATTGTTTTTAAATGTGTCTGCAGAAGAATTTGGTATCTAGGTTTCCTCAAGAGACTAGATTGCTTACTATGGCTGAGGAAACCAAACCAAAGAAGCAAAAAGATGAGGAACGCATTATAAACGGTCTCCCAGGAGAACTCATTGAGCGGATATTTTTGAAGCTTCCAGTGAGCACTTTGTTGAGGTGCACTGGTGTCTGCAAGGAATGGCACAAAATCATCTGAGATCCCCAGTTTGTCACCTCTCACCTCCAGGATGCGCCCCAATGTGCTTTCCTATTCTTCCCACAAGAGTCGATCTCAGGAAAGCTCTATCCTGCTGATGCTATCCTGATTGATGAGACCTGGTCACAGTCGACATGTGCAGTGCCAGTGGTTGGCCCTGGTGATTCCCTTTGTGGTTCATGCAATGGGCTTCTTTGCTTATACACAAAGTCATCAACACTCAAGATAGCTAACCTTGCAACGGGTGAATGTCTGCATCTTGATAAACCTGTAAAGAATTTAAGGGGTGATTACTTCTTGTATAACTTTGGATTTCACCCAGTGACAAAAGAATACAAGATTATACACTTCCTTGGTGATTCTGTCGAGGGCCACCCTCTCGATAAGCAGATTCAGAGTCGTTCAAGTTTACACACTTGGTGATGACAAATGGAGAGATATTAAAACTCCAGAAGCCCTAAGTTTAAACTGTGTAAAAAACTCTGGAGCAGTTAATATTGGTGGAACAATGTACTGGCTAACTGAAGACATGGTAGCTACCTGGCAGCATGTAGTTATGACCTTTGATCTCAGTGAAGAAAATTTTGCATGGATACAACTGCCAGCAACTGTACTTGAAGACTCTGCAGGTGATGGGCCTCGTCGGTACTGGCTTAGAGAGATTGATGGGAAGATATGTATAGCAACGGCTCAAACCTGTTCCTTTCAGCCCAGAAGGCTTTGTTGGTAAGCTGCAAATTTGGACACTTGAGAACAAAGCGGAGCAAAGATGGAGCCAGAAGTACAATATTCAGTACTCACCTGATTACATTCCGGGTACAATATTGGTTCATAGGGATAAGATCATATTGCAACGTCGTGACCGTAACCTATATTCCTTTGAGTTGCTTGGGGACAACTCCAATACTAAATTGTGTAAGATGGCAAAGCTGTTAGATTTCAGACCCCACAAGCCTGATGTATACAAGAAGGCTGGCATTGTTCGTAGGCCAAAACAGCGGGGAGTGTGGGAACTGAAGAAGTGGGAGGCGTGGGAGCACAAGCCCTCTGAGAATGAAAGAATATGGACCGATACTCATCGAGATGAGCATGAGGGAGTTGTATGTAGGCTGAATTCAAATTTAGCTTAATGAGAATTTGTTGGAAATATTTATAATTTATGCATTGCTATTTGATAGGCACATGCACAATGCTATCGCACAATGATCAATGGTGTGCTGCTGCGTATATTGGATGACACGATTCAACTGGAAATAGGCATGAAAATCAATCAAATATTTCCGAACATTCCAGATCAGGTACTTCTTTATCTAAATGGAAGTCAGCATACCTTTTATTTTCATATTAAGTTTGAATGGTCGGCAATCATCTGAAAAGTAGAATATTTAATGTTGTTTAAGTGTACCCTTATTGTTGTTTCAACATATTTCTTGCATGAGACTCCAGTAGCCAAGGCCCCTCCGGCAGCTTAATTGTGTGGCACGGAAGCAAGATAGGGAAATTTTATTTGGTTGTATGGAGAATTGGAATAATATCGTGAAGGTAATAGTGTTTCAAGTTTACAAGCCAGATCATATGCAACTGTTCCTTAAGACATGTCAAATTAATAAAGTTATATTTTTTTTGCGGATTAATAAAGTTAACTTGTCTACAGGCTACGAGGGAGGCAAGGCATAGTATCTTTAGCATGATGGTTAATGCTGTATTAAATCAGGTAAAGGTTTACATTTGCTCTAATTTATTCATGTTTTCCCTTTCTGCTATAGCTCACTAGTTCTTGTCTCCTATATCTGTTTTAATATCTTCCGCAATAAACAGACAAATTAGCTTCTTTTGAAATATAAGCGAAGTACTTGTATTATCTCCTTTCATACAAGTGAATGACTTCCCCTCTAATACAATAATTTTCCATCCCATATTTTAATGTATGCATACTTGTATACTTTAGTTCCTTTTCCTTACTGTGCAAGTTGTCTAGTTACTGTGTTCATTACGCTGTTACGTAGGTAGCCCACAGTCAACATATTTTACATCAATAAGAAATATTTTTTGTCAAGGTTAACATAGGCGCCCTAAATTTATGAACTGGGTTTGATTGCAAAATACTTTGTGTGTCGATTCCTTAACTTGTATTTTCAGACTTGCATAAATATAGGTCCTATCAAGCTATTGATTTTACCATCTTTGAATTGATGGTATTGTCTGCAGTTCCATTCTTGCACATTTGCTGGCACACTAAGTGAATAATGATAAATTGGGCATAGCTGTGCATGGAATTAAAAGTTACTTCAGTTGCTGTCAAGTAATGTAGTGGAGAGGTACTTAAAATTGTTCAACATCCTACACCCTTATATAGCAGACATATTAGCACAGGAAGAGTTAAGGAACATTCAGAATATGAAGCATGGATTGATTGGTAAACGTCAAAATTTCCATTTCCCATTTTCTGTCTTGAGCTTTAAATTTGAAATTTAACGACATTGTAAAACAGTCTATGCACCTTTTTCTTTCGAGGAAAAGAAAACAATGATGCTATGCTCTCCTCAAATGTGAATTCTACACTCCCCCTGACTTGTGAGAAAGTATTGTCTTGTATTTGAACCCTACTCATGTTTCAGATTGGCGCGTCGAGTTCAGATGCTGGCATTTCTTCTCAGAATCGCAGCGAGGGCGATGATGTGAAGATTTGATACTTGAGAGCTTATCGTCGCATTCTTCTCCAGCTCGCTGGCTGTTGTTCAACTCTTGTTTGTTTGTACCCCGAGGGAACGTTTAGCTGCTTCACCTGTAAAACAGTGATCTCTGCAGTACCATCTATGCGCTGTCATGTTTTTGTCCATTTGAATTCATGATATTTATGGCACTTAAACATATTGGTCAATTTGAGATGTTGAAGAATCTGCGGGGCAGCAAGACCATTTGATCTGAAGATCAAACTAACTCCTGCCACCGAGTATGTATTGAAGATTTACAGAATACTTGCAAGTGCGAAACTTGTAGTTGCACTATAATCTTCTGTCTATGGATGAAAGCAAAACCTTTCATATTGCCTCTCAAGTCTGAACTGACTGCTCAAGGCCGCTACAAATGGGTGAATGAGGATGCTCCCCAAGGACATTTGATTTTTTCTTTTATCGCAAAATCATCAGCAAATAGCCCCGCCTAAGATAGAAACCAAATCAACCAAGTCGTGAACAGACCGGGGCTCCAAGAACAGCCAATGCCCTCACGAACGCAGCTCCAAAGGAACTCAGCCACACAAGGGGCACATGAACCATCAGGAGGAAGTCTGTCGCGCATAGCTTGCCACAGGAAAACCTTGATCTTCAATGGAATTGCTGCGCTCCAAAAAAATTCGGCATGAGAAAACTAGGCATAACAGGATTTGACTGAAAATCTACCCGAAGGTTTCAGGCCCCAGGAGACTTTGCCCCTCGGCCTTCGGATTCTTTTTGAATGAGAAGAAGAAAAAAAAAAGGTCCCATGGTTGAAGGTTTTTTTTAGGCAAACACACACTTTTTATTAACTCTGTTGCAAAATGTTTACAGGAATGTTGACTGGATCATAGGGAAGATCGAGCCAAATATGTCTACCAGCTCCTAGAGAAGAGGCGTGCTTTGCGAGGCTATGTGCCTCAAAATTACAAGTTCTACTTTCAAAGGAGAAAAGGCAACTTGTAAAAGGTATCATCCTAGTTTGAATTTCCTGAATGATCGCACCATGGAATGCATTGGATCCATTCTTGATTTCTTCCACCAATCCCTGGCAATCAGTAGCCAAATGGATATTTGAGAGATTAAGATCTGCGGCTAGGGACAGACCCTCCCGGCAAGCCAGTGCTTCCAGGGCAGTTGGTGAAGGAAATATGCCCTAGAGGCAATAATAAAGTTATTATTTATTTCCTCATATCATGATAAATGTTTATTATTCATGCTAGAATTGTATTAACCGGAAACATAATACATGTGTGAATACATAGACAAACATACAGTCACTAGTATGCCTCTACTTGACTAGCTCATTAATCAAAGATGGTTATGTTTCCTAACCATAGACATGTGTTGTTATTTGATTAATGGGATCACATCATTAGGAGAATGATGTGATTGACATGACCCATTCCGTTAGCTTAGCACTTGATAGTTTAGTATATTGCTATTGCTTTCTTCATGACCTATACATGTTCCTGTAACTATGAGATTATGCAACTCCGTTTACCGGAGGAACACTTTGGTGCTACCAAACGTCACAACGTGAATCGGGTGATTATAAAGGAGTACTACAGGTGTATCCAAAGGTACATGTTGGGTTGGCGTATTTCGAGATTAGGTTTTGTCACTCCGATTGTCGGAGAGGTATCTCTAGGCCTTCTCGATAATATACATCACATAAGCCTTCCAAGCATTGCAACTAATAAGTTAGTTGTGAGATGACGTATTACGGAACGAGTAAAGAGACTTGCCGGTAACGAGATTGAACTAGGTATTGGATACCGACGATCGAATCTCGGGTAAGTAACATACCGATGACAAAGGGAACAACGATGTCGTTATGCGGTTTGACCGATAAAGATCTTCAAGAATATGTAGGAACCAATATGGGCATCCAGGTTCCGCTATTGGTTATTGACCGAGAATAGTTCTAGGTCATGTCTACATAGTTCTCGAACCCGTAGGGTCCGCACGCTTAACGTTACGATGAAAGTTTATTATGAGTTTATAAGTTTTGATGTACCGAAGTTTGTTCGGAGTCCCGGATGTGATCACGGACATGACGAGGAGTCTCGAAATGGTCGAGACATAACGATTGATATATTGGAAGCCTATGTTTGGACTTCGGAATAGTTCCGGGTGAAATCGATTTTACCGAACACCGGGGTTACCGGAACCCTCCGGGGTTAATGGGCCTTAGTGGGCCATGAGGGAGAAGAGGAGGGCGGCCAGGGCAGGCCGCGCCCCCTCCCCTAGTCCGAATAGGACAAGGAAGGGGCGGCGCCCCTTCTCTTTCCCTCCCCCAAGTCCTAATCCAACTAGGAAAGGGGAGTCCTACTCCGGTGGGAGTAGGACTCCTCCGCGCGCCTCCTCCTAGGGTTGGCCGCACCCCCTGCTCCTTTATATATAGGCGGGGGGCACCCCATGACACACAAGTTGATCTACGGATCGTTCCTTAGCCGTGTCGGTGCCCCCTCCACCATATTCCACTTCGGTCATATCGTCATGAGCTTAGGCGAAGCCCTCGCCGGTGGAGCATCATCATCGCCACCACGCCGCGTCGTCTTGTGGAACTCATCCCCGACGCTTTCTTTGGATCGGAGCCGGGGATCGTCATCGAAATGAGCGCGTGTCTTTGAACTTCCGGAGGTGCGTGCGTTCGGTACTTGGATCGGTCGGATCGTGAAGACGTACGACTACATCAACCGCGTTGTTATAACGCTTCCGCTTACGGTCTACGAGGGTACATGGACATACACTCTCCCCTATCGTTGCTATGCCATCACCATGATCTTGCGTGTGCGTAGGAAAATTTTTAAAATTACTACGTTCCCCAACAGTGGCATCCGAGCCTGGTTTTATGCGTTGATGTCATATGCACGAGTAGAACACAAGTGAGTTGTGGGCGATATAAGTCATACTGCTTACCAGATGTCATACTTTGGTTCGGGCGGTATTGTGAGATGAAGCGGCCCGGACCGACATTACGCCAGACGCTTACGCGAGACTGGTTTCACCGCTTTGAGCACTCGTTGCTTAAAGGTGACCGGCGGGTGTCTGTCTCTCTCACTTTAGTTGAACTGTGTGTGGCTACGCCCGGTCCTTGCGAAGGTTAAAACAGCACCAACTTGACAAACTATCGTTGTGGTTTTGATGCGTAGGTAAGAACGGTTCTTGCTCAGCCCGTAGCAGCCACGTAAAACTTGCAACAACAAAGTAGAGGACGGCTAACTTGTTTTTGCAGGGCATGTTGTGATGTGATATGGTCAAGACGTGATGCTATATTTTAGTGTAGGAGATGATCATGTTTTGTAACCAAGTTATTCGGCAATCGGCAGGAGCCATATGGTTGTCGCTTATTGTATGAAATGCAAAGCCATGTAATTGCTTTACTTTATCACTAAGCGGTAGCGATAGTCGTAGAAGCAATAGTTGGCGAGACGACAACGATGCTACGATGGAGATCAAGGTGTCGGCGCGGTGACGATGGTGATCATGATTTGCTTGAGATGGAGATCACAAGCACAAGATAATGATGGCCATATCATATCACTTATATTGATTGCATGTGATGTTTATCCTTTATGCATCTTATCTTGCTTTGATTGACGGTAGCATTATAAGATGATCTCTCACTAAAATTATCAAGAAGTGTTCTCCCGAGTATGCACCGCTATGAAAGTTCTTCGTGCTTTGAGACACCACGTGATGATCGGGTGTGATAGGCTCTACGCTCAAATACAACGGGTGCAAAACAGTTGCGCACGCTGAATACTCGAGTTAAACTTGACGAGCCTAGCATATAACAGATATGGCCTCGGAACACGAAGACCAAAAGGTCGAGCGTGAATCATATAGTAGATATGATCAACATATTGATGTTCACCGTTGAAACTACTCCATCTCACGTGACGATCGGACATGGTGTAGTTAATATGGATCACGTAGTCACTTAGAAGATTAGAGGGATGTCTATCTAAGTGGGAGTTCTAAAGTAATATGATTAATTGAACTTAAATTTATCATGAACTTAGTACCTGATAGTATTTTGCTTGTCTATGTTTCATCGTAGATAGATGGCTCGTCTTTGTTGTTCCGTTGAATTTTAATGCGTTCCTTGAGAAAGCAAAGTTGAAAGATGATGGTAGCAATTACACGGATCGGGTCCGTAATCGAGGATTATCCTCATTGCTGCACGGAAGAATTACGCCCCGGAAGCACCGCTAGGTGCCAGGCCCGCTGCCGATGTAACCGATGACGTTAAGAACGTCTGGCGTAGCAAAGCCGATGACTACTCGATAGTTCAAGTGTGCCATGCTTTACGGCTTAGAACCGGGTCTTCAACGACGTTTTGAACGCCATGGAGCATATGAGATGTTTCAGGAGTTGAAGTTAATATTTCAAGCAAATGCCCGGATTGAGAGATATGAAGTCTCCAATAAGTTCTATAGCTGCAAGATGGAGGAAAATAGTTCACAAGGAACACATACTCAAAATGTCTGGGTATGATAATCACTTGATTCAACCGGGAGTTAATCTTCTCGATGATAGTGTCATTGATGTAATTCTTCAATCATCGCCACCAAGCTACAAGAGCTTCTTGATGAACTATAATATGCAAGGGATGGACAAGTCTATTCCCGAGCTCTTCGCAATGCTAAAAGCCGCGGAGGTAGAAATCAAAAAGGTGTTGGGGAACGTAGTAATTTCAAAAAAAATCCTACGCACACGCAAGATCATGGTGATGCATAGCAACGAGAGGGGAGAGTGTTGTCTACGTACCCTCGTGAGACCGGGCGAAGCGATCACAACGTAGAGGAAGTAGTCGACGCTCTCCTCGCGATCCAACCGATCCCAAATACCAAGCATTCGGCGCCTCCGAAGTTCTTGGCACACGCTCAGCTCGGTGACGCTCCTCAGCTCCGATCCAAAGCAAAGCTCGGGAGAGAGAGTTCCACAAGACGACGGCGTGGTGACGATCTTGATGTTCTATCGACGCAGGCTTCGCCTAAGCACCGCCACGATATGACCGAGGTGGAATATGGTGGAGGGGGCACCGCACACGGCTAAGAGATCCAAGAGATCAATTGTTGTGTCTTTGGTGCTAGCCCTGCCCTCTATTTATATGTTGAGCCCCGGTCGAAACTTGGAGCAAAAGCCTCCTCAAAGTCGGTTTTGCCCGAAAGGCAAGAGTCCCACTGGACTCCAGGACCAAACGCCACAATCCTTGGCGTCTGCCCAGACGCCATGGGCCTCGGCGTCGCCCAGGCCGACGCCAGGTCTCCGGCGTTTGGCCCCTAGCCTCCGCAGAAACTCCTTTTGCACCGACCTAAAGCCTCATGGGCTTGACCCTTAGCCTAAACATATCATCCAATATATGAATCTTTACGTCTCGACCATTTCGAGACTCCTCGTCATGTCCCCGATCTCATCCGGACTCAAATCCTTCGGTACATCAAAATACACAAAACTCATAATATAACCGCCATCGAAACCTTAAGCGTGCGGACCCTACGGTTCGAGAACAATGTAGACATGACCGAGACACGCCTCCGGTCAATAACCAATAGCGGGACCTGGATGCCCATATTGGCTCCTAGATATTCTCTACGAAGATCTTTATCGGCGGAACCGCATAACAACATACGTTGTTCCCTTTGTCATCGGTATGTTACTTGCCCGAGATTCGATCGTCGGTATCCAATACCTAGTTCAATCTCATCTTGGCAAGTCTCTTTACTCGCTCCGTAATACATCATCTCACAGCTAACTCATTAGTTGTAATGCTTGCAAGGCTTAGTGATGTGTATTACCGAGAGGGCCAGAGATACCTCTCCGACAATCGGAGTGACAAATCCTAATCTCGAAATACGCCAACCCAACATCCGCCTTTGGAGACACCTGTAGTACTCCTTCATAATCACCCGATTACGTTGTGACGCTTGGTAGTACCAAAGTGTTCCTCCGTAAACGGAGTTGCATATTCTCATAGTTATAGGAACATGCATAAGTCATGGATAAAAGCAATAGCAACATACTAAACGATCGGGTGCTAAGCTAATGGAATGGGTCATGTCAATCAGATCATTCAACCAATGATGTGACCTTGTTAATTAAATGACAACTCCTTTGTCTGTGGTTAGGAAACATAACCATCTTTGATTAACAAGCTAGTATAGTAGAGGCATACTAGTGACACTCTGTTTGTCTATGTATTCACACATGTATTATGTTTCCGGTTAATACAATTCTAGCATGAACAATAAACATTTATCATGAAATAAGGAAATAAATAATAACTTTATTATTGCCTCTAGGGCATATTTCCTTCAGCCTCCCACTTGCACTAGAGTCAATAATCTAGATTACATAGTAATGATTCTAACACCCATGGAGTCTTGGTGCCGATCATGTTTTGCTCGTGGAAGAGGCTTAGTCAACGGTCTGCTACATTCAGATCCGTATGTATCTTGCAAATCTCTATGTCTCCCACCGGACTAAGTCCGGATGGAATTGAAGCGTCTCTTGATGTGTTTGGTTCTCTTGTGAAATCTGGATTCCTTTGCTAAAGCAATTGCTCCAAGATTGTCACAAAAGATTTTCATTGGACCCGATGCACTAGGTATGACACCTAGATCGGATATGAACTCCTTCATCCGCACTCCTTCATTAGCTGCTTCCAAGCTGCTATGTATTCCGCTTCACATGTAGATCCCGCCACGACGCTTTGTTTAGAACTGCACCAACCGACAGCTCCTCCGCTTAGTGTAAATACGTATCCGGTTTGCGATTTAGAATCGTCGGATCGTTGTCAAAGCTTGCATCAACGTAACTGCCATTTATGAGCTCTTTGTCACCTCCATATACGAGAAACATATCCTTAGTCCTTTTCGTGTATTTCAGGATGTTCTTGACCGCTGTCCGATCATCCACTCTGGATTACTTTGATACCTCCCCGCTAAGCTTATAGCAAGGCACACATCAGGTCTGGTACACAGATTGCATACATGATAGAGCCTATGGCTGAGGCATAGGGAACATCTTTCATTTTCTCTCTATCTTCTGCGGTGGTCGGGCATTGAGTCTTACTCAACTTCACACCTTGTAACACAGTGCAAGAACCCTTTCTTTGCTTGATCCATTTTGAACTTCTTCAAAATTTTGTCAAGGTATGTGCTTTGTGAAAGTCCAATTAAGCGCCTTGATCTATCTCTATAGATTTTGATGCCCAATATGTAAGAAGCTTCACCGAGGTCCTTCATCGAAAAACTCTTATTCAAGTATCCCTTTATGCTATCCAGAATTCTATATCATTTCCGATTAGTAATATGTCATCTACATATAATATCGTAAATGCTACAGAGCTCCCACTCACTTTCTTGTAAATACAGCTTCTCCAAAAGTCTCAGATAAACCCAAATGCTTTGATCACACTATCAAAGCGCTTATTCCAACTCCGAGATGCTTGCACCAGTCCATAAATGGATCGCCGAGCTTGCACACTTTGTTAGCTCCTTTTGGATCAATAAAACCTTCGTTGCATCATATACAACTCTTCTTCCGTAAATCCATTCAGAATGCAGTCTTTACATCCATTTGCCAAATTTCATAATCATAAAATGCGGCAATTGCTAACATGATTCGACAGACTTAAGCATCGCTACGGGTGAGAAGGTCTCATCGTAGTCAATCCCTTGAACTTGTCGAAAACCCTTTGCGACAAGTCGAGCTTTGTAGATGATAATATTACCGTCGTCGGTCTTCTTCTTGAAGATCCACTTGTTTTCTATTGCTTGCCGACCCTCGGGCAAGTCAACCAAAGTCCACACTTTGTTTTCATACATGGATCCTATCTCAGATTTCATGGCCTCAAGCCATTTTGCGGAATCTGGGCTCACCATCGCTTCTTCATAGTTCGTAGGTTCATCATGATCTAGTAGCATGACTTCCAGAACATGATTACCATACCACTCAGTGCGGATCTTACTCTGGTTGATCTACGAGGTTCAGTAGTAACTTGATCTGAAGTTTCATGATCAACATCATCAACTTCCTCACTATTTGGTGTAGATGTCGCAGAAACCGGTTTACGTGATAAACTACTTTCAAATAAGGGAGAAGGTACAGATTACCTCATGAAGTTCTACTTTCCTCCCTCTCCCTTGTTTTGAGAGAAACTCCTTCTCTTGAAAGGATCCATTCTTAGCAACAAATGTCTTGCCTTCGGATCTGTGATAGAAGGTGTACCCAACTGTCTCCTTTGGGTATCCTATGAAGACACATTTCTCCAATTTAGGTTCGAGCTTATCAGGTTGAAGCTTTTTCACATAAGCATCGCATCCCCAAACTTTAAGAAACGACAACTTTGGTTTCTTGCTAAACCATAGTTCATAAGGTGTCGTCTCAACGGATTTTGACGGTGTTCTATTCAGCGTGAATGCGGCCGCCTCAAGAGCATAACCCCAAAACGATAGCGGTAAATCTATAAGAGACATCATAGATCGCACCATATCTAGTAAAGTGCGATTACGACGTTCGGACACACCATT
This sequence comes from Aegilops bicornis, assembly GCA_021605145.1. Taxonomy (NCBI): domain Eukaryota; kingdom Viridiplantae; phylum Streptophyta; class Magnoliopsida; order Poales; family Poaceae; genus Aegilops; species Aegilops bicornis. The sequence continues at coordinate 524,712,932 of CM038673.1, forward strand.
GCGCTGTGGTGTTCCGGGTGGCGTGAGTTGAGAAACTATTCCGCATTGTTTTAAATGTAGACCAAACTCGTAACTCAAATATTCGCCTGCACGATCAGATCGTAGAAACTTTATTTTCTTATTACGATGATTTTCAACTTCACTCTGAAATTCTTTGAACTTTTCAAATGTTTCAGACTTATGTTTCATTAAGTAGATATACCCATATCTCGCTTAAATCATCTGTGAAGGTGAGAAAATAACGATATCCGCCACGAGCCTCAACATTCATTGGACCACATACATCTCAGATGTATGATTTCCAACAAATCTGTTGCTCTCTCCATAGTACCGAAAACGGGTTTTAGTCATCTTGCCCATGAGGCACGGTTCGCAAGTGCCAAGTGATTCATAATCAAGTGACTCCAAAAGTCCATCAAGATGGAGTTTCTTCATGCGCTTTACACCGATATGACCTAAACGGCAAAGGCCACAAATAAGTTGCACTATCATTATCAACTCGCATCTTTTGGTTTCAACATTATGAATATGTGTATCACTACTATCGAGATTCATTAAAATAGACCACTCTTCAAGGGTGCATGACCATAAAAGATATTATTCATATAAATAGAACAACCATTATTCTCTCGATTTAAATGAATAACCGCCTCGCATCAAACAAGATCCAGATATAATGTTCATGCTCAACGCCGCACCAAATAACAATTATTTAGGTCTAAAACTAATCCCGAAGGTAGATGTAGAGGTAGCGTGCGACCGCGATCACATCGACTTTGGAACCATTTCCCACGCCAAGATCGTCACCTCGCCCTTTGCCGTTGTTCGCAATCCGTAGTCCCCTGCTTCGAGTTGCAAATATTAGCAATGTAACCCGATTAAATACCTGTGTGCTGCATGAGCTCTAGTAAGGTACACATCAATAACATGTATATCACATATACCTTTGTTCACCTTGCCATCCTTCTTATCCGCCAAATACTTGGGGCAGTTCCACTTCCAAAGGACCAGTCTTTGCGGTAGAAGCACTTTCCGCTTTCAGGTTTAGGTCCGCACTTGGGTTTCTTCTCCGAGCAAAGAACTTGTTTGCTGTTCTTCTTGAAGTTCCCCTTCTTCTTCCCTTTGCCTTTCTTCTTGAAACTAGTGGTCTTATTGACCATCAACACTTGATGCTCCTTCTTGATTTCTACCTCCGCAGTCTTTAGCATTGTGAAGAGCTCAGGCATAGTCTTTACTAACCCTTGCATATTATAGTTCATCACGAAGCCTTTGTAGCTTGGTGGTAGTGATTGAAGAATTCAGTCAATGACACAATCATCCGGAAGATCAACTCCCAGCTTGAGTCAAGTGATTGTAATACCTGCACATTCCGAGTATGTGCTCACCGATGCACTCCATTCTCCTCCATCTTGCAGCTATAGAACTTATTGGAGACTTCATATCTCTCAATCCGGGCATTCTGTTGAAATATCAACTTCAACTCTGGAACATCTCATATGCTCCATGACGCTCAAAACGTCGTTGAAGACCCGGTTCTAAGCCGTAAAGCATGGCACACCGAACTATAGAGTAGTCACCAGCTTTGCTCGCCAGACGTTCTTAACGCCGTCGGTTACATCGGCAAGAAGAGTCTGGCACCTAGCGGTGCATCCAGACGTAACTCTTCCGTGCAGCAATGAGGATAATCCTCGTGTTACGGACCCAGTCCGTGTAATTGCTACCATCATCTTTCAACTTTGCTTTCTCAAGGAACGCATTAAAATTCAACGGAACAACAAAGACGAGCCATCTATCTATAAACAAACATAGACAAGCAAGATACTATCAGTACTAAGTTCATGATAAATTTAAGTTCAATTAATCATATTACTTAAGAACTCCCACTTAGACAGACATCTCTCTAGTCATCTAAGTGATCACGTGATCCAAATCAACTAAACCATAACCGATCATCACGTGAGATGGAGTAGTTTTCAATGGTGAACATCTTATGTTGATCATATCTACTATATGATTCACGCCGACCTTTCGGTCTCCGTGTTCGAGGCCATATCTGCATATGCTAGGCTCGTCAAGTATAACTCGAGTATTCTGCGTGTGCAAAACTGGCTTGCACCCGTTGTAGATGGACGAGAGCTTATCACACCCGATCATCACGTGGTGTCTCTAAGACGCATTTAACTTTGGCAACGGTGCATACTCGTGGAGAACACTACTTGATAATTTTAGTGAGAGATCATCTTAAAATGCTACCGCCAATCAAAGCAAAATAAGATGCATAAAGGATAAACATCACATGCAATCAATATAAGTGATATGATATGGCCATCATCATCTTGTGCTTGTGATCTCCATCTCCGAAGCACCGTCGTGATCACCATCGCCACCGGTAGCGACACCTTGATCTCCATCGTAGCATCATTGTCGTTTCGCCATCTATTGCTTCTACGACTATCGCTACCGCTTAGTGATAAAGTAAAGCAATTACAGGCGTTTGCATTTCATACAATAAAGCGACAACCATATGGCTCCAGCCGATTGCCGATAACTTCGGTTACAAAACATGATCATCTCATACAATAAAATATAGCATCACGCCTTGACCATATCACATCACAACATGCCCTGCAAAAACAAGTTAGACGCCTTCTACTTTGTTGTTGCAAATTTTACGTGGCTGCTACGGGCTTAAGCAAGAACCAATCTCACCTACGCATCAAGACCACAACGATATTTCACAAATAGACTCCGCTTTAACCTTCTCAAGGACCGGGCGTAGCCACTCAGTTCAACTAAAGTGAGAGAGACAGGCACCCGCCAGCCACCTTTAAGCACGAGTGCTCGTAGCAGTGAAACCAGTCTCGCGTAAGCGTCACGCTGTAATGTCGGTCCGGCCGCTTCATCTCACAATACCGCTGAACCAAAGTACGACATGCTTTGGTAGGCGGTATGACTTGTATCGCCCACAACTCACTTGTGTTCTACTCGTGCAAAACATCAAACCATAAAAACCTAGGCTCGGATGCCCTTTGTTGGGGAACGAGTAATTTCAAAAAATTCCTACGCACACGCAAGATCATGGTGATGCATAGCAACGAGAGGAGAGTGTTGTCTACGCACTCGTGAGACCGGCGGAAGCGATCACAACGTAGAGGAAGTAGTCGACGTTCTCCTCGCGATCCAACCGATCCCAGCGCCGTTACTCCGGCGCCTCCGAAGTTCTTGGCACACGCTCAGCTCGGTGACGCTCCTCAGTTCGATCCAAAGAAAGCTCCGGGGAGAGAGAGTTCCGTCAGCACGACGGCGTGGTGACGATCTTGATGTTCTACCGACGCAGGGCTTCGCCTAAGCACCGCTACGATATGACCGAGGTGGAATATGGTGGAGGGGGGCACCGCACACGGCTAAGAGATCCAAGAGATCAATTGTTGTGTCTTTGGTGCTAGCCCTGCCCCTCTATTTATATGTTGAGCCCCGGGGTCGAAACTTGGAGCAAAAGCCTCCTCAAAGTCGGTTTTGTCCGAAGGCAAGAGTCCCACTCGGACTCCAGGACCAAACGCCACAATCCTTGGCGTCGGCCCAGACGCCATGGGCCTCGGCGTGGCCCAGGCCGACGCCAGGTCTCCGGCGTTTGGCCCCCTGGCCTCCGCAAAACTCCTTTTGCACCGACCTAAAGCCTCATGGGCTTGACCCCTTAGCCTAAACATATCATTCAATATATGAATCTTTACGTCTCGACCATTTCGAGACTCCTCGTCAAGTCCCCGATCTCATCCGGACTCAAATCCTTCGCACATCAAAATACACAAAGCTCATAATATAACCGCCATCGAAACCTTAAGCGTGCGGACCCTACGGTTCGAGAACAATGTAGACATGACCGAGACACGTCTCCGGTCAATAACCAATAGCGGGACCTGGATGCCCATATTGGCTCCTACATATTCTACGAAGATCTTTATCGGCGGACCGCATAACAACATACGTTGTTCCCTTTGTCATCGGTATGTTACTTGCCCGAGATTCGATCGTCGGTATCCAATACCTAGTTCAATCTCATCTTGGCAAGTCTCTTTACTCGTTCCGTAATACATCATCTCACAGCTAACTCATTAGTTGTAATGCTTGCAAGGCTTAGTGATGTGTATTACCGAGAGGGCTCAGAGATACCTCTCCGACAATCGGAGTGACAAATCCTAATCTCGAAATACGCCAACCCAACATCTGCCTTTGGAGACACCTGTAGTACTCCTTTATAATCACCCAGATTACGTTGTGACGCTTGGTAGTACCCAAAGTGTTCCTCCGGTAAACGGAGTTGCATATTCTCATAGTTATAGGAACATGCATAAGTCATGGATAAAAGCAATAGCAACATACTAAACGATCGGGTGCTAAGCTAATGGAATGGGTCATGTCAATCAGATCATTCAACCAATGATGTGACCTTGTTAATTAAATGACAACTCCTTTGTCTATGGTTAGGAAACATAACCATCTTTGATTAACAAGCTAGTCTAGTAGAGGCATACTAGTGACACTCTGCTTGTCTATGTATTCACACATGTATTATGTTTCCGTTAATACAATTCTAGCATGAACAATAAACATTTATCATGAAATAAGGAAATAAATAATAACTTTATTATTGCCTCTAGGGCATATTTCCTTCAAAAGGAACATCAAGTGTTGATGGTTAACAAGACCACCAGTTTCAAGAAAAAGGGCAAAGGGAAGAAGAAGGGGAACTTCAAGAAGAACAGCAAACAAGTTGCTGCTCAAGAGAAGAAACCCAAGTCTGGACCTAAGCCCGAAATCGAGTGCTTCTACCGCAAGCGGTCGACACCGGAAGCGGAACTGCCCCAAGTATTTGGCGGATAAGAAGGATGGCAAGGTGAACAAAGGTATATGTGATATACATGTTATTGATGTGTACCTTACTAATACTCGCAGAGTACTGGTATTTGATACGGTTCTGCTAATATTTGCAACTCGAAACAGGAACTACGGATTAAGTGAAGATTGGCTAAGGACGAGGTGACGATGCGCGTCGGAAATGGTTCCAAAGTCGATGTGATCGCGGTCGGCACGCTACCTCTACATCTACCATCGGGATTAGTTTTAGACCTAAATAATTGTTATTTAGTGCTAGCGTTAAGCATGAACATTATATCTGGATCTTGTTTGATGCGAGACGGTTATTCATTTAAGTCAGAGAATAATGGTTGTTCTATGTATATGAATAATATCTTTTATGGTCATGCACCCTTGAAGAGTGGTCTATTTTTATTGAATCTCGATAGTAGTAATACACATATTCATAGTGTTGAAACCAAAAGATGCAGAGTTGATAATGATAGTGCAACTTATTTGTGGCACGCCGTTTGGGTCATATCGAGTAAAACGCATGAAGAAACTCCATCTTGATGGGCTTTTGGAATCACTTGATTATGAATCACTTGGTACTTATGTAACCGTGCCTCATGGGCAAGATGACTAAAACGCCGTTCTCCGGAACTATGGAGCGAGCAACTGATTTGTTGGAAATCATACATACCGATGTTTGTGGTCCGATGAATGTTGAGGCACGCCAAGCGGTATCGTTATTTTCTCACCTTCATAGATGATTTGAGCAGATATGGATATATCTACTTAATGAAACACAAATCTGAAACATTTGAAAAGTTCAAAGAATTTCAGAGTGAAGTGGAAAATCATCGTAACAAGAAAATAAAATTTCTACGATCTGATTGTGGAGGAGAATATTTGAGTTACGAAGTTTGGTTTACATTTGAAACAATGCGGAATAGTTTTCAAGAACTCACGCCACCCGAACACCACAACGAAATGGTGTGTCCGAACGTCAGAATCGTACTTTACTAGATATGGTGCGATCTATGATGTCTCTTCTTGATTTACCGCTATCGTTTTGGGGTTATGCTTTAGAGACGGCCGCATTCACGTTAAATAGGGCACCATCAAAATCCGTTGAGACGACACCTCATGAACTGTGGTTTGGCAGGAAACCAAAGTTGTCGTTTCTTAAAATTTGGGGCTGCGATGCTTATGTGAAGAAACTTCAACCAGATAAGCTCGAACCCAAATCAGAGAAATGTGTCTTCATAGGATACCCAAAGGAGACTGTTGGGTACACCTTCTATCACAGATCTGAAGGCAAGATTTTCGCTGCTAAATTCGGATCCTTTCTAGAAAAAGAGTTTCTCTCGAAAGAAGTGAGTGGGAGGAAAGTAGAACTTGATGAGATAATCAGATTCTGCTCCCTTATTGGAAAGTAGTTCGTAACAAGAAACGGTTCCTGTGACAACTACATCAATTAGTGAGGAAACTAATGATATTGATCATGAAACTTCAGATCAAGTTTCTACTGAACTTCGTAGGTCAACCAGAGTAAGATCCACACCAGAGTGGTACGGTAATCCTATTCTGGAAGTCATGTTACTTGACCATGGCGAACCTACAAACTATAAGAAGCGATGATGAGCCCAGATTCCGCAAAATGGCTGGAAGCCATGAAATCTGAGATGGGATCCATGTATGAGAACAAAGTATGGACTTTGGTTGACTTGCCCGATGATCGGCAAGCCATTGAGAATAAATGGATCTTTAAGAAGAAGACCGACGCCGATGGTAATATAACTGTTTATAAAGCTCGACTTGTTGCGTAAAGGTTTTCGACAAGTTCAAGGGGTTGACTACGATGAGACTTTCTCACCCGTGGCGATGCTTAAGTCTGTCCGAATCATGTTAGCAATTGCTGCATTTTATGATTATGAAATTTGGCAAATGGATGTGAAAACTGCATTCTTGAATGGATTTCTAGAAGAAGAGTTGTATATGATGCAACTGTAAGGTTTTGTTGATCCAAAAGGTGCTAACAAAGTGTGCAAGCTCCAAATGATCAATTTATGGTCTCGTGCAAGCCTCTCGGAGTTGGAATAAACGCTTTGATAGTGTGATCAAAGCATATGGTTTTATATGAGACTTTTGGAGAAGCCTGTATTTACAAGAAAGTGAGTGGGAGCTCAGAGCATTTCGATATTATATGTGGATGACATATTATTGATTGGAAATGATATAGAATTTCTGGATAGCATAAAAGGATACTTGAATAAAAGTTTTTCAATGAAAGACCTCGGTGAAGCTGCTTACATATTGGGCATCAAGATCTATAGAGATAGATCAAGACGCTTAATTGGACTTTCACAAAGCACATACCTTGATAAAGTTTTGAAAAAGTTCAAAATGGATCAGGCAAAGAAAGGATTTTTTGCCTGTGTTACAAGGTGTGAAATTGAGTCAGACTCAATGCCCGACCACAGCAGAAGATAGAGAGAAAATGAAAGATGTTCCCTATGCTTCAGCCATAGGCTCTATCATGTATGCAATGCTGTGTACCAGACCTGGCATATGTTTAGCAATAAGCTTGGCAGGAAGGTACCAAAGTAATCCAGAGTGGATCATCGGACAGCGGTCAAGAACATCCTGAAATACCTGAAAAGGACTAAGGATATGTTTCTCGATATGGAGGTGACAAAGAGCTAGTCGTAAATGGTTACGCCGATGTAAGCTTTGACACCGATCCGGACGATTCTAAATCGCAAACCGGATACGTGTTTTTATTAAACGGTGGAGCTGTCAGTTGGTGCAGTTCTAAACAAAGCATCGTGGCGGGATCTACATGTGAAGCGGAGTACATAGCTGCTTCGGAAGCAGCAAATGAAGGAGTCTAGATGAAAGAGTTCATTTCCGATCTAGGTGTCATACCTAGTGCATCGGGACCAATGAAGATCTTCTGTGACAATACTGGTGCAATTGCCTTGGCAAAGGAATCCAGATTTCACAAGAGGACCAAGCATATCAAGAGACGCTTCAATTCCATTCGGGACCAAGTCCAAGTGGGAGACATAGAGATTTGCAAGATACATACGGATCTAAATGTTGCAGACCCGTTGACTAAGCCTCTTTCACGAGCAAAACATGATCAGCACCAAGACTCCATGGGTGTTAGAATCATTACTGTGTAATCTAGATTATTGACTCTAGTGCAAGTGGGAGACTGAAGGAAATATGCCCTAGAGGCAATAATAAAGTTATTATTTATTTCCTCATATCATGATAAATGTTTATTATTCATGCTAGAATTGTATTAACCGGAAACATAATACATGTGTGAATACATAGACAAACATACAAATCACTAGTATGCCTCTACTTGACTAGCTCATTAATCAAAGATGGTTATGTTTCCTAACCATAGACATGTGTTGTTATTTGATTAATGGGATCACATCATTAGGAGAATGATGTGATTGACATGACCCATTCCGTTAGCTTAGCACTTGATCGCTTAGTATATTGCTATTGCTTTCTTCATGACCTATACATGTTCCTGTAACTATGAGATTATGCAACTCCTGCTTACGGAGGAACACTTTGGGTGCTACCAAATGTCACAACGTAATCGGGTGATTATAAAGGAATACTACAGGTGTCTCCAAAGGTACATGTTGGGTTGGCGATTTCGAGATTAGGTTTTGTCACTCCGATTGTCTGGAGAGGTATCTCTAGGCCTTCTCGGTAATACACATCACATAAGCCTTGCAAGCATTGCAACTAATAAGTTAGTTGTGAGATGACGACACGGAACGAGTAAAGAGACTTGCCGGTAACGAGATTGAACTAGGTATTGGATACCGACGATCGAATCTCGGGTAAGTAACATACCGATGACAAAGGGAACAACGTATGTCGTTATGCGGTTTGACCGATAAAGATCTTCGAAGAATATGTAGGAACCAATATGGGCATCCAGGTTCCGCTTATTGGTTATTGACCGAGAATAGTTCTAGGTCATGTCTACATAGTTCTCGAACCCGTAGGGTCCGCACGCTTAACGCTACGATGACAGCTTATTATGAGTTTATAAGTTTTGGTGTACGAAGTTTGTTCGAGTCCCGGATGTGATCACGGACATGACGAGGAGTCTCGAAATGGTCGAGACATAAAGATTGATATATTGGAAGCCTATGTTTGGACTTCGAATAGTTCCGGTGAAATCGATTTTACCGAACACCGGGGTTACCGAACCCCGCCGGGGGTTTAATGGGCCTTCGTGGGCCATGTGGGATAAGTGGAGGGCTCGCCCGGGCCGGCCGCTGCCTCCCCCTAGTCCGAATAGGACAAGGAAGGGGCGGCGCCTTCTCTTCCCTCCCCAAGTCCTAATCCAACTAGGAAAAGGGGGGGAGTCCTACTCCCGGTGGGAGTAGGACTCCTCCGGCGTGCCTCCTCCTAGGGCTGGCCGCACCCCCCCTTGCTCCTTTATATACGGGGGCAGAGGGGCACCCCATGACACACAAGTTGATCTACGGATCGTTCCTTAGCCGTGTGCGCTGCCCCCCTCCACCATATTCCACTTCGGTCATATCGTCGCGGAGCTTAGGCGAAGCCCTGCGCCGGTGGAGCGTCATCATCGCTACCACGCCGTCGTCGACGGAACTCATCCCCGACGCTTTGCTGGATCGGAGCCCGGGATCGCCATCGAGCTGAACGTGTGCTGAACTCGGAGGTGCCGTATGCTCGGTACTTGGATCGGTCGGATCGTGAAGACGTACGACTACATCAACCGCGTTGTTATAACGCTTCCGCTTACGGTCTATGAGGGTACGTGGACATACACTCTCCCCTATCGTTGCGATGCCATCACCATGATCTTGCGTGTGCGTAGGAATTTTTTTGAAATTACTACGTTCCCCAACAGTTGGATCAGTCATATTAGGCACCACCAAGACCGATGCCCCCAAGTAATCTCCATATTCGTTCCTGCAGAAAGCTGCTGCCGCTCCAACACTGCTATTCCGCGAGAAAGCACCATCAACATTGATCTTTGCATGATTCTAAGAGGGAGGAATCCAGCTCCTTCTAGTGTCTCGGATTGGTGATGTCTGCACCTTCTCCTTTCTGGCATTAACCGTCTCTAGCTCAGACAGATAGGATTGCACAAATCGATGGATTTGTTCGGGGCTCTGAAAAATGTTATCATGGATTGCTTTACGCCTCGCCGTCCAGATGGCCCACAGTGTGACAATCATCCTCGTAAATTCATCGTGCGACAGGGAATCATACATGAAGAACAGCCACTGTTTCGCCCGAGGATCACTGCATAAGATCATATGTTCAGCCACATTTGCATCCGATAATGCCCACGTACATTTGGCCACTGTACAGTCCAAGAGTGAGTGGAGCCATGAATCGGCGCATCCGCATAGATTACATGTGCTTGATGTGGCCATCTTCCTGTGGTGCAGGACATCTGCTGAAGGTATGGACTGGTGAGCAAAGCGCCAGACGAAGATTTTCAGTTTTGAAGGTACTGACAATTTCCATAGTTTGGTCCACGTCTTTGCTTCCCCTGAACTAGAAGACCCCGGCACTCTGTCCAGCCAATTCTCACGCCTGATTTTTGTTTGAACAAGCATCCGGTAAGCTGATCTCACACTGAAAATTCCTTTCTTCTCAAAATGCCAAGCCCAAAAATCCTCAACCTTACGTGTGCACAAAGGAATGCTCAAGATCGCCTCTGCATCCATTGGTAAGAAAACCTGGCGTACCAAATCTGTATTCCACGCTGCCTCGGTATGGTTTATAAGTTCATGCACCATTTGAGGTGGATTCGGGACCAAAGGCATAAGAGGTCTGAGCAGAGGTTCGCGTGGAATCCAGTTGCAAGTCCAGATAGGAGTTGAACGACCATTCCCAATCCGGCGAGAGACAGCCTGCTTGAGAACCTCCCTTCCATCCAGTATAGACCGCCATATTTGTGAGGGATTGGATCCAAGTTCTGCATCAAGAAGAGTGGTTGTGGGAAAATACACCGCTTTTAAAATTCTAGCACTGAGAGAAGATGGATCATGTAGTAAACGCCATGCTTGTCGTGCCAATAACGCCAAGTTGAAAATCTCAAGATCCCGAAAGCCAAGGCCCCCCATATATTTTGGACTTGTCATTACCTGCCATGATACCCAATGTAGCTTCCTTTTTCCTTCTTTGCTTCCCCACCAAAACCCTCGAATCAAAGAGTTTATATGCTCACATAGACCACGAGGTAGTCGGAAACATGCCATAGAATAAACAGGGATAGCCTGAGGCACTGATTTAATAAGAACCTCTTTTCCTCCAGCTGACAAATTTTTTGCAATCCATCCCTTCACCTTATTCCAAATCCTGTCCTTTAGGAATTTGAAAGTGCCATTCTTTGAGTGACCCACATCCGTCGGCATACCCAAATACCTTTCATTCAGAGATTCGTTTGGAACTTGTAATGACAGCTTCACCAATTCCCGAGTACTGTTAGGACAGCCCTTGCTAAAGAAGATAGAAGATTTATCCTTATTAACCCGCTGCCCCGATGCATCGCAATATTGGTTCGATAGGTTTGATACCTCATTCGCACCCTCGGCACTAGCTTTGAAAAACAGCAGGCTGTCATCGGCAAACAGGAGGTGATTCACCGGCAGAGCCGTTGAAGCCACCTTGATCCTGCTTAAATGTGATGACTGGTTAGAGTTTAAAAGGCACGAAAGGCCCTCCGCTGCTAACAAAAAAAGGTAGGGTGAAATAGGATCTCCCTGTCGAATCCCTCTTGTTGGTCTGAAAAACTTTCCAACTTTTTCCCATTGAACAATACATAGAATGATACAGACCTGACCATCCCCATTATTACCTTGACCCACTGTTGGTCAAAACCAAGCTTCAACATTATTGCCTCCAGATACTGCCATTCCACACGGTCATAAGCTTTCATCATATCAAGTTTGAGCGCTGAAAAACTATTAACCTTCGACCTGTTTCTTTTCATGAAGTGCAAACATTCATAGGCAGAAATTATATTATCAGTGATCAACCTACCAGGCACAAATGCAGATTGCTCTTGCGAAATGATATGGTAGAATAGTTTTGAGTCTATTGGCCATCACTTTCGAAGCAATTTTGTAGACCACATTACACAAACTTATAGGTCGAAACTGTGATAGAAGTGTGGGATTTTCTACCTTTGTTATGAGGACAAGTACTGATTCATTGATAGATTCTGCGCTATCCACCCCTTTCACAATTCGCAGTACCACTGATGTTACCTCCTTTCCACAAACATCCCAGTGACGCTGAAAAAAATGAGCCGGAAAACCATCCGGGCCCGGCGCCTTTGTCGGGAACATTTGGAACAAGGCTCTTTTAACTTCCTCTTCTGTATAGGGTGCATTCAAAGATGCATTCATATCAGCTGTCACTTTATGAGGTACATGATCAAGCACCTGTTCCATATTGGCTACCCCTTCTGAAGCAAAAAGATTGTTATAGAATTCCTTTGCCATTTGTTCCATCTCTGCAGCATCAGAAGTTGTGGAACCGTCAATTTTCGTGAGCACCTTTATAAGATTTTTGCGTCGCCTCATGCTCGCTCTCTGGTGAAAATACTTCGTGTTCTTGTCACCCGAGGCGAGCCACTCAATCCGTGATCGTTGGCGCCACAAAATCTCTTCTCTGTAATAGAGCTCCACTAGCTTCTCAATAATATTTAACTCCTCAAGTGAAGGTCCGGTTCTAGCTGCACTATTCTGTAATTCTTCAAGCCTTTTTTTCAAAGTTTTAATTTCCTTTCTAACACTTCCGAAGGTATCATGATTCCAAGCGGATAAGTTCGCCGAAAGGTTTTTCAGCTTCTCCTTTATCGCAGCTGCAGAATTCGCCTCTACTGAAGTGTCCCATCCGGCGACTACTGTTGGTTTCAGTCCTTCATGCGATTCCCACATGAGTTCGTACCTAAACTGTTTATCTCGCTGATTTTGTTCTCTGGTGTGCAAGCACAAGTTTATGGCCTTGTGATCCGAAGTGGCTGCTGATAAGTGAGTAAGTTCGCTCCGAGGGAACATATCCATCCAGTCTACTGAACCCAGGGCTCGGTCAAGCCTAACGTGTGTATATGAGCCTCCAGCCACTTTTTTTGCATAAGTCTAGAAGCTTCCCTTGTATCCCAGGTCGGCGAGGCCACATAAATCCAGCGTATCCCGGAAGCCCCGCATCTGGTTGTGACTCCGTTGACCAACACCCCTGTGTTCTTCATGCCGTAGCACCTCGTTGAAATCGCCGATACATAGCCATGGGAGAGGGCTGTGCGAGGCCAAACCTTTCAATGTATCCCACGTTCTGTATCTCACCTGTGTTTGTGCTTCTCCGTAGACACAAGTCAGTCTCCACTCCGCAGGCCCTAGGCCCTGGACAGAGAAGTCAACATGATACTTAGAGTAGCCCAAGTTAACTAAATTTATTCCATTGTTCCAAAACACACCAATACCACCGCTCCTACCAGAGCTATCAATAGCAAAACCATTATCAAAACCTAAAGAGCCAGAAAGACCTTCTACTCTAGCCTTGTTGATCTGAGTTTCTACGATGCAAAGAATAGAAGGGGCAAACTTCGCCCTGATTTCACGGAGCTCTCGAACTGTCGCGGCATTGCCAGCTCCATGACAGTTCCAGCATATAATACTCATTTGGCCTGGCGACCCTCCTGATTGGAGGTCACCAAAAGTGCCAATTTTGCTGTGTTTGGAGAACCCGAATTCTTGTGCTTCTTCTTATCCCTTGGTGAGGTGTACAAAGGCGGCGGTGGAGGGACGTCGTGATCGACAACCACCTCTGCATGCGATATTGAGACAGTGATGTCCTTGCTGTTAGCAGCCACAACCGCTATCTTTTCTGCAGATAAGTCCAGCTTCCTCCTTGTTGCTTCGTCCCCCTGTCCTGCTCCAACCACCGGCCCAGTCTCCTTCAGAGGGCTTTCAGCCGTGTCGCGGAGGTCGTCCTCCCCATGCAGTCCAGCCTCCTGGGAAGAGCGCTTCCTTGCACCTGTTGGGTTTCCCCGATCAGTTGGGTTGCCCCTACCACCTCCTGGGTTGCGCCCGCCACCTCTGTTTCCAGGTCTTCCTCTCTGAGAAGTCGGCCTTGCCCAACTGTTACCAAACTGATTTGATGGCAGGCTCCTTCTCGTTGCAATCATCCACTCACCATACTCAATCTCATCGTCACCATGGATGCCGTTCCCACACTCCTCCATGATATGACCCATGATTCCGCATACCTCACAAAAGTATGCAATTTTCTCATATTTTACAGGAAGAAACAGGCGCTCTTTGCCCCCGAGGTTCAACGGAGTGAAGCGGATCAGAGGTTCAGCGATAACAATCTTTGCCCGGACTCGGACGTAGTTGCCCTCAAAAATTCTATTGGGGTTCATCTCTACACTCTTGACCTGACCGATTCGCCTAGCCAGTTGGTCTATGATCGGTTCCTTACGGTAAAGGTCAGGCGTATCATGAATCTGAGCCCACACATACACACGGTCCAGGGGTACTGCTTCAGGTTTACCTTTGCCATCATATTCCTCTATCGCCACCATCAGGGCTCGAAAGATCCTGGGCCCTTGATGCATAACCCTATTCCAATCCGCAACACAAAAAACTTGGATCACGAACAAATTGTCATCAGCCTCCCGGATATCTGGCTCATACGCCAACCTCCACGCAAACTTCATTGTGTCCTTGAACGCATCTGCACCGAAGGTCTTGCGCGTGTTGACCTTGGCTACTGCTAGCCAGCGCTTCTCTTTCTCTAGCTGTGAGATCTCTTCCTCATTGACAATCACGTCATCCAATTCAGATTCCTTGAGCTTCATATTCTTCATCGCAGTCTCCAGATCAACAGCCCTTTTTCCCCTCCTCCCGGACGAGGAAGAGCTGTCCGGTCCGTTCCGTGCATCACGCGCCGCCATCTAGCCGCCGCAAACCCTAGCTGCCAACACACGTCGAGGCTGGGCAGAAGGAACGTCCTTCCCCAATGAGCCCCAATGCGCTCAAGGAGAGGGAAGAAGATCACCAGATTGGTCGGTTATGGTGGATAAAAACTCAACGGCGACGGGAAATCGCCGGAGTAGTAAACCCTAGGTCCAGGGTAGGCTTGAAAATCCTACCAAACGGTGCTTGCTGGCTCGATAATAGATCCCCACGGTTGAAGGTTGAAGGCGCCTTGGCCCCCACTAGGCCACCGGGCCAGAGACGGAATTTCGATCGTGAGCCGCGTCCGGCCCACAGGCGGTTAAAATACCGCACTCTCTCTCAATGAAACGGCGGCGTGATCTCATCTTTTATTTCTCTCATCTTGCGGGGGGCCAAGGCGCCGGCGCGCGGAGGAGTTCATCTGAATTCGCCCGTGAGTCTCCCCTCCCCTACCCTACCCTAACTCCGGATCTCGTTTTCGCTTCCTCTACGCTTTCTGTAATCGCGCCTCTTCTGCATCACGCGCCTTGAGCCCGTAGGGAATACAAGTTCTATCGTTAGGGTTGCAACCTGCAAGGAAAAACTCCAATCCGTCGGAACCTAGTATGTACCCATGTCTTTTATTTGTGTATATAATTATATTAGATTCAAAGATTATGGATCATGGATTGTTTGATGACCTCTTGAGTAGTCATATAAAGAGGGATAATGTTGAGGGCATAGCGATTTCTTCAGCTCCTTTTTTGATCCCAAAATGTTTGAAAGTTACGATGAACGATCTTTCTTTCATGTATTTTCTGCAGAGTTTATTCAGTCTCTGAGTTCGTTTGGCTTGCCAGTCCGTGAAATTGTTGATTGCCCAAGGATCTCGTAGATCTCTTGCTGTGGCTTCGATGGAAGCCATGGCGATGAAGCCAACAAAGAAGAAACGCCTCACCTGGTTGCCGCAAGATATCATCGAACTGATACTTGTGAGGCTTCCGGTGAGCAATCTACTGAGGTGCCGTGTTGTCTGCAAGCAGTGGGATGGCATCATCCGGGATCCGCAGTTCACCATGGCACACCTCAGGCGTGCGCTGCATCGCCCCCTTTTATTTTTCAACGAGGCCGGGCTTCAGGCAAGTCCTTCCCTAGCGAAGCAGTCCTCTTTGATGAGGCCTGGTCGCCATCGACACGGGATGTGCCCGTGATTGATCCTGATGATTTCTTGTGCGCTTCGTGCAATGGCCTTGTTTGCTTGTACTCAAGTAACTCAACCATCAAGATAGCCAACCTCGCTACCGGTGAAAGTATGCACCTAGCCAAACCCGTCAAGTACGCGACGCAAGATCAATCTTCGTTCTACAGCTTTGGTTTCAGCCCAGCTACAAATGAATACAAGATCGTGCACTTTCTTCCAGGCCAGAAGCTCCACCCTGCTGGTGCTTCCTTCAGTGTCATTCAAGTTTACACGCTAGGCGATGACAAGTGGAGGGACATCAGAACTCTAGAGGTTGTAAGCCTGTACTGTGTGAAACAAAGTGGAGTTGTCAATGTTGACGGAGCAATGTACTGGCTAACCCATGACGAAGAAAGCAACTGGCGACGGGCCGTTATATCCTTTGATCTCAGAGATGAATGTCTAGAATTAATACGGTTGCCCAAAGTTGATTTTGCGGATCCTGCATTTGTTAATCCGTTCTGTTACTGGATCACGGAGATAGATTCAAGGTGTCTGTGGCTGCTGTTCAAGCCGGAAGAGATTCCTTGCTCGCAAGGAAGCTGCATATCTGGACACTTGACAACAAGGTAGAGAAAAGCTGGACCCAGAAGTATAGTATTGAGTTACCAGCACTTAGCGTTCTTGGACCGCATTTCATCTACGGGGATAAGATTATCATGCACAGTCGTAATGGTGGCATATATTGCCATGAATTGACAAGCCAGCAATTTACGATTGACGAAACCAAGTTGGTGAAGCTGTTAGATTTCAAACCCGAAGCTATGAGAATACGCAATCCTATATGTGTGTGAAGTCACTTGTTCGGTTGGATGCGCATAAGAAGGCCGGTATGGTGCGCACGCGAAAGCGAAAAGAGGGTTGGAAATTGAAGAAGTGGGAGGCGTGGGAACATGACCGTTCTAAGATAGAGGAGCTGTGGAGATCAGGCCATCGGATTCAGCAAAGGATGCATGTATGATAGCTGCACTTCCCTTATTAACCTATATAGTACAGTAGTATATGTTTCATTACTGTTGAAGATTTGAGTGTGACACACTGTAATAAGTAACAACCCTTGTTGGCAGGAAATGGCACATGTGATCGGGGCAGCCATCAGTCTGAACTTGCCTGCCCCACCAGATCAGGTAAACTTATCCTTCCGCGTCGAATTGAAAGTATCAAGATTTTTACACATTGGATCAACATTTTTCAGTTAATTTTGGAGTGAGGATTCTTAATTAGAACTGCCTGATGTGAGTGTAGCAGGATAGCCCCCACCGACGGCTTAATTGGGTGGAGCAGAGGCGGGTGACGGACATGTTGGAGTCTCATATTGATAGTTTGGATGCTCCATGGAAGGTATGGTGTGGAGATCTTCTTTGAGCAGAATCATTTGCTGTTTGTCTGATGTTGTGAATTGACATATTATTTATAGGTCTTAGTCCAGGCAGTGGACATCTTCAGTAGCGAGACCAATAAGATGATCCCAGCGGCAGACCAGGCAAAGGTTTGTGATGGCTCTACTAGCTTCCAGTTGCTCTAGTAGCCTCCCTGTTGTTGTTACCTGTTTCCTTCTAGTCTAGCATAATTTCCCTTAAATAAGTAAGTTAATGACTTGCTGTTGCCGCACAAAAAACCGCCGTCTCGTGCTTGTCCGCTTGACGGTCCACCTCTCCATGTGTCACGATCTTACAGCAGATGGATGGTTCCTGTGCGGCTGCTTGAGCGCGCTCGATAACGCGCACGCGCACCGCTCAGCATTTAGGTAGAATTTTGCCTACAGCAAAGTTCTCTGTGCCATTGTAAGTTAAATGTGCCTACATTTCAGGGGCTTTGTTACAAAAAGAGGACATGAAGTTGCTCATATAATATGTAGTAGTAGTTCCCCTGTATTGTCCAATGTAAAAATTGTAGGCACATCAAGCTGCTGCAATTAAAAAGAGAAGTTGCTCACAGTAAAAACTATTAATGGAACTACCACACACACACACACACACACACACACACAAAACTCTCCCTGGTGGTGCGTCTTATAAATCTTTTTGCTTACTATTGGCTGGACCTTACTATGTGGCCTAACAATTATTCAGAAAAATGTTCAACAGCAGAAACGACAAACCAATCTTTTGACTGAACTTAACTGAAATATAACGACACTAACAACAGCAGCAGGGGTTTGCAGAAAAAGAACTTGTGCTGGCACAAAAAATACTAGAGAGATTAACTTCATAACTCCCACTGGTAGTAAGAGATCAAGACTAAAAGAACACATCACATTGCCTGCAAAAACATATTGTATTGCCTGCAAAAACATATTGTATTGCCTATAAAAGATGGCAGGTGCTTTGTGTGTATTCCGTCAGTTGATATAAAATGTAGGCAAGTACTGAAACACATTGTTGCCTGCCTCCTCTAGAAATGAGGCCTGAAAATCCACAGTTATTGCCTAGCTATCGGAGTTGTTTTACATCTTTTATTTGCCTACAAACACTGCATGTTATTGCCTACATCCCGGGGATCGGATAGGAAGGCGATAGGAATTATTGCCTACCACCCAAAATCCAATCGGCTATGATCTGCTGCGCCCCCTCCCCATCGCCATGACTCTGCGTGCTGCACCTCTAAAAAATCCATTAGCTCCAAAAGCCATAAAAGCTCCAAAAGCACCTATTTAGGAGCTTCTATGGCTTTTTGGCCAAAGTGGAAAAGCTGCAAAAGCCCAAACAAACAGGGCCTATAGCATGTTCCCCTACAATGGTATCATGAGCATATCTATGAGTAGATGCAGGTACAGTTAGAGCATATGGTGATATGCGGCATTGTGTGCGGAGTGGTTAGGGAGCTCTAATTACCAGACGTTCATGTTGTAACCCTTATTTAGCGTAGTTTTGATCTCGATGGCATGGAAGAACTTTGTTACAATGGTCTGAATTTATGAGGTACTTTTATGCTCCTCGTGAGTATGTTGTTCGCTAACCGAAGTTATGCTTCAGATTCTTTTGGTTCAACCATAGTTGAGGATGCTAAATTTTACGATGAAGAGGGCTTGTAGATTTGATCTACACGGGGGTCACGCGTAATGATGAAGTTTAGTATTCGGTATATCCTAAGGCACCCTGCATGTTTATTAAACAACAGCATGAAGTGCGTGCTTATGGTTCGTAGGAAAATAAAATTCCACTTAACTGTAGCAGCCATGGTAATTAGCAAAAGCGATTAGAGGCATCGAACTTATTTTTGCAGGAGGTTTGCATGTGATGTGGTATGAGCCTTCATAAGATTAATATGTTTATATGAGATACAATCGTCATATGCGAAAAAGGAGTTCTTCGGTGAGAAAACTTGAAGAATCATGCTAGGGTAGAAAAGTTCTGCCACGGCAGCAAAAATAGATTGCGACAGTAGAGTTTTCGAAACTGTTTCCATGACAGCGTTTTCTGCTGAAAAACTGCCCACGACAACATTTTCTGTTGCCACGGGGATGGTTTTCAGCTGGTTTCAAAAAGCTTCTTCAACGGTAGACTTTTTGCAAGAACTGTGCATAGACGACGCAGACCACTTCAACGGAAGGGGCTATACATGTCACTGAATTATGAATTGTCTGTGATATTAATCCCTTTTTATGCACCTTATTTGATATATATTGTAAGGTGATCTTCACTTAAAAACATCAAGCTGATAGTGTTTATTCAACTGTAACATCGTCTAAAATACATGTTCCTCCAAATACCCTATGTCACATGGGTAAGGGTTTTATAGATGTTTAGTGTATAAGACGGGAATGCTTCATGCTGCAAGTATCCTCGGTTGTCCCGTATTTGGATATGGAAAATTGTTTATGGATTTTTTTTAAAAGTTCGTGAATTTGAAAAAAATATCGTGGATTGGAAAAAATCCGCACATTTAAAAAGTGGTCATGGATTTGAGAAAAGTTCACGAATTTTAAAAGGTTCGGGAAATTTTGTTTTTTTGGGGAATTTGAAATAAAAGTTCACGGATAAATAAAATATTAAACGAAGTATAAAAAGAAAAAAAAGAAAACATAAAAAAACCACCCTGAAAAAATCCACAGGAAACCGCCACAGAAAAAACCGTGGGAAACGGTTCAGAGAAAAATATAAATATGGCCAGCGCTATAGGCGCCACAAAGGGATTGGGGGATTGAAGGCGTATCCGCTCCGAACCTGGCCACTTCACCACCGGGCCAGAGACGGAATTAATTCCGTGAGCCGTGTCCGGCCCACAGGCGGTTAAATACCCCGCTCCCTCTCGATGAAACGGCGGCGTAATCTCATCTTTTATTTCTCTCATCTTGCGGGGGTCAAAGGCGCCGGCGGAGGAGTTCATCTGAATTCGCCCGTGAGTCTCCCCTCCCCTAACTCCGGATCTCGTTTTCCCTTCCTCTACGTTTTCTGCAACCGCGCTTCTTCCGCATCACGCGCATGCTTGATCCCGTAGGGAATACAAAATCAATCGTTAGGGTTGCAACCTGCAAGGGGAAAACGTTCGATCCGTCGGAACCTTGTATGTATGAAATATTGAGATTCAGTCGAGTACGAAATGTTGGCGGCGGCCTATTAATTACTAGGTAGCAGTACCCATGTCTTTTATTTGTGTATATAATTAGATTAGATTCAAAGATTATGGATCATGGAATGTTTGACGAACCTCTTGGGTAGTCATATAAAGAGGGATAATGTTGAGGGCATATGGCGATTTCTTCAGCTCCTGTTCTGATCCCATGTTGTTTAAAAATTATGATGAATGATCTTACTTTCATGCATTTTCTGCAGAGTTTATTCAGTCTCCGAATTTGTTTCACTTGCCAGTCAACTGTTGACAGCAGAAGGATCTGGCAGCTCTCTCACTGTGGCTTCGATGGAAACCATGGCGATGCAGCCAACAAAGAAGAAACGCGTGGCCAGCTTGCCGCAAGATATCATCGAACTGATACTTGTGAGGCTTCCGGTGAGCAACCTGCTGCGGTGCCGTGTTGTCTGCAAGCAGTGGGATGGCATCATCCGGGATCCGCAGTTCACCATGGCACACCTCAGGCACGCGCAGCCTCGCCCCCTTTTATTTTTCCAACGAGGCGAGACTTATGGCAAGTCCTTCCCTAGCGAAGCGGTCCTCTTTGATGAGGCCTGGTTACCGTCGACACGGGGTGTGCCGGTGATTGAGCCTGATGATTTTATGTGTGCTTCGTGCAATGGTCTTGTTTGCTTGTACTCGGATAAATCAACCATCAAGATAGCCAACCTCGCCACCGGTGAAAGTATGCACCTCGCCAAACCCGTCAAGTACAAGCACTCCAGGGATGATCACTCTTCGTTCTACAGCTTTGGTTTCAGCCCAGCTACAAATGAATACAAGGTCTTGCACTTTCTTCCGGCGAGGAGCGCCACCATGTTGGTGGGTCCTTCAGTGTCATTCAAGTTTACACGCTGGGCGATGAGAAGTGGAGGGACGTCAGAACTGAACAAGCTCTGAGCTTGTTCTGTGTGAAACAAACTGGGGTCGTCAACGCTGATGGAGCAATGTACTGGCTAACCAAAGACGAAGAAAGCAGCTGGCGACGGGCTGTTGTATCCTTTGATCTCAGAGATGAACGTCAAAAATTAATACGGTTGCCCGAGGTTGTTTTTGCGGATCCTGCATTTGGTAATCCGTTATATCGGCTCACGGAGATAGATTCCAAGGTGTCCGTGGCTGCTGTTCAAGTCAGAAGAGATTCTGGGCTTGCAGGGAGGCTGCATGTTTGGACACTTGACAACAGGGTGAAGCAAAGCTGGATCCTGAAGCATAGTATTGAGTTATCAGCACTTTACATTCTAAGACCGCATTTCATCTACGGGGATAAGATTGCCATGCATAGTGGTAACGATGGCATATACTGCCATGAATTGACTAGCCAGAAATTTACGATTGACGTAACCAAGTTGGCAAAGCTGTTAGATTTCAGCCCCCGCTGGATCGGGCATATGCAATCCTATATGTATGTGAAGTCACTTGTGCGGTTGGATGCATACAAGAAGGCCGGCATCGTGCGCACGCCAAGGCGAAAAGAGGGTTGGAGATTGAAGAAGTGGGAGGCGTGGGAACACGAACGCTCTGAGGTAGAGGAGCTGTGGAGAGCCGGCCATGGGATTCAGCAAAGGATGCATGTATAATAGCTTCACTTCCCTTGTTAACCTATATATGTTAATTTCATTACTGTTGAAGATGTTGAGTGTGACACACTGTAATAACCCTTGTTGGCAGGAACTGGCACGTATGATGGGCGTAGCCATCAGTCTGAACTTGCCTGCCCCGCCAGATCAGGTAAACTTCATCCTTCCGCGTCGAACTGAAAACTACCAAGATTTTAATATATCGGATCAACATTTCCTTACGATTTTGGAGTGAGGTTTTTTATAAGTGTCTGATGTGAATGCAGCAGGATAGCCCCCTCCGACGGCTTAATTGGGTGGAGCAGAGGCGGGTGGCGGACATGCTGAAATCTCATCTTCAGGGTTTGGATGCTCCATGGACGGTATGGTCTTCTTTGAGCAGAATCATTTTGCTCTTGTCTCTGTGATGTTGTGAATTTGACAAAACTGACATGTTATTTCTAGGTCATAGCGCAGGCAGCTGACGCGGCCTGTGGTGAGAAAAAGAAGATGACCCTAGCGGCAGACCACGCAGAGGTTTGTGAAGGCCTAACTTACAGTTACTCCAGTAGCCTCCCTGTTCATGTTACATGTTCCTTAATTATCTAGCCCCATTTCCCTTAAACAAGGAAGGTAATGACTTGCTGCTAGGGTAGGGTATATCAGTATGATGGTATTCACTTTTGCAGTTTCGCTACATGTGCAGTTCAGTTCAGATACAATTCATTTATTCATAGCACTGGCAGAAGTTTGAAGTAGATATTCCGATTCATCTTGGAAACATCGAAATTAAACACACACACACACACACACAAAAGTTGAAACACTGCACCATACGTGTTTAGGTCAGCAAATAGCAGGGGCCTTCCTGGTTTCAGAATGATCTGAATAGTAAAATCATGTCATTTTCCAAGGCTGTAGATCAGCATCTGTATCCTTTCTCTTAGAACAGTATCCTTTGTTTTGCAGCAGAGAAAAGGAGAGGAGAGCGAGGCTGGCCCATCAAGGCCCAAGCGGAAGAGGAAGCCCAGCTCCAGGTTCGATTCGTCGACGTGGACAAGCTGATCCTGCAGCGCTGTGAATCCACGTGCCCGGTGAATGGAGACATGTTAGTACTGCCCTGAAATTACGAAGCTCTCGTATCTAATCCATTACAGTTCCTCTTCCTGACAACGACTCTATGGTGTCAAGACTCAAGAGCAAGCCGTGGTCTCCTTTAGCTCATACGCAGATTTAAACCAAGCGGACTCGTGCTTAAGTTTTTCCAAAGGAGAAATAGCAGGTCGTAACATCTATGGCACAATAGTATCATAAGTAGGAGCATTACGGTTATGATTTCCCAACTCACATTTTGTCAAAAAAAAATGCGTACTGATCTTCAGTAGGCGTTGTGTAAACACATGTGTGTCTGTGTTGTAATCGGTGTTTATCGAAAAGGAAAATATGTATGCCCCTCTTGTTTTTGACCCTATCTGAGTTTCTAGAACATGCCGAGTCACTACTGGAATTTTCTCATGTGTCTTGCTCTTTGCGAAAAACCAAACCACGGGCACTCGGCAAAGCGAAGGAAGTCGAGAGAGATACTCGGCAATAGATGCTACTCGGCAAACACAGCCATTTACGGACACCATGTGCAAAACGCACTCCGCGTAGTGTGTAACTTCCGTAGTGCGTTGCCGTTGTTCCTCGATCATCATCTCCATCTTCTCAGAAACCGGCAGATGCGTACCATGATGTCCACCACGCTGACCCGCTATGCATGACGCAAGTCTATCATCTAAGTATATGATGAATGGCCTGGTGACATGACATGAACAGTCTATCCACATCAGTTCCTGCATCGATGGCAGAGGTCCCAGGTTGCCGCCGCGATGGGCCTTCTGTTTTCCTTCCTTTGCAGCGAGTAGCGGCGCGCGGCACGGCATGGCGCCACGCCGCTGCTCTGCGGCGTTTCTTCATTTCAAGAAAGCGCTGCGGCGAGACGAGGCGGACGTGCATGCGGATGCCATGCATGCAGGTGTCATCGAGTGCAGGCATGCATGCATGCATGGTCAGGAATTGTGCGGTGTGGCGCTGGCGTGGTGCAGGCATGCACGCGTGCAGCCTTTGCCTTGCGGGGATACAAACGCAGGCACAATCAGGGCATCTCCAGCCGTTGGCCCCCCCAGGAGGCATATTTTTCGCCGCCTGGGGGGCGGCCGGTGAAATTTTTGGCCTGGGGGGCAAAAACTCCCCACTCGTTGTGCCCCCCACGAGCCATGTGCGAGCTGGTGGGCGGCGACGAGGCCGCCCCGAGCCCGTCCGTCGCTGCGCCGAGTTGTCGCTCATCCACGGCGAAGCTCCCGCATGGAACCTCGCCGGGGCTGCTGCGGGCGCGGTGTGCCGACCAACCGCTCCGCGCCGTGGCACAAGCGGCTCACGGCAGGGCATGTCGTGAGACCTCGCTGCGGGACGGCGAGGCCGGGGAAGCGGGGCTCGGCGTGGAAGGCGAGCAGGGTTTCGCTGGCGACGCGCTGGCGGGCGGAGCGGAGGCAGGCCAGCACGGCGGCGCGCCCGGGCGGAGAGGCGTGCGCTGCGAGGGCGGAAGACGCGGCCACGCGAGCTCGGCCCAGCGGTCAGCCATGAAACATGCGTGTACGGCGAGGGCGGAAGGAGCGGCCACGCGAGCTCGGCCCAGCGGCCAGCCATGAAACATGCGCGTACGCATGTGGCCATGCACGCGGCCAAGCACCAGGGTACGAGGCATGCATGTAGCGTAGCCGGCCAAGCAAGCTCGTACCACTTGCGGGCGTGGTCGGAGGTCGACGCTGGATCGCCAGCCAGAGCGGGCGACGGACGCCCGCGCCAGCGCAGCCGGACGCACGGCATATGAGAGGAGCGGAGCAACCGGCGACAGGGGAGGCCGGCTGCGAGGCCGCAGCTGGCACCGGGGCGGAGCAGACGACGAAGGAAAGGCAGCGCGATGGCGATGGAGACCTTGGCGGCGAAGCCCAGCGGCGGGCGCCTCCTCCACCAGCTCACGAGCGTCGCCGGCTGTCGGTGGAGTGGAGCGGGAGCGGGGGCGGACCGGAGTGGTTGGTGGCGATGGATCGGGAGCACTAGCAGGGAGAGGATGAGAGAAAGAGATAAAGCGAGAGAGAGAACGTGGGAGAGAGAGAACATGGTGGGGCCGGCCTGGGAAAGTCGCTGACAGTGGGCCAGAGAGGCGAAGAAAAAAGCGCCGGTGCCTCCCAACTGCCCCCCGGGATCTTGGGTTTCGCTTGGTCTCGCCGGCCGTATTTTTGCATAATGCCGGCGAAAAATGAGGTCGTGGGGGCGTGGCTGAAACTTTTTTTGTGCGCCGGCACTGAAAAGGTGCTCCTGGGAGGCTTTTTGGGGGGCCGGCTGGAGATGCTCTTAGGGAGCAGAGAGGAGGGTGCTGCCTGTTTTATGTGTCAAGGGGATGAGGAGGTTGTTGCATTAGGCCAACTCTAGTGCACCACCTTAAATGGATGTCCGTTTTGCCTGAATTCTGTCCGTTTGAGTAGCGTAATGGGATCGTGTCCAGACCTGTCCTGGGATGCGGTGGCCGTGCGTCCAGCGCGCGGACGCATACTTTGGCCCCATCCTGTCCGCCACGGCAAAAAATGCCCATATATTCATATTTCAATGTTCAAAACAAGTTTGCACGTTCAAATATTAATTGTCTGAAAATAAAAATAGTTTTACAACTCAATCGGGAATTGTCTCTAATAAAATAGTTTGACAACCAAATCGAAATTGTCTTGAATGAACATAATGAACCAATACATCTATTGATTGCCAATGTGAGTCCACGCGTGCTCAACCAAGTCATTTTGAAGATCCAAATGAGTGTGTCAATCACGCAGTTCACGATGAAATTGGGCGTGGCCGGTTCTTGGTGCAGGGGCTCAACATTTTCACCTTGAAAATCAAATCCTTGGTCGAAGATCCTGTCATCACGCTCGTCCTCGACGATCATATTGTGCATGATCACACAAGCAGTCATCACCTCCCAATGCTTCCCTTCATCCCATGTCAGTGCAGGGTTTCGAACGATACCCCATCGGGATTGAAGCACACCAAAAGCACGTTCCACATCATTTCTAGCACTCTCTTGCATTTAGGCAAATCTCTTCCTCTTCTCACCTTGGGGGTTCGAGATTGTCTTCACAAAAGTTGACCACTAAGGATATATACCATCAGCTAAGTAGTATCCCTTGTTGTACTGGTGGCCGTTGATCTCAAAGTTGACAGGTGGGGAGTGGCCTTCTGCAAGCCTTGCAAAGACTGGAGAACACTGCAGCATGTTGATATCATTGTGAGAACCTGCCATGCCGAAGAAAGAATGCCATATCCAAAGATCCCGCGAAGCCACTGCTTCTAATATGACAGTGCACGCTTTAACATGCCCCCTGTACTGGCCCTGCCAAGCAAATGGATAGTTCTTCCACTCCCAGTGCATACAATCTATGCTGCCAAGTATGCCTGGAAAGCCTCTAGCTGCGTTGGTCGCCAACAATCTCTCAGACGTGACATTTGGCTGCCTCAAGTACTCAGGGCCAAACACTGCCACCACGGCCTTGCAGAACTTGTACAGTGACAGCGGGCATGTGGACTCACTCATACGCACATACTCATCCACCAGATTGCCTGGAATTCCATATGCAAGCATGCGGATGGCCGCGGTGCATTTCTGGTAAGAGGATAATCCAAGCTTGCCAAGGGCATCCGTCTTGCAGTCGAAGTATGGGTCATGAGCAACCACTCCCTCTCGGATATGATTGAACCCATGCCTTGCCATACGAAAACGGCGACGGAATTTATCCGGCTTGAAGAGCGGGGTGTTCGCAAAGTAATCGACATAGAGCAGGGCGTGGCCTCTCTCCCTGTTGCGGTTTAGGTTGGGAGCATGGCCAGGGAGTGACCCCCCTGTACCGAGGAAGCTGCCGTTCAATGTGGTCGTGAACGACCAGTGCAGCCACCACAAGATCTTCATCATCCGAGGACGAATCGTCCGATGAATAAATGAATTGATGGAAGAAAAATTCATCACCACTGTCCATACCTTTGTGGGCAAAGTGTCAAACACCTTGCGGGCGTGGTGGCAAAGAGGCCGCGATGATCACCTCGATGCAATAGGGGTGGTTGGCGGCCGGCTACTGGCCACTCTGGAGCACTCAACGGAAGCTGCCGTGGTTGCCGTGGTCCATAAACGTCGCCGGCGGTCGTATCCCCTCTGGCACCGACTACGACGGCGACGGCCAAATCTCCTCCAAGCGACGGCCAAAACTCCTACGAAAGCGCGGGCGTGGTGGCGGCCATGTCGAGACGTGGTTTGGTATGAACGGCCGGGAGGTGAGCAGTAAGGAGGCGGCCGGAGAATAGTGGCGGCGCCGGCGGCCGGGTGGGGCGGGGAGAGCGGGTGGAGACGTTGGAAGCGAATGGACTGCTAGTGTCCCCGACAGGCGGGCCACGGGGGGACAAGGGCGTGTGTGTCGAGCCCGTCCGCGTGATGTCCGTTTCACCCCAAACTCGGCGCAAGTTTGGGCCGGAAATGGGTCGAAAACGGACGAAATACGAACATTTGTTCGTTTGGGGCCGCGCATTGGGCCAAGCTATTCATCCGTTCTACCCAAACGGACGCACCCGTATAGGATGGGGTCACGCGCTGAAGTTGGCCGTAGTTCGAGAGGGACGACTATGGGCCTGCTTGTAGGAATTTTGGAAGGATTTAACTAGGAGTGAGATGCATGGGAGGTCACGATATTATTTTGGACATGTAATCTTTTTTTTTAGGAAAATCAGTTATATTATCAAAGTTCATCGAGAGTACAGAACACCTCAAACATAGTAAAAACTACATTGAGATTCTGAAACTACCAAACTCCAAACTTTGTAAAAATGCATCATCTCGGGCCTAAATGGCAATAAGTGGGGCCCTATCTAATTCACCGACGGGCTCATGTGCCGTTTTGACCACCACATCATGATGGTTACCATAAGGAATGATCAAATGCAGGATACATTTGCAACCCCCATCCCCTCCCTCCTCCCCGGCCTCATCCATGGCCCAACTCTTCTTTTCCCCACCATGCAGTCGTCTAGGCATGCGGTGGTAGGGATGCAACTCTAGTGAGGAGCAGGTTGGGTAGTGGCAAGTAGACGACCAGTCGCTCGGTGTGGCTCTCTGTAAAGATAGCTCTAGTAATCTAGGCAATGGCCGAACGATCTTCCTCCACAATACAATATCAATGCGACCCACTCTCAGCCTTTTCCCGTGCACTATAGCTTGTATTACTGTATTCTTCTTATACTCGTAGCCAACTTAGGATTTAGGGTTCCAATATTATGGTTACTAGCTGATGCCCCGCGCGTTGCTGCGGGATTTTTTCATGAATTTTGTGTGAAAGGTCATGAACCAAATTTAAGTAAGAAACTACACAACTAACTTCACATTCTGCGGAGATGGCAATCTACACTAAGGTAAGATAAAGAGGTGAACACATGAATCAAAGTGGAAGCTTGCAAAAAAAGTGCAGATGATGTCTATACATGTAGCCCCACATCATAATATATTTGTAGTTTTGTATACAGTAGCCTATACAGTTTGTTAGTCAATGACCAGAACTGCAGATATGCCACAATGATAAAACTAATAACACGTTTTTTTCTGAATGTACGTACTGATTTTGTATTTCTACGAATTTGTTCAGTGACCAGAAGTGCATATATGCTGAAACATCACATACACGTTTGAGATCATTGGCCATGTGCATCTGCATCTCTAAACCTGATATTATGGTTCAGTTTGAGGTCTCACCTACACATCAAGTGAGCTGGACATCTATTCATATAGCAACGCTACAACAGCTCTAAACTCCCAAGAGAAAGAGTCTAATATATTTTCAGAGTTATATAGTTCAGATTGTGCAGTCAGCAACCTAAAATATATTTGCCTGCGGCTATGTATATTTGCTAACCAATCATTTGTCTACTTTTCTCTATTTTTAGTTTGGAACATGGCACAACGATTAATTCCCTGTTTCAGTTTACACAGAAGTCTGAACCCAGTGTGTATGCATGTCTGTTTATACTATATACACCCAGTCAAAACAAAAGAAGAGCAAAATAAGAATCCATGACTACCTAGTGATGAGCTAGGGAAAAAAATATCAACACAAAGACGTGATTCATGATACGAACATTGATTCTCTAAATATACTGAAGGAAAGCAGGGCGAAAACGATCAACAGGTCAAATGCATGGTAGTAATCTAACGAACAACATGGTGCAGGGAGATTGGAATGGAGGAATCAGGGAGAACCTTGTACAGAGGGGGTTGAAATAGGTTGCAGGTGGCGTCGACGGCGCAGACGTGACCCAACCTAGGATGTTTCCAACCTCTGGCTCATGATTGCAAGAACAAACCGCAGAAAAAGAGGCCATACATATAGTTCCAATTCAGCATCGTTTTGCAAACAATTTCGAACAGCGACTTAGTAAACAATTTGATGGGCTGTAGGTACGATGAGGAGGCTGCTGGGGTAGCATGTACGGACAGGGGTTGTGGCGTGAGGACGCAGGTATGTCCCGGTCAACATGCAGGGCACCAACACGCGATGGATGTGGCCGAATATCCAAGGGCAAAACCCAGCAACTATCGAGCAGGGTCATGACTCATGAGCAGCTCCAATGATTAAAGGGGAAATGTACTGCAGCGGTTACCTGGGAGAATTAAACACATCTGTTTCCTTTTAGAGGAGAGCAGTGGGATTTATATGAGGCTGGAGAAGGTGAAGAGGGAGAGAGGCAGCTGTGGAGAAGACAGGAGGCAAAACATTTACATACTTGAAAGCAGAAGAGCTAAAAGAAAAGGAGTTGCATCAATAAAAAAAAATGTCCAAACCTGAACAATAGAATCACCATGCATGTAAATAAAATAAAACCAAAACTATAGTAACTTTGAACACGAACAATAGTGCAGACAAATCATCAAAGGGGCAATCACAGTCGAACCACATAGAACTGGACAAATTGTTTAATCCCGAAACTGGGTCGATGACTTGTGGCACGGATATGTAGCTCAAAGTCAAAGAACCCAATCTCTGTTTGAGGCATGGATATATACCGGCTGCTCCTGAAAACAAATCGAGAGAGAGCAAGGAGAAGAGATGCTTAGGCATTTCTTCGGGTTGGGCTCGCGGACCTTGATGTTGATAGCTCCTCCAGCTGGAACCCGAACTACTCGTCCAGATCGGGGCCACCGCAACGGGGAGGCCGCTTGTGACTTGTCCGAGGCCGCCAGCGCCAGGAGAGCCTGGAGAAGAGCGATGGCGTGCGCATAGAATGATTCGGCTGCGCTGGTCAACGTTCTAGATTGGCAGCAAGGGAACCATGGCTCGGCCCACATCCCATCGCCCTGAGAGGCATCGAAGGGGAGTCGGAGTGGACTGGTGCTCATATCCGGAGGAGCGCCCTCACGTGAGATTACCATCCAGCCGCCGCATACGCGAGGATTGGAGAAAGATTTATCCTGTGGGGAAGAAACGGAAGTGGAGAAGGAAGCAGACGGACTCGTGCTAGGAAACCGAAGTGCATAAGGAAGCGGTGCGGTCGGGCCTTGTGGGCCTTTGGCAGAAAAAAACATAGCGGCGTGTGGTTAAGAAATGAAGTGGTATTCCTCATCAGAAAAGCAATGCTTTGGAAAAATTAAAGATGATAATGCTGATGTGGCACATATGAGGTGGATATGCTGCATGTTAAGAGAAATAAGATAGTGGGGATAAGCTATTTAGGTATTATAGATTTCTTAGTGTTGCCCTTGTTTAGTGATCAAATGACTATTTTCACTAATAGGACCATTTGAGGAGCCGTTCTCACTGAAGATTCATCCTAGCAGGGTTTTATTCTGGTTTTGACATGAACATGGCATATGCCAGAGAGTTCGTGTCTACATGTACACTTAACCATTTCTAGTTCACCGTGGACTATGACGCTGATAATCTTAGCATGATTGTGGTGGTACGAAAGTTCAAGTATCATACACTATATATGGACCACAATGATCTATTCAATGAAATAGACATATATACCATATGCAATGTAGGATGCCCGTCTCTTTCGGCAAATTTGAGCCTTGCCCAATGATTAGGGCATTCATTCCTAGAACACTTGGCCAATGTTCAACACAAGACGATATGCATGACATTTCTACATAGGAAGCACCCTGCACCCCACACACAACAATAGTGGCGATGATAGAAGCCGACTGCCATGTTACTTAAGGTTGTAATGACAACCCTATTCCTTGTCTCGCTTCCCCATCAACAAGCAAGTGAACGAGCTCGCATACATGTCAGGGAATAGGGTGGTGGCGGAAGAGGAGAGTGAGATTGAAAGGAGAGGCAAAGACAACCACCTAATAGGGCCTCACTGCAAAATTCTCCAACTACAAACGACAGGAAATCTCTGAGAGCCCGTGTCGACATGGCGGTGGTCAAAGTGCCACACACTCTAGTTAGAGGTGAGCTGGATTGGATAGTACGGGCTGTCATTTAGGACCCATATATGTACTTTTGTATATTTAGGACTAACTTGACACCCCCAAAAGTATTCGGAATATCCCTGCATGCATTTAACTTTTCTTTGAAAGGTATGTAGCCTAAGTAAACTTGTTTCAAAAAACAAGGATATATATATGTAGCCTAAAATAGTCGAATCAACAAAGTTAAAATACGTTGATTGAAAAAAGAATCAGTACACCCTGTCTAAAAATGCAAAATTGGATTAGTAGAATAAACTATACGACGCACATCAAAGGTTGGCGATTTAATCATAGAGTTGTTCACCAGATGAGCTAACATTATTGCCTCCATACAGACAGCCACTCACCCATACACACACGCACGCTTAATCTCAAAGTCCACCCATTTCTTTTGCACACGCTTTGCCGAATTCGTGCGCTCATGCGCGCTTTGTTTATTTCTCGGAATCCATGCATCATACCTAAGCAAATCATCAGAAACCATTATGATAACGCATGACCTAATTAACACCAAGTACAAGCACTAACAAAACCCTGGTGCCCCAGCTGCAGCCCTTTTCAGCGCATATAAAAATGCAGGCCTAGAGACAAAAAGATAAAGGACATGTACGTGTATGTTTGTATCAGGAGAGCAAAATCCTGAAATTAAGGGGAGCGACGCCATCCCCAACCACTAGGCTTTGCGCTTAGGGGACACTGAAAATGACCCAAGAAACAGAGGAGCAGAACAGACTAAGTAGCAAGTAGGAGTAGATCAGAGATCGCACAGGAAAGTAAAGCGGCTACACGCTTCCAATGCATGCAAACATGGGGAGGGGCCAGGGGGAGGTGATGGATACGGACGGACGGGCTCCCAAAGTGCACGACAAATCGACCCGTCTGCGACGTTTCCCCCGGGCAAACCACACCAAACATGGGGTGGTGCCGCCTGAACCACCCTACGTACCCAGGTGGGGGTGTGGGCAAAGCGGCGGTGCATATCTCGGTTTTTGCTGATATCACGAAATGCACGGGTGTGGATTGTGATATATGGACAAGAGAAATGTGTGGGAAAGCAGCCCGCCTTTCCGATGAATCAGCATGTAGACAAAGAGGATGTTCCGGGTGCGTAGCTGCACTGTATGGAATGTTTCTACTAGGACCGTATGAATTTGATTTATGAATGTACTCCCTCCGTTCCTAAATAATTGTCTTTCTAGAGATTTTAACAAGTGACTACATACGGAGCAAAATGAGTGAATCTACGCTCTAAAACATGTCTACATACATTCGTATTTTATAGTCCATTTGAGATGGCTAAAAAGACAATTATTTGGGAACGGAGGGAGTATATGTTAATGGGGATCAAGTGGCTACGATGGTATCCTAATCCAGTTCTAGCAATCCCCAAAAGCTGTGTGTCCAAGTTCATGAACCCTATGCAAACCTGACCAAATATAGTACATATTTTGCCTGTTCTTGCCGTGTTGTTTGCTAGATATATTTGAGAGAAGCTAGTAAACCATGGCAGGCTATGATCATAATAGTAGCAGATAGGCTCAGCGAGGCAGGCAGATGCCCCAAATTCATCAGTTTGCTTCCAGCACACCATAGGCGCCACAGACTGCAGGAAGTAGTAGCTAGTAACTCGGTGAGAGAATCTCATACAAGTTGAGTTAACTCCATTCTGCTGCCATCTTTAGTTAACGCAGCATGTTAAAATGTTTTTACCTGACAGAATTCACCCTTCTTGGCAATACTAAATTTTATACTTCAGGTTTACAGTTGTTCTTCAGCACTCACAGTCGATTTGCCGCTGGCAATTTGAGTTGCTATCTCTAGCATGGCAGCCCTAGAAATCTGGGTAGGCGCCTAAAAGGAGTGACAAATGCGAGACACCGAGAGAGCTCATCCCTGTGCAGCAAATGTTTCTACTGTTGTGATTTTGGAGAATGTGACCCCGACAGCTATGTGCTTTGAACGACTCACTAGCTATATAGATAGATAGATGCCTAAAATTAATGTCAGGTTCTACTAGCATTGCTTAAGCACTGCCCACTCCATGCAAGTTGCAAGCAGGAAGTGACTGAATGTGAGAAGCAAAAGAACAGCATCAGCAGCATTGTTTAACCGCCTCGACCTTTGTGTGACAGAATGTTCTAAGCCGGCCATTAACTTTAATTACCTTTTGACGGTACGCCGAGAGGCATTTTTCAAGCTGGATCTATCCGTGTAAAGTTCATGTGATTTTGTAAAAAAAGATGAGGGCGGCGATCTTTTATTGGAGGAAACAGAGGGCGCTGGATCAGATCTTGGCTGCCAGCAATAGGCCTGGGAAAAGTCCTAGTGTCAGAGAACTAACGGAAGAATTAGCTGTGAAAGAACTGCATCACATCTCGGGCAAGGTGGCAGTACAGGTTTTAATCTTAATTAACCCTGCGATCGATCGATCGACCGATCCACAGGCCTGCTTGAAACTTAACCATGTGCTCCGTGCCTTCACCTTGTCCTCGCATCGTCCTCGATGGGATCTGAATCCAAATGCTGCTCATATTCCTCTA
This sequence comes from Aegilops bicornis, assembly GCA_021605145.1. Lineage (NCBI taxonomy): Eukaryota > Viridiplantae > Streptophyta > Magnoliopsida > Poales > Poaceae > Aegilops > Aegilops bicornis. The sequence continues at coordinate 524,747,218 of CM038673.1, forward strand.
ATGTTACCATCCACCATATTGGCCATGACATGATCAACCATGTGTGGCACCTAACATGTCCCCTCCTGCTTTGCCTATGGTAAGACATCACCCATGTGACCCCATTCTAACCTCGAGCCGGGCGCAATCGACGGTCGATTAGTGCGGATCACTTCGCTGTTTATTCCTTGCGTTGCTACTAGTGCAAAGTTAATCTAGCTTAGTTGACTTGACCTCACATCAAGCTTGTTAGTACAACGGTTAGGTAGGGGTAGTTGGTTATTGCAGTTCAAGTTTTGCATCTCAATAACCATTTATTTCTGACAAGATCTCTGAGCATTTGGTCTGAATCAACACAATTACAACTGAACTTGTTGCATTTTGGTTGAAATATTCCAAGCCACAAAGTGAAAGTAGGAGCCATTGTGAAATAAGTGAATCCACCAGGCACACAAGGTGGAAAGCAGAACTTCATAAAAAAGTTAGAAATTCGATGTTCAAATGTTAGCCACTCAAACGCCGCAGGGATCTACCAGCCGTGGCGAGGATGCTAAGTCCAGATCGATAGGCCAATTAAACTACTAATTACAATAGGGTGGTTTAAAATTCAACAAGTTTTTATCTTAGTAATATCTTATTCCTCATTGTCCCTTGCACTCAAAGACATGTACATGTTCTTGCCCAAGGAAATTAGTTCTTAACCAGATTGCATCTGATCTTTTCGGTTACTTTCCAGCGGTTAGCCATCTATTCACATGGGTAAGTTGCTTAGTTTTTCTAGGTGCGTAGTGCTAACCTTCACCCCTTTACTGCCATGTGCACCCTAAGATTCCCTCCTATGTCTTACTCCTTCTTTAACCCCACAAGCCTATCACTAATGCCCATCATGAGCTCACAAGAAGTACTTAGGATTTGCCAGTTCTTGCATCCTCTAATTAGCGTTATTTCTCAGTACTTGGGCATGTGAGATGAACATGCTTTCTCATTTCCAGGGAACATCTGGAAAAGGAACAATCTGAAGTTTTGAACTTGGGGCAATGATCACGCACATTATCTGAAATTTGATCACAGATTACTTTTGACTTTGAGTAATATAAAATGAAAATAGCAGATCATAAATGGAACAAACCACATTGATTCATGGCTCTACTATTTACAAAAAATAAATAACAATCCAATCCATACTTCATTGTGTCTAAACCTTGACAAAAACATTTTCCAGTTCATCTGGACTGTGAGCCTTTGCCATATAGAATTACAGCATGCGGCTGTTTAAGAAAATCAGAAGACAGAAAGAACATGGACATATTTACAGTTATTCCTGCCAACTAGTACTATAGATAGTAACTTAAGCAGATGTGCCAGAAGTCAAAACTGCAGATAAAGATGACTGCAGGCAAACAGAAAACACACATACCTCATGATGAAAACCTGAATGGGTACTTCAGAGGTTCAGAAGTAAAACCGTTGAATTGACCGGGAAAGGAAATATATTTCACCTGCAAACAGTAAATCTTGTACTGTTGAGAGAACGAGAGATACAGTAATCGGACACCAACAAATGCAATTCAAATTAAAAAAAAAGTTACTGCTGCAGTTAGTATTTTACCGCGGCTGTAAAGTGCAAAGTAGCAGATCTGCAGAAGAACACTTGCACATCATGCAAAGAGGCAGCCGCAAAGCAAGCGGTTCAGTGTTCAGACATTCAGAAACGTTTAGAAGGTTAACCTAACCCCGCTAGGAAAGGGTCATGCGTCCTGCACATGCTAAAAAGAACAGTAAACAGCCACTGTCAACCCCTGCATAAGTGCAGTAGGAGTACAAAGGAAGCAGGTTTACCCGAGTACTAAGCCTGACACTGCAAATGCCCCACAGATCACAAACGGATAGAAGAAGAGTTGGATTACCGAGGGAATTAGGAGCCTGGTGTTTTCACAGAACACAAGAAGGAGCAGATGTTTTTCACCTCGGGAGCAATTAACAAATGTGATTAGCAGCACTGTCATGGCATGGCAGCAGTAATAATAAGTACGTACACCAAGTTGGCTTAAACATACTCCTGTGTGCAGTGCAGATGATGGCAGCGCCACCGCCACCTTCCTCCCATGTTCCCACCACTCACTGCACACCACACTCTACAGCAGCCAAAATCTTTTGATTTGATGATAAAAACAAACGGGATTAGCTACTTAATCTGTGCTCATTTGGATCCAGATCTCTAATCCCCTTCTTGTCTAGCAGTATAAACTAATCATGGGGCGGTCTCCTCCTCTACAATCCCAACGACAGCAATAGGAGGCGCCACGCCACATCCCCATCGCATCACCAAACCAAACCATCCATCCGTCCGTCCGTCCACCTCGCACGCGCCTCGCCTCATCAGTTCACCGGGCGCCAATGCCGCCGCGATCCTGCGCCGTCGCACCGAGGAGGCTCGCGCTGCTCGTGTCGCTCGCCTGCGCCGCGCTGCTGGTCGCCCCGTGCCGGTGCGTCAATGAGCAGGGCCGGGCGCTGCTGGACTGGCGGCGGTCGCTGCGCCCGGCGGGCGGCGCGCTCGACTCGTGGAGGGCGTCGGACGCTTCCCCGTGCCGGTGGCTCGGCGTGTCCTGCGACGTGCGCGGAGCCGTCGTGTCGCTGAGCGTCACCGGCGTCGACCTGCGTGGCCCGCTCCCGGCCAACCTGCTGCCTCTCGCGCCGTCGCTCACCACGCTGGTGCTCTCCGGCACGAACCTCACGGGCCCGATCCCGCCGGAGATCGGCGGGTACGGCGCGCTGGTCACGCTCGACCTCAGCAAGAACCAGCTCACGGGCGCGATCCCGCCCGAGCTCTGCCGGCTCGCCATGCTCGAGACGCTCGCGCTCAACACCAATTCCCTGCGCGGCGCCATCCCCGACGACCTCGGCGACCTCGCCAGCCTCACGCACCTCACGCTCTACGACAACGAGCTCAGCGGCACGATCCCGGCGAGCATCGGGAGGCTCAAGAAGCTGCAGGTCATCCGCGCCGGCGGGAACCAGGCGCTCAAGGGCCCGCTGCCGAAGGAGATCGGCGGCTGCGCGGACCTCACCATGATCGGCCTCGCCGAGACCGGCATGTCCGGCAGCCTCCCGGAGACGATCGGGCAGCTCAAGAAGATCCAGACCATTGCCATCTACACCACACTGCTCTCCGGCGGCATCCCGGAGTCCATCGGCAACTGCACCGAGCTCACCAGCCTCTACCTCTACCAGAATTCTCTTTCCGGGCCGATACCGCCGCAGCTTGGCCGGCTCCGGAAGCTGCAGTCGCTGCTGCTCTGGCAGAACCAGCTCGTCGGCGCGATCCCGCCGGAGCTCGGCCAGTGCGAGGAGCTCACTCTCATCGACCTCTCGCTGAATTCTCTCTCCGGCAGCATTCCGGCAAGCTTGGGCCAGCTGCCGAACCTCCAGCAGCTGCAGCTGAGCACGAACCGGCTCACCGGCGCCATCCCGCCGGAGCTGTCCAACTGCACCTCGTTGACGGATATCGAGCTCGACAACAACGCGCTCTCCGGGGAGATCCGCCTCGACTTCCCGAAGCTCGGGAACCTCACGCTGTTCTATGCGTGGAAAAACGGCCTCACCGGCGGCGTGCCGGCGAGCCTCGCCGAGTGCGCGAGCCTCCAGTCCGTGGACCTCTCGTACAACAACCTCACCGGACCGATCCCGAAGGAGCTATTCGGGCTGCAGAACCTGACGAAGCTGCTGCTGCTGAGCAACGAGCTCTCCGGCGTCGTGCCGCCCGACATCGGCAACTGCACCAACCTCTACCGGCTGCGGCTCAACGGCAACCGGCTGTCCGGCACGATACCCGCCGAGATCGGCAACCTGAAGAACCTCAATTTCCTCGACATGAGCGAGAACCACCTCGTCGGCCCGGTGCCGGCGGCCATTTCCGGGTGCGGCAGCCTCGAGTTCCTCGACCTGCACTCCAATGCTCTGTCCGGCGCATTGCCTGTCGCGCTGCCGCGCAGCCTCCAGCTCGTTGACGTATCCGATAACCAGCTCTCCGGGCAGCTGAGGTCCAGCGTTGCATCGATGCTGGAGTTGACCAAGCTTTACTTGGCGAAGAATCGGCTCACCGGCGGCATCCCGCCGGAGCTGGGTTCTTGCGAGAAGCTCCAGCTGCTGGACCTCGGCGACAACGCGTTCTCTGGCGGCATCCCCGCGGAGCTCGGGGCGCTCCAGTCGTTAGAGATTTCGCTTAACCTCAGTTGCAACCGTCTCTCCGGTGAGATACCGCCGCAGTTCGCCGGCCTTGACAAGCTCGGCAGCCTCGACCTGTCGCACAACGGGCTGTCTGGGAGCCTCGACCCGCTCGCGGCGTTGCAGAACCTCGTCACACTCAACATCTCGTACAACGCCTTCTCCGGCGAGCTCCCCAACACCCCCTTCTTCCAGAAGTTGCCGCTCAGCGACCTCGCCGGCAACCGCCACCTCGTCGTCGGGGATGGCTCCGACGAGTCCTCCCGGCGCGGCGCCCTCACGACACTCAAGATAGCCATGTCCGTCCTGGCCGTTGTCAGCGCGGCGTTCCTGGTGGCCGCCACCTACATGCTCGCCCGCGCGCGGCGCGGCGGCCGCGGCAGCGCCCCGGTGGACGGGCACGGCACGTGGGAGGTGACGCTGTACCAGAAGCTGGACATATCCATGGACAACGTGCTCCGCGGGCTGACGTCCGCGAACGTGATCGGCACCGGCAGCTCCGGCGTGGTGTACAGGGTGGACACCCCGAACGGCTACACCATCGCGGTGAAGAAGATGTGGTCGCCGGACGAGGCGAGCGCCGGCCTCGCCTTCCGCAGCGAGATCGCAGCGCTGGGCTCCATCCGGCACCGCAACATCGTCCGGCTGCTGGGCTGGGCGGCCAACGGCGGCAGCAGCACGCGGCTGCTGTTCTACAGCTACCTGCCCAACGGCAACCTGAGCGGGCTCCTCCACGGCGGCGTCGTCGGGGGCACCAAGGGCGCTCCGACGGCCGAGTGGGGCGCGCGGTACGACGTGGCGCTCGGGGTCGCCCACGCCGTGGCGTACCTCCACCACGACTGCGTGCCGGCCATCCTGCACGGGGACATCAAGTCCATGAACGTGCTGCTCGGCCCGGCCTACGAGCCGTACCTCGCCGACTTCGGCCTCGCCCGCATCCTCTCCTCCGGCTCCGGGCAGGGCAAGCTCGACGACTCCTCCTCCAAGCCGCAGCGCATCGCCGGCTCCTACGGCTACATGGCGCCAGGTTCGAAACCTCGTCACTTGCAAGATCGTACTGCCATTACTGGAGAACATTCTGAACCTGATTGTTTGATTGTTTCTGACATTTTTGTCTGGTTTTTTGGGGGTGTGCAGAGTACGCGTCGATGCAGCGGATCAGCGAGAAGAGCGACGTGTACAGCTTCGGGGTGGTGCTGCTGGAGGTGCTGACGGGGCGGCACCCGCTGGACCCGACGCTGCCGGGCGGGGCGCACCTGGTGCAGTGGGTGCAGGCGAAGCGCGGCAGCGACGACGAGATCCTGGACGCGCGGCTGTGGGAGAGCGCCGGCGAGGCGGACGCGCACGAGATGCGGCAGGCGCTGGCCGTGGCCGCGCTCTGCGTGTCCCGGCGCGCGGACGACCGGCCCGCGATGAAGGACGTGGTGGCGCTGCTCGAGGAGATCCGGCGCCCCGCCGCGGCGGACGACGCCAAGCCGCCGCCGCCCGCGACCACGCTGCCCTCCGCCGCGGCCGCGCCGATGCTGTCGCCGGCCCGGGGCGGCGCGCACTCCAGCGGCGACTCGTTCGCCGTCTCGGACTACTCCGCATGAAACCGACCCGATCCAGTTTTGGTACCGATCGTGCAGTAGCGTTCACGAACTAGCGTGCTCGATCGGGTAAATTTAGCAAGCAGATTCTAGTAATTAGTTACTCAATAATTCGTTGATAGTCGAGATGTATGTAGACAATGGCGTGGTAATTACATTAATCAACCGATGCTGTACTTAGGTGTAATGATCTCTGGCCTTGTACATACCCTACGGCATGAATCTTGGTTCTTTGGTCGTGTGGAGCGCGGGCGGAACATGCCGCGGCACTGTTCCCGTGGACTGTGGAGCATGGGTCCTTTCCGAATTGGGACCTTCTGGTCGTGGGCGTAGTTTGGACTTGCTCGCTTTGCTTGCTGGATCGAAATGGACGTGACTTGCTGATGATTGGTGGGTGATGCGGACGGACGATCCTTTAATGACGAGTGGGCGCCGTCGAGGGTTTTGGAATGTGGCGCGCGCGCGCGATCGGGGAGCAGTGGGGTGGGCTCTCCCCCCGCTCCGGTTCGCACGTTCGCTTCGGAGTTAAATACGCTGGAGATGCCTCAACTTGTCTTGCACGGTAAGTTTAATGCCTAAAGTTACAAAATACATGAAACTGATGCTCGAACTTATTCTGACATGCAAATACGGTGCCTCCATCTGTATCCGAACGTACGTCCAGCCCGCGTGACGTGCCAGCGTGACAGTGGCTGAGAGTTGGAAGGCGCTAGGTGGCCCAAGCGTGAGGATTTTTTTACAAGACCTCCTCATATAATTAGTCATGCAGGCAAACCTCATGAATTAGAAATTAGAAAAGAGTAAAAAAAATGTGATACATGATCGAACCCTCGTTGTTATACATTGCATTGTACGCAAAGGTTGTCCACCATGCCATACATAGCTCAGTAAATATCGAGGTCGAACTCCATATATTGCATCGCTATGCATAAAGTAACTTTGGAGCACGGGTTGTGTCCTATTTTTTTGAAGTTCAAAGAAACGGATTTTTTACAGCTAAAAAATTTCTGAATGTTTTTGACTTTTTGTACATGCACACATAGAAGTAATATATCCTTGTGAATTTTCATTAATATATGTGCTTGTATGCGAGAGATAAAAAAGACAAATACATGCAAAAATTGGCTTTTTGTTTGGCTGTTCTCTTGTTTTCTGCAGGATATAATATAACATACTTTCAAATGAAATTTGAAAGTCACTTAGAGCGCATGCATACTTTTTTGTGTGAAAACAATCAACTCTTTTTGAAACTTTTAAGTGGCAGATGTTAGCCTTTAAAAAATGTGCTCAGTGGCCACCATGCTCTAAAAATCCTCTTTGGTTGCTATGTACCTCTTCAAGCGATTCTTATTTATATATGGCACTTCTATGGACCCGCACAAACTTTATTTCAGTTTTTCAAGTTCTTTATTTTTTTTTCACATTGTTTTTTTCGTTCAAGAAAAAAATGTAAGAAAAAATACAACTGCCATAAACTCAAAGAAAGTGTTAGTGCATTTGAAAAAAATGTTTAGCATGTATTAAAAAAATTAGAATGTGCATTTAAAAAAATGTTTGTCTCGCATTACAAAATTTGCAATGTGTATTTAAAAATAGTTCAACGTGTATTAAAATTATTCTATAATTTTTTTGAATAATTGTATTAAAAAGCTCACCGAAATACCTTATAATGCATGTTGAATAGTTTACAGAATACAACGTTGTAAAATTGTTAATAATTAGGTATTTTAGAAATACAATGAAGATAAACAATAATAGTGTGTGCTTGTGGTCCAGAATGAAGATACATAAATTTACACAATAATTTCTAATATAGGCAGAACTATTTCAATCCCCATAAATTTTTGAAAAAGTTAATGTCTACCTCTTCAAAATGTAATAACAAAAAAGAAAAAATATTTAAAATAAAAAATAATTGCATATTGTATTTTTTATATGGGAAAGTTACGTCTCATGAAACTAAACAAGAAACTGGATAAAAATAAAAATGAAACTGATAGATAACGAATTAGGAAAATTAAAGAGTGATACGTGTGTCCACATAGCTTTCTAGCTAAGAGGTGAACACAATACATATTTTGGGCAAGTGGACAGATCAGCCGTAGTTGGCCAGGAGGTTTTAAACCCCTTCATGATGATTTTTTCATGTTATTTCTCGCTAGCATACATTGTATTTCACGTCCTTCCTATGTGATTAAAATAAATATAAGGGAGGTTTTATAAAAAAAATCCTCATGCACGCAGTACCTAACACTTCCCCACTCTCAGCCACTTATAGGTGGGTCACCGCCATGCTGGGACGTCATGCAGATTGGACGTACGTTTGGATATGGAAGGAGGCACCGTATTTGCACGATTAGACAAGTTCAAGCACTAGTTTCATGTATTTTGCAACTTTAGGCACCAAACTGACCGCCCAGGACAAGTTGAGGCACCTCCAGTGTATTTAACTCTTCGCTTCGTGTCGACGGGATGTATGGATCGAGATTTTCTTCATAGCTTTATATGGAAGTCAGAATGTCAATTATAAGAAAACTAGCACTCGCTGCAAAAAGTCCAAGAAGAGAGTGCCTCCGTGCCGCTCCCGCAAGCGGCCCGGGCGGAACCCTAGTTCGCCGCCGCCGCCCCTCCTTCTCGCCTTCCTCCTCCCTCGCCGCCGGGCAAAGCCCGCGCGTGCGTCGGCGGCGGCGGGGCTCCTCCCCTCTCGCGAGGCTCCTGGGCGGCGCAGGACGGCCGGCCCTCGGCGGCGCTGCTCGGCGGCGGCGTGCCTCGGGGCCGGCGGTTCTGGGCGGCGAGGTTCTGCGAGGGGCGAGGCGCGGCTCCTCCTCTTCCCGATCTGATGGCGCCGCGATGGCGTCGACGCTCGGGCGTGCGACGTGGTCCGCGCGGGTCGGCGGCGCGCGACGTCTTCTTCCTCCCCGATCTGATGGCTCCACGGTGGCACCAATGCTCGGGCGGTGGTCGGCTTTGGCGTTCTGTGCGCGATTCCGTGATCCCATGACTCGGATCTGGCGCGGGTTGGGAGGTTGCCGGCTTCTCTTGGTGTTTTGGTGCGCGGGGCTCGCAGCGGGGAGTGTGCTGGCGGTGGTCGACCGGAGCCTGGCGTAGGGCGCAACAGGTTGGTGGGAGTTGGTGGTGCACCGGCTCCGTCCATGGCGGCGGCGTGAGCGCAGCCATGGAGGCGGCGGCGCTGCGAGGTCTTGCTAGGAAGGGTTCTGGCGGCAGCGGGCGCTCGGCTGCATCCGTGTGAGGCATGCGGTGATGCCTAGACGGAGTTGGTGCCGGAGAGTGGTTCGAGGTGCGGGTCCGACCGGATCTGTTGGCAGTCCCCTGGTGCGGGCGAAGGCCGTCGTGGTGGTTCTGGTCCTTGCACCGCTCGGCGGATGCAGTGGTTTCTTCGCTTGTGTTGTAGGCGGTGGCTTGAGGCGTGCTCCCTCGACAGTGAGGTTGGAGCGCTCCTATCGACTCACCCATGCATGGTGCGATTGACTTGCGCTCGCAGGGCCTGTGAGCCAGCGGCAGGTCAACAGGCATGCAAGGGGTTGGACAAGACACAAGGGGTGAGTCACTCACCCATGCCCCCGCATGGCGCACACCTGTACCAAGACGTGTGACGCCCCACGCAGGGGTCACCATGGTCGGTAGTGACAAGACATGCATTCGTTCCCGTCAGTCAGAAGGCATCGACATTTCACCCAAGCATTTAATATGCTCACCTACCTGGTTGGACCCAGGCTAGTTCCTTAGTGTAGAGGAATATGATGCAACTCTCAATGTATTGATAGGTTCATATGCACAAGTATATATAGTACATAGGGCAAGTCATATCCTCAACTATACACAAGGAGGAGACTTGGAGTACAAGAATACATGTGCTAAATACATATCTCAACACCCCCCCCCCCCCCGCAGTCGAAGCGACACCATTGCTGACGCAGAGACTGGACCGAAATTCCTCGAAAGATGTCGTGGGCAAGCCTTTGGTCATGATGTCGGCAAATTGTTGGGAAGTGGGAACATGCAGAACACGGACATGGCCAAGGGCCACCTGATCCCGAACAAAATGGATATCAAGCTCAATGTGCTTGGTGCGACAATGATGAACCGGGTTGGCGGAGAGGTAGACGGCGGAGATGTTGTCGCAGTAGACGACCGTGGCCTTCTCAACAGGACACGAGAGCTCGTGAAGAAGCTGACGAAGCCAGGAGCACACGGCAACAATGTTAGCCACAACGCGGTACTCAGCCTCGGCGCTAGATCGCGAGACGGTGGGCTGCCGCTTGAACGAACACGACACCAGGGATGGTCCAAGGAAGATGCAGTAACCCAAAGTAGAACGACGGGTGTCCGAGCAGCCAGCACAGTCGGCGTCGGAGTAGGCGACCAGATCAGTGGCAGTGGAGGCGCACAGAGTAAGACCAAGCTCCATAGCACCACGGATGTAGCGGAGAATCCTCTTAACATCAGTCCAGTGAACGTCTCGAGGAGCATGCATATGCAGGCAGACCCGCTGAACCGTGTACTGAAGCTCCGGTCGAGTGAGAGTGAGGTACTGGAGAGCACCAACAATGGACCGGTAGAAGCCAGCATCCGGAGCGGGAGTACCATCGATGGCGAAGAGCTTGGCCTTCGTGGTCGGCGAGGAGTGGTGGCGGTTTGCGATTAAGCATGCCGGCCGCGGTCGAGGAGCTCATGAGCGTACTTCCGTTGATGAAGAAAGAAACCATCAGGACAACGCACCACCTCAACACCGAGGAAGTAGTGCAACGGACCCAAGTCCTTGATGGCAAACTCAGCACGAAGACGATCAGTAAGCCGACGAAGAAGCTCAGAGGTGCATGCCGTCAGGATGATGCCGTCAATGTCGGTGCCCTGGTGATAAACAAACAACGAAGCATCGGAGCGTGTAGAGCGGAAGCCGAGTTGGTGAAGAAACACTGCGATGCGCTGGTACCAGGCACGAGGAGCCTGCTTGAGCCCATACAATGAGCGTGAGAGCAGACACACATGATCAGGACACGCCGGGTCAACAAACCCCGCGGGCTGCTGACAGAAGACCTGCTCCTCAAGATGACCATGCAGAAATGCGTTGGAGACGTCCATCTGATGAACCGGCCAGGCACGAGAGACCGCTAACTGTAAAACAGTGCGGATCGTCCCAGGCTCAACAACCGGGGCGAAGGTGTCGGTGAAGTCCACACCGGCGCGTTGCCGGAAACCACGAACAACCCAACGCGCCTTGTGGCGATCCAGAGTGCCGTCGGGATGAAGCTTGTGTTTGAAGAGCCACTTCTCGGTGATCATGTTAGCGTGCCAGGGACGGGGAACAAGCTGCCAAGTCCGGTTCCGCTGCAATGCGTCGAACTCCTCCTGCATGGCGGCCATCCAGAGAGGGTCGCGGAGAGCGGCCCAAACCGAGGACGGCAGCGGGGAAGGAGCGGACGTCGAGGCGGTGCAGACGTAGTCATCCGCATAGAGGGAACTTGGGCGAAAGACACCGGTGCGCGAGCGGGTGACGGGCCCGGCCGTCGGAGCAGCCGCGGGTGGCGGTGAGGCCGTGACATCCACGACGTCCACGGGAGAGGCGGTGGCCTCCACGTCGTCGACGGGAGAGGCGGGCCGAGCGAAAGTCGAGGCCGCGGCGTCGGGGGAGCCAGGCGACGAGGCGGGCGACCGAGGCGGGGTCGAAGCCTCGCCAGGAGAGGCCGCACCAGGGGAGGCGGTGCCAGGAGAGGCCGACCCAGCCGCCGGCCCAACATGCGGCCCAACATGCATGGCGGGGGATCGGGCGACGTGGGCGACATCGACGCGGCTCCAGGCGACGAGGGCGTTGAGCCAGAGGAGGGAGCCACGGATGGCCCCGATCCGGAGGAGGGAGCCGCGGGCGGGGGTGCCGGAGCACCCAAGGCCGGCAGCTGGCGGCGGCGCAGAGGAGAGCCCGCCGCGGGAGGGGAAGACGGCACCACATGTTCCTGTGCAAAGGGAAACACAAGCTCATCAAAGTACACGTGTCGTGAGGTGATGACACGGTGAGACACAGGGTCATAGCAGCGATAACCCTTAGTGTTGGACGGGTAACCAAGGAAGACACATGGAACGGAACGAGGAGCGAGTTTATGAGCGGTGGTGTTGAGGTAGCAACGGCAACCAAAAATACAGAGACCATCGTAGGAGGGAGGAGTGCCATATAGGAGATGGTGAGGCGCATAGTTCAAGCGCGGACGACATGGCCGAGATTGAGGAGGAGGGTGGTGGTGGCGGGGGCATCGGGCCAAAACCGAGAGGGCATGTAGGCATGGAAAAGAAGGGTGCACACACACTCATTGAGGGTGCGTAGGATGCGCTCGGCACGACCATTCTGCTGGGAGGTGTATGGACACGTGAGACGAAACACGGTGCCGTGGGAGGAAAGAAGATGGCGGATGGTGAGATTGTCGAATTCTTTCCTGTTGTCAGTCTGAAGCGCGAGTATGGGCCCGAACTGTGTGGAGACATAAGCATAGAATGCAATGAGAGTAGCGGCAACATCGGATTTCCTACGAAGAGGAAATGTCCACACAAAGTGAGAGTAATCATCCAGTACGACAAGATAATAAAGATAACCAGAATTACTAGGTACTGGAGATGTCCATACATCGCTATGAATTAACTCAAACGGAAAGGATGCAACTATGGAAGAGGAACTAAAAGGAAGGCGAACATGTTTGCCTAACCGGCAGGCTTCACATGAGTGAGCGGCCGTTTTATTACATGAAAAAGAAAATCCTCTCATTATTTGACGAAGTGAAGAAGTGCTAGGATGCCCGAGACGAGCATGCCAAAGATCGACGCCGACGGAAAAGGCTCGAGGACCACCCGGAGATGACGGCGACTGAACTGGGTAGAGGTCGCCGGGACTGTGACATCGGTGAAGAATCATCCTGGTGCGAGCGTCCTTAACAAAAAAGCCAACTTCATCAAATTCCACAGTTACAAAATTATCACGAGAAAGATTGCGAACGAAAACTAAGTTCTGAATGAGATGGGGAGAAACAATGACATTATTAAGAGAGAGAGGTCGAGAGTTAGAAGGAAAGGGTGCAGAACCGACATGGGAGATGGGAAGACCAACACCGTTGCCGATGATGATGCGGGAGGGAGTGGAAGTGGGATGAACGGAGGAGAGATTACTCGGATGAGCAGACATATGAGCGGTGGCACCGGAGTCCATGATCCAATCGCCACCACCACCGGAGTAGGGTGGCGGCTGCTGCAGCGCCGCTAGAAGGGCCGGGTCGTAGTAGGGGGCGCCGTAGGCTCCAGGGGCACCGAGGGCGCCGTACGCTCCGTAGGAGGGCGCGGCAGGAGGGGCGCCGTTGGCGCCGAGATGCGCGGCCTGGAGCGCCTGGTGGGTGCTCGGGCGGGGGCCGAGGATGCCCGAGGCAGGGGGCCGCGGCACGGGCATGCTGTTTGCGCGACCCCCGTCCACGGGTTGTAGCCACCGGCCCAGGGTGGCGGGGGCTGCTGCTGAGGAGCTTGACCACTGCCTCCGCCACCTTTGTCTCCGCCTTGGCGTTGACCGCCGCGACCACGGCGGCGGTTGTCGCCGTTGCCACCGTTGCGGGGTGATTGGGGCGGCTGCGGCACCGGCATAGGGTGCGGGACAACCGAAGGACGGGGCGCCGAGGGTGGTGTAGAGGCACCGGTGGAGAGGCCGGCGGCGAGCGCGATGTGGACGGCGCGGGTGCGGAGGTGCTTCATCCGCCGCTCCTCAAGACGAAGATAGGCCACCGCCCGCTCGTAAGTGGGGTTGGCCATGAGGGTGAGGTTGGAGGCAGCGTTGCCGAAGTCCTCGTTGAGGCCGGCGGTGAGCATCGAGAGGAGAAGCTCGTCGCCCACCTTAAATCCGACGTCATTGAGCTCGTCGGAGAGGGTCTTGAGCGGGAGATAGAAGGCGTCGATGGTGGAGTCGTTCTGGTGACACCCAAAAAATTCCTGCTGCAAGAAAACAATCCGTTGAAGCTTGTTGTCGGTGAAGAGGCCATTGATCTTGGTCCACACCGTGTAAGCATCATCCCCATCGCGAACGACGGTGTGGAAGATGTCCGGAGAGACGGTGAGGAAGAACCACCGGATGAGGGTGGCGTCGATGGCGAGCCAGTTGGCGTCGTGGGCGTCGGCGAAGAAATTGGCGAGACCGTCCACATGATCATGAAGGTTGTACTCACGAAGAGGAGATTGAAGTAGGTTTTCCAGGCATACTAGTTTACGAAGGTGTGGGAGAGGATGATGGGGACGTGATCGGAGAGGTGGATGTGGCGGATGTCGGTGGCTTGGGGCTCATCAGGCTCGGACCCGTAAGAGGAGTCGAACGGGTTGCTAGGGAGTGCGCTGGAGGAGGAGGATGTGCTGAGGGCCGACATGGCAGTGGTGGAGGATGGCGGCGCTGGTGGGATCGGGAGGGGGTTTCGGGTTTCGGGAGGGAGGCGGCTCGGGGAGCTGCGGTGGTTGGCGGGGGAGGTAGGGGCGCGGCTGGGAGGGTGGAGGCACGGCGGGGAGGGGCTGGTGGTGGAGGGATGGAGGAGGCGCGGCGGCCGGGGAGGCGGCGGCGCGGTGTAGCGGGAGCGGCGGCGGCCTGGAGAGGCGACGGCGGCGCGGCTAGGGCTGGGATTGAGGGTTAGACAGATACCATGTAGAGGAATAGGATGCAACTCTCAATGTATTGATAGGTGCATATGCACAAGTATATATAGTACATAGGGCAAGTCATATCCTCAACTATACACAAGGAGGAGACTTGGAATACAAGAATACATGTGCTAAATACATATCTCAACACTTAGCATCAAAGCCATTGTGGTATCCCTTGAGATATAAAAGGAGGACCAGGCTGTAGAGAGAGAGACATCTTTTGGAGAGAAAAAAAGAGAGCTGGCCTTTTCCAGAGCAAAAGGTCGGACACTTGTTAGAAAACCAGTAGGAGCACACAACACTTCCCGTTCCCGGGAAGTACTTGTAGCTCACAATCTACCAACATATCTCGAGGCGCCATCAAGATAAGCGCCAGACTATGAGGGATCACCAAGGCCAAGGTACGCTCACCCGCATCGACAGACGCTGAGAAACTCTTGGAAGACGTAGAATGCTCTGATGAGGACACTACTAGAAAAAGGGCTAAAGATTGGATTGACACTAATGACGTATCAGAGAAGTGGTGCGCCACTACTATATACTAATGACGCATCTGGTGGAGATATGTCATTAGTGTGGAATACACTAATGGCGCACCAGGCAGAAGGTGCGCCACTAGTAAAACAATTTTTTTTTCATTTTTTCAAACATTCTAATGGCGCATCCGGGCAAAGTGCGCCATTAGTAGTTAGAACTACTAATGGCGCACTGGAGACAGAGTGCGCCAGTAATTTTTTTTTACTTTTTGGCAAAAAAAACTTATTCCCTCCCTCCCTTCCTCCCCACTCCAACCGTACGCGCCCACCCTCCGCCCCAAACCGTCGCGCCGCGCCCCGCCCCCCCGTCCCAGGCGCGCCGCCCGACCCCCGCCCCCGCCCCCCTCAGGTCCCTGGCGCCGCCGACCCGCCACCGCTGCCGGCCCGCCATGGCGCGCCCAGCAACCGAACCCTCATTGCCCGCCTCCGGTCAGGCCCCTCCAGCCCAGCTGCGCCCCGTCCGCCTCCTCCTCTCTTCTCCCGCGACCTCCCCTACCCCTCTCCACCGTCCCGTCCCCTCAGCGCCGCCCGCCGTATCCCCGAACCCTAGCTCACGGCGTGGGGCGACCACCTCGTCGGCCTCACCAGGCCGCAGCCCTCAAGCCCCACGCCGTCCTCGGCCGCCCTCTCCACCGTGGCGCCTTCCTCCGCCCTGCAGCAGCAGCAGTAAACAGCCAGGTAAAACTGTGTTGTGAAGCTAAGATGATGATGCTATTTTCTTATATGGTGAAGATATACTGTGTAAAACTGTGTCATGGTATAAAAACGCCATATTTAGCTCAACCGTACCTGTGTAAAACTTTTCTGTTTTAGTATTGTTTGCATCAGAGGTGGGCTAAAATCATTTTCCTTGCTACCTCTTTATAGTCTAAGTTTGTCTATTTGTAGAACAACAAAGAATAGCATGGAACATATAAATACCATGGACCATAGGCATTTCATTCTGCAGTGTTGTATAATACTACCTTGTACAATATTAATAGTAGTACATCAAGAATAGCATAACACTCCAGCACACCATCCAGGTCTTACAAGCAGTTACACTACACACGCATATAATGAAGGCCAGCAATGACCAATGTGCGTCTCTAGAAAGTTAATGGGTTGTTAATTTGAGGACACAATCTGACTTTCAGTCTCCAACTGTGCTTCCTTCTAGTTTATGTAGTTTGCTCAATCGTGTATTGCCTGTGGGATCATACAAGCTTTTGCATCGCTTATTTGGTATCATTACTAAGATAAGCATTATTAGATGCTCATCAGGTTTGGATATGTTAGTATTTTGATTTGCATGCATAGCTTGGGAACTATAAATTATAGTGAAATTAAGTAGAAATTATAGTAGTTTGGTTCTGTTTTTGCTGGTGTTTGGTTCTAAAGATGAGTAGCAATTATAGTAGGAAGATGATGCATAGTAGTTTTATATTGTTGTAGTAGTTGTAGTTGTAGGAACATTAGATACAGTAACAAGTGTCATGTTGTTGTATTAGATACATTAGTAGTATCATGTGATGCTGAAGATGAGTAGTTGTAGGAAGATGATGCCCTAATGGAAGTGACATGAATATTTGGCCTACCTTTTTTCCGATGTTGGTTCATTAATCTTAAGCCCATCATGTTTGTTGGTTGTTTGCTGTCATGTTGTTATTACTTCCATTAGGGCATCTGTTGGTTCATTAACCTTTCTAACATCTGCATATTTTAGGTTTCCGAGGAGGTAAAGGAAGTGAAGTTCGAAAGGCAGCAGCAGCAACACCTCCAAGGTGAGAAATATGTTCCTATTTATCTTTTTGCTCAAGTTCTTCAAGACATCATATAATATAGAGAAGTGCAGGTCAAGTGGTGCAATCATATACATCTGCCACTTAAGTCATCCTTCCCTTTAAGCAGAGTGATGCCTTTCGATGTCACACAATAATGTTTGTTGCAAGAACATTCTACTCTTAGTGTTCGTTTGTTTACTGCATAAAAATATATAGTTTTGCTGCTTTTATGTCTGTATTCACTGCTGTTGCTGATGTACTTGTGATGATGTTGTAGGTACCCCGAGAGGCCCTTGAGTTTGCCGGAATGTCGATTAACTTCCGTTCCGGCAAATTCGGGTACTCCATATGTCCTATTTTCAGCAAAGGTAATGCTGAAATTTTCCGTGAATTTTAGCATTACTTTGCTAAAAATAGGACATATGGGGTACTTGCGACTAATGCCTGTTATCATGCATGTTTTATGATCTGTTGTAAGGGTACTAATTGGTCTCTTCTGCTGCTTAATTATCAGAGATGGCGGGAAGCAGCCACCGCCGCTCTGCGACACCGTAGTACGAGTTGGATGCTTCCGAGTTCTTCACTATCACACTCGGGACTTCAGTATCATCCATGATGCAGGTATATAAAATGAGAGATCTCCCCTAGCTTCACCCATCTCATTATGATATCTGTTGTTTGCCTACATCACTCATTGTCCCAAACCGCAGAGGTCGCCTGACAGTTTTAAGAACATGCCGATGGGTGAAGATCCGCCAAATAATGTGAAGGTGCGACAGGTGCAGCGGGTTTCGCAGGCTGTGGGATGTGGAGTTGGTGATCAAGGAGGGCCACATGTACTTGTCTCGTGGGTGGGAGAAGTTCTACCGTGCCTACGACCTGCGGCTGGGGTACTTCCTTCTCTTCACGTACGACGACGACGCCACCATGCTCATCGTGAAGGTGTTCAACGTGACTATGTGTCGCATGCGCTACGCTGAAGATTATGATGCCGGTACGTTCTTCCTCTTCTTATTCCTCTACATTTGGCTTTGTCTCACATCGATTGTTAACGGTCATTATTGCATTTGGACAGGTCATGGGAGCAGCAGCAGCGACAATGGCTACAGCCAAAGCGGCGACCATGGTCAGAAGCGAAGCAAGAATAACCATGGTCAGAAGCGAAGCAGCGATTCGCTATAGCGAAGCAAAGCAGCGATTCTGCAGCAGATAGACAACAAGAAGGATGATCCGGACTGGAGTGCGGGAGAAGAGGAGCAGAGTGGGGATGATGAGCTGCAGGATGACGATGGGCATCGGGTTGAGGATGACCTAAGCTGGTGGTGGCTGACCAAGGGCAAGAGATGGTGGTGGCTGACCATGGGCAAGAGATGGTGGTGGCTGACCATGGGCAAGATATGGTGGTTGCTGACCATGGGCAAGAGATGGAGGTGGCTGATGATGACCTAGTGATGGTCGTGCTCAAGGTGGCCTCGCGATGGTGGTGGTGCTCGACAATGACCACGCACCGGTGGTGGCGCCAGCGATCCCACACCTGGGCGACATGACCACGCCCAATTGAGGTAGAAGACTACATCCCACTGCCTCCACCGCCTCCACCGCCTCACCGCTCTTGGCGCATCGACCGAGGAAGGAGAAGGAGAAGAACAATGCATGAGAACTAAACTTTGTCGTGTATGTCGGATCTCCAAAATGATATATATATATATATATATATATATATATATATATATATATATATATATATATATACTTAGTTACCTATGTTATCTCTAATATGCTTAGTTTCCTATAGGTTAGCTTCATTTTACCTAAGTTGGCTCTAATATGCTAACTTAGAGCTTACATGCTTAGTTTCCTATAGGTTAGCTCCAAAATAACTTATGTTAGCACAAAATGATCAAGTTTACATAATAATCTTATAGTCTTTTTCTTATTCTTCTTCTTTTCCAAAATGACATAGGTTAGCTTCATTTTACCTAAGTTGGCTCTAATGTACTAACTTAGAGCTTATATGCTTAGTTTCCTATAGGTTAGCTCCAAAATAACTTATGTTAGCACAAAATGATCAAGTTTACATAATAAGCTTATAGTCTTCTTCTTATTTCTTTTCCAAAATTCTTCTTATTCTTCTTCTAGTGTTCTTCTTCTTCTAGTATTCTTCTAGTCTTCTTCTTTTCTTCTTCTAACTTCTTGTTTATCATTTTGCATATTTGATTTAATTCATGGAAGCTTGCATGGATGGAGTGCTTCTTTTCCATTTGTGTTTTTATTTTGTATCAATGTGAAACTTTTGTGAATTGATGGATAACGTTGTTGGATGAACAATGTGAAACTTTTGTAATATGTAACGATGGAACTTGTGTGTTGGCTATGTATGTATATATGATGGAACTTGTGTGTTGGCTATGTATGTATATATGATGGAACTTGTGTGTTGGCTATGTATGTATATATGATGGAACTTGTGTGTTGGCTATGATTGTTATATGGATGCTTGTTGTATATATATGTGTTGGATATCTCATAGGTGAAATAGTGACCTGAGATTAAGAAAAAAATTAAAAAATTGTTACTAATGGCGCATTACAGTGTGGTGCGCCATTAGTATAGCAGACACTAGTGGCGCACCATGGGCAAAACTAATGGCGCACTGCACAGTGCGCCATTAGTATACCAGATACTAGTGGCGCACCAGTGGTGCGCCATTAGAAAAAAATTCTAGTGGCGTGATACTAATGGCGCACCAGTGATGCGACATTAGTAGGCAAAACTGGTGCGCCATTAGTAACCCTTTTCCTAGTAGAGGGACATGGATGACTTGCCTTATGGTGCAGGTTGTGCCGCGTTCACCATGGAGTTACACTGCATCAAGTGGTCGAGGAAGTTCCGTTCAGATCTTTCTGTTCAGTACGATGGGTAGACCAACCCTGCCGAGTTCCTTACCATCTACACCATCGCTATTGTGGCTACTAGCGGTAGGAAGGAGCACTTGGAAATTGGTTTCCCATGGCGCTCAAGCCCAACGTTCGCTCATGCATGGCTCATGAATCTTCTAGAGAATTCCATTTCATCATGGGATGATCTGTGCAAGAAATTCATGGGTGCCTTCCAAGGAGGGTTCAAGTGACCAGGGATGCCCATCAATCTGCACCTCCTTGTGCATAAGTCGGGGGAACCGTTGTACAAGTACATACAACACTTCAGCCACAACATCCCCGATATTGACCTGGCTACGATCATCACTGCGTTTCACGCCGATCTTCGTCAGCCCAAGACCAGGGAGAAGCTCAACACACGTAAGGTGCGCATCGTTGCCGAGCTCTTTGATCTTGCCAACAAGTGCTCTCGGGCGAAGGAAGGAAGGAGGACACCTGGACACGGCATGAACCCAACCGTCACGGTACCGACAATTGCATAAATTATAGATAATAGGAATTAAACATACAAAATTATTGATGTGTCTCCAATGTATCATAGCTCCAAATTGCATAGTCCTACCCACAATCCCCCATTGGCCTTATGTAGCCCCCATATGGAAATCTCCATGTTTGTATGTTTGTCATGTGAGGGTAGGAGCTTGCACAGAATTGGTGTTCAAAATGTTGATGCTTCCACGTATCCCACATGGATCCGTAATACATCATATTAATAATACCCATTAGTAGGTGGTGTTCTATCTAGGTTCCCTAGCGTGTATTCGGGCCTAGAGAGGTCCATTCATATGGTCTTGGCTGCACTGAGCCTTTTATCATTTGACTTACTATGGTCGTCAGGAACCTGCCACAAGTGTCATGTTGGGAATGGCTTGAGTGGGAGGTGAAAACCAAAAATATAAACTAGACAAGATTATGATAATAACTATCAATATGAAGCTAGAGTTTGACAAAAATAAATAGAATAAAGGTTAATATTTGACCATGAAGTAACACATTTTTATTTATTCAATACAAATGGAAAGACAACTTTTGTTGTCAACTAATACAACCACTTGGTCCACCATAATTGAATGTATAACCCTTCTTAAATTCAAGAAATAAATCATTTGCATCATAACAATCTGGCCTATCAACTAACTTGGCCACCTTAGTCCAAAAGGGGTCAAAAGCTTGACCCTTGGAGTTGTAGTTCTTAATGTGGTTGAAGTAGGCAGATTTCTTCTCATTATAATCAGGGAAGTGGCCACTACCCATTGGAGGACCATGTGCATTCTTCAAGTAATTCACAAATCCGGCCATTGCTTGTATACGTTTGGTTCCAAGGCAAAGCTCCTTTGGAAAATGTCCCAAGAATGATGGTTTTTCTAAATCATGACGGTACACCACCCAATCTCCAGAATTTGGATCCTGTAGTCAATGAGGGATTGATAACATTTGTGAACAATAAATTTCATGCACAAGAAGATTATAAACACTTTTTAATTTTGAAAAATCTTTGGTGGTGTACAATTCCTATGGTTCAGTGTTCCATATTTACATAATGAAATACCATAGCATATTAAATAGTAACCATGTGAGTTTAGGCATAACTAATTTCATATTCATAAAATCCATCTTTGTTATATTTAACCCTCCATTTTAAATAGTTGCAATCCACTAACTAATATTCCTATTCATGTAGCCAAGCCACATTAGCAAGTCATGCATGTTAGTTATAAGTTCAATTGTTTGTACTACCTTAATTTCTATCCATGCAACCATGCCACATCAGCAAGTCATGCATGTTAGTTATAAGTTATATTTTTCAGAATACTAGTTTTTTACTTTTTCTATCCATGGATCTTTGCCACATCAACAAGTCATGCATGTCCTCATAACTTACAATTTTTGCATTAATTTTTGGTTTATGATGAATTTATATGTGTTGGACACTTGGAGAATACCTATGTAGTTCATTTTTCACATTTCTGTTAGAAATAGGCACTCTATTAACTAAAAGCCATTTTCTCTCTCTTTTTGTAGCTATTCTTACAATACCTATTTATGCATTGCATTCAACAAAGGTTCATGCAAAAAGATGCGGGTATAGTCTACTTATCGTAGATATAGTAGAAAATTTATAAGCTTATATAGACATAGTAATCTCTAGACTAGGATGAATGTTGTACCTTGTTGATGCTAATCCTGATGTAGTGATCTTGTATGCCATAAACTGATGGAGGAGCAATGGCTTGTCCAGGCACCAACTTCGCTCCACTTGCAGGTACATATCCCGCGCATTGTGAGTTGTAGCACCCCTTGGATTTCAAGTCTTTCTAAGAAATAAAAAAGGAAACATATATTAGTGTTTATGTAAAGAGACTTATACTTAGTCCGATAATGCCTCCAACTACTACAAAATACCAAAAACAATGTGCATAACAATAATATACAACTTATTAAAATGACATTTGTTACACTTACAGTCCAATATGTAAAGAAGCGAATATCTCTGTTATGGTACAAAAAGGGGGAAATCTGCAAGCAAAACCAAATTATGAAATAGTAGTTTACTCAAAAGCATTTGAGTTTACCAGGATCAGTGATATGTTCATACGTGGAATCCAACTTGAATTAAGTTGTAGTGTCCTCCATCTTGACAATAAATCTGTAAGGATGCTCCAGATTCTTGAGAGGCTTCTAGATTTGGTGAAGCCCATATACTCATTTCAGCTCGAAGGCCATAGAATTGTCCTGGCTCAGTGTGCCACATTGCATACTAGTGATAGAAAAGTATAGTTCAAATTAGTGAAGAAACAGAACAACTATAGATCAGAGATAATAAACAAGTGATGGTGTGCCTTATTGGGACGGTACACAGTTTTCGTACCAGACATTTACAGTGTGGATTTTTTTCATGCTCATTTGGAGCTAATATATTTTTTAGCCTCATTTCTAGTTTGCTTCGCAATGTTTGATGTCATTCCTACACAGTTAGACCTTTTTTGGTGATGCATGATTTAGCTTGCAAATCTATGATTGAGGCAGATCATTAATGAATGTGGATTTCTACTATTTTTCCTATGATTTGAATAAGTCATGATTAGGCCAAAAAATACCTTGAATTTTCCTTTTATATATATCACATGTCATTGTACCATACATTGTGATATATTCTTATGGTGAATGTTCACCCAGAAATGAACACACATTCCAAATCTAAAACATGAAAAAGTAGAGATAAATAACTAAGAGAGGGAGGGGAGGGAGACAGAGAGATAGAGATAGAGTACATGAGAAATAATGTTGCTGCCTTCATCTGTGAAATTAGCTCTCCAAGGAAACCAAAACGGTTTAGGTCTTAAAAGGGTGGTGTTCTGTAAATGGAAATGTAAGTTCATGGCTAGTTAGCATATATAACTGTTGTACAAAGCCTCTGAAAGATATAAGTAAAATTTTCACCTAGGGTGTCCTCAATTTTAGTTGGGAACATAAGCTATAGTTCTAAATAAGTACAAAAATTAGTAATAATGAAGATTAAGTGGTCAAGTAGATGCAAGAATGGGATGAATACATAAACCAACTGGCAAAGAGTTGCATGTGTCCAAAGCTAAAAGTAAAATATTTTTACCTTCTGATTCATCTGTAGACGGCCATCCACGTCTACTGATTCAACTAAGGTGAGGTAGCTAGGATTGAACAAAAAGCATAGTAAGACCAATGTGACAATATAATCATCTCCCATTAGTACGGTGAATTGTGTTCCTTCCAATGAAACACACGTAACTATGTGATTCCTTATGTACTTGTATGTTGTTTAGAGAAGACACCTTATATAGAGTTAAGCCCCATTCTATATTTGGAATGCTTTAATTGCATCATACTGACAATTCACTCAACATTCAATGGGTAGTCATCTAGTGCACCATTCTTTCTTGAATACGGATAAAACTCAACTTTTCAATTAATATTCATTAACTATGGACTTGGTTTACATCCAATTAATGATTGATCCATACCTATCTTTCTATATGGATATAGATCCATTTATACATCAATATTCATTAACATCCAAATTAAGAATGGATGCCTGACTATCTATATTTTCTATATGGAGAAGTTGTTGTTCTGTCAATGTTAGTCTAAGTGTGGACTCGATTAACATATAATGAATGTTTGCTCGATCATATCTTATTGTTTGGATATAGGTAGATTGTTCATCAATTTATATCTTAATAGGCTTGATTGATACTTTCTACTTGATCAATTTATAACTTGCTACTTGATCATGAGAAGTTTTATGATAAATGAGCTGCTGTTTAAGATATATAATGATGCTAAGAAAAAGTGATTAGAATTATCATTGATCAAACTTATGCACTATGCTAGCATTCACACTTCATAAATTATTTCTTTTATCATTTACCTACTCGAGGACGAGGAGGAATTAAGCTTGGGGATGCTAATACGTCTCCAACATATGTATAATTTATGAAGTATTCATGCCATGTTTACACTAATTTCATATGGTTTTGGTGCACTTTTATATGATTTTGATGGACTAACCTACTAACTTAGTGCCTAGTGCCAGTTCCTTGCCTATTTATTTATTTCACAGAAAAACCATACTAAACGAAGTTCAAATACGATAAAAATTTATGGTGATTTTTTATAGAACATAAGAGACCCCCAAAGCTTCGAGGAAGGTGTCAGGACCCCGATTCCAAGTCATATTGACCTAGCCGGTAACACCTCATATCACTTTGCGGCCTCACGCACGGTATTCCCACGGGTGTCGCCTTACCATGGCTCGGGACCGTTTGCGTCTTTTGGCTCACGTATATGATAGTGTCGCTAGCATCCACATGACAGAGAACCCGGGTCGACATGGCTAGTCGTGAACCCAAAGCGGCGCTAACCCATGGGGACAGGCATACATGAATCACATCGAGCATGTCGGTCATTAACGTATGAATTCGGGCTGTAGCACTGGGCTAATAGGACTCTGGTATCCCGGGCTGTAGCAGGCTAGGCAGGACTCCGAATATCACCGCGTGACATTTCCCCGAAGGGACAGACATAGGAACGAAGTGAAACACATGCCGGCCAGTCAAGTGTCCGGCGGTAGTCTTTGGGCTAGCAGGACTCCGGTGAACCAGGCTGTAGCGGACTACTATCGCTTAGGAAGCACTAGACTACATTTACCCATATGAGAGGCTGCCAAGGATAAACAACTAGATTGTCGGATCCCACTCATACCAAGCATTTCAATCATACACACAATATGCCCGATATGAGAACATACAACATGGCATCACAACAAAACTCTACAACTCAAAGTACTTTATTTAAGAGGCTCAGGAGCCATACATAACATATCCATACAGATAGGGGTCACATGACCCAACACTCAAGTCATACAAACATACAAGCACATGCGGAAGCAAACTAGTCTGAGTACATACTCTAAAAAGAAAGAAAGCTTGATGAAGCCCTTCTATCTACAGTGGCCCTTCACAAGCCTTGGATCACCACCTGGGTGGCTAGTTCACTCGTCGACGTCAAGGTCTACATAAAACCCATCGGAGGGGCGGTGTTGTCGTCTGAAAACATTAATTAAGCAAACATGAGTACGGAGGTACTCAGCAAGTCTTACAACAGAATCCTATTATACATGCACATTCTCAAGAAGGTAGTGGAGTTATTGCAGCAAGCCACCTTTGACTATTGGCTAAGCTATCCTACGTGACACCACTTGAAAAGCATTTGTCACACACGAGTCCACTAATCACCATCGCAATACTCCACCGTGGATCCTCTCTCGTCAACCTACGAGAGGGCCATCCGCGGTACTCACACTTATCTTGAGGCTTTCAGTAGTATCCATTTACTTGTCTATGAACTGTATAGGTGACCAAGTAGTCCTTTACCGCGGACGTGGCTATTCGAATAGTTTCATGCCCTGCAGGGGTGTACTTCTTCACACACGCTCTCACCACTTATCGCCGCTACACGACATGTACTCCGCAACCTTCAAGCGGAAGCCCAGCGAGGGTGTCGGCCACGACCTGACTAAACACACGAGTCCCTAGTCCAGGTTTATCGCCTATTCGGGTTCCATCCGCGAGGAGTCCGCCGAGGTTTCCACTAACGGCCCCGAGCGATGTGTGTAGGGTTCCCGAGACACCAAACGGGCGAATCGGTACACGGGCCACGTGCCTACTGCAACACAGCCCACCCCTAAGGTCAAGCGTCAAGGCCCCAAAGATACTACAAACACCAGAAACTACTTGCAACTCCCGGACTGAGGACAAGAGTGGTTAATAAGTCGAGAGGGTCAATTAAGGATCCCAATGCGTGGTAGTAGCTAAGTCTTAAATCACACACGCATATCTCAGTTCTTAGGGACGGCTTCAATGAAACAACCCACCATGTGCTCCTACATGGCCTCTCATCGATACCTTTACCAAATCGTGTTCAACACTTTCACTCTTGAAACCGACACAACCTTTCACTCTAGTTCATCATCCCGATGAGCCAGACCTGACACAACTCTAAGCATAGCAAGCATAGCATGGTAGGAATCACAAACATGGCTCAATCAACTCCTACACATGCTAGCGGGTTTCATCTAGTTACTGTGGCAATGACAGGTCATGCAAAGGAAGTGGGTTCAACTACCGCATCACACAACAGTGAATCACGTTGTCTTAATGCAGTAAACAAGAGCAGAAGCGAGAACATGGGTTTGTATCGGAATGATCAATGGGTTGCTTGCCTGATGTAGTGGTAGTAGGATACTGCCCTTCAGACGGATATTCGGGGTTATCCTCGGAGGCAGAACCTATCACGAAAGACACACCGAACATAAACAACACATGACAATATGCAACAATATGATGCATGCTATGAGATGGCAATATGAATGTGTGTTGGCCTAATGCAAGCTAGAACAGAAAGGAATGAACTCATTTGAATCAAAGATTCAAATGTTAGCTCATTTAACATAGCCATAAAGGTGCATTATCTTAATCTGCTTAAACAGCAAGGTTAACTTGTTCTGTCATGCATGAAACCATTACCAATGGATATATTGAAATTTTCTAATCAAAATTCATATATAAAACTTTGCATTTGGAGTTACAGATTAATTTCTATGATTTTTTTAAGTTTGCAACAATTTCTGGAATTTCCTGTGTATAAATAAAACCAGAAATTAATTATTGCATCAGCCGTGCGTCAGACTGACGTCAGGGGTTAACGAGGGCGTCCAGGTCAACCTGACCAGCGGGTCCCGCGTGTCAGTAGCTAATTAGGCTAACTAATTTTGATTAAACTTAAACTAGGTTAATTAGCAGAGGGGCCCCACCTAGTCAACTATGTCAGCTGGGTCAAACCCGCCGGCGTTTAGCCGCCGGCGAAGCCAGACGCGGCGGCGGAAGTGTGTTTGTGCATTCCGGCGACCAAATGGACGGCGGAGACCATCTACGGGTAGCCGGAGAGAACCCGCGACGTTTGGTGGTGGTGGTTTAGCTCGGGGTGGTCGGGAACGTCGCCGGCAACGAGCTTGGCGGTCGCCGGAGTCGGGTGAGGACGAACCCGGGGCTACGGGGCACGGCAGGGCTCGGGGTGAGGTGCGTTGTGCTCCTGGGAGTGCGGTGAGTGTGATGGCGTGCTCGGAGTCGAGCCAACGTGGCTGTGGCCACGACGGCGACGTCTTGATGGCGGCGGGTGCGGCCGAGCTCGGTGCAGTCGGTGCGGGGCTCGAGAGCGAGAATGAGAGGGATGGGAAGGTAGCTGGGCTCACGGAGAGTGCGGCGAAGCAGTCGGCGAGGTCGGGGACGAGGTGATGCGGCGGTGACGGCAATGGAGATCTCCGGCGGGGTTCGGTGAAGACGAGCTCGAGGAGGACGAAGCAGGGCTCGTGAGCGCTCGGGGCTCGGGCTGCTCGACGGAGTCGACGACGGCGGAGTGGTTAGACACGGTGGCTGGGTACGGGGGCGACGGTGGACGCGACTACGTCGGCGGTGCGGCGGCAGGGGCGTCGGCCATGGTGCGGGAGAGCGAGGGAGAGAGGCCGGGGGGCGAATGAGGTGTCCACGGGTCGTGGCAGCGGACGTGGAGCTCACCCAGTGCTTTCGGCGGCTGGCGGCAAGCAGTGACGCCGTGGCGAGCTCACGCTTCGCCCGGCGTCACCTCTGTACTGCGTGGCGGCAACGAATCAATTTGGTGGCATGGGCCAAGACACTGCTTCTTTGGGCCGGCCGTGGGCTGCCGGTGGGCTGCGGCTGTAAGTGGTTTCCCTTTATTTCTGTTTTTTAATTATTTCTGTAAGTTTGTTGCATTTCTAAAAATACCTAGGTAACTCCAAAATTCACCGAACTGCACCTGGTCCTTAGTTGGAATATATCCAGCATGGAACATTTTAGTTTGGGATTATTTGAGCATTTGAAATATTTTATATAATTTAAATGCCCAAATTCAAATAGCTAAAGATTTAATCCAAGGACCTTAGAGTGACCTAGAAATTTGTGCATCACTTCCAAAGGTGGTTTAGGACCAAGGCAAAGGTGATGAACATTTTTGAAGGGCATTTCAGGTTCATTGAAAATATTTTTAGTAAACCCTAGTTGGATTCAGAGGGGTTCTGGGGGTTCTGTCTTCCCCATTTCAAATTTCTGATGAAAGATAAACATGATGCAACACTCTAATGCAAGGACTAACTAGGATGTGACAACTCACCCCCAGTCAAAAGAATCTCGTCCCGAGATTTTGGATCCGTCGGAAAGAAGGTGGGATACTCAAGTCGAAGACGATCCTCCCTTTCCCAAGTAGCTTCTTGCTCGGAGTGGTTTGACCATTGAACCTTAAGAAACTTGATATTCTGGCGTCGAGTGGTACGCTCGGCTTGATCAAGGATACGAACGGGATATTCTCGATAGGTGAGGTTATCTTGGAGATCAAGCGTTTGTGGTCCACTCCACGGATAGGATCCGGAAGCAACGCTGAGTTGAGAAGCGTGGAAGACATCATGGACCACGGAAAGATGCAGAGGTAGTTCCAATTGGTAGGCAACTTCTCCTCGTTTGGCAAGAATGCGAAAGGGTCCAATGTAACGAGGAGCCAACTTGCCTTTGATACCGAATCGATGGGTTCCCTTCAAAGGATTAACCCGAAGGTAAGCCTTCTCGCCAACTTCATAAGACATAGGCTTATGCTTGTGGTCATATTGGCTCTTTTGGCGAGACTGGGCTGTTTTCAATTTCTCACGAATAACGTGAACCTGCTCTTCTGCTTCCTGGATCATATCCGGGCCAAAGAGTTGTCTTTCCCCGGTTTCTGACCAGTTAAGAGGCGTTCGACATTTTTGTCCATAAAGAACTTCGAAAGGAGCTTTTCCCAAGCTAGCTTGATAACTATTGTTATAAGAGAACTCGGCGAATGGAAGGCATTTCTCCCAATTCATGCTGAAAGAGATGACAGAAGCTCGAAGCATATCCTCTAGAATTTGATTGACTCGTTCTACTTGACCACTTGATTGAGGATGGAAGGCGGTGCTAAAGGAGGGACGAGTTCCCATAGCATTTTGGAAACTTTCCCAAAATCGAGAGGTGAAGAGACTTCCACGGTCTGAGTTAATCTCCAATGGAACACCATGAAGAGACACTATTCGGGAGATGTACAACTCAGCTAGCTGGCTAGCGGTTATACTCTCACGAACGGGTAGGAAATGGGCTACTTTGGAAAGACGATCGACAACAACGAAGATAGCATTATTCCCTCTCTTGGTCCTGGGAAACCCGGTAATGAAATCCATACCGATTTTATCCCATTTCCATTCGGGAATAGCCAAAGGTTGAAGGGTGCCAAGCCGTTGATGCTCTCTGCTTTAACTCGATGACAAAGCGTCGCAATTAGCAATGTATTGAGCGATTTCTCTCTTCATCCTAGTCCACCAAAACCTCTGGCGTAGGTCTTGATACATTTTAGTACTACCGGGATGAATGGTGAGAGGAGATTCATGAGCTTCCTTAAGGATCAATTGCCGTAGATGTTGTTTCTTGGGAACCACCAAACGGTTCTCAAAGAAGACAACACCTCACTCATCTATGGAGAAACACTTAGCAACTCCGCTAGCAATGTTCTCCTTAATCCGAGATATTCCTCTATCATACCGCTGAGCGGTTATGATTTGATCCATAAGGTTGGGTTTCGCCACCAGGGTGGAAAGGAATCCTCGAGGAACAATGTGAAGGTTAAGCTTACGTAATTCCTCATGGAGAAGTGGTTGACTTTGTTGTAACATTAGATTGTTACAATAAGATTTGCGACTTAGTGCATCGGCCATGACATTGGCTTTGCCTGGGGTGTAAGATATTCCTAAGTCGTAATCTGTAATCAACTCGACCCAACGTCTTTGCCTGAGATTCAAATCCGCTTGGGTGAAGATGTATTTCAGACTTTGGTGATCGATTACAAATTTCGCAACGATTACCAAGAAGGTAATGTCGCCAGGTTTTGAGTGCATGGACCACTGCTGCAAGCTCTAGATCGTGTCTGGGATAGTTATCCTCATGTGGACGCAACTGTCGGGAAGCGTAGGCAATCACATGACGATCTTGCATGAGTATGCAACCTAGTCCTTATCGCGAGGCGTCGCAATAGATAATAAAGTCCTTAGAAAAATCTGGTGGTACAAATGCAGGTGCAGATGTCGCGCGTCTTTTCAGTTCTCAAAGCTGAACTTCGCCTTGTGGGGTCCACTCTAACTTTTTATATTTCTTGAGGAGTTCGGTTAGAGGCTTAGCAACCTTGGTGTTATTCTCGACGAAGCGGCGGCAGTAGCTCGCGAAACCGAGGAAACTCCGAACTTGCTTGACCGATTCGGTGGAGTCCGATCAAGGACGGCTTGAACTTCGCCGGGATTAACAGCAATGCCCTGACCAGAGATTACATGGCCTAGATAGGTCACTTCTGGCAACCAGAACTCACACTTAGAGAATTTGGCATAAAGGAGATGCTCTCGAAGTTTCATCAATACTAGCCTTAGATGTTCGGCATGTTCTTCCTCATTCTTGGAGTAGATGAGTATATCATCGAGGTAAACCACGACGAATTTATCCAAATACTCCATGAAGATCGAGTTCATTAACCGAGAGAAGGTGGTTGGAGCATTGGTAACCCGAAGGACATGACGGTGTACTCGTATTGGCCATAACGAGTAACAAAGGCCGTTTAGGAATGTCCCGTTCTTGATTTTGATTTGATGGTAGCCCAACCTCAAATCCATCTTGGAAAAGACTGAGGACCCAGCGAGCTGATCATACAGGTCGTTGATCCTAGGGAGCAGATACTTGTTCTTGATAGTGACCAAATTGATAGGTCGGTAATCTACAACCATCCGATCCGTTCCATCCTTCTTCTTGACGAAGAGGACGGGGCAAGCCCATGGAGATGAACTAGGACGGATGAAACCCTTTTGCAAGGACTCATCGAGTTGTTTCTTAAGCTCGGCTAGTTCTAGGGGTGCCATCTTATAAGGTCTTCTAGAGATTGGGACGGTTCCTGGAACAAGATCTATCACGAACTCGACATCCCTGTCAGGTGGAACACCTGGCAGTTCCTCTGGAAAGACATCCGGAAAATCACGGACTACCGGAATATCTTCGAGGTATGGAAGGGGGTTGGCATTTATGGAGTAGAGCTGACGCTTAGCCACTCGGGTTAAAACATTAACTGTCTTACCCGAAGGATGGGTGAATTGAACAGTTCTAGTAGAGCAATCAATCGTAGCGTAATGGGCTGACATCCAGTCCATACCCAAGATGATGTTTATGTCCGAGGAATTGAGAGCTATTAGTGATGCAAGGAAGACTAATCTGTCAACAAGAATTTCATTTCCATGGCTTATTCTAGAGGTTTGCCATCTAGAACCAGGAGTCTGAATTTCCATGGAGGTGTGCATGTCACAAAATGTGGTGTTGTGCAATCGAGCATAGCTCTCCGAAATAAATGAATGAGATGCTCCAAGATTATCAAAAAGAACGATTCTTGCGGATGGCAATTAACAAGGAGCGTACCGAGAACGACGTTGGGATCCTCATGGGTCTCTTCAGCTGAAACGTAGTTGACGTGGCCGCGAGCAGTGGCAGCTGGTTTGGCATAGAGCACCTTCCCTGCTGGCTTACCACGGCCAACAGACTTTCCGATCTGACTGGGGTTATTCTGGGGACACTCACGGATGTAGTGACCCGTCTCTCCACACTTGAAACAGGTTATCACATTGGGACGTGGAGCAGCATTAGCAGCGGGGCCATCATAGGCCTTGGGCGGTGCAAACTGCTGGTTGGGCGAGGTGCCTCAAAGGATGGCCTCGGAGTGAATCTGGGTGGCAGAGCGGTGCTTGGAATCCAGACCCGACGCTTCTGAGATCCAGAGCCGGATGAAGAACCAAAGTCATGGGAGTGCTTGCGTGAAGCTTCAAAGTCGATCGCCCAGCCAAAGACCGATAGCCTTGTTGACTAACCTTCGAAGGAGGTGCACTCGTGCAGACGAAGATCACGGCGAAGCTTCGGGCTAAGTCCCTTGCGGAACCTTGCACTGCTTCTTGGCGTCGGTAGAAACCTCTTGAGGAGCATAACGTGCTAGATTTCCAAACTTCATGATCGTATGCATCTACATGCAGTCTACCACAGGTGAAATTGCGTAACTCTTCCCTCTTACGATCCATGAGACCTTCCGGAATGTGATGCTCACGGAAAGCCGCACTGAACTCAGCCCAGGTAGTGATTTGGCCAACCGGGCGCAGAGCCTCGAAATTCTCCCACCAAAGGCTAGCAGGGCCTTCGAGGTGGTAGGCAGCGAAGGTAACCTTATCAGTTTCAGCCACGTTGGCAGAACGTAGCTTGTGGGTGATGCTACGAAACCAGTCATCCGCATTGAGAGGCTCAACGGAATGTTTGAACTTCGGTGGATACAGCTTGACAAAATCATTGAGTGACACCAAGTCATTCCTTGGCTGGCGTGCGGTATTCTGCTCAATCCGCTCCAGCAAGCGATTGGTCTCACACTTGTTGTGTTCTGCCTCCATCATAACCCGGCCGGAGAAGGCGGTTGAGGCAGATTTACATTCCTAGCTGCGCTGGCTTCTCCCTGCTCGGAGCAGCGGGGTTGTTATTGGTGTTGACCATCCTAGGATACAAAACAACGGTTTAGACAAGGATGGCAAAATTTGGCAAGGAAGTGCGGAATGTAATGGATAACACGGAATGCAGAGATGTTCATCCGTATGACATGGTAATATAGAAACTGCCATATATATACCATCGGTCATACACACCATTCATAGTTTAGTACAAGCCCGACTAGAGTACAACTACGGTGAAAGGCGTTACATCTCATCGGAAGCATTCCAAACTCCTATACATTATTTTTCTACACTTCCGGAATTGCTACACACTAAGTCATATTCCACAGGTCACGGAGGACGTTGGAAATACAACTATTACAATATTATGGATACTACTGCTAACTCAGACAGCTCCGTAGTAGTCCTCATAGAAGTCACCTCCATAGCCTGGAAGCTCAACATGATTATCCGGAAACAGACGGTCCTGAAGAGCTTGTGGACCATAGGGGCTAGGATGAGGTCTTGGACCAACAAACGGTGGCCTGCGGGGACCACGGGGTGGGGTGATGCCTCCCACATCACGTCAATCCATCATGTCTGGCACAACAGATCTCATAGGATACAGATCCCTCGTATCCATACATCCAGCTTGCACAGCCGGTGCAAACCGAGTCAAAGTGGCCCAATAATCGGCACGGGTGTTGAAAAGCTCCATTCTCAAGGCCCGATTCTCTCGGTCCTTATCCTTGAGCATCTCAGCAGTGGTGCGGGTTAGTGAGTCCTCCTGACTGGAATCAGCATAAATAGCCTGAAGATACCCTTGCGCCCCTGGGAGCGAAGCTGGCATATAACGGAAGTCGGCGTTCCGAAGCAGGCCAGTCCTGACTCGCATGATGGTCATCATAGAGTATGCAGCATCCTGCACATCCATCTCAATAGTGACCCCGAGTCCATAGGAGTGGTGAAGAGGCTCAGTCGATCCAGGATATGAAGGAAATATCCTGACGGTGCAGAGGTATTGGCTTTGATTAAAGTCTTGGAATTGCTCTTCGACGGTGTATTCGGGATACCAACGGTAACCCGTCTCAGTCATAACCCGGACTAACATAGCCGTATGACCGGGCACATCGATGCACCTGGTCAGACGAACCACTTGGTTTTGAGCACGAGTGGCCATCTGAAAGCACAGCCACAATGCAAAGACATTTGAATTTCTAGGGAAAATCAGACAGCATAACATCTGTAAATGCTCAAGAACAGATTTGAGAAATTCAAAATCAGATTGCAAATCCACTCAACAACATCATATCAAGGTTCCGGTTCAACTGATAACATACTAAAATTAGTAGAAACTGAACTGAGGCTGTAACCAACAATCCTATAAGTTACTACGGATTAGTAACACGTGAACCTGATAGAGAGAAGAGAGCCTAGTCCTATACCCACGTAGAATGAGAAGAGGATGACTCGGATCAGAGGGCATAAGGTAAAGGAGTAAAAAGAGCCTTACGTCCCTCCCACAATCAATTCCCCTACATATAACTAAAGCATTTCTAGACTCGACATCGACCAGTTTGGCTTAGCGAACCTACAGGCAGCCCGGCTCTGACGCCAACGCTGTCAGGACCACGATTCCAAGTCATATTGACCTAGCCGGTAACACCTCATATCACTTTGCGGCCTCACGCACGGTATTCCCACGGGTGTCGCCTTACCATGGCCCGGGACCGTTTGCGTCTTTTGGCTCACATATATGATAGTGTCGCTAGCATCCACATGACAGAACCCGGCCGACATGGCTAGTCGTGAACCCAAAGCGGCGCTAACCCATGGGGACATGCATACATGAATCACATAGAGCATGTCGGTCATCAACGTATGAATTCGGGTTGTAGCACTGGGCTAACAGGACTCCGGTATCTCGGGCTATAGCAGGCTAGGCAGGACTCCGAATATCACCGCGTGACATTTCCCCAAAGGACGATGACATAGGAACGGCAGTGAAACACATGCCCGGTCAAGTGTCCGGCAAAGCGGTAGTCTTTGGGCTAGCAGGACTCCGGTGAACCGGGCTGTAGCAGACTACTATCGCTTAGGAAGCACTAGACTACATTTACCCATATGAGAGGCTGCCAAGGATAAACAACTAGATTGTCGGATCCCACTCATACCAAGCATTTCAATCATACACACAATATGCCCGATATGAGTACATACAACATGGCATCACAACAAAACTCTACAACTCAAAGTACTTTATTTAAGAGGCTCCGAGGAGCCATACATAGCATATCCATACAGATAGGGGTCACATGACCCAACACTCAAGTCATACAAACATACAAGCACATGCGGAAGCAAACTAGTCTGAGTACAGACTCTAAAAAGAAAGAAAGCTTGATGAAGCCCTTCTATCTACAATGGCCCTTCACAAGCCTTGGATCACCACCTGGGTGGCTAGTTCACTCGTCGACGTCAAGGTCTACATAAAACCCATCGGAGGGGGCGGTGTTGTCGTCTGAAAACATTAATTAAGCAAACATGAGTACGGAGGTACTCAACAAGTCTTACAACAGAATCCTATTATACATGCACATTCTCAAGAAGGTAGTGGAGTTATTGCAGCAAGCCAACTTTGACTATTGGCTAAGCTATCCTACGTGACACCACTTGAAAAGCATTTTTCGCACACAAGTCCACTAATCACCATCACAATACTCCACCGTGGATCCTCTCTCGTCAACCTATGAGAGGGCCATCCGCGGTACTCACACTTATCTTGAGGCTTTTAGTAGTATCCATTTACTTGTCTATGAACTGTATAGGTGACCAAGTAGTCCTTTATCGCGGACGCGGCTATTCGAATAGTTTCATACCCTGCAGGGGTGTACTTCTGCACACACGCTGTCACCACTTATCGCCGCTACACGACATGTACTCGGCAACCTTCAAGCGGAAGCCCAGCGAGGGTGTCGGCCACGACCTGACTAAACACACGAGTCCATAGTCGAGGTTTATTGCCTATTCGGGTTCCATCCGCAGGGAGTCCGGCCGAGGTTTCCACTAACGGCCCCGAACGATGTGTGCAGGGTTCCCGAGACACCAAACGGGCGAATCGGTACACTGCCACGTGCCTACCGCAACACAGCCCACCCCTAAGGTCACGCTGCGTGCGGCCCCAAAGATACTACAAACACCGAAACTACTTGCAACTCCCGGACTGAGGGCAAGAGTGGTTAATAAGTCGAGAGGGTCAATTAAGGATCCCAATGCGTGGTAGTAGCTAAGTCTTAAATCACACACACATATCTCAGTTCTTAGGGACGGCTTCAATGAAACAACCCACCATGTACTCCTACATGGCCTCTCATCGATACCTTTACCAAATCGTGTTCAACACTTTCACTCTTGAAACCGACACAACCTTTCACTCTAGTTCATCATCCCGATGAGCCAGACCTGACACAAATCTAAGCATAGCAAGCATAGCATGGTAGGAATCACAAACATGGCTCAATCAACTCCTACACATGCTAGTGGGTTTCATCAAGTTACTGTGGCAATGACAGGTCATGCAAAGGAAGTGGGTTCAACTACCGCATCACACTACAGTTTGAATCGCGTTGTCTTAATGCAGTAAACAAGAGCAGAAGCGAGAACATGGGTTTGTAGCGGAATGATCAATGGGTTGCTTGCCTGATGTAGTGGTAGTAGGATACTGCCCTTTAGACGGATATTCGGGATTATCCTCGGAGGCAGAACCTATCACGAAAGACACACCGAACATAAACAACACATGACAATATGCAACAATATGATGCATGCTATGACATGGCAATATGAATGTGTGTTGGCCTAATGCAAGCTAGAACAGAAAGGAATGAACTCATTTGAATCAAAGATTCAAATGTTAGCTCATTTAACATAGCCATAAAGGTGCATTATCTTAATCTGCTTAAACAGCAAGGTTAAATTGTTCTGCCATGCATGAAACCATTACCAATGGATAGATTTAAATTTTCTGATCAAAATTCATATATAAAACTTTGCATTTGGAGTTACAGATTAATTTCTATGATTTTTTTAAGTTTGCAACAATTTCTGGAATTTCCTGTGTACAAATAAAACCAGAAATTAATTATGGCATCAGCTGTGCGTCAGAGTGACGTCAGGAGTCAATGGGGGCGTCTAGGTCAACCTGACCAGTGGGTCCTGCGTGTCAGTAGCTAATTAGGCTAACTAATTTTGATTAAACTTAAACTAGGTTAATTAGCAGAGGGGCCCCACCTAGTCAACTATGTCAGCGGGGTCAAACCCGCCGGCGTTTAGCCGCCGGCGAAGCCAGACGCGGAGGCGGAAGTGTGTTTGTGCATTCCGGCGACCAAATGGACGACGGAGACCATCTACGGGTAGCCGGAGACAACCCGCGACGTTTGGTGGTGGTGGTTTAGCTCGGGGTGGTCGGGAACGTCGTCGGCGACGAGCTTGGCGGTCGCCGGAGTCGGGTGAGGACGAACCCGGGGCTACGGGCACGGCAGGGCTCGGGGTGAGGTGCGTTGGGCTCCTGGGAGTGCGGTGACTGCGATGGCGTGCTCGGAGTCGAGCCAACGTGGCTGTGGCCACGACGACGACGTGCGGTGGCGGCGGCGGGTGCGGCCGAGCTCGGTGCAGTCGGTGCAGGGCTCGAGAGCGAGAATGAGAGGGATGGGAAGGTAGCTGGGCTCACGGCGAGTGCGGCGAAGTAGTCGGCGAGGTCGGGGATGAGGTGATGCGGCGGTGACGGCAATGGGGATCTCCGACGGGGTTCGGTGAAGACGAGGTCGAGGAGGATGAAGCAGGGCTCATGAGCGCTCGGGGCTCGGGCTGCTCGACGGAGTCGATGACGGTGGAGTGGTTAGACACGGTGGCTGGGTACGGGGGCGACGATGGACGCGACTACGTCGGCGGTGCGGCAGCAGGGGCGTCGGCCATGGTGCGGGAGAGCGAGGGAGAGAGGGAGGGGGGCGAAGGAGGTGTCCACGGGTCGGGCGGCGACGTGGAGCTCACCCAGTGCTTTCGGCGGCGCTGGCGGCAAGCGGTGGCCGTGGCGAGCTCACGCTTCGCCAGCGTCACCTCTGTGCTGCGTGGCGACGATGAAGCAGTGGTGGCATGGGCCAGACAGATCTTTGGGCCGGCTGTGGGCTGCCAGGTGGGCTGCGGCCAGGTAAGTGGTTTCCCTTTATTTCTGTTTTTTAATTATTTATGTAAGTTTGTTGCATTTCTAAAAATACCTAGGCAACTCCAAAATTCACCAAACTGCACCTGGTCCTTAGTTGGAATATATCCTGCATGGAACATTTTAGTTTGGGATTATTTGAGCATTTGAAATATTTTATATAATTTAAATGCCCAAATTCAAATAGCTAAAAAGATTTAATCCAGTGACCTTAGAGTGACCTAGAAATTTGTGCATCACTTCTAGCAGTGGTTTAGGACCAAGGCAAAGGTGATGAACATTTTTGAAGGGCATTTCAAGTTCACTGAAAATATTTTTAGTAAACCCTAGTTGGATTCAGAGGGGTTCTGGGGGTTCTGTTTTCCCCATTTCAAATTTCTGATGAAAGATAAACATGATGCAACACTCTAATGCAAGGACTAACTAGGATGTGACAGAAGGACAAGAAGACCCACGAGGACACTGCAAGCTCACACGGCGCGCCCTCCCCCTAGGACATGTGGGATGAGCTTGTGGCCCCCTCGGGAGTCCTTTTGGCGTGATTCAATCGCTGAAAATTCCTATAAACACAGAAACTCCTAAAAGTTAACCTTGGTAAGTTTTTTCACCGCCGCGAGCCTCTATTCCAAAGCGATCTCATCCGGAGCTCCGTTCCGGCACCCTGCCGAAGGGGGAAAGTCATCACCGAAGGCCATCTTCATCATCCCCACCGCCTCCGTCACAAGGAGGGTTACCCCCGGGGCTGAGGGTATGTACCAGTAGCTATGCATTTTATCTCTATCTCTCACTCCCTCTCTCTCTCTCTCTCGTGATCTTGATAGGGCATGATCTTGATGTACCATGATATTTGTTAATATAGTGGAATCATATTGTGTTGTTACCTCTCTATCTTTGTTGTGATGAATTGCGTCTTCTTCTTCAAGGTTTCATTGTTATCGAAGTCAATATTTTGGATTTGAGATCACTTGATGTATCTCTTGCATATGGATACCATGGTGACAATGAGGTATTCTTTGAGTCACTTGATATATGTTTTGGTAATAAACTTGCGGATTCCCGTGGTGACATTGGGGTAATCTAGGCATAGAGGTTGATTCACGTTTTTGTCCTACTTTTGTCGATAGAAACTTTGGAGTGATTATTTGTCGCAGTTGATGGATTGTTATATGATTCAATTATGTTAGCATTGTTGTGAGACTGTACTAGTGAAAGTATGAACCCTAGGCCTTGTTTCTAAGCATTGATATACCGTTTTGCTCGCTGCTTGCTACTTGTTACCTTGCTATTTTATTTATTCAGATTATAAAAATATGTTTCTACCATCCATATTACACTTGTATCACCATCTCTTTGCCAAACTAGTGCACCTATACAATTCACAATTGTATTGGGTGTGTTGGGGACACAAGAGATTAATTGTATTTGATTGCAGGGTTGTTGAGAGAAACCATCTTCATCCTACTCCTCCCATGGATTGATAAACCTCAGGTCATCGACTTGAGGAAAATTCGTTGTTGTCCTATAGAACTCTGCGCTTGGAGGCCCAACAGGGTCTACTAGAATAAAAGTTGCGTAGTAGACATCAGCGCTCCAACCACCAAGCTCGCCGTCAGGTCAAGGAGAAGGAGAAGCCTCCCGCGACCCCTGCACCAGGAGCGGGCGATGGAGATCCCACCGCCAGCACCGCACGGGCTTTGCCCGATGGTGGCGGCGAGGGAGAGGGGGGATCGAGGGTCTGCGTTTAGGGTTGGAGCGCCCAGGTCGCCCGTGGGGGGGGGGGGGGGGGCACAGGCTGAGCGGGTGTTCATATGGTCGAGATTCAAACAACTAAATCTGATCTACGAAGAATATGTTAATTTTTTAATTTTCTAGGCAGGTGCACTGCTTATTTCGTTAAGATAGAAAAATCAAAAACAGGGTGGCCCGGTTTATATAGAAAATTAGACCGAAAACCATACACACACGATTGATTATGGGACGTCAGCTAACTCAAACTCCAGCACCAAAATGCCCACAACCCGAAGATGCGTGGTCGA
Source organism: Aegilops bicornis (assembly GCA_021605145.1). Lineage (NCBI taxonomy): Eukaryota > Viridiplantae > Streptophyta > Magnoliopsida > Poales > Poaceae > Aegilops > Aegilops bicornis. Next base: position 524,787,277 of record CM038673.1, read on the forward strand.
ATTCTTCAAAGAAGCCTTCAAGTAGTATCATCAACGGTATCCTTTGACCTCCTATCGAACCAAGACTCTCACCCAGAGCCACCACAAAAAGTCTGCTAGACCTTGGGAAAAGGCTGGCCACACCAACAACTCCCGTGGAAACCATGGAACCAACAAGCCGTGGCTGGAAAGGAGGAACTCTTCGGCGACAACTCCAAGAAGCATCGTCACAAGTATACTTTCGATCGCAGTCGAACCAAGGCTTTCGCTCAGAGCCCGAAGCCCTTCGACGTATCCAGACCTCTGGGAAGAGGATCCAGCCACTGCCAACAGAGAGCAAGCCGAATCCAAGATGCACCGGCAGTAGCAGACCATGATAACCAGATCCGAGAGCCTACCGATCGAGACGCAACAACACCCTGGCGATGAGCTCATGACGATGCACAACACACCACCACCACCAACACCACCAACAACAAACCAGATCTGGAGAGGAAGCAGCCTCGCCAGGCACGACCTGAGGCATGTATACCCACACAACATGGAGGCATGCAACCCTAGTCACCTGAGAGCATCTCTAGCCGTTCGCCCCCCCAGGGTGGCGAAAAAAGCCCCCTGGGGGCGAACCTGTGCAACTTTGGTGCGTGGGGGCGACTCTGTTCCCAGTCATCGCCCAGCAGGTCACCGCCAATATTGCGTAGCTCGGCGAAACTTCGTACAAATCTGCGCAAACTCGATGATCCAGCACGAACTCGGCGAAATTTCATTGAAATTTGTACAAAAAGAAAAACAAAAAAGATAAAACATGCAAACTACGCCTACTACTACACCAAACTACGCCTAGCCACTTCGCCGCGTCCACCGCCCGCCATCTACATGTCGAGAAGCCTGTAGAAACGGGTGTAGTCACCGCCGTCGTCGTCGTCGTCGTCGTCATCGCGCGCCCCGCTGGAGCCGCAGCCGTCCCTGCTGCACCCCTGCCCAGGGTCGCCGACACGCAGTGGGGTGCTAGACGGTCCAGCCTCGTCCTCCTCGTCGCTATCGAGGATGATGACGCCGCCCTCCTCGCACCCGCGGCACCGGGCCTGGAACTTCGCGTATGCCAGGCGCTAGCGGCGCACCTGCTCGCAGACGTAGTCCTCCTTCACCCATTTTAGGGTGGCCTCGTCGTCGGGGGCCACCATGTCGACGTGCTCCGGCTTCACGGGGAGTAGGCCCGGTTCAGGTTTCGGTCGGACCAGGCGAAGGGAGCGCAGGGAGGAGCGGGCACCCTCGTTGATGACGAGGGCGCCGCTGCGGGTGCGGCGCCGAAGCGGTGGTTCCTCCGGCTCTGGCTTGACGGGGTGGAGAACCGACGAGCCAGAGGAGAGCCAGCCGGAGCCCGACGACAAGGACGTCGTCTCCATTCGCTGTGGTGTCTAGGAGCTGCCTCGGCGGCGAGAGAAGGACGGCTGCCCCGGGTACTCTAGACGCGACATGTTGCCGGTCTCGATGTGGTCGAGGACGACCCCGAGGGTGCGGCCTGGCACGCCCCACCACTCACGCCGTCCTTCGGTGTTGAGGCGGCCGCGGGGGATGATGCCGTTGACGGAGGCGATCTGCTCCTGGCGGCGACACTCGAAGTACATCGTCCACAGTGTTTCATTGTAGGCGGCGTACCTCGGCTCGTTCCGCTGCTCCTCCGTTAGGGACGAGCGGAGGCGGACGATCTCGGCCCGCCGTGCCGCACCTTCGGGCACGGGTGGCACCGGGACACCGCCGGCGCTCAGCCTCCATGCCCCCGGCACACACAAGTCTGGGGGCACCGGATACTCAGCCTCGTAGAGAAGGCGCGCCTCCTACTCTTGGAGATGGTGGCGGCCGAAGCCGTTCGCGGCCGAGCCATTGCCTGTGAACCTCTCAGCCATTTGCTCGTCGACGGGAAGGGGGGGGGGGGGGGGAGAGTGGTGCTTTTTGCCGCGGAAGCGAGGGGAGGAATGTGTGTTGTGGCGTTCACCGGCGGGGAGGTCACATTTTATAGCCGTAGTGGGGCGGCGAGAGGCTGCATGCCGGGTGTCGCGTGGCTTGAGCGGGCGGGATGCGCGTCGGCGACGCCTTCACTGCGCCGCCCGTGAGGCATCAATGGAGGCTGGCCGGAGCAGCTGCGCGGCAGCCTTGGCATTCATTCCTGCGGGAACTGAGGCGATGAGGGCGACGAAGCGGCGTCTCGCTGATTCGGCGGGCCCTCTCGCTGACTAGGCGGGCCCATCCTCGTTCACACCAAAATCACGTTCCTCGATGCCCCAGGCGCTCCCCAGCGCGTCGGGTTCGGCCTAGGTCTGCCGGTGCCAATTTCAGCCCAAACCTATGAAAAACGGGCTCCTAGGGACGCGACTGGGCTGATTTTTGGACGCCAGCGCGAATAAATCGCCTTGGAGGCTGTGTTGGGGGGCTCGGCTGAAGATGCTCTTACTACTTCAATCGGCACCACGCCGGCAGGAGCACAACGAACCTGCAACGCAAGCGACATGTTGAGTCGCCGGACCGCCACAAAACCGAATCCAGCCGACGTGTCGTCCACACGAACATGGAAGACCGCCGGTGCCGAGAGAACCAGGGGCCGCCGAGCTCCACGTGCTAGAACGAACCAGAAAAACCGCGCCGCCAATGCATGTAGAACCAGAGCACGATCGGCCGCACAGAGCAACCTGGGGCCACTGCCCCTCATCCTCAACTCCAGCGAACTCCCCTGAGCCCCATGCACCAGATCCATCTGAGACAAAGCCACCACCGCCCGCAGAATCCAGACGAAGCGACCAGCGCCGGATCCGACCGTCGACACACCGGCCGACCTCCATGCAATGTAGCCAGCCGCCCGAGATGAAGGCCCGTGCAAGCCTAGATCGGGCCTACAAGGCTGGGGCCACTGCCGCCCAATGTAGAACCTCGCCCTCTCACCGTCGTGAGCCTCCACCGTCGTGAAGCACGACCATCGTGTTGAGGACGGCCGTCTATGCGAGCCCAGCCGCTGCCCAACGAGTGCCCGTTGCGGCACCAGGGCCGACTGTCCGGTGCAACAGAAAGAAGAGGAGGTCCCACCTTTGTTGTCTCTGCGCGGCATTTATCCAAACGCATCCTCCGGGAGCGATGAGGGAGGAGGGTGTGGACGGAGAGAGGGCCTGCTGGTGGCGGCGGTTTTAGTGTCCGCCTGTATTGTCGTTGGAAGGAGCAGCGCGAGGACGTGGGGGCAAATCTTGCTTATCTTTACCTAATAATAAAGTAAATTGGGTTGTTGTCGTCTGTCGTACATTTTGCAAAAAAGACCCTCTACTTTCCGTAAATAAACCCACAGTACATGTTTAAGTCACTCCCGAATTGTTTTTTTGTATTTTCCTAGAAAACCCCCTGATGTTTTAGGTAATCAACCCGCCGCCATATTTAAGTCAACCGAATCATTTTTTTCATTTTAACATAAAACCGCCTGACTTTTCGGTTATTCAATCCGCAGTTTACCTAAAACAAAATTATCAATGTCTTTTAAACCGTAACTCCGATTTTAACACGTTATATATGAAACTTGATTAGAAAATGTGTAGAATCTAAATATGGTGCTATTTTTAGCTGTTAAATATTTCCAAAATATTATTTTGGTGTGAACTTAATCTATAATGTACGATCCATTTTTCTCTCTTACTGATAGAGAGGAAAGAAAACATCGATAACCACGCATGCACACATGTGAAAAACCTCGCGGGGAAAAAGAACATATTTTTCATTTTATTTCGAGCAAGTGTGCGCGAGATAGAGATGCCTTACAACTGACCGCATTCAAACACGCTTTTGTTGTGTGAGCACTCAGACCACCATCAACAACACAAATGTGATGCCATGTGAAAATAAAGGACGTGAACACGTTAGAGTCTTGAGTCATAGTTATTGCGTTAAGAACGTGTGTTATTTACTCTCTCGTTGCAACGCACGGGCTCTTTTTCTAGTGTTCACTTATTTGAATTTGACTGTAAATAACATTAGGTTATGAGTAATTAAATACCTAAGGTAAACGCTTGTATCTGGCGCGCCGGCCGAACGTTGCGCCGGACGCCTTGCTCGCAAACATTGCGGCCTCGTGCACGCGACCACGTCACTCTTGGCCCCACGCACACTGCTTTCTCCTTCGTCTTATCCTCCTGCAACACACCGCAGCCACTCGTTGTCCTTGATCTCTCTGCTCCCAATCCCCTACCTCCAAGCTCCCAGCCAATGTCAGCCCAACACAGGAATCTTCCCCGACGAGCGACTCCCTGATAAGCTGGAACCGGGGCACCTCCACGGCACCTACACGGCTTGCTCGGTGCCCAACCTCGTCGCTACTCGTTGCCGGCGAGACCCTCTCCCATCCCCGAGGCTTGGCCGCCTACAACCCTCGCGGATCCTAGCGGAGTCCTCCAGCCAACTCCGACTTCGAGTCCCGCCAACGTAGCTACAGGGACCGTCCGTCAGGACGCAACAACGGTGAGTGGCGGTGCTGCACACGGCCTTGGTACAACCACCGTCGACAGCTGCACAACGAGCTGTGGTGGGGGTGCGCACGGGCCAAGGCATGGCTAGTTTTTGCTGGAACCGGCGTCCTTGTGTTCTACAACCGGCCATGGCATTGCCCAGAAGCCGCGCCGCGCTCATCGGAGCTGCAACTGGCGACACCATCGTCCACATTTTTGCTACAACCGTGCTCACCAGAGCTGCAGTGACGACACAATCATCGATAATTTGCTACAACCGGCCAGCGGGGATGCTGGAACCATTGTTTTTTTGCAGCAAGGGTGGACGGAGACGAAGACTCGCAATCCTTAGATTTTTGCTGGAACCGACTAGTAGCAGAGCTATAACCATGTGATGTAGGTGCTGGAACTGTTATCAACGGAAGCTGGAACCGGTGTTTTGTTTTGCTTCAACCGACAGAGTGGTGCTGAGACAACGACAGGCGCCGCCGCGCTGGGTTGCAACCAGGACCATCAAAAGCTACATCCGGCGTTTTGTTTTGCTGCGAAGGTTGTGTGCAGAAATGATGACCCAAGAGATGACGGCGAGGGACGGTGAACGGACACCGGTGCGCCGAGCGTTGACAGCGAGGGGCGGTTGGGATGGTGCAACCGGTGCTGCAACCATGGGGGCCGGGAGCTACAACCCTTGCCGTCCGGTCCTAGGAACGGCGCTGCCGGAGCAGCGACGCGTCCACAACCAGGAGCTGCAAGACGAGGTAGCCATGTTGAGCGATCTGAACGGCGATGGGGAAGGCTGCAAGTGCACCGTCAACGGTGAGGCGCGCGCCCATGGCTGGGAGGAAGTTGGCCGGCAGCGCTCGCCCTTGCTCTTTTCTCGCGTATTTGGGGGAAGAAGATAGACGATAGGAGGATGACAACAAAACATGCTCGATCTGGATGGTTAAACAATAGCGCATCAGACGCTCAGGGTGCGACCGACCCAAATTTGGGCCAGCGCACCGGCTCCTATCATTGCCCAACACCTAATGAGTCAATTACACATGTTTAAACTTGGCCAAAAAGTCACTTTAGTACTAAAATTTGTGGCATACTTTGAGCTCAAGGGATAACCCCAACCACCGAAACAAGGCCGAAAAAGGGCCAACCCCTGGATAACCCCAACCATCGGAACAAGGCCGAAATCACATATTTGACCTGAGGCCCAAATCAAATCACAAACTGACCTGGTCATGAAAAAATTTCACTCTGCTGACCCTTTGGTGTGGCGCCCGACAGCTGGGCGCCGCACCCCACTGCGGCAAAGCGCCTTCCCTTAGGGCGTCACACCTCCCCGCCACCGTGGCAGCCCTGGTCCGCTATGCCCCACACGCACCTGTGCAACGCCTAAGGGCTAGGCGCCACACTTTGACGTGCAGCGCCTAGCCCTTAGGCGCTGCACAGTGACTTAAGCGTGGCCGCCCCAGCCCGACTAGGCAGTTCTTCATCTCTCCGCTCTCTGGACAGAGAGCAGCGGTGGCGCCCCCATCTAATCCCCTCCCCACATCCCTCTCATATCTGAAGATTTGATCCGTGGATTCGATCCCCAATCCATCCTACTAGGTAAACTCTTCCGTTCTCTTTCTTTTGCTCCGTAAATTTGTTGCCATTTTAGAGATTTGTCCAAGATTTAATGGAACCCTTGATTTGTTTGGTTTGCTCGATTTAGGATGTGTATTCATATTGGTAGTACCGTAGTGTTATTTATTAGTTCACAATATATGATTCTTGTTAGTGAAACCCTAGATTGTTTAGTTTTTAGATATATATGAGATGCCTATTTTTATAGATAACTATGAGATGTTGATTTTTGTAGACATATATGAGAAGTTTGTTTAGATATATATTAGATGTTGAGTTTATTTCAAATATTAGATGTTGAGTTTATTTCAAATATTAGATGTTTAGTTTATTTGAACACATATGACATATTCATTGTGTGAGAAGGAGATGTTGAGATTCTTGTAGTGAACACATGTTATATGTTTAGTATATACCGATATTTGAGATGAAGATGAACTCTTATATGTTTATTGTTTGAAATTGTAAGGATGGTTTGGCTTCTGGACGATGTCTACGACGTGCAACACCGGGCCTACATGATGCGCATGAAGGATAAGGTAATAATGATTAATCCAAATATTTTGCAAATTTGCCTTTAGTTGAAATTTACATGCCCTAAGATTTTTCATTACTTTTTTTGCAGAAGCTTGAACCTCTGAAGATTCGGTATCACGGGGTCTCTGGTCCTGCCATGCCTTACGATGAGCGGTACACACCGTACATCAAGCAGGCAGGACTACTCCCGTGGATTCTGTTGGTCAGCCGGTCCACGCCGAATCTGAACGCTCCACTGGTGTCCGCTCTCGTTGATCGGTGGAGGCTGGAGACCCACAGTTTCCATCTTGATCGGGAGATGACCGTGGCGCCGAGGATGTCTCGTTGATCACTGGTCTTGCTATCGACGGGAGGCCTCTCTGTATGAGCACCGATTCTGATGGGTGGCGGGAGCAGATGATTGCTCTTATCGGGATGGCTCCTACCGAGGCTGAGGATGATGTAGAGGAGGGAGAAGAGAAGAAGAAGAGGGAAAGGAAAGCAGCCGGAGCTGCTTTCACGTGGATACAAAATAACTTTGCGACGTGCCCTCCGGATGCCACTGATGATGTGATCCAGACACATGCTTGTGTGTATATGTGGTACGTTGTGTCGAGGACTTTGTTTCCTGACTCCACTGGCAAGAACGCTCCATGGATGTGGCTGAAGGCGTTGACCGCTTCGATAGCAAATGGAGCTGGGGTTCAGCGACTCTTGCCTACTTGTACCGACAGGTAGTTGGTCTGTTTTGTGATCAACTCATTTCTTCATTAGCAATGCAAGCTTGCTGTCAAGTTAACATTGTTTTTCTTTCATATGTAGTTGGACGATGCGTGTTGCGAGGATCACACCTAAGCGCAGCATTGGTGGTAATCTGCTTCTACTTTTACGTATGGAGCTGGGAGCATCTGCACATTGGACGCCTTGAAGAGCGTCGAGGTTTGATCCTTGGTATGCGATGAACATGACGAATTACGGTGCCCACGTGGGCTTACAAGTGGGATATCGCTTCCGAGATGACGAATGATGTCAATCTCATGTACCAAAAGTACATTGCCGAAGTTGGACACGATTACGCTGAAAGGTGTAAGGAGGTCATTACTTGATCCTTTCTCATGCTTGCTTGAAAAATAGTCATCAAATTTGCATTGTTGCCTGTTTCATAGGTGGAATGGCAGCCATATGGCGCGGGTGAGAGCTTAGGGTACACCGCGGAGTTCCGCCTCAACCCGATGTGCTTATGGATAAGGATCTCTGGCTTATGCGGTGCCCACTGATATGCAATCGGGCGGTTGAGTTTCATTTGCCGCATCGCGTGTATCGTCGATTTGGTCTATTCGACCTCACCCGCCGGATTGGGTGGACCACGGACAAAGCACTTCATAGGTAAGAGAGCATGTCTGCGTATTGTCTAATCATCGGGACTCCTTTTGATTGTGCTAATGTTTGGTTTTATACCACGCAGGTTGGACAGAGAAAGCGGCGGAAGATAAAGGATCGGGACAAGCATCATTCTGCGTATGTTACCCGCTTCGACTTTGTGTGGAGCAAGCTCAGTAGCATCAAGACGCCCGCTTCGTGAGCACAACCCACTTGCTTTTGATAACTACGCATTTACGGTTTATTGGAACTACTCGAGTTGAGATGTGCCCGCCGGCATATAATGAGGATATTCTTGAAGAACCCGTAAACTTTGAGGATCTAGCAAAGGGGAAGTACAACAGAGATGTCAGGCAAGGGCAAGGAATCCCTGCTGTTCCGGTGATTAACTATGTGGTAAAGTGTTTCCCTCTTTACTTTCCCATTGACCGTATTACACATGTTTGAATGGCTAACGCATTCATTCTTTCTCATCCGCAGCGCATCGAGATCAAGAAAGCAGCTAATGAGAGCCAGTCTATTCTGGAGAAGACACCGGTTGGAAACGGCAATGATGATGGTTCAATACGAGCATTCCTCAAGGTACATATCGCATTCACTATGAGAGCCAGTCTATGTTGTGAAGTTTGATATCTTACACACTTGTTCATGTTACGTCGGGCCAAGAAGTTAAGGCGGTTATCGAATCTTCTCGCTTGCCGTGATCCTGAATATGATGAACCATCTCGCCTCTAGGTCTGGTACACCATCGCACCCTCATCTCACCATCAGGGGGGCGATGTGAGTTCCTCATATGCTTATATGGATGATGAGGGTGCGATCACCCAAGAGGTATGACTAATCCTTTAGATGTGATTCTCACTTGATTACGACACCGTCCTTCACCATATTGTTTGATTGTGTAATAGGGCCATGAGCTTGATGACGACATGACTTTGGCGGACGCTCAAGCTCGGTCCGCATATGTGTTCAAGCCTAGGAAGCCCAGACGCCCGTACACGCCCTACGACTATGACAACAGAGGCAACCCAAAGGTGGTCGTAGGGACCTCGCGGATGGCCAGCTTGGATGATGAGGCGGAGGAGGAAGTGCACGAAGAGGAGGCTCGTCCTTCCAGGACGAACAAGATTGCCTGCAGGCGTGGCACCAGGAACACGCGCGGAAGTCATTTGTCGGCGTTCCGGGAACGGGGGTCCCCAGACTTGCCTGCCTGCGGCCTGCGGCGTGGCTCAAAGGAGGCCCAGGACAGCTCATCTTCATCTACGCAGGCTCAAGACCCTCGCGAGGGGCCAAGCCTCGCGGGGCGGACGACAAGGAGCTTCCTCAGGAACGGCCTCGTCAGGCTGGCTCATGAGGAGGCGGAGAGTTCAAGGCAGGGTACCTCGCGAGGTGCCCATGACGCAAGCCATGACGACCAAGGGCGCCGGTCGGGAGCCAGCCCGCACAGCGTCGTCCTTTCCTCTTTGGTGCAAAGGAGCAAGCGCAGCGCAGAGCGTCGAGCAAAGGCATCCGCTTTGGTGCAACAAGACCAAGACCAGCCCCAACGGCTGGAAGGAGTCATCGTGGAGCCCAAGCAAAGGCGTCATCACCAGAGCCTTTGGCAGGCGAGGACCAACTTTAGTCAGGATAAGTGTACCCGTTGTTCCCCTTCAAAATGGCCAATTGTTGGCGCCCTTCCCGCTCAATATTTGGGAAGAAGCCACACTCAGAGTAGGGGATCTGGCATTTGGAATCCAGAGAGAGAGAGAGAGAGAGATAGAGACCCGATCCTCAAGCTAGAGCGACGTGACACCAGCTAACAGTTCATCACACCCACCAAGAACAGACCCTCGCGAGGCTGTTCTTCCCTGTACTGTTCCTCAACAGCCCAAGAGGCAATCCACCACACCACAAACTAGAGTAGGGTATTACACCACAACGGTGGCCCGAACTAGTATAAATCTTACGTCTCTTGTGCTGTTCTGTTGAGTAGCTTAAGTCCCTGCGGTTCGGCGAGGTGCGAGACGGTGGGAGGTTGGATCTCCGCGCGCACCCCAGTGTTCGAAACTCAAGGGTCTGCCGGAACCCGAAATCCGACATTTGGCGCCCGGTAGGTGCGCGGAATCTGCTTCGTCGCCTCGTTCTTCCCGACCACTGCAACTATGTTCGACGCTGTTGCCGCTGCTGAAGCGCCGAGCCGCCTTCGCCTCCCATGTCGCTTCTGCACGGGTTTCGCTCGGCGGGCGCTTCGTTTCGCCACTGCCGTTAACGCCGCCACCTGCCCGACGGGAACGAAAGCAGCAAGCGCCGCCCCAAGATTTCCGTCCATGAGGCGGACGGCTGCACCGCCACGCTTCGCTTATCCTCGCTGGTTTCGCCGTCACAAGGCGCTTCGCCGCACGGAGGCTCGAAAGGCACTTATCGCGGCTAACGAGCTGCGCTACCGCTTGCCGACGACGTTTACGAAGAATGGCTCGACCGAAGTCGCTGAAGCTCGTTCAAGGCCGCAGAGGCGACCTTCGCCGTCCGTCTCGCTGCCGCACTTCGCCTGCGTCGGGCGATGAAACTCCCGGCGCCTCGGCCGCCTCCTCCTCAAGACGGGCGCCCACAGGCCCAAGCGCGCGGCCTGGCGGAACCTGCTCCAAGGCGCCGCTGCAAGAGCAGAGCTGCCAAGAAGTTCTCGCCCGCAGAAGCTGCCCGAGCGCTCCCGCTCCAAAGACGTCAAGACCCTGCGCTGCCCCAGCCGCGGCGCAGGGAGGCCCACAAGACCAAGCTCTCTGCCGTCCGAGGCCCCCCGCGGCCACGGCGGGCTGCCGCGCCTTCACCTCCGAGCTGTGCAGCGTCGCGTGGCCCGCCAAGTTCAAGCCAGACCTGCCTCCTCGCTACGACGACACAGCTGACCCTACGGAGTTCCTCCAGCTCTACGAGCTGGGCATCGAGGCTACCAATGGGGATGAAAAGGTCATGGCGAATTGGTTTCCCATGGCGCTCAAGGACAGGGCCCGCACCTGGCTCCTGAATCTAGCCCCAGGCACGATCTCTTCCTGGACCGAGATGCGTACCCGCTTCATCGCCAACTTCCAGGGCACTCGCGACCGGCCACCCGCCGTAAGCGACCTGCGCCGAATCAAGCGGCAGCCCGAAACCACGCAAAAGTACATCCAGCTTCAACAACGCGCCTCAAGATCCCCAGGTAACGGAGGAGGCCATCATCTCTGCCTTCTCCGACGGCGTGCGACGTCAAGATGAAGGAGGAGTCTGGCGATGAAATGAAGATCTGTGCACCTCCTCGAGCTGTTCAACTTGGCGACCAAGTGCGCCAGGCTGAGGAGGCGCCTCTCCCTCCTCGAGCTGCACATCACGGATCCCAAGAGAAGAAGTCCAAGGCCAAGGATGTGAAGCGCAAGGGGCTGCCGTACTCATGGCGAACCAGACACCAAGCGAGGAAGAGATCAGCCCGAGTCCTCCAAGGGCAGCCCGATGTGTGTACCACGACCTCCACACTCACAACACCAATGAATGTCAAGAGCTCCGGGACGTCTGTGAAGGAAGGGTTGGCGACGCCTTGGCGCAGCGACCGGGGCTACGGCCGAGGAGGAGGAAGGAATGCAGGACGCTGGGAAGACGCGGCCCGCGCCAAGGGTGGCGCGACCAACCTCGCGAGGACCGCTGGCAAGACCCACCTCGCGAGGGAGGCTGGAGGGATCGGCCTCGTGAGGATCGCCCCATGAGGGAACGCAGGCCTCCCTCCGCTGCCGCCGCCGCCAAGGAGAATCGAAGACCGTCATCAGGACGAGGGGGCTGGGGGCTTCCAGGAAGCGCGCGCGATCGCCTGCATCCTGGGCGGAGATCAAGCCCTAGCCTCTCAGCGCATCTTCAAGTAGTTCTCCCGCGAAGTGAATGCAGTCCTCCCCACGCTCGAGTCCACGCGCCCTCTCAGGTGGTCAGCGTGCGCCATCACGTTCAGCTCAGCGGATCAGCTCAAGTCTTGCAGCCACAGTAGGAGTTCTCCCGATGCTTTGCTCCCCAATCATCAACAATGTGCTAGTCACCAAGACCCTCATCGACGGGCGGAGCAGGGCTCAACGCCCCGTCTGTGGAAACATTCAACAATCTTCGCGCCTTACGATCGACTTCAGCCAACCAAGCCTTTCTCTGGAGTCACCGACGGCTCCAAGGTCCCAATCGGGCAGGTCTGCCTTCCTGTCACCTTCGGGGCTCGTGACAACTTCTACACCGAGCTCATCGACTTCGGCGTCGCCCACATTACTTTGCCGTACAACGCCATCCTCGGGTACCCAGCGTTGGCCAAATTCATGGCCGTAACCCACCATGGCTACAACGTCTTCAAAATGCCGGAGCGGGCGGAGTCATCCACGGTGCCCTGTGAAGAGAGAGAGCGATGTGCTCCACTGGGCGAGCCTTTCAGGCCGCATCGCTGGAAGACCCAGACCACAGCAGCAGGAGGCCTCCCGAGGGCGCACCCAAGAAGAAGAAGACATTGACCGGCCCGACTCTTCAAGAGACAGGCCCCTCAGGGTCCACATCGGGCCAGGGGGAGCCTCCTTCCATCGCATAGGAAAGCGCGCCCGACGCCCTCCTCAGGCAGGCTCGGGGCTCTCCCCCGAGGGCCGCCGACCTCGCCAAGGTCTCGAGGGAGGCGCTTGGGCACCACGTGGGCGTGTTTGAAGCACGCTTCCCGCAAAGCGTGAGCAAGACCGGAGGGCGTAACCCTCAAGAGTTCATCAGCAAGGCCATTCAGAGCTACAGGAGTCAAGGGTCATGAGGGGCAGCCGCCCACTACCATTGTGGCCCCCATCCAGCGAGGATGGTGGGCTGCTGGCGTCAGATCGACATGCCAGGCTCAACCGAGCCGCATCTCAAGAGCGCCTCGGCCTCGCGAGTGGGACGTTGAGAGGGTCCGCCCCACAGCTACGTCGCATGCCTTATGGCTCGCTAAACACGATCGCTGCGCACCAGCGCGTCTCATGAGGACCATCCCGAGGCTCAAGAGGTCGAGCACGCCCGCAGCCACAGACGGGAGATGGAGATAGCCCGCGAGGAGCCGCCAGCCTCCGGAGCCTCCCAAGGCCCCCAGGCACAGGGGCTCGTGGAGGATCGGCTCCCGCAGCCCACCGAGTCTGCTACACCAACACCCCTTCATCCCCAACATCACCAGTGACATCTTTAAGTTTTATTTCGGCTGGGGCGCCTTGAGGTCAAGCATTATTCCGAGGCAGCGTGGGCCCGTCCTGCGGCATGTATCCCTTTATTTTATGTCGTTGGCCTATCTCGTTGGGGGCGCCTCGGCTGCATCATCCCCAAGCCGCTCGGGCCAATCCCGGTAGCATGTATCCTTCCTACTTTTTCCTTAGGATTATGCTCTCGCTCCACCATGCTTGTTATTTGGTGCCTTTTCTGGGTGGCGGAATCTTGCACGTTAAAGGGGTGCACGAGCATCGCGACTCAGAGGCTCCTACCGCTCTCCGCCCTCACCCTCTAGTCTTGTCCATGGCATCGCGACCTGGCTTGCCAGTGACGGTTGAGACCAGCCCGAGAGCTGGGACCCGAGGACGTAGAGTTTCGTCATCTAACCCAACTTGCACGTTAAAGGGGGGGTGCCTGAGCATTGCGACTCAGGGCTCCTACCGGCTCTCCGGCCCTCACCCTCTGGTCTTGTCCATGGCATCGCGACCTGGCTTTCCAGCTGTCGGTGTCAAAACCGGCGGATCTCGGGTAGGGGGTCCTGAACTGTGCGTCTAGGCGGATGGTAACAGGAGACAAGGGACACAATGTTTTACCCAGGTTCGGGCCCTCTTGATGGAGGTAAAACCCTACGTCCTGCTAGATTAATATTGATGGTGTGTGTTACAAGAGTGGATCTACCACGAGATCAAAGAGGCTAAACCCTAGAAGCTAGCCTATGGTATGATTGTTGTTCGTCCTACGGACTAAAACCCTCCGGTTTATATAGACACCGGATAGGGTTAGGGTTACACAAAGTCGGTTACAAAGGTAGGAGATCTGCATATCCGTATCGCCAAGCTTGCCTTCCACGCCAAGGAAAGTCCCATCCGGACACGGGACGAAGTCTTCAATCTTGTATCTTCATAATCTTGGAGTCCGCCGATGATGATAGTTCGGCTATCCGGACACCCCCTAGTCCGAACTCCTCGGTAGCCCCTGAACCAGGCTTCAATGACGATGAGTCCGCGCGCATGTTGTCTTCGGCATTGCAAGGCGGGTTCTTCCTCGAATAATTTATAGAAGATTGTGAACACCAGGATAGTGTCCGGCTCGCAAAAATAAATTCCACATACCACCGTAGAGAGATAAATATTACACAAGATCAATCTGTGGCGTATTTTGTGGCGTGGACGTCGCACCACTACCAAGCCTTTATTCAAATTGTTTTTACTGTTCCACCTCGGTAGCGTTTTAGCGAAGCGGTTTCTTTGGCACGTCTTGTCGAGGCGGAGATCGTGTTCCCCTTATTCCGGATTCCCATCAATACGGACGTGGGTAACCCAACCGCCATTGATTGTGACGCTTGGGAGATAAGCGAGTTTTACCGGGCGGTGGGGACACATGTTTCTGTCCGCCCATATAAGGGATAAGGATCCACCCTTTCACCCACGCCTTCCTCCTCCTTTGCTCATCCATTCCCGTGCACTCGAGCTCTAGCGCCCAAGTCCGCACTTTCCTCCTCAACCTTCTCCAACCATGTCGAGGCGGGAGGCAGATGGATGGCCTCCTCCGTCACGGAGGGGCACATCACAAGATTGCGTGAGGCCGGATACTTGTCCGGCGATATCGCGCACAGGCTGCCCGACGTGGGGCAGCTTATTCCAACCTCCAGTCCCCATGAGAGGGTGGTATTTCTCCCCCACTTCCTCCGCGGACTAGGTTTTCCACTTCACCCATTTGTCCGGGGGCTCATGTTCTACTACGGCCTGGACTTCCACGACCTGGCCCCGAATTTCGTCCTCAACGTCTTGGCGTTTATCGTCGTGTGCGAGGCCTTCCTCTGCATCCAGCCCCACTTCGGCTTGTGGCTCAAGACCTTCAGTGTCAAGCCGAAGGTTGTGAAGGGCAGCCAAGCGGAGTGCGGAGGCGCCATGGTCGGCAAGATGGCCAAAGTCCTATGGCTCGAGGGCTCCTTTGTGGAGACAATAAAGGGGTGGCAATCGGGGTGGTTCTACATTACCGAGCCACGCGACCCTGAATGGGTGGCGGCCCCCGAATTCAGATCTGGATTCCCCACACGGCTCTCGTCATGGAAAGAGACGGGCCTGAAGTGGGGGAATTCGGACGAGCTATCCGGACTCCAAACACGCGTCCGGAACCTGGTGGACAAGAATCGCAGGCTGTTCGACGTAATCCAGGTGATGCTCATCCGCCGGATTCTCCCATGCCAACAACAGGACTTCAATTTGTGGGAGTTCGATCCGGCACAACACCGAACCTTGAGCCGGCTCTTCGATACCACGTACGAAGATGCCTGGAAGGTGCTGTTCAAGGGCGCCGAAGCCCCCGCATCCGCTAACAAAGATCGCGGATACAGCCGGCGAGGTAAGTTATTGACTCTACGTGGGATCTAAAAACTCCCTATTCTTCGACAGGTTTGGCTGAAGACGTCCGGACAGATTAACTGTCCGGCTCCTTTGCCAGAAGATCCAGCGGACTCCGATTAGCCACGGCTGCTTGGCTCCGCACCCCATGTGGTGCCGGAGAAGAAGGCTAAGAAGGAGGCCACAGAACTCGAAGGAGCTCCCCGGCGCCAGGTGCTATCGGATTCTGAGCGTAATCTTCTCCACGAAGACGAGGAGGAAGAAGAAGAAGCTTCTCCCCGGTGGGGAGGAGAGGAAAAGGAAGGCCGCCCCAACTGGGGAGGCCGGAGGGTCCAAGAAGGGAAGAACCCTTCCTCCGGACTTCTCCACCAACGTCGACGACGAAGAGGGGGATTGGCCTATGAGGGCCAAGCCCCTGGCGAGATTGTAAGTGTCCAAATACCCATGGCTTTTTATTATTGCAGAGTGTTCTCTAATGTCGAACAATCGTGCAGCCCGCCCAAAGGCGAGTTCGTCGATTCATCGAGCGGGTCCCTGGGCTCGTCAGAAATGGAGAGTACTGCCGTCGACCGCCTCCTCGCCTCATGCCTGCAGACAACACCACATGGCGGGGCTCCAAAGGGGCTTGGTAACGAGGAGGTGGCGCGGGGAGATGCCACGAGGCAACCTCCGGACTCAGCGCGTGGGGGCAAGACCCCTAGGGGCTCTAAGCCCGACCCTTGTCCGGACTCCATGCCGGAACCTTCAAAGGGTTCCGGAGTCCCGTAAGCGATCCCTTCGCAAGAAGGGTAAGACGCCGTGTCCTTCGCCCACCGGAGGCACCGGATAGCTCATCGAGGCGCTCAACGGGCGCCCCATCGAGGAGGAGCACCGCCTTTGTTATGAGTGCGGTGATCCGGATAGTTCAGTCCGCCAAGAGCGGGCTGACCAAGCCTGCACTCAGCCTTCTAACAGGCTTTGAGGTAAGAAATTTCAATATATGTAAAATGGTACCGCATAGACAGAGCCCACGAGGCCGGTTCGTTGTTCGAAAGAAAAGCCGGACCGAGGATCTTTAGAAAGATAAACGCAGGAGTCATATAAAAATATGTCAATATGGGATTGCAGGCTGTCTTTGCCGACCTCCGCAGACCGATCATGGAGGTCAATAATTTGAAGAAAACCTTGAGCGGTCCGAGAACGAGCTCGGTCATGCCAAGAAGCAGCTCGAGGAAAAAGAAGGTGAGTAATACCTTGTGAAAATTGTACCTTCTGAGAAAAGGATTTGGTTGCAAGAAAAATGACAAGGATAACATGGGTATTGTAGGGGCCACTAACGAGGTGGCGACCACAGGAGGCGGTGGCATGGCCGAACGCATAATCGGCGGGCGGAGCGCACCGAGCGAGAGAAGCAGGAGGTGCGCGGTGGCGGAGGTACAACAAGAGCTCCGGGATCTCGTGAAAAACATGAGAACTTGGAGCGTGACTCAAAGACTCGAGAGTCTGAGCTTGCAACGGCTCTTGAGAGTGCCAAAGCCGCTAAGGCCGAAGCCTACAAGGCCCTCCAGGAGATTGAGGCGGTGAAGAAAATAGCCGCGGGTAAGGCATTTTTCATGCAGAGTAAGCATGTGAGTGTTAATTACCCGTTGCTTACCCGAATTCGGAGCTCTCCAGGGGCGTTCGCAGATCTACCGGGCCGAGGAGGGGAGCTTGACGGAGAAGGTCTTCTGGTCTCAGTATGCTGAGGTCGGACATCCGGTGCCCCTTAGCGACCAGCTGAAGCAGCTGGTCGAGCTCCACAAGGCGGCCGAACAGGCCATGAAGGGCCTCATAGTTCGGTCAGTGGCCTAAGGAGGCCATGCACAGGAGCTACTTCGCCCTGGTCGCGGCCGGTGATGGATGCGGGCCCGTGGGTTGAAGTTATCAAGCATTCCGCTTATATTGAGGGTGCCGTCGGGCCTTGCCCAGCAAGAAGGTGCACTGGGCAAGATGGATGCCCGTAAGCTCGTGATGGACCCGCCACCGGAGGGCAAGGAGCATCGCATCGCCCGAGATGTATTATAAGAGTGTCTTTGAAGGGCGCCAGCACTATTGCGGGTGAGTGCTCCAAAGATGTAATATTTGAGTAGACTAGCATTTTGTTATCCCGTCTTGTGAAAACTTAGTCCATATGCGCTAAGCAACGCTTGTTAATTTAAAATATTACCTTTTGTGCGGCTGTTTATCAAATCGAGAGATGGCAAGTCGTCGGCTTCAGCCCCCATGCCACGAAAGTCTTTGGGGTGTTGGGATAAACTTGAGCGCTCTTGTTCCCATTTTGGGTCCATCTGGGAGGCGCTCAACACAATGTAACAAGGCAACCGGACTTATAATGCTTGAACACTCTCACTTAGCCATAGAATTCTATAATTTTAAATTTCGGCGAAGCCCCTAGTCTTCGGAAGGCCGAATTTGGGGCGCTATCCACGCCTTGGCCGGACAGTATCCGGCTCCTCGCTCTAAGAGGCATAAGTCTTTAAGGACTCGCAAAAAACATCACGAACAGCGACCGGTCTCTCGCCTCATCATGACGGTCAGTTTTAGCTTTCTCCACTGAGGCGTTAACCTAGCCGAACTGGGGCGGAATCGGAGTGGTTCTCCCGGTGCTACCTTAGCCGATATAACGGAACGTAAGGTACCAAAACACGGGAGCCGGGCAAACCCAACTATTGACCCAAGACATGATTGAAGCCGATGCATATAGTGCTATAAGTTCGGGTGCCGCACTTGTGAAAGTGTTCGGACTCATCATACCATAATGCGGGAACATAAGCCCTGGTGTATATTAGCCGCACTAAAGTGTACGGATGCAACATGTCGTGAATGAACATATGTATGAAAAAGAAATGCAATTATAAGCAAAAAGGTGCTGCATTGTTTTATTCAATAAGTGCCGCTCTGAATGCAGAACGATACAAATAGTACGATAAGCAAGGTATGGAACTGTTAAACATGTCCCCCTCCAGGGGTAGGCTGCATATTGGTGTATGAAAATGCTCGTAATGGAGACCACCTGTATATTCGTTGTAGTCTTTATCCTTCCCTGGCTGTTGCATCGTGAGTTCGGCAGGTCTGCTGCCGGACAGGGCTTCTGACAAACGGAGTCCTGTGGGTAAAAAGTAAAAGGTAAAAAGAAAAGAAAAAGGAACGACACACTTGAGAGCCCCTCGTGTGGTTGAGCCGCAGTATGGGTATATTGTGGTCGTGCCCCCCTCCCCATGCCCATGGTATCTTCAGAGCGTAATGGTGTACGTGAAGGACCTGCTTTGACGTTCGCAGAGGCTGGGGTTGGGGCCGCATCGCTCTGGCGATGCTTGGAACGTGCTGTGGTCTTGTTGTAAGTTACTCCGGCGCTTGGCTGTGTCCGGCCGCTTAACGGCGGACTTGAGAATTGCCTTAAGAGGCTGCATTGCACTTCGCCATGAGAGTCATTGTATGTTCCTCCGCGCGGAGGGAACGTTCGATGTTTCCGTTGACCGTGATGACTCCTCGAGGGCCTGGCATCTTGAGCTTGAGGTATGCGTAGTGCGGCACCGCGTTGAACTTTGCAAGCGGCAGCACGTCCGAAAGCAAGGCATGATAGCCGCTGCGGAACGGGACTATGTCGAAGATTAGCTCCTCGCCGGAAGTTATCCGGGATCCGAAGACCACTTCCGGTGTAATTGAGCCTGTACAATTGGCTTCGACACAGTATGACGCCTTTAAAGGTCGTTTGGTAGGTTTAATCCTTGAGGGTCTATGCCCATTTTGCGCCGTATCCCGGGTAAAGCAGGTTCAGCTCTTTGCCGCCGTCCATCGTGACTCTGGTTAGGTGAAATCCATCGACGATTGGGTCTAAGACCGGTCTGGCGAATCCGCCGTGGCGGATGCGAGTGGGTGGTCCTTCGGTCAAAAGTGATTGGGCAGGAGGACCATGGATTGAACTTGGCAACTGGCTCCATCGCGTAGACATCCACGAGTGCGGCTTCCGCTCCCTTTTGGGTATGTGTGTTGCGTATATCATGTTCACCGTCCGCACTTTGTGGGGAAACCCTTCATCCTCTATTGTTCGGCGGTTGGGTCTCGTCCTCGTCATCACTATGTAGCCCCTTGTCATTGTTTTTGACGAATTAACTTGCCTGCCTGTGAATACCCAACAGTCCCTGTTGGTGTGGTTAAGCCTGGCTTTTCGGGTGCCGTGTATCTAGCACAAGCGGTCGAGTATTCAGTCCAAATTGGACGGACCGGAGTAGTTCTTTTGAATGGCTTTTTCACGACCGGGTTTAGATCCTCTGAATCCGGCATTGACCGCCGTGTCCTCAATATTATGTCGCCGTTAATGCGGCGTTTGTTTTGTTACGACGCTGCCTGCCATTTCGGTCCTTGAAGTCCGGACTGCGTAATTTTTCTTTGAGGTTGTTGCTGCGTGCTAGCCAGCTGTCCTCACCCATGTGAGAAGCGGGTCATGAGTCATGTGAGGGCTGCCATGGATTTGACTTTTCCTGTCCTAGGTGCCGGGCAAGCCACTCGTCACGGATGTTATGCTTGAAGGCCACGGGCCTCCGCATCCGGACGATGGCGATTTGGTTTTTCTTGGTTAAGAACCGTGTCGAATTGTCTCGCCGATTCGTCTGCTGCTGAATTATGTGGCTTAGGTCATCAGTGCGGTGAGTCGCACATAAGTGCCACAGAAGTTATCGAGGAAGGCGGCTTCCAGGTCCTCCCAGCTCCCAATTGACTCTGCGGGCAAGCTGTTGAGCCAAGGTCGGGCTGGTCCTTGAAGCTTGAGGGGGAGGTATTTGATGGCATGAAGATCGTCACCGCGGGCCAGGTGGCTGGGAAGGAGATAGTCTTGATCCAAACCGCTGGGTCTGTTGTGCCATCATAGGATTCAATATTGATAGGTTTAAACCCTTGAGGATTTGATGATCCATTACTTCGTCATGAAGCATAGTGGGTGTCTTGGCGCCTGCATCGGGCGATATCACGACGGAGCTCAAAAGAGCTTGGTCTGTTTTGTTCGGCCCGGCCGGACTTACTGTGTCCGGCGCGACGGTTGTCGTCACGTACCGTGGGGCGCCCACGCGATCCATAGATCGATCTTGATTGTCTTGCCTTGTCCTCCAATATATCTCGCAGGTCCGGAGCGTTCCCCTTTGGCCGTGTGCTTTTTGAGCGATGCCGGGGTACGGTTCTAGTGAAGGGCCTAGGGCCTCTCTGTCGCGACCACGGGGTGGTCGGTCACCGTATTGTCTCCTGGTGATGCGGGTTCGTAAGCCTCCTCCTCTAATCGGGGAGCAGCTTGCGTTTAGGGTAGCTTTTGGAGGGGCGTTCGAGCTCATGCTCTTGACGCGAGGACTTCAGTCCATCTGTCGGCTAGCAGATCCTGATCAGCTCTAAGCTGTTGCTGCTTTTTCTTGAGGCTGTTCGCCGTGGCCATAAGCCTGCGTCTAAAACGCTCTTGTTCGACGGGATCCTCAGGCACGACGAATTCATTATCGTTGAGGCTTGCTTCGTCTTCGGAGGGAGGCATATAATCCTCTACCTCTTCTTCTGCCGCTCTCTCTTGAGGGCTGGCGTCTCCATCCTCCTACGCTGGATCTTGCTGGAGTGGATTGTCTTCGGCACTGTCCGGTGTATTGTTATCTCCGGTGCCGGAATCTTCATTCTTGCGGTGGCGGGATTTAGAGCGGCGCCACGACGCCGCGCGCTTGGGCTGCTTCTTGGAGGGTCATCCTCCGTTGTTCCATCACCGTTCCCATCTTTTGGGATGTCCACCATGTATATGTCGATGACGAGGTGGCCTTCCGGTGCCCTCGTAGGCGCTGGGTCTTGGTCGTCTCCGACATCGTCGTCCATACCGTCGATGTCTTCGGAGTCGTAGTCTAGCATGTCGGTTAGATCATCGACAGCGGCTACCAAGTGGGTGGTGGGTGGGCATTGAATTTCTTTGTCGTCCGCATCCCAACCTTCCTGACCGTAATCCGGCCAGGGCTCTCCGGATAAAGAGGGAGACTTTAGTGAATTCAGGATGTCACCAAAGGGCGAGTGCTAAAATATGTCCGCGGCAGTGAACTCCATGACGGGCGCCCAACCGGATTCGATTGGCAAGGGCGCGGAGGGTTCGGAGTCCGGAGAGGAGTCCGGCACCCTGGAGTCGAGGTCTTCGCAAAGGACAGGGATAGAGTTCGGCTCGATCACCGTAGAGATTAAAGCCCCGAGGCGGTGTCCAACCACTCGCCCTCGATCGGGGAATCCGGCTCGGATTAAGGGTCGGGCGGATTCTCGTGCGGCCTCCGTGGCACCGCTCGGCCGCAGAGCTAGATCATGCCCATCGAGACAGCGCGCGCTTGGTCGTGGCTCGAATCCGTCGAAGATCAAGTCTCCACGGATATCGGCCTATAGTTTAAATCTTCCGAATCTGACTGACGGCCGTGGGCGTAAGCTTTCGATCTGCTCCGGATGGCCAAATTAGCCCGCAGCAGTAAAGCCGCCCGAACACGAAGATCTGTCCGGGAGAAAAGTCTCACCGACCGCGTCGTTGTTGATGATCAAAGGAGCCATCGGGCCTATCGGTGACGACACAAAGGAACTCTCAATGAAAGCACCAATGTCGGTGTCAAAACCGCGGATCTCGGGTAGGGGGTCCCGAATCTGCGTCTAGGCGGATGGTAACAGGAGACAAGGGACATGATGTTTTACCCAGGTTCGGGCCCTCTTGATGGAGGTAAAACCCTACGTCCTGCTAGATTAATATTGATGATGTGTGTTACAAGAGTGGATCTACCACGAGATCAAAGAGGCTAAACCCTAGAAGCTAGCCTATGATATGATTGTTGTTCGTCCTACGGACTAAAACCCTCCGGTTTATATAGACACCGGATAGGGTTAGGGTTACACAGAGTCGGTTACAAAGGTAGGAGATCTGCATATTCGTATCGCCAAGCTTGCCTTCCACGCCAGGGAAAGTCCCATCCGGACACGGGACGAAGTCTTCAATCTTGTATCTTCATAATCTTGGAGTCTGGCCGATGATGATAGTTCGGCTATCCGGACACCCCCTAGTCCGGAACTCCCACACCAGTGACGGCTGAGACCAGCCCGAGAGCTGAGACCCGAGGACGTAGAGTTGCTGCATCTGACCCAGCTTGCGCGTTAAAGGGGGGAGGGTGCCTGAGCATCGCGACAGGGCTCCTACCGGCTCTCCGGCCCTCACCCTCTGGTCTTGTCCATGGCATCGCGACCTGGCTTGCCGATGGTCGAGACCAGGCCGAGAGCCGGGACCCGAGGACGTAGAGTTGCGTCATCTAACCTAGCTTGCGCGTCAAAGGGGGGGTGCCTGAGCATCGCGACTCAGGGCTCCTACCGGCTCTCCGGCCCTCACCCTCTGGTCTTGTCCATGGCATCACGACCTGGCTTGCCAGCGGCGGCTGAGACCAGCCCGAGAGCTGGGACCCGAAGAGGTAGAGCACCGGCATCTGGCCAAATTTGTAGGAGTACACTCGAAGATAAGGCCCAGAGCCAGGCGCAACCCGCCTTGAGGTAGGGCCCCGTGAGTCCCGCGCTGGCTCACGGGTGCCCAGATACACCTCGTCCAGCCCTACCGTGCCAGCCCACGCTGCAGGGTCAGATACGCCTCGGCTCCTCCCGGAGGGGAGCCCCTCCCACGCTCTAGTGGAAGCACCATGCTCCGCTACTGGCTGACGACACCGCCGAGGAGCGGCTATTCCCAGACGCATGCGAAGCGCTTATGTCTGCTACCGGGTGATAAACAACTGAGGGTGGCCTCCGGGTCGCATCAACCTCAGGGAGCCCAGAGCTCAGTGTTCGGCCTCGTCGCAACGCCTCCCCTCGGGAGCGCCGCGCGAGGGGGCTGGGCACGGGGGCTGCGCCTGGGTCACGCCCAGACGCACGCCACCCAGCCAGGCCCCTCGGGCCTGGTTCGTCGCATGTCACTCCCCGAGCGGAGCCAAGGTACGAATGCCGTTTGAGCGTCAAGGGGGACTCCTGAGCATCGCGACTCAGGAGGCTAACTGGTCACGTAGCCCCTCACCCCTTAGTTCCGAAAGGCTAACGACGGTTGAGGTATGCGCGGAGCCGGGCTCTGCAGACGTAAAACGGCGGATCCGCCCGCGTCTCACCTCCCTACTTGCTGTTCATACAAGGGGACTCCACGAGCATCGCGACTCAGAGCCTAACTTGTCACGTAGCCCTCACTCCTTGGTCCCGTCCCCTGGTTTCCGGTCGGGGCTAGCAGCGAGAGGTATCTTGAGGGGCAGGCTCTGCCGGCGTGAGAACATAAGCAAGTAGGAAGCACAAATTTCAAGGAATTCAAAAGCAAATATTACAGTCCACACTGTTATCGCAATACCAAACACAAGTTTAAACGCCTCCTCGAGGCATGATACATGTGCAGGAATTAAAAGCAAGGCAGGAGCCACAACGGAGTCACTTGTCGGTGGTGGAGCAGCGCGGAGTGGGCTCGCCTCGTGAAGCAGCAGGGCCGGCAGCGCCTCGCTTCGGCTTGGTGCTGAAGGCCCGGAACTTCCCCAACAGAGCCTCCGCGCGACCTTCACAGCCTCGGCAGCGGCAGCTGCATGCTCGCCGCTTGCTGGCTCCAGTAGGCTGTCCATGTCGACGCTGGGATCACGAAGATAAATGTGGGTGAGGATCCGCGTCAGTGCCGCGGAAGACAAGACATGCGCCTCGGCCTCAGCCGTGGGGCCAAGACCAAGGGAGACATCTTCAAGAGCGCGAACCAAGAAGGGAAGCAGCTTGGCGGGGCCGTCCTCTGCGCCGGCCAGTGGGCTCTCCAGGCCGCTATCGTAAAGCTCCCTCAGCAAGGCGCGAGCCTTTACCTCCATATCCATGAAGGCCACGCGATCTTCGGCAAGAACCCGCGCCTTGTCGTCCAGCTCGACCTTCCTCGCCTCCAGTTCCTGCTCCAGCGCGCCTAGGCGGTCACGACGCTTCTTCAGCTTGGCCCCCTAGTCCTTGACGGCCGCCTCGCGAGCCTTCATGCTTTCTTCCTGCTCCTCACGGAGGCGGGCCTCCTTGGCAAGCTGGTTCTGCAGGCCCTTCAGCTCGCCCTCCAGCGTCTCACAGTGACCTTGGATGCTGGCTGCCTCCCCCAGGGCAGCATCCCGGCTACTCGCCTCGCCAACAGCACTGCTTCTCCTCATCACAAGCCGTCGAGGCCTGGACCAGCGCCGCCCGAATTGAAGCGTCGGCGCGAATCCAGCCAGAGGCCAGCTCCAAGCGCCCGGCCACCAAGCGAGGGTCGGCGCCCAGAAGATCCTGCCGCAGCCGGTCCAATTCAGCGGCAAAGACGATCCAGACGATGGGAGGAGTCAGAGAGACAGCAGTTGGTGGAGTAGGAGGAGATGGCGGCGGCATAACCACTGCGCCCTGAGGCGAAACCAGCGGCGCCACGGCAACAGTGGAGGCAGCGCCAAGCAAGGGCACCTCGAGTCGCTGGGCCAAGGGGCTGAGCTCACCCAGTGGCTCAGCCGAGCCTCGCGAGGACGCCTTGGCAGGAGAGGCACAGGCGTCAGATCATCTTCTTTTTCGGCAGAGGCACCGCCACGGATGGGGCCTCGAGAGCCCCCTCAGCTTCTTCGCCTTGGGCGCCAAATTAGCCGCAGAACGTGGACATCAGATCTCGTCGACAGAGCAATAATCAAGACGGGAAGCAGGCACTTACAGGTCGTCGCTGGTGGACTCGAGCAGCCTCCGGCCATACTTGAAGCCCGAGAGCCGGCTGCAGGGATCAGCTTCAAGGGGACCAGGAGCAGGAGGCGCGTCTGCGGATCGCCCCGGAGCCGGGGCGGATCCGCGGGGGACCAGCCCAGTCCGGTCCTTCTTCGGGATCAGGGGCAGACTCCTACCTCCCCGCTCATCCTCATCCTCGTCGTCGTCACTCTCGGGGAGGCGGAGAACGCGGGGCCTACGCCGAAGGGGAGGAGCCCTTGACTCTGCCCCTGAATCAACCCCCTCTCCTGGCTCTCTCTCCTCCACTCCTTCGCTGGAGTCGGAAGAGGACACGTCCACCAGGTCCTCCGGAGCCTCCACGGGCACGGGCCCGTCCCCATTGAAGACGGGCATGGGCCCCACTACCTGCTCCCAATCCTCGCGAAGGAACAAGGGCGCGGGGGCGCCCTCCAGTCTCGCCACATCGCCCCCGACCAAGGACTGGAGGATCACGCCAGTCCTCGCCGCCGTGGCAACGGGGCTCGGGTGAGGCCTCCACATCGGAAGCGAGTACTTGCGAAGCGGAGCCAGTTGGTGCTCCAGGAACTCCCTCAGCAGCGACACACCAGTCAGCTTCGCCACCGCCGCGTCGGCAGGCTTCAGATCTGCATCCATCTTCTCTAGCACCAGCTTCGCGCGGGGATCCCGAAGCACCGCTCGGGACCAGTCGTCAGAGCTCTCGGCGGGCTCCGTGGGCAGGATCAGCCGTGGGTGGATACGCCCAGCATCCACCAAGACCCACTTGCTCCTGAAGCCCTCAATCCGCTTCCCAGGGTTTGAAATGGCGATGGCTCCGGCCAGATGCAACGAAGCTTCAAGACGCCAGGCGGAACCATGGGAGGTTCGGAGGAAGAAGTAATGGCGCAGCAAGGCCACCGAGGGCTTCACCCCAACATGGGCCTCACAATAGTAGGCGAAGATTGCCAGAAGAAGGACGGTGTTGGGATGGAGGTGCAGAGCTTGGATGTTGTAGTGACGGAGGACGGAGAAGAAGAACTCAGAGAAGGGAGGCACTGGACCCGCAATGATGGCGCCACGAAGAACCGGTAGAAGGTACTCCCCGACCCTCGTGGGCGGAGGAGCCGCCTTGAACACCGCCGTTCCATTGACGCCCTGCGCCTCCGCCAACCGGGCGATCGAGCAAGGCTCGCCACGACACATTTGGCGGGTCCAAGGCAGGAGAGTACCAGGCTCCGGCCCGGGTTTGGCGAGGAGTCATGACTGGTTAGGGCACGCAGGCGAAGTGGATCTGAAGATCTTGGAAGCAGAGAAGAGAGGCGCAAGAAAGGAGATCTGGGCGGCAACTGGCGAAAGTAAGGGAGGCAAGGAAGATGCCGCTTTGTTATCAACCCACGCAGTTGCAGAGGTGCACGCGTCCAACCAACCGCCACGCGTCGCCCAAGGCCGCAGGCTGTTAGGGCCCGCGACGCTTCGCACTTGCCCTTTCGCCTCTCTGCTCGGCCAAGTTCGGGCGTGCCGTGGGCCCGGGGGCTACTGTCGGCGTTCTGGGAACGGGGGTCCCCAGACTTGCCTGCCTGTGGCCTGCGGCCTGGCTCAAAGGAGGCCCAGGACAGCCCATCTTCATCTACTCAAGCTCAAGACCCTCGCGAGGGGCCAAGCCTCGCGGGGCGGACGACAAGGAGCTTCCTCAGGCACGGCCTCGTCAGGCTGGCTCATGAGGAGGCGGAGAGTTCAAGGCAGGGTACCTCGCGAGGTGCCCATGATGCAAGCCTTGATGACCAAGGGCGCCGGTCGGGCGCCAGCCCGCACAGCGTCCTCCTTTCCTCTTTGGTGCAAAGGGAGCAAGCGCAGGCGAGAGCGTCAGGCAAAGGCATCCGTTTCGGTGCAACAAGACCAAGACCAGCCCCAACGGCTGGAAGGGAGTCATCGTGGAGCCCAAGCAGGCGTCATCACCAGAGCCTTTGGCAGGCGAGGACCAACTTTAGTCAGGATAAGTGTACCCGATGTTCCCCTTCAAAATGGCCAATTGTTGGCGCCCTTCCTGCTCAATATTTGGGAAGAGGCCCAGGGCCTTCGCCTATAAATAGGAGTAGCCAAACTCAGAGTAGGGGATCTGGCATTTGGAATCCAGAGAGAGAGAGATAGAGACCCGATCTCAAGCTAGAGCGACGGGACACCAGCTAATAGTTCATCACACCCACCAAGAACAGACCCTCGCGAGGCTGTTCTTCCCTCATCTTGCTCCTCAACAGCCCAAGAGGCAATCCACCACACCACAAACTAGAGTAGGGTATTACACCACAACGGTGGCCCGAACTAGTATAAATCTTGCGTCTCTTGTGCTGTTCTGTTGAGTAGCTTAAGTCCCTGCGGTTCGGCGAGGTGCGAGACGGTGGGAGGTTGGATCTCCGCGCGCACCCTAGTGTCCGAACCTCAAGGGTCTGCCGGAACCCGAAATCCGACAGCATTAGTGCTTATTCATGTTACTTGTAGTTGTTTCATTAGGTTGATGAACTTGTGAGGTTATGTTATATGTTGGTGAACTCTTACTAGTGTGGTATTTGTGTTTGCGAACTTCAAGTAATGTTGAATTGTCTTAAATGATACGATGTTCAAGTTATTAGTTCTTTTTGTTTAGTATGTGCAGTTTGCAGTACTTTTAGTGATGTTCAAGTTATGTGTGTGCTGCTGTAGGAGGCCAAAATGGCATCTGTTTCTGCAGTTTAGCTTATAGAGCAAAGACCGCAGCGCCTAACAGCTTAGGCGCTGCATCAGATCTGTGGTGCCTCGATAGCTAGGCGCTGCATCAGATTGGCAGCGCCTGCCTCTTAGGGCGCTGCTTAACTGCCATGGCTATCCACAAAGCCACAATTGGCTTGCATCACTGACCATTCATAATACTTACAATGACTGCAGCATCATAGCAATTTGAACAAACACAAATTTTATGCCGACGAGTTCATAACTTAAGACAATTCAAACATTAGTACGACATGGTTCACGACACATTCATTACAAATGACAAATGGCAGCTTTCCCTAGAAGATAGTTCACCAACATCTCACATGCCCTCACAAGTTCACGACACATTCATTAGAAGATAGTTGACGACAAGTGCACCGGAGCGAAGTCCCTACTGAGTAGAGCGAGGCCATTTCCCCTTGTTGTCACGTGCCGAGTCCTCCTCTTGCGCCTCGCGAACCTTTGCAAGCTTTCTTGCCCTCTCCTCCTCACGAGCAAGTTTTGCTTGGCGTGCCCTCTCCTCCTCTTGTTTCTTCCGCTCCATCCTCTCCTTCCGACGACGCTCTTCCTCCAAGCCTCTTCGAAACCATTCTTTGAACCGACGTTGCCGCCTAAGACAATCTTGGTATTGGTCCTTTTTGACATCTTCTGGCACTTCAAGATCTATCCACGTGAAGTACTTGCACAGGAGGAGGCGGTGACTGCATAAAAATTTGTTGTTAGTGTTGACACACATTTGAGAGTAACATTTTACTTCTCGAGCTTACCGGTGGTTGGTCATAGGCGTTAGTTGGAAGTGCATGATCATAAGCATAGTTTGGGCATACAAAATATCTCCGCCTTTCCGTCCATGCTTTCCTTTGGTCGGTGGACACCTTCACCTTGCAAACATCTCCACACCAACATGGCAGGATGTTGACATCTTTCTCCTTCACCTTGTCCAAAGACGCGTCCTCCCACTCGTTCGGCATGTCTTCTTGGTTAGCACACGGTGGCCTCGTCATGGAACCGGATGAAGCCATGCCTACAAAACCGAGAATTATTGGTTAAACCTAACCCCCATGCCTACAAAACCAACATAAAACTAACACCAACATCAAACACACATAACCCTAACCCTAGCATACTATGAAAGCCTAATCATACCAAACTAGCAAATAAACATAACATGATTCAACACAAATTTTCAAATCCAAGCAAAAACTAGGGTTTCCCCAAACTAGCAAGATTTGAGCAAATGTGACAATTCCTATGGATGAAAACGAGGGGATCAGAGGAGATTACCTTAAGAGAGGGGTTGGCTTCGAAATCCACGGTCAAATACTCCGGATCTGAGAAGGATTTGAGAGGGGGAGAGAGGAGGGGAGAGGGGAGGCAATGAGCTTCGGGTTTGTGTGGAGGGTGGGGGTGTGTGGGGTGGGGATGGGTGGGAGGGAGTTGGTGCTTCCTAATAAATGTCCAGGTGTGCAGCATCTAAGGGCAAGGCGTCACACTACACAGTGCAGCGCCTTGCCCTTAAGCTACACACTGATATCTGATCGAAGGAAACAGAGCGTTCGATGGGTTTTGCACCTAAAATTTTGCTAAGTCAGAGTGCAGCGCCTAAGACCAAGGCGCCATACTATACTGTGCAGCGCCCAACAGCTAGGCGCTGCACTATATAGTGTGGCGCCTTGACCTTAGGCGCTGCACACTGACTTAGCAAATTTTTAGGTGCAAAACCCATCGAACAGTTCTTGTTTCTCTCGGATCGGCACCAGTGTGCAGCGCTTAAGGGCAAGGCGCTGCAGATCAGGTAGTGCGGCGCCTTGTCCTTAGGCGCCTGTACACCGACTTAGCAAATTTTAGGTGGAAAACCTCTTTGAACGCTTTCATTTCTCTCGGATCGGCATGTCCATGTGTGCAGCGCCTAAGGGCAAGGCGTCAGACTGTAGTGTGGCGCTTGCCTTGGGCGCTGCACTAACTGTTGTTTTCAAATACCTACTGCTTTTTTTGTTTTGTGATTCATATAGATGCCACATAATCATATCCAAATTACATGTAGTAGTCCAAAACACAGAAATAGTAGTTCACTCACATAGTCATACACACACAGCACATATACTTGTCCAAATCACATAGTCATACACACATATCAATAGAGTAGTCCAATCACATAGTCATACACAAACATTGAGCCAAAACACATAGTTTCTTCTTCTTCCTCTCTTCTTCTTCTTATTCTTCTCCCTCCTCCCACCACCAATGGATCTCACCTTCCCCCTCCGTGTCCTCCACCCCCTTCATTGGTTCCATACCTATGAAAATGGCAATATAATAGTTAGTCACACAATACAAAATGACAACACAAGCATTGAGCCAAAAGAACAAGATCATAGTAAGTCACATACGGCAATGGTCCATTGAGCCAAGAGAACATTCCTCCACTACGGCCGCCGCCAAGGCCAAGATCACCACCACGGCCTCCACCAGCACCACGACCTAGACCACCACCACGACCTCTACCGCCACCACAACAGCCTCTACCACCAGCACGGCCAAGACCATCACCACGGCCTCTACCACCACCACGGCCAAGACCATCACCACGGCCTCTACCACCACCACGGCCAAGACCATCACCATGGCCTAGGCCTTCACCACGGCCAAGACCATCACCACGGCCTCTACCACCATCATGGCCAAGACCATCACCACGGCCTCTACCACCACCACGGCCAAGACCATCACCATGGCCTAGGCCATCACCATGGCCTAGGCCTTCACCACGGCCTCTACCACCACCACGGCCTCTTCTAAGACCAAGTTGACTCCCTCTTTGTTGCCTAGTTCCTCGTTGTCATGTTTGATTTGATTGGTTTGGCACTCCACCACTTGTTTGACTTGGTTGGCTACCCCTTGGTTGACTTGGTTGGCTATCATTTGCTTGGCTTGTGCTTGCACCATTTTTCTTTGATATCTTTCTTGGTTTGGGACAAGTTCTTGTGTTGTGTCCCCCATGACTGCAGCCCCCACAACGGGATTGCTCACGAGGCTCTTGGAATTGCCCGGTGTTGTATTCTCCACCGCCACCACGGCCCCATCCGTCCATGTCACCTCTAAGACGCTTTGTCTTACGTCTTCCCCGTCTAACGACCTTCAATTTCGGGTCCGGCCATAGTTGAACTCCATGATACTCCGGCCATTGTGATTGGTCCAAGTATGGCTGGAACCGTGGAGTCCATGTATTGTTTACCGTCATGATTGAGAACTCGGACTCCCTCATGGTAAGAGGGTGATTGACGTCCACATTCCTAACCCGGGATGCGTTTAACAAGTGCGAGCATGGGAGATGAAGCAACGATGGCCTCATGCAGCTGCAATCACACCGTGTTAGGGAGACCTTGAAAGCCCGGCCTCCGTGTTGGTGGCCATCGTTTGTGGTTCCTTCAGGCTCTTTCACCTCATACTTCCACTCGTTGTCGTCATATAGTACAGCTTCTTCGGAGTTTGCCTTTCGTGATTGAAATTCCAACCATTCTTCAACCTTTGGTGGGAAATTGTACTTGTGCTTATCCTTGTTCTCACCAAAGCAATCTGCTTATCGGTCTCCATTGAGTACTTTAAAAGTATGCATTCATCTTGTCAAATGTGTATTGAACTATTGCGATCCACGGGTAATGCACGTACACCCTTGAGCACCTCATTGAAGCATTCTGCCATATTGCTTGTCATTTGATCGTACCTCCGGCCATCTTCATCGAAAGCACGTGCCCACATATTCCTTTCGGCAATGTTCTTATTGAGAAACTCCTGACCGCCGGGGTCAAGTTTCTTGTGTCTGAGCAATGCATTGAACAATGTGGCAAACCGCTTGTTGGTGAAAGCGAGACAACAATCCTGAAGATCATCGGCCAACTCCTTGATACCACATGCCCTATAGAAGTTTGCACAAAAGTGCCTCATGCACCATCGATGATGCAATTTTGTATGTCCGGGAATGTCAACCACCACCGCATTTAGAATTCCAGGATGGCGATCCGATATGACACAAATTTCCCTTTCAGCCGGTAATACCCTTGTTCTCGCTGACGCAAGAACCACTCCCAGTTATCATTGTTCTCCACCTCAACCAAAGCGAAAGCCAAAGGCAACACCCGTTTATTGGCATCACTTGCTATTGCAACCAATAAAGTGCCCTTGTATTGTCCGGTCAAGAACTTGCCATCAATGGCGATGACGGGCCGACAATGCTCAAAAGCCCTCACGCATTGCTCAAAGGCCCAAAATGCACGGCCAAATACTCGGACGGTCCTCCCGTTATGAATCAATTTTTGGTACCCATGAGGCTCAATCACGTGAACCATGCCTGGGTTTGTGGCGGCCATAGCTAACAACAACCTAGGGAGTCGGTTGTATGCTTCCTCCCAATTGCCATACAACATCTTGAATGCGGCTTGCTTCGCCTTCCATGCCTTTCCGTACTTCACCTTGTAATGAAAGATGGCTTTCACAAGGTCAATGACACTCTTGATGCTCATTGTTGGAAGTTATGATATTTGGTTGGAAAGCCTGTAAGCGATGAACTCGGATGTGAGTTGTCTGTGTTGTTGGTACACAAGCTTGCCATCCGCATTCTTGTGCCGGCACATGTGATTTGGTAGACAACTCACTATGCGCCAAGTGGGACCTCCTTTCCATGGCCTTGCACGCACAATCCATGGACATGTTGGCACTTCACATTTGACCGTGTAACGCACATTCACGTCCGATTGGCCACTCTATGTGGACGATAATGTGTAACCGAGTAGTTGTCGAGCCACATCTTCAATTCCAAGAAGAATTGAAACTCACAACCGGGATATATCCCGTTCTTGCCGTCTTCCAAATCATGGTGAGAACTTGGCCTAGCTCCAAGAGATATGCATTTGCCACCATCCACAACGGCTTCATCCGTGAGACTAAGATCCTTGAACAATGGTGTCCTGTGATCCCGCCCGAATACCTTCTTGAATGCTTGGGCCTCCTTCGGCATGAACCCCTCCTCATCAACTTCTTCATCGGGACCATCATCATCCGAGTCAGATGCATATGCACGGGAAAAAGGGATGGATTGGTCCATTGTCTCTTGCACATGATATTGGTCGAGATCACCCACATTGTTGTCATGGAGATCAACTTTTTTGTCATCCTCCTCGTACTCATCATTCTCCTCTTCAAAAGCTTCATTTTGGTTGTTTGGAGTCGGGCTCAATGTTGGCCAATCTTGTTGCGTGAAATGAGGTTCACTCATTTGATATTGGTTCATGGGTGGGGGAGTGCTAGCAACCAATGGGGAGGGGTTCCGGTTCAAGTCTAAATTCAAAGTAGGCTCAACCTTCTTGGAGGCAAATAACTCAAGAGCCTTGTCTAGAGATTCGGCAACCGTCTCCTTGTATGCAACCCAACGTTGCTCGGAGTTCACACGCATTGTCTTCCAACGGATGTGCATTCCAAAACCAACATTATGCCTTCCCTCGAACTCAACAACGTCACTTGGGTCCATCCAATTCAAATCCTTCCTCACTTGGTCCAAAAGCTCCGCATAGCTAGGACTACTCTCAAACACCATGTCAAGCTCATCCGGGTCCGGCTCAACATTGCCTTTCAAAAAGGCCTCTTTATCCACATGATGAACATAAACACATGTTCTCCCCATCCCTACAATAATCAAAAACACAAATATATCAAGTAAGTACTTAACAAAAATATTTGCACACATATGCCCTAACATATATATGAATTAATAACCCTAACACCCACATAACAATTACCACAACCCTAACCATAGCATAACCTCACCAACATCAAACACACGTAACCCTAACCCTAGCATACTATGGAAGCCTAACCAACCCAAATTAGCAAAGAAACATAACATCATTCAACACAAATTTGCAAATCCAAGCAAAAACTAGGGTTTCCCCAAACTAGCAAGATTTGAGCAAATGTGACAATTCCTATGGATGAAAACGAGGGGATCGGAGGAGATTACCTTAAGGGAGGGGTTGGCTTCGAAATCCACGGTCAAATACTCCGGATTTGCAAGATTTTATAAGTATTTGAGAGGGGGGGGGGAGAGGGGAAGAGAGGAGGGGCGCAATTCTAAGGGTTTGGGTGGGGTGGGGGGTGTGGGGTGGGGGTGGAGGGGAGAGAGGTGGGGCCAGCCCAAGTGGAATGACAGACTGCAGCGCCCAAGAGCTAGGCTGCACACATTACAGTGTGGCGCCTAAGCCTTAGGCGCCGCACAGTGCGTCAGGGGCCGCAATTGGACCAGGGCTGCCACGGTGGCAGGAGGTGCGACGCCTAAGGGAAGGGCGCTGCACAGTAGGGTGCGGTGCCCAGCTGTCGGGCGCCACACCAAAGGGTCAGCAGAGTGAAATTTTTTCGTGACCAAGTTAGTTTGTGATTTGATTTGGGCCTCTGGTCAAATATGTGATTTCTGCCAGCGCCTGAGGTCGCAGAGGCAACACACTGGACGATGGTGACAGCTGAGATGTCAGGGATAGAGTAAGCAACCACAAACGAGGTAGGAACTCAAAGGAAACATGTGCAGGGGGGCCACCACCTTAAACCCACATCCAAATTGAGTTGCCCCGCTGCACCACCACACTAGAGTAGGCGTGCCGCGCCCAGCCCCCAAAGCTGCGCACCATTCACTACTAGGAAAAGGCCTACTAGTGGCGCACCAGTTTTGCCTACTAATGGCGCACTACTGGTGCGCCACTAGTACCACGCCACTAGTATTATATACTAATGGCGCACCATGTGGTGCGCCATTAGTATACCATTCGGTGCTCCACTGGTATTCTCTCCAGGTGCGCCACTAATAACCTTATAGGTGCGCCACTAGTAATAAAGGAAGGTACGCCACTAATAAGGGCTTAAATGCGCCACTAGTAATGTATTTGGA
Organism: Aegilops bicornis; assembly: GCA_021605145.1. Taxonomy (NCBI): domain Eukaryota; kingdom Viridiplantae; phylum Streptophyta; class Magnoliopsida; order Poales; family Poaceae; genus Aegilops; species Aegilops bicornis. The sequence continues at coordinate 524,822,181 of CM038673.1, forward strand.
AAACAAAAAAAAAATTAAATTTATAGAAAACAATCTATAAGGAAAAATAATTTAAAAACAAAAATGAAATAGAATCATAATTTTTATTATAGTAAGAATATTACAATGTCTTTACAAGTTTCCAATAAAAGGAAAATTGCAAGGAAATAAAAGAAAATCCTAAAACTAATCTTCTAGTAATCTTTTCTTCTTTTTCATCACTTTATCCCTGCAAAATGTAACAAAATAAATAGAAAGACAAACAAACTATTTATAACATGTCAATACTGTCATTTTTTATGCAAAACTAGATATGAGCATATATTTCCAAAATTACATGGTGTGAATATGTAAGAGTAAGATTATAATGGAAATGAATTTTCATAGGAGCCCACTTTCGACGAGTATTTATCTGACAAAGCTAAATAATCAGGGTATTTATCTGCTTCTTACTGTACACATGAATACAAGGAGTAAATGGGTCTCTATTACTACTTCATGTCTACATCAGTGCTTGTCTACAGGAGTAATATGAACATCATTCTACATGGGTCTCTGAACATCTTCTTACAAAGTTGGCTACAAAACAGATGAAGACAATGCAAGAAGACTTCTGAGTACACTGCCGATATGCTCCAGCTAAATGAGTACAGTACAAATGAGTACTCCTGCTGCTTAATGATGCATCTTAATTAACAGAAAATGTTTCAATTAATTTAAATTAAAGTAATAGTCGTGCTGCTTAATGATGCATCTTATACAGGCAAAACTACTCCTGCTGCTACTTAATGATGCATCTTAAACAGGCAAATGAGTAGAAAAATATCAGTTAATTTAAATTAACTGAAAAGGTTTCAGTTAACCTCTTCACTGCCACAAACTGTCTATCGACAAGTTGTCCTTTGTACACCTCAGCATGCCGTCCCTTTTCGATCAAATTATCTACAGAAACATTGTACATTCAGTTTTCAAGCAAAAATGTTTAGAGATAATTAAGATACAGAAAACTATGGCTGGTAATGCTTCATTATGATAAGATACTAATTCTTGCTTTGACAGTAAACAGACAACAATTGACAGCAGGGAGTAAATAAGTTTTAAGTGTATGATGCATCTTAATTTCTCATAATTTTGAAGAAAGCATCAATGCTAACAGTAGGGAGTAAATCAGTTAAGAAATGTTTCAGTGTATGATCATGATAATGTACACTACTGAACAAGAGCAGTACACTACTGAACAAGAAGAGAAGAGAAGAACACTAAATTCCTACACTACTGCTGCACTTGCTACTCTAGAATTTGGAAGCAATACTCAAATACCGCAGTATTGGAAGCAATACTGCAGTAGTTCAAGCAGTACTTCAGTGGAGTAGCTGCAAAGAATTAACACTAAGCATAAGATACACTAAGAATTTTTAGTGGAGCAGCTGCATAGAATTAACAGAATTAAGAGAGCATCAGCAAGTTAACAAGCTACTGAAAAAACACTGCAACCAATACAGTACTGCAAAATTACATAATTTGCAAAATTTTGTAAACTGAAGTTTTTGCGAAGGAAACAAAATTTTATAGCTTCAGGCCTACAGAATAGCTTCAGGCCTACAGAATAGCTTCAGGCTGGAGCACTACAGTTGTTGGTAAGACTTCTTGTAGCTTTAGGCTGGTTGGAGTACTCCGTTTGCAGTAGCCAAACATTCAGATATCTACAGTAGCTTTAGGCTGGTTGCCTGACTAAATAGTCATCCTCTCGTGAGGATTCTGGAGCAAAAGAGCTGCTGCTTAGGTAGTGGGAGTAGTTGATACTACACTAAATTACTCTTTGCAATTTTGGACTGAATGTGTTGAGATCTTTAGCTACTTGTCAGTGAGTTACAGAGTAGTGATTGATGGACGGGTGTGATGGGCTCACCGAGGTAGAAAGGCGGCGTGCTCGGCGTGAACCTCGCCCAAGTGCCGAGGCATCGCCCAGAGGCCCCAAATGAGCTTGGCGTCGCCCTCCCGCCGAGTTGCTCGTCCCGCCATTGGCGACGCCTGCCCGCCTCGGCCTCCCGCACCCGCCGCCCCTACAGGTCCTCCACCAGCGCGGCCTGCCGCAGCTCGTACACCGCCTCCTCGGTCGCCGTCCACGCCGCGTACCTTCTCCACCTTCCATTCCACTAAGAAATCAATGGAAAAATTAGGGAGCAGAAGCTCAACAGAATGCACCAAATCGCCACCATCCCAGCTACCTCCAGAAGCAGCAACCAGGAGTGAAGCTTCCGGCCTACACGCAACATCCCCCGCAACCCACAAGATAGGGGAGGAGGGAAGCACCTTGGCGGAGACCGCTCGGGAGGCGGGCTGGGCCAAAGGGAGCAGCCGCCACAGGGACCCTCCGCCGCGGCGGGACGGCGCCGTCGAGGCGGGAGACGGCAGGCGGAGACCTCCATCGGCAGGCAAGCGCTCCGGTTGGTGGGGAATTTTCACCTCGCCTCCGTCGCCAGTGGGGGTGGGGGAGAAGAAGAGGGAGGCGGAGCTCCTTGGATTGCTCGTCATGGAAGGTGGCTGGTGGCGGAAGGGGTGGCACCTGTGAAGCTCGTGGGGCGGATCTGGCCGGTTCCCGGCGAGTGGAGACGGCGGCGGCTCTACCACTCCCAGATCCAGCACCGAAGCTGCCTTCCGATCCGTCCCGCCGAGCTCGGGCTCCTTGGCTGCGACTGCCGCGAGGAGGCGCGAAGGGGACCAAAGAGAGAGGAAGGCAAGGGCCGGCGCTGCGCAGGAAGAGGAGGGAGCACCGGGAGGTGGCATGGATCGGGGCCGGGGCGAGGCCGAGAGACGTGTGTGCGTGGGGTGAGGGATAAGAGGATAGGGTTCCTTGCGAGAGAGAGGAGAGAGATGGTGGGCGGTCGGGCTGCGGCACTTACCTACAAAACCATAATGGCGCACCGCATGGAAAAGTGCGCCATTAGTATCAAAAATAGCAATGGCGCATTAGGGAAAAGTGCGCCATTACTATGTCCAGAAGTGGGTCAAAGCTTGGTCAAACATAGTAATGGCGCAGTTTTTACTAGGTGCGTCATTATTATTTTAGATACTAATGGCACACTATGTATAGGTGCGCCATTATTATATAGTAGTGGCGCACCGCATGTATAATGCGTTATTAATGTCTATATTATCTATAGCATGTTTTCTAGTAGTGATTGTGAGATCGCATGCCGCGCCACACCTCCCACTGAGCCGCAGTGTTGCCGCTATTCATGGAGACAACACTCCTCCTACGAGCCCTTCATCGGTGGTGATGCGAGGAGGAAGAGCCCTCTCAAAGCGCGGCTAGGGTTTCCCGTGTGTCGCGAGGAGAGGGTGCCAGTGGCACGAGGAGGATTTTTTTCACTTGATGAAGCAATTTTTTTTGTTCCCTTCATGTCAACGAGACATGTCTAGATTTCATATTAGGTCGTGGATTAAAACATTTGTGCCCACCCGTGTCCACCTTGTTCAAGTGGATGCAGTTGTGGATGCGATCATAGTTGTGTATTTTGTTTCCAAAAGTCATACACTTCTATGTTTGATCAAGTTTCTATAGAAAGCCACTCTGTGCATTTTAAAACCGAACCGAAAAACCATACCGAAAATAAACCGAACCGAACCGATTTTATGGTTTTTATGGTTTCTGGTTTCGGTATGGTATGAACTTTTCATACTGATTGGAACTTTGGTTTTTATGGTATATACCAAAAACCGAACGGTTAATCGAATAAACCTAAGTAAAAAATAAATTTGTATTTCTTTAGATGAACAACCGTACAACTTGTGAGTTTTCTTGTACATGAGTCAAATTCACTAGAAACCACGTACATTTTTCTTGTAACATAGTCATTTTTCTCTTTTCAAAATGCTAAGCACGTCCATAACCATCAACAGATGAATCAATGCATGCATATATACTTATATATATATAGTCATATACTATTTGTGTAAAATAGTATGTGTTTTGAGTCATAAATTTGCAAATTATTATTACGTCATTTTCAAATTCGCGTCAACTTTGGTTTTTATGGTATATACCGAACCATACCAAAATAATTTGGTATATACCGAAACCGAACCGTATTTTATTTTCATACCGTATTTACCGAAATATTAATACCATACAAACCGAAAAACCGTATAAATCGAACCATGTAAACCGAATAAACCGAACGCACAGGGTTAATAGAAAGGCATCTCAAAAAAGATGCAACAGAAAAAGTATCAACATCTGCAATCTCAGTTAAATAAAATGTGAAAGAAAATAAATTTCATGATGTATATAATAATACTAGTTTGGTATTGCAACTGCTACCCAAATATTTTTCTCTATAAACATTGTCAAACACGGAGAGTTTGACTTTAAAAAAAATTAATACACCTTATATTTTGGAATATAAGGAGTATGATGGGAAAGCAGTTGTGATGGTTGCAAGGGACAAAGGTGGGAGCAGATGCATGTGGAGAGAGAATAAGGCTGTGTTTGGTTGAGCTGCAGATTCTGAAAAAGCTGTTGTGAAAAAGCTAGAAGTTGTTTGGTTAAAACAACTGTGAAACTGTAGATTTGGATGTGAATTTTCTGTAATGCCCTCGGGGCCTGAGTGAATATGTTTATATGCTAATTGACCGTAAAGCAGTGATGTGTATATTTGTAGGTAATTGAACGATCATTTTGCAAAGAAAAATTATGACAATGCAGGTGATTCATAGCTAACGACACGTAACTCGACGACTATTATTACGGAACACATGCATCATACAAAATACATATGGTTGAATTTGCAGCCAACTTCTGATTGACCGTAAAACACTTATTTGTAGTTAATTGACAAATAAATGGATGTACTTGAAAATGCACTGATAGCAGCAATATGCAGCAACTAATTATGAAATGTACTCACCATATCTAATCTGTGCTATTAATCGTTACATCACAAAAAATGAATCATGAAGAGGGAACGATAGATGGGGATGATGGATGAGGAGGAGGGAAGGGAGTAGAAGACAAGAGGGCCTGTCTTGGCGCGCCGTGGATCAGGGCCACCGTGAGCAAGGGAGGGGAGGAGGGATGGAAGAGGAGGAGGGAGGAGTGGGAGGGAGAAGCGGCGGAGGAAGAGATCGGAGAGACAGTGCGGCCGGCCGGGCACCGCCGGGTCCGGGCGGCTGGACCCGAGCCGCCGTGAGCGGGGGAGGAAGAGGAAGGACGTAGGGATGTGGGAGGAGGGATGAGGGAGAAAGGAGACAGGAGGGTCGCCGGGTGGCGGGCGGCGTCTGGCGGCGGGCGGTGGCAGTGGGCGGCGACCGGCGGCCAACCCTAGCTGCACGTGGGATGCGGCGGGCGGCGGCTCCGCCCTTTCCTGTCGCCAGTCTTGTGAAAAGTAGCCAGCTCATTCCTTTTGTGCGAGAGGAAAGAAAAGATCAAGCGGTATGACTTGCTAGTGACATTGGTGGGTAAATACTTCTCAACTTTAAGGGGACAGCTAAAAACGGTTGGTTTAGAAGCTGAGAAGTTGGGGGTACCCCACCTGCAAAATTTGCACTATGTTAAAGCTATAGATTTTGAAAAGCTGCTTCAAAAATTTATCCCTTTGGTTGGCTTGTAGCTTTTTCAAAGCAGAAGTTGGATAAAAAGCCCAACCAAACACAGGCTAAGGGGTCAATTGTTGATTGGTGAGAGGGACAAGGGCGGTGGTGACATAGTGAAGAGGTACGACGACCAGAGGTACAAGGGCGCAATCGGAAGACACAGGGACGACCACTTCATCTCCACATAGAAATGCGATAGAGAGGTAGTACTGTGGTCAGTGGAACAGTATGGTATGATAATGCGAACCATTTCATATTGCATGCTTGCATATGGGGACTTTTTTGGTGGTGCTGATGGTGGGGGGAGACAAGAACGAGCAAGGGAGGCTTCCATGTTTGTCGCGTACCTTAGGAGCACAGACCAGAGTAGGCGTGGGAGTAGTCAACCCGCGTCCCACATTGGCCATGGCTCAAATGTGCAGGCAAAACCAAGATTAATAAACTTGATTTTTTGATGGTCAACATAATTACTGCCTCATTTCCGGTTTATAAGGCTTATCTTAAAAATTTTGTTTTCCCGTTTTATAAGGCTCAATTTGGTTGTTCATCATCACATGTTCAGATTTCAAGGTGCATTAAATCATTGCATGCAAGTATTAAAAGAAAATTGACCAATGCATGTGCTTTATGCATGCATGCGTTGCAATTAATGCATTGGTAAACACAATTGTTTGAGAAAAACAAGCGCATTAATTGACTGGTTTTGCAAACTACAAAAATTATCCCACCACTCACCATCTAGCTTGATTGGTGAGTTTTTGAATTGACCCCTATAAACCGGAAAGGAGGAAGTACCAAACTTGAGTTTGGAAAATAAATGAAATAACGGGCATTGTTTCCCATTAAGGAACATACTTTTATTTATTGAACCCCAAGAAGTAGTACGACTTATGTTGTCAACTAATACAACCACTTGGTCCACCATAGTGGAATGAATAACCCTCCTTAAATTCAACAAGGAAATCATCTACGTTATAACAATTTGGCCTATCAACTAAACGGACCATTTGAGTGTTAAAGGGGTCGAAAGCTTGGCCCTTGGAGTTGTAGTTCTTAACCCGCCTGAAGTAGGCCGATTTCTTATCATCATCATTGGGAAAGTGGCCGCTACCCATAGGAGGACCATATGCATTCTTGAAGTAATTCACAAATCCATTCAATGCTTGCATTCGGTGGGTTCCGGGGCAAAGCTCCTCCGGAAAAAGTCCAAGAAACGATGGTTTTTCTAAATCGTGACCATATACCACCCAATCTCCCGAATTTGGATCCTGTAGTCAACGAGAGATTATGACATCCATGAACAGTAGATTTCATGCATGAGAATAGCATAAACTAATTTTAATTAGCAAGAATTTATGATTTCTCACACTGTAATATTTCTTTCTGCATAATAAAATACCACAAGATATTATTTAATAACCATTTACGGCAACTCATTGTATAATTTATTTTCACATTCATAAAATCCATGCTTTTCAATTGTAAGTATCACATTTATAAGCTTGTATAGACATATTATTCTCACTGGGAGAAAGGGTGCACCTTGTTGAGGCTAAGCCTAATGTAGTGGTCTTGTTCGCCATAAATTGATGGAGGGGCAATGGCTTGCCCAGGCCCCAATTCAGCTCCACTTGCAGGTACAAAACCCTTGCATTGTGAGTTGTAGCACTCCCCTGATTTCAAGTCTTTCTGGGCAATAATGAATGGAAACATGTATTATTGTGGATGTACGTAGACTTATATTTAGTATGATACAACCTCTAACTACTGCAAGATACCGGAAAACTATAGTATGAGCGAGGTGCTATAGAACTTAATAAAATGGCATCGATTACACTTACAGTCCAATATGTAAAGAATCGAATATCTCTGTTGTTGTACAAAGAGGGGGAGACCTGCAAGCAAAACCACATTTTGAAATGGCAGTTTCGTGGAAAAGCATTTGAGTTTACCAGAATGGGTGATATGTTTGTACATGAAATCCAGTTTGAATTAAGTTGTACTTTTCTCCATCTTGACAATAAATCTGTAAGGATGCGCCAATATATTCAGTTTAGCTCGGAGGCCATAGAATTTTCCTGGATCTGCGTGCCACATTGCATACTAGTGATAAAAATTAAAGCTCAAATTAGTGAATAACCAAAAAAACAATAGAGCACAATATAATAATTAAGTGAGGATGTGTCTTCTTGGCCAAACAAGTTTTACGGGGTTCTCCTACCCGATGTTTATAATGGTCAAACAAGCTAGTATAATTTTTGGATGGCCTTGTGAGTTTCTCATACTAGATCTAGCTTGATCCACATGGAGCGATGTCATTCCTATGCAACTGGACCTTTATTAGTGTGCATACAATAGTTCATGTGCTTTGTCGATAGTGTTTCTCGGGCGTTTGGGTTGACGACATTTTCTCTCCGCCTTGTGGAAGGGGTAAACAATATTTAACCCTCTTTCTATCCCCTACCTCAGATGTGAAGTGTATTGTTAGCACTATATTGGTATGCTAGGATAAGTCTTCTATAGAGCATGGCTTAGGTGCCTTTCCAAACATGCCGATATCAATATTTTGGTAGCATGTTTTGTCTATTTATCGAGCTTAATTTCTGCTAATTAACTAGGAAAATATTTTATTTTCAATAAAATACAGAGCTCGTTCCTCTTGCGATAATTTGTTTTGAATGGAGAGTTGCAAGGGACTACTAAAACATGGCACCACCTTGTTACTTTAACCACATATATAATTTAGCTAGGCCAATTATTATTTAGGTGAGCCAGTAAAGAATGTGGATTTCCACGATTGTTTCTCTATGATTTAAGTATGGGATGTTCAACTTAAAAAGTAACTTGAGTTTACCTGTCAATATATCACATGCCATTTTGGCATTTTTATGGTCAATTCTCGCCAATTAAAAAGCAAACATGGCTCAAATATATATATAGTGATACTATTCATCACCCAGGGTGCAGAATAAGTTATTCTTCACCTGAGGTAATATTACGATCATTTCATAATTAAATTATGTTTGGATTTCAAATAGTTACATTCCTATTGATTCATTACGTAAAATTTGACATAAAAAATAAAAATATAGGTCGTAAGACAAGAAAATTTGCTGTTTATGTGTATTTTACACTATGTTTTTACGTTTGTAATTTTACATAACATAAAATATTTTTTACGACGATTATATATTTTTCTTACAGTCTCTTTTTACGTCGGAAATAAGACAAAACTTACGAAACGTAAAATTACAGTGAACTGATGGTAAAATAAAGGGAGGTGAAGAATAACTATTCCTCACCCAGGGTGACGAATAGTCAATCCCTATATATATATATATATATATATATATATATATATATATATATATAGAGAGAGAGAGAGAGAGAGAGAGAGAGAGAGCACATGAGAAACAATGTTGGTTCCTTCATCCGTGATATTGACTCTCCATGGAGACTGAAACGTTTCAGGTCTTAAGGTGTTCTGCAAATGGAAATTCCAGTTCATAGTTAGCAATATAATTGTTATACAAACTCGCCGATAGATACTTATTTGTTTCCACATGTGGTTCCCTAGATTTCAATTAGGCACACAAGTAACAAAAAATAGTAACATATGACTACAACCAATAGTAGTTCTTCAGATTAATTGGTCAAGTAGATACCAGAATGACACAAATGCATAAATCGGCTGAGAAAGAGTTGCATGTGTAAAGAAGAAAGTATTTTTTTACCTTCTCATGATTGCCATCGATATCTATCGATTCAACCAAGGCGAAGTAGAAAGGTGTGAATAAAAAGCACAACAAGACCGATTCGACAACATAGCCCATTGGTACAAGGAATTGTGTTTCTTCCAATGAAACATGTAACTATGTGATTCCATACGTGTATGTCATGCATATAGAGAACACAACTTATGTAGAGTTAATCCACATGTTATTTTTGGAAGCTTTATATTGCGTCTTACTTTTGTATCACTCAACATTTATTGAATAGTCATCCGATGCACCATTCTTTCTTGAGTAGATATGCAAAGCAGTCGCTTAATCAATGTTCATTAACTAAGGACTTGATTATCATCTAATTAATGATTGTTTAATGGCCTATCTTCCTTATATGGATATAGATCAATTTAAACATCAGTGTAGTTAATAATGTTCTTGGTTTAGACACAAAGAATGGTTGGATGTATGATAATATATATTTTCTTATATGGAAAGAAATTAGTTGTGATGTCCATGTACCTTGTAGAACATTACTCCTATAAAATATGCTGGAGTACTAGCCTCCCTAGGGGCTTTGCAGGCGACAGAGCCCTTTGTGCCATGTGTTTGTGGCTGGCGTGTAGCGGAAACCTCTCAGGGCGGCTTTGTGCCATCCGATCTGCCCAGAGGGTGGGAGGTCCATGAAGGGTGGACCACGTGGCGCACCCGGGGCCACCACCATTTGTCGGCATCGATGTCGGAGCTAAATCCGACAGATCTCGGGTAGGGGCTTCCAAGTTGGCGATCTCGACTTGATGGTACCATGAAGTAGAGAGACACAATACTTCCCCAGGTTTGGGCCCTCTCAAAAAGGTAAAACCCTACGTCATGCTTGTATTGTATTGATTGTGCATGGAGTACAAACACTAGTAGAAAACAAGGCTTTGGTTCCGGGCCAATATTCACATTAGTCCCGGTTCAGTCACGAACCAGAACTAATGTGAGCATTGGTCCCGGTTAAATCTTGACTAAGGCATTAGTCCGGTTCACCTATGCCCTTTAGTCCCGGTTTGTGCCTCAAACCGGGACTAAAGGGTGCGATGCCCTTTAGTCCCAGTTCATGCCTCAAACCGGGACTAAAGATTAGACCTTTAGTCCCGGTTTGAGACACGAACCGGTGCTAATGGGGTTGAGACCTTTAGTCCCGGTTCGTGCCACAAACCGGTACTAAAGGTCCCATTTTCAAACTCTACCCCCTCCCCCCGTGGATCGCCTTTTCAGTTTAAAAAAAATAAAAGAAAATGATGGAAATATCAAAAAAAAATAAATAAAAGAAAATAAGTTTCCCATGTGATATGTGGTCTAGTTGTTGGGAAAATTTGCAAATGTGAATTTCGACTTTATTTGCAAAATCTCTCTGGAATTTGTAAAAATGGGCATAACTTTTGCATACTAACTCAGATGAAAAAGTTTTTTATATGAAAAATCATCTACTCGAAAAGTTACTTCCAAATTTATCTGGGGGATCCCTGTTAAACATTTTCAAAATCCTCAAAAACCTAACAGAAAAAAAATTACGGGGCTTTTAAGATCTAGAGTGGAAAAAATTGAAATAATTTCAAACTGTGGTCAAACAATGGTCAAACTAATTATTCTAGAATATTAGTGTTACTAAATAAATATTTTAGTTATTTCGAATTTTGGTCAAATCTGGTCAAACTGTGGTCAAACAATGGTCAAACTAATTATTCAAAATAACTATTGTTTTTTAAATAATTATTGTTTTTTAAAACAATAGTTTCAAACTCAAACAGTGAAATGTGTCACTTCATGCTCAAGCAAAATTCATGAGGGTTAATAGGATTGACATCGTATTATTTTCAGGAAAACAACAAGTGCAGACTTGAAACGAGGGAGAATAGAACCCGGAAGTTAAGCGTGCTCAGTGGGGAGTGGGAGGATGGGTGACCGTTCGGGAAGTTAGATGATTTGGAATGATGAGGGGTGATTAGAGATTAGAGGATAAATTGAGCAGTGATGAGGGGTGCTGATTAGAGATTAGAGGTTAAAATAATTCAGAAATTTGAAAATAAAAAAAAATAAAAAAAATCATAAAATTTCCTTTAGTCCCGGTTGGTGTTACCAACCGGGACTAAAGGTGAAGCTCCACGTGGTCGCGGCCTTTAGTCCGGGTTCGTGTTAGAACCGGGACTAAAGGGGGGAGGCATTAGTCACCGACCCTTTAGTCCCGGCTCAGGAACCGGGACTAAAGGCCCTTACCAACCGGGACAATATGCCCTTATTCTACCAGTGAAAGTACAACATGATCTACCTCGAAATCGTATGAATGAATCTAACCCGCCTCTACGGACTAAAACACTTGGCTTATATAGGGGCTGAGGGGTACCTAGGGTTACACAGGGTCGGTTGCATCTAGAGATAAACATGTCGAATATTTGAATATGCCTTGAAGTATACGCCAAGTCTTTGGAGGATTCCATCTTGAGCACACCAAGGGCAATAGCTTATGTGGCCCATTCTTCAGTCGTCGGTGGTCCTCGATGTCAGGGATATACCCCGCTGAGGATGACCCGATGCTTAGACCAAAGGTTGAGACCCAATGAAGATCCCGAAGGACAGGGCCGGCTTACCCTTGGAGCCACCAGAGCCGGATGACAAAAGCCCGGAAGGAAACCCGACCCGCTTATGGAAGTCCCAATGCCAGAAGGAGTCCACCTAACTTGGAAGACACGGAAGGTTTACAAGACTTAGAGTATGACTTTGATTATGGGTAGAACCCAGAATCCATTGTATTTCCAGGAACCCGACTATATATTATATAAAGAGGGTTCCTGGGACATCCAAAGGGAAAGACAAGTTAGAATCTCTCAAAATCTCGGTAGTGAAACAACACCCTTGTAATTGAGATCATCATCAACAATAGTAATCAAGTAGGAGTAGGTCTTTACCTCCACCGTGTGCCAGGCACTTTTCCCCTCAAGTCCAATCAGTGGGCAGAGGGTGCATCTTGGCACGAGCGAGGGTCCATCCCCCTAGTCCTATGCGTAGATTGCTTGGCGAAGGGCTTGCCTCATACCCACTCGCACCGCCCACTAGCTGATTAGTCAATCAGATAATCAATGGCCTTGACACATGGTGCTGAGATCCCGTCAGGGGCAGGAATCAAATCTTTTCACTCCTGCCACTATGGGTTTGAACACGTGGTGCCTACGTGTAGTCACTCATCTTTAGTTCGCCTCGGGGTTCATATTGGCGTAGGAGCAATTATACCTCGCGCCATTAAACCCCACTTTGTGAGTTGATGTGTCCAGCGGGCGTTTGAGGCACAAGCTCGGTGGTGGCATGCAGATCTTTGTTCAAAAGACATACGTGCCCATCAAACGAGCCTAAGTCAAGAAGGAAGCTAGATCAAAGCACTCAGCAATGACCCCCGTCGGCCAAGACCCAGGAACGACCTCGCCCAGCAACAACCACTATACCTATGCATGGTGCGATTGACTTAGCAAGCCTTCAACAGCAAGCTATCGCCTCACCCATGCATGGTGCGATTGACTTGCGCTCGCAGGGCCTGTGAGCCATGCGGCAGGTCAGCAGGCGTGCCAGGGGTTAGACAAGACGCAAGGGGTGAATCACTGACCCATGCCACCGCATGGCGCACACCTGTACCAAGACGTGTCACGCCCCACGCAGGGGTCACCACGGTAGGTAATGACAAGACATGCATTCATTCTCGGAAGATAGAAGTCATCGACACTTCACCCAAGCATTTAATACGCTCACCTACCTGGTTGGACCCATGCTAGTTCCTTAGCACCAAAGCCGTTATGGTATCCCTTGAGATATAAAAGGAGGACCAGGCTGTAGAGAGAGACATCTTTTGGAGAGATAAAAAAGAGAGCTGACCTTTTCCAGAGCAAAAGGCTGGACACTTGGTAGAACACCAGTAGGAGCACACAACGCTTCCCGTTTCCGGGAAGGACTTGTAGCTCACAATCTACCAAAATATCCCGAGGCGCCATCAAGATCAGTGCCAAACTATCAGGGATCACCAAGGCCAAGGTGCGCTCACCCGCATCGACATACACTGAGAAACTCATCTGCAGTCTGATGCGTTTGCAAACCTTGAAGACGTAGAATGCCCTGACGAGGACATGGATGACTTGCCATATGGGGCAGGTTGTGCTGCGTTCACCATGGAGTTACAATGCATCAAGTGGTCGAGGCAGTTTTGTTCAGATCTTCCTGTTTAGTACGATGGGAATACCAACCCTGCCGAGTTCCTTAGCATCTACACCATTGCTATTGTGGCTGCTGGCGGCAAGAAGGAGCACTTGTCAACTAGTTTCCCATGGCGCTCAAGCCCCGATATTGACCTGGCTACGATCATCACTACGTTTCACGCGGATCTTCGTCAGCCCAAGATCAGGGAGAAGCTCAACACTCGCAAGGTGCGCATTGTTGCCGAGCTCTTTTATCTTGCCAACAAGTGCACTCGGGCGAAGGAAGGAAGGAGGACACCTGGACACGGCATGAACCCAATCGTAACGGTACCGACGGTTGCATAAATTATAGATAATAGGAATTAAACGTACAAAATTATTGATGAGTCTCCAATGTATCATAGCTTCAAATTGCATAGCCCTACCCACAATCCCCCATTGGCCTTATATAGCCCCCATATGGAAATCTCCATGTTTGTATGTTTGTCATGTGAGGGTAGGAGCTTGCACAAAATTGGTGTTCAAAATGTTGATGCTTCCACGTATCCCACATGGATCCGTAATACATCATATTAATAATACCCATTAGTAGGTGGTGTTCTATCTAGGTTCCCTAGCGTGTATTCGGGCCTAGAGAGGTCAATTCATATGGTCTTGGCTGCGCTGAGCCTTTTATCATTTGTCTTACTATGGTCGTCAGGAACCTGCCACAAGTGTCATGTTGGGAATGGCTTGAGTGGGAGGTGAAAACCAAAAATATAAACTAGACAAGATTATGATAATAACTATCAATATGAAGCTAGAGTTTGACAAAAATAAATAGAATAAAGGTTAATATTTGACCATGAAGTAACACATTTTTATTTATTCAATACAAATGGAAATACAACTTTTGTTGTCAACCAATACAACCACTTGGTCCACCATAATTGAATGTATAACCCTTCTTAAATTCAAGAAATAAATCATTTGCATCATAACAATCTGGCCTATCAACTAACTTGGCCACCTTAGTCCAAAAGGGGTCAAAAGCTTGACCCTTGGAGTTGTAGTTCTTAATGTGGTTGAAGTAGGCAGATTTCTTCTCATTATAATCTGGGAAGTGGCCACTATCCATTGGAGGACCATGTGCATTCTTCAAGTAATTCACAAATCCGGTCAATGCTTGTATACGTTTTGTTCCAACACAAAGCTCCTTTGGAAAATGTCCCAAGAATGATGGTTTTTCTAAATCATGATGGTACACCACCCAATCTCCAGAATTTGGATCATGTAGTCAATGAAGGATTGATAACATTTGTGAACAATAAATTTCATGCACAAGAAGATTATAAACACTTTGTAATTTTGAAAAATCTTGGGTGGTGTACAATTCCTATGGTTCATTACTCCATATTTACATAATGAAATACCATAGCATATTAAATAATAACCATGTGAATTTAGGCATAACTAATTTCATATTCATAAAATCCCTCTTTGTTATTTTAACCCTCCATTTTAAATAGTTGCAATCCACTAACTAATATTCCTATTCATGTAGCCAAGCCACATTAGCAAGCATGCATGTTAGTTATAAGTTCAATTGTTTGTACTACCTTAATTCCTATCCATGCAACCATGCCACATCAGTAATTCATGCATGTCAGTTATAAGTTATATTTTTCACAATACTAGTTTTTTACTTTTTCTATCCATGGATCCTTGGCACATCAACAAGTCATGCATGTCCTCATAACTTACAATTTTTGCATTAATTTTTGGTTTATCATGAATATATATGAGTTGGACACTCGGAGAATACCTATGTAGTTCAATTTTCACATTCTTGTTAGAAAAAGTCACTCTATTAACTACAAGCCATTCTCTCTCTCTTTTTTTAGCTATTCTTACAATACCTATTTATGCATTGCATTCAACAAAGGTTCATGCAAAAAGACGCGAGTATCGTCTACTTATCATAGATATAGTAGAAAATTTATAAGCTTATATAGACATAGTAATCTCTAGACTAGGATGAATGTTGTACCTTGTTGATGCTAATCCTAATGTAGTGATCTTGTATGCCATAAACTGATGGAGGAGCAATGGCTTGTCCAGGCACCAGCTTCGCTCCACTTGCAAGTACATATCCCGCGCATTGTGAGTTGTAGCACCCCTTGGATTTCAAGTCCTTCAAAGAAATAAAAAAGGAAACATATCTTACTGTTTATGTAAAGAGACTTATACTTAGTCCGATAATGCCTCCAACTACTACAAAATACCAGAAAAAAATGTGGGTAACAATAATATAAAACTTATTAGAATGACATTTATTACACTTACAGTTCAATATGTAAAGAAGCGAATATCTCTATTATGGTACAAAGAGGGGGAAATCTGCAAGCAAAACAAAATTATGAAGTAGTAGTTTACTCAAAAGCATTTGAGTAAACCAGGGTCAGTGATATGTTTGTACGTGGAATCCAACTTGAATTAATTTGTAGTGTCCTCCATCTTGACAATAAATTTGTAAGGATGCTCCAGATTCTTGAGAGGTTTCTTGATTTGGTGAAGCCCATATACTCATTTCAGCTCGAAGGCCATAGAATTGTCCTGGCTCAGTGTGCCACATTGCATACTAGTGATAGAAAAGTACAGTTCAAATTAGTGAAGAACCAGAACAACTATAGAGCAGAGATAATAAACAAGTGATGGTGTGCCTTATTGGCCGTGGTACACGGTTTTCCTACCAAACATTTACAATGTGGATTTTTTTCATGCTCATTTGGAGATTATATATATAATTCCTTTTCTAGTTTGCTTTGCAATGTTTGATGTCATTCCTACGCGGTTAGACCTTTTGTGGTGATGCATGATTTAGCTTGCAAATCTATGATTGAGGTGGATCATTAATGAATGTGGATTTCTACTATTTTTTCTATGATTTGAATAAGTCACGCTTAGGCCAAAAAATACCTTGAATTTTCCTTTTATATATCACATGTCATTGTAGCATACATTGTGATATATTTTTATGGTGAATGTTCACCCAGAAATGAACAAACATTCCAAATCTAACACATGAAAAAGTAGAGGTAAATAACTGAGAGAGGGAGGGGAGGGAGAGAGAGATAGAAAGAGCTTACATGAGAAATTATGTTGCTCCCTTCATCCGTGAAGTTAGCTCTCCAAGGAAACCGAAATGGTTTAGGTCTTAAAAAGGTGGTGTTCTGCAATTGGAAATGTAAGTTCATGGCTAGTTAGCATATATAATTGTTGTACAAAGCCTCTGAAAGATATAAGTAAAAATTTCACCTATGGTGTCCTCAATTTTAATTGGGAACATAAACTATAGTTCTAAATAAGTATGAAAATTAGTAATAATGAAGATTAAGTGGTCAAGTAGATGCAAGAATGGGATGAATACATAAACCAACTGGCAAAGAGTTGCATGTGTCCAAAGGAAAAAGTAAAATATTTTTACCTTCTGATTCATCTATAGATGGCCATCCACGTCAATTGATTCAACTAAGGTGAAGTAGCAAGGATTGAACGAAAAGCATAGTAAGACCAATATGACGATATAATTAGCTCCCATTAGTACGGTGAATTGTGTTCCTTCCAATGAAACACATGTAACTATGTGATTCCTTAGGTACTTGTATGTTGTTTGGAGAACATACCTTATATAGAGTTAAGACCCATTCTATATTTGGAATGCTTTATTTGCATCATACTGACAGTTCACTCAACATTCAATGGGTACTCATCTAGTGCACCATTCTTTCTTGAATATGGATAAAACTCAATTTTTCAATTAATATTCATTAACTATGGACTTGTTTTACATCCAATTAATGATTGATCCATACCTATCTTTCTATATGGATATAGATCCATTTATACATCAATATTCATTAATATGACTTGATTTACATCCAAATTAAGAATGGATGCCTGACTATCTATATTTTATATATGGAAAAGCAGTTGTTGTGTCAATGTTACTTTAAGTGTGGACTCGCTAAACATATAATGACTGTTTGCTTGATCATATCTTATTGTTTGGATATAGGTAGATTGTTCATCAATTTATATCTTAATAGGCTTGATTGATACTTTCTTCATTTTAATTGATTTACTCTCTTCATACCATATATCAATAGAGTCAAAGAGAGTTTCCCGTTAATTGGAGTTGGAGGAAAATTGGTTAATATTAATATTAGAACACCTAGAGACATGGCATTGTTGGTCGACCAAGCTATACATATATACTATATGTTCCTCGGGACAATACACATTTGTTGCAATCACCCACAAATTTCAACATTTGCCATACATTGCTAAAATCTAGGGCTACCAACACCAAGATGATCCAAATTAAAGATCACATGATAATGACAACACACTACAAAATGGGTGTTATTTTGTGATGAAAGTCCTTGTGACAGGAAAAAGTCGCCTACAATAATTGTCTGTGATGGAAACCGTCGGCATGGATTAATAGGTTACTCCTAGAAAATGATATAAAATAGAATATAGTTACATATAAAACATCCAAGATTGATAATACAATAGCATGGTGATACGTCTCTGTCGTATCTAAAACGTTTGACTGTTTCATGCCAATATTCTACAACTTTCATATACTTTTGGCAAAATTTTATATTATTTTTGGGAATAACATATTTATCTAGTGCCCGTTGCCAGTTCCTGTTTGTTGCATGCTTTTTGTTTCGTGGAATATCCATACGAAACAAAGTCCAAACATGATCAAAATTGACGGAGATTTATTTTGGAATATTTGTGATTTTTGGGAAAAAGAATCAACACGATACGATGTCCAAGGGGCCCACAAACTCGAGAGGCACGCCCCCTACCCTGGGCGTGGCCAACAGGCTTGTGGGGCCCCTGTAAGGCGGTTGGTGCCCTTCTTTCTCAGAAAGAAAGATAATATTCGGATAAAAAATGTCTTAAAATTTTAGCCTAATCGGAGTTAAGGATCTCCAGGAATTTAAGAAACGGTGAAAAGCCAGAAAATAGGAACGCAGAAATAGAAGGAAACACATACACACACACACACACACACAGAGAGAGAGAGAGAGAGAGAGAGAGAGAGAGAGATCTAATCTCGGAGGGGCGAGCCCCTCCGCCACCATGGAGGACATGGAACAGAGGGTAAACCCTCCTCCCATCTAGGGGGAGGTCAAGGAGGATGAAGAAAGAGGGGGTGGCTCTCTCCCCCTCTCTCCCTGTGGTGTCGGAACACCGCCGGGGCCATCATCGTGACGATAATCTACACCAAAAACTTCGCCGCCGTCATCACCAACTTCCCCCCTCTATGCAGCAATGTAACACCTCTTCTCCCTGCTGTAATCTCTACTTAAACATGGTGCTCAATGTTATATATTATTTCCCAATGATGTATGGCTATCCTATGATGTTTGAGTAGATCTGTTATGTCCTATGGGTTGATTGATGATCATGATTGGTTTGAGTTGTATGTTTTATTATTGGTGATGTCCTATGGTGCTCTCCGTGTCACGCAAGCGTGAGGAGTACCCGCTGTAGGGTGTTGCAATATTCTAATGATTCTCTTATCGTGGGTGTCATGAGTGATAGAAGCACAGACCCGAGTAAGTGGGTTGTTGCCTATGGTAGTAAAGAGGACTTGATACTTTAATGTTATGGTTGGGTTTTACCTTAATGATCTTTAGTAGTTGCGGATGCTTTCTAGAGTTCCAATCATAAGTGCATATCATCCAAGTAGAGAAAGTATGTTAGCTTATGCCTCACCCTCGTATAAAATTGCAATAATGATTACCGGTCTAGTTATCAATTGCCTAGGGAGAAATAACTTTCTTGTGAAAAAAAGCTCTCTACTAAAACTAACTTAATTGTTTCTTTATCTAAACAACCCCTAGATTTTGTTTACGTGTTCTTTATTATCTTGCAAACCTATCCCTTTACTCGTACAAAGTACTTCTAGTTTCACACTTGCTCTAGGTAAAGCGTGAAGGAAATATGCCCTAGAGGCAATAATAAATTTGTTATTTTATATTTACTTATTTCATGATAAATGTTTATTATTCATGCAAGAACTGTATTAACCGGAAACTTGATACATGTGTGGATACATAGACAAAATATTGTGTCCCTATTAAGCCTCTACTAGACTAGCTTGTTGATCAAATATGGTTAAGTTTCCTAACCATGGACATGTGTTGTCATTTATAAACGGGATCACATCATTAGGAGAATGATTTGATGGACAAGACCCATTCGTTAGCTTAGCATTATGATCGTTCAGTTTTATTGCTATTGCTTTCTTCATGTCAACTACATAGTCCTTCGACTATGAGATTATGCAACTCCCAGATACCGGAGGAATGCCTTGTGTGCTATCAAACGTCACAACGTAAGAGGGTGATTATAAAGATGCTCTACAGGTATCTACAAAGATGTTTTTTGGGTTGGCTTAGATCGAGATTAGGATTTGTCACTCAGAGTATCAGAGAGGTATCTCTGGGCCCTCTCGGTAATACACATCATAAGAAGCCTTGCAAGTAAAGTGACTAATGAGTTAGTTGCATGATGCTGTATTACGGAACGAGTAAAGAGACTTCCCGGTAACGAGATTGAACTAGGTATGAAGATACCGACGATCGAATCTCGGGCAAGTAACATACCGATGACAAAGGGAATAACGTATGTTGTCATAATGGTCGACCGATAAAGATCTTTGTCGGTGTCAAAACCGGCGGATCTCGGGTAGGGGGTCCCAAACTGTGCGTCTATGGCTAATGGTAACAGGAGGCGGGGGACACAATGTTTACCCAGGTTTGGGCTCTCTCGATGGAGGTAATACCCTACTTCCTGCTTGATTGATCTTGATGATATGAGTATTACAAGAGTTGATCTACCACGAGATTATAGAGGCTAAACCCTAGAAGCTAGCCTATGATTATGATTGTTATTGTCCAACGGACTAAACCCTCTAGTTTATATAGACAACGGAGGGGGCTAGGGTTACACAGAGTCAGTTACAAAGAAAGGAATCTTCATATCCTAACTGCCAAGCTTGCTTTCCACGCAAAGGAGAGTCCTATCCGGACACGGGACGAAGTCTTCTATTTTGTATCTTCATAGTCCAACAGTCCGGCATATGCATATAGTCCGGCTGTCCGAGGACCCCTTAATCCAGGACTCCCACAGTCATAGCCAAATGTGTTCATCGTTCCTCAAGACCCCGGACACAGCCAAACGTGTTCGGTGCACACCTACGTGTAAAAGCTCAGATAAACCTGCGCTTGTTTAGCAGCCCTGCCCCCATAGATCGCCCCATAAGAAGACTGTACAGATTTTCCCGTATACATAAATATACACTCAAAATTCCTTGGGTAGCGCTGGGGGCATCCTGCACGTAAGAAGTCTATAGTTTGGCTTGACCCTATTCTGCCTCAAGAAGCTACAGTTCACGGTTCATCAAAACCAACAAACTATACCCACGACCGTACCAGATTCTTTCACCTGGTTCTTTCCTTTTTACAGATAGGCCATCATGATATACCCTTCAAGGACACTGCACAACGGAGACAAAGGCGCAGACGTGCAGCAGGGCCCCGTTTCAAGGTTTCTGTTTCGATTAAGACCCCGTGTAAACCTTTTTTTCTTATTATTATTCTTGTTGTTTCATACCCTCCTGGCATATAAAACGCCCAGAAAAGATATCGGTAGTACTTACGAACTTACGATTCGCCGTACTAAAATGGATGTTATAGAAGCAGCCAGCTGTGTGCTTTGAGAACTATACTCTCACCACAGACGCTCTCTCCTCACGCCGGGTCGTAGCACGTGCGTTGAATTCAGGGTTCATCATCGGGGGCTGTACCCAGCCCAGTATATATTGAAAAGTCCGAATACCTTCAGGAGTGTTCGGCGTCGCGAGTTTTGGCCTTATATGCATCAACTCCGAATCATGTCTTGGGTCAATACTTGGGTTTTCCCGGCTCCTGTGCTTGCTACCTTACCTTCCGTTTTATCGGCTAAGGAGGCCAAGGGAGAACTACTGCGATTGTGCCATGGTTCATCCGGACGAGCACCTCAGTAGAGAAAGCCGAAAACTGACTGTCATGATAAGGCGAGAGCTGGTCAACCACTCGATGACTCAGCGGAATCTTAGTGATTCCTCCGCACTAACGAAGGACCAGTTTCCTGGTCATGTATGTAAACGCATCGTATTCGGATAAACGCGAACATACCAGGGGCTATATAGTAGCCCCACCATTAAACTCCTATGGCTAAGTAAAAGTGTTAAAGCTCTATAGTCCGATTGCCTAGTTCGCCGCACTAACACCTCCTTAACGGACCAAGACGTTGGGTCAAGTGTGATTAAGTGCTTTTCCGAACACCCCCGCGTTATACGCGAGGGGGCTGAAGCCGACGACTGAAACTTTCAGGTTATATACACATATACATAAACGACCGCACAGGAGGCACTAAAATACTTTACAGGCAAAAGTATAAACACATCATCATAAGCATTGTTTTTACAATTCGGATACATGTTACTCGAACATAATATTCTTCGAGCACTGACCCTCTATCAAGCGGGCACCCTCTAATACTTCTTCAAAATATTGATCTGGTGTGTCCTGACCCTCGGGCGGACCCCCTGCTGCAATATCGGTGGCCTCCATCTTCGCCCAATACGTCTTCACACGGGCAAGGGCCATCCGTGCACCTTCTATGCACGTTGACCGCTTGACAGCGTCGATATGCGACACCGCACAAACAAGTTGCTGCACTAAACCAAAATAACTATTCGCAGTTGGTCCCCTAGGCCACAGCCGGTCCACGATAGCCTTCATGGCAAGTCCGGATATCCTGTGGAGCTCTGCCCATTCGGCCATCTGCTCATTCAACAGCAGCGGACGCCTTGGCCTGTAAAAACTGCGACCAGAAAAGCTGTTCCGCTTCATGGACTTCTTGGGCCTGTAAAAACTGAGTCGCATCAGAAGCACTCATCGACAAGTCCAAATATGCATCCGGAGAACTCCACATTTGATCAAGCGGGGCATACTTCGGATCGCCGAACTTAGTTCGTAATAAAAAGGGCTTCCCAGCCGCGATCTCCCTGGCTTGCCGGATCTCCACCCGTGCCACTCTGGCCTCTGACCATGTTTCCTTTGCCGCTTGTAAGGCCTTCTCAAGGTCAGCCGCTTTTTCTTTGGTGTCTTTCTCGAGAAGTGTATATTGGCTAGCGGCATTCCTTAGCTCAAGCACCATGCTGGATATTTTCTCCTCACTTAGGCGATGAGCAGCCTGTTCGGCTTTTAATTCACCAACTGCCTTCTCGGCAGCCGTGTTGCTTATCCTGGCTTGCTCCTTGGCCCGGGCAAGCTCAGCCCGAAGGGTCTCCACGGCGGCAGCACCATCTGCAGTCAAGCATACTATAAATTCCAGCATCATGCTCCTATTTATATTCACTGACCGCCCAAAAGACATACCTTGCGCCTCGTCAAGCCGCTTGTTCACGAGCATGCTGTCATCATCCGCCACATCAAGTTACCGCTTCAGTTCGGCAAATTGGGCAGCCGGGGCAGTGGTCGGGGCTGCAGCCACCTGTGTACAAATTAGCAAAATTATTACCTGAGCATATTTATATTTTGATCCTCTGATCGTCCCATTCGAAGGACAACTAGAGTCTCAAGGGCTACTATCTATACACATTGCACATTGCATTTACGGTACAAAACAAGAGGCTACATTACGTACCTCAAAGCCTCTTAGCAGGCTCGTAAAGGCTTCATTCAATCCGCTTTTTGCGGACGAAATTCTCTCAATCACCGTACCCATTAAGGTACGATGTTCCTCTGAGATAGGCGCTTACCGCAGAAGACCCGTCCATATGTCTGGCTGTATATCGGATGGTCCGGGACTTTTGTTGTTGGTCTCTCTAGGAGCCGAACACCCCGGACCTCGGGCGACCGAAGATTCATCTTCTGGCCTGGCGCTCCTTCGCGGGTCGGGAAAGATCCTCCGGGACGACACCTCGGGGTCGTCCGCCTTATGGGGCGGGGAAGTATGAGGCGGCGTTTCGCTCTCCATCATCTTTGGAAGAAGACCCCCCCTAGGACGAAGATTGTTGAGGGAGGCTATAGGCCGAACTGCAAAAATACGTTTCAAAATATTACCCTCACAAACGGGAAAAGAACGGGGTATGCTTATTAAACAACTTTGTTCACTTACGGTTCGGCTAAAGGCTGGCCCCCTTGTGGGCACTGTGCGACAATATCGCCTCCTGAATTCGGGCCCCCTGATAGGGATTTCTTCCCTCGCTTGGAAGCCTCTGCCTTCAGGTCTTCGGGAGCGGCTCTTTTCTTCCCATGGGGGGAGGGAATGTTAGATTCTCCTCCCCGTTCACCCTCTGACACGGGAGTTCCAATTTCCTCGGATACGGTGCGTGACGCACCTCCGGTATGAAGGCCGTTTTGGACCTCTCCACTCCTCTCCTCTCCTTCCCTCAACGGCACTTGATAGGGTGCTAGAGCCAGCATCTTGGTTAACACTGGGTCTGCTGAGTTTTCGGGAAGAGGGGCCGAACACCTGATCCTCTCTGCCTTCTTTACCCAGCCCTGGCAGAGTATGGTTTTCTTAGTTTTGTTATGAGAAACTTAAACTAAAAACGTGTTCGGAAATTGAGTACTTACCGGGGAATCCGGATGGTTGCAGTCGAGGCCTGCGTCCTCTGTGGTGTCCGGACACACTACTAGGAAAACGCTTATAGATAGAAGTTTACCAGTAGCGTTTGTTTGTGACCCCACGCTACTAGTAGTTAGTAGTAGCTCTAGGTAGAATGAGCGCTACTGGTATAAGTTAGTAGCAGCGCTTGTTACCTAAACCCACGCTACTGCTAAGTGTAACACACCACAATATCTGATCACTAAATATTAGCAGCGCTTGTTGCCCAACCAGCGCTACTGTTAGCTTTGGGTCTATAGCGCCTGTTGATATAAATGCGCTACTGCTATTTTTCTATCTATAAAATTTTACCAAGAGCGTGTTATTTTAGCCCGCTATAGGTAGTGCACCACCAGCCGTAGATATTTTGCAAGCTGCCATAGCAGTAGCGCGCATAGGAGACCCGCGCTGCTGCTATGCCCGCCAGCCACCTACCACCTTTCCCCTCCTTCCTCCCCCCTTTCCTTGCACCTTGCTTGTTCCAATGCTCCCCCTCCA
Source organism: Aegilops bicornis (assembly GCA_021605145.1). Lineage (NCBI taxonomy): Eukaryota > Viridiplantae > Streptophyta > Magnoliopsida > Poales > Poaceae > Aegilops > Aegilops bicornis. The sequence goes on from CM038673.1 coordinate 524,846,926, forward strand.
CCACCCCTCAATTAGAGCCCTCCCTTCCCCTCTTCTTTGCACTTCCATCACCCCCTCTTCGTTGCCCGTCCACCACCCCTCCATTAGAGCCCTCCCTACCCCTCTTCTTTACCCTTCCATCACCCCCTCTTCTTTGCCCCTCCACCACACCCCTCCATTAGAGCCCTCCCTCCCCTCTTCTTTTCCCTCCACCACCCCTCTTCTTTGCCCTCCACCACCACCCCTCCATTAATGCCCTCCCCTCTTCTTTGCCCTCCACCACCCCCTTCCATTAATGCCTTCCCTCTTCTCCTCTCCCTCTCCTCCCACTCTCTCCGTAGCTAGCTAGCTAGTTAGAGCTATACATCTATAGAGCTACTAGGTAATTAAGAAGAAAGGTGCTCGATATCCCTCTCGGCACATAGGTGAGCAAAAAAAGTGTTTGTCTGGATAGGACCAAAACTATATATATGGGCGATATGAGAATATACCGAATTGTGTGTGGCATAATTTGAGTTGCCTACATTGTGTATTTGATGAAATAATGTGGGTGACATGAGTTGCCTATGTTTTGCCGAATTGTCGATTCAATTCCGTTTCGGCGAATTTCAGGCATGCAAACTCAATATGTACTATGTTTAGGGAAGGTCATGCCGAATTTTTGTATGAATTTGATCCATGCATGCATATATACATTGTTATAATATTTGCTCCGCCCGCATGTGATCATGAAGGTCAATGGAAGGATGGTGGAAAGATACTGGCAATCTGCTGTGGATGACATGTATGAAAAAAGACTAAGGGATGTTTTATGTCCATGTCAAAAATGCAAAGGAAGAGTCAGGATCGACCCCTTTAAGGGTGGTAAATTCAAGGCGCACCTGCTCATGCATGGTTTCATGCATGGCCATACTCGGTGGATAAGTGAAGAAGAAGAAGAAGATGATGATGATGATGATGATGAGGACGTCAACGGGGCAGGAAATAACGACATGGGGCCACCAGACGAAGAGATGACCGATTATGTGCCCGAAGAGGAAGACGGCCTCAGAAATTCGATGGCGAAGAGGCAGTTCAAGGCGGAGAAGACGCGGACACGCCACCGTCTTTGTCGCTACTAAGTTCAACCATGTGGAACCCGCATGTTCGAGACCTGCTTCGCAAGAAGATGACTAGCGACAGAGCTGCTTCTAGAGAGGAGGCCAAACTGGTGCAACTGGAGGTAGACTCGACGACTCCTTTGTATGATGGTTGCAATAATCCCGAGGTGACCCGCTTGAGTTTCACACTAGAACTTCTAAAGATGAAGGCAAAAAACAAATGGACAGATACACGCCTGGATGAGCTTCTGAAGTACCTAAAGAAGGTTCTTCCCCAAGGAAGCCTCGTGGTCATACTATTGTCGAGGAGGCAAAGAAAATCGTGTGCCCTCTTGATCTGCCACATATTAGATATCACGCATGCATCAATGATTGCATCATATATCGGAACGAGCACGCGGAAAAAACCATCTGTCCAAAGTGCAATGCTTCACAATATAAAAAGGCCGGAAAGAAAGCTCCACAGAAAGCTGTATGGTACTTTCCGATCACTCCGCGTCTACAGCGGTATTTCATAGATCCTAAGGAAGCAAAGCTTATGCGCTGGCACGCGGAGAGGGTGAAGCCAGATGATGGAGATGAACCGAAGCTGAGACACCTTGCAGATGCTAGCCAGTGGAGAGCATTAAATGCTGAATTTGAGTTTTTCACAAATGATCCAAGGAACATCGTGCTTGGCGCTAGTAGTGATGGCATGAATCCATTTGGCAACCAGAACACCAATCATAGCACATGGCCCATGTTTGTATGGATGTACAACCTCCCCCTGGTTGTGCATGAAGGAAAGATACATACACATGGCTATGCTTATTCAAGGTCCGAGACAACCGGGAAATGATATAAATCTGTATCTCGGGTTACTGAAAGAGGAGTTACAAACCTTATGGACAACGCCGGCCAAGACATGGGATGCAAGCAAAGGATAGTATTTCTACATGAGAGCCGTGCCGATCACGACGGTGCAGGACTATCTCGGTTACAGCTATCTCTCCGGCCACGTGTGCCATGGATATTGCGGATGCACGAGGTGCATGGATGATACAACTTTTCTACAGCTATCGAAAGATGGCGGGTCTTTGAAAATCGTGTACATGGGGCATCGAAGATGGCTCGAGAAGGATGACCCATGGAGAAAGCGTGGAGATCTATTCAATGGTAAGGCTGAGCATCGAGGTCCTCCACGTAAGCGTAGCGGTGCAGAAATATATGAGTTATTGAAGAACTGGGAAGAGTGCCCCTCGCCAGGAAAGACGAAGAAAAAGGCGCCGGAGCCCCTGCTGAAGATATGGAAGACGATATCTATTCTCTAGGACTTGGAATACTGGCCCATACTCGAAACGCCTCATAGCCTTGATCAAATGCATATCACGAAAAATATCCTTGAGAGTTTGCTTGGAACATTGATGAACATGCCGGAGAGGACCAAGGATGGGCCGAAGGCAAGAAAAGACTTGGAATTTTTGGAAATCAGGAAAGATCTCCAAATGCCCGGTAAAAGGTCGTCAGAGGAGACCGAGACAGAGACGGAGACAGAAGATAGGGGCAAAAAAGTAAACAAGAAGGAAGAATAATATTGCCACCCCTCTTGCTTCACCTTAGATCTAAAGGAGGTCGATCAATTGTTCAAGTGCCTTACCGGAATCAAAGTTAGTTCCGGATACTGTAGGAAGATAAGAAGATATCTGGACACTAAGAAAAAAAGGTTCAGTGGGATGAAGTCGCACGACTGTCATGTGATGATGATGCAGTTACTCCTGGTTGCACTTAGAGGGATTATGGACACACATGTGCGTGAGACGCTTACTGACCTATGCCACTTTTTTGATGCTATCTCTCGAAGGTCGATCAGTGTGAAGAAACTCCATAGGCTACAGGAAGAGATCGTTGTCATACTGAATGAGCTAGAGATGTACTTCCCGCTCGCGTTCTTTGATGTCATGGTGCATCTATGTGTCTACATCATGGACGACATCATCGACCTAGGGCCGACATTCCTGCATAGCATGATGCCGTTCGAGAGGATGAATGGGGTCATCAAAGGATTCGTTCGTAACATGTCCCGTCCAGATGGAAGCATAGCCCAGGGATATCTGACCAAAGAGTGCATCTCTTTCTGTGAGAGTTATCTGACCAAAGACCCTGCCACTACTAGAAAAACCGCTACTAATGGCGCACCTAATTTGGCCATTAATGGCGCATCACTGGTGCGCCATTACTAGCACGCCATTAGTAATTTTTACTAATGGTGCACCAGCAGCGCCATTAGTATTCGGTATACTAATGGCGCACCACCGGTGCGCCATTAGTATAGGTTACGATCGCCATTAGTATGCCTCCCGAGGGCCATGTATACCAGTGCTTTGGCATACTAATGGCGCATCACCACGAATACGCCATTAGTAATTATGGCATACTAATGGCGCATCGACGATGATGCGCCATTAGTATGCTTTGTCATACTAATGGCGCATCGTCATGTGATGCGCCATTAGTATGAATATTAGGTTTTTTATTTTTTTATTTTCTGTTTTTGCACAGGTTACAAAATGTATAATTTGACAAAATATAGACAGCACACATCAACAACAGATTCATCGAATACAATAGAAGATTAGTCTTTGAATACAATTCATCATATTAGTCTCGAATACAATTCATCATATTAGTCTCCGAATTGAAAAGACCGAACAAAGATAGAACATTATATTACAAGTCTCGAGACCGTGAGTAGCGAGTTTGTCTTCACATTACAAGTCGATATCGATCATCTAAACTACCATCACATAGAAGAGAGCTGCGGTCATCACGATGAGCATCATCACGATGAAACTCGTCTTCATCCGGTTCCTCCAACGCTTCCTCCCCTCTCCCGCTAGATAGCGGGCGTATCAAGATTCGGCCTCGGCCCTAGTGGTGTACCCTTTGTAACTGTTACCGCTGAATCGGTGAACCTGTCTCCGACACTCCTCCCAGTCGACGAAGACTACTGGAACCATACCCTTGTACACGACATACGTCGGCATCGCTATGCACTAGCCAAATGAAACGTTAGTACCAATTCACGCATAATACATAAGCAATATATAAGTATGCAATGTAACGATCGGAAGAGAAAAGCAAGACATTAATAGCATCGATTACATCTAAGTTGAACGACTCTCAAACCAAAGAGACATACTACAAGTTCATTAAAGTTTAATTACAACATGAGCCAATCGATGTTTCAGAACTAGACAACTCGACTCAAGGGATCGAGCGTGGATGAAGCCGCCGTCTATCGTGGGAGTCATGAAAGAACGGGCGTTGTCATCCTGCATTTGTAGCATTGTGTCGATGTCACCGTTGGACGGTTGATTTCGAGGTAGAACTGCCCCAAGGTACGAAGGACATCTTGATGGATGATTTCCGCAAACTCCGGATCGGATGCGAAACAATTCTTGTCTCGATGTCCGCGTCTGGATTGCCGACACGCCGCGGCCCAATCTTGGAGTTTACTTGGTAGCGAAGTTGATGATGGTCCCGCACGATCGCCTCGCATGTGATGGATGGCGTAGTAGGCACCCTTCCGACCGCCAGCGGCTGCTTGATGCAGCAGAACGTCAGACAGGGGAGAACACGTGCTTGCCGTATTTACGAATAGGCCTGGTGAAGGTGCCTCCAGATTTGGCGTAGCCGGGGAGAACATCATCAAGAACCTTCTTGACATTTGTGTAGTCTATGTTCGACTGACGGTTCGGGTCGAAATACGTGGCCATGGAATATTTGGGGCTTAGGAGGATGAGCGTGCAACGCGTGTCACTGCAGAAAACACGGAATGTTAAAAGAAAAACGATTGAAATGTAAGAATTCATATGTTACGGGCTGGTTGAGGGGAGGACTTACTCGGGAAAGTAAGGCACGAGGAAGTTATCCTTATCTTGGTTTGCCAGAATGACGCCTTCGAGGTAAGAACTCGCGACTTGCCGGTCCCCGCCGCTGCCCAAGATCTTGCACGCATGTAGAAGGGGTCGACTATCACGATGTCCGGGTCTTGTCGCGAATGATCCGCATCTCCATACTCAGCGAAAATAGCCGAACGAAGGTGTAGTGCAGCGGATGAAGGTTCAACATAGCGTGGATGTCATCAAAACGCAGGACGATCGTACGCCCGATGGAGTTATCCACAAAGCCCTTGCCCTCTGGCACCTTGGCCGCGAAAACTGGGTATGCCACATCCTTCTCCTTGAGACGCCACTTCTCCAAAGAAAGAACACTGTCATGCAGACTCCGCATAGCACCGGTTGCAGCATTGAGCATATTTGTCGGTAGCATCGCCCTACCCGCCACATGCACCCTCCTCGAGATATCCTGCGGTGAAGGTGGCCCGTCCTGAGCACGGATCATACTCTGTGCCGGCTGGCTCGCACCATTCTTAGTCTTTCTTTTGCGTGCCTTCTTCTTCTCCTGTAATGGGACCGAGTTTTGCTCACAGACCGCCTTCTTGAGTGTGTTGGGGCTGATATTACTCGCACCTCGCCTATCTCGAGGCTCGGTGAAGTCGGCAGCCGAGGCGTCTCCCGAGAGCTGAACGCCAGACGGCGCTGTTGCAACTTGGCTTCTCCATGATGCGAGCTAGATCGCACACGTCTTTTGTTGGGTTTGGTTCTTGAGAAGGAGGCCCCATGAAGTCGCCATCGTACCCATGATCGGCAAAGTACTGATCGACGTTGCCAAATGTATAATAGTCGCCGCCGTCGTCGTTACGATCCCGTGCCATATGCATGTTTGGATCGATGGCATAGGGATGTCCGCACCATTGCGGCGGTCTTGCCATGGGGCCGACTTGGCGCCGCACGATCGGGCGGTGTTGTCTTTGGGTGGTGTCCCCGCCCCCAAACGAATCTGGCTCTTGACCAAAGCAGGGCCAGCTCAAGCATGCGCCGAGGGTCATCACGTCATCATCGCCGGCCCCGACGGGTCGATTCGGAGGTAACAACTCGTCGCAGCCTGGCAGCACCGAACCAGTTGAACCCTAAACAAGTTGGGTTGCATCCGGTACCGTGGAACAAGGGTTGCCGGTTGAACTATTTTGCCCTTGGCGACATCGACCAACTCGTTGTTCACGAAGTGGAGGAGAGTGCACGGAACGTCGGCGGCGCCTGCGAAAACATGTAGGGCGTCGGGGATGCCCAGTCAAAGGCAAGGAGATGAAGTCCTCGGCCGAGAGAGGCTTAATTAGTTACCGTGATGATGGCGTCGAGCTCGGCTAATGTAGAGGCACCGCCAACGGCGGGCGTGCAGTTGACGGAGGGGCCGCTTGCTGCAGGGGTGCCGGCCGGCGTACACCCGGGTGCATTAAGCTCCCGTGCCGGCGTCGGAGACACCAATGCCGCCTCCGCCGGAGGCACCAATGGCCCCGCCATCGCATTATGCGAGTTGCTAGCCGTGAAGCTAGGAATCGGGCGGCCTCGCTGGCCGCCCGCAATCCATGCACTCAACCCCGAGATCAAGGTAGGCACAATGGCGGTGATCGTCGCTCCGAGTCGTTGTTCCACTTGCTCTTGGACAATCTCCGAATCCGCGCCACCTGTGCCTTGAGTTCTTGAACCTCTCGCTACCGGCTTTTCCGAGCTGGTCTTTTTCTCCTTCCGCACACCAGCGGTATAGTATGACCCCATTTTGTCGACAAGCCTTTGCGGCCACACGACCAGCCGACGTCGGCTTATCGAGCTTATCCTTGTTCTTCATTACATTCAACCCCCTATTTAGAGTGGTGTCCCAAGGGTTGCTCTGAGTCGACCCAGCCATCGCTTTCGATGCGCTGCGGAAGGAATGTGAACCATTTAGAAATTTGGCTTCATTAACTAGAATGCAACCATATGGAGCTAATTACGCGGGGGTGTATTCCTTACCAGAACAAGCTCAAGCGACCTGGTCTTCGGATCCGTGGTAAGCTCCTTTGTTTTTGGGTCCTTCTTGTACCGGGCCCTGACAAAGTTCCTGGTCTGCTTGTCACCGTATTTATCAAAGAGGGGCGGTAGGCCTTGCTCGGCACGGTCCGCCTCCTCCTTGTCCCATATAGGCTCCGCCACTCTGTAACCGCCGGGACCGAGTGTGTGTTCCCCTATGTTCAGCTCCCGCATTTGTTTCCCCACTCACTTGATTGGGAGTTTGCGGTGCTCGAGCAATTGATCTTGAAGTCGTTGTAGTCATCTTCGGTGATCGAAGGATTTTTCTCCTTGATCTTCTCATAACTCTCACCTTTCTCGATCATTCTCTTCACATTGCTTTTCCAAGTAGACAGGGCCTTGCTCATCTTCGTGAGGGCAGCATTGTTCACTTTATTCCCTTTGAGGCTTGTGTTTTCGAAAGCAGCGGGGAACTTGTATCGTTCGTGCAGCTTCGTGAAGAGGAGGTTGCGCAAATTCCCTCGGTCAGGATGCCTCAGGTTCTCGGTTTTGATCGAGACGGTGCTCCGGAGAATGCACCCGAGCTGAAGCGAGTACCCCTTGACTATTCGTTCGGGCGCCATTGGATTCCCGTCGGAGTCCACTTCAGTAACTTCCTCCTTGAGGGTGCGGAGCACGGTCGGGCGCCGGTCCTTCCGTTGCCTCTTCTGTTGGCTGCCATCTGTGCGTGCGCCGCCATCATCAGTGGTGGCATCCTCGGCGGCACCATCAGTGGTGGCATCAGTGTGGTCATCCTCGGCGGCACCATCAGTGGTCTCAGGATCGGTGGTGAAGGCGGCGGCCTCATAAAAGTGAGGTTGTTCCTCCATCTCCTGGGACAGCTCCCAGAATGCCTTGCCGCCCGAACCCCCGGCCTCATTGTTGTGGGCCATGTTTCTCTCTAAATAGAAACAAAGCTTGGTCAAAAAGTTGGTTATTGTCAATCTAACAAGATCATGGTCTCATCATTTAGGGTTTGTCGACACCGAGGCATCCTAAAATCTAAGCTTTTATCATTGAGGGTTTTTGACGCCGAGGCACCCTAAAAGCCTAAGCTTTCATCATTTCGGTTTTATCGACACCGAGGCACCCTAAAAGCCATGCATTAGTCACAAGTACGCGGGGCACTTGATCCTACTTAATTAACTACTACGATACCCCGCCCATGCATTAGTCACAAGTACCCCATATGTCCTATTTTTAGCAAAGTCATGCTAAAATTCACGGAAAATTTCAGCATGACCTTTGCTGAAAATAGGACATATGGAGTAATTCGAATTTGCCGGAACGGAAGTTAATCGACATTCCGGCAAACTCAAGGGCCTCTCGGGGTACCTACAAAATCATCACGACACGATGGTCGGAGACAAAACCCAGCAAACTAGCAAAATCATCACAAATTGTTTTCTGTTAAAGATGGTCATCATCTTTACAAGTCTTTCTCAATGTGATCACAAGTAATTCAGAGGCATCACAAGTAATTCAGAGCATCACAAGGCATTAGTAGTTCAAGACATGAACAAGTTTTACAAAGCACATCAATATGTATTGTATTTCATTGTGGAGTTATATACGGTATGTTACAACAAAGAAACAGCTTAATCCATGCCTCGACTTATCAACAGTCATTACTTGTCAAATACAGAAGAAGGAACAATTTACTTGTGACATAGTTACAAATGATGACAGAATAAAGCAACACCCTACACTAGCCTAAAAACAAGTGAAGTTTCACCCATATAAGAACAAGTGAATTCTAGTCCCATTGACACTCCTGGTTTTCTACAAACACCAAGTACTAGGGTACACAAAAGTTCTGAAATTTGTGTGCCTAACTGAATTAACTGAATTTTCAAGAACCGAATAAACTGAATTTTCAAAACTGCAAGAAGCCAATTAAAAAAATCCTCTCATCTCATATGAGGATTGTTAATCCTAAGACTAATAGTTTGTTGTGCATACAGCTACAAGTGATGCCATGTCCATTTGTCCCTCCCCAACTAGATACTAGAGTAGCACTATTGATGCCCTGTTCTTGCTGAACTTTATGACAGTATATACAACAGTTTCAGTGAGTGCATTTATCACTTGTTGGAGTATGCTACAGCTTCTACAAATCACAAACTCCTTTAGTTTACATCTCAGTTTTAGCAAACACTACAGTTTCAGTGAAGGAGTCATAATCAATAACAGGCACTATAGTTTCTCTACAGTATTTGAACACTGAACATTTTCAGTTAACTGTATCAAGAAAAATTGTTTCATCCAAGGACTGAACAAATCGACATGGCACCTACTATTTTCATCCAACTACTTAAAAAAATGATATAATCAACACTATATATAATTGACGCCGAGCATTTCTCCTAGATATAATCAACACTAGAGCCACCTCTCTTACATCTACATATATTTTGCACGTTTTGTCGGCAGAAATACCATCAGATAATATGCAGGGACTTGTTAGAATCCCATTAGCACTCAAAGCAAGAATCACGCACTACACTTCATTGCTTCAGCCACATGGACTGTAGAGCAAATTTCAGTAGTTGAAGATACTAATAAATACCCAATTACACACAAATGCTTTCAGTACTTGATATTGTGCAGTGTTACTGTTTTATATATAAATACACAATGCTTATAGCACTCGATGGTGTGTGTTAGGCTTCAATGCGCACCCAAACGATTAGAGCAGCAATGCTTGTAACTAAAGAGGGGGATGTTTCATGACAATTTCCTGTACCTCTCTCACCCCAACTCATATATTGCAGTACTTGAGGCATAAATAACCATCAGGTTATGCAGGTACTTGTTACAAGCCCATAGCAAGAATCACTCACTAGACTTAAATGCTTAAACCACATGGACTACAGAGAAAATGTTGGAAGTGGACGATACTCATAAATATACAATTATACACCTTGCTCCTACCACTTTATATGGTGCATAACAAATGTATTGTACATACTTCCTACAGCACTTGATAGTGTGTGTTAGGCTTCATTGCTCAGCAAAGACATCTTAGAGCACCAAGAATTGTAATTAACGAGGGCATACGTGTAAAAAATTTATAGATGTACTGCTCTACACTAACATCTGCACATTGTGCATAACACATTCAAGACTAGGGTACATTCTCATCAAAGAAGATCAGCAGGGAGCAGATGAACCTAAATATCAGAATTTTGTAAGATAAAAAAGCAACAGCCAAGAAACTGTTTTTTCAGACTACAATATTTTCAGTAAACTGTTTCTGGGATAACAACAGTTTCAGTAAACTGTTTTTGGGTCTCTAACAAAATCACCGAAGTTTCTGAATGCAGGAATCCCAAATCACCAAATATGCATCTTGTGACCTATCAACTAAATCACTAAAGTGAACTGAGGAGCATATGAGGAGCAAGGTGGGGCCATGCGTGTAGAACTGAGGAGCAAGAAGCATGCCGCCATGGCTCTAGGGTTTGCAGGGGAGGGGTGGAGGAGAAGGGAGGAATCACCTGGGGAGGGGATGGAGGAATGGAGGAAGACGCCCGGCGTTGAAGCTCCGGCAGCGGGCCGGGCGTTGAAGCTCTGGTGACACGCTGGCGGGCTCCTCCACTCGCCCGTCTCTGCGTCTCGCCCGATCCGTTCCACGCTGGTGCCCTCGAGGCTTGGGCGAGGGAGGTGGCGTCAAGGGGCGAGGGCGGCGGGCGATGGTGGTGTCGGGCGGCGTCGAGGCGGCGGCGGCAGTGGCGTTAGAGCGGGTCAAGGGCGGCGGGCGATGGTGCTGGCTGGGCGGGCGGCCGAGGGCGGCGGGCGACGGCAAGGCCGGGCGGGTCGAGGGCGGCGGGCGACGGTGGTGTCGGGCGGCGCTGGGCGGCGGGCGACGGTGGCGTTGAGGGCGGCGGGCGACGGGGTGTCGAAGGGCGACGGTGGCGCCGAGGGCGGCGGGAGGAGATCGGGAAGGGATCGCGGGCGAGGCGAGGAGAGAGACGGGATCGGTCTGCAGTAGGGCGCCACAATACTAATGGCGCACCACCAGCGGTGCGCCATAAGTACATACATACTAATGGCGCACCAGGGTGAGGTGCGCCATTAGTATTTTTTTTCTGCCGAGCCAACAGTTATCTACCACGACCTGATACGTGTCAAGTCTTCTCTACTAGCTCGACCGGTCAAGAGCTAGTTCTCACATCGGGGAGGTCCCTGGTTCGATTCCTGTGCTCCACAATTTTTTTATGCATTTAAAATGCTGTTTGATACTTATTTGTGTTTAAATATGTTCAAACTTGTTTAAATCATAACAGTAATATTTTTTATAAGACAGTAATAATTTTTAAAAATATCATCAAACAGTAATGCCGGTGGAGCGGGGAGGGTGCGGGGGTCGGCGGCGGTTGAGTAGGGAGGGTGCGGGGGTCGGCGGTTGAGTAGGGAGGGTGCGGGGGTCGTGGCGATTGAGTAGGGAGGGTGCGGGGGTCGGCGGAGGTTGAGTAGGGAATCGAGGGTGCGGGCGGTCGGCGGCGGCCGATGGACCGGATCTGGCGAGGTGGGATAGCGATCGAGATGGAGGGGATCGAGTGTCCATGAAATTAAAAAATATTCATGGTAGTTCAAAAGTGCCCATGAAATACAATCGAGAAATGAAGTCTCTGATTTAAATACAATCGATCTTAGCTAGCTATCTCTTCACAATCTTCTTGCCCTTCTTTTTCGCAAATGGAGTTCTTCTATGGAACGGACGTCCTTTAGGTAGGGTGGTCCTGCTTCTTCTTGTGGTGTATGCCGCTACTTCATCATCGTTGTCATGTTCGATCCTCGGTCGCCCGTACTTGTCGAAGTCTTGCTCATTGGCTACTCCATCCATTCCGATGATCTTCCTTTTGCCTCTCCTCACGACAACACGACCGGGCTTTGGCGGGTCGGTAATGAAGAAGCATTGGTCCACTTGGGAAGCCAGTACCCATGGCTCATTTTTCAAGCGGTGACGCTTATGCCATGATCTTGGATTTGGCTTCGGGTATAACCATGGTGGTGAAATACGGTCTTCTTTTATGACGTTCTTGGCCCATCGACACGGAACATCGACCTTCTCTCGGTAGCTCAGCTCCCAGATCTCCTCGATCCTTCCGTAGTATCTGTCCTTGTCGTTACGGTGTAGGATTCCATCGTTACCCCGGAGTTCGATAACCATCGCTCTTCATGTCCTTGGCCTCGGTGTAGAATGTGTAGCCGTTGATATCGTGACGCCTCATAGGTCATCAGGTTGTGCTCGGCGCCCTGTGACAAAGGCGAATATGAGTTGTTCTTCCGCGGAAGAATCCTCATGTAAAGGGTACGACAGAAGCTTCTGCTTGAACCAACGCGTGAAACATGAGTTGTGCTCTTTGAGTATATCTCCGTCCGTCCTCTGTTGGCCTCGGTCATTGTACGTCTTCTTAATAAAGGTTTTGTGCTCTACCACCCAAGGATCAACCACGTCTATGTGTTGTAGCGTGACTAGGTTTGCTCTTTCAAAGTCGGCGAGTCGACCCTCGAAGTCGACATGCATTTCGCGGCGACCCTCACGGTGACCCCATCCAGCGAGTCTGCCGAGGTGCTGTTGGACGGGCAGACCAACGGGTTCTCGATGCCTAGATAATTCGTGCGATGGGAGATGCACTCTTCGGTCGAAAAGCCCCTTGCTATGCTTCCCTCTGGACGTGACATGTTGCTAACGTATCCTTTGATGACACCATTCATCCTTTCGAACGGCATCATGCTGTGCAGGAACGTCGGCCCGAGTTGGATGATATCCTCCACTATATGGACCAGCGGATGCACCATAACGTCGAAGAATGGAGGCGGGAAGTACATCTCAACCTCGCATAGTATCACCACGATCTCTTCCTGTAGCCTTCTGAGTTGCCTCACGCCAATCGACTTCCGAGAGATGACGTCGAAGAAGTTGCATAGGCCAAATAGCGTTTCACGGACGTGCGCGTCCATGATCCCACAGATTGCAACTGGAAGTATCTGCGTCATCAAGACGCGTGATGTCGTGAGACTTCATCCCGCTGAACTTCGCTTCGCTAGGTCTAGGTATCTGCTTATCTTCCCAGCGTAATCGTAAGGAAGTTTTACTCCTAGGAGGTAGGTGAAAAACTGCTCGATCTCCTCGACTTAGAGTGAAGCATGCTTTGGAGGGTAGTCATTTCCGGTCTTCTTGGCCTTTTTGCCTTTGTGACGACTTACTGTGTCCTGCTTCGCCTCATCATCATCATCATCATCATCATCATCATCATCATCATCATTAGCGTGAAGCTCCTGCCTGATGCCCATTGATTTCAAGTCTGCCCTTGCTTTCGCCCATGTTTGGTCCTCTCCGCATGTTGAGCAGGGTACCAAGCGCACTCGCACACGTTCTTCGTGATATGCATGACATCAAGGCTGTGAGGCACACGGTGGATCTTCCAAGACGGCAAGTCCCGTAAAACAGACCTCGTTTTCCATACCTTCAGCAGCGGCTCGACGCCTTTCGCTTCTTTCCGGCTCGCGCCTTTTGCTTCTTTCCGGCGGTGGGCGGTCTTTCCAATTTTTCAACAGCTTGTCTATTTCCTCGCCGCTCCTCGTGACAGGCGTTTTGGGTTCGGTTTCACCATCGAACAGATCCTTGCGTTTCCTCCACGGGTCATCTCGCGAAGCCACCTTCGATGTCCCATGAACACGGTTTCAAGACCGGGATCTCTATCTAGCTGGCGATACGTTGTGTCATCCATGCACCTTACGCATCCGTAAAATCCGTGGACTACCCGCCCCGCGAGATATCCGTGAATCGAGATAGTCGTGGCACCGTCGTGAGCAAAGTGCGGTCCTCATAGGGAAATATTCTTTCTGCGGAGTCCCACGTATTGGCTGGCGTTTTCCACAGCGTGTCAAGATCCTCTTTCAGCAGCCCGGATACAGATTGATGTCGTTCCCTGGTTGTTTCGCCCTTCAATTAGCATACTCATGTGAATGTACTTCCTCTTCATGCACAACCAGGGGGAAGGTTGTACATCCACACAAACACAGGCCAGGTGCTATGTGTGCTTCTCACGGCTGCCAAACGGATGGACTCCATCGGTGCTCGCGCCCAAAGACGATGTTCCTTGGATCGCTCCCAAATTCTGAGTCTTCGAAGTTCAACGCTTGCCACTGGCTCGCATCCTTAGGGTGACTCAGCATCTTGTCTTTTTTATCTATCTCCGGATCATTTGCGTCATCTTCTCGCTTCTTCTCCTCCCTATCCACGTGCCAACGCAGGAGCTTTGCTACCTTAGGGTCCGCGAAATACCGCTGCAGACGAGGAGTGATCGGAAAGTACCACACCACTTTTCGAGGAGCTTTCTTCCTCTTCTTGTATCGAGTGACGCCGCACACCGGACATATGGTAGACTCTGCGTGCTCGTCCCGATAAATGATGCAATTGTTCATGCACACATGGTATTTCACGTGTGGTAAATCGAGAGGACACACGATTTTCTTCGCCTCCTCCAAACTGGTCGGGCACTTGTTCCCCTTGGGAAGACGTTCGTGCCAGAATGACATGTTCTCGTCGAAGCAGCGTCGGTCATTTTGTGTTTTACCTTCATCTCCAGAGCCATGAGCGTTACTTTCAGGCGGGTATCCTCGGGCCTGCATCCTTCATACAATGGAGTAACCGCGTCTAACTCAAGTTGATCCATCTTGGCTTTTTCTCGGGCGGCAGCTCTGGCGTTATCCGTCTGCTTGAGAAGCAGCTCTTGAATATGAGGGTCCTGCACCCAGCCCATCGATGGTCCAGCGTCGTCTGCTCCACCGGCATCATCATCTTCATGATCATGCCCGTCGCCTGCTCCGGCATCTTCCTCATCATCATGTCCTCGCATCTTGTACATGATGATCGTGTGTACAACATCACCATCGTGATCATCTCCTGGGAATTCTTCGTCTTCTCGCCCGCCCGAGCCGCGGTGGTTGTCTTGCTGCCCTTCCTCATTTCTTGCCCGACCCCATGGACGACTTCGTAGTCATCTTCATCACCTTGCCACCGATAGCCATCCATGAAACCACGCAAGAGCAGGTGGTCCCGCACCTGCCGGAATCCGGGTCCGCAATAAGGCTCTTCAGCTTGCATCTTCGCACGGACATCTTATCTCCGTCTCGTTCTTTTGAAGCATCTCGGCCTTCGCGGACCTCAAAACCTATTCACGATGCCTTCGGTCATCGTGCGGACCATGGTCGCCTACGGGTAGAGCAAAAGCGATATTTTAGAACCAAACAAAAATTTGGCATGACTTTCCCTAAAAATAGGACCAAAAGAATGCTTAATGCCAAAATTCTACTTGAAACGGAAATGAATCAACATTCCGGCAAAATATTGGCAACTATCGCATTTCAAATACCGGTACACCTCCAAACACAAACACATATGCAACACCACAAACATATGCAACACCACGAACATACATAGATCTAGCTAGGCCGTAAAAAGTGCATGTGCACATTGTTGTAGGGAGAACAACATAAATATAGCTTCCCCTTTACTTACCTATTAAAACAAGGTAATTTAACCACTTAATTTGAATGAATCTATGGTGGAAATGAGGTGAAAAAGAGGAGGCACCCGAGACAAGGAGGAGGTGGAGAGAATGAAGTGGGGAGAAAGTGAGTGTGGGTAGGAGAGGCTGTCCAAAATATCTTGTTGCAACTACTAATGGCGCACTTAAGAAGGATGCGCCATTAGTATGTTTGGACAGGCGCACTAGTCCAAAAAATAATAATTTTCTATACTAATGGCGCACCCACTGCCTGGTGCGCCATTAGTAGTTCCATTAGTAGTTACAACTACTAATGGCGCACTTAAGAAGGATGCGCCATTAGTATGTTTGGACAGGCGCACTAGTTCAAAAAAAATAATTTTCTATACTAATGGCGCACCTTTGCACAGTGCGCCATTAGTAGTTACAACTACTAATGGCGCACTTAAGAAGGATGCGCCATTAGTATGTTTGGACAGCGCACTAGTTCAAAAAATAATTTTCTATACTAATGGCGCACCGACCTGCCAGTGCGTCATTAGTAATTACAACTACTAATGGCGCACTTAAGAAGGATGTGCCATTAGTATGTTTGGACAAAGCACTAGTTCAAAAAAATTTGATACTAATGGCGCATCCTTTGCATGGTGCGCCATTAGTAGTTTCAACTCTAATGGCGCATCAGAGGGTGGTGCGCCATTAGTATATACTAATGGCGCACCAACTTCCTGGTGCGCCATTAGTGTCAATCCCATCTATAGCCATTTTTCTAGTAGTGTGCTGTTGGTTTGCCCGTCAACAAGCACTGTGGAAGGTCGAAGGCGAAGGTCACACCAACGGTCATAGGGATGTGAATGTGTTAGCTCGGGCAGACAAAACGACCTTGACAGGGCAAACTTAGTAGTGCTACAACACCTAGATGTGCTAGAAGATTTCGTGAAACTGCACAAAGAGACCATCGCAAAGAAGTACCGTGACCGTGGGGTGCACAGATGACGCTGAAGTTATTAGAGAGCACAACTCCACTTTCTTGCGTTGGTTCAAAGAGCGAGTTCTGGCTAATCCCTCGGAAGAGGGTTGTACGAACGGAACACTCATATACGCCTTAGCACATGGCCCCTCGACCAACCTCGCGACTTATCAGGCAAACAATATCAACGGATACACATTCTACATGGAGGCCAAAGCTATAAACAGTGATAACCAGAACTTAGGGTAACGATGGAAGCCATGACCGGAATGTAATTGAAAGATATTACGGAAGGTCGAAAAGATATGGGAGCTTAACTACTCGGCTTGCATAGCGCGACGATGTTCTGTCGAGATGGGCTAAAATGTACACAGAGAAAACCGACATTTCACTACCATGTGTATACCGACTCCGATGATAGCGGTACCGTCAAAGCCATCGCCAAAATGAGCCATGGGTACATGCTAAACACGTGACACAATGTTTACGCATAACTGATCCGATCAATCCCAACCGTGTTGTCGTGAGGAGAAGCAAAAGGAGCATCGCCAGAATGGATGGAGTCGCCAACGAGGAAGACTATGACCAGTACGGTGATCCGATGAGGGAAGATGATGCCGATGACGACGAAACATATGTCAAAAGAAGAATGAAGACTACATTACCTACGAAAGATCATAATCCCTGGAGAAGGAAAAGTCACGACCATGGGCTCAATTATTCGACAACGAACAAAAGAGGGAAGAAGATCAGTCTAAAGCGTCGTCGTCGCCCAAGCTGACAAACTAATCCCAAAGTTTGTGTACGTGTCTAGCTATTTTGTATACCGCTGATAGCGGTCAAATGATGTAAGATATATATTATACTAATTATTATCCGGAGGGTAACAGTGGTATATTGCAAAATTAAAGAAAAAGAAAAAGAAAAGTGCAAATGAAAGATACAGAAAAAGAAAAATAAAGGAAGTTTTGAAAAATGAAATGAAAAGAAAAAGAAAAAGGAACTAATAAGTTGTGGAAAATGAAATGCAAGAAAAATAAAAAAATAAAAAGAAAAAGAAAAAAGTTAGCAGTAGCGCGTTTTATCCAGGGAAGCGCTATAGGTAAGAAAAAGGAAAATAAAAAAAGAAAAAGAAAAAAGGAAAAAACTAGCGAAGGCGGCGTTTTCTTTGGACAGCCTTATAGCTAACTTAGCTATAGCGCGTTTTGCCAACACGCGCTATAGCTAAGTTAGCTATAGCACCGGTCCGCTAGCCCCCTCTTTCCTGTCTCTCTCACTCGCTCCGCTCGTCGATCCCCTCTGACGCCACCGCCGACGCCGCCCCGCCCACGCCGCCCGGCCAGCCCACCACCCCGCCAGCCCCACCCTCCCATTACGCCACGCCGCCAGCCCCGCCCGCAAGACCCCCTCCCCTCCGGTATGCCCCCGCCCCCTCTTCCTTCCTCTCCGACCCCTCAGCCCTGGCTCTCTCTCTGACCAAATTTGGTTGTGCAGATCGACGAGGAGGAGAAGGACCCCCTCCCGTGTCGTCGCCCTGACCCCGACGCCGGCCACCGACCCTCTCCTGCTCTGGTATGCCCCCCGCCCCCTCTTCCTTCCTCTCCGACCCCTCAGCCCCGGCTCTCTCTCTCTCTCTGACCAAATTTGGTCTCTGCAGATCAACAAGGCGACCCCGACGCCGGCCACCGACCCCCTCCCGCTCCGGTATGGCCCCCGCCCCCTCTTCCTTCCTCTCCGACTGTTGTCCTGTTAGAGACCGGCGTGGCCTAGTCTGACTGTTGTTAACAAATGAAAATAAACTTAGGTGAAAGCAACAAGTTTAGGTAATTAGCTGAAGATGAAATAATTGGTAGAATCAAGAATCAAGACGATATCGAGTTTGTTATTGATGCTGCAGCCGCATGACAGACAACGTAGTGTTGATTGATCTAGTTTTTGTTAGCTGACGGCCACCATGTTCATTTCCTAGGTTGTGGTTTCCATGGATTTTAAGCATGTCTAGGGACACGTTTAGGCGAGCTAAGTGTTAGAGAGTTTTGGGTTTGGAGATAGGGGTTGTCATTCATCGGCACAATAGTCCACAATTGCTGCCATAGAGTGTTCAAATGCTAAAATGCCTATTGTTAGAGTGTTCAAATGCTTTTTGCTAAAATGCATGTTGTTCAAATGCCTATTGTTAGAATCATGTTAATATGCTTTTTTATTTTGTTGCATCTAAACAGAGGCAGTGTTGCCTTCTTAGTCTACTCCTTTGGTTATTTGCCTAGCCATGTGGAGATCTAATGAGTTTTCTTCTGTTGCCTAAACTAAAGTGCACTTGATGTTGTGAGACTTGATCATTGTTGCACACCTCTGGGTAATGTGAATCCACTTGACACGCATGTGATGACACATATCACTTCAGCACATAGTGCTTATTGTCATTTGCAGGGAAACCGATTGCTAAGTGACCTATGTTTTGCCAGAAATGTTGATTCATTTCCATTCCGGAAAATTTCAGGCGCTCTATATGTGCACTTTCTAGCAAAGGTCATGCCGAAAGTTTCCGTAAATTTCGGCATGACTTGTGCTAGAAAGTTGGACATATCGAGTGCTTGAGATTTGTCGTGACGGGAATGGAACGACATTTCTGGCAAAACAAAGGTCACTTTTTTTGTCATGATTCACTTTATTATATAAAGCTTGATAATTAAACGACTACGACATTGAACCCTAGGAAACATGACCGACACCGATGAGGCCAGAGGTTCTCACTCCCAATTAGGTCGAGCACACGCCTACCTTGACTTTCTGGCGGATCAGGAGAGACAGGAAGCTAGGTGTCCGGACCGCCTTGTCATGACGGATGACGACGGTGGTGGCGCCGGCGCCGACACTGATGCCGCCAACGACACCGGCATTGAGACTGGCGCTGATGATGTTTCTAACTATAGCACGTAAGGTGGGACCTCCCAAGCCAGTGAGGGAAAGAAGGAAAAGAGGACACGACGCCCAAATGAGCTCGGCACCGGAAGACTGGTGGTCACGGTGGTGCACCCTGGCGAGTTTGAGCTAGTAGAGTCGCGAGAAGTGGCAGCGTGTTACGGCAAACAACTAGCATGCATCCTACGGGATACCGCTAACATCAACACCACAAAAATAAGGAAGAATGAACAGTTGAAGAAGCTGCTTCTAACTAGGTTGCACGCAAGATTCCTGTTCCCCGGTCGAAATGACGAAGTCGACCCATGGGATGATGATGCCATGAAAAAATCAACAACAAAGCCCTAGGGAAGTTCAGCAACGCATTGAGTGCTTGGAAAACTAGGGTGAAAAAGGCGATTCAAGTAGACCATGAAACCTACGCCAAGATTGTTGCAGACAATCCGAAAATTACGATAGAGGACTTTGAAAAGTTCAAGGAGACTTGCAATGAAGAAGCTGCCAAGGCCAGGTCGGAGAGAGGCAAGCAGCTGCAGGCAAAGAACATGGGGAACCACCGCCTTGGAAGTCGTTACACGGGAAAGAGGCCCGTGTGGGCTAAGGAGGACGCAGAACGTGAACGTCAGGGGATCCCAGACCCATTGGCTGAGTTCACCGACCAGCAGGAGCACGACTTCATCAGGGCCCGATTCTCGTGGGACCCCAAGAAAAAGATTTTTTTCACCGACGGGCCGACTAGGAAATTCATGAGAATACTGGTAATTATCCTTTTACCACCTTACATATTAGGTTCTGATCAACGAAGTCTACTACATTCTAGTCGCATTCGTAAATGATTCACGGTCCATTTTTGCAGAGAGAGCAACACAAGCTTGCGGCCGAGAGCGACTCGTCGACTCAGTCGTCGGCGAAGTACAAGTGGGACACTCCTTTCAACCGGGCCATGAACATAATGATGGGACACCCGCCCGGCCAGCGGCCGCAATATGGACATGTGCATGGCACCGGGGATGGGGCCACTTGGAAGTACTATTATAGCAAGGACCCCGAGGCCAAAAGACAGAGAAAGAAGTTCAGTCAAGTGACTATCGACGAGAAGGTGGCGCGGGCGATGGAGAAAGCAAAAGCTGAGACCAAAGCTGAGAGATAATCACTGCATGTAGATCTGATATGGTGGCTGCCTTTACAAGCTTGATTCCAACAGTGGTCACATGGGTGCAACAAAATCCAAATGCGCCACCAAGTAATCTTCCCATGCCCAGCTTCACCGGGAGCAACTCAATGAACACCGCACCCATACCAGTACCTAGTATGGCAACCGCACCCGCACCTCCTCCAAAGACTGCTCCTCCGCCCAGCTCTCACAAAGAGCCCTAGCTCCGTCTCTGGCTTGATTGTCGGGCCATCGACATTGGCTGAGCTCGACGCCCTCACGGTAAATACGCGTCATCGCACCTACATCAACTCAACTAATTAATTAATCTTCAGTTGCCTTTCTTTTTGGATCTCTGACGCCGCACGTATATGTCTTTGTAGGCTGACTCCACTCCGTGCACCCTCCTTTACAACATGAAGGGCGGGTTGGTGGATGTGGGGAACGGTACTATAGTGAAGCCTAAGGATCGATTGTTTCACCGCCGGCAGATGCCTGATAACGCCTTAAGGGTCTCCGTGGCGAGTGTGAAAGTGGGCTACGAGGGTCTCCCTCGTCCGATACAAATCGATGGAGAGGATGACGAGACCCCATGCAGCTTGGCCAATGCAAAATTGGCCGATCCTCAATAAAAAATCTTCTTCGTGTCGAGGTGGCGGGAGCACACCAACGGGACCTCGTGAAGGTATGACCACAACACCACCTACACAAGTACAACCATCGTCTCTGCTGCTTGCTGAGATCGAGAGACATGAGGAAGGAGGGCCAACCGTTCCGCTGGCAGATGATGCCATCTGCCCCATGGAAGAGGATAGGGATCATGACATGGAGGAGGCTGACGATGACCCTAACCAGTATTTCAATACTGCCTGTGACAACGAAGTAACAATGAGTCAACCATATGAATATGAGATGCATGTACGTAGCCGGAACGTCCTCGGGAGTGCAAGAAGTCTTTGTTCATGCAATCCTCGCAGGACACGCCTCCAGATGCCGGCTCCACCCAAGCTCAACTACTTAGCCAGAGTTGTCCAATGCTGAGCCCGTCAAAACTAGGGGTGGTGCTCAGGGAGGGTCTGACAGACCCACCAGCACCTCAGCCCACCAAGAAGAAGCAGAGGAAGAGACCGGCGGCGAGAAAATCCAATAAAGCTGGCGATGTTGGTTCTAGCAGCCAGCCGCCTTCGACCAAGGTTGACCATGTACCGATGAAACATGCGCCATTAATCCATGTTGCCGGAGAGCCAATGGTACCGGCGAATGCACTAGCTGCCATAGAAGGGGATCTCAGGAGACTCCATGACCATGTGCTTTCGACAGAGAGAAGCCTCCTCACCTCGGATGATCCAGGATACCCACTTTATACGGTTCATGTGCCGAGCAGTTGCAAGATGTATGTCCACATATGCCCCGCGGACCTCTTCTTCCTGAGGTTTGATTACATCTTCCAGATGTTTCGAATGAGGACACTCGATTTTACGTTCGTCCGCCTGTATGCGCTGCACATGAACTACGTCGTCAGGAGAGAGCAAGTCACCGGTCTTGCGGTCGCGGACCCATACTACATGCATGAGGGCTTCTTATCAATCAACGAAGCCAACCGTCAATATGCGAGTCAGTACATTGAAGAATTCTTGGTCAGCAATAAGGACAAAGAAACGATTCTCCTACCTTATCATCCCAGGTAAGTCATCCGCGGATAGCACTATAACACATACATCCTTTCGTGCATTTAAATAGTTACTTTGCACGCATGGATGCTAAACTTGATCGTTTATTTTGCGCAGCGGGGGGTGCCGTGTCGTTCTCATTGTTCTTTACCCGGTTACTCCCGCGCTCTATATTTGGACCCATCGAAGAACATACAGAAGAAAGATTACACACACATAAAGTATGTTCTGGACAGAGCTATGCTGGGCTACATCATGCGGGGTGGCTACATCCAACACAAAAAAACAAATAAGGCCGGGCTTTGTTTCAGCCACAAGACTGACTTCTGTTGCATCCAACAACCGGCAAGAAGTGAGAATGATGGATTCTACGTCATCCATCTAATGATGGAGTACAGAGGGGATGTGCAATCACTTTGCATGAAATCTTCATCCGATACCCATATCCAAAGATGGGCCGAAGACTTTGGAGCCGTGCCGGATAATCGACTTCAAAATGATTTCTATCGGATCCAACAGGAAATTGCGTCCATCATCATCAAAGATGTCCTCGAAGAGAATGGGATGTTCTACGCCGGCCCAATATTGCGAGCTGACGTCCGAACCCGCATTGCCCTACAGCGTCAGGACATGACACCTTTCACTAAGCTTGGGTGCACCGTTCCGGATATGGACAGATGGGAAGAGTGCACTGCTTAAAAACAACGTGTCTGTTTAGTTACTTGTTACTTTCTGTACGATGAAACTTCAAATCTCTCAGTACGACGAAACTATTAGATGTATGGTGTCGCGCTCTAGTTAATTACTTTCGGTACGATAAAATTTGTTAACTATGTTTACTATATATGTTGGTTCTATTTCATAACTGTTTTGTTGAATTCGCTTCATGGTATATATATGTGCATCTCTGACAAGTATATAGATCAACGATGGCGAGGAAGTGGTATGTCGTGTATGTAGGGCATGTTCCGGGTGTGTATGATGAGTGGCCAGAGTGTCAGGCCCAAGTCTCTAGCTTCTCCGGCGGAAGCCAGAAAGGGTTTGATAGCAGGCGGAAGCGAAGCTAGTTACTTGAGATTCATAGCACAACAGGGATTCGTAACCAGCCGCTGCAAAAACTACTACATAATACCGCTTTTGATCATCGTGATTGCTCTTATCTTCTATGCGGTCATATCATAGTCTACATTGATGATGAAACATGAGTATGTGACCATGTAGTTGCATGTATTGAGAACTTGTAATGACTTGTAACGTTATTTCGAGACATGTATTCGACCATGATTGATGATGATGAGATATTTGAGACATGTCAAGACTTCTAATAACTTTGGCTCATCGATGACTCACTTGCTTTTCAATTAATATGCATGTTATTGTATAAATGGTGGATCTGTTTAATTGTGTACAGAGCCAAAACGCAAAAAAAAACAGAAGTTAGCAGTGGTGTGGGGGTAAAGATTACCAGTAGCACTCAAGTAACAGTTGTGCTGGCTAGTTCCACGCGTTGTAGATAATTATCAGTAGAGCTGGGTGAAAGCACGCTACAGCTAGCTTTAGATACCAGTAGCGCTGGGCCAAACAAGCGCTACTGCTAAAAAATAGATGTAGCGCCATAGCAGTAGCGCGCCTGCCCGCGCTACTAATAGCAAGAAACCTAGCAGTACTGGTAAGCGTTTTCCTAGTAGTGACACCTTTTTCGTGACCCAAAGACTAATTCATACATCCCTTCGAGTGTTGTGCCAAAGAAGCACTGAATGGTTCATGGTCCTTCCGGATTGAATTCCCACATATGGAGAGGTCGGCGCTGGCATGGAAAGACCCGACAGACTAACATAACTTGGATTACTTTGACGAGATCGATGTCCTTCTTAATAAGGTCTTGAATGAGGCTTTGCAGTATTTGAACTTCATCTAGCGATTCCCAATCCAGCCCCTTGTTAATCCACGATGCAAGCTGTGGCGGAGGGCCGGATCGGAAGGTGGGTGAAGCCACCCACTTGGTACCACGGGGCTCCGTGATATAAAGCCACTCCCGTTGCCATAGTCTAGAAGTTGCGGTGAACGAACCCTTTGGCCAGACGATGTCGGCCGATTTGCTTATCAGAGCACCTCCGCACTCTGCGTGTCTCCCGTCTATTATCCTCGGCCTTACATCGAAGGTCTTGAGCCACAAGCCGAAGTGTGGAGAGATACGGAGGAAAGCCTCACATACGATAATGAATGATGAGATGTGAAGGAGGGAGTCTGGAGCTAGATCATGGAAATCTAGTCCGTAGTAAAACATGAGCCCTCGAACAAAGGGGTTGAGGGATAAACCTAGCCCCCGAAGGAAGTGAGGGATAAATACGACCCTCTCTTTAGGCCTAGGAGTAGGGATAACCTGCCCTTGTGCAGGCAGCCTGTGAAGGATTTGCGCTGTCAAATACCTCGCCTCCCTGAGCTTCACGATATCCTCCTCGGTGACAGAGGAAGCCGTCCACCGGCCTTGAGAGCTGGATCCGTACATGGCCTGGGTTTCAAAGCGACTGGTTAAGCCTTGAGTTTTGGAACTCGAGGTGAGAGGAGGAGGGAGTAGCATAGAGGGGAAAGGCGGGTCTCGGCCTCCTTACAAAGATGACGAATATCAAACGTCCCCTACGCGGCCTTAAAACATGCCTATTCCCAAGGGATCATACCAACGGGACGGTTGGGTTACCCACGCCCGTGTTGATTAGAATCTCGTAATAAGGGGACACGATCTCTGCTTTGACAAGATGTGCCAATAAAACCGCCTCATGAAGCATGGAGCAGCAGGCCGGAAAAGAGATTCGAAATAATGGCTGGACGATGACGTAATGTCGTGTTAAAGCTGTCAGCGGATTGGACTCGTGAAAACATTATGCTCTCCACGGTGGTATATGGAATTTGTTTTGCAGAGCCGGACACGATTCTTATGTTCGAGATCTACTTTGGAGTATTCTGAGAAGGAACCCGCCTTGCAATGCCGAAGACAATTTGCGCGCCAGACTCATCTTCATTGAAGCCTGGTTCAGGGGCTACTGAGGGAGTCCTGGATTAAGGGGTCCTCGGACAGCCGGACTATATGCATATGCCGGAATGTTGGACTATGAAGATACAAGATAGAAGACTTCGTCTCGTGTCCGTATAGGACTCTCCTTTGTGTGGAAAGCAAGCTTGGCAATTAGGATATGAAGATTCCTTTCTCTATAACCGACTCTGTGTAACCCTAGCCCCCTCCGATGTCTATATAAACCGGAGGGTTTAGTCCGTAGGACAATAACAATCATAATCATAGGCTAGCTTCTAGGGTTTAGCCTCTATGATCTCTGGTAGATTAACTCTTGTAATACTCATATCATCAAGATCAATCAAGCAGGAAGTAGGGTATTACCTCCATCGAGAGGGCCTGAACCTGGGTAAACATTGTGTCCCCCGCCTCTTGTTACCATTAGCCTTAGACGCACAGTTCGGGACCCCCTACCCGAGATCCGCCAGTTTTGACGCCGACAATCTTCGTAGAGTATGTGGGAGCCAATATGAGCATCCAGGCTCTGCTATTGTATATTGACTGGACAGGTGTCTCGGTCATGTCTACATAGTTCCCAAACCCGTAGGGTCCGCACGCTTAACGTTCAATGACGATATTTTATTATATGAGTTATGTGATTTGGTGACCGAATGTTGTTCGGAGTCCCGGATGAGATCACGGACATGAGGAGGAGTCTCTAAATGGTCTAGAGGTAAAGATTGATATATAGGACGATGGTATTCGGACACAGGAAGTGTTCCGAAGGGTACCGGGTACATATCAGGTCACCGAAAAGGAGTTTTGGGCAACCCCGGCAAAGATATGGGCTTAATGGGCCGAGGGAGGGACAGACCAGCCCACAAGGGGCTGGTGCGCCCCTTTCCCTGGCCACAGGCCCTAGAGGAAGGAAAGGATGGGGCGCCACCTCTTCCTGCCTTTCCCCATTGGTGGGAGAAAGGAAAGGGGGGCCACCTCCTCCTTCCTTCCCCTCATCGCCAAAAGAAGGAAAGGGGGGCGCCGTCCTAGGGCGGGAGCCCAAGTAGGATCCTTCCTACTTGGGGCGCCCCTAGGGCTGCTCCTCCCTCGCTCCCACCTATATATACATGGGGGCACCACACATAGACAAGACAATTGCCTAGCCATGTACGGCGCCCCCTCCACAGATTACACCCTCGGTCATATTCTCGTGGTGCTTAGGTGAAGCCCTGCGTGGAAAACTTCACCAACACCGTCACCACGCCGTCGTGTTGACGGAACTCATATACTTCCTTGACACTTTGCGGGTTCAAGAGTTCGAGGGACGTCATCGAGCCGAACGTGTGCAGAACTCGGAGGTACCGTACGTTCGGTGCTTGATCGGTCGGAACGAGAAGAAGTTCGACTACATCAACCGCATTGTCAAACGCTTCTGCTTTCTGTCTACAAGGGTACGTAGACACACTCTCCCCCTCTCGTTGCTATGCATATCCTAGATAGATCTTGCGTGAGCGTACGAAATTTTTGAAATTGCATGCTACATTCCCCAATAGTGGCATGTGAGTGAGGTCTATGCGTAGATGATATGCACGAGTAGAACGCAAAGATTTGTGGGTGGTGATAGTCATACTGCTTACCACCAATGTGTTATTTTTATTCGGCGGTATTGTTGGATGAGGCGGCCTGGACCAACCTTACATGACCACGTTCATGAGACCAGTTCCACCGACAGACATGCAACTAGTTTTGCATAAAGGTGGCTGGCGGGTGTCTGTTTCTCCAACTTTAGTTGAATCGAATTTGACTGCGAATGGTCCTTCTTGAAGGTTAAAACAACAAACTTGATATATCACCATTGTGGTTTTCTGCCGTAGGTAAGAACGGTTCTTGCTAGAAGCCCATAACAGCCACGTAAAACTTGCAACAACAAAGTAGAGGACGTCTAACTAGTTTTTGTAGGGCATGCTTGTGATGTGATATGGTCAAGACATGATGTGATATACGTTGTTGTATGAGATGATCATGTTTTGTAAAAGTTATCGGCAACTGGCAGGAGCCTTATGGTTGTCGCTTTATTGTATGAAATGCAAAAGCCATGTAATTGCTTTACTTTATCACTAAGCGGTAGCGATAGTTGTAGAAGCAATAGTTGGCGAGACGACCACGACGCTACAATGGAGATCAAGGTGTCGAGCCAGTGACGATGGAGATCATGACGACGCTTTGGAGATGGAGATCAAAAGCACAAGATGATGGCCGCCATATCATGTCACATATTTTGATTGCATGAGATGTTTATCTTTTATGCATATTATTTTCCTTAGTATGACGGTAGCATTATAAGATGATCCCTTAACTAAAATTACAAGGTATAAGTGTTCTACCTGAGTATGCACCGTTGTGATAGTTCTTCATGCTGAGACACCACGTGATGATCGGGTGTGATAGGCTCTACGTTCACATGCAACGGGTGCAAGACAGTTTTGCACATGCGGAATACTCGGGTTAAACTTGATGAGCCTAGCATGTACAGACATGGCCTGGGAACACTGGAGACCGAAAGGTCGAATGTGAATCATACAGTAGATATGATCAACATAGAGATGTTCACCATTGATGACTACTCCATCTCACATGATGATCGGACATGGTTTAATTGATTTGGATTACGTATAATTTAGATGACTTGAGGGATGTCTATCTAAGTGGGAGTTCTTAAGTAATTTGATTAATTGAACTTAATTTATCATGAAATTAGTCCAGATAATATTTGCAAATTATGTTGTAGATCAATAGCACGTTATAGCTCCCCTATTTTTGATATGTTCCTAGAGAAAACTAAGTTGAAAGATGATAGTAGCAATGATGCAGACTGGGTCCGTGATCTGAGGATTATCCTCATTGGTGCACAGAAGAATTATGTCATTGATGCACAGACGTTTAGCAAGCTCAATGTGATGACTACTTGATAGTATAGTGCTCCATGCTTTACGGCTTAGAATCAGGGCTTCAAAGATGTTTTGAATGCCACGGAGCATATGAGATGTTCCACGAGCTGAAATTGGTATTTCGGACTCATGCCCGTGTCGAGAGGTATGAGACCTCTGGCAAGTACTTTGCCTATAAGATGGAGGAGAATAGCTCAGCTAGTGAGCATGTGCTCAGAATGTATTGGCACTACAATTGCTTGAATCAAGTAGGATTTAACCTTCCAGATAACATAGTAATTGACAGAGTTCTCTAGTCACTATCACCAAGCTACTAGAACTTAGTGATGAACTATAATATGCAAGGGATGACGAAAACGATTCCCGAGATTTTCTCGATGCCGAAATCGGCGAAGGTAGAAATCAAGAAAGAGCATCAAGTGTTGATGGTTAACAAGACCACTAGTTTCAAGAAAAAGGGCAAGGGAAAGAGAGGGAACTTCAAGAAGAATGGCAAGCAAGTTGTCACTCCCATGAAGAAGCCCAAAGCTGGACCTAAGCCTAAAACTGAGTTCTTCTACTGCAAAGGAAATGGTCACTGGAAGCGGAACTACCCCAAATATTTGGCGGATAAGAAGGATCGCAAAGTGAACAAAGGTATATTTGATATACATGTTATTGATGTGTACCTTACTAGTGCTCGTAGTAGCCCCTGGGTATTTGATGCGTGTTCGGTTGCTAAGATTAGTAACTCGAAACAGGAGTTGCAGAACAAATGGAGACTAGTTGAGGGTGAAGTGACGATGTGTGTTGGAAGTGATTCCAAGATTGATATGATCATCATCGCACACTCCCTATATTTTCGGAATTAGTGTTGAACCTAAATAAATGTTATTTGGTGTTTGCATTGAGCATGAACAAGATAGGATCATGTTTATTGCAATACGATTATTCATTTAAGACAGAGAATAATTGTTATTCTGTTTGCATGCATAAAACTTTCTATGGTCATACACCCAATGCTAATGGTTTACTGAATCTCAATCGTAGTGATACACATATTCATAATATTGATGCCAAAAGATGCAAAGTTGATAATGATAGTGCAACATACTTGTAGCACTACGGTTTAGGTCATATTGGTGTAAATCGCATGAAGAAACTCCATGCTGATGGGCTTTTGGAATCACTTGATTATGGATCATTTGATACTTGCGAACCATGCCTCATGGGCAAGATGACTAAAACTCCGCTCTCCGGAACAATGGAGCAAGCCAATGACTTATTGGAAATAATACATACCGATGTATGTGGTCCGATGAGTGTCGAGGCACGTGGCGGGTATCATTATTTTCCGACCTTCACAAATGATTTGAGCAGATATGGGTATATCTACTTAATGAAACACAAGTCTGAAATATTTAAAAAGTTCAAAGAATTTCAGAGTGAATTGGAGAATCATCGTAATAAGAAAATAAAGTTTCTACGATCTAATCACGGAGGCGAATATTTGAGTTACGAGTTTGGCCTTCATTTAAACAATGTGGAATTGTTTCACAACTTACGCCACCTGGAACACCACAGAGTAATGGTGTGTCCGAACCTCATAACCGTACTTTATTAGATATGATGCGATATATGATGTATCTTACCGATTTACCACTATCGTTTTGGGGTTATGCATTAGAGACAGCAACATTCATGTTAAATAGGGCACCGTCTAAATCCGTTGAGACGACACCGTATGAACTATGGTTTGGCAAGAAACCTAAGCTATTGTTTCTTAAAGTTTGGGGTTGGGACACTTATGTCAAAAGGCTTCAGCCTGATAAGCTCAAACCCAAATCGAAGAAGTGCATCTTCATAAGATACCCTAACGAAACAATTGGGTACACCTTCTACCACAGATCCGAAGGCAAGATCTTTGTTGTCAAAAATGGAACCTTTCTAGAGAATGAGTTTCTCTCGAAAGAAGTGAGTGGGGGGAAGTAGAACCTGATGAGGTAATTGTACCTTCTCTCAATTTGGAAAGTAGCTCATCAGAGAAATCTGTTCCAGTGATGCCTACACCAACTAGATGTTGGAAATATGCCCTAGAGGCAATAATAAATTAGTTATTATTATATTTCCTTGTTCATGATAATCGTTTATTATCCATGCTGTAATTGTATTGATAGGAAACTCAGATACATGTGTGGGTACATAAACAACACCATGTCCCTAGTAAGCCTCTAGTTGGCTAGCTCGTTGATCAACAGATGGTTACGGTTTCCTGACCATGGACATTGGATGTCGTTGATAACGGGATCACATCATTTGGAGAATGATGTGATGGACAAGACCCAATCCTAAGCCTAGCACAAAGATCGTAGTTCGTATGCTAAAGCTTTTCTAATGTCAAGTATCATTTCCTTAGACCATGAGATTGTGCAACTCCGGATGCCGAGGGAATGCTTTGGGTGTACCAAATGTCACAACGTGAATCGGGTGGCTATAAAGGTGCACTATGGGTATCTCCGAAAGTGTCTGTTGGGTTGGCACGAATCGAGACTGGGATTTGTCACTCCGTGTAACGGAGAGGTATCTTTGGGCCCACTCGGTAGGACATCATCATAATGTGCACAATGTGACCAAGGGGTTGATCACGGGATGATGTGTTACGAAACGAGTAAAGAGCAAGGGCAAGGGCAAGAAGGGCAAGAAGGGATACTTCATGAAACAGCAAATCAGCTGCTGCTCTAATGAAGAAACCCAAGGTTGAACCCAAACCCGAGACTAAGTGCTTCTGTGATAAGGGGAACAACCAATGGAGCAGAATTACCCTAGATACTTGGTAGATGAGAAGGTTGGCAAGGTCGATAGAAGTATATTGGATATACATTAAGTTATTGTGTACTTTACTAATACTCCTAGTAGCACCAGGGTATTAGATACCGGTTCGGTTGCTAAGTGTTAGTAACTAGAAATAAAAGGCTACGGAATAAACAGAGACTAGCTAAAGGTGAGCTGACGATATGTGTTGGAAGCGTTTCCAAGTTTGATGTGATCAAACATCGCACGCTCCCTCTACCATCAAGATTAGTATTAAACCAGAATAATTATCATTTGGTGTTTGCGTTGAGCATAGACATGATTGGATTATGTCTATCGCAATACGGTTATTCATTTAAGGAGAATAATGGTTACTCTGTTTATTTGAATGATACCTTCAATGGTCTTGCACCTAAAGGAATGGTTTATTGAATCTCGATAGTAATACACATTTTCATGCCAAAAGATATAAGATAGTAATGATGGAACCTCTTACTTGTGGCACTGCCATGTAAGTCATATTGGTATAAAACGCATGAAGAAGCTCCATGTTGATGGATCTTTGGACTCACTCGTTTTGAAAAGTTTGAGACATGCGAACCATGTCTATTGGTGTATACGCATGAAGAAACTCCATGTAGATGGATCGTTTGGACTCACTTGAGATATGCAAATCATACCACATGGGCAAGATGACTGAAAAGCCTCGTTTTTCAGTAAGATGGAACATGATAGCAACTTGTTGGAAATAACACATTTTGATGTGTCCAGTCCAATGAGTGCTGAGGCATGCAGTGAATATCGTTATGTTCTTACTTCATAGATGATTCGAGTAGATGTTGAGTATATTTACTTGATGAAACACAAGTCTGAATTATTGAATGGTTCAAGTAATTTCATAGTGAAGTTGAAGATCATTGTGACAAGAGGATAAATGGTCTAAGATATGATCATAGAGATGAGTATCTGAGATTCTGAGCTTTGGCAAGCAATTAAGACATTGTGGAAATTGTTTCACAATTAATACCGCTGGAACACCATAGTGTGATGGTGTGTCCGAACATCATAGTTGCACCTTATTGGATATGGTGCATACCATGATGTTTCTTATCGAATTACCACTATCGTTCATGGGTTAGGCATTAGAGACAACCGCACTCACTTTAATAGGGCACCACGTAATTCCGTTGAGATGACACCGTGAGAACTATGGTTTAGAGAAACCTAAGCTGTCGTTTCTTGAATGATTGGGGCTGCGACGCTTATGTGAAAAAGTTTCATCATGATAAGATCGAACCCAAAACGGATAAATGCATCTTCATAGGATACCCAAAATGGTTGGGTATACCTCCTAATTCAGATCCGGAAGCAAAAGTGATTGTTTCTAGAAACGGGTCCTTTCTTGAGGAAAAGTTTCTCTTGAAAGAATTGAGTGGGAGGATGGTGGAGACTTGATGAGGTTATTGAACCGTCACTTCAACAAGTGTGTAGCAGGGCACAAGAAGTTGTTCCTGTGGCACCTACACCAATTGAAGTAGAAGCTTATGATATTGATCATGAAGTTTTGGATCAGGTCACTACCGTACCTCGTAAGGGGACAAGGATGCGTACTACTTCAGAGTGGTACAGTAATCCTGTCTTGAAGGTCATGTTGCTAGACAACAATGAACCTACAAGCTATAGAGAAGCGATGGTGGGCCCGCATTCCGACAAATGGCTTGAGGCCATAAAATCCGAGAGAGGATCCATGTATGAAAACAAAGTGTAGACTTTGGAAGAACTACTTGATGGTCGTAAAGGCTGTTGGGTACAGATGGATTTTAGAAGAAGACGGACAATGATCGTAAGTGTCACCATTAAGAAAGCTCGACTTGTCGTTAAGATGTTTTCCGACAAGTTCAAGGAGTTGACTGCGATGAGACTTTCTCATTCGTAGCGATGCTAAGAGTCTGTTGGAATTATATTAGCAATTACTGCATGATTTATGAAATCTTGCAGATAGGATGTCAAAACATTGTTTCCTCGACGATATTCTTGAGGAAAGGTTGTATGTGATACAATCAGAAAGTTCTTGTCGATCCTAAGGATGCTAAAAGGTATCTTTGGCTCCAATGATCCTTCTAAGGACTGGAGTAAGCATCTCGGAGTTAGAATGTGCGCTTTGATGAGATGATCAAAGATTTTGGGTTTATACAAAGTTTATGAGAAACTTGTATTTCCAAAGAAGTGAGTGGGAGCACTATAGAATTTCGGATGAGTATATGTTGTTGACATATTGTTGATCGTAAATGATGTAGAATTTCTGGAAAGCATATAGGGTTGTTTGAAAAATGTTTTCAATGGAAAACCTGGATTAGGCTACTTGAACAACAAGCATCAAGATCTATAAGATAGATCAAAATGTTTAATAATACTTTCAAATGAGCACATACCTTGACATAATCTTGAAGGTGTTCAAGATGGATCGATCAAAGAAGGAGTTCTTGCACGAGTTGTAAGGTATGAAGTTAAGAGTTAAAGCTCGACCACGGCAGAAAGAGAGAAAGGACGAAGGTCGCCCCTATGCCTTAGACGTAGGCTCTATAGTATGATATCTTGTGTACCGCTTTTGATGTGTGCCTTGCTACATATCTGGCAAGAGGGTACAAAGGTGATCAAGGAGTGGATCACTAGATAGCGGTCTAAATTATCCTTAGAGGAATAAGGATATGTGTTCTCGGTTATGGAGGTGATAAAGAGTTCGACGTAAAGAGTTGTGTCGATGCAAGCTTTAACACCTATCCGGATAGCTCTGAGTAGATATGCCGGATACGTATAATGGAGCAACAATTTGGAATAGCTCCAAGTGGAACGTGGTAGCAGCATCTACGATATGACATAAAGTTTTGCGAAATACATAGGGATCATAATATTGCAGACCCGTTGACTACAACCTCTCTCACAAGCATAAACATGATCAAACCCAAAACTCATTGAGTGTTAATCACATAGTGATGTGAACTAGATTATTGATTCTAGTAAACTCTTTGGATGTTGGTCACATGGCAATGTGACATGTGAGTGTTAATCACATGGCAATGTGAACTAGATTATTGACTCTAGTGCAAGTGGGAGACTGTTGGAAATATGCCCTAGAGGCATTAGTTATTATTATATTTCCTTGTTCATGATAATCGTTTATTATCCATGCTGTAATTGTATTGATAGGAAACTCAGATACATGTGTGGGTACATAAACAACACCATGTCCCTAGTAAGCCTCTAGTTGACTAGCTCGTTGATCAACAGATGGTTACGGTTTCCTGACCATGGACATTGGATGTCGTTGATAACGGGATCACATCATTTGGAGAATGATGTGATGGACAAGACCCAATCCTAAGCCTAGCACAAAGATCGTAGTTCAGTATGCTAAAGCTTTTCTAATGTCAAGTATCATTTCCTTAGACCATGAGATTGTGCAACTCCCGGATGCCGTAGGGAATGCTTTGGGTGTACCAAATGTCACAACGAATCGGGTGGCTATAAAGGTGCACTATGTATCTCCGAAAGTGTCTGCATTGGGTTGGTACGAATCGAGACTGGATTTGTCACTCCGTGTAACGGAGAGGTATCTCTGGGCCCACTCGGTAGGAGATCATCATAATGTGCACAATGTGACCAAGGGGTTGATCACGGGATGATGTGTTACGGAACGAGTAAAGAGACTTGTGTAGCGACCTGACCCAAAATCGGTCAAGTCTCTGTGTCTGTACCATCCCAAGATCATGCTGGCACACACAGTACATTGATGAAATAATCAAAGTTCAATCACACCTGAATTTATTACACGATTCTCATATCGAGTCTTTATTACAATAGAATAAATTCGGCCGAAGGCCAACTCATGAGAAATAAACTAAGTAAAGCTGCGGAAGCGTAGAAGAATAGCGAGTCCATCCGACTCCATAGGGCAATCGCCAAGCGCGGATCGTAGCCTCACTCCTGATCGGAATACTCATCTGCAACATAAGACGTTGCAGCCGTGTAGGTCAGCATTTTGAATATGCTGGCAAGTCATGAAGAGAGAATAACAATAAAAATTACTAACACTATATGCAATTTGGCTGTGGGGCTCTAAGTTTCATTGTTTTGCGAAAAGCCAGTTTTTCCCTACAACAGTGGACTTGCTTGCAAATACTACAAAATTGTTGATAATTATTGAGATGGTTCCACCAACCAATGTCTCATTCCCAATTATTAAATAATCCCCTCAATTAATTTAATTTATTAATATCAGTGTTGAGATTTCCGAAATACTTCCAAGTTCTAGAGGCTCAAATTGTCCGTAACCGGGGACACGGCTAACCGATTAGATCTTCACTCTGCAGAGGTTTGCGCACTTTACCCGCAAGAATCGTTCCCTCCTTTTAAGTCTTCGCACTTCATGGTGTTTGAAGACGGGACGAACGTAAACAGGGTCTTCCGAAGAGTTCCTCCGCCATGCCGGTACCCATCCAATCCTACCATTCTTCTACATCTCGTAGCACCGTCTCGCCGTAGTCACAACTAGGGTTGACCCAGCCAGAGCCCATAATGGCTTGCGGCTGCACAGGTAAGCTTCCGGTCAATGGGGTATCCATCCTTCTCTTCGTGGCTGGGTGAAGCTTTCCGCAAGATGTCATGGCACTTCTCCATGCATCCCGGCCAACCACTGGGTTCTCCAGGGTGCCCGTCAACCGCCCTCCACCCAAAGAGTGAATTTCAAGTCCATCTTGAGCTTGAAGTTCATGGGATTGTCATCATCTTGACTCTCACATCTCCCTTATGAATTCACTCAACCAACCCCGTCTACGAGCATAGCAAAATAACCTACTTCGTCCCGGGCAATGGTAACAAGGGGAAATTGGGTTCATCCTACCTCATGATACTACTCAAGAACATAACTTCAAATTTCACCTACTGCATGCATGGTGGGGGAGGTATAATTCTAATGCAATAAAATCATAGGTATTGAAAGTATGATCAATGACTTGCCTTGCTGACGATCTTCGAAAGCTAGGGACTCGTGGTAGCAAGCTTCGCACTCCGGAAATTCTACCGAGGCAAACAACAATCATAATAAGCATATAGCATATGATCACTTAACATAATAGCATGCTAACATAACACACAAAACAAACGAATCAAAACCCAAAGAAAACTCGAAGAAATCCAACTCAAAGTTTTCACCACATCATACAACAACCATGAAGTAGTTTTGCATAACAAAATTTTTCTTAACAGAACCTAAGTATAGGTTTATGCTATCTAACAGAAAAGAATTCATCATGCAACTAGGAGCAAAAAGAATCACCTTAAAA
The DNA here is from genome assembly GCA_021605145.1 of Aegilops bicornis. Classification (NCBI taxonomy): domain Eukaryota; kingdom Viridiplantae; phylum Streptophyta; class Magnoliopsida; order Poales; family Poaceae; genus Aegilops; species Aegilops bicornis. The sequence continues at coordinate 524,883,256 of CM038673.1, forward strand.
TCTATTATAAAACTCCTATTAGGCCTAAAGCAAATTCTAGTAAGAAAAATAAAATAAAATTTTTATTTATTATAAATAAAAGTTCATGCTCTAAAGTTACAGAAACTAACCTAGAATAAACTATCTCTCATGAAAAATAAATTTATTTGCTAAGTAAAACAATAGGAAAACAGTAACTAGTTAAATAAATAGGAATAACATGATTCTGATTAAACTATTTTTTTATTAATCCTAAAATGCCCAAATAAATTCCTACGGTTAGGCAATGTCAAAACAAAGTAGTGGCAAAAAGAATCACTGAAAAATAATATTCCTAACTCCTTTTATGGCAGAATTACTAATCTGTCTAAAATTAAAATAAACCAATTTTAAATAATTTTAACATGACTAATCATATTTTCTACGGAAACTGCAATAAATTTGCAAACCCACAAAAAAAGAATCACTTGAAAATATTAAGTAGATTAAAAGATATGAATTTTACAAAACTGAAACTATTCTGTTAAAAACAGAAACGAAAAAATAAAATTAAAAGAAAAATCGGCGCTAATGGGCCTATCTAGTGCCCTGGGCGTAATATAACTAAATCGGGCCCTAGGGATTAAACCGGGTCGGGCCGGTCTAGACTAACCTAAATAAACCAGAACTAACCGGAACAAAAACCGGTTTTATAAAACTAAACCTAACGCTTCGCTCGATCTAATCTAAACCCTAGAAATTGAATCGGACGGTGGGGGAAAGTCCGGCGATTTACCGACGGGGTTGACGACGACGGCGGCCGACGGCGACTCGGGCCTCGACGGTGTGGCGGCTACGGTGGTCGGGGACGACGGCGGAGAGGTCCCATGAAAAGTCTTGGCGTGGCGAGGTTCGGGTGGTCGACTCGGTGGAGCTCGGGGCGATCGGAGGTGGCCGGGTGGAGCAATGGCGGCGGCAAGGCTGGTGCTCCGGCGAGCGTATGCGGCAAGAGAGAGAGGGTCGGGCGAGGGGGCGAGGGGGGGAACGGGGTCGAGGGGGGGTATTTATAGGGGGAGGCGTCGACTTGGGCGAGGGGGCGATCGAGAACGGATCGGGGAGGAGATCCCGGGGATCTCGGGATTTCCGGCGAGCGGCGGCGCGGGACGTGGCTTGCGGGAGGAGGAGGGAGGGGTGGGTCCCGGGTGTCGGCGAGAGGGAGGGAGGTGTGTTGCGGTCGGGCGACCGAACGGTAGGATTCGGCGCAGGGAGGGGGGATTGGTCGGTCGGGCTGGGCCGGCTCGGTCGGTCTGGCGCGGGTGGGCCGCCTAGCCGATGGCTCAGCCTGGTGTTGGCTGGGCAGTTGGCTGGCCCGGGCTTTTTTTTCTATTTTTTTTTTGAAATAAAAAGAGAGAGAAAAATATATAAATTATAACTGTTTTATATAGGACATATATATATATATATATCAAAATGATCAGGGGAATATTCCCTATAATTTGAACTCAAGGGGCAAAACTCAAACTTTATAAAAAATCATTTTTCTAAAATTCCAAATAAAACTCAAATTTGAATTCAAACTTTTTGGCAATGTTTTTCCTCTGATATTTTTGGAGTGTCATGTTTACTCCTCTCATACTTTTCCTCAAGTATTTATCAGGTATTAACTTGAAATAAATTTCAACTGCCAAATTTTGAATTCAAATTCCAACAACTCCAAAAACTTTTGAAACTTCAAATGCCACTCAAATTTCAACCAATATGCATAGATGCTTAGCTATAATTGTAAAACATTCCAAATAGGAAATTTGGGATGTTACAACTTGCCGGTAACGAGATTGAACAAGGTATCGGCATACCCACGATCGAATCTCGGGCAAGTACAATACCGCTAGACAAAGGGAATTGTATACGGGATTGATTGAGTCCTTGACATCGTGGTTCATCTGATGAGATCATCGTGGAACATGTGGGAGCCAACATGGGTATCCAGATCCCGCTGTTGGCTATTGACCGAGAACGCCTCAATATGTTCGCATGGTTCCCGAACCCGTAGGGTCTACACACACTTAAGGTTCGATGGCGCTAGGGTTATAGGGAATAGATATACGTGGTTACTGAATGTTGTTCGAGTCCGGGTGAGATCCCGGACGTCACGAGGAGTTCCGGAATGGTCCGGAGGTAAAGATTTATATATGGGAAGTCCTATTTTGGCCACCGGAAAATGTTCGGAATTTTTCGGTATTGTACCGGGAAGGTTCTAGAAGGTTCTTGAGTGGGGCCCACCTGCATGGGGGACCCACATGAACGTGGGTAGTGGGGGCAAGGCCCCACACCCCTGGTCAAGGCGCACCAAGATCCCCCCTTAGAAGGAATAAGATCATATCCCGAAGGATAAGATCAAGATCCCTAAAAAGGGGGATAACAATCGGTGGGGAAAGGAAAGGATGGGATTTCTTTCCTCCCACCTTTGCCAACGCCCCAATGGACTTGGAGGGAAAGAAATAATCCCCCTCCACCCCTATATATAGTGGGGAGGCGCATGGGAGCTGCACCTTTGCCCCTGGCGCAGCGCTCCCCCTCTCCCAAGTACTCCTCCTCTCTCGCGGTGCTTGGCGAAGCCCTGCAGGATTGCCACGCTCCTTCATCACCACCACGCCGTTGTGCTGCTACTGGATGTAGTCTTCCTCAACTCTCCCTCTCTCCTTGCTGGATCAAGGCATGGGAGACGTCACCGGGCTGTACGTGTGTTGAACGCGGAGGTGCCGTCCGTTCGGCACTAGGATCTCCGGTGATTTGGATCACGGCAGTCTGACTCCTTCAACCCCGTTCTCTTGAACGCTTCCGCTTAGCGATCTACAAGGGTATGTAGATGCACTCTCCTTTCCCTCGTTGCTAGTCTCTCCATAGATAGATCTTGGTGACTCGTAGGAAAATTTTGAATTTCTGCTACGTTCCCAACACTAGAGAGGAAGCTAATGATGATGATCATGAAACTTCAGATCAAGTTACTACCAAACCTCCTAGGTCAACCAGAACACGATTGACACCAGAGTGGTATGGTAATCATGTTCTCGAAGTCATGTTACTAGACCATGATGAACCTACGAACTATGAAGAAGCTATGATGAGCCCAGATTCCGGTAAATGGCTTGAGGCCATGAAATGTGAGATGTATGAGAACAAAGTGTGGACTTTGGTGGATCTGCCCGATGATCGGTGACCCATAGAGAATAAATGGATCTTCAAGAAGAAGACTGATGCTGATGGTAATTTTACTGTCTATGAAGCTCGACTTGTTGCAAAAGGTTTTTGACAAGTTCAAGGAGTTGACTACGATGAGACTCTCTCACCCGTAGCGATGCTTAAAGTCCGTCCAAATCATGTTAGCAATTGCCACCTTTTATGAAATCTGGCAAATGGATGTCAAAACTGCATTCCTTAAATTGATATCTCTAAGAAGAGTTGTATGTGATGCAACCAGAAGGTTTTGTCGATCCTAAAGGTGCTAACAAGATGTGCAAGCTCCAGCGATCCATCTATGGACTAGTGCAAGCATCTCAGAGTTGGAATATACGCTTTGATGAGGTGATCAAAGCATATGGTTTAAACAGACTTACTGTGAAGCCTGTTTTTACAAGAAGGTGAGTGGGAGTTCTGTAGCATTTCTGATATTATATGTGGATGACATATTATTGACTGGAAATGATATAGAATTTCTGGATAGCATAAAAGGATACTTGAATAAGAATTTTTCAATAAAAGACCTCGGTAAATCTACTTATGTATTGGGCATCAAGATCTGTAGAGATAGATCTAGACGCTTAATAGGACTTCCACAAAGCACAAACCTTGACAAGATTTTGAAGGAGTTCAAAATGGATCAGTCAAAGAAGGAGTTCTAGCCTGCATTGTAAAATGTGAAGTTGAGTAAGACTCAAAAGCTCGACCATGGCAGAAGATAGAGAGAATGAAAGTCATTCCCTATGCCTCGACCATAGGTTCTATAAAGTATGACATGCTGTGTACCAGACCTATTATGTGCCTTGCCATGAGTTTGGCAAGGGGTACAATAGTGATCCAGGAGTAGATCACTAGACCACGGTCAAAATTATCCTTAGAGGACTAAGGAAATATTTCTCGGTTATGGAGGTGATAAAGAGTTCGTCGTAAGGAGTTACGTCAATGCAAGCTTTTTCACTGATCCAGATGACTCTGAGTCTCAATCTGGATATGTATTGAAAGTGGGAGCAATTAGCTTGAGGGGACCCATGCAGAGCATTGTAGACATAGACATTTGTGAAATACATACGGATCTGAATGTGACAGACCCGTTGACTAAACTTATCTCACAAGCAAAACATGATCACACCTTAGCACTCTTTGGGTGTTAATCACATAGCGATGTGAACTATATTATTGACTCTAGTAAACCCTTTGGGTGTTGGTCACATGGCGATGTGAACTATGGGTGTTAATCACATAAAGATGTGAACTATTGGTGTTTAATCACATGGTGATGTGAACTAGATTATTGACTCTAGTGCAAGTGGGAGACTGAAGGAAATATGCCCTAGAGGCAATAATAAAGTTGTTATTTTATATTTCCTTATTTCATGATAAATGTTTGTTATTCATGCTAGAATTGTATTAACCGGAAACTTGATACATGTGTGGATACATAGACAAAATACTGTGTCCCTAGTAAGCCTCTACTAGACTAGCTCGTTGATCAAAGATGGTTAAGTTTCCTAACCATACACATGTGTTGTCATTTGATAAACGGGATCACATCATTAGGACAATGGTGTGATGGACAAGACCCATTCGTTAGCTTAGCATTATGATCATTCAGTTTTATTGCTATTGCTTTCTTCATGTCAAATGCATATTCCTTCGATATGAGATTATGCAACTCCCGGATACCGGAGGAATGCCTTGTGTGCTATCAAACGTCACAATGTAACTAGGTGATTATAAAGATGCTCTACAGGTATATCTGAGGTGTATGTTGGGTTGGCATAGATCGAGATTAGGATTTGTCACTCCGATTATCGGAGAGGTATCTCTGGGCCCTCTCGGTAATACACATCATTAGAAGCCTTGCAAGCAAAGTGACTAATGAGTTAGTTGCAGGATGATGTATTACGAAACGAGTAAAGAGACTTGCGGTAACGAGATTGAACTAGGTATGAAGATACCGACGACCGAATCTCGGGCAAGTAACATACCAATGGCAAAGGGAATAACGTATGTTGTCATAATGGTTCGACTGATAAAGATTTTCGTAGAATATGTGAGAGCCAATATGAGCATCCAGGTTCCGCTATTGGTTATTGACCAGAGAGGTGTATCGGTCATGTCTACATAGTTCTCGAACCCGTAGGGTCCGCACAGTTAACGTTCGATGACGATATTGTATTATATGAGTTATATGATTTGGTGACCAAATGTTGTTCGGAGTCCCGGATGAGATCATGGACATGATGAGGATTCTCGAAATGGTCGAGAGGTAAAGATTGATATATAGGAGGATGGTATTCGGACACCAGAAGTGTTCCGGAGGGTACCATGTACACATCGGGTCATCGGGAAGGAGTTTCAGGCAACCCCGGCAAAGATATGGGCTTAATGGGCCAAGGGAGGGACGGACTAGCCCACAAGGGGCTGGTGCGCCCCTTTCCCTGGCCGCAGGCCCTAGAGGAAGGAAAGGAGGGGGCGCCACCTCTTCCTGCCTTTCCCCCTTAGTGGGAGAAAGGAAAGGTGGGGCACCTCCTCCTTCCTTCCCCTCATCGCCAAAAGAAGGAAGGGGGCGCCGGCCTAGGGCAGGAGCCCAAGTAAGATCCCTCCTACTTGGGGTGCCCCTAGGGCTGCTCCTCCCTCCCTCCCACCTATATATACATGGGGGGAGCCACACATAGACAAGACAATTGCCTAGCCGTGTGCGGCGCCCCCTCCATAGATTACACCCTCGGTCATATTCTCGCGGTGCTTAGGCGAAGCCCTGTGCGGCTAACTTCACAATCACCGTCACCACACCGTCGTGTTGACGAAACTCATCTACTTCCTCGACACTTTGCTTGATCAAGAGTTTGAGGGAAGTCATCGAGCTGAACGTGTGCAGAACTCTCTACGGTTGTGTGTGGTACTTGTTTTTGCAAAGCCGGACATGATTCTTGTGTTTAGAATTTACTTTGAAGTGTTTGAAGAAGTTACCCGCCTTGCAATGCCGAAGACAATCTGTGCGTCGGACTCATCGTCATTGAAGCCTGGTTCAGGGGTGATGACCCACATGTGTAGGGGAACTATCGTAGTCCTTTCGATAAGTAAGATTGTCGAACCCAACGTGGAGCAAAAGGAAATGACAAGCGGTTTTCAGTAAGGTATTCTCTGCAAGCACTAAAATTTGTAGGTAATGACAGTTTTGTGATAAGATAATTTGTAACGGGTAACAAGCAATGAAAGTAAATAAAGTGCAGCAAGGTGGCCCAATCCTTTTTGTAGCAAAGGACAAGCCAGGACAAGTTCTTATATAGAGAAAAGTGCTCCCGAGGATACATGGGAATTATCGTGAACCTAGTTTTCATCACGCTCATATGATTCACGTTCGTTACTTTGATAATTTGATATGTGGGTGGACCGGTTCTTGGGTACTGCCCTTTCTTGGACAATCATCCCACTTATGATTAACCCCTATTGCAAGCATCCGCAACTACAAAAGAAGTATTAAGGTAAACCTAACCATAGCATGAAACAACTGGATCCAAATCAGCCCCTTACGAAGCAACGCATAAACTAGGGTTTAAGCTTTTGTCACTCTAGCAACCCATCATCTACTTATTACTTCCCAAAGCCTTCCTCTAGTCCCAAATAATGGTGAAATGTCATGTAGTCGACGTTCACATAACACCACTAGAGGAGAGACAACATACATCTCATCAAAATATCGAACGAATACCAAATTCACATGACTACTAATAGCAAGACTTCACCCATGTCCTCAGGAACAAACGTAACTACTCACAAAGCATATTCATGTTCATGATCAGAGGAATATTAATATTCAGTAACGATCTGAACATATGATCTTTCACCAAATAAACCAACTAGCATCAACTACATGGAGTAATCAACACTAGCAACCCACAGGTACCAATCTGAGGTTTTGGTACAAAGATTGGATACAAGAGATGAACTAGGGTTCGAGAGGAGATGGTGCCGGTGAAGATGTTGATGGAGATTGACCCCCTCCCGATGAGAGGATCGATGGTGATGACGATGGTGATGATTTCCCCCTCCCGGAAGGAAGTTTCCCCGGCAGAACAGCTCCGCCGGAGCCCTAGATTGGTTCCGCCAAGGTTCCGCCTCGTGGCGGCGGAGTTTCGTCCCGAAAGCTTGCTTATGATTTTTTCCAGGATAAAAGACTTCATATAGCAGAAGATGGGCACCGGAGGGCTCCCAGGTGGCCCACAAGGCAGGGGGCGCGCCCAGGGGGCAGGGCGCGCCCCCCACCCTCATGGCCAGGGTGCGGTCCCCCTCTGGTACTTCTTGTTAGCACCTTTTGGAGCTGTGCAGAATAGGTCTCCAATATTTGCTCCTTTTCCAGCCCAGAATCCCAGCTGCCGGCATTCTCCCTCTTCATGTAAACCTTGTAAAATAAGAGAGAATAGCCATAAGTATTGTGACATAACGTGTAATAACAGCCCATAATGCAATAAATATCGATATAAAAGCATGATGCAAAATGGACGTATCAACTCCCCCAAGCTTAGACCTCGCTTGTCCTCAAGCAGAAGCCGATATCGAAAAATATGTCCACGTGTTTAGAGATAGAGTTGTCGATAAAAATAAAATACGGACATGGGGGTATCATGATTATTCTTATAACAACAACATATATATCGATTTTTTTTCATATGATTTCTTATGCTCCAGTAACAATCTATTCACAATGTCAAGTACGAATCAGAAACTTCATTGAGAACTAACAAACTATAATCTCGGTCATTGTAGCAATTGCAATTTATCATAACATAGGAAAGACTCGACATATGAGCTTTTCAGCAAGTCCACATACTCAACTATCATTTAGTCTTTCACAATTGCTGACACTCGCGCAATACTTATGGTTAGGGAGTTTTAATCGGACACAGAGAAAGATAGGGTCTTATAGTGTTGCCTCCCAACGTTTTACCTCAAGGGTAATGTCAACAATAATAGTTCATGCTAACTTACATCCAATTGGATTTATATCAGGATCTTTCCAACACGAGGTGCTTGCCAAAGGATAAAATAAAAAGGAAAGGTGAAGATCACCTTGACTCTTGCATAATGTAAAAGATAGGCCCTTTGCAGAGGGAAGCAGAGGTTGTCATGTGCTTTTTGGTTGGATGCACAAAATCTTAATGCAAAAGAACATCACTTTATATTGCCACTTGTGATATGAACCTTTATTATCCAGTCCGTCGCTTTTATTACTTCCATATCACAAGATCGTATAAAGCTTATTTTCTCCACACTAATAAGTCATACATATTTAGAGAGCAATTTTTATTGCTTGCGACATGACAACTTACATGAAGGATCTTACTCAATTCATAGGTAGATATGGTGGACTCTCATGGCAAAAGTGGGTTTAAGGATATTTGGAAGCACAAGTAGTATCTCTACTTGGTGCAAGGAATTTGGCTAGCTTGAGGGGGAAAGGAAAACTCAACATGTTGGACGATCCATGACAATATACTTTAACTGAGATGTGAGAAAACATAACCCATTACGTTGTCTTTCTTGTCCAACATCAACTCTTTAGCATGTCATACTTAAATGAGTGCTCACAATCATAAAAGATGTCCAAGATAGTATATTTATATGTGAAAACCTCTCTTTCTTTATTACTTCCTATTAATTGCAACGATGACCAAAACTATGTTTGCCAACTCTCAACAACTTTTATGTATCATACTCTTTATTTGTGAAGTCATTACTATCCATAAGATCAATATGGTCTCTTTTATTTCTTTTTATTCTTTTATGCACTTAAGATCATAGCAAGATAGCAAAGCCCTTGACTCAACACTAATCTTTATTATATATAGCTCACAAACTCGATTACATAGAGGGATCACGAAGCAAAACTCAAAACTAATTCATACCAAAGCTTTATTCTACTAGATGAAGATATTACCAAAAGGATGGAACTAAGTAAAATGGGAAAGATAGGAGTGTGATGGTGATATGATACCGGGGCACCTCCCCCAAGATTGGCAGTTGCCAAGGGGAGTTCCCATACCCATGTGATTATGTCTCCGTCTTCGGAAGTGGTGGTGTGATCCTCTTGGCGATGATGCCCCTTAGGATACGATTCTCCTCCTCGAGCTTATCGACCTCATGCTTGAGGTCCATATTTTCCTTCCGGAGCTTACCCGTGACGGCTAAAGCTCCTTTCAGCCATGGATGTTGCATAGCTGCTGGAGAACAAGTGACACTCTTTTTCATATTGTCATAAGAAAGAAATTTAACATTGGAAGGGATGACCGAGTTTGGAATTGCTGTGCTCTGTAGTTCCCCCATCGTAAATCCGGCTTTGAAACGAGAGGTAACTTCTTGATCCTCCTCCATGGCATCTATCCTTTTCAAGTCGGCCTCCATCTCATCCTCCATTGATGGCCCAAAGTGATAAGCATCGCTATTTGCTCCTGGACTGTCGGTGTACAAAAGTAGGGGCTCTACTTTGGACCCCTTTACTTGTGCACGGGCAGTTAGACCCTCCCGCCATGGCCGCGCACCATAGGGCAGGAAAGGGAAGCCGAAGAGAAGCCGAAGCCACAAGACAGACAAAGCAACGACAAGGACCAAGGCCACGAAGATCGAATGGGCGACGCAGGTTTCCCAGGCAAAGACCCTTGCTGGGGCGGCCTGAGCATCCCCGGCAAGACCCTTGCCGGGGCAGCACGCCCACACCAGCCGAAGTGAGCTACCCTTGAGCCCACCAACGCGAACAAAAGCATTGGGACAAGGCTTGGGAGGCACCTCCGTGGTGGCATGCAGATCTTTGTGAAGACCAAGAATGCTCAAGATCAAATGAGGATGGAGAGGCAACCATCCCCACCGAAGAAACCCACAAGACCCCCGGCAAGATCCCTGCCGGGGAAGCCGGCGCGCCACGGCAAGACCCTTGCCGGCCCCCCCCGGCAAGACCCTTGCCGGGTCGCCCGGCAAGACCCTTGCCAAACGCACCAGCTGGGCCACTGCCAGGCCCACGCCAGCCAAGTCTTCACCATCGTTCGCATGCAGCTGCCGACCCAGCCAACTGGGCAGGCACCTGTGTGGCAACATGCAGCTCTTTGTGGAGACTCCACCACCGCGCCACCTCAGCTGCCTGCCTGCCTACATGGCACCGCATGCATCTCAGGCCAGGGCACGTGTCGAAGCTAGGAGGAGCGGCGACGGACGGGACGGGCATCACCCCCATCCCCCAATAAAGCGAAGGGACACCTAAGCCTCGTATTAAATGCGCTTTGTCCCGTAATGGCTAGCGATAATCTTAGCCACAGTACTTCGATGCCACCTCCTGGTGCCACTGTGGCGATCCCTTTGTCTATAAGAGGAGACCCAAGGCATCCAGGAGAAGGATTCGACTCTTTTGAACCTCGCAGCACCCAGAGCTAGTTGGAGAGCTCAAGAACACTAATACAGCCACCAAAGCAGGATCGTAGGATTTTACGCATCTTTGCGGCCCGAACCTGGGTAAATCCCGTGTGTGTCATCCTCTAGTCCCGCTCTTATCACGATTCCGTGCCCCGCAACCGCAGAAGGGATTCCAGTGATCCCATAGGTGTCGTTTCCCACTGACATCTTTGGCGCGCCAGGTAGGGGGCGCAATTGTGAGGATCTGGTCTAGTAGTTGACCTGGTTGTTCTCCATCGCCACGGCTCCTGCGGAGAAGGCAGCCAAGAAGCCAGCACTGCCCATTGACGCGAAGGACGCTGAAGCAGCGACGAGAGAGTTAAGTCAAGCTGAATTTTGAGTTCTTTTCCTTAAATATAGAGTTATTGTCCTCGACGGTTCGGCCTATCTATGGGAAGCCTGAACGCAGAAGGGCCCTCCTGCGATCGACAACGCCCTTGTTCTGTTTCGAGTCCGCTCAACAGTCCAAGCGGCCGCGTCGAGAGCGGCAGGGTAGCCTTCCGCCATCAGCAACGCTCTCGGTTCTGACTCGAGTCAAGCTCGACAGATCGAGCGGCCGCGCCAAGGGCGGTAAGGTGCTTTGCCCGGCAACAAGCACACCCGGCAGGCTAATGAGGATCCGTCCTCAAGGCGCCGCCCAGGGTTTACGTGCCGGCGAGCATGCCCAGTTAGCATGGGGTGGACATACAAAGGAAAATCAAACAGGAAAATAACATGCATAGTTTCAGGGACATTGTAGAGTTATATTACACAAATTGCCGTCGCGGTTCTAACTAAAGATAGCTTTGTCTTGGTCATGAACCCGTAGCGGCGACAGAGAACGGGATACCTAGTCCCGGCGCTGGCCGTCCACCCTCTTGATTTTGTCGATGCGGCTGAGGATGGGCTGGATGCGCTCATTGAGCGCCGCGGTGTCGACACCCTCCGGCAAGCTCTTCAGCGCAGCTCCAAAGTCGAGGTCGGGGTGCCAGTGCGCGATCTTGGTGAGCACGCTGGTCAAGGTTCCCCGGCAAAGTATCCGGGATTCCTCGGCCAGGGAGGCCGCCCGGTTGGAGTGAAGCCGCTTCAGCGCACCGACGACCTTCTCGAAGTATATGGTCAGGTTGGCGTTGGGGCTCAGGCTCGCTTCTGGGGCATACCTCATCTCCGGCATCCCCATAATGGCCAGCTGATCGGCGGCCGAGTTCGCCACGGCGGCAAGGCGCCCGAGCCAGTGTTTCTCGCCCGCCTTGAGGTCGTTGAGGTTGGCGGTCTCATTTTTCAGCAGCTGCCTCTCCGTCTCCAGCTCCTTGGCCAGGATCCCCTCCCGGGTTGTGGCTGCCGACAGCGTCTCCTCGAGCTCTCCCAGCTTCAGCTTGAGATCTTTGATGGATATGTTGGCCTCGGAGAGCTCTCCAGACTTGCTGATGACCTCGCCCTGCGCCTCCGTCAGAGCACCGTTGAGCGTGTGCTTCTCCTGGGCCAGCTTTAGAGCTTGCTCCTCCAGCTCCTTCACCTTGTCAGCGTGGGCCTGAGCCAGAGCATTGAGTGCCTCTTGATGCCTCTGCTCCAGCTCCTGGGTCTGCTGCAGGACGAGCCTGTCCACCTCCTCATCCTTGCCGCGGGCGGCAAGCTTCTCCTCGCGCTCGGCGAGGTCCTCCTCCTGGGTCTTCAGGGCGGCCTCGTGCTGGGACCGGATGGCTTCGGCTTCATCGGCCAACCTCTTCGCCGTCTCCTGGGCCTTCTCGATGTCGGCCAGCTTCAGGGCGAGGTCCACCTCACGGTTGGCCAGCTCACCCTGGGCGGCTTTCAGTTTGTCCTGGGCCTTGCGGAACCAGTCCTGCGCCTCGGCGACGCGCCCCCAAGGTCCTCCTCCATCTTCTCCACCACCGCCGTCCTGGACTTGGCCTTGTCCAGGCGAGCGCGATGGAGTGCCTGGAGCTTCCGGAAGCTAGCACCCATGGCCTGGATCAGCTGCTCCTCCTGGGAGCCGGCGCTACCGACGCCCGATTCATCGACAACCTCGAGCCCGGCGGCGGCAAGCGCCTCCTCGTCGAACACTTCTCCCTCGAAGGGAGCCCTGGAGCTCGACGCACCAAGGAGATGGATGAAGAGGTCGTCGCTCACCCTCGGGTACCTGCCGGAGCCGGAGGCAGTGGAGGAGGACGGCAGGTCATCAAACGCCACCTCCTCGGCACTGGCCTTATCGGCCTCCCCGGAAGGCCCCTTGTCGGGCTCTTTAGAGGACCCCTTGGCGGCATCCTCAGTGGCGCCCCCGGCGCTCTCCTCGGCAGCAATCTTCTCCGCCTCCGCCGCGGCATCCGCGGCGACATCCTCGATGATAGCGTCGACGTCCTCTGAGGGGGGGTCTGGACGCCATGAAAGAGACAGGGCGGAGCCAAGGTCGAAAGTCAATAAAGAAAAGAGAAGGAAAGAACGCAAGTAGAAGTAGAGAGCTAGTGGCTTACCCGTGCCGAGCCGAGAGACGGAAGCCCCTTCTCCGCCAAGGTCTGGCGTCGAGGCGAAGCCACCAGCGCATGTGTTCTCCCCCTCCTCCTCCGTGTGCGTGGCCTCGGTGCTTGGTGCCCTAGCTGGGGACGCCCCTCGGGGCGGCGTGGTCGACGGGGGCGACACGATGGTAGAAGCCCTCTGCGGCTCCCCTTGGTGTTGCTCCCCTCATACATCCACGTCAGGATCAGTACCAAGGCGTCGTGCATTGCGCATGTTAATAAAGGACGGGGGACGGACTCATGCTGGGGGATGGGCTGGGGGCTGATGTCCGGGCTGCTCGACACCACTAGTGGCGTACTGGGGGTGCCTGCCGGGGGCCCGCCACTCGCCAAAATCCTGGCCCTCTTTATCCTCTGGGCCAGCGTCTCCGTATCTCTGCAAGATGAAGACAAGTAAGCAACACCATCGGGGGGGAGTGTAAGGAATGAGGGAAGAAAGCAGAGGCTTACTCTTCGTTCTCTTCCTCCTCCTCCTCCATTTCTTTTCTCTTCTGCTCCGGGCTGAGGGGCCCGAGCTCTCTATCCAGGCTGAGGGGCCCGAAGTCAAACAAGTCATGCGCAAACCCCACGCCAACGTTTGCCAGCGAGGGAGGAGGCGACGACGTCCGGGCGCGTTTGGACGACGAGGGAGCAGATGTCTTATTCTTTGATGCCGCGGCCTTCGCCGCCTTCTTCATCGCCGCCGCCCTCGTCTGGCGCATGGGCGCCTCCCGGGCTTGCCGCAGCTACACGGCCCGGTCGAGACGGACCGGCTCGCCAGAAGTGGCCCGCCGCAGGACCCGCCTCTTTCCGGTAATCGGAAGATCGGCGGCCGCGGTCCTCCCCTCCTCGCCCTCCTCCTCCGACGACCCGTCGGCAACGTCTTCGACGAGGGGAGCCCCGGTGTCGGCACCGCTGGTCTCCCCAGCGGCTGCTGCCCACCGGGCGAGCTCCCCCTCCTCTGCCTCTGCCGCAGCCTTGTGCATCACGCCGCCAGCACTACCGGCCTCCTTGACGAGCTTTGCCTCCTCCTCGGCAAGCCTCAACTCCTCCAGGCTGGCGGCGATGTAGTCCAGCTCCACCAGAGAGGTGTCCTGGATGAGCCGCGGCTCGTCGGTGACGAATATCTCGTGCAGGGTGTCAAAGAACTCCTGCACCACGAGCCCGTCCGGCTCAACCCAGTTCGGGTCAAGGCCGTGCGCGTTGAGAAGCGGCATCATGGCAATAATCTCATTCCAGCGAGAGTTGTTGCTCAGCGGGACCACCCGCGCCGGCAGCTTGAAGACAGGCTCCTTGTCGACCTTGCCGGCCTTCGCAGCAGCCCTGGCAAGCTTGCCGGACCGCTCGACTTCGCCCTCGTCGTCGACCTCGAGCTGGAAGATCCATTGGCACAAATGGGCATGTCTCATCACCATCAGGTTGTTGTCAAAGCCGGGGCGGAGCCTCAGGATGTCAGCGGCATTCACGAAGAGCCAGGCCAGCCTCCCCTTGTCGTGCAGAGGGACGATTCGGTGGCGGATGAAGTCCACCCCGATCATCTCGAGGGTGAGCCCTGCCTGGGTGAGCCGAAGGATCCTGGTGGTGGCGATCGTAAGCTTGGCGTCGTCGGCATCGACGTCGCCCCAATCACCCCCAGGAACCGTCGGTTTCTCGCAAACCGCACAGAACACCGACAGTTTTTCCTCCTCGATAAAGCACTACCGGCCCCGCCACTCTTCCCACCTCTCCTTCATGGTGACGTCCAGGTATGCTCCTTTGGCCCTTGAGATCCAAGCGGCGCTGTCGGTGATGGCGCCTCCCTTTTGGATCTGTGGGGAGAAATAGTGGCGGAAGAGCGCCGTGCTGGGATGCACCCCGACGAAGCCCTTGCAGAGGTGTGCGAAAAGGGCCATACACGCCACATCATTTGGGGTGAAGTCCAGGAGGCGGAAGCCGAAGGTGTACATGATATCCTTGAAGAAACCAGAGAAAGGGGGACAGAGCCCGCAGGAGAAGTAGTCGACGAAGAAAGGGTACCGTTTTGGGGAGGGCCCGGCGCTGGCAGGGACGTCACGTGTGGCCGGATGCCCCGTCGTCTCTCCCCCCGTCTTCACTCCCCACGGGTCCTTGAAGAACTCCCGGAGCATGGGCACATCGACTGTCGAGGGAAAAAGGGCGAACTGCGCCCGTCGCGCCACGAGCTCGCTCTCCGACGGCTCCGCCGCGCCGGCATCCTTGGCTCTCCCCTTTCCTTTGGAGGATTTGGGCACCACTGCGGTCACGGAAAGCAGGGGATGGCGGAAGCGCGTCGGCAATGAGCAGAAGCAGGGGGCTCGAGGAAGAAGAAAAGGGGGGCAGCGGTTTCAAGATGGAGGGAGGCGCAGGAAAGGGGAAAAGTGAGCAGCGCGCCCGCGGTGATTCCTTTTTTATGGGGAGGACGCGAGCTGCCTCCTTTCCCATTAACTGCGACGCGACGCATGCGTGTGGTCGCCATCCCACGCAAGCCCCCCACGTCACGCACGGGCATGACCCCCACGTCGCACGATCGACGCGGGTCGTGGGTAAGCGCAGCGGACGAAACAGTGGCCACGGTGAAAATCCGCCCCAACTGCACGCGCACCGTTCCGGGCCTAGCCCAACAACGTGCTGCGCTTATGTGTGGCCCAGGCCCGGGGGCACCTGTCGGTGTACAAAAGTAGGGGCTCTGCTTTTGACCCCTTTACTTGTGCACGGGCAGTTAGAGCCTCCCGCCACGGTCGCGCACCACAGGGCAGGAAAGGGAAGCCAGAGAGAAGCCGAAGCCACAAGACAGACAAAGCAACGACAAGGACCAAGGCCACGAAGATCGAATGGGTGACGCAGGTTTGCCCGTCAAGGACCCTTGCTGGGGCGGCCTCAGCAGCCCCGGCAAGACCCTTGCCGGGCAGCACGCCCACGCCAGCCGAATTGAGCTACCCTTGAGCCCACCAACGCGAACAAAAGCATTGGGACGAGGCTCGAGAGGCACCTCCGTGGTGGCATGCAGATCTTTGTGAAGACCAAGAATGCTCAAGATCAACTGAGGATGGAGAGGCAACCATCCCCACCGAAGAAACCCACAAGACCCCCGGCAAGATCCTTGCTGGGGAAGCCGGCGCGCCACGGCAAGACCCTTGCCGGGCCCCCTGGCAAGACCCTTGCCGGGTCGCCCGGCAAGACCCTCACAAACGCACCAGCTGGGCCACTGCCAGGCCCACGCCAGCCAAGTCTTCACCGTCGTTCGCATGCAGCTGCCGACCCAACCAGCTGGGCAGGCACCTGCGTGGCAACATGCAGCTCTTGGTGGAGACTCCACCACAGCGCCACCTCAGCTGCCTGCCTACCTACATGGCATCGCATGCATCGCTGGCCAGGGCGCGTGTCGAAGCTAGGAGGAGCGGCGACGTACGGGACGGGCCTCACCCCCATCCCCCAATAAAGGAAAGGGACACCTAAGCCTCGCATTAAATGCGCTTTGTCCCATAATGGCTAGCGATAAGCTTAGCCACAGTACTTCGATGCCACCTCCTGGTGCCACTGTGGCGATCCCTTTGCCTATAAAAGGAGACCCAAGGCATCCAGGAGAAGGATTCGGCTCTTTTGAACCTCGTAGCACCCAGAGCTAGTTGGAGAGCTCAAGAACACTAATACAGCCACCAAAGCAGGATCACAGGGTTTTACGCATCTTTGCGGCCCGAACCTGGGTAAATCCCCTGTGTGTCATCCTCTAGTCCCGCTCTCCTCATGATTCCGCGCCCCGCAACCGCAGAAGGGATTCCAATGATCCCATAGGTGTCGTTTCCCACCGACATGGACCTGGCGTCGGGTGAGAGACCCGACTCTCCCCGACTGGCTCTTGAGAAGACATCTTGCTCTAAATTTGTAACAGAAATAGCTCGAAACAAAGACAGAGGATATTTTCGTGATACAGTGGTCAAAACCTTCGGGAGATTATATAATGAATTTTTACCGACCAAAAGAAGTATCATGCAAGAAAACGGAGTCCGGAGAGCACACGAGGTGCCCACGAGGCAGGGGGGCGCGCCCAGTAGGGTAGGGCGCGCCCTCCACCCTCCTGGACGCCTCGTATCCTTTCCGGACTACTTCTTATTTTCCTATTTTCTGAAATATTACAAAACAGAGAAAAAATACTATTAGAATTGTTTTGGAGTCGGTTTACTTACCGTACCACATACCTATTCCTTTTCGGAGTCTGAAACATTCTGGAAAGTGTCTCTTATGTATTCCTCCGGGGTTATGGTTTCAATAATATTAGTTTCAACATTTATAGGATTACCTGAGATATAATGTTTGATTCTTTGACCGTTCACCACCTTCGGATTTGTGCCTTCGAAGTTGTTGATTTTTATGGCCCCGGAACATAGACCTCCTCGATAACGTAAGGGCCTTCCCATTTAGAGAGAAGTCTTCCAGCAAAAAATCTTAAACGAGACTTGAATAGCAACACATATTCACCTACATTAAACTCACGCTTTTGTATACTTTTGTTATGCCATATTTTAACTTTTTCTTTGAACAGTTTGGCATTCTCGTAGGCCTGGGTTCTCCATTCATCAAGTGAGCTAATATCAAATAACCTCTTCTCACCGGAAAGTTTGAAATCATAATTGATCTCTTTAATAGCCCAATATGCCTTATTTTCTAGTTCGAGAGGTAAGTGACATGCTTTTCCATAAACCATTTTATACGGAGACATACCCATAGGATTTTTATATGTAGTTCCATAGGCCCATAATGCATCATCAAGTTTCTTGGACCAATTCTTTCTAGATCTATTAACAGTCTTTTGCAAAATTAATTTGAGCTCTCTATTACTCAATTCTACTTGACCACTAGACTATGGGTGATAAGGAGATGCAATTCTATGATTAACATCATACTTAGCAAGCATTTTACGAAAAGTACCATGAATAAAATGTGAACCACCATCAGTCATGAGATATCTAGGGACTCCAAACCACGGAAAAATAACTTCTTTAAGCATCTTAATAGAAGTGTTATGATCAGCACTACTAGTTGGAATAGCTTCTACCCACTTAGTAACGTAATCAACAGCAACTAAAATATGTGCATATCCATTAGAGGCAGGAAAAAGTCCCATATAATCAAAGCCCCAAACATCAAATGTTTCAATAACAAGAGAATAATTCATAGGCATTTCGTGACGTCTACTAATATTACCAATTCTCTGACATTCATCATAAGACAAGACAAACTTACGAGCATCTTTGAAGAGAGTAGGCCAATAAAAACCGGATTGCAATACCTTATGTGCAGTTCTATCTCCAGCGTGGTGTCCTCCATATGCCTCGAAATGACACTTGCATAGGATCTGTTCCTGTTCATGCTCAGGTACACAACGTCTAATAACACCATCTACTCCTTCTTTATAAAGGTGTGGGTCATCCCAGAAGTAATGTCTTAAATCATACTTTTTGTTTTCCTGGTATGTAAAACTAGGTGGTATAAATTTAGCAACAATGTAATTAGCATAATCAGCATACCATGGAGCAGTACAAGAAGCATTTATGACAGCTAATTGTTCATCAGGAAAGCTGTCATCAATAGGTAGTGGGTCATCAAGAACATTCTCTAACCTAGACAAGTTGTCTGCAACGGGGTTCTCAGCTCCCTTTCTATCAATAATATTCAAATCAAATTCTTGTAGCAAGAGAACTCATCTAATAAGTCTAGGTTTAGCATCTTTCTTTTCCATAAGATATTTAATAGCAGCATGATCAGCGTGAATAGTTACTTTTGAATCAACAATGTAAGGTCTAAACTTATCACAAGCAAATACAACAGCTAAGAATTCTTTTTCAGTAGTAGCATAATTTCTCTGGGCAGCATCTAGAGTTTTACTAGCATATTGAATAACATTTAATTTCTTATCAACTCTTTGCCCTAGGACAGCACCTACAGCATAATCACTAGCATCACACATAATTTCAAAGGGTAAATTCCAATCAGGTGGCTGAACAATAGGTGAAGTGATCAAAGCTTTCTTAAGTATTTCAAATGCTTCTATACAATCATCATCAAAGACAAAAGGAATATCCTTTTCTAATAAATTAGTCAGAGGCCTAGAGAATTTAGAAAATTCCTTAATGAACCTCCTATAAAAACCGGCATGACCAAGGAAACTTTGTATACCTTTAATGTCCTTGGGACACGTCATCTTTTCAATTGCATCAACTTTAGCTTTATCAACTTCAATACCTCTTTCAGAAATTTTATGCCCCAAGACAATGCCTTCATTAACCATAAAGTGGCACTTCTCCCAATTCAAAACAAGACTAGTATCTTCGCATCTCTGCAAAACTCGCTCAGGGTTGCTCAAACAATCATCAAAGGAGGATCCATAAACGGAGAAATCATCCATGAATACCTCACAAATATTTTCACAGAAGTCAGAGAATATAGCCATCATGCATCTTTGAAAGGTAGCAGGTGCATTACATAAACCAAAAGGCATACGTCTATAAGCAAAAGTACCAAAAGGGCAAGTAAAAGTAGTCTTTGCTTGATCATCCGCTGACACAGGTATTTGGGAGAAACCAGAGTAACCATCTACAAAGCAAAAATGTGTATGTTTGGATAGTATTTCTAGCATTTGATCAATAAAAGGTAAAGGGTAATGATCTTTTTTAGTAGCTTTATTTAATTTACGGAAATCAATTACCATCCTATAACCTGTAATAATTCTTTGCGGGATCAATTCATCTTTATCATTAGGAACGACAGTAATACCTCCCTTCCTAGGGACACAATGGACATGACTTACCCACTGACTATCAGCAACGGGATAAATTATACCTGCCTCGAGGAGCTTTAGTATTTCCTTTCTTACCACTTCTTTAATCTTAGGATTTAAACGTCGTTGGTGATCAATAACTGGTTTGGCATCTTCTTCCAAATTTATTTTGTGTTGGCATAAGGTGGGACTAATGCCCTTAAGATCATCAAGAGTATATCCAATAGCAACATGGTGCTTCTTCAGAGTTTTCAATAATCTTTCCTCTTCTTGCTCTGAAAGGTTAGCACTAATAATAATAGGATATATCTTCTTTTCATCAAGATAAGCATATTTAAGAGTATTAGGTAATGGTTTAAGCTCAAACACGGGATCACCCTTGGGTGGAGGGGGATCCCCTAGGATTTCAACATGCAAGTTGTGTTTCAAAATAGGTCCCTGTTTAAAGAATACTTCATCTATCTCCCTCCTTTCATTAAACATATCATTTCATGGTCTAGCAAATATTGTTCTAAAGGATCAGTAGGAGGCACGGCAATAGAAGCAATACCAATTATTTCATCCTTACTAGGCAATTCTTTATCATGGGGTTGTCTATGAAACTTAGCAAAATTAAACTCATGAGACATATCCCCCAAACCAATAGTAACAACATCTTTTTCGCAATCTATCTTAGCATTAACAGTATTCAAGAAGATTCTACCAAATATAATGGGACAAAAGTCATCTTGTGGGGAACCAAGAACAAGAAAATCAGCAGGGTATTTAACTTTCCCACACAAGACTTCAACATCTCTAACAATCCCAATTGGTGAAATAGTATCTCTATTAGCAAGCTTAACTGTAACATCAATTTCTTCTACCTCAGCAGGTGCAATATCATGCATAATTTCTTCATATAAGTAAAAAGGTATTGCACTGGCACTAGCACCCATATCACATAAGCCATGATAACAATGATCTCCTATTTTAACAGAAATAACAGGCATGCCTACAACAGGTCTATGTTTCTTAGCATCGGGTCTAGCAATTCTAGTAGCTTCATCGCAGAAATAAATAACATGCCCATCAATATTATCGTCCAAGAGATCTTTAAACATAGCAATACTAGGTTCAACTTTAATTTGCTCAGGTGGTGTATATGTTCTAGTATTACTCTTACGAACCACAATTGAAGCTTTAGCATGATCCTTTATCCTAACAGGGAAAGGTGGTTTCTCAACATAAGTAGTAGGAACAATAGGATCATTATAAGTGATAATCTTTTCTTCAACTGTAACAGGTGCAACTACTTTTACTTCAGTGGGAGGATTATATTTAAACCACTTCTCCTTAGGGAGATCACCATGAGTAGCAAATGATTCACAGAAATAAGCTACTATCTCAGAGTCAAGTCCATATTTAGTGCTAAAGCCACGAAAAGCATTGGTATCCATAAAAGATTTAACACAATCAAACTTAGGTGTCATACCTGATCCTTACCATCGTCGGAATCCCAATCTTCAGAGTTGCGTTTAATTCTTTCCCATAAATCTCACTTGAATTCAATAGTCTTCATCATATAAGAACCAGCACAAGAAGTATCAAGCATGGTGCGATTATTGAGAGAAAGCCGAGCATAAAAGTTTCAAATAATCATTTCTCTTGAGAGCTCATCATTGGGGCATGAATATAACATTGGCTTAAGCCTCCCCCAATCTTGAGCGATGCTTTCTCCTTCGTGAGGCCAAAAATATGTAATTGCAATCACGATGAACAAGATGCATAGGATAAAACTTCTTATGAAATTCCAATTTTAATCGTTTATAGTCCCAGGATCCCATATCATCACATAGCCTATACCATGTCAATGCATCTCCCTTCAAAGATAAAGGGAAGACCTTCTTCTTAACAACATCATCGGGCATACCTGCAAGCTTAAATAATCCACAAACTTCATCCACATAGATAAGCTGTAAATCGGGATGCAATGTTCCATCTCCTGCAAAGGGATTAGATAGCAGTTTTTCTACCATACCCGAAGGAATTTCAAAATAAACATTTTCAGTAGGTTCAGTAGGTTGAGGAGCAACTCTTTGCTCTACTGGTCGGGGTCAAGATACCCCGAACAAGCCCCTCAAAGGATTAATTTCCATAGTAACAAGTGACAGTAAATTTCAGCACACTATATAAATATTTCCTTTCCAAGTTCCACTCACCAAAGGCGCTTCACTGCCCGGCAACGGCACCAGAAAAGAGTATTGATGACCCACAAGTGTAGGGGATCTACCGTAGTCCTTTCGATAAGTAAGAGTGTCGAACCCAACGAGGAGCAGAAGGAAATGACAAGCGGTTTTCAGTAAGGTATTCTCTGCAAGCACTGAAATTTGTAGGTAACAGATAGTTTTGGGATAAGATAGTTTGTAACGGGTAACAAGCAATGAAAGTAAATAAAGTGCAGCAAGGTGGCCCAATCCTTTTTGTAGCAAAGGACAAGCCTGGACAAGTTCTTATATAGAGAAAAGCGCTCCCGTCAAGCTAGTTTTCATCACGCTCATATGATTCGCGTTCGTTACTTTGATAATTTGATATGTGGGTGGACCGGTTCTTGGGTACTGCCCTTTCTTGGACAAGCATCCCACTTATGATTAACACCTATTGCAAGCATCCACAACTACAAAATAAGTATTAAGGTAAACCTAACCATAGCATGAAACAAGTGGATCCAAATCAGCCCCTTACGAAGCAACGCATAAACTAGGGTTTAAGCTTCTGTCACTCTAGCAACCCATCATCTACTTATTACTTCCCAATGCCTTCCTCTAGGCCCAAATAATGGTGAAGTGTCATGTAGTCGACGTTCACATAACACCACTAGAGGAGAGACAACATACATCTCATCAAAATATCGAAGCGAATACCAAATTCACATGACTACTAATAGCAAGACTTCACCCATGTCCTCAGGAACAAACGTAACTACTCACAAAGCATATTCATGTTCATGATCAGAGGGGTATTAATATGCATTAAAGATCTGAACATATGATCTTTCACCAAATAAACCAACAAGCATCAACTACAAGGAGTAATCAACACTACTAGCAACCCACAGTTACCAATCTGAGGTTTTGGTACAAAGATTGGATACAAGAGATGAACTAGGGTTTGAGAGGAAATGGTGCTGGTGAAGATGTTGATGGCGATTGACCCCCTCCCGATGAGAGGATCGATGGTGATGACGATGGTGATGATTCTGTTGGAAATATGCCCTAGAGGCAATAATAAAAGCATTATTATTATATTTCCTTGTTCATGATAATTGTCTTAATTCATGCTATAACTGTATTATCCGGAAATCGTAATACACGTGTGAATACATAGACCACAATACGTCCCTAGTGAGCCTCTAGTTGACTAGCTCGTTGATCGACAGATAGTCATGGTTTCTGACTATGGACATCGATGTCATTGACAACGGGATCACGTCATTAGGAGAATGACGTGATGGACAAGACCCAATCCTAAGCATAGTACAAAGATCGTGTAGTTCGTTTTGCTAGAGCTTTTTCCAATGTCAAGTATCTCTTCCTTAGACCGTGAGATCGTGTAACTCCTGGATACCGTAGGAATGCCTTGGGTGTACCAAACGTCACAACGTAACTGGGTGACTATAAAGGTGCACTACAGGTATCTCCGAAAGTGTCTGTTGGGTTGACACGGATCGAGACAGGGATTTGTCACTCCGTATGACGGAGAGGTATCACTGGGCCCACTCGGTAATGCATCATCATAATGAGCTCAGAGTGATCAAGTGTCTGGTCACGGGATCATGCATTACGGTACGAGTAAAGTGACTTGCCGGTAACGAGACTGAACGAGGTATTGGGATACCGACGATCGAGTCTCGCAAGTAACATACCGTCGACAAAGGGAATAGCATACGGGTTGATTGAACCTCGACATCGTGGTTCATCCGATGACAACATCGAGGAACGTGTGGGAACCAACATGGGTATCCAGATCCCGCTGTTGGTTATTGACCGGAGAGCGTCTCGGTCATGTCAGATGTCTCCCGAACCCGTAGGGTCTACACACTTAAGGTTCGCGACGCTTAGGGTTAATAGGAAGACAAGTATGTGATTACCGAATGTTGTTCGGAGTCCCGGATGAGATCCCGGACGTCACGAGGAGTTCCGGAATGGTCCGGAGGTAAAGATTTATATATGGAAAGTGGTTAAACGGACTCCGGGAAGTTTCGGGGGTATACCGGTAATGTACCGGGGCCATCGGGAGAGTTCCGGAGGTCCACCGGGAGGGGCCACCCCTCCCGGGGGGCCACATGGGCTAAGTGGGAGAGGGAGCCAGCCCCTGGTGGGCTGGGCGCACCTCCCCACCTAGGCCCATGCGGCTAGGGCTTGGGGAGGGGAAACCCTAAAGGGGCAAAGGGGGCGCCCCCCCTGGCTTGGGGGGCAAGCCACCCCTTTCCTCCTCCCTTGGCCGCGCCCCTCTAGATGCCATCTAGAGGGGCCGCCCTCTCCCTTCCTCCTATAAATAGAGGGGTGGGGGAGGCTGCATACACCATTGAAGGCGCAGCCCTCCCTCCCCAAAGACCTCTCTTTCTCCACGCGAAGCTTGGCGAAGCCTCGCCGAGAACTGCCAGACCAACCGCACCACGCCGTCGTGCTGCCATTGGAGTTGTCTTCCTCAACCTCTCCTTCATCCTTGCTGGATCAAGACGGAGGAGACGCCATCGTCCCGTCGTGTGTTGAACGCGGAGGTGCTGTCCGTTCGGCACTTGGTCATCGGTGATCGGAATCACGTTGGGAACGCGTCTTCATCATCACCACTCCCTCGAACGCTTCCGTACTCGATCTACAAGTGGTATGTAGATGCAAACTCTCTCTCTTGACTCGTTGCTTAGTAGAACTCATAGATGGATCTTGGTGAAACCGTAGGAAATTTTTTATTTTCTGGAACGTTACCCAACAGTGGCATCATGAGCTAGGTCTATGCGTAGTTCTCTTTGCACGAGTAGAACACAATTTAGTTGTGGGCGTGGATCTTGTCAATTTACTTGCCGCTACTAGTCTTATCTTGCTTCCGCGGTATTGTGGGATGAAGCGGCCCGGACCAACCTTACACGTACGCTTACGTGAGGCCGGTTCCACCGACTAACATGCACTAGATGCATAAGGTGGCTGGTGGGTGTCTGTCTCTCCTACTTTAGTTGGAGCGGATTCGATGAAAAGGGTCCTTATGAAGGGTAAATAGAAGTTGACAAGATCACGTTGTGGTTATTCGTAGGTAAGAAAACGTTCTTGCTAGAACCCAATTGCAGCCACGTAAAGATGCAACAACAATTAGAGGACGTCTAACTTGTTTTTGCAGCAATTGTCATGTGATGTGATATGGCCAAGTTGTGATGAATGATGAATGACACATTGTGATGTATGAGATCATGTTCTTGTAATAGGAATCACGACTTGCATGTCGATGAGTATGACAACCTGCAGGAGCCATAGGAGTTGTCTTTATTTTTTGTATGACCTGCGTGTCATTGAAGAACGCCATGTAACTTACTTTACTTTATTGCTAAACGCGTTAGCCATAGAAGTAGAAGTAGTCGTTGGCGTGACAACTTCATGGAGGCACAATGATGGAGATCATGATGATGGAGATCATGGTGTCATGCCGGTGACAAGATGATCATGGAGCCCCGAAGATGGAGATCATTGGAGCTTTATGATATTGGCCATATCATGTCACTACTATATAATTGCATGTGATGTTTATTATGTTTATACATCTTGTTTACTTAGAACGACGGTAGTGAATAAGATGATCCCTTACAACAATTTCAAGAAGTGTTTCCCTAATTGCACCGTTGCCAAAGTTCATCGTTTCTAAGCACCACGTGATGATCGGGTGTGATGGATTCTTACGTTCACATACAACGGGTGTAAGACAGATTTACACACGCGAAAACACTTAGGGTTTACTTGACAAGCCTAGCATGTACAGACATGGCCTCGGAACACAGAGACCGAAAGGTCGAACAAGAGTCGTATGGAAGATACGATCAACATGAGAATGTTCACCGACGAGACTGGTCCGTCTCACGTGATGATCGGACACGGCCTAGTCGACTCGGATCGTGTAACACTTAGATGACTAGAGGGATGTCTAATCTAAGTGGGAGTTCATTTAAATTTTACTAGATGAACTTAATTATCATGAACTTAGTCTAAAAACTTTTAAATGATATGTCTTGTAGATCAAATGGCCAACGCTCATGTCAACTTGAACTTCAACGCGTTCCTAGAGAAAACCAAGCTGAAAGATGACGGCGGCAACTATACGGACTGGGTCCTAACTTGAGGATCATCCTCATAGCTGCCAGGAAACAATATGTCCTAGAAGGACCGCTTAGGTGACGCCTCCGTCTGCAGAACCAAGACATTATGAATGCTTGGCAGTCTCGGCTGATGATTACTCCCTCGTTCAAAGGCGGCATGCTTTACAGCTTAGAACCGGGGCTCCAAAAGCGCTTTTGAGCATCACGGAGCATATGAGATGTTCGAGGAGCTGAAACTTCTTTTCCAAGCTCACGCCCGGTCGAGAGATATGACATCTCCGACAAGTTCTATAGTTGTAAGATGGAGGAAAACAGTTACATCACAAGTGAGCATATTCGAAGATGTCCGGGTTGCACAACCGTATGACCCAATTTGAATATTAACCTGCCTCGATGAGGCGGTCATTGATGTAATCCTCCATCGCTCCCACCAAGCTACAAGAGCTTTGTGATGAAGTACAACATGCGACGGATGGTAAAGACCATTCCTGAAGTGTTCTCTATGCTGAAGTCAGCCGAGGTTGAAATCAAGAAAGAACATCAAGTGTTGATGGTCAATAAGACCACTAAGTTCAAGAAAGGCAAGGGTAAGAAGAACTTCAAGAAGGACGGCAAGGAGGTTGTCGCGCCCGGTAAGCGAGTTGCCGGGAAGAAGTCAAAGAATGGACCCAAACCCGAGACTGAGTGCTTTTATTGCAAGGAGGGGTCATCGAAGCGGAACTGCCCCAAATACTTAGCGGACAAGAAGGCCGCAACACCAAAGGTATATTTGATATACATGTAATTGATGTGTACTTTGCCAAGACTCGTAGTAACTCCCGGGTATTTGATACCGTGCCGTTGCTCATATTTGTAATTCACAGCAGGAGCTGCGGAATAAGCGGAAGCAGCAAAGGGACGAGGTGACGATGCGCGTCCGAATGGTTCAGTCGATGTGATCGCCGTCGGCACGCTTACTCTTCATTTACCTACGGGATTAGTTATGAACCTTAATAATTGTTATTTGGTGCCAAGTTTGAGCATGAATATTGTATCTGGATCTTGTTTAATGCAAGATGGCTACTCATTTAAATCCGAGAATAATGGTTGTTCTATTTATATGAGAGATATGTATTATGGTCATGCTCATATTGTCAATGGTTTATTCTTAATGAATCTCGGCGTAGTATTACACATGTTTATAGTGTGAATACCAAAAGATGTAAAGTTGATAACGATAGTCCCACATACTTGTGGCACCGCCGCCTTGGTCACATTGGTGTCAAGCGCATGAAGAAGCTCCATGCTGATGGACTTTTGGAGTCTTTAGATTATGAATCATTTGACACATGCGAACCATGCCTCATGGGCAAGATGACCAAGACTCCATTCTCCGGAAAATTGGAGCGAGCAACCAACTTGTTGGAAATCATACATACCGATGTGTGCGGTCCAATGAGCGTTGAGGCTCGCGGAGGGTATCGTTATGTTCTCACTCTCACAGATGACTTAAGTAGATATGGGTATGTCTACTTGATGAAACACAAGTCTGAGACCTTTGAAAAGTTCAAGGAATTTCAGAATGAAGTAGAGAATCAACGTGACCGAAAGATAAAATTCTTACGATCGGATCGTGGAGGAGAATATTTAAGTCACGAATTTGGTACACACTTAAGAAAATGTGGAATCGTTTCACAGCTAACGCCGCCTGGAACACCTCAGCTTAATGGTGTGTCCGAACGTCGTAATCGCACTCTATTGGATATGGTGCGGTCTATGATGTCTCTTACCGATTTACCGCTATCATTTTGGGGATACGCTCTAGAGACAGCTACATTCACTTTAAATAGGGCACCGTCTAAATCCGTTGAGACGACACCGTATGAATTATGGTTTGGGAAGAAACCTAAGCTGTCGTTTCTAAAAGTTTGGGGATGCGATGCTTATGTCAAGAAACTTCAACCTGAAAGCTTCGAACCCAAGTCGGAAAAATGCGTCTTCATAGGATACCCTAAGGAAACCATAGGGTATACCTTCTACTTAAGATCTGAGGGCAAGATCTTTGTTGCCAAGAACGGATCCTTTCTCGGAAAAGAGTTTCTCTCGAAAGAAGTAAGTGGGAGGAAAGTAGAACTCGATGAAGTACTACCTCTTGAACAGGATAGTAGTGCTACTCGGAAAGTGTTCCTGTGATGCCTACACCAACCCAAGAGGAAATTCATGATGATGATCAAGGTACTTGGATCAAGTTGCTCTTGAACTTCAGAGGTCCACTAGGACACGCCCGCACTGCAGTGGTACGGCAACCCTGTCTTGGAAATCATGTTGTTAGACAACAATGAACCTTCGAACTATGAAGAAGCGATGGCGGGCCCAGATTCCAACAAATGGCTAGAAGCCATGAAGTCCGAGATAGAATCCATGTATGAAAACAAAGTGTGGACTTTGGTGACTTGCCCGATGATCGGCGAGCAATAGAAAACAAATGGATCTTTAAGAAGAAGACGGACGCGGATGGTAATGTCACCATCTATAAAGCTCGACTTGTCGCTAAGGGTTATCGGCAAGTTCAAGGGATTGACTACGATGAGACTTTCTCTCCCGTAGCGAAGCTTAAGTCCGTCTGAATCATGTTAGCAATTGCCGCATACTATGATTATGAGATATGGCAGATGGACGTCAAAACAGCGTTCCTTAACGGCTATCTTAAGGAAGAGCTGTATATGATGCAGCCGGAAGGTTTTGTCGATCCTAAGAATGTCGACAAAGTATGCAAGCTCCAGCGATCCATTTATGGGCTGGTGCAAGCATCTCGAGTTGGAACATTCGCTTTGATGAGATGATCAAAGCGTTGCTTAGTTTATGCAGACTTATGGAGAAGCCTGCGTTTACAAGAAAGTGAGTGGGAGCTCAGAGCATTTCTCATATTATATGTAGATGACATACTTTTGATGGGAAATGATATAGAATTCTTGGACAGCATTAAGGCCTACTTGAATAAGTGTTTTTCAATGAAGGACCTTGGAGAAGCTGCTTATATATTAGGCATCAAGATCTATAGAGATAGATCGAGACGCCTCATAGGTCTTTCACAAAGCACATACCTTGATAAGATTTTGAAGAAGTTCAAAATGGATCAGTCCAAGAAGGGGTTCTTGCACATGTTGCAAGGTGTGAGATTGAGCTCAGCTCAATGCCCGACCACGGCAAAAGATAAAGAAGTGATGAGTGTCATCCCCTATGCCTCAGCCATAGGATCTATTATGTATGCCATGCTGTGTACCAGACCTGATGTAAACCTTGCCGTAAGTTTGGTAGGAAGGTACCAAAGTAATCCCGCAAGGAACACCGGACAGCTCAAGAATATCCTGAAGTACACGAAAAGGACAAAGGACATGTTTCGTTTATGGAGGTGACGAAGAGCTCGTCAGAAAGGGTTACGTCGACGCTAGCTTCGACACGCATCTGGATGACTCTAAGTCACAAACCGGATACGTGTATATGTTGAATGGTGGAGCGAAGCTGGTGCAGGCAAGCGAAGCGTCGTGGCGGGATCTACATGTGAAGCGGAGTACATGGCAGCCTCGGAGGCAGCACATGAAGCAATTTGGGTGAAGGAGTTCATCACCGACCTAGGAGTCATACCCAATGCGTCGGGGCCGATCAAACTCTTCCGTGACAACACCGGAGCTATTGCACTAGCCAAGGAGCCTGTGTTTCACAAGAAGACCAGGCACATCAAGCGTCGCTTCAACTCCATCCGTGAAAATGTTCAGGATGGAGACATAGAAATTTAGAAGTGCATACGGATCTGAATGTCGCAGATCCGCTGACTAAACCTCTTCCACGGGCAAAACATGATCAACACCGTAACTCTCTGGGTGTTCGATTCATCACAATGTAAACTAGATTATTGACTCTAGTGCAAGTGGGAGACTGTTGGAAATATGCCCTAGAGGCAATAATAAAAGCATTATTATTATATTTCCTTGTTCATGATAATTGTCTTAATTCATGCTATAACTGCATTATCCGGAAATCGTAATACACGTGTGAATACATAGACCACAATACGTCCCTAGTGAGCCTCTAGTTGACTAGCTCGTTGGTCGACAGATAGTCATGGTTTCTCGACTATGGACATCAGATGTCATTGACAAGCGGGATCACGTCATTAGGAGAATGACGTGATGGACAAGACCAATCCTAAGCATAGCACAAAGATCGTGTAGTTCGTTTTGCTAGAGCTTTTTCCAATGTCAAGTATCTCTTCCTTAGACCGTGAGATCGTGTAACTCCCGGATACCGTAGGAATGCCTTGGTGTACCAAAGCGTCACAACGTAATCGGGTGACTATAAAGGTGCATTACAGGTATCTCCGAAAGTGTCTGTTGGGTTGACACGGATCGAGATGTGGATTTGTCACTCCGTATGACGGAGAGGTATCATCGGGCCCACTCGGTAATGCATCATCATAATGAGCTCAGAGTGATCAAGTGTCCGGTCACGGGATCATGCATTACGGCACGAGTAAAGTGACTTGCCGGTAACGACTAAACGAGGTATTGGGATACCGGCGATCGAGTCTCGGGCAAGTAACATACCGTCGACAAAGGGAATAGCATACGGGGTTGATTGAACCCTCGACATCGTGGTTCATCCGATGACAACATCGAGGAACGTGTGGAACCAACATGGGTATCCAGATCCCGCTGTTGGTTATTGACCGGAGAGCGTCTCGGTCATGTCTGCATGTCTCCCGAACCCGTAGGGTCTACACACTTCAGGTTCGGTGTCGTTAGGGTTAATAGGAAGACAAGTATGTGATTACCGAATGTTGTTCGGAGTCCCGGATGAGATCCCGGACGTCACGAGGAGTTCCGGAATGGTCCGTAGGTAAAGATTTATATATGGAAAGTGGCTAAACGGACTCCGGGAAGTTTCGGGGTATACTGTAATGTACCGGGGCCACGGGAGAGTTCCGAGGTCCACGGGAGGGGCCACCCTCCCGGGGGCCACATGGGCTAAGTGGGAGAGGGAGCCAGCCCCTGGTGGGCTGGGCGCACCTCCCACCTAGGCCCATGCTAGGGCTTGGGGAGGGAAACCCTAAAGGGGCAAAGGGGCGCCGGCTTGGGGGGCAAGCCACCCCTTTTCTCCTCCCCTTGGCCGCCGCCCCCCCCTCTAGATGCCATCTAGAGGGGGCCGGCCCCCTCTCCCTTCCTCCTATAAATAGAGGGGTGGGGGGGAGGGCTGCATACACCATTGAAGGCGCAGCCCCTCCCCTCCCCAACACCTCTCTTTCTCCACGCGAGCTTGGCGAAGCCTCGCCGAGAACTGCCGTACCAACCGCACCACGCCGTCGTGCTGCCATTGGAGTTGTCTTCCTCAACCTCTCCTTCATCCTTGCTGGATCAAGACGGAGGAGACGCCATCGTCCCGTACGTGTGTTCAACGCGGAGGTGCTGTCCGTTCAACACTTGGTCATCGGTGATCGGAATCACGTTGGGAACGTCTTCATCATCACCACTCCCTCGAACGCTTCCGTACTCGATCTACAAGTGGTATGTAGATGCAAACTCTCTCTCTTGACTCGTTGCTTAGTAGAACTCATAGATGGATCTTGGTGAAACCGTAGGAAAATTTTTATTTTCTGGAACGTTACCCAACAGATTCCCCCTCCCGGAGGGAAGTTTCCCCTGTAGAACAGCTCCGTCGGAGCCCTAGATTGGTTCCGCCAAGGTTCCGCCTCGTGGCGGCGGAGTTTCGTCCCAAAAGCTTGCTTATGATTTTTTCCAGGGTAAAAGACTTCATATAGCAGAAGATGGCCACCGGAGGGCTGCCAGGTGGCCCACGATGCAGGGGGCGCGCCCCCACCCTCGTGGCCAGGGTGTGGGCCCCCTATGGTACTTCTTCCACTCAATAATTATCATTAATTCCAAAAATGACTTTCGTGGAGTTTCAGGACTTTTGGAGCTGTGCAGAATAGGTCTCCAATATTTGCTCCTTTTCCATCCCAGAATCCCAGCTGTCGGCATTCTCCCTCTTCATGTCAACCTTGTAAAATAAGAGAGAATGGCCATAAGTATTGTGACATAACGTGTAATAACAGCCCATAATGCAATAAATATCGATATAAAAGCATGATGCAAAATGGACGTATCAAGGGGCTACTGAGGGAGTCCTAGACTAAGGGGTCCTCGGACGGCCGGACTATTGGACTATGAAGATACAAGATAGAAGACTTTGTCCCGTGTCCGGATGGGACTCTCCTTGGCGTGGAAGGCAAGCTTCGCGATTCAGATATGTAGATTCCTTTCTCTGTAATCGACTTGGTATAACCCTAGCTCTCCTGGTGTCTATATAAACTGGAGGGTTTAGACTTCTAGGGTTTAGACACAACAACCATAATCTCATAGGCTAGACTTCTAGGGTTTAGCCATTACGATCTCGTGGTAGATCAACTCTTGTAATACTCATATTTATCAAGATCAATCAAGCAAGAAGTAGGGTATTACCTCCATAGAGAGGGCACGGACCTGGGTAAACATCGTTTCCCCCGCCTCTTGTTACCATTAGCCTTAGATGCACAGTTCTGGACCCCCTACCCGAGATTCGCCGATTTTGACACCGACATTGGTGCTTTCATTGAGAGTTCCTCTGTGTCGTTGAAGATAGGCTTGATGGCTCCATCAATCATCTACAACGATGCAGTCCAGGTGGAGACCTTCCTCCCCGGATAGATCTTCGTATTCGGAGGCTTCGCACTGCGGGCCAACTCGCTTGGCCATCTAGAGCAGATCGATAGCTACGCCCCTGGCCATTAGGTCAGATTTGGAAGCCTGAAATTTGTGGCTGATATCCACGGACACTTGATCTTCGACGGATTCGAGCCCATGACGGCTGTCCTCGGCCACCATGATGAACATGACCTAGATCTGTCATCTGGCCGCACACAGGAGCTAACGCCTGTGACCGCCCTGGCCCTAGAGCCGGAGCGGACTGCGTCGACCGAAGACGAGAAGCTCAGCCCCGTCGCGGAGGCCCTAGACTCAGCGGTGCTCGAGCCGCACACAGACCCAACATCGAGCTGGGCTTGTGTTTCCGGAACCTCGGACTCATCTCCGGCCATGGATTCCAGACGGCGTGTAACCGCGTCCATCGAACCTGATTGGGCACCGGTTTTAGAGTTCAGCTCCGTGGACATCTTCCAGCACTCGCCTTTTGGCGACGTGTTAAGCTCATTAAGATCCCTCTCCTTGTCAGGGACCTCTCGGCCGAACTATGTCTGGCTCGAATGGGAAGTGGATGACGAAGAACTTCGTTTCCCACCCACCACCCACTTTGTAGCCACTGTCGATGACTTAACCGACATGCTCGATTACGACTCCGAAGACATCGACGGTATGGACGACGATGCCGGAGAGGAGCAAGAACCACTGCCTATAGGGCGTTGGACAGCCACCTCCTCGTACGACTTATACATGGTGGCTACACCCAAAGAAAATAACGGTGATGATGAAAATCCAGTCGAGGATAAACCTCCTGAGATTCAGCCGAAGCACCGACGTCAGCGGCGCCGCTCTAAGCCACACCATAGTAAAAACAGCAATACCGCCACAGAAGAGGATAACATGCCGGACGGTGCCGAAGACAATGAAGACCCCGTTGAGCCAACCTCCGAACAGGAGGAACAGAATGATGAGCGAGTCAGCCCTGGCGAACAGGCCGTGAACGAAGACTCGGAGGATAGCAATTACCTTCCGCTCTCCGAGGACAAGGTTAGCCTCGGTGACAAAGATTTCATCGTGCCTGAAGAGCCCGCCGAGCAGGAGCACTTTAAGCGTCAGCTAATTGCCACTGCAAGAAGCCTGAAAAATAAGCAGCAGCTGCTTCTAGCTGATCAAGACCTGCTCAATGAAAGATGGACTGATGTCCTGGCAGCTAAGGAATATGGCCTCGAGCGCCCAACCAAAAGCTACCCGAAGCGCAAACTGTTGCCAAAATTCGATGACGAGGTGCTGGAACCCGTCCTACCAAGGTATAGTGCGGCTGACCGACCACCACGCGGCCGGGACAAAGCGGTACCTCAAGCCGAATACCAGCCCGCGCTACCCCGCCGAACAAACAAAAATACAACAACTCGGGGATATACACATTACCTGCGACGTGATTTGGAAAAGAGAGCAGGTCAGACAAGATCAATCTATGGATCACGGGGGCGTGCCTCTACGCGCAACAATGGCCATCTAGATGAACGTGACAAACATAACCACGTCTGGGCGGAAAACCACAGACGAGCCCCATCCGATCTACGTCACGACTTGGCCCGAT
This sequence comes from Aegilops bicornis, assembly GCA_021605145.1. Lineage (NCBI taxonomy): Eukaryota > Viridiplantae > Streptophyta > Magnoliopsida > Poales > Poaceae > Aegilops > Aegilops bicornis. The sequence goes on from CM038673.1 coordinate 524,917,784, forward strand.
ATAGAGGCACCGCACACCCCCTTTGCTTCACTGACGAAGTAGTGGGACATGATTTCCTAGAAGGTTTCGAACCCGTAAACATCGAATCATACGACGGCACAACAGACCACGCGGTGTGGATTGAGGATTTTCTTCTCCACATTCATATGGCCCGCGGCAATGATCTTCACGCCATCAAATACCTCCCACTCAAACTCAAGGGACCAGCTAGATATTGGTTAAACAGTCTGCCCGAAAACTCCATTGGCAACTAGGAGGAATTGGAGGGCGCCTTCCTCGACAACTTCCAAGGCACATATGTCTGACCTCCGGATACCGATGACCTAAGTCATATAATCCAACAGCCCGGAGAGTCAGCCAGGAAATTCTGGAGTCGGTTCCTAACTAAAAAGAACCAGATCGTCGATTGTCTGGACGCCGAAGCCCTGGCGGCCTTTAAGCACAGCATCCGTGATGAATGGCTGGCCAGACACCTCGGCCAGGAAAAACCGAAGTCCATGTCAGCCCTCACGACACTCATGACCCGCTTCTGTGCGGGCGAAGACAGTTGGCTAGCCCGTAGCAACAACAATACAAGCGAACCTGGCACCTCTGAAGCCAGGAACAGCAACGGCAAGCCCCGACGCAATAGACATAAGCGTCGAAACAATGGTGATAGCACCGAAGACACGGCGGTCAACGCCGGATTCAGTGGCTCTAAGTACGGTCAGCGGAAGAATCCATTCAAGAGAAATAATCTGGGCCCATCCAGTCTGGACCGCATACTAGATCGACCATGCCAAATCCATGGCACTCCTGATAAACCAGCCAATCATACCAACAGAGAATGCTAGGTTTGCAAACAGGCCGGCAAGTTAAATGCCGAGAATAAGCAGAAAGGGTCGCAAAGCGATGACGATGACGAGGAACCCCGACCACCGAACACAGGGGGACAGAAGAAATCCCCCCCCAGTTAAAACGGTGAATATGATATATGCCATGCATATCCCCAAGAAGGAGCGCAAGCGTGCACTCAGGGATGTCTACGCGATGGAGCCAGTCGCCACAAAGTTCAACCCATGGTCCTCTTGTCCGATCACCTTCGATCGCAGGGACCACCCGACCAGTATCCATCATGGCGGTTCAGCCGCACTGGTCCTTGACCCAATTATTGATGGATTTCATCTCACGCGAGTCCTCATGGATGGTGGCAGTAGCCTGAACCTGCTCTATCAGGATACAGTGCACAAAATGGGTATCGATCCCTCAAGGATCAAGCCCACTAAAACCACCTTTAAAGGTGTCATACCAGGTGTAGAGGCCTGTTGTATGGGCTCAATCACAGTGGAAGTGGTCTTCAGATCCCCGGATAATTTTTGAAGCGAAGAGTTAATCTTCGATATCGTCCCTTTCCGTAGTGGTTATCATGCACTGCTCGGACGAACCGCATTCGCTAAATTCAATGTGGTGTCGCACTATGCCTACCTCAAGCTCAAGACGCCTGAACCACGTGGCGTAATAACGGTCAACGGAAATACGGAGCGCTCCCTCTGTACGGAGGAGCACACCGCGGCCCTTGCAGCAGAAGTACAGAATAGCCTTTTTAGGCAGAACCTCAAATTGGCAGTGAAGCCCTCAGACACCGTTAAGCGTGTCCAAACTACTATGCGGCTGGACGGTCCAGTTCGTCCAGAGCTTGACTAGCAATCCGGCCTCTGTCCCAGTCCCGATCAAGCAATGACATTTGTTCCGCACACTTAAAATACCATGGGCACGGACGGAGGCCTAGCTAGATCGCGGTCCACAATGTGGCTCAACCGCCCCTGGATCCGCATACCTTTACTTTTTCTCTTTCTTTCAGGTTTTTCTCTTCTTGAGGCTTTTCCGATAACCTGATAATCGGACCCATCACGGGACGGATACACCAAGGAGGCAAGGAGCTTTGACGTACAAGGGAATACCCAGGTGGTCTCTGCTAACGATCGCTATACCTATTTTACATACCCGCGCGCAGCTTGCTCTTGGTCATGGCATGTTAAATAGCCTTACTTGCTTATCGCATTACTTGTACAAGTACGCCTCGACGTATTAATCAAATTACAATGGAAAATAATTTGTAGCGTCAGCTTATTACTTGATATTTTCCTTGTCTTTGTATTTTTTATCAATTGCATCCGTAAACTTTGGTACGCATTACTTCGCCAGGGGCTTCATTACGCCTCGCAATATGGCAATCAAGTCCGAACACTTTTACACTACAGTTCGGCACCCCGAACTTATAGCAATATATTCATCGGCTCCGAATCATGTCTTTGGTCAACAGTTGGGTTGCCCGGCTCCTGTGCTTACTACCTTAAGTTCCGCTATATCGGCTAGGGTAGTAAAGGGAGAACTCCTGCGATTGTGTCCCAGTTCTTCCGGACGAGCACCTCAGTAGAGAAAGCCGAAATGTGACTGTCACGATGCTGCGAGAGCTGGTCAGCTGTTCGAGCGGTTTTCAAATCCTTAGAGATTTTTTCTGCTTTATGCGAGGAATCAGTTTTCATCCGATTAGGCGTGTATAGCGCCCCAACTTCGGTCTTCCAAATACCAGGGGCTTTGCCAAAAATTTCATTATCAAACTCCTAGTGATAAAGCTGTATAGTCCGATTGCCTTGTTCATTGCGTTAAACACCTCCTTTAAGGACCAAAACTTGGAGTAAAGAGCGTTTATATTTATCCCGAAAACCCCCATATTATTTATGTGGGGGTAGAATCCGATGACTGGCAACTCTCAGATTTTCATAAACGGCCGCACAGGAGGTAATTTTTTTAAAACAAACAAGCATTATATTACATGACAAACTTGTTTCATATTATAGGGCAGGACAACATGAATGTTCTCATGGGAATATAACATCCTCCGCACATTGCTCCATCGCAAGGAGGGATCCCTCCAGGACACCATCGAAATACAGCTCGGGTCGGCGGTGCTCCTTGCCCTTTGGCGACCCCTCGGTCATCAGCTTCGTGGCGTCCATCTTCGCCCAGTGCATCTTGGCGCGGGCAAACGCCATCCGCGCACCTTCCATGCAGACCGATTGCTTGATGACTTCGAGCCGCGGGAAGGCATTGACAAGCCGCTTCACGAGTCCGAAGTAGCTGCTGGGCATGGGCTCGGCAGGCCATAGCCGTACTATTAAGTCCATCATGGCTAGTTCGGCCGCCTTATGCAGCTCAACCAGCTGTTTCAGCTGGTCGCTAAAGGGCATCGGAAGTTCTGGTCCAAGGTACTGAGACCAGAATAACTTCTTCGTAGAGCTCCCTTCTTCGGCTCGGTAAAATTTTGCAGCATCTGATATGCTGCACGGCAGATCCGTAAACGCCCCTGGAGAGCTCCAAATCCGGGTAAGTAGTAGGAATGTTTCCTTCACATATCTGCTTTGCATAATGAAAGCCTTACCCGCTGTAATTTTCTTGGCCGCCTGGATCTCCTGGAGGGCGCCCTGTGCTTCGGCTCGGGCATATTGTTCGCTCTGGCAGGCCTTGGCAAGTTCATACTCTTGAGTCTTACAATCACGCTCCAAGGACTTGTACTTCTTGACGACGTCCTGGAGCTCTTTCTGGACCTCGCTGACCCGGGCCTCCTGCTTCTCACGTGTGGCGTGTTCCTTGGCCGCTTTGTCCTTGGCCTCGGCCAACGCTTTCTTCAGGGCCGCTACTTCGGTCGTGGCCCCTAATAAAGTTCATGAGACTTTAGTCAGTACAAACCATTCATCCTTCCTAAATATACACGCAGGTTACTACATACCTTTGCTTTCTTCTAGCTGCTTCTTCACGAGGCCGAGGAAGACTCCAGATTCTGCTTCAGTCTGAAGACCTTCGCAGTACGAGCGGCAGCAGCCAGCAGCGACGCCTGCTTACTCACATAGACATCTTATATTAGACTCCTGTGAAAACTTTTTTGGTCCTCTGTTCGCCTTTTTCTTTCCGAACACCGAACAGAGCATCAGGGGCTACTGTCTACACTGTGATATTCTTTTGCAATTATATTACTTACCTCAAAGCCTGTTAGAAGGCTAACGCAGGCATCGGTCAATCCGCTTTTTGCAGACTATACCTTCCCAATCACCGTACCCATCAGGGTACGGTGTTCTTCAGCAATGGAAGCTCCTGTCAGCGCTTCCAGCAGCTGGTCTGGTGCCCCTGGCTGGACAGAGGTCACCGGCAGAATAGGCGCGCCCCTTCCCTTTGAAGGGGGCTGCTCGCCTGATTCTGGAACTATAGGGGTCTCCGGAATTATATCCGAATGAGGGCTGAATTGTACACGGCCCCCATCGTCAGTATCCATGGGGATCTGCTCCCCCGTCTGTCCGGTGACCGAGGCTTCACCCTCCGGCGCCTCTCGGACGGCCGCCAGATTCTCTCCCGGGACAGGGATCCTTCGGGACGACGCCTCGGCGCCATCCAGGTCCCGGGGAGAGGTGGCCGACGGAAGGGTCTCGCTGTTCATCGCCGCTGGGTCCAGCGAATCCTCTGATGAGGACCGCTCGAGGCGGGATTGAGCCAGACTTCAAGTGTGTAATGCAAGCACGTTAAAATAATAGAGTAAAGAATCCGGATACAAAATATGAGTCCGGACGCTTATGATTCGGCCAGGGGCTTCTCCCTGGGCTGCCACTCCCCGCTGCTGTTGGTAGCGGTTGTGGAGCTGTCCGGAAAGGAAACTTTCCCTTTCATGGACGCCTCAGCCTCCGTATGTGTGGGGTCGTCCTTTTATTTTTTTTCCTGTGGAGGGGGAGTGGATTTCTTCCTCTTCCTCTTCTTCTTCGCCGTTTTCAGCGGAGGAGCGCGCCTCGGCGTCTTCGGATGTCACGTCCGAAGTACCCTTGTGGCGGAGACCACTTCTGGTCCCCTTGGCCTTCTTCTTGGCCTTCTTCTCTGGCACCTTGTAAGGTGCCGGAAATATCATCTTCGTCAGGAGTAGAGTCTCTGGGCCTTCGGGCAGCGGGGTCGGACAGGCATCTGTTCCGCTATCTCTGCCCAATCCTGAAATAATCGATAGGGAGACTTAGACGCCTTCCTCTAGTATGCGAGTAAAGGGAACACCCTTGAAAACATGAAAGGACTTACCAGATTTGCAGGGTGGGTCAGGTCATGCCCACGATCCTCGTCTATGGCCAGCGGCACCTCGTTGGCCTTGAAGAGCACATTCCATATATGTTCGTGCGTTGTGTCGAAGAGTTTTTACAAGGTCTGGTGCTTGGCCGGGTCGTATTCCCACAGGTGGCAAGTCCGGCGCTGGCATGGAAGAATCCGACAGATGAGCATAACCTGGACCATGTTGATGAGCTTGACTTTCCTGATTATCATACTCTAGACGCGCGTCACGGAGTCTTTGTCGGCTTCGTCGAGAGCCCTGTGGCAGGCCCTTCTCTTGCCAGGAAGTGAGCCTCATCGGGACTCCGGGTCGGAATTTGGGGGCCGCCGCCCAGTTGGTGTCACGCGGCTCGGTGATGTAGAACCACCCCGACTGCCACCCCTTCACCGTCTCCACGAAGGAGCCCTTGGGCCAGGTGACGTTGGGCATCTTTCCCACCATGGCGCCCCTGCACTCAACTTGTTGGCCGCTCACCACCTTGGGCTTCACATTGAAGATCTTCAGCCATAGGCCAAAGTGAGGTGGGATGCGGAGAAAATCCTCGCACACGACAATAATTGCCGAGATGTTGAGGATAGAGTTGGGGGCCAAACCGTGGAAGTCCAAACCATAGTAAAACATCAGTCCGCGGACAAAAGGGTGGAGAGGGAATCCCAGCCCGCGGACGAAGTGTGTGAGAAACAAAACCCTCTCATGGGGCTATGGGGTAGGGACGATCTGTCCCTTGGCCAGAAGTCGATGGACGATTTCCTTGGCCAGGTAACCGGCCTCTCAGAGCTCCTTGATGTCCTTCTTCTTGACAGAAGAGGCCATCCATTTGCCTCCAGCTCCGGATCCGGACATGGTTGGAGTGCTTTTTTGGGCGAAGAAAGTTAGGGCTTGGGTGCTGGAGCTCGAGAATGGATGGGCAGAGGAAGGAGAAGGCGTGGGTGAATGAGGATGAACCCGTATCCCCTTATAAAGACGGCAAAAGTTACGCGCCTCCCTGCTCGCCTTAAAATCCGCCTATTCCCCCAGCGTCGTGCAGATGGCACGGTTGGGTTACCCATGCCCGTATTGATGAGAATCCTGTGATAAGGGGACACAATATCTGCTTCGACAATACGTGCCAATGAAGCCGCACCTCGAAACACGGAGAGGCAGGCTAAAAAATGGTTCGAATAATGACCGGGCAGTGGCGTGATGTCACGCTACGAAAAGTTGTCGGCGGATTGGACTCGTGAAATATTATACTCTCTACGGTTGTGTGTGGTACTTGTTTTTGCAGAGCCGGACATGATTCTTGTGTTCAGAATTTACTTTGAAGTGTTCAGAGAAGGAACCCGCCTTGCAATGCCGATGACAATCTGTGTGCCGGACTCGTCGTCATTGAAGCCTGGTTCAGAGGCTATTGAGGGAGTCCTGGACTAAGGGGTCCTCGGACAGCCGGACTATATACTTTGGCCGGACTGTTGGACTATGAAGGTACAAGATAGAAGACTTCGTACCGTGTCCAGATGGGACTCTCCTTGGCGTGGAAGGCAAGCTTGGTGATTCGCATTTGTAGATTCCTTTCTCTGTAACCGACTTGGTATAACCCTAGCTCTCCCGGTGTCTATATAAACCGGAGGTGTTAGACTTCTAGGGTTTAGACACAACTACCATAATCTCATAGGCTTGACTTCTAGGGTTTAGCCATTACGATCTCGTGGTAGATCAACTCTTGTAATACTCATATTCATCAAGATCAATCAAGCAGGAGGTAGGGTATTACCTCCATAGAGAGGGCTCGAACCTGGGTAAACATCGTGTCCCCAACCTCCTGTTACCATTAGCCAGAGATGCACAGTTCCGGACCCCCTACCCCGAGATCCGCCGGTTTTGACACCGACAATGGGGAAACTCCTAAAACTCTCGATGCTCTTTATGTGAAAAATATGAAACACTACTTTGATAATCCTAAGAAAACCACATTCAACTTGATAATGGGAGACACATTGGATCAACATGAATACTTTAGGGATTATCGCTTGACTCAAAAAGGGAAACTCTTATGGGATCAAATTTAAATGTTGCATGGTATGCTTGGAATTTATGCCAGAGATATGATTATACTTGTTGTTCTAGGATGAAGGATCGACACCTTACCTTTTCATGCGAATTTAATGATAATGAAACCTTGGCTTCTTATGTTAATGGTATATATGATTACTATGATGTGGAACAAATAGAAGAATTAGTTGTTTTTAAGGGTGCTTATGAAATTGAATCTTTGTTTGAAAAGTGTGAAAATTATGATGATGTTGTTTACATACCTGAAAATTATGCTATACTTAAATATTGATATGAGAGTTATGAATATAATGCTGATATTAATGAGTTTATTGAGAAAGTCTCCACTGTCCATAAACAGACTAATGTTTTGCAGGAAACTATGAAAAAAGAAATTGTTGAAACTGTGAGCTCATTAGATGAAAAAGATGACGAGGAGAGGGAAGAACAAAAGGAGGAAGAGCGGATTAGCTACTTGTGCCCACCTTCTAATGAGAATAACTCTTCAAGTCATACATTGTTTAACTTCCCTTCATGCTTACCGAAGGATGAATGCTATGATGATTGCTACGATCCTTTGGATTCGTTTGAAATATCCCTTTTTGATGAAATTGATGCTTGCTACGCTTGTGGTCATGATGCTGCTATGAATTGCTTATGGAGATGAACTTGCTATAGTCCCTTATGTTAAACATGAAACTGTTGCTATTGCACCCACACATGATAGTCCTATTATCTTTTTGAATTCTCCCAACTACACTATTTCGGAGAAGTTTGCGCTTATTAAGGATCATATTGTTGGGTTCCGTCTTACCATTACACATGATAATTTTAATGAATATAATATGCATGTGCTTTCTGCTCCTACTAGAAATTATTATGAGAGAGGAACTACATCTCCACCTCTCTATGTTTCCAATACTATAAAATTGCAAGAAACTATTTATGCTAGGTATTGGCCTTCACTTGATGTGCATGAAATGTTCCTTTATGACATGCCAATGCGTAGGAATAGAGTTAGACTTTGTCATTACATGATATATATTTCTTTGTGCTCACTACTAAATTAAAAAACATTGTCAATTAAAAATTGGCTTTGATATACCTTGCGATCCGGGTGGTTCAATTACTTGAGCACTATATGCCTAGCTTAATGGCTTTAAAGAAAGCGCTACCAGAGAGACAACCCGGAAGTTTTAGAGAGTCATTTTATCAGTTGTGTGCTTTTAAAAAGTTTTAAAACAAAAAATATAGAGGGGAACCTAAAACTTTTCAAAATGGAAAGTGAAAGTAAAAAAGACGAGCACCGTTGAAGTGGGGGAGCTCCTTGAACTTTGTTCAAGCCCATGGAAACTTTGCAAATTTTGAATTACAGAAATTTTTCAACAAAAATAATTATCCCCTTGTACAAATCCATTGTATTATAAAAATAATGTGCCAATATTTGCCTTTAGCATGGTTATATTGCTTGTTTGGCATGTGCGATGCAAAAACAGAAACTTCGGCTGTAGTGCGTGAATTTACATTTTTTACTGGAACGTCAAAAAATTCTAAAAAAATTGCACATTACTTCTATGATTTTTTTATTGTTTCCTAATTTTTCAGAATTTTTAGAATTACAAAAGTATTGTCAATGTTCAGATTGCTACAGATTGTCCTGTTATTGATAGATTCTGTTTTTGATGCATTGTTTTGCTTGTTTTGATGGAACTATGGATTGTACCAAGTGGTATAAGCTATGGAGAAGTTAGAATATGGTAGTTATAATGAAAAAATAAATTATGAATGGGTTTTCAACACTACTTAAAGTGGTGATTTGCTTTATTATGCCAACGGATCTCACGAGGGTTTTGCTAAGTTTTGTGTGATTGAAGTTCTCAAGTTTTGGGTGAGATCAGGATTGATGAAGGAATAAGGAGTGGCAAGAGCCTAAGCTTGGGGATGCCTGAGGCACCCCAAGATAATAATCAAGGACTCCCAAGCAACTAAGCTTGGGGATGCCTAATACGTCCATTTTGCATCATGTTTTCCTACTGTTATTTATATGTTTTATGCATAATAATGCTTTTTGGAGTAATTCTAATGCCTTTTCTCTCATTATATGCAAGGTTCACAAAAAAGGGAGAATAAGGGTAGCTGGAATTCTAGACCTGAAAAAGCTACGTCAGGCCACCTATTCTGAAAACTCCAAATGAGCTGAAACTTCACGGGGATTTTTATCGAATAAATAAGAATTATTGGAGCAAATAACCACCAGAGGGGGGCCCACTAGGTTGGCACAACCAACCTAGGCGTGCCAGGGAGCCCAAGCGCGCCCTGGTGGGTTGTGCCCTCCTCGGCCCACCTTCGGTGCCCATCTTCTGGTATATAAGTCATTTTGACCTAGAAAAAATCAGGGGAGGACTTTCGGGACGAAACGCCACTGTCTCGAGGCAGAACTTGAGCAAAAGCACTTTTGCCCTCCGGCGGAGCAATTCTGCCGGGGGAACTTCCCTCCCGGAGGGGGAAATCATCTTCATCATCATCACCAACAACTCTCCCATCTTGGGGAGGGAAATCTCCATCAACATCTTCAGCAACACCATCTCCTCTCAAACCCTAGTTCATCTCTTGTGTTCAATCTTTGTACCGGAACCTTAGATTGGTGCTTGTGGGTGACTAGTAGTGTTGATTACATCTTGTAGTTGATTACTATATGGTTTATTTGGTGGAATATTATATGTTCAGATCCATTATGCTATTTAATACCCCTCTGATCATGAGCATGATTATAATTTGTGAGTAGTTACTTTGGTTCTTGAGATCACGGGAGTAATCTTGTTGCAAGTAATCATGTGAACTTGATATGTGTTTGATATTTTGATGGTATGTATGTTGTGATTCCCTTAGTGGTTTCATGTGAACATCGACTACTTGACACTTCACCATACTTAGATGATATGCACGAGTAGAACACAAAGAGTTGTGGGCGATAATAGTCATACTGCTTACCACCAACGTCTTACTTTGATTCGGCGGTATTGTTGGATGAAGCGGCCCAGACCAACATTACGTGAACACGTTCATGAGACCGGTTCTACCGACATGCTTTGCACACAGGTGGCTGGCGGGTGTCTGTTTCTCCAACTTTAGTTGAATCGGTTTTGACTATGGCCGGTCCTTATTGAAGGTTAAAACAGCACACTTGATTAAAAATCATTGTTGTTTTGATGCATAGGTAAGAACGGTTCTTGCTATAAGCCCGTAGCATCCACGTAAGTCTTGCAACAACAAAGTAGAGGACGTCTAACTTGTTTTTGCAGGGCTTGTTGTGATGTGATATGGTCAAGACATGATGTGATATAAGTTGTTGTATGAGATGATCATGTTTTGTAACAAAGTTATCGGCAACTGGCATGATCCATATGGTTGTCGCTTTATTGTATGATATGCAATCGCCATGTAATTGCTTTACTTTATCACTATGCGGAAGCGATAGTCGTAGTAGAAATAGTTGGCGAGACAACAACGATGCTATGATGGAGATCAAGGTGTCAAGCCGGTGACAATGGAGATCATGACGGTGCTTTGGAGATGGAGATCAAAGGCACAAGATGATGATGGCCATATCATGTCACATATTTTGATTGCATGTGATCTTTATCTTTTATGCATCTTATTTTGCTTAGTACGACGGTAGCATTATAAGATTATCCCTCGCTAAATTTCAACGTATAAGTGTTCTCCCTGAGTATGCACCGTTGCTACAGTTCGTCGTGCCGAGACACCACGTGATGATCGGGTGTGATAAGCTCTACATTCACATACAACAGGTGCAAGCCAGTTTTGCACGTGCAGAATACTCGGGTTAAACTTGATGAGCCTAGCATATGCAGATATGGCCTCGGAACACTGAGACCGAAAGGTTGAACGTGAATCATATAGTAGATATGATCAACATAGAGATGTTCACCATTGAAAACTACTCCATCTCACGTGATGATCGGACATGGTTTAGTTGATGTGGATCACGTGGTCATTTAGATAACTAGAGGGAGGTCTATCTAAGTGGGAGTTCTTTAAGTAATATGATTAATTGAACTTTAATTTATCATGAACTTCGTTCTGATAGTTTTTTGTATATTTAAGTTGTTGTGATCAATGGCCCGT